>CP136055.1:477616777-480016777 GCA_032464435.1 Aegilops umbellulata
ACACGGTACCCTGACCCCGACCCGGCACCCCGACACGACACCCCGACCCCGAGACCCCGACCCCGAGACCCCGACCCCGACCCCGAGACCCTGACCCCGACACCCCGACTCCGACCCCGATCCCGACACCCCGACCCCGATACCCCGACCCCGACACCGACACCCCCACCCCCAAGCCTGACCCGACACCCCGACCCCGACCCCGACACCCCGACCCCGACCCGACACGGTACCCAGACCCCGACCCGACACCCCGACACGACACCCCGACGAGACCCCGACCCCGACCCCGAGACCCCGACCTCGACACCCCGACCCCGACCCCGACCCCGACCTCGACACCCCGACCCCGACCTCATATATTTGTGAATTATTAGTTATAGGTCATATATTTTTCGATTTTGTTATGAAAAACATCATATATAATTGTGTTGATCGTGTAGTTTTAAATGTGCAGTTGTTTCATCGCTGCGAGGTTTGGTGTTCGACGACCTCGCCGTGCGTTTGACGAGCTCTGCCCCTTCGTTCGTGGGTGAGCACAAATGACAAGTCCTCCTCCCCCATTAATTATTTGATCTATTCCGATGAAACTTGATAGCTAGCTATATATGTGTCTTGAATCATTAGTATGCGTAACCAATATGTGTCTCCCGTTTAAAAGTGTCATAGTTATAAATATGCATGCATTTGCATATTTATAACCTTGATTCTTTCGAATTGTCCAACGCTATCCATGGACAGCCCGAGTATGTGTAGATTGGGTTCGTTTTCCCATATGCTTTGCTCCGGATCCGACGCATAAATTTCGTCAGTGCCTCCCCTGTTGTTCTCCGGGTACACATCCTCTCTGTTTATTGCAGAGACGTGTATCAGGAGAACAGCGGGGAGGTGCTGCCAAAATTTTGCGTCGGATCCGGAGCATAGCATGGGAAAATGAACCCAATCTACACATACACGGGTGGGATTAGGACCTATCATTACCTATTAGAGTGTAGGTTGCATGGACATAATAAAATTGACAAAGTAGATCAACTGATGAATATATACATGCTGAATTACATATATAATTGTTGTGTGTCCAGTAGCTCTGAAAGTCAAGATGAGTGACCGTGCTTGGATGTATACCGGTCACACTGGTCAGAACAAATGGAGCGCTGAATGGTTCACAAAAACTAAGGGGTTTGTGCAAGCCGCATTTGCAAATGGCCAAAAGAAAACCTGGTGCCCCTGTTTCCGGTGCGGCAATTGGGAAAAGAAGACAGAGGCTGAAATGGGCAAACACCTGCAGAAGAGTGGTTTTACGCCCGATTATACGGTGTGGACATTTCATGGTGAGTCTGCCCAACGTGACCGAGCTGAGGTGGATCGTCGTCGCACTGACGAGCATGGTACCGGGATGGAAAACATGGTGCAAGGCTATGATGATGCTCGGGATTCGGACGAGGAGATGGAGGAATCTGCAAAGGCCTTCAATGAAATGTTGGAGTCTTCGAAACGTCCGCTACATGAGCACACTGAGCTTTGTCAGTTGGATGCCATCTCACAAGTAATGGCTCTGAAGGCTCAGTTCAACTTGGGCAGAGAATGCTATGACGCAATTATGACAGTATTTGGACGCTTTCTACCCAAAGGCCATGTAATGCCTGCAAACCTGTACCAGTCGGACAAAATCCTCCGTGCACTGAAGATGCCCTATGAGAAGATACATGCCTGTGAGAAAGGATGTGCCTTATTTAGGCTTGGCTATGCGGACTTGAACTATTGTCCCATTTGCAAGTCTTCCGGGTATATTGTGGTAGACAACGGTATGGGTGAGAAGACACAGACCAAAATCCCCGTTAGTGTTCTTCGGTATATGCCAATCATACCGAGACTTCAACGTCTTTTCATGGTCGAAGAGACGGCCAGACAGATGACATGGCACAAAAAAGGCAAAAGAACCGAACTAGATGCAGATGGGAATCTGATGATGGTACACACATCGGATGGTGTTGCGTGGAAAAAGTTTGATGAATTACATGCTGACAAAGCGGCAGATCCGAGGCATCCTCGAGTCGGCATCAG
The DNA here is from genome assembly GCA_032464435.1 of Aegilops umbellulata. Taxonomy (NCBI): domain Eukaryota; kingdom Viridiplantae; phylum Streptophyta; class Magnoliopsida; order Poales; family Poaceae; genus Aegilops; species Aegilops umbellulata. The sequence continues at coordinate 477,618,842 of CP136055.1, forward strand.
CACGGATGGGTTCAGTGTGTTTGGTATGACGGCAGCCCAATACAGTTGTTGGCCCGCATTCATCACAGAGGAGGCGGCAAACTTCGTAACAGCGCACTACGAAGCCAAAAATCGTCATTTGCATAATCTGAAGCCTCGGTACAATGCTGACGAGCCAAAAAAAGGTGGATCCAACCTCAGCCTATTCAAAGGGAATCTCGCACCAGCTAGTGTTTCACATCCAGTATCTTTGGATAACGAAGAATGGCGGACCATTTCGTTGTATATCTTCAACAACCTGATAGAAGTGCGGCCGTACATCGAGTAAGTTCTCGGTACATTGTTTCGCAACTTCTATTTCCTTTGAACTACTCTTATTCCTGGATATGTCATACAGTCGATACGTCACCATATTCTCGTATGGAGCGGAGATCCAAAAGGATTCCGTCAAAGAGTATGAGCTTCTCGCAAAGCAAGGAGGTGGCTATCCCGGTTTCATCTCTTGGTTCAAACAAACGGTAATTTCTATTAGACAATTTCATTTCATTCGCTAATTTGTGCATAATGCAAGAATCCTTTCATATTAAACTTGTAGGCTAATTCAGAGTCTATGGACGCCGAATTGAGACAAGTCGCTAATGGTTTTGACTATAAGGTTCGTTCATTTGACAAGTACGACATCAACGGGTATCGCTTTCGTACCTATGGCAAAGAGCTATCTATGGCCGACCGAAAGTCAACAAATTGTTGTGTATCTGCTATCGGCGAAGGAGGTACCAAGTATTATGGGAGAGTTGAAGCAATTTATGAACTTCTGTTCTATGGTGAAAATCCACCGAATGTCGTAGTCTTCAAATGTTATTGGTTTCAGCCGAAGGAGACTAGAAGGACTCATGAACATGTAGGGCTAGTTGAAATCAACCAAAGCACTCATTTAGATGTTCCAGATGTCTATATTATGGCTCAACAGGCGACCCAAGTATTCTATCTACCGTGGGCCTGCCAAACTAATCCAAATCTGAAAGGTTGGGATGTCGTTTATGAAGTGCCGCCACGTGCTAGACTTTCTCCCCCAAAGGAAGAAGATTATGAACCTCACATTAACCCAGACACATATGAAGGAGAATTCTTCCAAGATACACGTCTTTCCAAAAAGCGTTTCAAGAACCGCTATACTTCACCCCAAAACATTGAAGTAGACAGCGACAATGAATCCGACATCACCCCAGAGGAGGAACAAGAAGAGCCGGAACAAGAAGAGGTTACTGCTACGGATGACCTGTTAATGCTTGACCGATTACGTCAAGGTGGCCTTGCACATGTTGATGCCAATGAACCCTATGAGCCCGTCATTGATTATAGTGATGATGATGATTATGCATTTATTGATGATACTGATCGAGATTATTAGTAGTGTCAGGTATTACATTTTTTTATGTTGTACTTGATGATGATACACTTAAGTGATACACATATTATTATTCATGTCAGTCTTTTTTTATGTTGTACTAATTTCGTTTACTGTTTGTCATGGCAGGTGTTGAAAGATGGTGGGCGCTGGTCGGGAGCGTGGTCTGAGGTCTTCCATTCCAGACGCACCTCTCCGCCGAGCGTTGCTGGACAGTATGGCCTCACCGCCGGGCCCTTCTTCGTCGACCGCGGTGCCCAGCAGGGGACGAGGTAGGAAGAGAGGAGGTGGGGCACGTGGTCGTGGGAGAGGAAGTAGGGTGACTGCTACGGCGCCTTCCTCGCCGCCACCTCCAGCCGTTTCACCCGAGCACGTGACTGCTAGGGTGTACTCGTCCGAGGAGGAGGCTACACGGACTCCGGTCCACGAGCCTCCGGTCCACGGGTCTTGGGCGGATGGCAAAGAGAGCGGACGGCAAAGAGAGCGGACGGCAAAGAAGACACGTGGCATCCAGCTGTGCTTCCTGGGAGCTGACCCATTTGGCCAGTTTGCCTACAGTGGCAGACGGCAAAGACTTTGCCATCAGTGGCAGACGGCAAAGAACCTGCCATGCAGTGACGTGTAGATGACATCGTACGGCGGACGGCAAAGACAGTGGCGGACGGCAAAGGCCTGCCGTTAGCCACTTAACGGACTGACAGCGCAATTATTGCCGTCCGCTCTCTTTGCCGTCTGCCGCGCTCTCTTTGCCGTCTGCGGCGGACGGCAAAGACTTTGCCATCAGTGGCAGACGGCAAAGTAGCTGTTTACCGTAGCCTACGTTGCCGGAGCCTTTTGCCGTCCGCGGCTGACGGCAAAGGCCTTTGCCGTCCGCTGTTCATGCCTTTGCCGTCCGCCATGACAGACGGCAAAGTAGCTGATTCCTGTAGTGATGACCGCAGAGCGGGCCACTTTGGATGCGCAGGCCTATAGGCTTATGCTGGATCAGAACGCGTCACATGAAGTCATGAAGAGGAAGTACCAATCTCGTTTGCCTCCGGTCTTCGAGGCCAGAGACCTCTTTAACACCCCAGGAGCGGGAACCAGTAATCCGCCGGTGGTAAACCGGGCGGAAGCACCTAGGACGGGCGCACCGGTTCAGCCCCGTTTGACGGATCCGCCTCGTCAGAACGTTATTGTGCCTCAGGCTATCCTGACACCTCCGGGTCGCTACTCCAACCTGATGGACAACCTTGTCGCAGCAGCTGCACGGTTGGAAGCCATCCCAATTGAAGGTGACTAAACGCAGGCGGTGGAAACACGCCGGGTTAAGGAGCTTCTTCGAACATCATTGATCCAATAGGAATCATACTCGTACAGCCGTGATCGAATTCACTCCACCCCTCGCCCAAGCCGGAGCTATAGCAGGCGTATGGATGAACCGGCTGTGTCAAGTAATGCATGAAACCACGCAGCACCTCGCGGTAACAACCCGGCGGGTGGCGTTGAGGACGCTCAGGAAGTGGTAGACCGGACCCGAGCGCGCAGGGAGGCGGAGTTAGCAGCACAGTATCTGGCTCGTCAGCTTACGCCGGTTCGCCCAACGACCTCGGTCGAGCCTGGCGTTTCTTCCAGTTCTTTGGGGGTGCCTTGTCTTGTCCCCGCTTTACGCAACGTGCGCCTGCCAAAAGATTTCAAGGGCCCGCGCAAGGTGCCGAATTACACTGCAGATCAACCTCCAGAGACATGGATAGAGAGCTATGAGATGGCCATGGAGATGCTGGATGTGGACGATGCGGCCTGTGCAAAGTACTTCACCATGATGCTCGAAGGAATGGCCCGTACTTGGTTAAAAAGTCTACCGGCCAACTCTATCAGTTCATGGGCCCAATTGCGAGCCCGGTTTATCAGTAATTTTAAAGATACATGTAAGGAGCCTATGTCCATAGTGGACTTAGCAGCCTGTGTCCAGGAGGAAGGAGAATCGACAACCCGTTGGGTGCGCCAGGTCTCACAAATTTTGCATTCATCAGATCGCATCAACGCTGATACTGCGGTTATAACTCTAGAAGGCAACTGCCGGTTTCGGCCTCTAAAATTGAAGTTGGGACGGATGAAGCGCCATTGCAATGATATAGGGACCCTCATGGCTGCATTAGTGAAGTATGCTGATTCTGATAGTACCAAGGATCCCGAATCTGATGATGACAAGACAGGGAAGGGAAAGAAGAACGGCAACTCCAAAGGGCAGCAGCATAACCCGGTAGGTCATGGAAACGGAGGCAAGCGTAAAGTGGATAACAGCATGGTCTTTGTGGCTAATACCAGTGCGCAGGACAAGGGCCAGCGACGCAAGGGTAAACCGCCGAATCGCGGTGGAGCGCCTAACCCCAACCCGGACCGTCTAAACTATCTGTTAAATCAGCCATGTCCAAAGCATGGGACGAAGGAGGTGCCAGCCAACCACCTTTGGAAGGATTGCTACATTATGCAGGAGTTCAAGAATTCCAATGCTTTTCCGGTATGATCACGGGTCAGGTGGTGGTTCAGGATCCGGGCCGGGTTACGGCGGAGGAAATTCCGGTTCAGTCTTCAATTGTAACCAGGGCGGACATAACAATCAAAATAATCAGAACAACCAGGGTGGTTATAACCAGTGGCAGCAGCAGACGGGCTATCAGAGCAACCCGAAGCAGTTGAATAGTGGGCAATACCATGTCTTCACCACTAGTTTGGACAAGCGAGATCGGAAGGTTCAAAAGCGGGCTGCAAACTCCGTTGATACGGCCGTGCCCCGATATCTACACTGGTCTGAACAGCCAATCGTATGGAGCAGAGAGGATCACCCTCCCGGGGTTGATAATCCGGGTCAGCTAGCATTGGTGGTGGCGCCTCAGGTGGGAGGTTATAAGTTCACCAAGGTACTCATGGATGGAGGGAGCAGCATTAATATCTTATACTATGAGACCTTCCATCGTATGGGACTAACAGATAAAAATCTTAAACCGTCCAATACGGTATTCCATGGTGTGGTGCCTGGTAAGTCAGCATATCCTGTTGGCAAGATAGCTCAGGAAGTGGCCTTTGGCGATGATCACGATTCCAGGTCGGAGACATTGACCTTTGAGGTGGTAAAAATCCAGAGTCCATATCACGCCCTGTTTGGGCGACCGGCTTATGCCAAGTTTATGGCACGACCCTGTTATGTGTATTTGTAGCTCAAAATGCCGGGTCACAAGGGGACAATAACGGTTCATGGAAGCCGCAAGGTCGCTTTGGAGTGTGAGGAAGGTGATGCGGCCTACGCAGAGTCAGTTTGTGCCACAGAAGAGCTGAAATACTATAAGGACAATGTTGATCCGGCAGACATGACTCCATTGAAGAAACCAACCACGGAGCATGATCCGGCCCCAAAGTTCAAATCGGCAGCTGAAACTAAGCTTGTTGACTTCGTACCTGGCGATTCGTCCAAGCAGTTCAGCATCAGTGCCAACTTGGATCCTAAATAGGAAGGCGCGCTCATCGAGTTCATCCGTGAGAATCGGGACATTTTTGCATGGAAGCCTTCTAACATGCCAGGTGTACCGAGGCAATTCGCTGAGCACACTCTTAATGTGGATCCTAAGTACAAACCGGTGAAACAGTTCCTTCGCCGGTTTAACGAAGAAAGACGCAAAGCTATTGGAGAAGAAGTAGCCAGGCTCTTGGCAGCTGGCTTTATCGTTGAAGTTTTCTATCCTGAATGGCTGGCTAATCCGGTGCTGGTCCTTAATAAAAATGGCACCTGGCGCATGTGTGTGGATTACACAGATCTTAACAAGGCCTGTCCAGCAGATCCTTTTGCCCTCCCCCGTATTGATCAAATTATTGATGCTACGGTGGGTTGTGAGCGTCTATGTTTTCTGGATGCATGTTCTGGTTATCATCAGATTAAGATGGCGGTTAAGTACCAGGAGAAGACATCGTTCATAACTCCCTTTGGAGCTTTCTGCTATGTATTTATGCCCTTTGGGCTCAAGAGTGCTCAGGCAACTTATCAACGGTGTGTACAGAATTGCCTTCATAAACAGATTGGCCATAATGTGCATGCCTATGTGGATGATATTGTGGTTAAGTCAAGGGAGAAGGAGACTCTGGTTGACGATTTGAAGGAAACCTTTGATAACCTAAGGACGTAAGATGACGCTCAATCCGGCCAAGTGTGTCTTTGGTGTACCGGCAGGCAAGTTATTGGGTTTTCTTGTGTCCAATAGGGGAATTGAAGCTAATCCGGAGAAGATCACAGCAATCACCTCCCTGGCTAAACCAAAGTGTATCAATGATGTTCAACGCTTGGCGGGCCGGATAGCCGCGTTGAGCCGGTTTATCAGTCGCCTTGGTGAGAAGGCGATCCCTTTGTATCAGATGTTAAAGAAGACGGATCAATTCATGTGGAGTTCTGCTGCTGATAAAGCGTTTAAGGACTTAAAGCGGCAGTTGGCCAATCCGCCTGTGCTCGCCGCTCCAATTCACAAGGAGCCGTTGCTGCTATATGTTGCCACTAATGCTCGTGCAGTCAGTGTAGCTATTGTGGTGGAGCGAAAGGAGACAGGCAAGGAGCATCCGGTTCAGCGTCCGGTTTACTATATCAGCGAGGTGCTTATTGAGTCCAAGCAAAGGTATCCGCATTGGCAGAAGCTGGTGTATGGAGTTTTTATGCAAGCCGGAAGCTTAAGCAGTACTTCCAGGGACACCCCATCACAGTGGTCAGTTCTGCTCCCTTGGGAGATATAATCCAGAACCGGGAAGCGACTGGCCGAATTGCCAAGTGGGCCATAGAGCTTGGGCCGCACGGATTGAAATACTTATTGATTTCATCAATGATTGGACAGAACTGCAAGCACCTGAAGAAAAGCCGGATCACACATATTGGACTATCCATTTTGATGGGTCCAGGCAATTGGAGGGCTCGGGGGCTGGAGTCGTGTTAACTTCCCCACGAGGTGATAAGTTTTGTTACGTTCTCCGCTTAATGTTCCCTTGTACTAACAATGCAGCTGAGTATGAAGCCTTACTCCATGGTCTCCGGATGGCTAAGGAAATGAATCTAAGCCGAGTTAAGTGCTTCGGTGACTCGGACCTGGTGGCTCAACAGGTGTCTGGCACTTGGGATTCCAAGGACCCACTCATGGCAGCATATCGTCGTGAGGTGGATATTGTTGCAGGTCACTTCAAGGGTTATCAGGTGGACCACGTGGACCACCGGAAGAATGAGGCGGCGGATGCTTTAAGCCCGTTGGGCTCTCAACACAAACCGGTCCCGCCCAATGTTTTCCTTGATGTGCTACACAACCCGTCGGTCAAGCTCCCTGGTGAAGAAGATTTGGCTATTCCTGATCCAGAGGCTCAATTGGTGGCAGCTCTTCATGTCATTCCGGATTGGACGCTTCCTTACCTCGCATACATGAACCGGGGCGAGTTACCAGAGGATGAGACTCTAGCGCGGCAGATAATCCGGCGATCCAAGTCCATGACTATTGTCAATGGCAAGTTGCATCATTGCAGTGTGTCAGGGGTGTTTCAACGTTGTGTGTCTCCTGAGGAAGGCTGCGAAATCTTGCGTGAGATCCACGAAGGAGACTGTGGTCACCATGCCTGTTCAAAATCTTTGGTGGCTAAAGCGTTCCGCCATGGCTTCTATTGGTTAACTGCTCATGCTGATGCGGAAGATCTGGTCAAACGATGTGACGGTTGCCAAAAGTTCTCAAGACGTGCTCATGTGCCGGCTCAAGAATTGAGAGTGATTCCAATCACTTGGCCGTTTGCAACTTGGGGGCTGGATATGGTTGGGCCTTTCAAAAGGTCCAAGGATAAGAAGACCCACCTTTCGGTGGCGGTTGACAAGTTTACAAAGTGGGTGGAAGCGGAACCCGTTAGCAAGTGTGATGCGGCCACGACGGTTCAATTATCAAGAAGGTGATTTTCCGGTTTGGTTTTCCACAGAGCATCATCACTGATAATGGTACCAACTTGTCCAAGGGTGCTATGAAGGAGTTCTGTCAACGTGAGCACATCCGGCTTGACGTTTCATCAGAAGCCCACTCACAGTCCAATGGCCAAGCAGAAAGGGCTAATCAAGAGATCTGGAGAGGCATCAAACCCCGGCTTATGGTTCCTTTGCATAAAACGCCGGGTTGTTGGGTGGAAGAGTTACCATCTGTGTTATGGAGCATCAATACCACACCCAACAGATCAACAGGATACACGCCGTTCTTCATGGTCTACGGAGCGGAGGCGGTTCTCCCCAATGATATCCATCATGATTCACCTCGTGTGGCAGCTTATGTTGAAGCGGACAATGAAGCAGCACGGCAAGATGCTTTGGACCTGTTGGACGAGGCGCGTGACATAGCAGTTGCTCGCTCGGCGATTTACCAACAGGATCTTCATCATTATCACAGCCGCCGGGTCAGAACCAGAGCCTTTCAAGAAGGAGACTTGGTGCTTCGGCTCATCCAAGACCAGACTGATATGCATAAACTATCCCCACCTTGGGAGGGACCTTTCGTGGTCAGCAAGAATCTGCAGAAAGGTTCATACTATCTGATCAATATTCGAGAGCATAAAGACTCACGTACATCAGAGGAGGAGACCAACAGGTCGTGGAACATAGCTCATCTTCGGCCTTACTATACCTGAGCCATTGGCTCTACTTATGTGCATATTCTGACAATGTATATATTATGATTAATACAATAAACCGGAGCCTCAGTTAAAGCGGGGTCTCTGTTCTTTTTACATCATGTGTGGTTACACAGAGATATTATGTCTTAAAGCGGCCTCCGGTTTACCCCTTGAGTCAGCTTTTCAAAGCTTCATGTTATATCACTTGGGGGCTTGGTCGTGTCCGAACCAATGCAACACCTTTTTGATAGGTGAAAGCCACCAGATCACTTGGGGACTTGGTCACGTCTGAACCAGTCACGCCTCTTGATCGGCCTAAGGCCACAGAATCAATTGGGGGCTTGGTCGAACCCGAACCATTGCCACGCCTCTTGATCGGCATAATGCCACTGTTTCATTTGGGGACCTGGCTGACTTGAACCATAGCTACGCCTATCGGGAGCTTGGTCGTGTCCGACCATGGTAACGCCATTTGATCGACTCAATAAGCCTTCTTTTTGCAAACGGTTTTATCATTGCCTTTGCTTGTAATTTTCTTTGATAGATGTTTCTTTTATTTTTGTTGCGTTTTTTAAACCGGCAAAGTTCTTAAACTGGTTCGACTGTCAATTGACGGAACACGGTCCATTTTTAATCCGGAGACTATTTGCCCGGTTTGATTTTTGTTAAACATCCTATTGCGGAGTAATGTGGTGTTTATTATAACCCGACACGGTTTACATGATAAACCAGCATTATGTATATACAGGAGCTGCTATCTCCTCCAATAGTGTGGGTTTATAAACCTCCGCTTCAAGATTGGCCAAGCCAGCTTCATGCCCAACGATGGCAGGTATTATGTATCACAAAAATTTGATCGTATACTTCAATTTCAGATATTTTGATGTTATATATACAAACATTATAATCCGCCTGACGGTACAACCGCGGTGGCATTTTAAGAATTTTTGATTGCATAAAATACTTTGGAGATTGATCATCCAAAGGAAGCACAGGTTGCAGTACTTGTGCACGAAGGCATATCAAAATTATGAGTATTGGCTAGCCTATTACAAGGCAGCATGGTGCCCAAATAAGACCATTGTTTTTCTGCAGAATATAAAAGGGCAGCAATTTAAACCGGCCGCCGGTTTAGACTTGGCCACCAGCCTGGCCTGATGGTTGCGGGTCATCTCACGCCGCTTCAACCTCTGCTTCCCTACCCAGCGGCTGGAAATCAACAGTTGTCCAGTCGATTCCCATTAATGCTTGAAAGACAGCTTCATTATTGGTCAGCAACGACGGTTCAATATCAGGAGCGAAGTATGCTTACGGATTGGAGGGACAAGATTCTCCGCCTCAGGAATTGGTGTAGCCACTGGTTTGTTCTGATTATCATACTGGGCTTGATAGTGAGATAAATCTGCCTCTTCAACCAGCTGACAAGCCAGAGGGCGCACTTCCCGGTTTGTCGCTCTCATATCCTCCTCATTGAACTCTGTGCCATCTTCTTTCAAGTGGGGATAGCCTTGAGCCGCTTCAACGGGATCAAAATCCGGCACCCACGCTTTGGCCCGGATTAAGGCATTGATAGCACCGGTTCAAGCAGCAGATTTCTTCAGCTCTTCAACCCGGGCAGGAAGCATAGACAGTCTCTTAAGAGTGTCCTGGATCAAGGTGGGCGCCGGGTTGTTATGGGACGCAGTCGAGATAATCCGTTGTGCACCAGTATACAGTTGCTCTATCAGTGTGTAGGCGGCTTTCAACTTCTTCCGCACGTCCGACCCCAAGTGACCAATGCGTGTCCCTGTAAATATTGCTAAGGGTTAACAAACCGACAAATCCATAAGAAGGCAGAGTTACTACAGACATCAAGAAAGCTTACCAAATATAGCAGCAGTCATGGCATGCGCTTGCCGCTTTATACTGGTCAATTCATCTACCACCAGTTTAAGTGCAGCCTCGGCATTTTCCGATCGCTTAGTTAAAGCGGCTTTCTCAGTGGCCCAATCCAACCGTTCTTTCTTAAAGCCCTCTTTAAGCTGTTCCATGACACTTAAAGTGCTGGTTAACTCCTCTTTTGCTTTAGAGGTTTCAGCTTGTTGGGATTTCAGATTTTCTTGAAGATCGGCGGTTTGGCTTTCTCTCTTATTCAGCTTAGCCTGCGTATACATGGTAATACGATTCAGATAACAGGAGCAAGAATTGAAGTACCAACCACACAACAAGTTATGCCCTTGGTTCTTGGGGGTAATGCATATTTGATCTCCATCCTACAAATTGTTCATAAAGTCCAAAGCTCAATACAAGTATTCAACTTGGCACTTGGGGGCTAATGGCTATTTTCTCAATTGGTACTGACGCTACAATTCTTATTACCTAAAGTCCCGGTTTAACTTCACCAAGTTGAACCGGCCCTTGGGGGCTACAGCGGCAAATTCAGAACACACTGAGGTTCAGATTAACAAAGTCCCGGTTTGAATGAAGATCCTAAACCGGCCCTTGGGGGCTAGGAGAGTCAACAGATTGAAACATACAAGCAGGAAAAAGCATATGGAAGTTACCTCATATTTTTCTTTCATCATGTTAACCAGACCGGCTTCATAATCACGGCTGGTATACAGCCGGTTGAGATAGCCGGAATGAATATCTTGGGCATTTAGAGGAGCGTAAGTCGCCAAATCAGTGTTCCATTTACCTTTGCCAACAGCAGCAAATTCTTCTTTGGCAGAGTGCCTAGATAAAGCAACCGGGTTGCCTGGCTCTGTACGGCCAGTGCCAGTAAGGACAACTTCGTCATCCTTGGCATCGCCGGTTTGCACTGGGGCCGTCGGTTTATCAGAAGGCTTGGATGGACTGGTGGATCTCTCAATCCGGATGGGGCTTGTGGGCTGGTTAACAGGACCCGAGGTGTCAATAGGCCTCTCTTCAGTAATAAAGTCGTCATCTTGCGGTGGTGGGTCGTTTGGCACATCTTCACGAATGGCCGCTTCAGAATCTGGTACTCTGTCCGGTTCAGGAACGGTATTCTCTTCGGCCGCTTTATCCAGGCGAGCCTTCTTGCTTGGCCTAGGCTTGGCCCTGAAAGGAATAACAAGGATCAATACAGTATATATTATAAAGTAATACATCAGAAACATCATAAGAAATATGACTCACCCAAGCACCGTTTTGAGTGGTGGCAACTGGGTGGCTGATGACTCACCGGACGATGAATGAGAGGTGCCCTGATGATCAGAGTCAGACGGATTAAGAGGTTGACGAAAACAGCCCGCTTTAGGACAAGCATTGACAAGAGAGTTAGAGACCTCTGAACGGCGTTTCCGAACTGGACTATTCGGTAAACCGGCGAAGGTAACTACCTGGCCGCTGTGCCGGGTCGTGCGGCGAGCTTCATGCTATTGTGTCTTCATAAGAAAGTTTGGATCCAAATGAGCAAGAGGATGAGAAAATTTAACTTTCCGGTTTGCCCGACGGATTTTTAGCGAAGGCAAAGGGTTTGAATCGGAAGAGAGTGCAATTACCTCTACAGCTTCAGCATGACTGGCTTCGGCGCCATCCTGGCAATAATCATTATCAATAAGGCGTGTGAAAAATAAGCCAAGTGAATCAAGCTCTACCTCAAGGTCCGGATTACCCACGTCATCATCAGCTACCGGATCAAAAGACGCAGTGGTTTTCTTCTTGTGAGCAGGCCTCTTCACGACTTTAGTCTTTGGCTGGGTTGGTCTCTCCAGTATCTCCGGTTTCTCTTGTGGAAGTTTCTTGCTTCAAAACGGATCATCACCCTGTTTGAGAGATGTTGATGTTAAATAATGAGTAAATTGAGCAAGGACAGATTCAATAAAAAGTAAAGTATAAATCTTACAGCTGGCGGTTTGATGGTGGCACAGAAGGGAAGCAAGCCGGTGCGAGCGCAGACGGCTTCCGGTTCGTTTAACATTTTCTTCACAGCTTCTGTGACTTCATCGTCTGTGAGCTGGATGTTAACTTGTCGCAGTGGGTCATCGACACTGCCAGTATACTCGCACATCAAACCAAAGCGCTGACTGAGGGGCAGTATGCTCCAAGATATCCAACAGCGAGCGAGATCAACTCATGTTAAATCGTTAGCCATGAAGGGCCTGAGCTTGGATAGTTGAGGAGCATAGTTGCTTCTCTCCTTAGCAGTCAACCGTTGTGGAAAGGGATGCGTATTGCTAAGCTGCTCGGGACGAAAACCAGGCGAAGGATTTTCTTCAGCAGGGGAGGTATGTTTGCAATAGAACCATGTTTGATTCCACTTTTTGGGATGGTTGTGTAGTTTGGTGTGAGGGTAAGTGACCTCTTTCCTTTTGTGAATCTCCACACCACCTAATTCCGTATTGGAACCATCAGTAAACTCGGTGCGGCGGTTTAGATGGAAGCAGTCTCTGAACAATTCAACTATGGGTTCCTCTTGAAAGAATACCTCACAGAGCACTTGGAAGTGACATATATTCGTAACAGAGTTGGGGCCGGTGTCTTACAGACGGAGTTGGAAATTGGCTAAGACATCCTGATAAAATTTTGAACCGGGAGGATTAAAGCCCCGGGCTAGATGATCTGCGAAAACAACGACCTCTCCCTCTTGAGGTGTGGGAGGACATTCTGTACCGGGGACCCTCCAATGGATAGTTTCTTTGCTTCTTAAAGCGCCCGTTAAGACTAAATTGTTCAGCTGAGTCTCTGTCACACGAGAATGAACCCAGTTGCACTCGTATACTTGTTTGGCCATGGTACAATCTACAAAGCAGTAATTCCGGTTCAAGAATATGTTGAACAAATATATACTGGTGCATACATTGTTAACCCGGAGACAGTTATTTCTAAACCGGAGTTTTATGAAGCGGCAGTGCCTGACTAAGGAATTCTGGCGGTTCAACAAGGGGACTAATGGTACATACTGGTTTGGTAATTTTTCTACACATAGTTAAACCGCCTGATCTAAACATTGAAACAGTTGAGATTGCGGATGCAGAAACAGATTTCACAAAATACTTCTACGGTGTTGGATCTGAAGCATGTTCCGAAAAGAAGACAAATATTCAAAGGTTTAAAACAGAACAATGCTGAATCATTGAGCAGAGATATAAATAGATCTATGGTTTTGAGGTATGAAAACTGAAGGCGGATACTAAAAACTACCGCTGTGCAAAGCAAGAATTCACAGATGCATCCAGGAGCTGTCATATGAGCATGAACCAGGCGATGAACACTAGAAGAATATGAAACCCTAGAAACAGATCTATGTTGAAAAGGACAGAAGACTTACCGGAGTCGAGGAAGACGCGGAAGGTCGCCGTGGTGTTGTGGTACGTTCAGGTTGATGCAGCGGCCAATGATGATGCAGAGGTTGACGGAGGCGGCGGAGCTCCGTAGCTGGACGGCTTGAGGAAGACGAAGCAGAAGGGCATGAAGGGGAAAAAGGAAATGACCCCTCGGTCCTATTTATAAAGAAATAGATATGTGTCAGGCACGAGAATCAAGGGGCCACGAAACGGAGCTGTTGCCTCGATTATCGCAGATCTATTAAACAAGGAAGCATAATGGATAGCTTCGTTATGACAGATGACGTCACTCCGGTTTACAGCAATCAGAGAAGATGACATCATGGCGTTTTACCAATTTATGAGAAGATGTTGAAGATGAAGTTTTTGCTAAGGATTGACATGAACCCGTTCAAATCAATCTGGGGCCTAATGTTGGGGATATTACTACTGGGCGTGAACCGGCCTATCTGGGCCGGGTTAACTTCATCAGTAGTTCAAGAGTGTTAAAGCCCAAGAAGACAGATGAGGGCCTAAGGCCCGTAGTCGGTTTAAGACTTGTAGCCGTAAACCAGCATTTGTATATAAACTTGTACTGTAAGTTAGGAACAAGGAGAGACCAACCCGGATACGAATATGAACCGGTGTTGGGACTCTGTGAACCGACGGGCGTCATCCATGTATATAAGGGGACGACCCAGTGGCGGTTCAAGGACAACAGACAACAACTCGAGACTTAGGCGAAGCTTGTTTGCTCCCTAGTCCTCGAAACCTCATCAATTCCATCACAACTAGACGTACGCTTTTACCTTCATCGAAGGGGCTGAACTAGTATAAACTCTTTGCGTCCCTGTGTCCTCTTTAACCCCTTCAAGCTAACCCGTCGCGATGGCTCCACGACTAAGTCCTTTCAAGAGGACATCTGCCGTGACAAAACCACGACAGTTTGCAAGAAGCTTATACCAAAATCTGTTCCTATTCAGCCATTTTTTTATGACAACATGCTAGTACCATGACATGACATCGATGCCAAGTTTCATGATTTTCAGACGTGTTTTGGATTTACAAGAATTTGAAAACCAATTTTCTCAATGTTCTCGGCTGAGCCACGATGCCCAGATGTTTTAATTTTATTCTCATTTCTTGCATGGGACCTAGAAATTCACCTGAGGACACAAATATGATTTTTCAACCAACTTTGGTACACGAGAGCATGTGCTTGTAGTTCAAATTTGAATTATGCACATCAAATGACCAAAAACTCAATTAATGTGTAAATAAGGCCAAACGAAGCCGGAATAATTCCAAAATTTAACAGGGCACTCATATAGTTCTATGTTGCCTCTGTAAATAAAATCAGGGGCAGGCAGCGTATATCGTTTCGCACACAAAGGTGACACGTTTCCCTCTCGGAACCACGAGGCTTGTTGAGACAATCTCCGGTTTTGCAAGAGGCTTATGCCAAAACTTGTCCCAATTCAGCCAAAAATTATACGTATGAAAACAGGGTTTAGATTATCCCGAACATCTCGCTACCTAGACCAATAATGTACTATGATTTGAATTCAACATAAAATGGATACAAATATTTGAATTGGAGAGCGTATGGTACATGTAGTTCACAGTGAAATATGATTACTGCTATATGTATGTTTTTTGTTATCAAGATAATATTTAAATTATTGTATAACTTGACAACAATCGTATTCAAATAAGGAAAATTGATTCAAATTTAGTCCATATGGTAGACGACAATATATATGTTCACATGGTGGAGTAAAATGTTCATATATGATGGAAGATCAAAATATACGACTACATAAATTATAAACCGCAAGGTCACCTAACGATATATTCGAATTCAACATAACATGGATTCGAAAATTGAAATTCGAGATCATGGCATCTATAATCATATAAAAAGGGACATTACTCTTTCTTTGGTGGGAATTGATTTGCTTTTTGTTGTTTTTGAGGGAAGTGCGAATCGATTTGGCACTGTGCAGGGAAATCTTGTTCTCCCGATTTTTTATACATTTTTCTTGTAGTTTTTTCAATGGCATCTATAGCAATATAGTAAAAGGGGACATGACTCTCTTGCGTCTTGTATGAATTGTTTTTTTACATGTTAAGTTTGTTCTGCCGAACAAGGAATCCGCACCTTGTTATCCCGGAATTTTCAAGCTCGAGTATCTTTTGTCTCACCTGCTTTGAAACTCCCGCTTCTTCAATCCGCGCCGCGCCTTGTTATCCTGAAATTTTCAAGCTCGAGTATCTTTTGTCTAACCTGCTTTGAAACTACCGCTTCTTCAACCCGCGCAGCGCCTTGTTATCCCGAAATTTGGACGCGCGCGAGAACTCCCTCCTCATCCGAAATTGCTCCCGCAGCCCAGACACGCGAAATCCCCCTTCTACCCCTCAGCCGGAAATGAAGCTCCACGTCGCGGTGTCAAGACCGGTGGGGGTACGCTGGTAACTTACCCTACATTTCGGACAAGCGCGTCCCTAAGCTTGGCTCCCCCCTCCCCCTTCGCCCCCCATTCGTACACCGAGGCTGCCAAAACCCGTGAAACCCCACGCTCCTCCGTCGGCCTCCCGACCGCCGCCCAGCCGGAGACTCTTCCCCGACTAGGTTGTTCAATGCAACAGCTCGCCGTCCCTCATCCGCCACATCGGATGAGGATCTGTTGTCGATCTCGTCGTCCCGCCGGATCAGCCACCCCGTCCTCCACCTCCAAGGAGCTGCCCCGACATTCGCCTCGTCTATCGCACCACCTCAATCCCCACAGTGCCGTCTTGACCTGCCCCACTGGAACCGCAGCACCCTCACCAATTCCTCCAATGAAGTCGAAGCCAACTTGGCGCCACCAAGGAGGTTCTGCACTCACCGCTGCATTTTATCTTTTATTCGATCTCACGGGGCCCCTGGTGCTCGATACCGAGCAGGCATGCCGTGTCTCCATCGACAGCGCCGTCGCCGGCCACATCATCCACGGCGTCTCTCCCCCATGTCATTGCTTCCTCGACGGCGACTTCCACAACGACACTAGCTGCAGCTGCTCCGGCTCTCGCTCGCGCTGCAGCTCTGTTCTTGCTGTCGGTCGCGCTGCTGCACTGCTCCTGCTTTCGTTCATGCTGCTGCTCTGCTCTTGCTCTCGCTTGCGTTGTTGCTGCTGTTGCACGACCTCTGGCAGCTACAGGAGTTGCTGCTTTAGCACTCGCTCGCGGTGCTACTTCACGACTTGCTCTCTGCTAGTGCGTTCCCTACTCGAGCGGCTGTTGATTTAGATCACTGCTTCTCTGCTACTAGTGCTCGAACGCCCTAAACATCTATTGCAATGCTCTGTTACTAGTTCAATCAGTTTCGACAGTAAAATTCAGTTTCGACTGTGAAGTTCATTTTCTTCAATTAAGTTCAGAGTGAACAGTACTTACAACATCTGTCGGATTGGCCGTGGCGTGGCTGATGCGTTTTACATCTAGCACTTTTTGGTGATGTATTTTGCATCATCTATTGCAGATGATATTAGGGCCCACTTCAGATTAACGTTGTCTCTCTTGTCATGCTTCAGCCTCGTCGCCGTACACCTTAGCAGAGCTGCTCCAACGACGGAACCGTCCATCACATTGGAGCAGTACCCTCGGCGCCGTTTCCAGAGGCCTCAGATCTTCTTCCCCGCCTCCGATAGTCACACCAGCATCATCACCATCCTCCACGTCCAACCCAATGATGATGAGGTCCACAAGGCTATGCCAAAGAGGTTGTATACTCGTCGCATCACGTTGTTTCTCCATTCCTCTATTCTTCCAATTCATGTGAGCCAAACACCCAGGTTGACTGAAATCCTATGTTTCCAAATGCTCTGTTTTGCACGTGCATTCCTATCCTATTCCTGTGTTTTTCCTGTCCCTGCGTTTATAGAATCCTCCAATTCTAAGGAGCCCTTACAGATTTACTTCATTTTCAAATAGGCGTCAAAGAAAACTCTGTGTGTTATGTCCTGCTCCTGCCGTGCCGTCATCCACCCCACCTGAAGTGCACCATCGATAGAAGCGTTCACTGCAGCAGAGATCCCCCCTGCAGACTTCCTTTCGCCGCCTCAGATCATCTTCCCCATTGCTGGCAGCCACGCCAACTGCATTACCATCATCTTGTTGTGTCGTGTAGTTTCCCACACTTGTATTCTTTCAGTGTTGCTTTGTCTTGAACTCATATGATTTGAACCGTGTCTCTATTTTGATTTGGCAAGACAATGAAGTGACCATAGCACATAGGTATATATTTGTTTAATGCTTTTATTATGTATTACTTGGCAATAGAAGACTTGGTAGTTTAATCATGTCCACCTTACTACTGAACTGGTTCACCGAAATGAGTTTCATATACTACATGCTAAACTTGTTATGTGTCTGCTTGTTTCTTTTTTTAGAATGCTGACAGAATATTTGGGAAGAGTACCTTATTAAGCAATGGTAAAGGAAGTAATGCAGATAAGGTTCACGATAGTGAGACACCCTTGTTGGTCTCCAACAAAGCGGATAAAATAGCTATGGAAAACTATCTTCAAGACAGTGAGACAACCCCAAAGTCCTGTCTGGATGTAGTGTTCGAGTTATTGGCCACTACCGCTGGCACAAGCTCTTCGAACTCACTATTTGGATCAGTTCAGTTTCTTGAGTCTCAACTACAAGCTGAAAGACATCAATCAGTTGTGTTGCGACAAGAAGCTGAAGGACTGCGGAAGTCCATGGAGAATTCAGATGCATACTTTCTGGTGCAACATCAAGCGCTGGAGGATTTTAGCGCCAAACAAGAGAAAGCTAATAAGCTTGCTAAGCTTATTGCCAGCATGGTGGATACCCAGGATAACATTTCTTGAGCTCTTGTGAAGTTTTTTTTAGTTATGGACTTGTTTTGCTGCCGCGTTTTATTTGCACTGGTGTCCAATTCATATGGCCAGTGTATGTAATATGCTGCTTTGTTCCCTATATTTGCATTGGTGGCGAACTTTGATGCCCAGTGAATGTAATATGTGTAATAGCCGTAATAGCCTAGTTTTAGTTGATTGCTTATTTATTTCCTTGTTGTCTTGTTTATTTGTTTGCTTGTAGTCAGTGCAGCTCTTTTTCCATGGTTTGCTAGTGATCGCAATAACCTATTTTTAAAACTAGGCCACAATAACCATGGGGAACATACGGATTGTTGCCAACATGGTCCTGCTATCTGCTGTAGTGACCATGGGCCTCCTATGGGCCTTCTACGGGCCATAGAATCAATGGGCCTTCTATGGTCCGTATGCTCGAACGTGGGCCAATAATGGACCGCACTTGGGGCCGAAACGGGCTAGAGTGAGAATCGTCCGTTCATGGGCCGACAATAATGGGTCGTTAATAGGCCGATGGGTATAACGGGCTTAATTCTATCGACAGGCATAACAGGCCATTAATGGGCCGTATTTGATGACGCTATGAATACGACCCAACGGATTAACGGGCCACAAGCAGGCCGACTTTAACCAGGGGCTGAATTTGGCCCAGAACCAAAGCACGCCAATAATGGACCGTAAGTAATCGATTGCTGCAAATCGGCCCAAGAATAAATGGGCCCTTAGAAGGCCAAAAGATAACACAGGCTGGAAATGACCCAACTGAATAATGGGCCTTTAATGGGCATAAAGCGATATACTGTTCATTATGGGCCAATTTCACCACGGGCCATTAGTGGGCCAAGAGTAACACAAGGCCTCATATGGGCCGAAAGACGTCATGGGCCATACATGGGCCAGAAGTTACAACGGGCTAAAATCATATTGGACGGCCCAGATAACGCTACTGGGCCTAATTCGGATAGGCCATAATGGGTCGTGTGCTAACGGGCTGTAAATGGGTTGTATGAGAACAGGTCGTTAACAGGCTTTTTGTGGGCTGGGTTGTTTCCTTTTGACCAGGTCAAACGGGCCGGCCTTTTGACCTGAATGGGCCACTGTTAGACCGAGCCATAATGGGTCGTGTGTTAACGGGCTGTAAATGGGTTGTATGAGAACAGGTCGTTAACAGGCTTTCAGTGGGCTGGGTCGTTTCCTTTTGACCAGGTCAAATATGCTGGCATTTTGACCTGAATGGGCCACTGTTGGACTGAGCCATGTGTCGACGTATCATAGGCACGTCCCGTCCATTCGCTGGATGACATATGTCCCAACACTGAGCCGACACGTGGATCCGCCGGCGAATGAGAATTTTACATGTGGAAAATCACCATTGGTCGTTGCTGTTAACGGGTTATCGGATAAAAAACCGGACCCGATAACTTAACGACGACCCATTACGGTAGATGCCACGTGTCGGTTACCCTTGATGAAAGCACTTCTATGACGCGTCATTTGTCATCATGGAAGTGTGATGATGATAATTTTGGTATTGTCATGGAACACTTCCACGACAGCACATGTATGACTATCTGGATTCTGTCATAAAATCGTCATGGATGTACATGTATGACAGAAAATATGACCTACTGTGACAAACACGTATCATCATGGAAGTAGTTTTTTTGTTGTGCTGGCAGTGGCACCGGATAGAAAGAATCGGTGGGGCCAAGTTTGACTTTGCATTTTGTACATATTTGGAATGAGAAAGTGGTTGAGAGCTTTGGAGCAATATCACTAAGCATTTTGAACAAGCAAGCCATTAAGCAACACCTCATCCCCTTTTAATAGTTTTGGCTTTCCTATGGACTCAATGTGATCTTGGATCACTAAAATATAAATGAAGAGTCTTGAGCTTTTGCCAATATGTGGCCTTAGCATTTTGAGGGGTCCACATCTCTAGTCCATGCCATCCATTGAACTTTCTGAAATATTAAACTTGAATGAACATTAGTTCAATGAGCTATATGTTGTTATGAATTACCAAAACCTCTTGGGGATTAGTTGCACTTTCAGAGTCACTGTCGAGGTGTCTGAGTTACTCTGAGGGGTAACCAAAGTAGCTGGCAGAATAGTAGCTCGAGGAACAAGTTGACAAAGACTCGACTAGATGGCGAGTCGTTCGATGGCTCGATCTTTCATGGTACAAGCGGCAACAACAAGAAATTCTGGTCGAGCAAAGATGCAAGACCGTAAGATCAAAAACTTGCATCGAATAGATTGGATCGATTCAACACACAACAGCAACAAAATCCCCTCGGATCAGCAACAAAGATATTTGATGTCCCACAACATGGGACGTTTTCTGTAGTTTTATTGAACTCACGACTAAAACAAGAAACTGCCCTTACATGACCAGAATGACAGATACTTGAAGGAGCGTGCAGGCTCGTTGCATAGCCAACCGACCCAAATATTAATAGGACTCTCTCTTGTACCAACTAAATAACCAATTAACTAATTAATTATTTGGCAACGCTGATCACCTTCCAGCTAACTTAGTCCTTAATGGTTTTATCTTGTATGGATGTTTCAAACCTTATGGGCTTTGTGGCTGCACTGTTAAGCAGTGGGCTTGCTTATATCCTCTATATAGTTTCTCATGGCTAGTACATCCTTTCGTAACTGGCGAGTTTTGTGCTGGAATGTGCGAGGACTGAATTCTGAGGCGAGACAGAGAGATGTTAAAGCAAAAAATGAGGTAAGTCAGTGCTCGATTGTGTGTCTCCAGGAAACCAAATGTGAGGCCTTTGATATTAGGACGATTAGAACCTTTTGCCCGCGGCGGTTCGATCGTTTTGCTTTTGCTCCCTTGGTAGGTGCATCTGGTGGCATTCTTGTCATTTGTAATTCGGGTATTTTCACTGGCACGCTCATTGAAATTCAAAGCTTTGGTGTTCTGGTTTATTTTACTTCGGTACACAATGCTGAAACCTGGACCTTAATGTCAGTATATGGGCCTTGTGATGGGCACCTCCGAGATGATTTTGTTCACTGGCTTTATCATCTAACCATCCCAATAGATGAACATTGGCTACTCCTTGGGGATTTCAATTTTATCAGGTCTATGGATAATAGAAACATGCCAGGGGGAGATGTAAATGATATTTTCCTTTTCAATGAGATTATTGGCCATCTGGGCCTCTTGGAACTGCCCTTGAATGGTAGAAGCTATACATGGTCCAATATGCAGGAAGTCCCTCTGCTCGAGCAACTCGATTGGTTTTTCACAACCTCGTATTGGATTTCCATCTACCCAAACACTGTGGTACTCCCTCTTGCGAAAATATCGTCGGATCATGTGCCCTACGTGGTCTCCATTGACACAACCATTCCAAAGGCCAGGGTTTTTCGTTTTGAGAATTATTGGGTTGATATGCCAAGTTTCATGGATTGTGTCAAGCGATCTTGGGAGGCACCGGTTTTTTCTGACTTGTCTGCTGCTGCAATTATCTCTAGAAAGTTCAAACGGTTGAGAATGGACCTGAAAGTGTGGAGCAAAAACATCTCTTACATAAAGCAACTGACTTTGAACTGTGCCAAAGTAATCCTGCATTTTGATGGGCTTGAGGAATGGAGACCACTCACAACCCCGGAGTTTAATTTCAGAAAGATAGTTAAGTTGGATCATGAAAACCTTCTGCGTATTCATTACATTTATTGGAAGCAGCGGTGCACAATCAGATATATCAAGGTTGGTGAGGAAAATTCGAAGTTCTTCCATGCAATGGCCTCGGAAAGATTGAGAAAAAATGCCATTGCCAGTCTTAAGGTAGAGGGGAATGATCATGCCTCTGATCATACACAAATGGCTGGAATTCTGTGGTCCTCGTTTAAGAATAGGATGGGTCATGCTCAAGGCATTAACATGGGATTTGATCTCCCACAGTTGATTCAACCAGTGGATGGGCTAGATGTGCTCTCTGCTCCTTTTTCGCAGGAGGAAATTAACAAGGTTTTAAAGGAGCTGCCCACTGACAGAGCACCTGGCCCGGATGGTTTTAATGGCCTGTTTATTAAGAAATGCTGGCCTATCATTGAGTAGGATTTTTTGCAGCTCATCCAGGCTTTTTGTGATGGAGAGTTATCTTTGGAAAACATCAACGGATCCCTCATCACTCTCATTCCCAAGATGATTTCTCCAGAGGGACCTGATGACTTCAGGCCCATTTCCCTAACCAACAGCTGTCTGAAGTTCCTCACAAAACTGTTGGCAAATAGGTTGCAGAAGGTAATATTGCAATGCATTCATAAGAACCAGTATGGGTTCTTGAAAAGTAGGTCCATTCAAGATTTCCTTGCATGGGCATTTGAGTACATTCATCAATGCAAGCAATCAAAAAGACCTATCGTAATCCTTAAGCTTGACTTTGCCAAGGCTTTTGATACAGTGGAGCATGAGGTAATTCTACAAGTTCTTCATCATAAAGGTTTTGATATCAAGTGGATTGCTTGGGTTAAGGAGGTTCTGTCATCTGGGACATCCTCTGTTTTACTGAATGGCATTCCAGGGAAGCAATTTAAATGCAAGTGTGGGGTCAGACAGGGTGATCCATTGTCACCTCTTCTTTTTGTTATTGCTGCTGATCTGTTGCAGTCTGTGGTTAACCATATGATGGCTCAAGGGTCTCTGACACTTCCAATACCATCACATGATCCTAACTACCCAATCATCCGGTATGCAGATGACACAATCATCATTCTGCCTGCTGTTGAGGAACAACTAGTGACTCTCAAGAATATGTTGGGTGTGTTCCAACAGTCTACTGGCCTCAAAGTAAATTTTGCAAAGTCCTCTATGATACCTTTGAATATATCGGATGATGAGGCCCTCAGGTTGGCTGCTCTCCTTGGTTGCAAGATAGGTGAACTCCCTTTTACTTATCTTGGTCTGCCCCTTGGTGCCACCAGACCCAGAATTGTTGATCTCCTCCCCCTAGTGGATAATATTGTGAGAAGGCTCTCTGCAAGTTCTTCTATGTTAAATCAGGGCTCCAGGTTGCAACTACTGACTTCAATTTTAACTTCCATGCCAATCTATTTCCTCTGCACTTTGCATATACCTCATGGAATCATCAAGAAGTTGGATAGGATTTTCAGGCAGTGCCTTTGGAGAGGAAATACAGACACACCAAAGCAATCACTGGCAGCCTGGGACCTTGTATGCAGGCCTAAAGATAAGGGAGGACTGGGCATTCTGAATTTAAATATCCAGAACCAGGGGCTGCTCATGAAACATCTCCATAAATTCTTCAACAAGCATGATGTTCCTTGGGTATCTTTAATTTGGGACTCCTACTATGACAACATTGTTCCTCAGGCAACTGTTTTGACTGGATCTTTCTGGTGGAGGGATGTTTTCAAGCTAAATGATACATACAGGGCCATTGCTTCTGTTCATATCAACATGGGGGACACTGCTTTGTTCTGGCATGATGCATGCCATGTGGCTGGCTCTTCTTTGCCCCTCGTAAGGAGGCTCCCCAGGCTGTTTTCTTTTGTGATTGATGATAAGGTCTCAGTCAGGGATGTGCTTCAGACCCAGGATATTTTCTCCATGTTTTACCTGCCCATCTCACAGGAAGCTGCTGCAGAGCTCACAATATTGGAAGGTTGGCTGCTGAACTTGCAAAGAGATCCTCTCCTTCCTGATCAGTGGGTATGGCCATCTAAATATGGGTCCTTCTCGGCCAAAGGGTTGTATACTATCATGCACTCTCACATGCCCACTGCTCTGCCATGCAAATGGTTATGGAAGAGCAGATGCACAATGAAGATAAAAGTCTTTGGTTGGTTATTGTTCTTTGATAGACTTAACACCAAGGATATGCTGGTTCGAAGGCACTGGAGGTCACCAGATGAGGATATCCTTTGTGTCATATGTAATGCTTATGTCCATGAGGACAGAACTCATTTGTTCTTCCAGTGCAATTTCAGCTGCAGGGTGTGAAATTATCTTCAGATTGACTGGTCCCAGGGGTCGAACACCCAGGAGTGTGTTTCCAATGCCAGAACTAGTTTTGGCCATCCTTTTTTCTATGAGGGGATGCTCATAGCAGCATGGAATATTTGGATCTTAAGAAATGGGAGGATCTTTAGGGGGGAGCAGGCTCGTTTTGCTTCTTGGAGATGCAATTTTGTACATGATATCCTTCTTTTAGCTCACAGGCTTAATGTTAGCGTTAGAGCTCAACTCATAGCTTGGGTCAATGCCCTTTTTTAAATATAGGTAAGCTTCAACTCCTAGCTTTGGTCAAGACCCTTTTGTATTTATAGGTAAGTTTAGGTAGGACCTCTGTTTTGTTTTGGCACAGTCTCAGTGCTTGTACTTTGTTGAACCTTTTTACTTTTCTAATAAATGGGCTGCGGGGTTTTACCCCACAGTAAATATCCAAAAAAACTAGTCTTTAAAATATATACATAACTTATGCCACTGCAACCTTCGGACTCTACTACTACCATGCTAGTAAAACTTATGTTTCTTCTGCCCGGTCGAATCAAAGCTTCTTCGATGGAGTCCTAAAATTCGGTGTAATTTCATCCTGAATTGGAGGGATCTGGAGCAGCATAGATCCAATCTATATAGTACATGAAAAAGCTTCTAAAATGTTAGCTTCTTTCCTTTTTGGTACTGCCGCAGTCAACTTCTCATGCACCGGTGTAACTTGAATATTTTTTGAACGAGTAACAATAGTCTTGGCACAGATGTTCACATCATCCTCCCCCTTTTGAAATGAAGCCATCCTCGGCTTCAAGGTACCTTTAGTGACCTTATAGAGATCGTCCTTGATAGCGCCGACAAACATCGACTGCAACAGACGTCGCCTTCCAGAGTCCCAAAAAGAATAAGTGTTAGACCTTCCCTCATGTGTAGCTCGGTGATTATATTATGATGTCCTCCCCAATAATAAGTGGCATCCATCCATTGGTAGAACATCATAGATAACTGTATCGATAGAATTGCCAACTGAAAAATTGACGCGCCCCCTGTGAGTAACTTTCAATTTGGTCGACCGATATAACCATTCGGTACAGTGTGGTTGTGGGTGCTTCCAGGAAGGCAAAGCTAAAGCATCGACCAAGCCCTTGTTGGCCGCATTAGTGTAGCTTCCGCCGTCGATGATCAACTTGCAATTGGGTGTTCATGATCTTGCACTGAATTTGAAAAATATTCCAACGCTACCCCTTATCCTCAACGCGATCCTCTTGCACTCGTTGCACCATCAATCACGGGTAGATTCAGCAGCTTCAAAACTTGCAGTCACCTTTTCAACATGTTCAGATTTTTCACTAGAAGTGTCAGAAACAGCCTCTTCATCACTAGAGGATGCATAGCCATCTTTTGTGAACAACACTCTTTTCTCATTAGGGAATTCACCCTCCATATGTCCTCTTCCTCCACACTTGAAATACTCAATGTCACTAGTATGTGTGGTCGACTGCGCACTAGAATCAACCCTCCACATTCCTGATTTTGAAGCATCCTTTTGCACGGAACCATGAGAGCGATTTGATGTTGTTGTCCTGGAGCTAGGAATGACATCCTCACTCTTATGTTGCGAGCGTCGCCATGTGTTCAAAGTGGTACTAGGAACTATGCTGACTTGGTGTCGCTTAATCTGTTGTTCCGCACGCACAGCTTGGTGCACAAGATCTTGTATGTTATAGTAGACCAACATCTCAATACGATTCTACACCTCAATATTTAGCCCACTAAAGAAATGTGCCATGGTCGCCTTCGGGTCCTCCGTTGTCCCTGTATGTATCATAAGCAACTCCATGTCCTTGTAATATTCATTAACACTCATATTACCTTGAAAAAGCCTCTACAACTTGTTCTACATATCTCTTCTATAGTGCTCAGGAACAAAACGTCACCTCACGAATTCTTTCATCCCTCACCAAGTCATTGGACGATGTCGCGACCGGCAAATTTGGTTCCACCAAATTAGCGCGTAACCGGTGAACTCAACTCCAGCAAGTTGAACTTTCTTCTCTTCGCTATAATGATGGGCATCAAAAATTTGGTCAACACGCATCTCGCATTCCGAATATACTTCTGGTTCGCACTTGCCGGAAAACGAAGGGATTGAAATTTTTATGCACCCAATTCCATCACACTAGTAGAAACGGAGCTTTTAAACCGGTTTGTAAGGGCCTTTAGTGCCGGTTATGGAACCGGCACTAAAGTGTGGGCACTAAAGCCCCCCCCTTTAGTACCGGTTCGGCACGAACCGACGCTAAAGTGCCACCACGTGGCGTGAGCTCGCGCCCTGGTATGGGGGACCTTTAGTACCGGTTGGTGTTACCAACCAGTACTAAAGGTGTTATTTTTGAATTTTTTGTTGAAAATTTTGGAACAAATTTTGATTTTTTTTATTTTTTATTTTTCTGAATTATTTGATGATTTAGTCTCTAATCACATCTCTTAACTGCTCAAGTGTGGATCACTCATTTCAAATCATCTAACTTCCCGACCGGTCACCCATCCCTCTCACTACTCCAGCCCGAGCACGCTTAACCTTCAGGTTCTATTCTCCTTCGTTTCCGAGTCTGCACTTGTTGTTATTCTGACAATAGTAAGATGTCAATCATATTAACCCTCAGGAGTTTAGCTTGAGCATGAAGTCACACATTTGACCATTTGAGTTTGAAACTATTATTCTAAAAAAAACAGTAATTATTTAGAAACGCTAATATTTCTTGAATAAGTTTGACCACAGTTTGACCACAGTTTGACCATAGTTTGACCAGATTTGACCAAAATTCAAAAAATTGAAATAATTATTTAGTAACACTAATATTCTTGAATAATTATGTAGTAACACTAATACTACCTCCATCCTGGTTTATTAGTCCCCTTCGTATTTGGTGTTAAATTTTGACCTTAGATTTAACTAACAAAATGTTAATGCATGTAACCAAAAATAGTATCCTTGAAAACTAAGTTCAAATATGAATCCAACAATATAATTTTTAGTGACATGAATTATTATGTTCTTATTTAAATCTATGGTCAAAGTTTGGCACAAAATACTAAGGGGACCAATAAACCAGGACGGAGGTAGTATTTCTTGAATAAGTAGTTTGACCATAGTTTGACCACAGTTTGACCAGATTTGACCAAAATTCAAAAAAACCGAGATACTTATTTAGTAACACTAATATTATTGCGTAATTATTTAGTAACACTCTATATTTCTTGAATCAGTTGTATGACCGGTTTGATAAGATTTAACCAAAATTCAGAAAAACCATAAATTAGAGCATATCTTTTTTTCCTTTTACAATTTTTTCATTTCAAAAATTGTCCTAAACCCTAAACCCGGGACTTAAAACGTCGGAATCTCTATGCTAAACAGTAAAAACTAAGGGTTTAAACCATAAAACCTAACCGTAAACTCTGAAATCTAAACCCTAGCACTAAACGCTAAAAACGTCTAAAACGCCCAAAAACTCTATTTTCCCTTTGGAATTTTGTGATTTTAAAAAATTGTTGAAACAGAAAACTTTGATATATTATATGTATTTTTCTGAATTAGGATGATTTAGTTATGATTTTTTCAAGTTTCAAAATCGCCCTATAGTCCCGGTTTGTGACTCCAACCGGGACTATAGGTTAGACCCTTTTAGTGCCGGTTCGTGGCACGAACCGGTACTATAGGTTGGCCCTTTGGTACCGGTTTGTGCCACAAACCGGGACTAAAGAGGCTCGTGGGGCCCCGGCCTGACGCCAGCCTGCCACCACCCCTTTAGTACCGGTTCGTGTCACGAACCGGTACTAAAGGTTCAACACGAACCGGCATTAATGCAAATCCATTTGAACCGGCACTAATGGTACCATTAGTACCCGGCCAAAATCAAACCGGCACTAATGTGCTTCACGTTTGACCCTTTTTTTACTAGTGTCATCCAAAGGTACACGCGCAGCTTGACCCACTCGGTCATGCGCTCCACCACGAGCGACAGCCTCAGGATGGGGCTCAAAGTGTCGCGGCTGTGGCGTGTACCCCGCCTCATGATCAACACCGTCATCAAGGCCATCATCTCCAGCATGTGGTTGTGCCGCTAAACGGCGATCATGCACGATAGCATGTCCGTTGCGAGCCACTGGTGCATAACGCAGGGGAGCAATCGGAGCAGCCTGTGGTGGTGCAGAATTAGTCGTCGGCGTATTGATGGTGTCCACCAAAGCGTCGAACCAGGGGATCAAAACATCAATTATTTTGCCAAGCTTCACCTCGAGCGCGTCATGGCATTGCTTGACGTAGTTGCACGTGTGGTCAAAACCATCCCGGATATTTTGAGGAATATCATTCGCGTACCCTGGACGTACAATTACCTCAGAATCAGCAGCAGCCTCGTCATCCTTGTTGATCGAGGTTGACATCTTGATCAACACAGTATCTTGAACAATCTTAGCTCTGAATACCACCTCATAAAGACTCAACTAGATGGCGAGTCGTTCAATGGCTCGATCTTTCACGGTACTAGCAGCAACAACAAGAAATTCCGGTCGAGCGAAGATGCAAGACCGTAAGATAAAAAACTTGCGTCGAATAGATTGGATCGACTCCACATGCAGCAGCAACAAAATCCCCTCAAATCAGCAATAAAGATATTTGGTGTCTCCCAATATGGGGCGTTTTCGGTAGTTTATTGAACTCACGATTGAAACAAAAAAAACTGCCCTTACATGACCAGAACGACAGATACTTAAAGTGGCGCATGCTAGACGCCATCCGGGTGTTGCGGGTGCAAACAGCAGCCACCTTCCTCACCGTTTGATTTGTTCTAATTTAAGTATTCCTAACCGTCAGATGAGTCAATGCAGAAAGAGGCAATCCTCGTCATGCAGCGTGATGTCGTTCTTCTCTGTAGCACCAACTCCCTGGCTGACCCGGCTGGCAACACGACGGCGCCGCCGAAGCACCGGCTCTTAGCATGGCGGTGCCATCGAAGCACTGGCTCACAGCAGGGTCGTCGGAGCAGCATCATTGATGTCGTCGCAGCATCGCCGGCTCGCCGGAGAAGCCACATCACCGTCGCAGTCAAAAGCACGCCATCGCAGGAACCGTCACAACATCACTGGAGTAACCGCACCACCGTAGCAGCATTGCCGAGTAGCCGGCCCGCCGTCGCACTCCCAACAGCCGACTGGACGCAATTGCAGTAGCGTCACTGCAGCCACCTAGCCGTCGCAGCATCAGTCAGGCTGCCGTTGTGCTCGCAACAACCGGTCCGCTGCCATCGCGGCAGCATCGTCATCGGAGCAAGGACGCCATCGCAGCACCCGTCTCACAGCATCGCTTCTTCTATACTGGTCACATGCCATTCTCCTGCATGGTTGAAGAAATGTACTACCTTCATTCCTAAATATTTGCCTTTTTAAAGGTTTCAAATGGACTATCACATACAGATGTATATAGACATATTTTAAAGTATAGATTCACTCATTTTGCTTCATATGTAATCACTTGTTGAAATTTTTAAAAAAGATAAATATTTAGAAACAGAGTGAGTATTGATTACTCCCTCTGTACCGAAATACATGTCGCTGTACCGAAATACATGTCGCTGGAGTAGCTAGCTACTCCAGCGACATGTATTTCGGTACAGAGGGAGTAGTATATATCTTCACTCGATAAATGCTTCTTCTATACTGATCACATGCATGCAACTGACAAGCTAGCCTCGGTTCTTTTTTCTGTCAATAAAAGTAAAGGAGGGCTACACGTAAGTGACTGTATAGTACTAGTACACGACTTATCTCTTCGTCCAAGGTGCTTCGGTTCAGTGGTTGGATTGGACTTGACGGCGGGAGTGGCAGCAGCTACCCATTGATGAATCCGGTCAAAATAAACGGCAACGGCCACTAGTGCAGCGCCTTTCGTGTAGGCGCTGAATTAACCAGGGGTGGGGCCAGGGTGTCACACTGGCCAGATGTGTAGCGCCTAAGAGATAGGCGCTGCACAGTGCAGTGTGGCGCCTAATTGTCGGGCGCCACACAAAACGATCAGTTTGTGAATTTTTTTCAAAAGCAGTTTAGATCGTGAATTGATTTCATCCACACGTTAAATATGTGTTTTCGGCCTCGTTAGCCAACCGACCCAACTAGTATGACCCAAATATTAATAGGACTCTCTTATACCAACTAAATAACCAATTATCCCTAAAAAACTAAATAACCAATTAACTAATTAATTATCAGGCAACGTTGATCACCTTCCAGCTAACCTAGTCTTTAAAACGTATACGTAATTTATGCTAGTGCAACCTTCGGACTCTACTACTACCACGCTAGTAACACTTATATTTCTTCTGCCTGGTCGAATCAAAGCTTCTTTGGTGGAGTCCTAAAATTCAGTTTAATTTCATCTTGCATTGGAGGGATCTGAAGCAGCATAAAACCAATCTCTATAGTACATGAAAAGCTTCTAAAATCTCAGCTTATTTCCTTTTTGGTATTGCGGCGGTCAACTTCTCATGCACCGGTGTAACTTGAATATGTCTTGAACGAGTAACAATAATTTTGGCATAGAATTTCACATCACAAGGTAAACCCAATGGAGGGTGGAACGAAAGGAGCTCTAGCCGTGACCAGAGCTGCATGAATACGAGTCAACTCTCGGGCCAACTTGAAAAGCAGAAGATAACTGGCAGTGATGTAGCGAGAGAGGTGGATGGATGAACGGTCGCATGCCGGATCAATGGGAGGAAAACGAGTACGTCCATTATCGAACATTGATGGGTAGTAATAGAAACCTAGATGAGTCTGCATCCGGACCTCGTTGTAGCGCAGGCCAATCAGAGCCTCGAACGCAGCGAACTGAACAACCTGATCAAGGGTAGAAGAGAAACCACTCCTAGAAGAACGGGTATAGGTGTCGGTGACTGAGTTGTGGTGCATGATGACCTCCGCGTGGTACTCGTACACTGAGTCTGCCAGTCGCTCCCAGTACACCTAGTTGATGTCTACTACGCAACCTTCTTCTTGTAGACGTTGTTGGGCCTTCAAGTGCAGAGGTTTGTAGGACAGTAGCAAATTTCCCTCAAGTGGATGACCTAAGGTTTATCAATCCGTGGGAGGCGTAGGTTGAAGATGGTCTCTCTCAAACAACCCTGCAACCAAATAACAAAGAGTCTCTTGTGTCCCCAACACACCCAATACAATGGTAAATTGTATAGGTGCACTAGTTCGGCGAAGAGATGGTGATACAAGTGCAATATGATGGTAGATATAGGTTATTGTAATCTGAAAATATAAAAACAACAAGGTAAGTAATGATAAAAGTGAGCATAAACGATATTGCAATGCTAGGAAACAAGGCCTAGGGTTCATCATTTCACTAGTGCAAGTTCTCTCAACAATAATAACATAATTGGATCATATAACTATCGCTCAACATGCAACAAAGAGTCACTCCAAAGCAAGGTTGGAAAAAGCGGTAGGCGTAAGCGAGGCGGTTGGCCTTCGCCTAGTGCCTAGGCGGTGCCTAAGCGCCCTAGGCGCAACTTAGGCGGTAATACAGTTTTTACTCGTAGTGTATTTGTGATTATTATATGGGTGTTGATATTAGTTTAGGGCATATAAATAATTAATTACCATATATTTCTATTGGAATATAACCCGTTTGGCATATCGATGTAGTATATGGCATGATTTCTTGCTTGGGTAGGCAATTCCTTGCTTGCCCTGCCTAGACATCCATTTATGCCCTAGGCGAGGCGTTTGGCCATTGCCTAGAGCCTAGGCGTGCCTACACGCCTTCTAGGCACTGCCTTTTCCAACAGAGCTCCAAAGTCACAACTAGCGGAGAACAAACGAAAAGATTATGGTAGGGTACGAAACCACCTCAAAGTTATCCTTTCTGATCGATCTATTCAAGAGTCCGTAGTAAAATAACACGTAGATATTCTTTCCGTTCGATCTATCATAGAGTTCGTACTAGAATAACACCTTAAGACACAAATCAACCAAAACCCTAATGTCACCTAGATACTCCAATCTCACCTCAAGTATCCGTGGGTATGATTATACGATATGCATCACACAATCTCACATTCATCTATTCAACCAACCCAAAGTACTTCAAAGAGTGCCCCAAAGTTTCTACCAGAGAGTCAAGACGAAAACGTGTGCCAAAACATACATCAAGCGGATCACGTGATATCCCATTGTCACCACAGATAAGCACAGCAAGACATACATCAAGTGTTCTTAAATCCTTAAAGACTCAATCCGATAAGATAACTTCAAAGGGAAAACTCAATCCATTACAAGAGAGTAGAGGGGGAGAAACATCATAAGATCCAACTATAATAGAAAAACTCGCGATACATCAAGATCGTGTCGAATCAAGAACGCGCGCGCGCGCGCGAGAGAGAGAGAGAGAGAGAGAGAGAGAGAGAGAGAGAGAGAGAGAGAGAGAGAGAGAGAGAGAGAGAGAGAGAGAGAGAGAGAGAGAGAGAGAGATCAAACACATAGCTACTGGTACATACCCTCAGCCCCGAGGGTGAACTACTCCCTCCTCGTCATGGAGAGCGCTGGGATGATGAAGATGGCCACCGGTGATGGATCCCCCTCCGGCAGGGTGCCGGAACAAGGTCCGGATTGGTTTTTGGTGGCTACAGAGGCTTGCGGCGGCGGAACCCCCGATCTATTCTGTTCACCGATAGTTTTAGGGTATATGGAGATATATAGGCAAAAGAAGTCGGTCCGGGGAGCCACGAGGGGCCCATGATGGTGGAGGGCGCGCCCAGGGGGTGGGCGCGCCCCCTGCCTCGTGCCTTTCTTGTTGCTTCCCTTATGTACACTCGAAGTCTTCTGGATTGCTTCCGTTCCAAAAATAACTTTCCCTAAGGTTTCATTCCGTTTGGACTCCGTTTGATATTCCTTTTCTGTGAAAAAACTAAAACAAGGGGAAAACAGAAACCGACACTGGGCTCTGGGTTAACAGGTTAGTCCCAAAAATAATATAAAAGTGTTTAATAAAGCCCATAAACATCCAAAACCGATAATGTAATAGCATGGAACAATCAAAAATTATAGATACGTTGGAGACGTATCAGCATCCCCAAGCTTAATTCCTGCTCTTCCTCGAGTAGGTAAATGATAAAAATAGAATTTTTTATGTGGAATGCTACCTAACATATTTATCCATGTAATTCTCTTTATTCTGGCAAGAATATTCAGATCCATAAGATTCAAGACAAAAGTTTAATATTGACATGAAAACGATAATACTTCAAGAATACTAACAAAGTAATCATGTCTTCTCAAAATAACATGGCCAAAGAAAGCTATCCCTACAAAATCATATAGACTTGCTATGCTCTATCTTCATCACACAAAATATTTAAATCATGCACAACCCCGATGACAAGCCAAGCAATTGTTTCATACTTTTGATGTTCTCAAGCTTTTTCAATCTTCACGCAATACATGAGCATGAGCCATGGACATAGCACTATAGGTGGAATAGAATGGTGGTTGTGGAGAAGACAAAAAGGAGAAGATAGTCTCACATCAACTAGGCGTATCAATGGGCTATGGAGATGCCCATCAATAGATATCAATGTGAGTGATTAGGGATTGCCATGCAATGGATGCACTAGAGCTATAAGTATATGAAATCTCAAAAAGAAACTAAGTGGGTGTGCATCCAAATTGCTTGCTCGCGAAGACCTAGGGCATTTTGAGGAAGCCCATCATTGGAATATACAAGCCAAGTTCTATAATGAAAGATTCCCACTAGTATATGAAAGTGACAACATAGGAGACTCTCTATCATGAAGATCATGGTGCTACTTTGAAGCACAAGTGTGGTAAAAGGATAGTAGCATTGTCCCTTCTCTCTTTTTCTCTCATTTTTTTATTTTTTATTTTGGGCCTTCTCTTTTTTTTTGGCCTCTTTTTTTCTCTTTTTTTTTATTTTTCATCCGAAGTCTCATCCCGACTTTTGGGGGAATCATAGTCTCCATCATCCTTTCCTCACTGGGACAATGCTCTAATAATGATGATCACCACACTTTTATTTTGTTACAACTCAAGAATTACAACTCAATACTTAGAACAAAATGCGACTCTATATGAATGCCTCCGGCGGTGTATCGGGATGGGCAATGACTCATGAGTGACATGTATGAAAGAATTATGAAAGGTGGCTTTGCCACAAATACAGTGTCAACTACATGATCATGCAAAGTAATATGACAATGATGGAGCGTGTCATAATAAACGGAACGGTGGTAAGTTGCATGGCAATATATCTCGGAATGGCTATGGAAATGCCATGATATGTAGGTATGGTGGCTGTTTTGAGGAAGGTATATGGTGGGTGTATGATACCGTCGAAAGGTGCGCGGTATTATAGACGCTAGCAATGGTGGGAGGAAGAGAGTGCGTATAATCCATGGACTCAACATTAGTCATAAAGAACACACATACTTATTGCAAAAATCTATTAGTTATCAAAACAAAGTACTACGCGCATGCTCCTAGGGGGATAGATTGGTAGGAAAATACCATCGCTCGTCCCCGACCGCCACTCATAAGGTGGACAATCAATAAATAAATCATGCTCCAACTTCATCACATAACGGTTCGCCATACGTGCATGCTATGGGAATCACAAACTTTAACACAAGTATCTCCCAAATTCACAACTACTCCACTAGCATGACTCTAATATCACCATCTTCGTATCTCAAAACAATCATAAAGAATCAAACTTCTCATAGTATTCAATGCACTTTATATGAAAGTTTTTATTATACCCATCTTGGATGCCTATCATATTAGGACTAGATTCATAACCAAAGCAAATTACCATGCAGTTCTAAAGACTCTCAAAATAATATAAGTGAAGCATGAGAGTTCATCTATTTCTTCAAAATAAAACCACCGTCGTGCTCTAAAAAGATATAAGTGAAGCACTACGGCAAATGACAAACTACTCCGAAAGATATAAGTGAAGATCAATGAGTAGTTGAATAATTATGTAACTATGTGAAGACTCAGTAACATTTAAGAATTTCAGATCTTGGTATTTTATTCAAGGGATAATTAGATTTATGCCCCTAGTTGTGTCCCACTCGTCTGTTTTACCCCTAATTCCCAAAAGTCACCGGTTCTGTCCAAGTCACTTTGATCCTCTTATGATTTTGCCCTTTGACCGTTTGGTCGTCAGTTTGAAAACTTCATAACTAATTCATACAAAATCAAAAAAATGCAAATAAGATACCAAAATGTTCAGAAAAACATCACCTATATGTCTGTGTCATTTGCATTCATGAAAAAAGTGTTGGAAAGTGTACATGCAAGTTTTAGCTCATTTGATACCACCATGAATAGTAAACTCTAAAAAATCAAAAAAATTCAAAACAAATATGGTGGCAAAGAATGACAAGTGTTCTAAGTGCTTTCCAAGTTTCATTAGGGAACAACATTTGTGGACGTCGTGGCAAAAAAATAATCTATTTTGGAGTGTTGATTGTTTTTTTTGCCGCGGCACCCACGAATGTTATTCCCTAATGAAACTTGGTAGGCACTTAAAAAATTTGTCATTCTTTGCCACCAAATTATTTTTGATTTTTTTTGATTTTTTTTAGATTTTACTATTCATGGTGGTAGCATAAGAGCTAAAACTCGGATGGGCACTTTCGAACACTTTTTTCATGAATGCAAATGACACTTACATATAGGTGATGTTTTTCTGAACATTTTGGTATCTTATTTGCATTTTTATGATTTAGTATGAATTAGTTATGAAGTTTTCAAACTGACGGTCAAACGGTCAAAGGGCAAAAGCATAAGAGGAGTAAAGTGATTTGGACAGAACCGGTGACTTTTGGGAATTAGGGGTAAAACAGACGAGTGGGACACAACTAGGGGCATAAATATAATTATCCCTTTATTCAAACAGCGAGCAAAACAAAAGAAAAATAAAATGACGCTCCAAGCAAAACACATATCATGTGGTGAATAAAAATATAGCTCCAAGTAAAGTTACCGATGAACGAAGACGAAAGAGGGGATGCCATCCGGGGCATCCCCAAGCTTAGGCTCTTTGTCATCCTTGAATGTTACCTTGGGGTGCCTTTTTCATCCCCAAGCTTAGGCTATTGCCATTCCTTATTCCATAATCCATCGAATCTTTACCCAAAACATGAAAACTTCACAACACAAAACATAACAGAAAACTCGTAAGCTCCGTTAGTATAAGAAAATAAATCACCACTTAGGTAGTGTTTTCAATTAATTATAAATTCATATTGGTGTAATATCTACTGTATTCGAACTTCTCTATGGTTCATACCCTCCGATACTACTCATAGATTCATCAAAATAAGCAAACAACACATAGAAAACAGAATCCGTCAAAAACAGAATAGTCTGTAGTAATCTGTATCAAACGTATACTTCTGGAACTCCAAAAATTCTAAAATAAATTGGTGGACCTCAGGAATTTGTCTAGTAATAATCTTCAAAAAGAATCAACTAAATATCACTCTCCAGTAAAAAGCTTTCGCTAATTTCGTGAGCGCTAAAGTTTCTATTTTTTTTACAGCATGATCATAAAGACTTCACCCAAGTCTTCCCAAAGGTTCTACTTGGCACAAACACTAATTAAAACATAAAACCACATCTAACCAGAGGCTAGATGAATTATTTATTCCTAAACAGAACCAAAAAACAAAAAAACTAAAATAAAATTGGGTTGCCTCCCAACAAGCGCTAACGTTTAACGCCCCTAGCTAGGCATGATGATATCAATGATGCTCACATAAAAGATAAGAATTGAAACATAAAGAGAGCATCATGAAGAATATGACGAGGACATTTAATTCTAACCCACTTCTTATGCATAGGGATTTTGTGAGCAAACCACTTATGGGAACAATAATCAAGTAGCATAGGAAGGCAAAACAAGAATAACTTTAAAACTTTAAGCACATAGAGAGGAAACTTGATATTATTGCAATTCCTACAAGCATATGTTCCTCCCTCATTTCAGTAGCATCATGAATGAATTCAACAATATAACCATCACATAAAGCATTATTTTCATGATCTACAAGCATAGAATTTTTATTACTCTCCACATAAGCAAATTTGTTCTCATGAATAGTAGTGGGAGCAAACTCAACAAAATACCTATCATGTGAAGCATAATCCAATTGAAAATTAAAATCATGATGACAAGTTTCATGGTTATCTTTATTCTTTATAGCATAAGTGTCATCACAATAATCATCATAAATAGGAGGCATGCTTTCATCATAATAAATTTGCTCATAAAAACTTAGGGGACTAAACTTATCATCTTCATCAAACATAGCATCCCCAAGCTTGTGGCTTTGCATATCATTAGCATCATGGGTATTCAAAGAATTCATACTACCAACATTGCAATCATGCTCATCATTCACATATTTTATGCCAAGCATTCTATATAATTCTTCTTCTAGTACTTGAGCACAATTTTCCTTCCCATCATTCTCATGAAAGATATTAAAAATATGAAGCGTATGAGAAAAACTCAATTCCATTTTTTTGTAGTTTTCTTTTATCAAATAAACTAGTGATAAAACAGGAAACCAAAAGATTCGATTGCAAGATCTAAAGATATACCTTCAAGCACTCACCTCCCCGGCAACGACGCTAGAAAAGAGCTTGATGTCTACTGCACAACCTTCTTCTTGTAGACGTTGTTGGGCCTCCAAGTGCAGAGGTTTGTAGGACAGTAGCAAATTTCCCTCAAGTGGATGCCTAAGGTTTATCAATCCATGGTAGGCATAGGTTGAAGATGGTCTCTCTTAAACAACCCTGCAACCAAATAACAAAGAGTCTCTTGTGTCCCCAACACACCCAATACAATGGTAAATTGTATAGGTGCACTAGTTCGGTGAAAAGATGGTGATACAAGTGCAACGGATGGTAGATATAGGTTTTTGTAATCTGAAAATATAAAAACAGCAAGGTAAGTAATGATAAAAGTGAGCACAAACGGTATTGCAATGCTAGGAAACAAGGC
Organism: Aegilops umbellulata; assembly: GCA_032464435.1. NCBI lineage: Eukaryota > Viridiplantae > Streptophyta > Magnoliopsida > Poales > Poaceae > Aegilops > Aegilops umbellulata. Next base: position 477,657,102 of record CP136055.1, read on the forward strand.
CTAGGGTTCATACGTTCACTAGTGCAAGTTCTCCCAACAATAATAACATAATTGGATCATATAACTATCCCTCAACATGCAACAAAGAGTCACTCCAAAGTCACTAATAGCGGAGAACAAACGAAAAGATTATGGTAGGGTATGAAACCACCTCAAAGTTATCCTTTCTGATCGATCTATTCAAGAGTCCGTAGTAAAATAACACGTAGTTATTCTTTCCATTCGATCTATCATAGAGTTCATACTAGAATAACACCTTAAGACACAAATCAACCAAAACCCTAATGTCACCTAGATACTCCAATGTCACCTCAAGTATCCGTGGGTATGATTATACGATATGCATCACACAATCTCAGATTCATCTATTCAACCAACGCAATGTACTTCAAAGAGTGCCCCAAAGTTTCTACCGGATAGTCAAGACGAAAACGTGTGCCAACCCCTATGCATAGGTTCATGGGCGGAACCCGCAAGTTGATCACCAATACATACATCAAGTGGATCACGTGATATCCCATTGTCACCATCGATAAGCACGGCAAGACATACATCAAGTGTTCTCAAATCCTTAAAGACTCAATCCGATAAGATAACTTCAAAGGGAAAACTCAATCCATTACAAGAGAGTAGAGGGGGACAAACATAATAAGATCCAACTATAATAGCAAAGCTCGCGATACATCAATATCGTGCCGAATCAAGAACACGAGAGAGAGAGAGAGAGAGAGAGAGAGAGAGATCAAACACATAGCTACTAGTACATACCCTCAGCCCCGAGGGTGAACTACTCCCTCCTCGTCATGGAGAGCGCCGGGATGATGAAGATGGCCACCGGTGATGGGTCCCCCCTCCGGCAGGGTGCCAGAACAGGGTCCGGATTGGTTTTTGGTGGCTACAGAGGCTTGCGGCGGTGCAACTCCTGATCTATTTTGTTCCTCGATAGTTTTAGGGTATATGGACATATATAGGCGAAAGAAGTCGGTCTGGGGAGCCACGAGGGGCCCACGAGGGTGGAGGGCGCGCCCCCTGCCTCGTGCCTTCCTCGTTGCTTCCCTTATGTACACTCGAAGTCTTCTGGATTGCTTCCGTTCCAAAAATAACTTTCCCTAAGGTTTCATTCCATTTGGACTCCGTTTGATATTCCTTTTCTGCGAAACATTGAAACAAGGGGAAAACAGAAACTGGCACTGGGCTCTGGGTTAATAGGTTAGTCCCAAAAATAATATAGAAGTGTTTAATAAAGCCCATAAACATCCAAAACAGATAATATAATAGCATGGAACAATTAAAAATTATATATACGTTGGAGACGTATCACTGGTACACCGGGTCATCACCATCAGGGTTGAGTCGACGCCACATGTTCTGAAGAAGATGCGGAGAAGTGTACGATGATGTGTCAGACTGGTACATGTACGGCACTGGAGCCATCTACACTCACAATCATTAGTCAATTAGTAATAAAAATAAACTATATGCATGCAATGCAAGAACCAGATGCAAACAAGCATTACCAACAATTGGGATTACTAACTACTGTTTAACTTGTGCGTTAACTGCCTAGGGCGTCCTATAGTCAACGCGGCTCTGATACCAAGTGTTGGGGCACCCCGGCTCAGAGCAACCAGTTTACCTTGCATTGCTAGCATAGAGATCAAGTCTTCTAGCAGCACACATCAACTTGGTACAGAAAGATACCGCTTTATTGATACATAGGTTTGATAGTACATCAAGTAGCGAGGCCAAGCGGCACACATGGTGTTGCTGCACATATGTACATTATTTAGTGAACAATAACGGGGGCCTCGATCATAACGATACAACTACGCGGCAACGGAAAGACGACGTAGAAGGAACCCATCTCATAGGGACACTGATGTGGACACGGCCTAGACTGTGATGCAACGATGCAACTCCAACTCCGGTATGACTTCTCCTGAAACTAGCATGACACGCCAGGTGAGTACTTTGAATGTACCCGCAAGCTCACACAAATAAAGCAACAATGGCAAACTACAACATGATATTTAAGCAGGTTATATGCAAGAACTTAACATGCTACTGATGAAGTGATAGTGCTCACAACAGGGTCTCTCGGACCCGCTTACCATCTTGGTTACCTTGTAACCACGAACATCATTTTACCACGGTGATCACCTCCGGATCACAAAGGAAACCGTCTTGATGGTCCCAACAACTTCACCATCATAGCAAGTGCCACAAGTATAACTTTAGTGTGCAGGTTAAATATTTCTGTTGATCCACGGTGTGACCTACTATGAACTATGTCCATGACCGGGGACGCGACTATCGATAGATTAAATACACTCTGTAGAGGTTAGCACACTGTACCCACACCACAGAGCCCATGGCCTCAAACTCCCATTCGGGTGAACCAACGGCGTTCCGACAGAACCAATCTATTGCCATGACACTCCCCCAGCCACTCCGACCAACTCCCCTTTGGGCTAAGTCCTGGGTGGCCCCCATGTCACCTCATGACAACCAACGACCACCGTTGTGGCAAAACAAAACGGTACCAAACGGGTACAATGATACCAAATCAACTACGAGCTCACAAGGCTATGCCTGCCTACCAAGCCAGGGTGGCGTAAGCGCATAACCTTCCCTAGTTGGAGGCACCGGCGAGAGGCATAACAACTGATCGAGAAATGGACTCCCCATAAAGGCAAATGTGGTTGCACTGGGAAGCTCGATTTGGTGGCACCATGACTCGATCAACAGCATGTTCAAGTTGGATTATTATCAAGTTTTAACTTGCAAATAAATATTTCAGAGCCATAGTATGCCATGAAATTGCAATGATATCCATATGCACCATTTCAACATAATGTCGGTGTTAACTTACTCATGCGCATGATCATATTACCCTACTGCATAAGCTCGCCCAAACAACTCAAATACTGCTAAAAACACAGTAAGCATAGCATGAACATGAAACTAGCACAAGTGATATTATTTTAATTACTATATGCATTATATGAGACCATATTCAAGTGGAAATCATAATCATTGTAATGTCACTCTTGCAATTATTGTGATGGCTCGCCTTAGTGCAGAGGAGGGTCACAATCCTCCTGGTTCTCCTCAAGGCAGCAAGCTCCTTCTGAAAACAATTAAAATATCAAAAAGAAAATGTCACAAACACATTTAAATGCACCAAAAAATATTCACAGCAAGCAAAAATCTCAACTTTTGCATGATGATAGAGGAGCTCAAAACAAAACCAAAGCAAAAAAAAGAATCAACTGATTTGGACTTATAGAATAAAAGTTAGAGTTGGTGAAAGTTGGGTCAAATTTATGAATTAAAATTGATTTTTGAATAAACAGAGAGGGGATGACGTCGAAGGAGTATTTTAGGAATGTGCTTCCACTTATACCGCTTCGGGGGAGTGAGAGAGAGGCTGACAGACGGGGCCCGCTATCGGGGTTAGTGGAGAGAGAGAGAGAGATAGAAACAGATGATGGTGGCTCGATCGCTAGTGGTTCTCTGGCGAGAAGACCACGACTGCTGCTGGCGAGGGGATGGGTGGATGCGGCACTGCACGGCGAACTCGCATGTACCAGCAGCTTGGTCGGAGGTGGACTGACGGCGTCGCGGCAATCGTCTCCAGAGGCGTCGGCGGAGGGGACTCATCGGAGTTGAAGATTCCGGCGAGGCAGGGGCGCTCCAGCAGCACGGGCACGACCAGGAGAACACCCGAGCATGTCGGAGGGGTTGTAGGAAGTCGAGGAACACTGGAGGAAGCAGAACGCCGAGAGGGGATTGGAGGCGAACTTCGGTGTCGAACGGCGGCCAGAGGCCCACCTGGCCGCGGTCTTCTACTAGAGGTTTTAGGGTCAGAGGAGGTGGGTGGTGTGGCCATAGGAGCTCGGGAGGGGCTCTCTATATATGCGTGCCGAGAAGGAGTTCGATATTGCTAGGGAAGGCTCTGGAGCGGCGAGCGGCGACGAACGGGGCTCAGAGCGGATGGGAGAGGTCGAGGGGCTCACGCAGCCACAGTGGAGGCAAGGAGCCAGGCACACGGCGTGTGAGGGAGACGACACGGGTGCACGGGCGCACTGTGCCCATTGCTCCGCCGTGTCCGCGTCTGCAGCAGCTGTCGCCAGCGTCGAGGAGCTCCAGCGAGTGGTCATGGGGGACGGGATTAGTTAGAGGAGGGTGAGTGACAAGCTAGAATGGCCGGAGGCGAGCGCATGGGCCGAACAGAGAGGTTGCCGGCGCTCAGAGCGCGTCGAACACCTTCCTGGCACCATGGGCACATGTGGTCACCGCATGTACTGGCGCAACGCGGTGCGCCCGAGCTATAACTTCATGTCTGGTCGCTTGTCCATGCAGGGTTTAATCACTCTGTGGTGTTAAATTGCGGCCAGATAGACGGGATAGGACTTGAGCTCTTTGGCAAGTTTCTGGAGAGAAACTTGTGAGGTCATTTGAGAAAAATCCAGAAAGAGTTAGGAGCTGAAACTTGGTGGTTAAGAGCTAGTTAGGAAGGTCATCAAGCCATAAACAATTCAGCTCAAGGAGATTAGTAAAAAATATACTTGCTTCACAAAGTACCATGTGACCAGATTGAAAATGATTTTCTACAGCAAAAATACCCCTCATAACCATAGGATATTTTTTCATAGGAGGATGAGGCATGGTCCAAAGAATATTTGGGAATTTTCTTAGATGTTTGGGAGCAAGAAAAATAGGGGTTGCTTTGGAGCAGAAGTGAAAATAGTTCATTTTCACAGAGAAAATGAATATTTTCTTTTGAGAAAAATATTCTAATGGCAATATTTGGAGATATCCAAGGGCAAGAGATGTTTTTGGGAGTAGGTGAGGTCACTTGGGTGAAAATCAAAACAATGCCCAAGTGCTAAGTCCAAATGAGTTAATTCAAAAACTCAGTTTCAAATCAAATTTGCAAGAAACTCCAGAGAAAGAAAAATGGCAAAAGCCAGGGTGTCACATTATGCTATTCAATATCCCTCTAATATTTAGCATGAATATTATTTGTGAGTAGTTGCCCTTGTTCTTGAGGCCACGGAAGAAGACATGTTGCAAGTAATCATGTAAATTTGATATTCGTTCGATATTTTGATGATATGTATGTTGTGATTCCCTTAGTGGTGTTATGTGAACATCGACTACACGACACTTCATCATCTTTGGGCCTAAGGGAATTCATTGTGTATTAGTTATTAGATGATGGGTTGCTAGAGTGGCAGAAGCTTAATCCCTAGTTTATGCGCTATTCTGTAAGGGGCTGATTTGGATCCATATGTTTAATGCTATGGTTGCATTGTTATCTTAATCTTAATTCTTCTTTCATAGTTGTGGATGCTTGCGAGGAGGTTAATCATAAGTGGGAGGCTTGTTAAAGTAAGAACAACAACTAAGCACCGGTCCACCCACATATCAAAGTAGCGAACGCGAATCAAACCAACATGATGAAACTGACTAGATGAAATTCCCATGTGTCCTCAAGAACGATTTGCTTATTATAAGAGACGGTCCCGGCCTATCCTTTTCTACAAAAAGGATTGGGCTACCTTGCTGCACTTTTGTTAACATTACCATTACTTGCTCGTTACAATTTTTTTGCTATGAAACTACATGTTACTGACAATTTCAGTGCTTGCAGAACTTACCTTGCTGAAAACCGCTTGTCATTTCCTTCTGCTTCTCGTTGGGTTTGACACCCTTACTTATCGAAAGGACTACGATTGATCCCCTATACTTGTGGGTCATCAGGATCCATGGCAGCAGCGGCGACAACGAAGCTAGGAAGCAGAGGAGCAATGCACAGGAAGGCAGAGAGTGAGATGCAAAGCAATGATGTGCATGCATCCAGTGCGGGCAGGCTTTATGCCTAAGACGGCGGTTAACGAGGCATCCCGTTCCGTCGTGCTACCACACGTCCCTGTCTGGGCCCGACAGTCTTAGGCACAACACCATTTCTTTCCCCCTAAACGGGCGGAACGTGCATGCGGCTGACCCAGGGGCTACTGTCGGCCTAGTGGAAACCAAGGTACCACGGGCCACCTGCCTACGACCTAGGAAGGGGCCGCTTGGCCCAACTCATGAGGCAGCCTAGCAGCGGGCGCCGTGAGCCAGCAACCTCACGAGGGGCCTACCCCGTGAGGGGCCTCCCCGATGAAGGACTTCACCGAATCCACCACCACTACAGGCAGCCTCGCGAGGCCCCTTCCCCCCTCGCGAGGCTCCCTCTCTCGAGGCCCCCCGAGGAGCCATACGGGATGAATGTTGCCCATCACGTGGGTGACATCAATAAAGCGGGCGTTAGCCTGTGTAGCCAGGACGGTTTCCGCTTTGGTGCTAAGGGAGCAGCTGTGCCAACCTGCCCAAAGCCTTCCTGCTGAATGGTCGGAAATTTGTCAAGTTGTGACCGTAGGCAGGTGGCAACTATAGTTCAAATTTGACCCGCTTCCTACTGAATCGGCTGAAATTTGTGGTTTTCGCGAGAGGTGGATCAAAGCTTTTGACACCCGACCATTTAGTCAATTGTACATTAAATATGGCCTAATATTTTAGAAAATTGATTTGGTCCAATTTTGCAACAAATATATGGTAAGTCCTTGCTACCTCTTGAGCTTGCATTGGATTTTCCCTTGAAGAGGAAATGGTGATTGTCGGTGTCAAAACCGGCGGATCTCGGGTAGGGGGTCCCGAACTGTGCGTCAAGGTCGGATGGTAACAGGAGACAAGGGACACTTTATTTTACCCAGGTTCGGGCCCTCTCGATGGAGGTAAAACCCTACTCCTGCTAGATTAATATTGATGATATGGGTAGTACAAGAGTAGATCTACCACGAGATCAAGGAGGCTAAACCCTAGAAGCTAGGCTATGGGTATGATTGTGTATGATGATGATTGTCCTACGGACTACAGCCCTCCGGTTTATATAGACACCGGATAGGGTTAGGGTTACACAGGGTCGGTTACATTGGTAGGAGATCTTGAATATCCGCACGCCTAGCTTGCCTTCCATGCCAAGGAAAGAATCTTCCGGACACGGGACGAAGTCTTCAATCTTGTATCTTCATAGTCATGGAGTCCGGCTGAAGGTATAGTCCAGCTATCCGAACACCCCCTAATCCAGGACTCCCTCAGTAGCCCCCGAACCAGGCTTCAATGACGACGAGTCCGGCGCGCAAATTGTCTTCAGCATTGCAAGGCGGCTTCCTCCTCCGAGTCCTGTGTACCTGTATGAATAATGTTCGATTCTCGTAGTGCTCCTCGGCTTCTATGCCCAATAATGACCATCTTCCACGTGTTGAACGAATGCGAAAAGCCTGGGGCGTTTTTACATCTACACCCCTAGCCACATGAACAAGCCGCCTATTTAATGGGATGGGGATTTAGATCCAAACCACATCTTCTCCTCCCCGCGAGTTATCATCAGAGTGCCTCCAGCAAAGGTTCATTCCAACATGGCCAGCCGTCGCAACTCCTTCCCTCGCCCCTCCGGTCCTAAACCCGGAGACTGGGAGAGTTGCACCATCCCGCACAGTGAGTTAGTGTCGCTGCAAGCCAATGGATTTCTCCCTCAGGCGTATATGGTCCCGGTCCGAGCCGGACTCGCCACCTATAATGGCGGAAAGCAAGCGGAGAGCACCCCCAATCCTTCTAAAGGAGAGCGGGTGTGCCTCGTCCCTTATCTATTAAGGGGACTGGGATTTCCGGTTCATCCGTTCCTCCGCGGGCTCCTGGAGTTCTACGGCCTCCAGTTGCACGATCTCACGCCCGGCTCCGTACTTCATATTGCGGGCTTCATTGCTCTTTGCGATCTATTTCTAGGCGTAGAGGCTCATTTCGCGCTGTGGAAGAGGTTGTTCTGCTTGGTACCCCGTTCTCAAGAGGGGTCTATATATCAAGTGGGCGGAGCCGAAATATGGCGCATCGCCGGGACCGGATACTTATCCGGAACCCCAAAGAAGGCGTCCGAGGACTGGCCTTCAGAATGATTTTACATAGATGACGTCCTGCTGCTGGACCCTATCCGGTTCGCCCTCCCTGAATTCAGCAGGGCTCCCTTGAAGAAACGCTTAAGTTGGCGTCCGCGGAGCTCTCAGAGAGAAAACAACAGAGACGTCCTTTACCTGATGGGCCGGATAAGACTGTTGGCTCATTCCGAACTAACCATGATTGGAGTCATGGCCGCATGCATTATGCGGGGGGTGCAGCCACTGCAATATAGAGGCCACCCCATGTGGGATTTCAACGGGGAGGATGACGCCACCCGTTACGGCCGTAAAGGACCCGGCTCGGCTGCCGATCTAGTAAAGATTTTAACATCTTTATACAAGGGAGAAAAGGAGGATTTCCTCCGCGTCAACCCGCCGGCCGGATTCACTATGTACGATCCTCCAAGTTGGGTAAGTAAATAATTGCACTTGCCCGTTTGTCTTAATATTCCCATTATTAGATGTCTAGTCTGACAACTTTAACGCAGGAACTGCGACAGGAAGTGAAGGACATCGATAGCCGCCCTCCACAGCCCGAGGACCCAGAACGATCCCACGATCCGGACTCCGAAGAGGATCCGGACATAGAGGTGGAGCTTATCGATGGGGTGTTCCATCAGTTAAGCAAGGATAATACCTTGATAGCCATTACAGCTGACTACCACGGGTTAATCCCGGCCTCCCAGGTGAGAGAAGACGGAGCGTTTTATTCTCTCAAGAGAGATTCCATTCTCATATATTCCGGCGCTTCAAACGGCAACCGTATTTTGCAGGGGAGATTTCCGAGGCGGGAGGCCGAACCCGCGGCGGCTGGCCAACAAGGAGCCGCCGGGCCCCGTGGGGTAAAAAGAAATGTAGTCCGGACTGAGATTTCGGCACAAAGGTATAACGCGCCCTGTGTTCCCCTGGTGTTATTCGGTCAAGGCATATTAACATCCGTACTGTTTCCAGGACGAAGAGGCCTCGCCGGACTATATCCGGAGGGGCCGCCAACCGCGCCTCCACTAGCTAGGCTCCAACGTCTGGTCCAGAAGCGGGGACGAACACCAGGCGCACATCGGACGCTCCTCCGATAGAGGATGCGGACCGGCTATCTGCCACTAATTCAGAAGTGGAGAGCGCCATGAACCATAGGCGTCGCCGGACAGTTCTACGCGACGCTTGTTTCTCCCGAGAGGCTTTAAATGCCTTCAATTCGGGAGATGCGTACCTTCGTGCCGCTCAAGATGGCTTAGCCAGAGCCACGGAGCAGTATGTGAAAGACATACGAGTAAGAAAATTTTGGTTAAATACATATATACCAGTAGCCCCCGAGACTTGAAACAGTTAAAGTAACTGATTTAAGGATCATATGACATGCAGGTTCTTACAGAGAAGAACACCGTGCTGTCCCAGGAGCTGGAAAAGTGCAAGGCCCAATTGGAGGCCGCACTGGCCGCAACAGGGGAGCCCAAAGGGACCCCCTCCGGTACGATACACTTCGAAAGATTAGTATTGTGCGGCTTGTGTGCAAATCTGACAATTAATGTTGCAGATGGTGCCGGACTTGATCCGGAGAAGCAACAACTCTTACGCCAGGTAAAGGCTGGCGAGAGTACGTTGACAAGGGTGAGGCGAGAGGAGAATGATCTTCAGGATGCCAACACCAAGCTGGATGTTGAACTGAAAGACGTTCGTGGCCAGCTGTCGAACTCCACAAAGGAGAATCAGCGACTTCGACGCGGCATATTTAGTAAGTGCTTGAACGAACCTTTGAAAAAAATGAGTTCGGCGAGGAAGTCGAATAACAGAGTATTGTCTGTAGGTTTGCTCACAGGTCGTCCTGCAGAGGAAATGCCCGGTTCTACGGGTGACCTTCTCCCCGAACTCCTGCAACTGCACGAGCGAGTTCGGCAGGCAATGCAAGGGGTTACCCGAGCCTTATGGTCTGCCCACTCCACGCCCGAGGGCCTTGGAGAGCTTGCAGAGAAACTGAAGGGAGCTCGGCGGCGCTTCCGATTGTGGAAGATATCATCCTGCCGACAAGGCGCGAGGGAAGCCTGGGCCATGGTGAAGACCCGTTTTACGAAGTCTGACCCCAATCACATGGCCGAGGTCGGACCAGTGGGGCCTGACGGGAAGGAGATCCCTGTGAGCTTGGTGTATGGCCAGGTAGAGCTGGCCGCAAAGTATTCCCAGCAGGACTGTAAATTAGACAGCCTGTTAGATGGTATAGAGGAGGAATACGATCAGTCAAGATGAGTATGTAATTTGTAATTGACATGTGTAATGCCTTCTAGCCGGATTGTAGATCGTTTGTCGTTGCCGACCTTTTCGCTTCAGCCTCAGGACCTGACGGTCCGGAGTGTGTCCGAATACCATAACGGTTATATAAGAACCGGGGTATGCATGGAGACCAGGCGTAGGGGTCATTAGTGCTTTATCAGACAAGTGCCCAACTAGTTATGTTATATTACATGGTTAGTAAGAAACATCTTCCAGAGAGAATAGTTCCGTTAAGGGTTCCTTTCGCTGGGGTGGCGTGCCCTAAAGTGCACGTCCAGACTGCAAATGCAGAAAATCATCTGGGGGCATGTATAAAATAAAAAAGGTTCATCTTTAGTTCACCGACCGAATATTCCCTTAAGAACGCTAGCTTTCGGCTTCACCCAGTCTGAGGTACACATCCGGCTTATCCGGTAGTAACAATCGCAGAGGTGCTCCCTTTACCGCCTAGCCGAACAATCGGGAACGCAGGGGTAAGCACAGGAGCCAGGCAACCCAGCTTGGCCAAAACTTAAGTCATATCGATGCATATAATGGCGAAGAAAAGGTGCATGCGGAAGTCTGACGCATGCGTTGGGTGTGAAACCCATATAAACAAGCTTCTGCTAAAGAAGCCCCCAGGTTTAAGGAGCACGGATGGATCGTCACATAATGAGCCTTTAAGGGCTAGAAAAGAAAAGAGTAGGAGACAAAGTAAAAACAGAAAGGTATAAATGTAAAAAATGGACAAAGGAAGGAGACAAACACAGAGTCCGGCGCTAGGCATAGAATCTTCGGAGACGCGCGGTGTTCCATGGGTTCGGCTCGAGTCGGTTGTCCGACGCATCTCGCAGGCGGTACGCTCCACCAGTTAGGACTTGGTCGATTATGAATGGACCTTCCCATTTGGGCTTGAGTTTGTTCTTTTGCTTATCCGGCAGGCGTAGAACTAGTTCACCAACATTGTAATTTTTGGCCCGTACTTCTCTGCTTTGATATCTTCGAGCTTGCTGTTGATAGAATGCGGAACGAGCTTTAGCCACGTCTCGCTCCTCCTCTAAGGCGTCCAGGTTGTCCTGCCGATCAAGCTCGGCTTCTCTTTCTTCGTAAATGCGCACTCGAGGTGAGTCATGAATTATGTCGCAGGGTAGAACCGCCTCAGCGCCGTACACCATAAAGAATGGTGTGAATCCGATGGTACGATTTGGCGTGGTTTGCAGCCCCCAGAGTACGGAGTCGAGCTCCTCTACCCAGTGCATATTAGATTCCTTGAGGGACCGCACTAGTCTGGGTTTGATGCCGCTCATGATGAGACCATTTGCACGTTCGACCTGACCGTTAGTTTGTGGGTGATAGACAGAAGTATAGTCGAGCTTAATGCCCATGTTTTTGCACCACAGCTTTACTTCGTCAGAGGTGAAGTTTGTGCCGTTATCGGTGATAATGCTGTGAGGGACACCGTAACGGTGTACGACCCCGGATATGAAGTCTATCACAGGTCCGGATTCGGCCGTCTTGACAGGCTTGGCTTCTATCCATTTGGTGAATTTATCCACCATGACCAATAAGTATTTTTTCTTATGGGTTCCGCCTTTAAGGGGTCCCACCATATCAAGCCCCCAGACCGCAAAAGGCCAAGTGATGGGGATAGTTCGGAGGGCGTTGGGTGGCATATGGCTTTGGTTGGCAAAGAGCTGGCAACCGACACATCGTTTGACTAGGTCCTGTGCGTCTGCTCGGGCCGTCGGCCAATAGAAGCCCGTACAGAAAGCCTTGCTTACAAGGGACCGAGCTGCGGCGTGGTGGCCACCGAGTCCGGCATGAATTTCAGCCAACTGACTCCGTCCTTCCTCTTCGGAGATACACCTTTGAAGGACTCCTGTAGTGCTTTTATTATATAGCTCTCCCTCGTGGACTTTATAGGCTTTAGATCGCCGTACTATGCAGCGTGCCTCATTTTGGTCCTCGGGGAGTTCCTGCCTAGTGAGGTAGGCTAGGAATGGTTCCGTCCACGGGGCGATGACCGCCATTATTACGTGGGCTGAGGGTGTAATTTCGGTGGCGGGGCCACCGATTATGTCTGATTGTTCGGCGTCGGTTTGTGCGGTTATGTCCGGGCTGTTATCCGAGGGTTCCCCCTCCCATGTTACGGATGGTTTGAATAATCTTTCTAAGAAGATGTTGGGGGGGACCGCATCTTGTTTTGCTCCGATGCGTGCGAGGACATCCGCTGCCTGATTATTTTCTCGGGCTATGTGGTGGAACTCCAGTCCCTCGAACCAAGCTGACATTTTTAGTACGGCGTTGCGATAAGCTGCCATCTTTGGGTCTTTGGCGTCGAAGTCGCCATTTATTTGGGATATCGCGAGGTTTGAGTCCCCACGTACTTCCAGGCGTTGAATGCCCATGGATACTGCCATCCGGAGACCATGTAGAAGGGCCTTGTATTCGGTTGCATTGTTGGAGTCCGTGTACATAATTTGGAGTACATATTGGACTGTATCTCCTGTAGCGGACGTCAGAACGACGCCAGCCCCCAGTCCGGCCAACATTTTGGAGCCATCGAAATGCATGATCCAGTTTGAGTATGTGCCGTACTCTTTAGGGAGTTCGGCCTCTGTCCATTCGGTGACGAAGTCGGCTAGGACTTGTGATTTAATGGCTCGCCGTGGTTTGTAGGTTATATCGAACGGGAGGAGCTCTATGGCCCATTTCGCTATTCGTCCCGTTGCATCGCGGTTGTTGATAATATCGTTGAGTGGTACTTCCGAGGCTACTGTTATAGAACACTCTTGAAAGTAGTGTCGTAGCTTCCGGGATGCCATAAACACCGCGTATGCGATCTTTTGGTAATGCGGGTACCGTGATTTGCATGGTGTGAGGACAGTGAACACGTAGTAAACCAGCCTTTGAAGGGGTAGTTTGTGTCCGTCCGATATCCGTTCGACGACGAGTACTGCGCTAACAACTTGATGAGTTGCGGCAATGTACAACAGCATGGGTTCGCCGGTATTCGGCGCGGCCAGGACGGGGTTTGTTGCCAAGATGGCCTTTATTTCCTCGAGTCCGGCCGTGGCAGCGTCCGTCCACTCGAAGTGTTCGGTGCGCCTTAGGAGGCGGTAAAGGGGCAATGCCTTTTCTCCCAAGCGGGAGATGAAGCGGCTTAAGGCCGCTACGCATCCGGTGAGTTTCTATATTTGTTTGAGGTCTTTTGGGACATCCAATTGTGACAGAGCTTGGATTTTAGCTGGGTTTGCTTCAATTCCTCTACCGGATACAATGAAGCCCAGGAGCTTTCCGGCTGGGACGCCGAAAACACATTTTTCCGGATTGAGCTTGATGTCGTATTTTCGGAGGTTGTCGAATGTAAGCCTCAAGTCGTCTACTAGAGATTCAACGTGTCTTGATTTAACGACCACATCGCCTACGTACGCCTCCACTGTTTTGCCGATCTGGTTTGCCAGACATGTTTGAATCATGCGCTGATATGTCGCACCGGCGTTTTTTAGCCCAAAGGGCATTGTGTTGAAGCAGAATGGGCCGTACGGTGTGATGAATGCTGTTGCAGCTTGGTCAGATTCTGCCATCTTTATTTGATGGTAACTGGAGTATGCGTCGAGGAAACACAGGGAATCGTGTCCTGCAGTGGCATCGATGATTTGATCAATTTGAGAGAGGGGAAAAGGATCCTTTGGGCAGGCCTTATTAAGGTCTTTGAAGTCGACACACAGGCGCCAGGATTTGTCCTTCTTTGGTACCATTACCAGGTTTGCTAGCCAGTCCGGGTGTTTTATATCTCTAATGAATCCGGCCTCCAATAGTTTGGCTAGCTCCTCTCCACTACTAGAAAAAGGGCTATAGGTGGGATTGACACTAATGGCGCACCAGATAGGTGGTGCGCCATTAGTATATACTAATGGCGCACCACAATCTGGTACGCCATTAGTGTTGAAAGTACTAATGGCGCACCTTGCCCAGGGTGCGCCATTAGTATCCTAAATATTTTTTTTGAACTAGCGCGTCTGTCCAAACATACTAATGGTGCATCCTAGCACGGTGCGCCATTACTAGTTGTAACTAGTAATGGCGCACTAGTACCAGAGTTCGCCACTAATGCTGTTTTTTTAATTATATTTTTTATTCCTTTTGTTGGAAAACTACTAATGGCGCACTGTCCCACCGTGCGCCATTACTAGTTCAAACTACTAATGGCGCACCGTTGGAGAGTGCGCCATTAGTATGATTTTTTTTCTTTTTTTCTCGCAAAACTACTAATGGCGCATCAGATAGAGGTGCGCCATTAGTAACCTGGATTACTAATGGTGCATTTACTGCTGGTGCGCCATTAGTAAGTGGGCAGCAACAAGATATTTTGGGCAGCCTCTCCTACCCACACTCACTTTCTCCCCACTCCATTCTCTCCACCTTCTCCTTGTCTCGGGTGCCTCCTCTTTTTCACCTCATTTCCACCATAGATTCATTGAAATTAAGTGGTTAAATTACCTTGTTTTGATAGGTAAGTAAGGGGGGAAGCTATATTTATGTTGTTCTCCCTACAACAATTTGCACATGCACTTTTTATGGCCTAGCTAGATCTATGTATGTTCGTGGTGTTGCATATGTTTGTGGTGTTGCATATGTGTTTGTGTTTGGAGGTGTACCGGTATTTGAAATGCGATAGTTGCCAATATTTTGCCGGAATGTTGATTCATTTCCGTTTCGGCGATAATTTTGGCATTAAGCATTCTTTTTGGTCCTATTTTTAGGGAAAGTCATGCCAAAAAATTTCTTGGTTCTAAAATATCGTTTTGCTCTACCCCGCAGGCAACCATGGTCCGCACGATGACCGAAGGCATCGTGAATAGGTTTTTGAGGTCCACGAAGGCCGAGATGCTTCAAAAGAACGAGACGGAGATAAGATGTCCGTGTCGAAGATGCAAGCTAGAGAGCCTTATTGCGGACCCGGATTCCGGGCAGGTGCGGGACCACCTGCTTTTGCGTGGTTTCATGGATGGCTATCGGTGGCAAGGTGATGAAGATGACTATGAAGTCGTCCATGGGGGCCGGGCAAGAAATGAGGAAGGGCAGCAAGGCAACCACCGCGGCTCGGGCGGGCGAGAAGGCGAAGAATCCCCAGGAGATGATCACGACGGTGATGCTGTACACAGTCATCATGTAGAAGATGCAGGACATGATGATGAGGAAGATGGCGCCGGAGCAGACGACGGGCATGATCATGAAGATGATGATGCCGGCGGAGCATACGACGGTGGACCATCGATGGGCTGGGTGCAGGACCCTTATATTCAAGAGCTGCTTCTCAAGCAGACGGATAACGCAAGAGCTGCCGCCCGAGAGAAAGCCAAGGTGGATCAACTTGAGTTAGACGCGGTTACTCCATTGTATGAAGGATGCAGGCCCGAGGATACCCGCCTGAAAGTAACGCTCATGGCTCTGGAGATGAAGGTGAAACACAAAATGACCGACGCATGCTTCGACGAGAACATGTCATTCTGGCACGAACGTCTTCCAAAGGGGAACAAGTGCCCGACCAGTTTGGAGGAGGCGAAGAAAATCGCGTGTCCTCTGGATTTACCGCACGTGAAATACCATGTCTGCATGAACAATTGCATCATTTATCGGGACGAGCACGCGGAGTCTACCATATGTCCGGTGTGCGGCGTCACTCGATACAAGAAGAGGAACAAAGCTCCTTGAAAAGTGGTGTGGTACTTTCCGATCACTCCTCATCTGCAGCGGTATTTCGCGGATCCTAAGGTAGCAAAGCTCCTGCGTTGGCACGCTGATAGGGAGGAGAAGAAGCGAGAAGATGACGCAAATGATCCGGAGATAGATAAAAAAGACAAGATGCTGAGTCACCCTAAGGATGCGAGCCAGTGGCAAGCGTTGAATTTTGAATACCCAGAATTTGGGAAGGATCCAAGGAACATCGTGCTGGGCGCGAGCACCGATGGAGTCAATCCGTTTGGCAGCCAGAGAAGTACACATAGCACCTGGCCTGTGTTTGTGTGGATGTACAACCTTCCCCCCTGGTTGTGCATGAAGAGGAAGTACATTCACATGAGTATGCTAATTGAAGGGCCGAAACAACCAGGGAACGACATCAATCTGTATCTGGGGCTGCTGAAGGAGGAGCTAGACACGCTGTGGAAAACGCCAGCCAATACGTGGGACGCCGCAGAGAAAGAATATTTCCCTATGAGAGCCGCACTGCTCACGACGGTGCACGACTATCTCGGTTACGGATATCTCGCGGGGCAGGTAGTCCACGGATTTTCTGGATGTGTACGGTGCATGGATGACACAACGTATCGCCAGCTAGATAGAGATCCCGGGTCTTCGAAAACCGTGTTCATGGGACATCGAAGGTGGCTTCGCGACGATGACCCGTGGAGGAAACGCAAGGATCTGTTCGATGGTGAAACCGAACCCCGAAAACGCCCGTGTACGAGGAGCGGCGAGGAAATAGACAAGTTGTTGAAAAATTGCAAAGACTGCCCACTGCCGGGAAAGAAGCAAAAGGCGCCAGAGCTGGGTAAAAAGCGAAAGGCGCCAGAGCCGCTGCTGAAGGTATGGAAAACGAGGTCTGTTTTCTGGGACTTGCCGTACTGGAAGATCCACCGTGTGCCTCACAGCTTTGATGTCATGCATATCACGAAGAACGTGTGCGAGAGTCTGCTTGGTACCCGGCTCGACATGCCAGAGAGGACCAAAGATGGGCCGAAAGCAAGGGCAGACTTGAAATCAATGGGCATCAGGCAGGAGCTTCACGCTATATATGATTATGATGATGATGATGATGATGATGAGGCGAAGCAGGACACAGAAAGTCGTCTCAAAGGCAAAAAGGCCAAGAAGACCGGAAATGACTACCCTCCCGCGTGCTTCACTCTAAGTCAGGAGGAGATCGAGCAGTTTTTCACCTGCCTCCTAGGAGTAAAACTTCCTTACGGTTACGCGGGGAAGATAAGCAGATACCTAGACCCAGCGAAGCGGAAGTTCAGCGGGATGAAGTCTCACGACTGTCACGTGCTGATGACGCAGATACTTCCAGTTGCAATCCGTGGGATCATGGACGCGCACGTCCGTGAAACGCTATTTGGCCTATGCAACTTCTTCGACGTCATCTCTCGGAAGTCGATTGGCGTGAGGCAACTCAGAAGGCTACAGAAAGAGATCGTGGTGATACTATGCGAGCTTGAGATGTACTTCCCGCCCGCATTCTTCGACGTTATAGTGCATCTGCTGGTCCATATAGTGGAGGATATCATCCAACTCGGGCCGACGTTCCTGCACAGCATGATGTCGTTCGAAAGGATGAATGGTGTCATCAAAGGATACATTCGCAACATGTCACGTCCAGAGGGAAGCATAGCCAGGGGCTTTCTGACCGAAGAGTGCATCTCGTACTGCACGAATTATCTAGGCATCGAGAACCCCGTTGGTCTGCCCGTCAACAGGCACCTCGGCAGGCTCGCTGGATGGGGTCACCGTGAGGGTCGCCGCGAAATGCATGTCGACTTCGAGGGTCGATTCGCCGACTTTGAAAGAGCAAACCTAGTCGCGCTACAACACATAGACGTGGTCGATCCTTGGGTGGTAGAGCACAAAACCTTTATTAAGAAGACGTACAATGACCGAGGCCAACAGAGGACGGACGGAGATATACTCCAAGAGCACAACTCATGTTTCACGCGTTGGTTCAAGCAGAAGCTTCTGTCGTACCCTTTACATGAGGATTCTTCCGCGTAAGAACAACTCATATTCGCCTTGTCACAGGGCGCCGAGCACAACCTGATGACCTATGAGGCATACGGTATCAATGGCTACACATTCTACACCGAGGCCAAGGACATGAAGAGCGATGGTTATCAGAACTCCGGGGTAACGATGGAATCCTACACCGGTAACGACAAGGACAGATACTACGGAAGGATCGAGGAGATCTGGGAGCTGAGCTACGCTGGAGAGAAGGTCCCGATGTTCCGTGTCAGATGGGCCAAGAGCGTCCTAAAAGAAGACCGGTATTTCACCACCATGGTTATACCCGAAGCCAAATCCAAGACCGCGGGCACAAACGTCACCGCGAAAAATGAGCCATGGGTACTGGCTTCCCAAGTGGACCAATGCTTCTTCATTACCGACCCGTCAAAGACCAGTCGTGTTGTCGTGAGGAGAGGCAAAAGGAAGATCACCGGAATGGATGGAGTAGCCAATGAGCAAGACTTCGACAAGTACGGCGACCCGAGGATCGAACATGACGACGATGATGAAGTAGCAGCATACACCACAAGAAGAAGTAGGACCACCCTACCTAAAGGACGTCCGTTCCACAGAAGAACTCCATTTGCGAAAAAGAAGGGCAAGAAGATTGTTAACAGATAGCTAGCTAAGATCGATTGTATTTAAATCGTAGCCTTCATTTCTCGATTGTATTTCATGGGCACTTTTTAAACTATCATGAATATTTTTAAATTTCATGGACACTCGATCTCGATCCCCCTCCATCTCGATCGCTATCCCACCTCGCCAGATCCGGTCCCCCTCGCCGCCGAGCACCCCCCTGTCCACCGGCCGCCGCCGCCAACCCCCCGCACCCTCGATTCCCCTACTCAACCGCCGCCGCCGACCCCCCGCACCCCTCCCCTACTCAACCGCTGCCACCGACCCCCCTTTTAAAATTATTACTGTCTTATAAAAAAATTACTGTTATGATTTAAACAAGTTTGAACATATTTAAACACAAATAAGTATCAAACAGCATTTTAAATGCATAAAAAAAATTGTGGAGCTTGGGAATGGAACCCAGGACCTCCTGGTGTGAGAACAGGCACCTGACCAGTCGAGCTAGTAGAGGGGAGTTGATGTGCATAAGGTCAGGTGTGAGATAACCTGTTGGCTCGAGCGGAAATAAAAAAAATACTAATGGCGCACCAGGTCGAGGTGCGCCATTAGCATGTATATACTTATGGCGCACCGAGGGGTGGTGCGCCATTAGTATTGTGCCCCCATCCATACTGCCCCCCGGGCCCACACCTATCCCCTCTCTCTCCCTCGCCCTCGCCCTCGATCCCCTTCCCCTCTCCTCTCCCGACGACGTTGCCCCGCCGTTGCCCCGACGCCGCTGCCCCGCCGCTGCCCCGACGCCGCTGCCTCGACGCCGCCGCGCCGCCCCGACGCCACTGCCCCACCGCTGCCCCGCTCCTTCCCTCCACCCCGAGCGCGGCCGCCGCGCGTCACCGCGGTCATCGACCGCCCCGTCCTCCGTCGTCGTGCCTAGGAGCTACGCCAGGAGCAACACCATCATCACCTTCATAGCCTACGTCCACGGATTGGAGCCGGGTCATCAAGGATCGAGCGCTTCGACCTCTTCTTCCTCATCACCGACCACTGCTTCTCGGCTTCGATCCGCGCTGCCCCGACCACCCTCGGGCTGGCCGTCTCCTTCCCCAGCTCTGCGGTGAGCGTCTCCAACAAACATGCCCATGGACCTTCAGCCATGCGTGCATTTCTGCAGAGGCAAATTTGGCATGCATGACAGCTTTAACGATTGGTGTTGAATGATGCGTTAATCTGTTTGTATAATGATGCGTTAATCTCTTACATGGCACTAATTTCTGCTGCTTATGTTATCTGCATCCATCTGCATCAAGTATCATTTTCTGACTATTGTACCGCATCCATATTATTCTCATGTTTAGTAGTTATCAGATTGTTTGTATATGACGGATTAGAAAGCCTTATCATCTAATATTTATTTGAGTATTAATATGATAGTGCCAGATGTCTATAGATTTTTCTTCAGCAATCTGTGCAACTGAATCCGCAATTACCCAGCTAAAATAAGCTCTTGCTATTACTGGCTTAACAGTCTACAAGTGCTACATCTACAGTGGGTGCAATGAGGTAGATATACGAAACATATCGGCAGGCAGTAGTTTGGTAATTATGGTGTAACAAGTTTGAGTCAAATTATCGGCTCTTCTCTTAATTTTCAGTTTGTAAAACTGAGAAGTGTATTTTTCTATTTTGAAACTTAGTGTAACTATTTTCAATTTTGATGGAAAATCAGTCTAAAAGTCAGTTTATACTGCATTTAATCAGAAAATGTTGCATCATCATGCACACATGTATCCCCTACTTCATGGTCCAATCTTCAGTTAGGTAGCAGCACAACTGGCCCAATTTGGTCATGGTTTCAGACCTAACTATTGCAGCTAGACCCATTCACCACATGTGTGCTAAAACCAAACTAGATTGATTAAATCAACTGCCACCACCACCATCTGCTTAAATAATACACACTTTTTGAAATAATCTGATTGGATGGCAGGTGATCTATGCATTCATATAATGATCTAGCAGCATATATAATGATCTAGCAGCTAGATCAACAGCCATGTGCTCTGTACTTTGTATACCAATAGGTCAATGGCCAGCAGTATCTCTATAGATTGCATATACAGATTTCTTGAACAGTGCTATTAATTACAAATAGAGCAATGTTGAAAATGAAACAAAAGGAATTGGAAAACTAGAAAGATAGGCATTCTGTTGTAAGTAAGCTAAGATAAAAAAGTGTTTACTTTAAGTAATTATTTACAAGAAGCATTGTGTAGGAAAATGTCATGCAGGCTGTAACTTGAACTTGAAGAACTCCTTAGATAGTTTTTTAGTCTCCTTATACAAAGCAAGTTGAAGTTTGAAACCTATTTCTCCTAAGTAGACACTGAAAAATTGCATATGTTAAATCTTGATTGGACTATGTGAATCAAGCTATAACATATGTCTCCAGATCTGACTTCCGGGCCAAAGAATTTCTTTATATAAATTGTTGTAGGCCCTGCTAGAGAATAAATACTGCTATTTTTACTGCTTGATTCCATCTATTTTAACTTACCCGCATTTGTAACTTGGGCAGGGTGGCCTACGTTTATTGATGGGTCTGGCCCAATGATTGACCATATTTTTGTGAGCATGATGGTAGAACTGAATCAGCACAGGCCTTTTTTTTAACACTGGGCTTTGCCACCTGTTGTTTGTCTTGTAAATAGAGCATTGGACAGAGATTTAAGCAAGTAGCACATTGCCTTGTCCACCTGGAATAATGGTTTTGCAGGTACCCCAAGAGGCCCTTGAGTTTGCCGGAATGTTGATTAACTTCCGTTCCGGCAAATTCGGGTACTCCATATGTCCTATTTTCAGCAAAGGTCATGCTGAAATTTTCCGTGAATTTTAGCATGACTTTGCTAAAAATAGGACATATGGGGTACTTGTGACTAATGCATGGGCCGGGGTATCTTAGTAGTTAATTAAGTAGGATTAAGTGCCCCGGCGTACTTGTGACTAATGCATGGCTTTTAGGGTGCCTCGGTGTCGATAAAAACCGAAATGATGAAAGCTTAGGCTTTTAGGGTGCCTCGGCGTCGAAAAACCCTCAATGATAAAAGCTTAGATTTTAGGATGCCTCGGTGTCGACAAACCCTAAACGATGAGACCATGATCTTGTTCCTTGATAATAACCAACTTTTTGACCAAACTTTGTTTCTATTTAGAGAGAAACATTGCCCACAACGATGAGGCCGGGGGTTCGGACGGCAAGGCATTCTGGGAGCTGTCCCAGGAGATGGAGGAACAACCTCACTTGTATGAGGACACCGCCTTCCCCACCGATCCTGAGACCACTGATGGTGCCGCCGAGGATGAACCCACTGATGGTGCCGCCGAGGATGCCACCACTGATGATGGCGGCGCACGCACAGATGGCAGCCAGAAGAGGCAACGGAAGGACCGGCGCCCGACCGTGCTCCGCACCCTCAAGGAGGAAGTTACTGAAGTGGACTCCGACGGGAATCCAACGGTGCCCGCACAAATAGTCAAGGGGTACTCGCTTCAGCTCGGGTGCATTCTCCGGAGCACCGTCTCGATCAACACCGAGAACCTGAGGCATCCTGACCGAGGGAATTTGCGCAACCTCCTCTTCACGAAGCTGCACGAACGATACAAGTTCCCCGCTGAATTTGAAAACACAAGCCTCAAAGGGAATAAAGTGAACAATGCTGCCCTCACGAAGATGAGCAAGGCCTTGTCTACTTGGAAAAGCAATGTGACGAGAATGATCGAGAAAGGTGAGAGTTATGAGAAGATCAAGGAGAAAAATCCTTCGATCACCGAAGATGACTACAACGACTTCAAGATCAATTGCTCGAGCACCGCACACTCCCAATCAAGTCAGTGGGGGAAAGAAATGCGGGAGCTGAACTTAGGGGAACACACACTCGGTCCCGGCGGTTATAGAGTGGCGGAGCCTATATGGGACAAGGAGGAGGCGGACCGTGCCGAGCAAGGCCTATCGCCCCTCTTCGATAAATACGGTGACAAGCAGACCAGGAACTATGTCAGGGCCCGGTACAAGAAGGACCCGAAAACAAAGGAGCTTACCACGGATCCGAAGACCAGGGCGCTTGAGCTTGTTCTGGTAAGGAATACACCCCCGCGTAATTAGCTCCATATGGTTGCATTCTAATTAATGAAGCCAAATTTCTAAATGGTTCACATTCCTTCCGCAGGCGACTGAAAGCAGTAGCGCGGGGTCGACTAAGAGCAACCCTTGGGACACCACTCTAAATAGGGCGTTGAATGTAATGAAGAACAAGGATAAGCTCAGTAAGCCGACGTCAGCTGGTCGTGTGGCCGGCAAAGGCTTGTCGACAAAATGGGGGTCATACTATAACACTGGTGGACGAAAGGAGAAAAAGACCAGCTCGGAAAGCCAGGCGCGCGAGGTTCAAGAACTCAAGGCACAGGTGGCGCGGATTCCGGAGATTGTCCAAGAGCAAGTGCAACAACAACTCGGAGCGACGATCACCGCCATTGTGCCTACCTTGATCCAGGGGTTGAGTGCGTGGATTGCGGGCGGCCAACAGGGGCCGCCCCCGATTCCTAGCTTCACGGCCAGCAACTCGCAGAACGCGATGGCGGGGCCACTGGTGTCTCCGACGCCGGCACGGGAGCTTAATGCACCCGGGTGTACGCCGGCCGGCACCTCTGCAGCAAGCGGCCCCTCCGTCAACTGCACGCCCGCCTTTGGCGGTGCCTCGACATTAGCCGAGCTCGACGCCATCATCACGGTAACTAATTAAGCCTCTCTCGGCCGAGGACTTCATCTCCTTGCCTTTGACTGGGCATCCCTGACGCCCTACATGTTTTCGCAGGGCGCCGCCGACGTTCCGTGCGCTCTCCTGCACTTCGTGAACAATGAGTTGGTCGATGTCGCCAAGGGCAAAATCGTTCAACCGGGCAACCCCTTGTTCCACGGTACCCAGATGCCACCCAACTTGTTTAGGGTTCAACTGGTTCGGGTGCTGCCAGGCTGCGACGAGTTGTTACCTCCGATTCGACCCGTCGGGGCCGACGATGATGACGTGATGACCCTCAGCGCCTGCCTGAGCTGGCCCCTGCTTTGGACGAAGAGCCAGATTCGTTTGGGGGCGGGGGACACCACCCCAAAGACAAGACCGCCAGTCATGCCGGCGCCAAGTCGGCCCCAGGGCAAGACCGCCGCAACGGTGCCGGACATCCCTATGCCACTGGATCCAAACATGCATATGGCACAGGATCAGAACGACGATGACGACGATACATTTGCCAACGTCGATCGGTACTTTGCCGATCATGGGTACGAGGGCGACTTCATGGGGCCTCCTTCTCAAGAACCCAACCCAACAAAAGACGTGCGCGATCTAGCTGGTACCACGGAGAAGCCAAGTTGCAACAGGCGTCGTCTGCCGTTCAGCTCTCAGGAGACGCCTCCAGCTGCCGACTTCACCGAGCCTCAGATAGGCGAGGTGCGAAATATTCTCAGCCCCAACACACTCAACAAGGCGGTCTGTGAGCAGAACTCGGTCCCATTACAGGAGAAGAAGAAGGCACGCAAAAGAAAGACTAACAAGGGTGCGGGCCAGCCGGCACCGAGTACGATCCGTGCTCAGGACGGGCCACCTTCACCTGAGGATTTAATGAGGAGGGTGCATGTGGCGGGTAGGCCGATGCTACCGAGAAATATGCTCGATGTTGCAGCCGGTGCTATGCGGAGTCTGCATGACAGTGTTCTTTCTTTGGAGAAGCGGCGTCTTAGAGAGAAGGATGTGGCATACCCGGTTTTCGTGGCCAAGGTGCCAGAGGGCAAGGGCTTTGTGGATAACTACATCGGGGGTACGATCGTCCTGCGGTTTGATGACATCCACGCTATGTTGAACCTTCATCCGCTGCACTACACCTTCGTTCGGCTATTTTCGCTGAGTATGGAGATGCGGATCATTCGCGACAAGACCCCGGACATCGTGATAGTCGACCCCTTCTACATGCGTGCCAAGATCTTGGGCAGCGCTGGGGACCGGCAAGTCGCGAGTTCTTACCTCGAAGGCGTCATTCTGGCAAACCAGATAAGGATAACTTCCTCGTGCCTTACTTTCCCGAGTAAGTCCTCCCCTCAACCGCCCCGTAACATACGAATTCTTAGATTTTGATCGTTTTTCTTTTAACATTCCGTGTATTCTGCAGTGACACACATTGCACGCTCATCCTCCTAAGCCCCAAATATTCCATGGCCACGTATTTCGACCCGGACCATCAGTCGAACGTAGACTACACAAATGTCAAGAAGGTTCTTGATGATGTTCTCCCCGGCTACGCCCAATCTGGAGGCACCTTCAACAGGCCTATTCGTAAGTACGGCAAGCACGTGTTCTCCCACAATACGATGTTCTGCTGCGTCAAGCAGCCGCCTGGCGGTCAGAAGGGTGCCTACTACGCCATCCATCACATGCGGGAGATCGTACGGGACCATCATCAACTTCTGCTACCGAGTAAACTCAAAGATTGGGTCGCGAGCGTGTCGGCAATCCAGGACGCGGACATCAGACAAGAATTCTTTTGCATCCAGTCGGAGTTTGCGGAAATCATCCATCAAGATGTCCTTCGTACCTCAGGGCAGTTCTACCTCAGAAATCAACCGTCCAGCAGTGAGATAGACGGAATGCTACAAATGCAGGCTGACAACGCCCGTAATTTCATGACTCCCATGATAGACGGCGGCTTCATCCACGCTCCGGTCCCTTGAGTCGAGTCGAAAGCAGTGATGATGTGTCTAGTTCTGAAACATCGATTGGCTCATGTTGTAATTAAACTTTAATGAACTTGTAGTATGTCTCTTTGGTTTCGAGAGTCGTTCAACTTAGATGTAATTGATGATATTAATGTCTTGCTTTTCTCTTCTGATCGTTCTGTTGCATACTTATATATTGCTTATGTATTGTCTGTGAATTGGTACTAACGTTTCGTTTCGCTAGTGCATAGCGATGCCGTCGTATGTCGTGTACAAGGGTAAGGTTCCCGGAGTCTACGACGACTGGGAGGAGTGTCGGAGACAGGTTCACCGATTCAGAGGAAACAGTTACAAAGGGTACACCACTAGGGCCGAGGCCGAATCTAGATACGCCCGCTATCTAGCACGAGAGGGGAGGGAGCGTTGGAGGAACCGGATGAAGACGAGTTTCATCGTGATGATGCTCATCGTGATGACCGCAGCTCTCTTCTATGTGATGGTAGTTTAGATGATCGATATCGACTTGTAATGTGAAGACAAACTCACTACTCGCGGTCTCGAGACTTGTAATATAATGTTCTATCTTTGTTCGGTCTTTTCAATTCGGAGACTAATGTGATGAATTGTATTTGGAGACTAATATGAAGAAATGTATTCGAGACTAATCTTCTATTGTATTCGATGAATCTGTTGTTGATGTGTGCTGTCTATATTTTGTCCAATTATACATTTTGTAACCTGTGCAAAAAAACAGAAAATTAAAAAATTAAAAAAAACCTAATATTCATACTAATGGCGCATCACATAACAGTGCGCCATTAGTATTCCAGAGGATACTAATGGCGCATCCTTAAGCAGTGCGCCATTAGTATGTCGAGGTTACTAATGGCGCATCACCCTGTGGTGCGCCATTAGTATACCAAAGCACCTGGCTATACATGGCCCTAGGAGGCATACTAATGGCGCACCGTGTCCTATACTAATGGCGCACCAGTGGTGCGCCATTAGTATACCAGATACTAATGGCGCACCAGTGGTGCGCCATTAGTAAGTATTACTAATGGCGTGCTACTAATGGCGCACCACTAATGCGCCATTAATGGCCAAATTAGGTGCGCCATTAGTAGCCCTTTTTCTAGTAGTGCTCCCATGGCCTGTCTCTTTGGCTCGGAGAAACGCCGAAGGGCTTGTTTGACAGGTTTGAATCCTTTTTGGATATTTAAGCTGTGTTCGGCCAGCCTGCGTGGGATTCCTGGCATATCTGAGGGGTGCCAAGAGAAAATGTCCCAGTTCTCTCGTAGGAACTCGCGTAGTGTGGCGTCTACATCAGGGTTCAGTTGTGCCCCGATGGAGGCTGTTTTATTGGGGTCCATTGGGTGGACCTGGAATTTGACTATTTCGTCTGCTAGTTTGAAGGATGTGGATTTGGATCTCTTATCGAGTATCACATCATCCCTGTTAACCGTGGATCGCAGCGCCGTCAGTTCTTCGGCCGCTAAGGCTTCAGATAGTGCCTCGAGGGCCAATGCGGCTGTCTTGTTTTCGGCGTGGAGTGCTATGTCCGGATCGCTAGCGAGAGTGATAATTCCATTTGGCCCAGGCATCTTAAGCTTCATGTACCCACAATGGGGTATACCTTGGAAAACTGTGAATGCCTGTCGTCCTAATATAGCGTGATATCCGCTTTTGAACGGGGCCACTTGGAACGTGATTTGTTCGGACCTGTAATTATCCGGCGTGGCGAATACCACATCTAGTGTGATCTTTCCGGTGCAGCGCGCTTCCTGACTGGGGATTATTCCTCTAAAGGTTGTGCTGCTTCGCTCAATGCGGTTCTAGTCCATTTCCATCTTTTGGAGGGTTTCCTCGTAGATGAGGTTCAATCCGCTGCCTTCGTCCATAAGTACCTTTGCGAGGCGACAGCCGTCCACTATGGGACTGAGAACCAATGCGGCTGGTGCTCTGGCTGTTCGAAATTTAGGTTCGTCGCTCGCGTTGAAGGTGATAGCAGTATTGCTCCATGGATTTATTGTCGCTACTTGGTAGACTTCGGTGAGGATGCGAAGTATTCTTTTTCGCATGTTATTTGATGCGAAAGTCTCAGAGATTGTAAGAACGGTACTGAAATTCTCGGGTTGGTTTCCTTCGACCTCTGGAATTAGTAGGTCCTCGCCAATTTTGGCCACCTGCCGGAGTATCCAACATGCCCTGAGGCTGTGAGTTGGGGTGGCATCCTCTGCACTATGAATCTTGCAGGGTCCATCTAGCCACTTTTCTAGCACGGTTCCATGCCCCCTAGAGGGTTTTGATTTTTTGTTTAATCCGAGCGCCTTACTGTAGTGCGCCCTTTTGATTCGGACGGGATTGCTATTCAAGGCCGGATTATCCCAAAATTTAATTTCGGTTTTCCAAGCACTTTCCATCGCACAGTATTTTTGTACTATGGACGCCAAGTCAGCAAAGCGCGTAATATTACGACGACTTACGGTGTTGAGTATCCCCTTGTCCGTGCAGTTACTGCAGAAGATTGCAATCGCGTCTCCCTCGTGGCAGTCCTTTATCCTGTTCATAAGCAGGAGGAATCTGGCCCAGTAATGATGTACTGTTTCTTCGGGCATCTACTTGATTTGGGAGAGATCGCTTAAGATCGGGCGGGCGGAATTCATTAAATCTGATACTTCGCCCGGTTTACTGTTTGGAAGCCGAACAACCTCCGGATTCTGAGATCCGGAGTCTTGCATGTTATCCGATTTGCCTGGTTCTAAGCCCAGGTCTTGGATTGTATCCTCTCCTCCAAGGATATCCGGCATGGACGGTTCCGGAATTCGGACGTAGCTGGTCCTTAAGATAGATGAAGGGTCGCCGTATTGTGTCTCCACCACGGCAACATGGTGGGTGGCTTGGGGAGAGTTGATTTCCCTTAGATCGGGTTCGAGCCCAACCTGGTCGTAATTTGTAGCGACCCCCAAGGCGGCGATGCGATCCAGGAGCTCGTTTACGGAAGAGAGCTCCACCGGATCTAGCTACTCGGCAAATTCTGAGCTGACGTGGAGATTGCTTTCGATGACCCGAGAGGTCACCGTCGGTGCAGCGGCCGAACAGGCGGTCATGAGAAAACCACCCAGCCGGAGGGTCTGGCCGACAGCCAAAGCTCCCTCAGTGACGGCGCCGTCTTTAAAGACGGGAAAAGGCATCCTTCCTGATTGCGACGGCACAGAGGAACTCTCAATGAAAGCACCAATGTCGGTGTCAAAACCGGCGGATCTCGGGTAGGGGGTCCCAAACTGTGCGTCAAGGTCGGATGGTAACAGGAGACAAGGGACACTTTATTTTACCCAGGTTCGGGCCCTCTCGATGGAGGTAAAACCCTACTCCTGCTAGATTAATATTGATGATATGGGTAGTACAAGAGTAGATCTACCACGAGATCAAGGAGGCTAAACCCTAGAAGCTAGCCTATGGGTATGATTGTGTATGATGATGGTTGTCCTACGGACTACAGCCCTCTGGTTTATATAGACACCGGATAGGGTTAGGGTTACACAGGGTTGGTTACATTGGTAGGAGATCTTGAATATCCGCACGCCTAGCTTGCCTTCCACGCCAAGGAAAGAATCTTCCGGACACGGGACGAAGTTTTGAATCTTGTATCTTCATAGTCCTGGAGTCCGGCTGAAGGTATAGTCCGGCTATCCGAACACCCCCTAATCCAGGACTCCCTCAGTGATGCAGCAAAGTAGATTAAATATTTCCCTCAGCTTTTGAGAACCAAGGTATCAATCTAGTAGGAGACAACACGCAAGCCACCGAATACCTGCACAAACAAACACCAACCTGCACCCAACGAGATAAAGGGGTTGTCAATCCCTTCACGGTTATTTGCAAAGTGAGATCTGATAGAGATGGATAAACGATAAAGTAATATTTTTGGTATTTTTGGGTTTATGGAATGGAAAGTAAAAGATTGCCAAATAAGTAAATCGGAAACTAAAATTGTAGATTGGAAACTTATATGATGGAAAATAGACCCAGGGGCCATAGGTTTCACTAGAGGCTTCTCTCTAGATAGAAATTATTACGGTGGGTGAACAAATTACTGCCGAGCAATTGATAGAAAAGCGCAAAGTTATGTCAATATCTAAGGCAATGATCATGTATGTAGGCATCACGTCCGTGTCAAGTAGACCAACTCCTGTCTGCATCTACTACTATTACTCCACACATTGATCGACTCCTGCCTGCATCTAGAGTATTAAGTTCATGGAACAGAGTAACACATTAAGTAAGATGGCATGATGTAGCGGGATAAAATCAAGCAATATGATGAAAACCCCATCTTGTTATCCTCGATGGCAACAATACAATACAATACGTGCCTTCCTGCCCCTACTGTCACTGGGAAAGGACACCGCAAGATTGAACCCAAGTCTAAGCACTTCTCCTATTGCAAGAAAAACCAATCTAGTTGGCCAAACCAAATCGATAGTTCAAAGAAACTTGCAAAGATATCAAATCATGCATATAAGAATTCAGAGAAGATTCAAATAATATTCATAGATAAGCTGAAAATCCACAATTCATCGGATCTCGGCAACACACCGCAAAAGAGTATTACATCGAATAGGTCTCCGAGAACATTGAGGAGAACATGGTATTGAGAATCAAAGATATAGAAGAAGCCATCTAGCTACTAGTTATGGACCCGTAGGTCTGTGGTAAACTACTCACGTTTCATCGGAGAGGCAATGGTGTTGATATAGAAGCCCTCTGTGATCGAATCCCCTCCGGCAGGACGCCGAAAAAGGCCCCTAGATGGGATCTCACGGGTATAGAAGGGCGGCGAAAAAGTGTTTTCGTGGCTCTCCTGGTAGGTTTTGGAATATTTGAGAATATATAGGCGAAAGAAATAGGTCGGTGGAGTCACGAGGGCCCCACAAAGGGTGGGGGCGCGCCCTACCACCCTGGGCGCGCCCTCCGTCCTCGTGGGTGCCTCGTGGCTTCCCTGACATGTACTCTAAGTCCTCTGGATGTCTTCTGGTCCAAGAAAAATCATCGCAAAAGTTCCATTCCGTTTGGACTCCGTTTGATATTTCTTTTCTACAAAACTCTAAAACAAGGGAAAAAACATGAACTGGCACTTGGCTCTAGGGTAATAGGTTAGTCCCAAAAATAATAAAAAATAGCATAATAATGCATATAAAACATCCAAAACAGATAATATAATAGCATGGAACAATAAAAAATTATAGATGCGTTGGAGACATGTCAGTCCTTCACAAAAAAACTCATTTTGGGCACTCGAAAAATGAAAAATGATTTTTTCGTCCAAAGAAAATGGAAACTCCCTTAGGCAACATCGTTTGCCATTCCAAGATGCACCCTTGCACACAACATGAGATGATTTGAACAAACTATGCGATGAATGTGGCCATAAGATTGATCATTTGGCTTGAAAGCCATGAATCTTCACACATGATCACTACTGCAGGATGCTGCTAACGCGACACTACGATTAGAGACCCTTCGAGAAATTGTGTGCGATGCCATAATCGCAAATGGTGGTGTATGAGAACCATCAGAAATGTATAAAATGTTTTTGATGGAGGACGCATCAAACACGGTTTAGATTTTAGTTGCGTGTGCGATGTACGGCACACGGTTAACCCGTTCGAACTATTTGCGATGAGGCAGAACCGCAGAACAATAGAAACGAGCAGCCATATCAATATGTGTGCGATATACGGCATACAGTTCGCTCTGATGAACCGTTTGCTATTAGGGAGTGCAACATAAACGGTTAGCTAGATCAAGGTGTGTGTGATATAGGGCATACGGTTCACTCGGACGAACTATTTTTGATTAGCGAACGCAATAGAAACGGTTCAACTTAACAAGATGTGTGTGATACGTGGCAAACAGCGACTCGGATGAACTCTTTGCGATGAGAATTTACAACACAGACGGTTAATACAGTTAGTTCGTGTGTGATTCTGTGTGTACAAAAAACTTTAAAAGATGCAAACTAGTTGCTTGCGGTTGGTAGGAGTATCGCACACGATGCGTCTGCGAGTACTCGTGTGCGATGATTAGTAAGTTACACATGTATTTCCTTATGTTAACACTTGTGTGATAAATAACACGTGGCACCGGATAGGGTATTCATGTTGTGTGTGTGCTCCATTTAGTCTTCCCGTGCTCGAGCAAATGCTTCCTGCGCTCCACATGGGTGAATTGTAAAATGCACGCCTATTCCCTCCCCGCTTTCCCGCCACCAGGTAACGGCTTGCTGCATATAACCCAGGCGGCAACACACCACAACGACACTCTACGAAGATCTAGTCCTCACCCATCTACCATTAGTTATTCCAAGCATGCCAGGCAAGGACCAAAGCTTCGACGTCGACGCCTACCTGTGTTACATCTTCGGCTAGGAGAACGAGCTTGAGCAGGTCGGGGAGCAAGAGCTTCATCGGCCGGTGCAGGCACCATGGCCCATCGGCAGCGATATCGGTGTCACAGTCCTTGGGAGCACAATCGACATATTGCAGAGGAGGTGTGATGAGCAGTTTTCCATCCACCGTGCAAAAGATCCAGAACTGCTCGGCGGCATGATCGACGACCCACCCGAAGAACCGCCGTCACCAGTGCCCATCGAGAGCCTGATTCCCTACAACGAATGGGTAGAGGACCTCTGCGATTCAGTCAAGACAAAGGCAGCCTGCGGCTTCATCATTGCCCGCGGCGGCCGTGTCAACCTCGATCCCGATGATGTGGTGGCCAGGCTCGAGCGCATCCTTGGCGGAGTTGACGTCCCCGACGAAGTAGAACATCGCCAACGTGATATCTTGAGGATGCAGGTGATCGACGGAATTTGCTACCAAGCCAGAGACATGGAAATGGAGCTGTTCTGCGGAGTTGTCATGCGCGCGATTGCATGCTGTCAAGCTCTTCTGGAAGAGGCCCAGCAGCCCCAAGAGCCTCCCAGCGCCAGTAGCTCCGTAGGCGGAGGCGGGTCGGGACACTCGGAGTGAACGGCCGCAGGGGTGCTATGCTGATCATGGAGTCTGAGAAGACCATCGTCGGAAGGCAGCCAACTCGGCCTTTTAGCTTATATTTTATTATAATTGTGTGCATATGTAGGTCGTGAGTGTTCTGAGCCTTGCCGCATTTGGCATTTTAAATTATCCTGAATATGTAAGACAATTATTAAGAATTGTTAACCGTTGCCATTGTAACTTTGCCTCAACGGCGAGCAGAGCACGCGCAGGGACGCCAGAGCGGAGGGCGCCGCGGCTGCCTCAACAGCGAGCAACCACGTGGTCATCCTTCTGCCATCAATAAATTTTGACCTTGTTTCTCATCACATTGCTGATTACAATGCCATAAGTAATTGCAAATCTGTTCACACCTATCAAACTAATATGTGTTCACACTGAGCACCGGGCTATAAAAACTACCCACTCGAAAATTACTTCACAGTTCCTCTCCTCATCACCCACAAAGCTAGTTTTTTTCTGTCAAGTCGTTCCACCATGACTGGTAGGAGGAGTTTAGGGTGGACATATAACCAGTCAGCAAAGAAAGGCCGCGGAAGCACTAGAGAGGTCCCGCCACGAAGCCGCAGCCGCAGCAGAGATGTCCCGGCGCGCCGCGGAGCCCTCGAGCGAGCTCTCACGGGCACGTGAGGGCTCTCACAGGTGCATTCACAACGTCGGCCATCGCGATGAGCCGGCATTCCTGAAGTCCTTCACCTCCGACGACGACATTCTCGCTGGCATCACTATGCAGCAGGAGCTGGTCGACGGCTTGATGAAGCTGCTCAAGATCAGTGATGCCTCAGTTGACAAGGTGACCAGCCTCGTCGAGAAACTCATGGATGACAATGCGAAGCTCCTCAAGTTGGTCGCCGAGAAGGTGGAGGAGGCCGCCGGCTAGAATATGCTGCATCAGCAGAGCAGTGCCTCGGAGATGACGCTAAAAACGGTCGTCGAGGAACTGATGGGTGGCTTGAGGAAGCTCCGGATCGAGCGCGAGCAGGAGGTGGAGAAATCCGTGGCTGCTTTCAAGCAGAGTCGTGAGGAATTGAAGAAGGAGCTTTGGGCCTAACGAATTTTTTTTCTGTACAAAAAAAGACACATCTGTGACATTTTGGGCCTAACAAAATTTTTTACTGTCATACTTATGACACTTCTATGACGATAATTATGACAAAACACGGTATCATCATAGATGTGGTGGGGTCCTACTTCTATGACAAAAAATTGGCTTTTCGTCCTGGGCGGGCCGGAGACGCAGCTGCATGACATTCTTTGGACCATCCATGACAGAAAAACCATGGTAGAAGCGAGGGCGAGGAAAATATCGGGGTGTTCCCGGTTACGGTGGGTGGTCGGGGCCGAGCGATGCGCGTTTCTCTCGTACATGCACGTGTGTGGGTGCGAGGCGTTGGGCTCTAACTACACCCGAGTGAGGCGTTGGTGTAACGCCCCAGATGTAACTTGCCATAATTGTAATCCAACTCTTGCCATTTCCGGCTATGTGCTATGATATTCCCTCCGTGGTTGGGTTCTCTCCGTTTTGCATTTTGGTCATGTCATGCATTTCATATCATGTCATCATGTGCATCGCATTCGCATACGCGTTCGTCTCATAAACCCGAGCATCTTTCCCGTTGTCCGTTTTGCAATCCGGCACTCCTATGTCTCCCGGCGCCCCCTTTTACATTTCTTCGTGAGCGGGTATTAAACATTCTCGGAATGGACCGAGGTTTGACATGTGGCCTCGGTATAGCACCGGTAGACCGCCTGTCAAGTTTCGGGTCAATCGGAGTTCGTTTGGTACTCCAACGGTTAACCGGGTAACCGTGGAGGCCTCGTGTGTGTTGCAGCCCAAAACCCCTTCATAACAGCCCAATAACCCATCTAAGTCACTCCCATGTCCTCCGCCGTTCGATCACGATCGCGTGGGCGAAAACCGCTCTCCATTTGGAGCTCCCTAGCTCCTTCTAGCTATAAAAATGCCTCCCTCGTCAAAATCTAAGAGAGGCACCCCGAAACCCTAATCCCTCCTCGAGATCCGCGCCCGCACAGTGCTCCGCGGCCGGCGCACCCGGGCCAGCCGCCCCTCGCCACGTGTCGCGCCCCGCCGCCCGTACCGCACCGGCCCGCCCGGGCCCGGGGCCGGCCCCCGCGGCCCGCCGCCGCCGCCCCTCCCGCGGAGCCGCGCGCCCAGCGCCGAGCTCCCGCGCCGCCGCCCGCCTCCGCGCTCCGCGCCGCCCGCCGCCTCCGCCTCCAGCGCCGTCCGCCGCGCCTCGCCCCGACTCCGGCAGCCGCCGCCGTCGCCGCGCCTCCCCGAGCTCGCCACCGCCCCGCGCCGCCTCCCCGAGCTCGCCGGCGCCAGATCCGGCCGCCCCGGCCCGGATCCGGCCGCTCCTCGCCTCGCCGCCGCCTCCCCCCGCGATCTCCGGCGAGATCCGCGGCGGACCTCGATTTCCGCGCCAACGGTTGACTTCCTCCTCGCTCCTCGATATCTCTAAGTCCTAAGTTTTGCATCATATCATCAGTTCTTCTACATGCCATAACTTTGCATCCATAGCTCCGTTTCGCGCGTATAATATGTCGTATTGTTCGCCTCGAAGAGTACATCATTTTGTTACATTGCATCATTTTCATTTGAGGTCATCTTGATGCCCGAAATGCTGTTAGAAGAGGGCTAGTTGATGTTAGTTGCTGGATCTTATCTGAACATGCACTTTTGTCATTTTTGCCATGATTGATGTGTACCTCCTATGAAGTTGAGTCCTACATGAGTTTTGTAACATGCCATGTTATGTATCCAGAGGATTTTGCCATGTATTTTTGTGATCTATGTGGTGACTAGCACAAGCATGCAAACTAGGTCACTTGATGTTGCTGATTTCAGAGACTTAGTGATTTCACTAAGTCCGTGACTGCTGTTATTTTCATGCCATGTAGTCATGTTGTTTCTGAGAGATCCATGCATAATTTGAGCATGATCAGTAAGGGAGTTTTGAACCTGAGTATTTGCTCTATCCATCCATGCCTTTGTTTGCAATTATGGAGTGCTATATCTTGAGTCAATCGAGCTCTACTTTGGCTTCAAAATGTTGCTGGCAGATTGTTTACATGTTATTCGATTTTGCCAAGCTTGGTGTAGTTGCTCCTTACATGATATGATGTTGTTCTTGCCATTTATAGTTACTATGACATGTCTTCTTGATGTATGTATGCTTAGTTAATCATGAAATGCTCTGTAGTGAGTGCATCGAGCTCACGAACATGCCTAGTCGTTAACAGTTTTCTGCCATGTCCAGTTCTCTACTAAGTCTGAAACCTGTAACGAAACTTGCTTAATTGTCATGGGTGTAATCATATTTTCTGGTCCTTTTTGGCTTATTGTCAGTAAGAGACTTTTGTCAAGTGCCTTGAGTAGATTCATGCCATGCCTTTATTTGCTATGTTCTGAACCTGTAGCATGTTGTTTCGTTGCTCTGAACATGTCATCCTGATGTTAGTTTCTGCCACTTTGATAATTTCACTAAGTCTGGGAACTTGTTATCGTTTGCACTTTTGCCATGCTTGTTTGAACCTGTTATAATGTGAATTAGCCGTAGCTCAGTGTTCATCTTTTGTCGAGCATCTTGTGTAGATTACTTTCATATGCTTTGTTGCCATGTTTGGGTGCAGTAGCTTAATTATTTGTTGCTTGCTAAGTAGCATCATGCTGTTTATGGCAGTTTCGTGTCATTCTTGTATTGCTTGCCATTTGCAAACCGTGCATCCGATTCCGGTGATCTTTATATCGATTTCAACCGAAATCACCTCATCTATCCAGTGGCATGCTTGGTTTGCCAAGATTATGCCCTGTTCATCCTTGTCCTTCCGGAGCATGCATACGCATTGCATATCACCTCTCGCATATCATGCCATGTTTTGCATCATGTTGCTTGCGCATTGCATCGTGGTTGATATTGGTTCCCTTGCTTGTTCTCTTGTCTTGGGTAGAGCCGGGAGACGAGTACGTGACCGAGGGACCTGTTGAGAACGCTTACGAGGACCAAGCTTTCGACAACTCTGAGAACCTTGCAGGCAAGATGACCATACCCTCGAAATCACTTCTATCTTTGCTTGCTAGATTGCTCGCTCTTTTGCCATGCCTATGCTGCGATACCCACCACTTGCTATATCATGCCTCCTATATTGCCTTGTCAGCCCCTAACCATCCATGTCCTAGCAAACCGTTGTTTGGCTATGTTACTGCTTTGCTCAGCCCCTCTTATAGCGTTGTTAGTTGCAGGTGAAGATGAAGTTTGTTCCTTGTTGGAACATGATCTTGTTGTTCCTTGTTGGAACATGTTTACTTGTTGGGATATCACAATACCGCTTATTTAATTAATGCATCTATATACTTGGTAAAGGGTGGAAGGCTCGGCCTTATGTCTGGTGTTTTGTTCCACTCTTGCCACCCTAGTTTCCGTCATACCGGTGTTGTGTTCCCGGAGTTTGCGTTCCTTACACGGTTGGGTGATTTATGGGACCCCCTTGACAGTTCGCTTTGAATGAGACTTTTCCAGCAAGGCCCAACATTGGTTTTACCATTTGCCACCTAGCCTTTTTTCCCTTGGGTTCTGCAGACCCAAGGGTCATCTTATTTTAACCCCCCCTGGGCCAGTTCTCCTTCGATTGCTGGTCCAAACTAGAGCACCGTGCAGGGCCATCCCTTGGCAACTTGGGTTATGTTGGCTCCTGTACGCTTAGCTTATCCGGATGTGCCCTGAGACCGAGATATGTGCAGCTCCTATCAGGATTTGTCGGCACAATCGGGCGGCTTTTGCTGGACTTGTTTTATTGCTGTTGAAATGTCTTGTAGCCCGGGATTCCGAGATTGATCGGGTCTTCCCGGTAGAAGGAATATCCTTCGTTGACCATGAGAGCTTATCATGGGCTAAGTTGGGACACCCCTGCAGGGTATTATCTTTCGAAAGCCGTGCCCGCGGTTATGAGGCAGATGGGAATTTGTTGATGTCCGGTTGTAGAAAACCCGAAGTCGACCTTAACTAAAACACATCAACCGCGTGTGTAACCGTGATGGTCTCTTCTCGGCGGGGTCCGGGAAGTGAACACGGTTGTTGGAGTTATGTCTGACGTAGGTCGTTTCAGGATCACTTCTTGATCACTTCTAGTTTCACGACCGTGCTTTGCCTTCTCTTCTCGCTCTCTTTTGCGCTGTAGCCACCATATGCTATTCGCTTGCTGCAGCTCCAGCTCACAAACCCCTTTCCCACCTTTAAGCTTAAATAGTCTTGATCTCGCGGGTGTGAGATTGCTGAGTCCCCGTGACTCACAGATATTATCACCTCAGTTGCAGGTACCAACGATGTCAGTGCAGATGACGCGACCGAGCTCATTTGGGAGTTCGACGAGGAACGTGGCCGTTACTATGTTTCTTTTCCAGATGATCAGTAGTGGAGCCCAGTTGGGTGATCCGGGGATCTGTTAGCATTTGGGGTAGTCTTCTTTCATTTTGGTACCGTAGTCGGACCTTGAGTGTAATCTGTATGATGGATGTTAATTATGTACTTGTGTGAAGTGGCGATTGTAAGCCAGCTATGTATTTTTTTCCCTTATCTATTACATGGATTGTGTGAAGATTACCTCACTTGCGACATTGCTTTCAATGCGGTTATGCCTCTAAGTCGTGCCTCGACACGTGGGAGATATAGCCGCATCGAGGGCGTTACAAGTTGGTAATCAGAGCCTTTCCCCGACCTTAGGAGCCCCCACTGTTTGATCGTCTTTAGTGGCCGAGTTGTGTCTAGAAAAAAATGTTTTGAGTCTTTTAGGAATTATATATCGGAGAGTTTAGGAATTCTTTTTACTCCCCAGTCCCTTCGACCTTCTGGTAAGGCATCCTGACGTGAGTTTTGACTCTTCTCTTCTCAAATTTCACTAAAAAAAATTTAGGATCACGCGGGTATATTACAATCGTTCCGATGGTTTTATGATGACAACATTGTCTTGGTTGCCTCCTGACATTTAGGGGTTGTGGCAGTGTCCCGGGGAGTTGAGCTCCGAGGTGTTGTTGTCATAATCTTATCGTTGCGGTTTTGGAATACCTGAGTTTAGTACGACCGACATCGAAAATCTCTTTTGTACAGTTGTTGGTGAGATAACCCTGATAGCCCAGTACTGTGGCGAGTGCAGGAGTATTGCCATGACTTGTATAACGGATGTGTTTTCGAAGGTTGAGGTAGACGATTTCCGAAGGTTTCTTGGTTATGTGTTGAAGGATGGATACAGCTGGTTGTAGGATTTGCTAGTTTGGGTGAGATATTATGCTTCCCCTGTATCCCCAACACCTGATTGCATAACCGGAAAATTTCGGGAGTTTATAAGTGGGAATTCTTGTAGCTTTAGTATTTCTTCCGCACATATTTGGTTTGTGATTGGGTAATTCTTACCAAGTATTTGTTCACATCCGTACCTTGTTGGTTTTATTCCATACCATGTTCTAAGTGGCTTCTCAGCTTTGGAAGTGTGATGTTTTACATTGGAATTCATTCGTTCGTTCTCGTTCGAATGTTAATTGTGAAGACTATATGTTGCAATTTCGTTCCTTTGATTCAGCTTCAATATATCTCTGTCAAGATGCTAATGGATGTCACCCTCTTCAGGATGGCTCCACCAACGCGTCAGAATCCGGAACACAATGACGGGAATCAGGCTAACCCTCCGCCACAAACTTGCACCAGTG
The DNA here is from genome assembly GCA_032464435.1 of Aegilops umbellulata. NCBI lineage: Eukaryota > Viridiplantae > Streptophyta > Magnoliopsida > Poales > Poaceae > Aegilops > Aegilops umbellulata. Next base: position 477,696,249 of record CP136055.1, read on the forward strand.
AAAGTATGAACCCTAGGCCTTGTTTCCTAGCATTGCAATACCATTTGTGCTCACTTTTATCATTAGTTACCTTGCTGTTTTTATATTTTCAGATTACAAAAACCTATATCTACCATCCATTTTGCACTTGTATTACCATCTCTTCGCTGAACTAGTGCACCTATACAATTTACCGTTGTATTGGGTGTGTTGGGGACACAAGAGACTCTTTGTTATTTGGTTGCAGGGTTGTTTGAGAGAGACCATCTTCATCCTACGCCTCCCACGGATTGATAAACCTTAGGTCATCCACTTGAGTGAAATTTGCTACTGTCCTACAAGCCTCTGCACTTGGAGGCCCAACACGTCTACAAGAAGAAGGTTGCGTAGTAGACATCAACCTCTAACGCCGGTGGCATGGAGCACAGGGGACGACCAGCTGTGGAGCCTGGCCGCCCACGCCTCCTCCTGCTTGCGCCTTGGCGGCCGCGTCCGCCTGGGCCTTGGTCGCCTCCTCCTGGGCCTTGGCCGTGGCATCGGCCTGGGCCTTGGCCGCCGCGTCCGCCTCCTCCTGCGCCGCCTTGGCTGCGTCCGCCTTCGCCTGCTCCGCCCTCTCCTTCTCCTCACGCGCCTCCCGCGCGTTCCTCTCCGTCGCCTCCTGGAGATTGGCGAGCGGGTCTATGCGAAGGGTGTTGGCGTAGCCCTCCACTCCCTCGATGATGGAGGCGGAGGTCGACCGCTCAAGAGAGAGCGGGGCTCTGATTCAAGAAAGACAAAACAAACTCAGAAGGAGTTTGTAAAAAGAAGAAGGAAAACACAAGAAGAACAAGCACTTACGCGGACACCGTCGGCGGCTGCTTCGGGGCCCTCTGGTACCGGGCCGCCTTCGCGGCGGCCTCTTCCCGCCTGGTCGCCGCGGCTGAGCCCTTAGGCTTCTTCGGTCGGCCGCCTTGTAGCTGTGTGTCAGCCCGGCACTTCGGTGCGGGTGGCACCCCTGAGGAGCTCACCCTCCTCCTGTTGGCAGCCGGCTGGCGGCGCGGCTTGGCCTCCTCCTCCTCGTCGTCAAGAACTTACGGTAGGAGGCGGATGTGTGCGGGAGTATGGCCTCTTGCCGAGCCGCCAGTCCGACTCTGAGAGCTTGAGGTTCGCAATCTCGTTCACCATGCGGGCCACCTCCGCGACCGGCATCTCACGGGTGGACAGGCAGCACGGGTCCCAGTGCCCACTCATCTGGCTGATCGTGTGAGGCCGGCCCTGGAGAGGGAGAACCCGGCGCACCATGAAGGCTGTCAGCAAGTCGGACTCCTGGAGGCCCTCCAAGTCGGTCATCTCCTTGAGACTGGCGACGGCGGCGGTGGAGGCGGGCGATAGGTGCTTCGGCTTGAAAGCCCAATTGGTGCGTGGTTCGGCTGGTGGGCCGGGTTCGTAGTCCGGCAGGTTGACGAAGTCCAGCGCTGGGTTGACATTCTTCACGTAGAAGTACGACTTCTGCCATAGCTTGGCGGACTGGGTCAACTTGATGGACAGGAAGCGGTTGCCTGCTCCTGGGCACCGTACTGTGACGAAGGCACCGCACTGGGCCGTTCCTCCTTGGCGGAGACACCGAGCTTGGTGTAGAAGAACTTTCCCCACAGCTCGAGTGTGGGGAGGACGCCGAGGTAGCCTTTGCACAGTGTGACGAAGGCCGACAGCAGCACCACCGTGTTTGGTGTGAGGTGGTGCGGCTGGAGATGGTAGAATTAAATAAAGGAGCGGAGGAAGCCGCTCGCCGGCAGGACAAAGCCCCGGAGGAAGTGCGAGCGGAAGATGACGCGCTCGCCTTCCTCCGGCGCCGGCAAGATCTCCTTCTCTGGCGGGACGCACGCCTTGATGTAGCCTTCGCCCGGCAGCCGCTGCGTGTTGTGGAGGTAGGTGATGTGGTCTTTATGATGTTTGAGCCGTCCCTATCGCCGGCTCGCGCTCGCGCCATGGATGCTCGAGGTTGACGGAGCAACGGGAAGGCTGGGCTCGACGACGACGGCTCGCAGCAGCACTTCGGCGAGATTGCGGGAGTGCGGCGGCGGCGGAAAGAAAGAAGAGGAACGAGTAGAGCGAAGGGAGAGGAGGGCGCGTGAGCCAGAGCTGCCCCCCTCCTCCCCCTACTTATAGCCCTGGGCTGCGAAGCCAAGGGGATGGGGCGTGGGGGATCATGGGATTAACTGTGCCCACGACCCCACGACTCCTCATTTACCGCGCAGTAATGGCGTGGAGTAATCACGCTGTCGGTGTCAAAACCGGCGGATCTCGGGTAGGGGTTCCCGAACTGTGCGTCTAGGCCGATGTTAACAGGAGACAAGGGACACGATGTTTTTACCCAGGTTCGGGCCCTCTCGATGGAGGTAAAACCCTACTCCTACTTGATTAATATTGATGATATGGGTAGTACAAGAGTTGATCTACCACGAGATCAGAGAGGCTGAACCCTAGAAACTAGCCTATGGTATGATTGTTGTCGTTGTGTCCTACGGACTAAACCCTCCGGTTTATATAGACACCGGAGGGGGCTAGGGTTACACAGAGTCGGTTACAAGGAAGGAGATCTACATATCCGTATTGCCAAGCTTGCCTTCCACGCCAAGGAGAGTCCCCTCCGGACACGGGACGAAGTCTTCAATCTTGTATCTTCATAGTCCAACAGTCCGGCCAAAGGTTATAGTCTGGCTATCCGGATACCCCCTAATCCAGGACTCCCTCAGTAGCCCCTGAACCAGGCTTCAATGACGATGAGTCCGGCGCGCAGATTGTCTTCGGCATTGCAAGGCGGGTTCCTCCTCCGAATACTTCATAGAAGGTTTTGAACACGAGGATCGTGTCCGGCTCTGCAAAACAAGTTCCACATACCACCGCGGAGAGAATAGTATTTCCACAAATAGAATATGCTGACGTATTCCGTAGCGTGACATCACACCACGGCCAAGCCTTTATTCAAATCGTTTTTTAACCCACCACCTCAGCATGTTTCGCGAGGCGGTTTCCTTGGCATGTCTTGTCGAAGCAGAGATCGTGTCTCCTTTATTTTCGGGATTCTCATCAACATGGACGTGGGTAACCCAATCGTGCCCGTTGGTATGTCCCCTCGATCGAAGGTAAGTCCCAAACGGTCACAAGGAGGGCTCTCGGTATTCAACCTCTTTATAAAGAGACCAAGGCTTTACTCTTTTCTTTCGATCTCAATCGAATCCGCCTCCCGCCTCGAGTTCCAACACACGAAGCTTCAGATTCAGGCGCTTCGGACCTTTGATTATGTCCGGATCCAACCTTCAAGGCCGATGGATGCCTTCCTCCGTCACGGAGGAAGACGTAATAAAGCTAAGGGAGGCCAGGTACTTGACTGGCGAAATCCAGCATAGGTTGCCTGCTCAAGGGCAGGTTATTCCCACTCCTAAGCCTGGTGAGAGCGTCGTGTTCGTATCTCACTTCCTCCGAGGGCTAGGCTTAACGCCGGATCCCTTCGTGAGGGGCTCATGTTCTATTATGGGCTGGACTTCCATGACTTAGCTCCGGAGTCTATCCTCTACATCTCATTGTTCATCGTCGTGTGTGAAGCTTTCCTCTGTATTACCCCTCACTTCGGACTATGGCTCAAGACCTTCAAAGTGGAGCCGAAGATGGTCGAGGGACGGCAAGCAGAGTGCGGAGGCGCTGTAATAAGCAACAATGCTGACGCCCCATGGCCCGAGGGCTCTTTCCAAGAGGATTCCAGCTTATGGCAACAAGAGTGGTTTTATATCATAGCTCCCAGGGGTACCAAGTGGGTGGCTCCGCCTGTTTTTCGCTCGGGTCCCCCGCCACGACTAACGTCATGGGTCAACAATCCTGCCGGTCATAATCCGGCCAGGACTCTCCTGATAAGGAGAGAGACCTTAGTGAATTCAGTATGTCACCGAAGGGCGAGTGCTGAAAGATCTCCGCGGCGGTGAACTCCATGATCGGCGCCCAATCGGATTCGATTGGCAGGGGCGCGGGTGGTTCGGAGTCCGGAGGAGAGTCCGGCAATTTGGAGTCACGGGCCTCGCGAAGGGTAAGGCTGGTGTTCGGCTCGATCGCCGTTGAGGCTGCGGCCTCCGTGGCGGGGTCTAACCACCCGCCCACGGATGGCGCAATTGGCTCCGAATTGAAGGTTGGAGCGGTTGCAGGTGCGGTCTCCTGAACACTGTTCGGCGGCAGAGCTAAATCATGCCCATCATAACAGTGCGACGCACTCGGCCGGGGCTCGAATCCGTCGAAGATCAAGTCTCCGCGGATGTCGGCCGTGTAGTTTAAGCTTCCAAACCTGACCTGATGGCCAGGGGCATAACTTTCAATCTTCTCCAGATAGCCAAGCGAATTGGCCCGCAGTGCAAAGCCGCCGAATACAAAAATCTGTCCGGGGAGAAAAGTCTCACCCTGGGCTGCATCGTTAACGATGATCGAAGGAGCCATCAAGCCTAATGATGATGACACAAAGGAACTCTCAATGAAAGCACCAATGTCAGTGTCAAAACCGGCGGATCTCGGGTAGGGGGTCCCGAACTGTGCGTCTAGGCGGATGGTAACAGGAGACAAGGGACACGATGTTTTTACCCAGGCTCGGGCCCACTCGATGGAGGTAAAACCCTACTCCTACTTGATTAATATTGATGATATGGGTAGTACAAGAGTTGATCTACCACGAGATCAGAGAGGCTAAACCCTAGAAGCTAGCCTATGGTATGATTGTTGTTGTTGTGTCCTACGGACTAAACCCTCCGATTTATATAGACACCGGAGGGGGCTAGGGTTACACAGAGTTGGTTACAAGGAAGGAGATCTACATATCCGTATTTCCAAGCTCGCCTTCCACACCAAGGAGAGTCCCATCCGGACACGGGACGAAGTCTTCAATCTTGTATATTCATAGTCCAACAGTCCGGCCAAAGGTTATAGTCCGGCTGTCCGGATACCCCCTAATCTAGGACTCCCTCACACGCCACGGAACCCCAACCGCCCGCCTTGGCCGCAGCGGATTCGCGTGCATGTTGAGGCCCGATAGTGCAGGGCCCCGACCTGCAGCGATGTCCCATCGCGCACGTGGGCTGGCAGGTGGCCCGGCCAGCTGGCGCCATGTGGCGCGCATATAGCTGGCGGGGAGCCTAGCGCCTGGCTGGCACGACACCTGGTTCCCGCCGCGACGTTTCAAAAACCACCAGGCGGCCTGCCTGATCATGTCTGGCTCCTGGCAGTCAGCACGCCGGAAGACGGACGGAGAAAGATCAAATGAAGCACTATCGAGGCTCCTTCCTTGCACCAGCCGCGGAGCCTCATCAGCTTCGGGGACTACTATCGGAGTAATTGGCCATGGGTAGCCTCATCGGCCTCCCATGGCATTTCAAGACAACGGGATCAGTTGCGCCCCTCAAAAAACCGAAGGCCAAAGCGTCGCCTTCTCGCAGCCGACTGGTCCAAGCGGCCGGCTGCCAGAAGACGGCAAGGCTCAGCAGGCGGCCACGAGTTGGGCCGGCTCCTAGCAGTTGGCCTCCAAAGAGGCCGGCTCCTAGAAGGCGGCCCCAAGCATCCTCAGAGTCTGCGCCCACACTGATACGATGAGATAGGGCGTGGCTACAGCGCGACCTGCCACCCCCAAATCCAGGGCCAAGCATGGCCACAGTGCCCCGTACCGGACGAAGATCTCCCGTCCGGCGCGGCACTATTCCACTCCCCCCACGACGTCACCTATTGTAGAGAAGGCCATGCCTCTAGTACGGGCTGTCGTTATGGCCCACAGGCGGCAGGCCTTACCGGTCAGTGAGAAGCCAGAAGGCGGCGAGCACGGACCAGTCGGCATGAGGGGAGGCCGACTCCCATCAGGTGGCCCTCCCCCTCCCTCAAAGTCCGTGCACCATTAATCAGAAGAGATGGGGGATGGCTACAGTGATCGCCCGCCAGGCGGCAGTACTGTAGCCACGCCTCCCCCGACAAAGCATGCATCATTAACCACATAGCTACGGTGTTGAGCAGCCGACAAGACCCGCAAGTGGCGGGCACGGCCTGTCGGCCAAGTACGAGACAGTCGATGGGACCCGCCAGGCGGTGGGCCCCATCAGCCAGCGGAGAAGCCGGCAACCAGAGACGCTAACAGCCGGGTCCTACACCCGGACAGATTAGCTTTGTACCCCTGGGGGGTAGGTCTATATAAACCCCCAGGGCACCCATGCCAAGGGTTCAGACTCTAGTTCGTCCACACACCATATAGAGGGAGGAAGCTAGGGCTAGACTTGTTCTTCTTCCCCCTCTAGAGAAACAGCTCAACGAGCAAGCTTGTAGCCACCATTGTTGCTTGAGTGATCATGCGGAGACCCGCAGAGTAGGACTAGGGGTGTTATCTCCTAGGAGAGCCCCGAACCTGGGTAAGAATCGCCGGCATGCATGTCTTCGCCTCATCCCGTTTCCTGGCACCTGTGATGTCTTATTAACACCCTCCATGATAAGCCATCCATTGGCATATGTCGCTCGACACCGCCGACACCTAGCGTATCTTTCTGTTGGAGTCGAGGATCGGTATAGGTTGTAGGTTGGTAGTAGTATTTTTTCTTTATCTCTATCTCCTTGTAACCAACTCTATTTCTTGTTCTTAAAGTCTCAATCTCCTATAATCTCTCCAACAACTTATGTATGCGCTATATCAGGGAGGTGCGCCCCTGCTATATAACACGAACCCGTCGCCTCTAACAAGGTAAGGTGTTTCCGCCATCGCACATGGTAATCAGAACTTTCCTTTTCCAATCTAGCTTCCCCGATTGCATCTAGTGCATAGCCATGTCTTCATCCTCCGGCGTCTCCCAACCTAGCCTCAATGGCCAGGTCACCGAGAGCTCAAGCGCACGAACTACGTGCTATGGCGCACGCAGGTCACACCCCACCTACGGGGCGCCGGTGTTTTCGGCTACATCGACGGCACTGCGCCGGAGCTGGCCAGACTCCACGTCACCAAAGACAAGGATGGCAAGGAGACTTCTGCGCCCAACCCTCTCCACTCACTTTGGGTCAGGGAGGACCAACAAGTGCTCGGCTACTTGCTGAGTACTCTCTCCAAGGAGGTGTTGGTCGCGGTCACCGCGATCACCACGGCGCTCGAGCTATGGGTGGCACTGGCGGGCATGTTCTCGTCATAATCTCTTAGCCACGTCAACAACATCCGAACTGTGCTCATCAACGTGCAGAAGGGCAACCGTTCGGTTCGCCTTCCTGCGCGGCCTTGCTACCTCTTGAGCACTGCGTTTCATTTCCCCGAAGAGGAGAGGATGATGCAGCAAAGTAGCGTAAGTATTTCCCTCCGTTTTTGAGAACCAAGGTATCAATCTAGTAGGAGGCTACGCGCGAGTCCCTCGTACCTACACAAGACAATAGCTCAATGCAACCAACGCGACTAGGGGTTGTCAATCCCTTCACGGTCACATACGAGAGTGAGATATGATAGAGATGATAGATAATATTTTTGGTATTTTCGATATAAAGATGCAAGGTAAAATAAAAGGCAAAGTAAAAAAGCAAAGCAATAATAAAGTGATGGAAGATTGATATGATGAGAATAGACCCGGGGACCATCGGTTTCACTAGTGGCTTCTCTCAAGAGCATAAGTATTTCTACGGTGGGTGAACAAATTACTGTTGAGCAATTGACAGAATTGAGCATAGTTATGAGAATATCTAGGTATGATCATGTATATAGGCATCACGTCCGAGACAAGTAGACCAACTCCTGCCTGCATCTACTACTATTACTCCACTCATCGACCGCTATCCAGCATGCATCTAGAGTATTAAGTTCAAGAAAACAGAGTAACGCTTTAAGCAAGATGACATGATGTAGAGGAATAAATTCATGTAATATGATAAATACCACATCTTGTTATCCTCGATGGCAACAATACAATACGTGCCTTGCTGCCCCTTATGTCACTAGGTAAGGACACCGCAAGATTGAACCCAAAGCTAAGCACTTCTTGCATTGCAAGAAAAACCAATCTAGTAGGCCAAAACAAACTGATAATTCGAAGAGACTTGCAAAGATAACCAATCATACATAAAAGAATTCAGAGAAGATTCAAATATTGTTCATAGATAAACTTGATCATAAACCCACAATTCATCGGTCTCAACAAACACACCGCAAAAAGAAGATTACATCGAATAGATCTCCACGAGAGAGGGGGAGAACATTGTATTGAGATCCAAAAAGAGAGAAGAAGTCATCTAGCTACTAACTATGGACCCGAAGGTCTGCGGTAAACTACTCACACTTCATCGGAGAGGCTATGATGATGAGGTAGAAGCCCTCCGTGATGGATGCCCCCTCCGGCGGAGCTCCGGAACAGGCCCCAAGATGGGATCTCATGGGTACAGAAGGTTGCGGCGGTGGAATTAGGTTTTTGGCTCCGTCTCTGATTGTTTGGGGGTACGCAGGTATATATAGGAGGAAGGAGTACGTCGGTGGAGCTTCAAGGGGCCCACGAGGCAGGGGGCGCGCCCTAGGGGGCGTGCCCTCCACCCTCCTGACCGCCTCGTGGCTTTCTTGACGGAGGGTCCAAGTCTCATGGATCTTATCCGATGAGAAAATCACGTTCCCGAAGGTTTCATTCCGTTTGGACTCCGTTTGATATTCTGTTTCTTCGAAACACTGAAATAGGCAAAAAAAAACAGCAATTCTGGGCTGGGCCTCCGGTTAATAGGTTAGTCCCAAAAGTAATATGAAAGTGGAAAATAAAGCCCAATATAGTCCAAAACAGTAGATAATATAGCATGGAGCAATCAAAAATTATAGATACGTTGGAGACGTATCAGGCATCCCCAAGCTTAATTCCTGCTCGTCCTCGAGTAGGTAAATGATAAAAAGAGAATTTTTGATGCGGAATGCTACTTGGCATAATTTCAATGTAAATCTTCTCAAATGTGGTATGAATATTCAGATCCGATAGATTCAAGACAAAAGTTCATATTGACATAAAAATAATAATACTTTAAGCATACTAACAAAGCAATTATGTCTTCTCAAAGTAACATGGCCAAAGAAAGTTTATCCCTACAAAATCATATAGTTTAGTTGTCGGGGAAACTGACTCCACGAGCACCTATGGGGACCGAGCCCCTTACGGTTCGGCGGGGGGCGGAGGTCGCACGAAGAGCAGATCGAGGCGAGGCACACGAGCAGTTTACCCAGCTTCGGGCCGCACGGATGCGTAAAACCCTACTGCTTCTTTGTGGTTTGTATTGAGTTCTTGCTCGGGAGCGCTGAGTGCTACAGTACACACAGGCAGCTAACGAGACCAAGCGTGAGTGTTCTCCTTCCTCTATGTTGCGCATGGGCCTCCTTTTATATGCTCAAGGGGTCACCGACAGGTGGCAACGTAGATCAGGGTAAAAATGGAAAGAGTGTTGTGGTTGGTATAGCTACTTATATAGTGTAGCATACCTAACCCTGACGGCAGGGGACAAGGGCATTAAATGCCCATCGGCGTCGCCCAAACAGTGCAAAAAGGGACCGTCAGGGACGCCACCGTTCGCCACGATGGCGATCTTGTCAGCGCCGCTTGCCACAGTGCACCCCTGGCTGCACAGCCTCTCGCCACGTACGCCTACAAGGGTCCCAGAGCGACACGTTGGTGGATGTGCTGGAGCGCGGGTACAGGGTGGTAACTTGCCGCGGCAAACGCCTTGCCGCGGTCATTGTCTTGTCGCGTCCGGAAGCTTGTCGCTCACCGGGCCTTGCCGGGACGCGTGGCGCGTCGCGGCAAGTTCCTTGAGATGCCTTGGTTGGCCTTCCCGGCAAGCTCCTCTTGCCGGGGCCTTGTGCCTTGAGTGGCCTTCCTGGCAAGCTCCTCTTGCCGGGGCCTTGTCTCCTTGGCTTGAATACTTTGTTCTTGAATGGCTCCAAAGGAACCACAGAGGACCTTGGCGATCACCTAGCAAGCTTTGCCGCGGGAGGCTGCGACTGCCCGTGCACAAGTTCGGGATACTAGGGTACCCCTACTCTAGTACACCGACATTAGTCATGCTCCATTTTCGTCACACAAGAATGCTCTCATCATGCACAACCCCGATGACAAGCCAAGCAATTGTTACATACTTTAATAATCTCAAACTCATAAACCTTCACGCAATACATGAGCTTGAGCCATGGATCACTATGGGTGGAATAGAATATGATGATGGGGGTTATGTGGAGAAGACAAAAAAGGAGAAGATCTCACATCAACGAGGCTAATCAATAGGCTATGGAGATGCCCATCCATTGATGTTAATGCAAGGAGTAGGGATTGTCATGCAACGGATGCACTAGAGCTATAAATGTATGAAAGCTCAACAAAAGAAACTAAGTGGGTGTGCATCCAACTTGCTTGCTCATGAAGACCTAGGGAATTTGAGGAAGCCCATCGTTGGAATATACAAGCCAAGTTCTATAATGAAAAGTTCCCACTAGTATATGAAAATGACAAAACAAGAGACTCTCTATCATGATGATTATGGTGCTACTTTGAAGCAAAAGTGTGGCAAAGGATAGTAACATTGTCCCTTCTCTCTTTTTCTCTCATTTTTTTTCTTTTTTTCCTTTTTTTGGTCCTTCTCTTTTTTTATGGCCTTTCTTTTTTTTATTCCTCACTTGGGACAATGCTCTAAAGAATGATGATCATCACACTTCTATTTATTTACAACTCAATGATTACAACTCGATACTAGAACAAAGTATGTCTCTATATGAATGCCTCCGGCGGTGTACCGGGATATGCAATGAATCAAGAGCGACATGTATGAAAGAATTATAAATGGTGGCTTTGCCAAAAATACTATGTCAACTACATGATCATGCTAAGCAATATGACTGATGAATGTGTCATGATGAACGGTATGGTGGAAAGTTGCATGGCAATATATCTCGGAATGGCTATGGAAATGCCATATAGGTAGGTATGGTGGCTGTTTTGAGGAAGACATAAGGAGGTTTATGTGTGAAAGAGTGTATCATATCACGGGGTTTGGATGCACCGGCGAAGTTTGCACCAACTCTCAATGTGAGAAAGGGCAATGCACGGTACTGAAGAGGCTAGCAATGATGGAAGGGTGAGAGTGCGTATAATCCATGGACTCAACATTAGTCATAAAGAACTCATATATTTATTGCAAAAATCTACAAGTCATCAAAAACCAAAGCATTACACGCATGCTCCTAGGGAGATAGATTGGTAGGAAAAGACCATCGCTCGTCCCCGACCGCCACTCATAAGGAGGACAATCAAATAACACCTCATGTTTCAAATTTGTTACATAACGTTTACCATACGTGCATGCTACGGGACTTCCAAACTCCAACACAAGCACTTCTCAAATTCACAATTACTCTACTAGCATGACTTTGATATTATCACCTCCATATCTCAAAACAATTATCAAGCATCAAACTTTTCTTAGTGTTCAACGCACTCAAAAGAAAGTTTTACAAATCTTGAATACCAAGCATATTATTATTTTTAAGCAAATTACCATGCTATTTAAGACTCTCAAATTAATCTAAGTGAAGCATGAGAGATCAATAGTTTCTTCAAAACAAATCTACCACCGTGCTCTAAAAGATCTAAGTGAAGCACATAAAGCAAAATTATAAAACTCAAAAGATATAAGTGAAGCACATAGAGCAAGACTATCAAGCTCAAAAGATATAAGTGAAGCACATAGAGTATTCTATCAAATTCCAATTCATGTATGGCTCTCTCAAAAGGTGTGTACAGCAAGGATGATTGTGGTAAAATAAAAGGCAAAGACTCAAATCATACAAGATGCTCCAAGAAAAACACATATCATGTGGTGAATAAAAATATAGCTCCAAGTAAAATTACCGATGGAAGTAGACGAAAGAGGGGATGCCTTCCGGGGCATCCCCAAGCTTTGACCTTTTGGTGTCCTTGGATTATCTTGGGGGTTCCATGGGCATCCCCAAGCTTAGGTTCTTGCCACTCCTTGTTCCATAATCCATCAAAAGAATTTACCCAAAACTTGAAAACTTCACAACACAAAACTCAACAGAAATCTCGTGAGCTCCGTTAGCGAAAGAAAACAAAAGACCACTTCAAGGTACTGTAATGAACTCATTCTTTATTTATATTGGTTTTAAACCTACTGTATTCCAACTTCTCTATGGATTATAAACTATTTTACTAGCCATAGATTCATCAAAATAAGCAAACAACGCATGAAAAACAGAATCTGTCAAAAACAGAACAGTATGTAGTAATCTATAACTAATGCAAACTTCTCGGGCTAGCAAGCAGAAAAAGGACTGACGTCTTGCGGCGCGCTAGCGCGCGTACTCCAAAAAATCAGCCAAAATAGGACGACCTATACAATTCATTTATTGATCAGCAGCAATTGGAATCACTATTTTATCACGTTCTGGTGATTTTTAACAATTGTTTTCGTGAACAGAAAGTTTCTGGAAATTACAGCAAGATCAAATAACTATCATCCAAGAAGATCCTATAGGTTTAACTTGGCAACAACACTAATTAAAAGATAAAACCACATCTAAACAGAAGGTAGATGGATTATTTATTCCTAAACAGAAGCAAAAACAAAAAAACTAAAAATAAAATTGGGTTGCCTCCCAACAAGCGTTATCGTTTAACGCCCCTAGCTAGGCATAAAAGCAAGGTTAGATCTAGGTTTTTCCATCTTTGGTACTAGGAAAGAAAAGAGCAAATTTCCTTTCTATGGCATTTATCCTCCTATTTTGGAAAGCACATTGCCATTAATGGAGGAAGTAAGATTAAGCACGTTACGGAAATTTGCATCTAAACTAGATTTCATCTCTTTGATAATTTCGTTTTGATAGAAGCATAAGAGGGTGGTAGATTCAACCTTATCATTCATGGGGTGCCCAAATATAGTTTTCATCCTTTCATAGGTATCTATAGCATCCCCTTCAAGAAAACCCTCTTCAAAAATAGAATCTAGCACTTGCTTGAAAGAAGCGGGTAATCCAACATAGAAACTTTTTAAGTAAACTTCAATTTGATATTGTGGTACATAGCTAGCCCTAATCCTCAATAACCTATCCCAAGCATCTTTTAAAGACTCATCAAGTAAATAACGAAAAATTCCAGAGTCATCTTCATCAAAATTATTTAAACTCTCATTGGTAACCCCGGTGGGTCTTTCCATAGCATCATTATTTATGAGCTTAGAGAGGATAGAGGGGTCATCCAAGGTACTAGTACCCTGGAAAGGACCCTTCATTCTTTTTGATTCGGCCATGGCAACAGGAAGATGAGGAGAAGGCAAACGGAAAAGAGAGGGCGAATAAAATGGCAAGGGTGAAGTGGGGGAGAGGAAAACGAGAGGCAAATGGCAAATAATGTAGTGCGAGAGATAGGGATTGTGATGGGTACTTGGTATGTTGACTTTTGCGTAGACTCCCCGGCAACGGCGCCAGAAAATCTTCTTGCTACCTCTTGAGCACTGCGTTGGATTTCCCCGAAGAGGAGAGGATGATGCAGCAAAGTAGCGTAAGTATTTCCCTCAGTTTCTGAGAACCAAGGTATCAATCCAGTAGGAGGCTACGCGCGAGCCCCTCGTACCTACACAAAACAATAGCTCAACGCAACCAACGCGATTAGGGGTTGTCAATCCTTTCACGGTCACTTACGAGAGTGAGATCTGATAGAGATGATAGATAATATTTTTGGTATTTTTGATATAAAGATGCAAGGTAAAATAAAAGGCAAAGTAAAAAAGCAAAGCAATAATAAAGTGATGGAAGATTGGTATGATGAGAATAGACCCGGGGGCCATAGGTTTCACTAGTGGCTTCTCTCAAGAGCATAAGTATTTCTACGGTGGGTGAACAAATTACTGTTGAGCAATTGACAGAATTGAGCATAGTTATGAGAATATCTAGGTATGATCATGTATATATGCATCACGTCCGAGACAAGTAGACCGACTCCTGCCTGCATCTACTACTATTACTCCACTCATCGACCGCTATCCAGCATGCATCTAGAGTATTAAGTTCAAGAAAACAGAGTAACGCGTTAAGCAAGATGACATGATGTAGAGGAATAAATTCATGCAATATGATAAATACCCCATCTTGTTATCCTCGATGGCAACAATATAATATGTGCCTTGCTGCCCCTTCTGTCACTGGGTAAGGACACCGCAAGATTGAACCCAAAGCTAAGCACTTCTCCCATTGCAAGAAAAACCAATCTAGTAGGCCAAACCAAACTGATAATTCGAAGAGACTTGCAAAGATAACCAATCATACATAAAAGAATTCAGAGAAGATTCAAATATTGTTCAAAACTTGATCATAAACCCACAATTCATCGGTCTCAACAAACACACCGCAAAAAGAAGATTACATCGAATAGATCTCCACAAGAGAGGGGGAGAACATTGTATTGAGATCCAAAAAGAGAGAAGAAGCCATCTAGCTACTAACTATGGACCCGAAGGTCTGCGGTAAACTACTCACACTTCATCGGATAGGCTATGATGATGATGTAGAAGCCCTCCGTGATGGATGCCCCCTCTGGCGGAGCTCCGGAACAGGCCCCAAGATGGGATCTCGTGGGTATAGAAGGTTGCAGTTGTGGAATTAGGTTTTTGGCTCCGTCTCTGATCGTTTGGGGGTACGTAGGTATATATAGGAGGAAGGAGTACGTCGGTGGAGCTTCGAGGGGCCCACGAGGCAGGGGGCGCGCCCTCCACCCTCGTGACCGCCTCGTGGCTTTCTTGATGGAGGGTCCAAGTCTCCTGGATCTTATGTGATGAGAAAATCATGTTCCCGAAGGTTTCATTCCGTTTGGACTCCGTTTGATATTCTGTTTCTTCGAAACACTGAAATAGGCAAAAAAACAGCAATTCTGGGCTGGGCCTCCGGTTAATAAGTTAGTCCCAAAAGTAATATAAAAGTGGAAAATAAAGCCTAATATAGTCCAAAACAGTAGATAATATAGCGTGGAGCAATCAAAAATTATAGATACGTTGGAGACGTATCAGGCCTCGCTGATGAACTCGCTGCCACCAGCAAGCCTATCCAGGATGATGAGTTGATCTCATAGATCCTCCACGGGCTGGACGTCGACTACCAGTCGCTCGTCTCTACCCTCGACACCCGCGTCACAGCTATCACCCTCGACGAGCTCTATGCCGTGTTGAGTAACTTCGATCAGCGCATGGCCCAATTCCATGGCTCTTCCGGCAGCTTCAAGTCCTCTGCCAACGCTGCCTCTCGCGGTTGCGGCAGCGGCCCTCGCTCGCGTGGATCTCCCTGCAACAAGGGGCGGTCAGGAGGCAACAACAACGGTGTTGGCTCCTCCAACTCCTGCAACGGCCGCTCCACGAACTCCAAGCCTCACCGTGGTGGCGGCCCCAACAGGTCTCGCCCGAACGCGCCCCGCTATCAGATCTGTGGCAAGCTCGGACACACTACAAAAGACTGCTGGTACCGCTATGAGGAAGATGATGACTCCTCCCAAGACGACGACAAAGTTGCTGCGGCTGTGGATGGCTCCTACGGTGTTGACACGAAGTAGTATTTCGAAAGTGGCGCCACCAATCACATCACCAACGAGCTCGAGAAGGTCACTATGAAGGAAAAATACCGTGGCAAATATCAAATCTACACTGCCAACGGTGAAGGTATGAGGATCAATCACGTTGGTCACTCGTTTTTTAGTACCCCTCATCGTAAAATTCATCTAAAGAAAAAATTTCATGTTCCTAGTGCCGATAAGAATCTTCTTTCTGTTCATAGAATTGCCATTGACAACCATGTCTTTCTTGAGTTTCAGCCTTATTTTTTCTTGATCAAGGATCGGGCAACAAACAAAATCCTCTATCGAGGTAGATGTGTTCGAGGGCTCTACCCGTTGCTTCCGGAGCGTAGAAGATTTAATAAACAAGCCTATGGTGTTGCCAAACTCTCGTCAACATGGTGGCACGATCGATTAGGACATGCTGCTTTCTCTTTAGTTGAAAAATACTTAGGAAAAATGAGCTCCCGTATGTTGGTGAGTGTGATCTTGAAACCATTTGTGATTCTTGTCAACGAGCTAAAAGCCATCAATTGCCGTATCCAATATCTACTAGTGTTTCTACAAAACCTTTGCTATTAATCTTCTCCGATGTTTGGGGTCCTGCCCCTAGTTCTGTTGGTAGACACACTTATTATGTGAGCTTCATAGATGACTAAAGTAAATTTTCTTGGATCTGTCTTCTTAAGAAAAGGTCTGATGTCTTTCAAGTTTTCCAAAACTTCCAAGCTCTAGTTGAATGAAAATTCAATAGAAAGATCATTGCAGTACAATCTGATTAGGGGGGAGTACGAAAAATTAAACTCCTTCTTTCAAACCCTTGGCATATCACACCATGTGCCATGCCCACATGCTCATCAACAAAATGGCTCTGCTGAACGCAAGCACAAACATATAGTTGAGGTTGGGTAAGCCCTCCTAGCTGGCGCATCCATGCCCCTCAAGTTTTGGGATGAGGCCTTTCTCACCGCCGTCCATATCATCAACATGCTTCGTAGTCGTGTCATCAATAATGAAACTCCACTAGAACGACTCCTCCAGACTAAACCCGACTACAAATCTCTTCGAGTCTTCGTGTGTGCATGTTGGCCCAATCTTCACCCATACAACAAATGCAAGCTTATGTTTCGTTCAAAATAGTGTGTTTTTCTAGGATATAGCACCCAACACAAAGGTGTCAAATGCCTCGATGTCTCCACTGGTTGCGTCTATATCTCCGGGGATGTTGTGTTTGATGAAACAAAGTTTCCCTTTGCTGATCTCCACCCAAATGTCAGCGCCCTTCTTCAAAAGGAAATTCTCCTCCTACCTCCTCATCTCTCCAGCCTTGATCAAGGGGGACTAAACAATGATGATCAACTGTTGACACATCCTCTTACTAATGGCACACTTGAGTTTTGTGATGAAACAGGAGAAAATGACGCAAGTGGTGAAGAAAACGGTGAAAAAAACGCCTCATCAGGGCGACATTTTATGTGTCACGAGACGGGAGGCAGATCCTCCTTGGGATCCGTTCAGCAGCAGCATATCGGATCTCCCTCGGGATCCGCAGGCGCAGACGCGTCAGGCGCGCCAGGACCCCGCTCCGCTCTGCTTGCTCCAGGCATGCCACACGGTCGCCTTCCACCGGCCGAGGTGTGTCTCCACCTCCGCGCCAATCCCCGCCTAACATGCGGCCCCTCACGGCTGGCCTGGGCGGCGCATGGTTCGGCGTCCATCCACAGCACTACATGCGGCGCGTCCCGGTCCGCCCGACAGGAGTGGGGCCAAGAGCAAGAGCAGCGCCCTGGCGTTGGACCCAGTCACCCGACACACGCGATCCGCGGCGGATACGCCATCATGACGCGCATCATCCGAGGCTGATCGCGGCAATGATGAGCTGCCCTCTCCGTTGCGATCTTCTGCGGATGGTGCTGCGGATCCATCGACACCACCTGCCACAGAAGATCCAAACCTTGCAGATTCGACTGAAGCGGCCAGCGAATCCCTCTTGGGATCGGCAACGGCGACTCCTGTTCAGCCTGCAGGATCCTCTGTGGCTACACCGCAAATCACCTCATCACCACGTCGTACAAGACTTCAAAAAGGGGTAATACAACCTGTCAATTACAAGCATATAACCAAATACGGTATGATTTGTTCTACAGGTGAACTTGGTGAACCAAACACACTTGAAGAAGCTCTTGGTGATGAACGGTGGCAAAAAGCAATGAATGAAGAATTTATGGCACTAAAGAAAAATAAGACATGGCATTTAGTTCCTCCACAGCAAGGTAAAAACTTGATTGATTGCAAGTGGGTATTTCGGATTAAATGAAAGTCTGATGGAACTATTGATCGATACAAGGCTAGACTCGTTGCAAAAGGCTTCAAACAACGATATGGTATAGACTATGAGGACACATTTAGTCCTGTTGTAAAAGCTGCAACTATTCGCCTTGTCTTGTCTATTGCTATTTCCAGGGGCTGGAGTCTCAGACAGCTAGACGTACAGAACGCGTTCCTTCACGGTGTTCTGGTAGAGGAAGTGTACATGAAACAACCTCCTGGGTTTGAAAGTAAAAGTGCTCCCTCTTGCGTGTGCAAACTTGATAAGGCACTATATGGTCTAAAGCAAGCTCCAAAGGCTTGGTATTCTCGTCTCTGTCATAAAATGCAAACACTTGGCTTTATTCCTTCCAAGTCTGACACCTCATTGTTTATTTACAACAAGTCCAACACATGCATATTTGTCCTCATATATGTTGATGATATTATTGTGACAAGTTCATTTGATGAAGCAATCACAGGACTGTTGAAAGACTTGGGGCGGATTTTGCTCTAAAGGACCTTGGAGACTTGCATTATTTTCTTGGAATTGAGGTAAAGAAGCACAAGGATGGACTTCATCCCTCTCAAGAAAAATATGCTACTGGCCTAGTCAATAAGGCTGGCCTGCAAGGTTGTAAACCCACACCCACTCCATTCTCCAGCTCAGAAAAGTTATCTCTTACAGAAGGTACACCCCTGAGTCAAGAAGACAACACAAAATACAGAAGTTTGGTAGGAGCACTTCAATACCTTACCGGACCTGATATTTCTTTTGCTGTCAACAAAGTATGTCGGTTCCTTCATGCACCCGCTACTGTTCATTTGACTGCTGCAAAATGTATAGTAAGATATGTCAAAAATACTTTGAGTATTGGGCTCAACTTCAGCAGATCATCTTCTACCCTTGCCAGTGCTTTTTCTCACTCTAACTGGGCAGGATGCCTGGATGACAGGCGTTCAACTTGTGGCTTTGCAATATTTTTTGGGCCTAACTTGATCTCCTGGCGTGCTAGAAAGCAAGCTACAGTCTCCAGGTCAAGTACAGAAGTAGAATATAAAGCACTAGCAAATGCCACAACTGAAATCATTTGGGTGCAGTCCATGCTCAAGAAACTTGGTGTGAAAAGTAAGCAAGCTCCATGCCTATGGTGCGACAACCTTGGTGCCACTTATCTGTCTGCAAATCATGTATTTCATGCAAGAACAAAACTATTGAAATAGATTTTCACTTTGTCCGAGAAAGGTTGCTTAAAGACAACTTGGCATTCGGTTTGTGCATTCTAGAGATCAAATTGCAGATGGATTCACTAAACCATTGCCAACAAGGGGTTTTGAAGCTTTTAAGCATAATCTCAACTTGATGAAGTTGTGATTAAGGGAGGGTGTCAAACATGTCATACATGTGTAGCGCATGCACCACCTAGCGTATCTTTCTGTTGGAGTCCAGGATCGGTATAGGTTGGTAGGTTGGTAGTAGTATTTTCTCTTTATCTCTATCTCCTTGTAACCAACTCTATCTCTTGTTCTTCAAGTCTCAATCTCCTGTAATCTCTCCAACAACTTATGTATGCGCTGTATCAGGGAGGTGTTCCCCTGCTATATAACACGAACCCGTCGCCTCTAACGAGGTAAGACGTTTCCGCCATCGCACAGTAATCAACAAAAAGGATTATTCTGACTAAATTGTACTTTCTTCTAGAGGTCAATGAGCCTAGCCTTCAGTTTGGGTTCTGTTTTCAGAGCTTCAGTTGTATCATGTATCCTGTTTGTTAGGGATATCTTTATTTTATTGGCCTCACTCAGCACGGTACACATCTTCAATAGCACTGCAAGTACTTATTTGGTTTACTTGGTCGGTGTTTGATGATCCATTTACGAAAAAGGGTTTCCCCTCGCTTTATATTATAAAGCACAACCGCAATACATCCGAGAGACGATACAAACTCACGCCACCAACACACACCACACAAAACCCAAGGCAAGATACAAAGGTGTCGGGTACCGAAACACCACTCCACCAACCGCCAAGCTAACTACGAATATGCAAAGGAGACCGCTTGGAACCAACGGAGACCTCCATCATGACAAACCACCATGGAGAGGTGAAACGGACAACGACAAAGCCAGGACTCCAGAGCGGTGCCTCCCAGAAGGTAACGACCATAGAGCCGCCACCGCCCGATCCAGAGATTAGGTTTTCACCTAGAGGGAGCCGGAGGGAGAGGGAACGTCGCGACGAAGCCTTCAGGAAGGGAACCACGTCATCGACGCCGCCACCGTCGGCCAGGACATGGCCGGACAGGTGATATACCTCGGCGCTCACCTCCCTCTGACGCACCCTAGATTTGCCAACCACCCACAACCAAGCCACCCGCGTGGCCATGGCTGCTTGCCCGCACCTGAGACGCATGCTCCACCCAAGAACGCCGCGCCTCCCGCCACCCGGGCCGCCGCCCGACATACGGACCTCCCCAAGAGCAACCAAAGTGACCAGCTTTGGTCCGAGGGGACACCCAAAACCGACACAACCGCAGCCCCCGTCCCGCCTTGAACTTCCCGGAGCTGCCGCCGCACACACACGGATGGGGAATGGGGAGGAGGGGAGCGGACGCATCCATGACCGGCACACCTCGTGCCGGCGACAGGCAGCCTGAGTGACGACGTCGCCCATCCCTCCCGCCAACCTCCCCACTGACACCCACTGTGCCGCCCCACCACGGCGGTCGAAGCAGATCCGCACAAGGCCACCAACGAAGGTTCGTCCACCGGCAAGGGGACCCCGCAGACCACCACCTACTAGCAAGACCGCTCACCGGGAAGTCCAACCACGCCGCTCACCGATGTCCAGCCACCAGAGCAAGCTGGAATCCGGCCAACACGTCCGCCAAGGCCGCCGCAGCTACGCCGCCACCCTACCAGCCACAGGCCGAGGCAAGGGCGGTGCCCGCAGCCCAGGTCATCTTGGACCCGCGGCGCTGGCCAGGCCGGACCTAGAGCAGCCGCCGCTGCCCGGAGCAGCCACCACCGCCGGCCCACCAGCGCGCACCACCAGCCATCCGCGCCCATAGCCACCTGACGAGATCCAGGTCGGGTCGTGACCTAGACCACCGCCGCCAGCGCCGCAGGGACGCCCGCCACCTCCCAGCCGCCCAGCCGCCGGATCTGTGCATCACCACGACCGGGAACCCGCCAGACCCGCGCCCCCACGAGCAGCGTCGCCTGCGCCACCGGAATCCCGAACATGGGAGGGAGGGAGATGCCCCGCCACCGCCCGCGGCGCACGAGCTTCGCCTGGCGGCGCGCTCCAACGGCGGCGAGGGGGAGGAGGAGCCGAGAGGGGGAGCTTGGGCTGGCGGCGGATCTAGGGCTCCCGGACGTGCGCGCGGGGCGCGTCGCGGGTGCGAGGGGGGTCCAAGACGCAAGATGGGAAACATCGTTTGATGATCCATTTGGCAGCAACATGTATGGAAATAATCATGGATTGGACAAAAAGGCTGCATTCATTTTCTCCTTCAATAAGATTGAAGTTGTTTTTCAGTGTTGTGTTCTTTTCTTTACCTTGAGAAGCATAAGTATGACCCCCTGATTTCAACAGGATTCTAAGAACAAATTATGTGGGTTGAAGAAAGATAAGGAGCATGGTTGAGTCTCAGTTGTGTGCATATAAGAGGTTCTTTCTTCTCTTCCTTTTTTTGCGGGAATATGAAGCCGGCAGATCATTGCTCAGTAAAAGAATGAACCTCAAGAGCGGAAGTGATGAGGCAGCTAAATGTAAACAAGGCGAAATTGAACACATAGGTAATTTTGGTGTTCCCGTTGCGTTTTCCACTATGTTGGGTTCAATATATAAAAAATCCGGGAAGGTAGCTCATGAATGAAAAATGTTCAGAGTAACTATTGAGAACTTTTCAAGTGCAGAATTATCTAGAAAAACTACATAGATTGATCATAAGAAATAATTTGATTCTAGGAGTAAAAGGTGTGTATACACAGTATGATATATCTCAACAATTTGTTAATCTTTTTTTTCTATTAAAAGGATTACAACCTTACTTGAACTACAGTGCAGTAGTCTGAGTTAAGCAGTACCTAAATCGATCACATAATGTAACATCACGGTCAATTTAGGAGTTGCTGGCCTCACTATCCATTGAAGATAACTGCGATTAAGCGATGGCTTACATAGGGAAGAAAAACAATGAAGAAGAGTGGTCTAAATGAGTTTGTCCGGCTATCACTACGATGTTAAATTTTTATTATTAAGCTGAACTGTATGCGTCAGTAGCTTGACTGTAACAGATCCTAGGGGAAATTTAACATACTAATCACTATTTAGGGAAATATTATGTTTTTTTCTGACACTTCAACACCATTGATCAAGGTTTTAGTGCAATATTTAGAAACATTGAAAACATTGCTCCTGTTTACCTTCTACTCCCTCCGTTCCTAAATAATTGTCTTTCTAGAGATTTCAACAAGTGACTACATACGGAGCAAAATGAGTGAACCTACACTATAAAACATGTCTACATACATCCGTATGTTGTAGTCCATTTGAGATGGCTAGAAAGACAATTATTTGGGAACGGAGGGAGTATTATTAATCGCACAAAAAAATTCTAATTTTAATTTACTGGACTACATATCAGGATGTATTTGCTAATGATATGTTGGAGTTTATTAGCAGCATGCCAATATATCCTTTCTCACTCCCTGACTGTCCTGTCCTGTGTGTGTCACAGAATTTTGTTTTAAGGACAACCTTTTGAGGTGTAATACGGATGCGCTGTTTGGTTGGTACATGCCCTGCATTAGGTGTTATTTTTTTCCATGGTATTCATTCACTTTAGAAATTATCTGCACCCTATTTGGACAGTGCAGCAACTGCTTTGTCTGCTTTGTTCTGTAGCAGGTAACAGTGCAGAGTCACTTAGTTGCTTATATGAAATGAAACCACCATCAATTAGTTCTCATGTTCATTTGAAGATCATGGCTACCGGATTTTATCCATTAGAATTAGCTCTCATATTCATTTTCAAGACCATGGTTACGGATTTTAGCTTTTCTATAGGCGCCTACTGGAATAATGTATTTACCAGGCATTTTTAACTTCTATGTTACTAGGCATGTGAAATATGTTTAAAATTTATTATTTTACCTTGGAAATCGTCAACAGAGCAATCAACTCATGTAGCACTAGAAACTTCGCTATGTTGTACTACATTTTTTGTGGAATAATGTATACTCCGTTAATGGCATGTTTAACTTCTGGGTTACTAGGCATGTGAAATCTGTTTGAAATAATATTTTTTGAAAATATTTTTATCTTGGAAATCTTCAGTGAAGCAAGCAACTTATGTATAGCACTAAAAACTTCGCTTTGTTCTCGTAACACCGTTTGATGCAGGACTTTATTTAGGGGATGGAAGACTTATTTCCTTTGTTGATTGTTGCAGGGATCTGTAAGGTATTCACAATGGCGAGGTCTTCAGGTGAGCAACCATGATGACGGTTGAAGAAGCCGCCGATGCTACCAGATTTCAGGTTTCTGCGTGATTTTTGGACTATTTACAAATCTTGAAGCAGATGTTCCACCTCCTGGTTCAGAATTTAACGTTCCTTCTGTTATTCTACCCTGAAACTCAGATTGCGAAGAGTGTGCCTGATGTTCTTTAGTTAAGCTTTTAGTTATGTTAATTATATATAAGTTCATTGGTGATATTTTCATTACAATGCATGGAACTTTTTTGTGTCAGCAATTGTTATGCAGATTTAAACCAGTGAACCAATACGTCATGCTTTGACATTTGCTATGTGGACTTGGGACTTGCACCATTGTGCAGAAATGTCGTGTTCTATGGGTGCTGGAAGGAAGCTGTCGAGATGTATAGTTTGCATTGTGCCAACTCCAATAATGCACACAAATTCTCATCTTCCTCTCAAAGATTTGCAAGTAATATGTCAATTGAACATTGAGTTCGTTATCTAATGCAAAATTAGATACGTGCAAACTTCATAAGAAGTAAAATTAGATACATGCAACTTTATAAGTGACATATGCTATGTGCACTTCACATCTTGTGAACTTCACAAAAATGCGGGGACGTGTACTTCCTTTTTCAGAAAAAAAAATCATAGTTACAGATTTTCATGAGGTTAAAAAAGCTCAAGCAATCAGTTGACAATGTTAATATTGGTTATCCAAAATTCACAATCATCCATTTTGCAGTAAGATGTTTCAGTTGTCAATCTTTGTACAATTGACTTCTGTTTTGCCAACTTGACCATCGCAGATCTCAAACAAGTGAATCAAAGTTACGAAACTGCATGTGTGGCTGTTGTATAGTTGAGGCTGTTAAGCAAATCAGCTAGATATACCACATTAAAACCATTAAACTACGCGTGAAGGGTGGCCAACCAGCTATGCCACATGGCGCAAGCTGGTTGGCCGCGGTGAAAAAGCTTTTGAATATTATTTTTAGATGAAGGTGAGAACTTTTTTAAATGTTTTTTAGATGGAGGTGATGACCCCATATATCTTTTTAAATGGAGGGCTACACAAACTGGTGCTCGCTAGTAGGCTGCATTGGTAAATTTTCTTCTTTTTTCACTTCTTTTAGATGAAGGTGAGGATTTTTTTAAATATTTTTTTGATGGATGAGGGCTACATGTATTTTTTTTAAATAAAAAAATGCACACAACTTCTTCTCAAGCGGCGCCACCGGGTGGCGCCCCAACCACTAGTACAATAGAATCATGGGTAATAATCGACCTCCCATACCAGCCAGGTGACTACATTCACTGGTGCACCAGTTGATCTAGCGAGAGAAAATGCTACTCATGTTGCTTTGGACCTACATCCGTACAATATAACATCATGGACGACCATAATTATCATGCTTTTTAAATCTCTTATAATTATCATGCTCTTTAAGTCACCAAGAGAAATCTACTTTCGGCACAGAAGTGAGCCCGCACCAAACAATGGCATGCCAGCAGCTAAATGCGAAAATGAATTCATACGGTAGACTAAGATTCTGGCAAACATATGTGACAATATTTTAGACATCATACAGTTGCACATGTATCCTCGGTGTCCATAAACTGAAGATCCAATAATCACATGCTGTAAGTCGCATGCAAGAACCACTTCATCATGGGCTAATGCCACAGGAGGCTACACCAGATGATCTAAGCTAGCAGTGAACGTACTGTGTTAATCTTAACTCTAATTAATTATAGGATAAATGAAGTTTACAACAGACAACCCACAGCCCACACACTTCAGTTCATTCAAAATAATAAAGCAGTCAACCGACACACTTTAGTTGTCTGGACCAAAATAAAGCACAGCTTCCTTTCCTCTCCTAATAAATACTCCCTCCATTCCTCAATATAAGGTGTATTATTTTTTCAAAAAGTCAAACTTCTCTAAATTTGACCAAGCTTATAGACAAAAAAATCAACTTCTAGACTACCAAATCATTATCACTAGATTCCCCGTGAAATGTATTTTTATATTTTATATACTTAGTATTGTAAATATTTATATATTTTGCTATATAGTTGGTCAAACATAGGTTACGTTTGACTTTTTGAAAAACTAATACACCTTATATTTAGGAACGGAGGGAGTATTTGCTTGCTGCACCGATAGAATAAACGCCTCTGACCAAACGCCCACTCTAGGAGGAAGCTGAGACAAGGCATCAACTAGTGCTGTCATGATCCTTTCGTCCCTTGCTGTCACGGTCCTTCTCTCCCTGTCCGTAAAAGAAAGAAAGAAAAATCAATCAGTCAATGAGTATAATCAATGAGTATTGCCAACAAAAGAAACAAGGCATATGTTACCTTCTCTTTCTCTCCTGTTCACTGAATTCAAGTAGAGCCATTCCTACCTTGAATCCAGACTTTGCATCACTTATTCCCCTTATTATGCCATGGTAGGCCTTACATATTGCCTCTCTAACCTTGTTACTATGATCCTCATGAGGATCCTGATCGAGTTGAACAGCCTTTTCCATAACTAAAAGCTTTTCCATAACTGGAGGCAGGTACTTCTCAAACTTTTCACCAAGAGAAAGAGCAATCTGTCCAATGCTTGATAGAATTAGAGGTTGAAGTGTCAATTCTACCATACCTTGATACAGAACTTCCATAATATGATCAAAGCACGGCACAACTTCTTCCTCTTTTCCCTCTTTTCCCAAGACATGGCATATATCACATATAACTTCTAAATAAAGTGGAGAGAGTCGCTTCACACTGAAATATTGTAGCACCATAGGCATGTGTTGTCCAAAATCAGCACCAATGGCATGAGCAAGAGCACCAATGGCAAGGGCTGCTCCATTACGTGCACTTGTACTCTCACGGGTTAAGAGAGGGCACAATAACAGCAACAAACATTTAGCAGACCCCTCAAGTGTATCTCCAAGCTTGTGGATTAAGACTTCAACTAGACCACACAGCAAGACCTCAAGTTGGTTCTTCCTCTGAAGAGATGAAATTGCACCATGACCATGAAGCACAGTGTTGAATCTCCTCATGATATGAGACATCAAGCCCATAAGAGCCTCCCAAACTTGTAAGTCCCGGGTGTCACTAACTTTCACAATCTCACTCAATGCTTTATAAGGAGATGCTAGGAAACTAAAAGGGGTCTCCCTAGCCAGATCGGAAGCACGCATGAGAGCATCAATAAGAGGCTTAACAAAAGGTGAAAGCTCACATGAATTTGACTTTGACCCTGACTTTGCATCTTCTCCATAACCTCGTGCAAGAAAATATAGAGCTCCATGCACTTCAATGGACACTTGAGGGACATCACAGCTCCTCTCTATCAAGAGCTCCATGATCCTATTCCTATCCAGGGACACCATCTCATTTCTCATGATTCTATGTGCACCCACAAGCTCAAACAGCCGCCCAAGAGTCCATGCAGCCCTGCCTCTTACACCTTCCGCCTGATATTCCATCAAGGCAAGCAATAAATCAACTAGAGGAGCAAGCTGCTTGACTGAGGGACCTTCGAGGATAAAACCTAATGGAGACAATGCAGCTATCTTATGTGGCCCATTCATGTTCTCCTCAACAAAATGCATCACAGTGGGGACAACTCCACCCTTCAGAATTCTAGCTGCAAGGCCTAGGCATGTCATGGAAATGACTTGTAAAGTCTCATCTTCCTCTTGTTCCCAATTGTCTTCAAGGTTTACTCCCTTTTGTTCCACATTTTCATCTCCCTCTTCTTCTTGTTCCCCGGTCAGAGAAATGTTTCCATCTCCCTCATCTTCATCTCCCTGTTTCCAAATGTCCATTTGTTCTAAATCCCTCTCTTCTTCATTGAAGTAAGTTTGTAGGAGAAGTGGGACCAATGAATAGAGACGGCCAGTAAAGTAAGATTCATCTTTATCTTCTTTTTCTTCTTTTTCCTCTTCTTCTTCTTCTTCTTCTTCTTCTTCTTCTTCTTCTTCTAGCCAATCAATCTCTTTTTCGCAAATAGTGATCCACAACTTGATACATTGGACTTTAAGTGATTCCACATCTCCATTCAAAGCTTGCATTGTAATACGCATCAGCACTTCTATGTCGGGTTCGAATTTGGTATGACAAGTGGATGCAATTGCAACGAGGCACTCAAATGCTGCCTCTGGGATCTCTGTTCCAGATGTTCTATAAGCCACAGCAAAAACTGCCTCTATAGCACGTCTCCAATCATGGCCTTCAAACTTAGTAAACTCAAAAATGTTGTGTAAAGCTTTAAGGGCTGCCAGATGGACTTGAGAACCTAGCACCTCGTCGTTCAGTGCACTGATGACACTAGCAATAACATCATCCACTTGATCCCGCTTGACAACGTTAGGGATCTTTGCCTTGAAGATATACTGGAGCACCTCTAGAGTTGCTTGCTTTAGGGAAGAAGATAAACTTGCCATGTTGTCCATTAATTTACCAACAAGGTCCAGCCACTGATTCCGGGGTATCTCCATGCATGCAACCCTCGCAATAACTTCTGCAATAACTTTTGACGAGGGGTGCCTTGAATGAGATGGCCTTGAATCAATTTCTAGTGTCATGAGCAAGTTATTCTTAATCTCTAATCGGATAGATTTATCCACGCTGAGCCATTTTAGACAAATTAGATCCTTGTGTGCATCCTTGAGTGCAGGATCCTTCGAGTCCAAGGAGTTCTTAAGGGTGATGGCAGCAAGTACCCTAGACTCTTCTGGAATCCCCTCCCTCACGAGCTCAGATGATAAATATAGCAGAAAGTTGGGAAAATCACGATTTTGGAGCCGCTTTAGCATGTCTTCTCCTATTGACCTTATGTTGTTATCTGGGTTGGAAGCATGTGTGAGAGCATCATTTACATCAATTGATTCATCCATATCACCTTTCTTGGGCAAGTCCCCCTAGCAAACATCCAAGATAGAAAAAAAACAAATTAACCCCCCAAAGTAAGGTATGTAAGAACCAAATAAATGGATGGAGAACTAATTGCTATGTTACTTGGAACATATAACCATAGTTGGAAGAAGAAATAAAAACTTCATTAGCAGGAGCCTTGAAGTCACAACTAAAATACTACGAGTAAAATAACTAAAATACTAGGACTAAATAACTAAAATAGGAGGGACTAAAATAACTTAAAATACTAGGACTTAAATATTAGTAGGAGAAAATTACAAGAAAACTAGTAATCATAGTCAAACGGAAGAAACTTGAAGAACAAAATTTAGAAGAAAATAGTCATAGTTAAGTCATATACATCCCAAGACATGAAACAAAGAAAGCACTGAACAAGATAATTCTTAATAGTATAAACTAGAAAAAATAACTAAAAGCGTCATTCTTGATAGCTTAAAGATAGATAGTATCCCTTGCTAATAATCATAGTCTACAACAAAAACAAAAAACTAGGAGCAAATTTACAGCAAAGCTTCCAGCACAAAGGGCTATAATACTACCATGAAGTATAGTGTAAATACAAAATGAGTCATAATTAGTACTATAACACAAAGACAGAGAGAGGACCATTATGCCTTATAGCAAAAATTGATGGATAAATGCCTATATCTATGAAACTTAATACAAAACATATCTTAAAGCAAAAATATATACAAAGTACCAAATGGACTGGGCTAGTTTTAGTTCCAAAGGGTCATGCATGAACATCCTTTAACTAAGATTAAAAAACTAATAATTCAAACGGAAGCAATATAAGCTAAACCAAAAAATACTCTAACCACGATTAATCAAGAACTAATAATCGGGGCATATAAGCTACACAGAACTACGAATGAGGGACCTTAAGAGGAACATCAACGTGAGGAGAGAAAAAAACAGGTTAACTATACCTAACTATCCCCAGAACCAAAAGAGCACAACCACCTCCCCAAAGCAACAACAAATCAACCTTCCCTAGATTGTTGTCCCTGGTCACTTAGTGTAATATGGGATCATCACTGTCAAAACTTAAGTTTCTTAGAAGACCTGGCCTTGCAATTAGAGATGAGAGTGGTGAGGAGCTAGCCAGGCGGCGATTAGAGTTAAGGATCCAATAGATCTTAGCAGCAAAAGGAGGACGCCGGCCGTTTCCAGTCGTGCGCCTCCGCTAGCTCGGGAGTTCGATTGCGGTGTGTCAGTAGCTCAAGAACTGGCGGCGGCGAGCGGATGTCCAAGGGAAGCCCTAAAGAGTTCGAGGCGGAGAGCGGATGTCCAAGGGAAACCCTATAAGTAAATTCTACGGTGTCTCAGTCACGTTCCAAGCCGTTGGATGGATGTTGCTTTAAGATTCGCGAAGCGCTGCCGACTTTCGCTTTCGGCCTGTTTAGGGATGCGCGATGGGCTGGATGCGAGGGAGGGGGTGTGCTTTTCTTTTGTCGGCTGGGCTTTTCCGACCGGGCAATCTATTGTCTCCTACTCCGCGCCTTCAGCGCCAACTAACCAACTGGCTCTTCCCAAAAAAGAAAAGAAAAAAACTAACAAACTGACTCTCGAAGCACCGCCTTGCTGGGCTGGCCCACGAACGGGTAACACGAGTGGACAAAAAAAATCCTAAAAAGGTGGCAACACCAGGATTCGAACTCACGCCTTTGCTTTCTAAACCCGCTTAGCTAGTAGTAGAAGCACCTCAAAAAAAAATAGTAGTAGAACCACCTACCACTTTTGGTCGGTAGTGCCTCGACAGTATAATTAAGGACGGTATGGGCTGCGTGGTTCCAAAAAAGTGAAAGTTCACAGATTAATAAAAAGTTTGCAATTTTTTTCAAAATAGAAAAGGCTCACGTATTCAAAAAAGTTGACAAATAATGAAAATTGTTCACGAAATTTCAAAAAGATCACTAATTTTAGGAAATTTCGTTAGTTTGAAAACTGTTCACAGATTTGAAAAAGTTCACGTGAAACAAAAAAAGTTCAAGAAAATTGAATAAAGTTCACTGATTTGAGAAAAAAATTCATGAGTTTGAAAACAATTTCATCAATTTTTTTAAAAAGTTCATCACATTGAAAGAAAGTTCATCATTTCTAAAAAAAGTTCATCGAATATGAAAAAAGTTCATCGAATTTGGAAAAAGTTCATCGATTTTGAAAAAAGTTCATGGATTTTGGAAAAGTTCACCGATTTGGTAAAAACGTACATCAAATTTTTAAAAGTTCATCGAATTTCAAAAAAAGTTCATCCAATTTAAAAGAAGTTCATCGAATTTATAAAAAACCCGCCCTAAAGAAAACAAAGAAAGATGAGAAAAAAAAAAGGAAAAAGAAAAGGAATAAAAACCCAAACTGTAGAACAAAGTAAAAAGGAGAGAAACAATCTAAATATTGATTCACGGGCGAGTGCCCCTGGTGGCTATAGCCGTGTGCGCTTGCAACAAGTGGGGCGCGTGTTCGAATCCCCGTCGGCTCACACTTTTTGCGTTTTAAAAGAACAGGAAAACAATCTATATCTTGTCAATCTCTCACACTTTTTGCGTTTTAAAAGAACAGGAAAACAATCTATATCTTGTCAATCTCTCCCTAATCTATTCCTCCTAATAATCACCGTCGCTGCAGTTTTGCATAAAAGACCCTGCTTTTGTGGATAATCAACCCGCACTACATAAGCTTTCATCTTCCGTCCCCAATCGCCGTTGTAGTCCTCCCCCGCTGGTAAATAGCTTTGACGGAGCCCTAGCCACCGTCTCCCTGGAGCACGGCGCCCGCCGATATTCACGATGGAGCGCCGGTGGACGTCCTGATCGTGGGCGAGGACCCCGCCGAGGCGACTAACCTCGCCACCGCGCGACTCCCCCAGCATCTCTGCCATCGCCTCGCGCTGCCGTGTGCAAGGACCAAGGATACCACCGGCTCTCCTTGATATCTCTGTCTCCACTCCCCCGAGGTGCGAGGACTTCGCCGGCGTCAAAGCCACTGCCGGGCGGGACGCGCAGGCGCCCGAGGGGCGCGGCGCTCCTCTCCTGGTGCGGCGCACAAGGGAAGGAGGAGGGGATCGAGCTGCCGGCACACCACCCGCCGTTCGCCCCTGGTCCAGACTTTGTCGGAACTCCATCTGTCGGTTGTGCACTTAGGTATTCACTGAAGGAAACCTTGCAATTTCCTGATATATCTTCATGGTTGTTGAAGCCAAGCTAACATCTCATCTGCTTTTTAATTACGCCCTATCCCAACCTGAAAATTTCAATTTATATGACTAATGAATCCTGTGTCAAGACTAAGTATGTACGAACAATTTTGCAAAATTTACTTTCTGTAACTGATGGTCTGGAGTAGTGTCTTATACGTGGTTAGATAATGCAGTGGGGAATTTTTCTCATGTACATCTTATATATCAGAAAATGTTGCGCTCGGAATGATCTGTGCCAGTTATTAGTGTTTGTGGTCATGTGTTTCCTGTAGATCAAATATCTATTTGCAATTTTGGATCAGTATACGAGCTTTGAAATTCAGAATTGCATTTACTGTTTTTCTTTTTGGCGCAGAAAGAAGTAGTTAGTGTTAAACATATGGTAGACCGAGCGACTTACCAATGACAATTTGTCTGGAGATCTCTGATGTTTTCTGTACACTTCTGTGGTTGAAAACCTGAAACGATTTGTGTAACTGATAGGTCTGTTGCTTTACTCCTACACTGCTTAATTAACCTGCGATTAATTTTGATATTTGATTTTTGGCAAGCAGATCATCGGACTATAGATTATTGATCATGCATGAAATGTTGTAAAGGAAAAGAATCTACATTTGCATGCTTGATTTGAAGACTTGCTAGCTGGGTGAAGAAGCTTTCTGACAAACATCCAAATAGCTCTAATAGGCCAAGTTGAGCATATGTTAGAGTTAGATGGTCTAGATGACATGGATGGTGTCGAGGATGTGCGTTTTGATGAGCTCATAGGCATGCAAGGCGTAGTATTTCACTTGGTTGGGAACGCAATTACAGTAAGCATCTCTTCTTTGTCTTATTTTAGTTAGACAAATGTGTTTCCTTCAGGTTTACATGTATCTGTACAGATATCCTGACTAATATTTTCATGCTATGCAAAATACTAGACCTTGTTTCCTCATAAGCTATGGTTGAACAGCATTTGTATTGATTATCTTTAGTCTTTATTATGTTCCCTCCATATAGTTAGCCAGTTAGATACCTTATCTTGGCTTCCTCGTTAACATGATGTTCAGCACTTTTATCTGTCACATATGACATATCTATCTTTATTTCTTTTTCCCTTTATTGCTGTCTCATTTCACTCCCAGAAATGTCATGTTAATAAGTGGCATGAGGGAAATATGTTTTTTCCTAAAATTTAGAAGCATTTAAGAGTCTTCATGTGTCCATAAAAATTGTTCTATGTATGTGTGTTTTGTGTGTTGTCGCATGCTTGTGCTGCTTGCACATCTGGCCGAAGATCAAGTCAAGATGCTTAGCTCATGTACTTGTTTCTCTGTACATTCAGATTCACATTCAAATTCTTTCAGGAAATTCACCGTACAACCACCCTTTTGTTTAGAGAAAAAATACACTACAAATTTGCATATTTGCTCCTGTCTATTTTGAACTCGCGGCTCTCGGAGGGCCTCAGTTGACGACGTCGCGCAGCGACAGGGCGGTGGTTCATCTACGACGATGGCGGCGCTCCAGCCGCCCATCTTCTCCTCCCCATTCTTCATTATATAGCCCCCACCTCCACCCAAATGGTTTTCCACCATTGCCCTTCACAAACATGCCTCTGCCGCCTATGCCCCTATCCCGCCTACTTCTCCAAGGTTGCCCACCCTCCGGGTGCCTGCCCCTTAGTCACCACCCCATGCGGCGCCCCCCACTTATCAGCCACTGTCCCCAGATGACCATTGCACACCACAACTCGCCTCTCTCAGTTTCTATACCCCGCAGCTCGCCACCTCCCGGGGCGTGAAATTAGAGTGTTACGGAAAAATCAAGAGATATGGAGGAACAGAGATTCCTCATTGTAATTCAGTTGCTAAACTGAACCATGTAACTCGATCAGGTTTCGCCTTACACATAGCCAAATGTTTGAGTGATAGTTATACTACACTAGCATCTATATTCAAATTTGACAGAAATAGCAATAAAACCTATTAAATTTTGAAAGGATGCAGAAAATACTGTTGTTTGGATCTATTGCACAATGCAAAAAAGTTAAAATCAGTGTAAGCTTTTTAAAGGTCCCATTTTTTCCAAAAAAAGTTTGACTGTTGTTTCACATGACAAATCTACCCTCAAATGCATCAACATTCCTACGTGGAACAAATGCATTGGCATATCATGTGCATGGGAAGACGTGTGGTACTATGGCAGTTTGTTTTATTTGTTTCTTTCTATGTTGATACAGGTAACTTCAGCACATATATCACAATGGATGGCAAGTATATGTATAAATTTAGATTTTGTCCAATCTGTTGTACATTGCATTGCTATTTCTTCAGTCGGTGTAATTTTTTAACCATGGTAACAACGCTCAATTTGCCTAGCTCAACTGATGTTGAAGCTGAGAAGCAACAGTAGGTAGAATACATTGGTCTGAATTTTTGCACCAAGATTCAAATAATACCACAGCTCATATGATGCACAATATTTCTGAAAATATAGGAGCCTATGGTCAGATTTAGGTTAGGACTTGGGACAACGAGAATAAATATGACATATCCCGTACCGGCGTCCCGAAGAACCCTACTCTTAATTGGTCCATCGTTTTTGTCATTAGCAGCCCGTCATTTTTCTCCGGTTGCAACGCACCCCAATCCAGTATGCATAGCGATGGGAATGTCTGTCGAGGAATAACATGAAGGAGAATTGTGATTTCAGCTAGCCAACCTTTGCAAAACGGCTTAGAAATGAATGCATTCTTCAATTTGTCGATTAAGTTAAAGATATAAGCATCTCCTATAGGATTTTTAAAAAAAAATCAAGCATAAGAATAAAAATACATATAGAACATTAAAAAATAAAATCAAAACTGAAACATAATTTCTTCTGCCAAAGGAAGATGACATACCTCACCTTCATTTCAATATCAGAAGAGTCAAATTTAGGATTTAATATAGCTTTCAATAGTAATAATGTGTGTTAATAATCAAGCATGGGTTAGGCTGTCACCTAGAAAGCATACAGCGGTACTATAATCAAGCATGGGCTATGTTTAGTACCTATAGTTAGGTTTATAGTGTACTTATATCTCAACAATAAAATCAAACCAAATATAAGTGCACAAGATATGGATTATCAACCATTGTCCTTCTATAAAAATATGGCACGCGTTTCACGCGCTCTAAAAAAAACATTACAGAACATGAAGATTATAATTTTATTATACATTGAGGTTGAAGAAATATAATATATTATACAATGAGAGTTACCCCACATAATTATACAGTTTGAAGATTTATAATATATTATATACAATGAGGGTTGAAGATTTTTTTGATGTCTGTAAGATAGAAATCGTTTAGCTTGGAAGGCAGTTCCTTCTCCAAGTAATGTACGCTATGAGTACTTAATCTATGCGCATATTTGTAGAAATGAGTTTAAATGTGCAAGTAACTAATAGCAGTTTTGTGGCCATGACAATACAAAAACAAAATAGGCAACCTTAATCCATGAACCCATCCGTGTGAAAATAACAAAACTCGTAAAAAAATAATTCAAAGCACGTTATTTCGCTACATAACTGAGCCATCCGTCGGAGCATGTGGCAGGCAATGTAGTAAGTGGCAGCATTGCACATCAAAAAACATGTATGAAGCAGAGAAGCACAGCTTCCAGCAAGATATGAATGCTTTTGTATGTTAAGTATAACTGTAGCACCAATCATGATGTATAAAAGTGACACTCTCAATAATTTAAGTCTTGGAAAAGCTAGTCTCAATGGGTTTGAATTTGCTTTACAGTAAGATTCAGTCTTTGTTTGAATGGAGGCATGCACATCCACTTTTCTCACATACCAATAAAAAGGAAACGATGGACTTATATTCACTGAGAGTTATGATGCTAACAAAACCAGGATAACCCTACAGGGATGGAAAGAGAGAAACTTAGACTACAGAATCCTAGAGAATCGTCAATTGGAAGATTTACATTACTTGCCAAACCATCAACTAATTGTACAGATCCTTACATTCACGTGTACTCATAAAGCAATATCTATTGATATTAATTATGAAAAGAAGCCTACTTAAGGAAATTCATCAAAACCTTTTGGGGGCAATTCATCAAACAACTGAATCCCATATGCTTAAGTTAATTCAGCGAACACATAATTGACATGGATGTTTCCTGGTGATCAAGCCTTCATAATTACTCGCATAGCTCTAACCACATGAGACAGGAGGTACTCAGGAAGCAAGCCAAATCTACAGCCTGAAGCACTCACCTACTATGCATTAATCTGCTACCAAGGATTGGAGAAGGCAGCGATGGCTACAGCGGTGCCGTTACAGACTACATACCTAGGTGAATTTGGAACTGCAAGGACGAATAAGTTGAACAGCTCGAGGAAATTTGTCGCGCTAGCCTCCCTCTTGCCGGTCGCCTTGTTGTCCACATTGCTCTCTTCCATCGGGAAGCAATGTAGAGATGGAGTGCGCCACCTCGGTCACATCGGCGCCGGTGGCCTCAGACAGAGCAGAGATAGAATCAAGCACTAACAGATAAAGAAATAAGAGATGTTCCAAGCAAAGATTCATTTCAAAGGAGAGGGTAATGAATCTGTTTATGAAGTTGGTTGCCAGTTATAATGTATTTGGCCCAAAATCTACCACTCCCCGATCCATACACACAGGCTCGTGGTCTCCATATCATCTCTCTTTCTCTCCAATAATCATCCAAACAGAGGAACAAAGTTCAGTAAAAAAACAGAGGAACACAGCTAGCAAAGAAGGCTAAATAGAAACATTTTTCTCACCTTGGAGGTGTTGCTTCTGCACTAAATTGTCTGAACATCGAACAAGTGCTATAGCCGGTTCCCCTCGCTACAGTACCGTGAGGCGATTTCGGGGGCGAATCTCCGAACCCCGCCGGTGTTCGTGCTTGGGCGGCGGACGGATCTGATGGCTCCCCTAGAGGCGTTGCGCGCCGGCGATTAGTGGCCTCTGGGAGGTGATCTCCGTCTGGGATTGCACATAGCCTGCAATCTCTCTCTTTGCTCCCCCACCTTTCCCTGTTCTTTCTCTTGCTGGTCGGCGCCGCCGGCTGGATTTCTAGTTGGTCGTGGTTCGGGGTGATTACGGGGCAATCCTTGCATTGCTGCCCACCCTTGGTCGTTGTTGACTAGGATCTGTCGGCGCGTTCATGGCGGAGACTACAGGGGAGAAGGGGATGAGCGGTGAGGTGGCCACCCGTTCGACCTCGTGCAGCGGCGGCGCCCCGTCAGGGCGCTGCTTCCCAGCTCGGGTAAGGCGGCGGCGGCCTCCGATCCGGTGCGGGAGACGGGTGGCTCCGGCTCTGCTGCACCTGTAGAAGACCTGTTGAAACGCTTGCGGCTGACTGCAGTCGAGGCGCAACCTGTGTTGCTTCACGATGAAGACGACGCCGATCTGGTCGACCCCGATTGTGCGTTGGTGGGGAAGGTACTTTCCCCTGGCGTTCTTCATATTCAGACGATCTCGTCCGCGATGAAGCCAGCTTGGGGCAATCCGAAAGGACTGCTATTCCATCCTGCGGGGGACAATCTGTTCGTTGCAAAATTTGGTACAAGAGAGGACCGTGTGCGTGTGATGGAAAACTCACCATGGGTGGTCGGCAAGCACGCCGTCCTGCTCAAGAATTACAATGCGGACATCCAGCCGATGCAGGTTAATTTTGACCGGCTGGCCATATGGGCCAGGATTATGGCACTCCCACCAAGGCTGATGAACTCAAAGTTGGGCATGGAGGTTGCCAAGCCAATCGAAACAATTCTCCGGGTGGAGGCTGACTCAGGAGGGCGCTGCTGGGGGGGAGCCTTTATGCGTGTCAGAGCAGAAATTGCGGTGCAGGAACCTTTGGTGCACTATGTGACGGTGACCTCAGCTAAGCTCAATACCACTGAAACTTATTCCGTGATGTATGAGCGCCTCCCTCTCTATTGCTTTTCCTGTGGGCTTCTCGGACACTCCTCAATCTTGTGCCCTGCCCCGGCGGAACGCGATGTTAATGGTGATTTTCCCTATGCGGCGAAGAAAGTATGTGCTATCGTTGACCAGATGTGAAGGTCAAACGGCACAAAGTCAGGCAATGCCTCGTCGTCTGCTGGCTATGATTCCCAAGCCCCTAGTCACAAGGTTCCTTCTGGGGGCTCCCGGTCATCTGCTGCTGGAAGTAGGGCGCCGAACTTCGGCATGGCTGCTGCTGGAGATGTGGATGGGGAGGTTTCCTCCCCCATCAAAGGTGGTCGGATGACCAGCCAGGGCAGGGGACGCTCCAATCGCGGCCGTGGAAGAGGTCGTTCTGCTGGCACTGGAAAAGAATTGTTTCCTGCTCAGAAATCCAAGAATGGGATGAGTGGGCAGAAAAGAAAAAAGGCAAAGGACCAGGCTACTACTTCTACGGTAGATGAGCAACTTCCGAATGCAGGGAATGCCCTTGCTCTGGTGGTCTCGTCCAATGCAAGCGATGGGAATCTTGATACTGAGGAGTACCAAGGAAATGACCCCAACAAGAAACTAAGAACAACACTCTCTGGATCGGCGGATCCGGCGGCGGCTGCGGAGCAGCCCCACCAGACGTAATGAGTATCCTATGCTGGAACTGTCGCGGCTTGGGGTCGGACGCGACAGTGGGCGAGCTTCGCTGGTTAGTGAAGACTTATCGACCCTCGATCCTCTTCTTGTCGGAGACCAAGATGGTGGATCGTAAAGCAAAGAACTTTATGTGGTCTTTGGGCTACTCTGGTTCTTTCGCTGTTAGCTCCGAAGGCCTTAGTGGAGGCTTGGCCCTTTTCTGGTCTTTGCCACATTCAGTTGTGCTGAAGGGTTTTAACTCACACTGCATTGATGTGATGGTCTCATCGGATGATCTGGCTCCCTGGCGAGCGACCTTTGTTTATGGGGAACCAAAGCGTGAGCTTCGTCATGAATTTTGGAGCTTGATAAGAAGGCTGTCCCGATCGTGGAGGGGCCCGTGGATTTGCTGTGGCGATTTCAATGAGGCTCTCTGCCATGATGAGCACTTTGGGGCTCGTAACCGATCGGATGCCCAGATGGAGCTTTTCCGAAATTGTCTTGATGACTGCGGGCTGGTGGACCTTGGTTTTTCTGGTCCAAAGTTCACCTGGACTAATCGGCAGGATGCACAATGCAATGTGCGGGTCAGACTTGACCGCGCTGTGGCTAACGATGACTTTACCGCCATGTTCGAGTTCTATCATGTGGAAAACATAATTACTACCACTTCTGACCATTATGCGATGGCCATCTCCCTCGACTCCCAGCAATTGATGGGTGATCGGCCCCCTGTACAACAAAATTTCCGCTACAAAGCTATGTGGCGCCGTGCCGAGGGCTACATTGGGGTAGTGGAGAATGCTTGGAAAGCCCATGCCACTGGAACTCGCTCGTTGCATGAAACATGGTCAGTTTTGAACCATGTGTCGGGTGCTCTGAAGGAATGGAGCAAGGAGGCCTTTGGTTCCGTCCGATGTGAGATCCAGAGAACCGAAAGGAGACTCAAGTCTCTACGCATGTCACCCGTAAATGCTGTTGGGCTGAAGGAGGAAAGCGAGCTAGAATGCCAGCTATGTGAATTGTTTGAGCGTGAGGAAATCATGGCACGACAACGGTCTCGGATCGATTGGCTCTGTGCGGGAGACCGCAATACGGAGTTCTTCCACGCCCGGGCCTCTGCACGACGGCGCACCAACCGTATCAAGGCTCTTGTGCGGGAGGACGGCTCCAAGTGTGTTTCTCAGGACGGGTTGAAAGAGATGGTACATGATTTTTACGAGGACCTCTTCTCTGCTGAGGACTGCACATCTATGGATAGGGTGTTGGATGCTATCCCGAGGAAGGTGGATGACAACATGAACGCTGAGTTGTGCAAGCCATATAGTAATGAGGAGATCAAGGTAGCTCTCTTCCAAATGGGACCTACAAAGGCCCCTGGGCCAAATGGATTGCCGGCCATGTTCTATCAAACTCACTGGGATCTGATCCAGCATGATATTTGCGATGCAATTCGCTCTTTCCTGAGTGGCGAGGCTTTACCCGAAGGGCTTTGCGACTCAATCATTGTCTTAATCCCAAAGGTTCAAAATGCCCAACACCTCTCTAAATTTCGCCCCATCAGCCTGTGCAATGTCTTGTACAAACTTGCATCTAAAGTTCTCGCTAATAGACTGAAGGTTTTTCTGAATGACATTGTCTCGGAGTTTCAGAGTGCTTTCGTGCCGGGCCGCCTGATCACGGACAGTGTGCTTGTTGCCTACGAATGTTTGCACACTGTTCGGAAACAACATTCCAAGAGGCCTTTCTTTGCTCTCAAAGTGGATATGATGAAGGCGTATGACCGCATCGAATGGGCATACCTCCATGGGTGCCTTCAGAAGTTGGGTTTTGCTCCTGCTTGGATACAAACTGTGATGCGTTGCGTTACCTCGGCTAGATATGCAGTGAAGGTTAATGGTGAACTCACTTCTGCTGTGGTGCCGTCCAGGGGGCTTCGCCAAGGAGACCCCATCAGCCAATACCTGTTCTTGCTGTGTACGGAAGGTTTGTCTGGATTACTGCAAAGGAGGGAGAGCCTTGGCGAGCTACAAGGGATTCGAAATGGTATGCAAGGCCCTCCTATATCTCACTTGCTTTTTGCAGATGACAGCATCTTCTTCGCACGCAACGATAACAGAAGTGTTGAGGCTCTGAATTCTGCTCTCCATCAATATTGTGAGGCCTCTGGGCAGAGGATCAACTTGCTAAAGTCTTCGATCTTTTTTGGGAAGCACTGCCCTGATGGTGTCAAGGGAACTGTAAAGGGGTGCCTTGGGGTAGACAATGAAATTCTCCACGACTCTTATCTCGGTATGCCCACTGAGATTGGTCGTGCAGCCACCAACTCCTTCGTTTTCTGACCAGGCCGGATTTGGAAGAGGATCAGCGGCTGCAATGATAGGCCGATGTCGCGGGCTGGAAAGGAAATTTTTCTGAAATCTGTGGCACGGGCCATCCCTAACTATGTGATGAGTTGCTTCCAATTGCTTGTCTCCATTTGTGAGCAAATGAAGACCTACATCGCCAACCACTGGTGGGGTGTCGAAGACGGCCGTCAAAAAATGCATTGGCGTTCTTGGGCGTGGCTTTCTACCCCAAAGTTCCTCGGTGGAATGGGCTTCCGCGACTTGGTACTTTTCAATCAGGTGATGCTTGCGCGTCAGTGTTGGCTTCTCCTGACCGACCCGGCTCTTTGTGTTCGAGGGTCTTAAAGGGACGCTACTTCCCTGATGGGAGTTTTTGGACCGCCACTAAGCCAAGATCATCTTCCTTCACCTGGCGAAGTTTGCTTTTTGGGCGTCAATTGATCTAGAAGGGAGCTCAGTGGGGTGTAGGAAATGGCACCCGGATCAAAGTTATGGAAGACAACTGGATTCCAGGTTTCCCTCCTGGAACTTTCAACTCGATTCTCCCTATTCCGGCTGAAACTTCAGTTCAGTTCTTGTTGGCCGAGTCATTGGTGACTTGGGATGAAAACCTTGTGCGAAGCTTCTTTGCTGATCCTATTGCGGAACAAATTCTGCAAGTTCCCATCAGTCGGTTTGGGGGAGATGACTTCCTATCGTGGCCTCACGACAAGCTTGGCACCTACTCGGTCAAGTCTGGCTATAATCTTACTTGTAGTGAGAACTTCTCCTCTACAAGTGGAAAGGGCAAGGGTCTTGCTTCCAATATTCAGGTGCAAGAAAAGGAGTGGAAGGCCCTTTGGTCAATCAGTTGTCCAAACAAAATGAAGATTGTTTTGTGGCGTTTCGTGCATGATTGTTTGCCTACAGGTTTCCAGCTGGTGAGGCGTCACATTCCAGCTGATGATGGCTGTTTTTTCTGCAACCGGACGGAGCGCGTGGAGCATCTCTTCCTGTTGTGTCCCTTTGCCCGTTCCGTTTGGAAAGGGGTTAAAGAGGAGTTCAGTGTCAGGTTGTGTAGAAAAGACATGGTTAATGGCCGTCAATGGATGTTCGATTTCCTGGCTCATGCTTCGAAGCTCCAAGCTATTGTTGTGGCTATCACTCTATGGCATATCTGGGAAGCTAGAAATGAGGTACGTGATAATGGTACCGATGTGCATCCTGCTAGAACTGCTTTAAAAGTTCGTGCCTATGTCCGCATGGTGTTGCAGCATTGTTCTAAGCCTAAACCTAGTCCCAGGCGTGAGTCTTCTTCTTCAACTCTTATTTGGACTCCGCCACCTGCTGGTGTGGTGGCTGTGAATGTTGATGCGGCGCTGTTTCCTTCTATCCGATGGATGGGCATGGGCTTTGTGGCTAGGAATCATCTTGGGAAGTGCATGTTTGCTGGCAATGAGCAGCTTCAGGGCTTCTCTGAACCGGAGTTGGCTGAGGCGCTTGCCATCCGGCGTGCTCTTGAGGTTTGTCGATCTGAAGGCTGTTTGTCAATTGTTTTGGCATCTGACTGCCTCTCCATGGTGAACAAAATCAAGTCTACGGCTCAAGATCGATCAAGAGTGGGCACTGTTGTCTCGGACATCAAGTCTCTTGCGTCTGGGTTTACTCGATGTTCTTTCTTACATGCCAGGCGTGGTATGAATGTAGCCGCACACAAACTAGCTCGTAGTTGTGAGCATTCTGTTAATCTTTTTTATCTTGGTGTGGTTCCGGATTGTATCAGGGACGATCTTTGCTGTGATGTTCAGTAATCAATGAAGTACTGTTAATCTCAAAAAATTGTCTGAACATCGCTTTCTCTACCTCTTCTGAAACCTGAAATATGCATATGTTAGAAAGCTTCTAATTTTTATGTGATGGTATTAAGAAAAGGGAAAAGGAGTATCAAGAACAGATTCATATGTTTGGCCATTAGCCATTACAAACTTCAATATATCTATCTCTGTATCTCGCAAACAATCAATGAATAATAACATCTTCGTTTAACTTCTTCCATGGAACAATTTCTCTGAATATTTTTGCTTCAAAGTTGTCAGTAGTTCTAGCGTTGACAAGGACACGTACTAAAAGTTCTCACAGATAATCAAAAGTGAAAAGGCATATCAAGACTGGAAGATGTTTGTTTAACCAAGTAATTACCACTCTCTGGACCATATTGCTAAAACTTGACAGGAACATGGTTATGAACTCGTCCCCAATCCCAATGATCTCTCTTGAAATCAAACACTCCCTGGACTATGGTCCTCGTCCTGCTCACCAGCCTGCCACTCAAGAAAAATGGGACCTTCAAATCAGCTCAGGATCACATATAAAGAAGATAAGTTGACCAGCCGTTGTCTTAAAATATATCACTATGTCAAAAATTAGAAAAATAAGATTGGCCCAGACTTTAGAGATAATTGTGTCAGAAAATTTTAAGCTTGGTCTCTGAAGCAAAACTAAAAAGTGAAAGAATTAGTAAATGTGATAGAAGAAAAACCAGTCCTCCTTTGGTTTATTAAAGGTAGAAAGAATATCTTCATAGGCAAGTAAATGTGAAACTTTTGGAATGTGGATTATTGAGGTTCTATTAAGAGAATAAAACGTTGAATTGCTAGAAAAAATATGCACGCGCATGGGTGCCTCCACAGTTCAACAAGCGTATGCGCTGCCACCATTCGTTTGTTGCAGCTTTCCGACGTTGTTCAGTTTGTCGCTCGGCCACCTTGTTCTTTCT
This sequence comes from Aegilops umbellulata, assembly GCA_032464435.1. NCBI lineage: Eukaryota > Viridiplantae > Streptophyta > Magnoliopsida > Poales > Poaceae > Aegilops > Aegilops umbellulata. Next base: position 477,739,445 of record CP136055.1, read on the forward strand.
CAATCAAATGACACGACGGTCAAAGTTCTAGAGGGAACGGTCATGTGCTGGTGAGTGGTGACTTATGGTGTTTGCAGCAGATCATATCTGAACGGAAAATGCTGGATAATTTGCATAAGCCAGGTGAATAATTAGTATTGGCATGTGAAATTTGCACTTTGTACTGCTTTCCACTAAAAGTAACACGAAGATGTCAGAGCACATAAATGCATATTGCTTGTTTAGGGACATTTGCTTTTGATGACAATCAGGCTGATCTCATAAGACAAAGTGTATTTCTTCACGATCTGGAGTAAGACAACTGCAGTCAGTATTATTTTTGAACAACTTATAAATCAAAATCATCTAAATAAAGCTCATGTTAATAATTTGATGTGTCGCTGAGCACATCCTTCTACAAAAAGAAGTATAAAACACACATCTCTTTGAGGTGACTTAAGAAACAAAATTTTTGAAACCTTTTTTTACCTAGCAGGAACTTGCTTGGCATCCCTCACGGCGCTCGCGCTTTTACTGCCAAAACTGTATACCAGTTACAATAAACTTCCAAAGTAATTTGCCTTTCAGCACATACATTTTTAAGTATCCTCTCTTCAGTTCATGCTCCAGAATTTATATTGTTCCAAGACAAAAAGGACTAAATATTTTTTCACACAAAAAAATGTATCAGCATGAAAGTGTTCTTGCTAGGTTGAGACTTGAGACTGTACGTCCAACCAATAATTCTGAAATACTCCCTCTGTCCCAAAATATAAGAACGTTTTTAACACTACACTAGTGTCAAAAACGACCACCACTGTCAGGTATGGGACGGAGGGAGTAACATACCTACTGTCAGGTAACCCAACATCCTCAACAGCGACCACCACGGTAGTCCCCCATTCCTATTTCAGAATTGATCAGAACAAGATCATCATGCAGCCATCCCCTTTTGCCGTTGGGCCATCGCCACCGCTGTAACTGATCTATACTGTCGCCGAGCTCTCGTGCTTTAGACCGGCGCTCTCCTCACTCCCCGGGCCACCGGACGGCAGCTGCTCGCCCCCCACCACCACGGTTGGAACCTGCGGGAGAAGGGTTGGGAAGGAACATGGAGGAAGAGGGGTACGGGGCGAGAAGATGGCGGCTAGAGCCCCGACTGTGGTATGTGGTAAGAGGGATGGGAGGGAACAGGGAGGCGGGAGCGCCGGTGTGCCCCAACTCCACCAGCAGCAGCGTGGATGAGAACAATATGGAGCATGGTGGGGGGGGGGGGGGGGGGGGGGCGGGGGGGGGGCGGGGGGGCTCGAGGAAGACCCGTTCCGGGCATGGGGATGTGGATCTAGGTGGAGGACATCCTCCAGTGGCGGAGCTTCGCAGGGGCGGCGGCGCTGGGAGATGCAGCCGACAGGGAAGGCGAGGGGCGGCCGGATGCGCGGGTGCTGGGGACGAACGGCGGCCTGATCCGCGGGTGCTGGCGACGAACGGCGGCTTGGCGACGGGGGTGGCCGGCGGCGCGCGGTGAGGCTGGGCGAGGCAGGAGGTGGCGGCGCGCTGCAGGAGATGGGATTGGGAGGCAGGGTCGTGCGGGTGGCCGGGCTATTTTTTTTTTCTCCACCGTACCGGTTAGGGCTGAGGTATGACGAGGACTGCGGGTTCGATTATCACAAATCTTAGGGACTTTTCTGCAAAAATGCTAATGACGTCGTTCGGAATTACATCTCACAAAAATGGTTGGGAAGAGACACTTACCTCAACTTGATGCATTCAAGGAGTCTGAGTGGTTCAGCATACATTTTAAGGTGTAAAGCCTTAAAATTTGCCTCCTTGTGTCACATGTAGTGCACATAAAATCCAAATATTGTTAGAATGTAGCATCATAATAATCATAAACCACTGGAATTGCTGATAGTTTCGGTTTCAACCCAATGTCAATGATGACCAAAACAGGAATGCCAAGTTTGTCATGCAAAAGACACTCTGGAAAACTATCTCGTACGTAACATGTGCTACGGGTTTTGTAGTATGTGTAGTGCAATGCCAATGATACATAGAGAATGTGCTTGCCATATCCGTTGCATATGGTAAAGAGAAGATATTCCTCTTTGTTATCATCATAAGTTTCGCTATGGAAACTATTTTGACGGATACCTCTATAGTTTAGTAGGGTACGAGCTAAACCTGAAAGCAATAAAGCATCCTGACGATACTCGAGTACCCACAGGGATAGTAAATATGACTCGAGTTGAGCCAACAAATACCTCATCGCGTCTAGCGATTTTAAAATATATCCTTTCTCTCAATGAGAGTGGAAACATTGGACTTCCCTGAGTATAGAGTGTGTGTGGTGCATATGTCCACAAGGCACATATCATTTTTCATCGGATTGACTCCCGTAGAAATCTATATATAGACATGAAGATTCTCAATATGAAAATCACTGTCAGATATATAGAATGCATACAAATGTATGTGTATCAAAGCGCTGATACAATATATTGCGATATACAATATATGATGACAACAATACTTATGTTCTTATTAGAACATCATAAATTGACATAAACTATGTTGACCACTCAGGAGATTGAGAGACTAGAAGAAGTCTCCAAACATGTCGGTTGAGGCATATTCAACCATCACGTTCTCCGTGCTCATAGGGTCCCGTCACAGCTGGTGTTGTCGAATTGAAGGTTGAAGTAAGATTCAAACCTTTGCCCTTGAGGTTCATTGTATCCCAGGAATTGTTGATACAGAATAACCAGATGCTGAGATCTGAATCTAATGCCTTATAATGTATAAGACAACATTTTTCTGTTAGCGGTGTCATCCTGACCAGAAGTAAATCCTGGATTGCACACATTATCCCACGAGACACAAGAGCGATCATGATGTCCATGGCCCAGATAGGGCAGTGGTGGCCATTGAGGGCGAATGCCTCAAACTCTATAGCCATATGTTACCTCTATGGGTAAACCAGAGATAATTAATTTACAACCAGTAAATTAAAGACCATCATGGTTGATGTTATAATGAACTTAGCAAAATCAATGGGTATTTCAAGAAGTTATCTTGAAACCATTAGTGTGAATCTCAAATTGCTAAATATGACACCTTGAAGATAATCTCCAAAATGGAGTAGATCTCACAACACTAGAGAGTATAATCTGATGGAATCAGTAGATACTCACTCGTAATGCCTTATGTCATGACTTAGTAAAATGTGTGGGAGAGCACTTTGTAAAGCAATTATAATGTCAAAATGACAAAATATAGGCTTTAACAGTAGTCATTGATAATCTGCGAAGGCAGTAGATCTAAATGACTACCTTGTGATCCCAATACATCAATTTGAAGAAATCACTTTGAATTTTGCATTCTTATTTGCAAGAAATTAAAAAATCTCAATTGCAAATAGACGTATTAATCTCAACATGTAGCGGACATGGAGATACATACATTCCGGAATACATTATACTCAACAGAAATACACCACTATTATAATGAATAGTAATGTTGTTGCAAACTTGATGTTCAAGTGAAAAACTTGAATTGTATAGATCCCAAATTAAATGAGATGATCCTGTATCAAGTTGCAAGATAATTCAGCAGATGAATTAATATTTTGCGAGAGAAAATTAATCTCAATCACTATGAGATTGTTTTGCGAGAAAATAAAATTCTCAATCGCAAATCAATATGGTTGTGCGAGAAAACTTAATCTCAATCGCAAAACAACGTCGTTGTATTAATAGGACATGTCATAGGGATTGCTAAAAAGCACACACATTGAACATGTCAAGCATCAACAACCACATATTTCTGGATTTTTTTTAAAAAAAAACTCAACAGATAAATAGGCTACCATGCGTGATGAACTAAGCAGGAAGGCTTAAGAGAAAACTGCAGAAACTCATTTTTGATTATGAGAAACCGCAAGGGCTGAAGTCAAAGCAGCCGAAGAGATAAGGTTCTCTTCCTTTTTCTCTCCTGCAGTTACGATTGGGACTCGTCCCTGATAATCGTCGCCGCCCGGAGACGGCCGCACCGTGCGCCGCCGTGCGCTGGGTACCACGGGCGCAAGCGCCGCGCGTGGGTCTCAGGGGAAGAGGCCGGGAAGGCCGCGCCATGGCCGCCGTTTCGGGCTGCCACCGCTCCAGGTGGTTGCGCCGCCAGCGTTGCCTTGCTTTGCTGACACGCATGGAGCAAGTCACCGACGCCGGAGGGACGAGCCGCCGCGGCGCGCGCGCTTCAGGCGTCGCCGGCCGGAAGCCGCCATAATTCCCTCGACAGGCGAGGCCATGGATAAAGTCGCTCCGCGTCGGATGCGGTGTCCGCGTCGTGCGACAGGAGGCTTCACCGCGGCGGCCACAGCCTGAGCGGCCATGGCCGTTGGCCACTGGTACCTTCGACCACCACAGCCTGGTGCCGCGTGGGCGCGAGCGCTGTTGGGGAACGTTGCAGAAAATTAAAAAATTTCCTACGGTTTCACCAAGATCCATCTATGAGTTCATCTAGCAACGAGTCATGGGAGAGAGAGATTGCATCTACATACCACTTTGTAGATTGCGAGCGGAAGCGTTTAACGAACGGGGATGAAGTAGTCGTACACACCGTGATCCAAATCACCGGAGATCCTAGCACCGAAAGCACGGCACCTCCGCGTTCAACACACGTACGGTTAGCGTAACGTCTCCTTCTTCTTGATCCAGCAAGGCAAAGGAGAGGTTGGGGAAGAAGACTCCAGCAGCAGCACGACGGCGTGGTGATGGTGGAGCCGCAGTACTCCGACAGGGCTTCGCCGAGCTCTTACGGAGGAGGAGGAGGTGTTGGAGAGGGAGAGGGAGGCGCCAGGGCATTGGGTTTTCTAGCCCCCCCTCCCCCCCCCCTTTATATAACCCCTTGGGGGGGCGCCGGCCCTAGGAGATGGAATCTCCTAGGGGGGGCAGCGGCCTGGGAGGGGGGCTTGCCCCCCAAGCAAGGGGGGCGCCCCCTTTAGGGTTCCCCCCCCCCCCAACCCTAGGCGCATGGGCCTTTGGGGGGGAGGCGCACCAGCCCACATTGGGCTGGTTCCCTTCCTCACTTTGGCCCATGGGGCCCTCCGGGATAGGTGGCCCCACCCGGTGGACCCCCCGGGACCCTCCGGTGGTCCCGGTACAATACCGATAACCCCGAAACTTGTCCCGATGTCCGTATGAGGACTTTCCATATATAAATCTTTACCTCCGGACCATTCCGAAACTCCTCGTGACGTCCGGGATCTCATCCGGGACTCCGAACAACATTCGGGTTACTGCATATACATATCTTCACAACCCTAGCGTCACCGAACCTTAAGTGTGTAGACCCTACGGGTTCGGGAGACATGCAGACATGACCGAGACGGCTCTCGGGCAATAACCAACAGCGGGATCTGGATACCCATGTTGGCTCCCACATGCTCCATGATGATCTCATCGGATGAACCACGATGTCGAGGATTCAATTAATCCCGTATACGATTCCCTTTGTCAATCGGTATTTTACTTGCCCGAGATTCGATCGTCGGTATCCCAATACCTCGTTCAATCTCGTTACCGGCAAGTCACTTTTCTCGTTCCATAATGCATGATCCCGTGATCAAACACTTTGATCACACTGAGCTCATTATGATGATGCATTACCGAGAGGGCCCGGTGATACCTCTCCGTCAAGCGGAGTGACAAATCCCAGTCTCGATCCATGTCAACCCAACAGACACTTTCAGAGATACCCGTAGTATACCTTTATAGTCACCCAGTTACGTTGTGGCGTTTGGCACACCCAAAGCACTCCTACGGTATCCGGGAGTTACACGATCTCATGGTCAAAGGAAAGGATACTTGACATTGGAAAACTCTAGCAAACGAACTAAGCGATCTTATGCTATGTTTAGGATTGGGTCTTGTCCATCACATCATTCTCCTAATGATGTGATCCCGTTATCGATGACATCCAATGTCCATAGTCAGGAAACCATGACTATTTGTCGATCAACGAGCTAGTCAACTAGAGGCTCACTAGGGACATGTTCGTTGTCTGTTATTCACACATGTATTACGATTTCCGGATAACACAATTATAGCACGAATAAAGACAATTATCATGAATAAGGAAATATAATAATAATGCTTTTATTATTGCCTCTAGGGCATATTTCCAACAGTCTCCCACTTGCACTAGAGTCAATAATCTAGTTACATTGTGATGAATCGAACATCCATAGAGTTCTGGTGCTGATCATGTTTTGCCTTAGGGAGAGGTTTAGTCAATGGATCTGCGACATTCAGATCCGTGTGCACTTTACAAATCTCTATGTCTCCATCTTGAACATTTTCACGAATGGAGTTGAAGCGACGCTTGATGTGCCTAGTCTTCTTGTGAAACCTGGGCTCCTTTGCAAGTGCAATAGCTCCAGTGTTGTCACAAAAGAGTTTGATTGGCCCCGACGCATTGGGTATGACTCCGAGGTCGGTGATGAACTCCTTCACCCAAATTGCTTCATGCGCTGCCTCCGAGGCTGCCATGTACTCCGCTTCACATGTAGATCCCGCCACGACGCTTTGCTTGCAACTGCACCAGCTTACTGCCCCACCATTCAAAATATACACGTATCCGGTTTGTGACTTAGAGTCATCCAGATCTGTGTCGAAGCTAGCGTCGACGTAACCTTTTACGACGAGCTCTTCGTCACCTCCATAAACGAGAAACATTTCCTTAGTCCTTTTCAGGTACTTCAGGATATTCTTGACCGCTGTCCAGTGTTCCTTGCCGGGATTACTTTGGTACCTTCCTACCAAACTTACGGCAAGGTTTACATCAGGTCTGGTACACAGCATGGCATACATAATAGAACCTATGGCTGAGGCATAGGGGATGACGCTCATCTCTTCTATATCTTCTGCCGTGGTCGGACATTGAGCTGAGCTCAATTTCACACCTTGTAACACAGGTAAGAACCCTTTCTTAGATTGATCCATATTGAACTTCTTCAATATTTTATCAAGGTATGTGCTTTGTGAAAGACCTATGAGGCGTCTCGATCTATCTCTATAGATCTTGATGCCTAATATATAAGCAGCTTCTCCAAGGTCCTTCATTGAAAAACTCTTATTCAAGTAGGCCTTAATGCTGTCCAAGAGTTCTATATTATTTCCCATCAAAAGTATGTCATCTACATATAGTATGAGAAATGCTACAGAGCTCCCACTCACTTTCTTGTAAACACAGGCTTCTCCATAAGTCTGTGTAAACCCAAACGCTTTGATCATCTCATCAAAGCGAATGTTCCAACTCCGAGATGCTTGCACCAGCCCATAAATCGAGCGTTGGAGCTTGCACACCTTATCAGCATTCTTAGGATCGACAAAACCTTCCGGTTGCATCATATACAATTCTTCCTTAAGGAAACCATTAAGGAATGCCGCTTTGACCCATATTTCATAATCGTAGAATGCGGCAATTGCTAACATGATTCAGACGGACTTCAGCTTCGCTACCGGTGAGAAAGTCTCATCGTAGTCAACCCCTTGAACTTGTCGATAACCCTTAGCGACAAGCCGAGCTTTATAGATGGTCACATTACCATCCGCGTCTGTCTTCTTCTTAAAGATCCATTTATTTTCTATCGCTCGCCGTTCAACGGGCAAGTCAGTCAAAGTCCATACTTATTTTTCATACATGGATCCTATCTCGGATCTCATGGCTTCTAGCCATTTGTCGGAATCCGGGCCCGCCATTGCTTCCTCATAGTTCGAAGGTTCAACGTTGTCTAACAACATGATTTCCAAGACAGGGTTGCCGTACCACTCTGGTGCGGAACGTGTCCTTGTGGACCTTCGAATTTCAGTAGGAGCTTGATTAGAAGCATCTTGATCATCATCATTAATTTCCTCTCTAGTCGGTGCAGGCACCTCAGAAACGTTTTCTTGAGTTTCGCCATTTTCCGGTTCAAGAGGTAACACTTCATCAAGTTCTACTTTCCTCCCACTTACTTCTTTCGAGAGAAACTCTTTCTCTAGAAAGGATCCATTCTTGGCAACAAAGATCTTGCCTTCGGATCTGAGGTAGAAGGTATACCCAACAGTTTCTTTAGGGTATCCTATGAAGACGCATTTTTCCGACTTGGGTTCGAGCTTTTTAGGTTGAAGTTTCTTGACATAAGCATCGCATCCCCAAACTTTTAGAAACAACAGCTTAGGTTTCTTCCCAAACCACAATTCATACGGTGTCGTCTCAACGGATTTCGACGGAGCCCTATTTAAAGTGAATGCGGCAGTCTCTAAAGCATAGCCCCAAAAAGATAGCGGTAAGTCGGTAAGAGACATCATAGATCGCACCATATCTAACAGAGTGCGATTACGATGTTCGGACACACCATTACGCTGAGGTGTTCCAGGCGGCGTGAGTTGTGAAACTATTCCACATTTTCTTAAGTGTGTGCCAAATTCGTGACTCAAGTATTCTCCTCCACGATCTGATCGTAGAAACTTGATCTTTCTATCACGTTGATTTTCAACCTCACTCTGAAATTCCTTGAACTTTCCAAAGGTCTCAGATTTGTGTTTCATTAAGTAGACATACCCATATCTACTCAAGTCATCAGTGAGGGTGAGAACATAACGATAGCCACCTCGAGCCTCAACACTCATTGGACCGCACACATCGGTATGTATGATTTCCAATAAGTTGGTTGCTCGCTCCATTGTTCCTGAGAACGGAGTCTTGGTCATTTTACCCATGAGGCATGGTTCGCACGTGTCAAATGATTCATAATCAAGAGACTCTAAAATTCCATCTGCATGGAGCTTCTTCATGCGTTTGACACCTATGTGACCAAGGCGGCAGTGCCACAAATATGTGGGACTATTGTTATCAACTTTAACTCTTTTGGTATTCACACTATGAATATGTGTATCATCACGTACGAGATTCATTAAGAATAAACCATTAACCATCGGAGCATGACCATAAAACATATCTCTCATATAAATAGAACAACCATTATTCTCGGATTTAAATGAGTAGCCATCTCGTATTAAACGAGATCCAGATACAATGTTCATGCTCAAACTTGGCACTAAATAACAATTATTGAGGTTTAAAACTAATCCCGTAGGTAAATATAGAGGTAGCGTGCCGACGGCGATCACATCGACCTTGGAACCATTCCCGACGCGCATCGTCACCTCGTCCTTCGCCAGTCTCCGTTTATTCCGCAGCTCCTGCTTTGAGTTACAAATGTGAGCAACTGCACCGGTATCAAATACCCAAGAGCTACTACGAGTACTGGTAAGGTACACATCAATTACATGTATATCACATATACCTTTGGTTTTGCCGGCCTTATTGTCCGCTAAGTATTTGTGGCAGTTCCGCTTCCAGTGACCACTTCCCTTGCAATAAAAACACTCAGTCTCGGGCTTGGGTCCATGCTTTGGCTTCTTCCCGGCAACTTGCTTACCGGGCGCGGCAACTTCCTTGCCGTCCTTCTTGAAGTTCTTTTTACCCTTGCCCTTCTTGAACTTAGTGGTTTTATTCACCATCAACACTTGATGCTCTTTCTTGATTTCTACCTCTGCTGATTTGAGCATAGCATATACCTCAGGAATGGTCTTTACCATCCCCTGCATATTGTAGTTCATCACAAAGCTCTTGTAGCTAGGTGGAAGCGACTGGAGGATTCTGTCAATGACCGCTTCATCCGGGAGATTAACTTCCAGTTGAGTCAAGCGGTTGTGCAACCCAGACATTTTGAGTATGTGCTCACTGACAGAGCCATTTTCCTCCATCTTACAGCTAAAGAATTTGTCGGAGACTTCATATCTCTCGACCCGGGCATGAGCTTGGAAAACCATTTTCAGCTCTTCGAACATCTCATATGCTCCATGTCTCTCAAAACGTTTTTGGAGCCCCGGCTCTAAGCTGTAAAGCATGCCGCACTGAACGAGGGAGTAATCATCGCAGCGTGACTGCCAAGCGTTCATAACGTCTTGTTCTGCAGGGAGAATAGGTGCGTCACCCAGCGGTGCTCGTAGGACATAATCTTTCTTGGCAGCTATGAGGATGATCCTCAGGTTCCGGACCCAGTCCGTATAGTTGCTACCATCGTCTTTCAGCTTGGTTTTCTCTAGGAACGCGTTGAAGTTGAGGACTACGTTGGCCATTTGATCTACAAGACATATTGTAAATATTTAGACTAAGTTCATGATAATAAAGTTCATTTAATCAAATTATTTAATGAACTCCCACTTAGATTGACATCCCTCTTCTAGTCATCTAAGTATTACATGATCCGAGTCAACTAGGCCGTGTCCGATCATCACGTGAGATGGACTAGTCAACATCGGTGAACATCTTCATGTTGATCGTATCTTCTATACGACTCATGCTCGACCTTTCGGTCTTCTGTGTTCCGAGGCCATGTCTGTACATGCTAGGTTCGTCAAGTCAACCTAAGTGTTTCGCGTGTGTAAATCTGTCTTACACCCGTTGTATGTGAACGTTAGAATCTATCACACCCGATCATCACGTGGTGCTTCGAAACAACGAACTGTCGCAACGGTGCACAGTTAGGGAGAACACTTTCTTGAAATTATTATGAGGGATCATCTTATTTACTACCGTCGTTCTAAGTAAACAAGATGCAAAACATGATAAACATCACATGCAATCAAATAATAAACGTGACATGATATGGCCAATATCACATAGCTCCTTCGATCTCCATCTTGGGGCTCCATGATCATCTTGTCACCGGCTTGACACCATGATCTTCATCATCATGATCTTCATCATCGTGTCTCCATGAAGTTGCTCGCCAACTATTACTTCTACTACTATGGCTAACGTGTTTAGAAATAAAGTAAAGTAATTTACATGGCGTTTCTCAATGACACGCAGGTCATACAAAAAATAAAGACAACTCCTATGGCTCCTGCCGGTTGTCATACTCATCGACATGCAAGTCGTGATTCCTATTACAATAGCATGAACATCTCATACATCACATATAGATCATTCATCATTCATCACAACTTTGGCCATATCATATCACAAAGCACTTGCTGCAAAAACAAGTTAGACGTCCTCTAATTGTTGTTGCAAGTTTTACGTGGCTGAATTAGGGTTCTAGCAAGAACGTTTTCTTACCTACGTGAAAAACCACAACGTGATTTGTCAACTTCTATTTACCCTTCATAAGGACCCTTTTCATCGAATCCGCTCCAACTAAAGTGGGAGAGACAGACACCCGCGAGCCACCTTATGCAACTAGTGCATGTTAGTCGGTGGAACCGGTCTCACGTAAGCGTACGTGTAAGGTTGGTCTGGGCCGCTTCATCCCACAATACTGCTGAAGCAAGATAAGACTAGAATCGGCAAGAAGAGTTGACAACATATACGCCCACAACAAATTGTGTTCTACTCGTGCAATAGAGAACTACGCATAGACCTAGCTCATGATGCCACTGTTGGGGAACGTTGCAGAAAATTAAAATTTTTCCTACGGTTTCACCAAGATCCATCTATGAGTTCATCTAGCAACGAGTCATGGGAGAGAGAGATTGCATCTACATACCACTTTGTAGATTGCGAGCGGAAGCGTTTAACGAACGGGGATGAAGTAGTCGTACACACCGTGATCCAAATCACCGGAGATCCTAGCACCGAAAGCACGGCACCTCCGCGTTCAACACACGTACGGTTAGCGTAACGTCTCCTTCTTCTTGATCCAGCAAGGCAAAGGAGAGGTTGGGGAAGAAGACTCCAGCAGCAGCACGACGGCGTGGTGATGGTGGAGCCGCAGTACTCCGACAGGGCTTCGCCGAGCTCTTACGGAGGAGGAGGAGGTGTTGGAGAGGGAGAGGGAGGCGCCAGGGCATTGGGTTTTCTAGCCCCCCTCCCCCCCTTTATATAACCCCTTGGGGGGGCGCCGGCCCTAGGAGATGGAATCTCCTAGGGGGGGCGGCGGCCTGGGAGGGGGGCTTGACCCCCAAGCAAGGGGGGCGCCCCCTTTAGGGTTCCCCCCCCCAACCCTAGGCGCATGGGCCTTTGGGGGGGAGGCGCACCAGCCCACATTGGGCTGGTTCCCTTCCTCACTTTGGCCCATGGGGCCCTCCGGGATAGGTGGCCCCACCCGGTGGACCCCCCGGGACCCTCCGGTGGTCCCGGTACAATACCGATAACCCCGAAACTTGTCCCGATGTCCGTATGAGGACTTTCCATATATAAATCTTTACCTCCGAACCATTCCGAAACTCCTCGTGACGTCCGGGATCTCATCCGGGACTCCGAACAACATTCGGGTTACTGCATATACATATCTTCACAACCCTAGCGTCACCGAACCTTAAGTGTGTAGACCCTACGGGTTCGGGAGACATGCAGACATGACCGAGACGGCTCTCGGGCAATAACCAACAGCGGGATCTGGATACCCATGTTGGCTCCCACATGCTCCACGATGATCTCATCGGATGAACCACGATGTCGAGGATTCAATTAATCCCGTATACGATTCCCTTTGTCAATCGGTATTTTACTTGCCCGAGATTCGATCGTCGGTATCCCAATACCTCGTTCAATCTCGTTACCGGCAAGTCACTTTTCTCGTTCCGTAATGCATGATCCCGTGATCAAACACTTTGATCACACTGAGCTCATTATGATGATGCATTACCGAGAGGGCCCGGTGATACCTCTCCGTCAAGCGGAGTGACAAATCCCAGTCTCGATCCATGTCAACCCAACAGACACTTTCAGAGATACCCGTAGTATACCTTTATAGTCACCCAGTTACGTTGTGGCGTTTGGCACACCCAAAGCACTCCTACGGTATCCGGGAGTTACACGATCTCATGGTCAAAGGAAAGGATACTTGACATTGGAAAACTCTAGCAAACGAACTAAGCGATCTTATGCTATGTTTAGGATTGGGTCTTGTCCATCACATCATTCTCCTAATGATGTGATCCCGTTATCGATGACATCCAATGTCCATAGTCAGGAAACCATGACTATTTGTCGATCAACGAGCTAGTCAACTAGAGGCTCACTAGGGACATGTTTGTTGTCTGTTATTCACACATGTATTACGATTTCCGGATAACACAATTATAGCACGAATAAAGACAATTATCATGAATAAGGAAATATAATAATAATGCTTTTATTATTGCCTCTAGGGCATATTTCCAACAAGCGCCGCAGTAACCGACAAGCGAGATGGGTTCGCCGACCGGAAGAAAGAGCGCCGCGTCAGCCGTTGGCCGTCTCCACTCCAAGGGGAGTCGGGGCTGCAGAGGAGCCGCGCTAGGAAGCCCCACGCAGAGGCCGAAGGCCATGGTCGTGTGGTGTTCTTCCCGCTACTGCATGCCGGAAGGCAGCCGAAGGCCATGGCCTGCATGCCTGAAGACAGTTTGTTGCGTAAGGATTAAAATCGGAAGGTAGCACCTTGATTCTTGTACGTAGCAATTAGATCAAGGCTTCGGTTGCTTCTTGACTCCGATTTCTCTCTTTCTTGATTTCAATCCATCGAGCACAGGGATATGGATCGAAGTTTGTTGTTGCTCCATGGCCGTGGTCGTCCCGTCCGTAACCGTCTCGTCGGGATTATAGCTGGCCAAATGGGCCGGGCCTGGCATGCCGACCCGCAAGCACGCTGGCACGACACGTGATGGGCCAGGCCCGACACGCTCTAATCGGGCCGTGCCAGGCATGCGGCCCACCTTGGGCCATGCCTGGGCCTGAAGGCTGGGCACGCGGGCCGGCACGGCACGGCCCGTTTATCTTTTTTTATTTTTATCCAGATCTTTTTATATATATATAACACATAAAAAACAGCCCAGCGGGCCAAAATCAGCCCAAGAAACTACCTAGCAGGCCATCAGGCTAGTGGGCCAGCGTGCCTGGCGTGCCATCGGGCCGGCCCGTTTGGCTCTTGGGCCGTGCTTGGGCCGGAGGGGGCAGAACGCGGGCCGGCACGGCACGGCCCGACTAATAATCGTGCCATGGCGGGCCGGGCCGTGCCAGGCACGATTAAGATGGGCTGTGTCGTGCCGGGCCGGCCCGGCCCGTTTGGCCAGCTATGGTCGGGATGGCCTAGTCGCTCTGTTCGGAGAAACTACAGTGCTGATAACATGTTTGAAGTAATTGCAAGAGGCAAATGACAAGTAGTAGAATAGTTGTTCTCATTGATGATGGGGTTACACATATATATAGCCCTCGAAGGGGTACGTCCGAAGGGATACGAGACAACCGCCTCAATTAGGAAAAGCATGGATTAATAGGATTAATTAAATCCTAACAGTAGATACATCCATTTGTATCCATTTTTTAGACAAGTAACTTAGAACGGAAGAAGTACGACCAGAAGCGATCATTGGTTTATTATTACTAGTACAAATGCCCGTGCGTTGCACCGGGCAAAAAAGGGGCACGACTGTGCGTCCAGACATGAATAAGCCACCTTAGCGTTCTTCATCTGTTTTTATGGAAGAGTAGTTTTTCTTGGAATAGATTGTCTGTCATTTTTTTTTCTTTTCTAAAAAACGCGGAAATTTTCTTATTTTTAATAAAAGTTAACATTTCATAAAAACTGGAATGCTTTTTTAAGAATAGTTATTATTTTATGAAAATTAGTGCATTTCTTTGAAGAAGAACATTTTTAACAGCTTTTTTGGAAAATTTTATTTTTATTTTTTGTTGTACATTTCTAAATGGAATTTTTTTTAGTAATTCTTTTTTGGAATTTATAACCTTTTTAAAAACTGCGGACATATTTTTTGCAACCAAGAAAAGTGTGAACATGTGTAAAACTCTGACCATTTTTAAAAATATTTTTACCGTGTTGATTTTTTTATAGATAGTTAGTTTTTTTAGGGGTTACAGATGGTAGTTGTTTTGTTGGGAAGAGTTTATTTATTTTTTAATTATTTCAGCTTGGCCCAAACAAATCACTTGACCTAGACAGATGGGACGCACAAACTCATCTTCCTTATCATACTTCTCAAAAGAAAATCTTCCTGCCCCTCAAAAAAACTCGGTTGCCTGCTTCTCGAAAGAAAAGCAGGACAACTTCGACGGACCATAGTTGCTCTGTTCAGAAAGTCTCCTTTGATGTAACAATGATATTCATCGCTGGATGCAAAATGAACGCCCATGTATAACTCTATGATTCAAAAAACATGTCAGCTAAGCTAAAAGGTCTCATCCATCATTAAAGGAAATAATTTTATATGCCAATTTCGTGGGCACTGCATCTCACTACAATTTTATGACTTCAGAGAGATAAGATACATGTAGATGCATAATGTTTCTTTCTGATGCCAATTAGCTAATCAACAGGGCACAAAATAGGGAGATAAACTATGGCAAGCAGGCAACCGAATTGAAATAGCAACAACTTTGAATTTAGTTCAATAGTAATGGAAGGACCAAAATTAGTGAATCATAAACATGAAGGGTCAGAGCACTAAGTCAGCGTGTGCTCAGTTCGGTCACCATAATCTACTTTATCTTTGCTGTGGGTTAAATGATCATCTCCTTATCTCATAGTAAAAAATTCTCAGCAAGCCTGAATATTAATTAGATTATAGGCCAATCACTTGCTCCAAACTGCCATAGGAAAAACCAACAAATAGGAACAGATGGGAACATTGGTGAACATAGAACTTTTCAAAAAAGAAATTACAGTGCCTATACTTTGAGCCAAATACTACTGTTCTTAAGACAACATTATTGACTAATTAATCTTTCCAGTAGGCATTTCACCAGTGACGTGTTATGTATTACTACTGAGAAATAGTAGATATGATAATAATAAAACTAAAATTTTGCAGTTGAAAACATGGATTATGTAGCAGACCAAATAGTCCTAAACCTGAAGCAAAATAGAACAGGGCATATAAAAGTATTCTGTAAGAAAAAAACACCATGCACACTCTTTTATTTTTCATCTGCAGATCCGCGTTACTGGCATCCGAAATAGAGTAGTCCAAAATCCATCTCCTCTTACAAGCCCTTAAGAATCGAGCAATTAAACATCATGGAAAGGTAGAACTAACATAATTTCGTACCAAAATTTACCTGGCAGCTCCAAAAAGTTAACAGGCTTTCCCAAATGACCATTGTTCTCTGCCCCTGTATGACATCTGCACCAAAATTACAAGAATAAAGAACCACTTTCTCCTCTAAACTTAATTAGCACATGTATCTCCTATGGATGATGTTTACTCAACTTTGTTTAATCCGCTCACAGGAATAGAATCTTCTGTGGGTATTACCCACAATCATGGCACTGGCAATGCCCACAATGGTATGGACCCAATACCCCTCCCGCTCTGCTCTCTCCCCTGCCGGTGTTTGCCATTATGCCGGAGGACGTCGACGCGTGGGATGCTGAACGGAGGCACTGCCACCGGGATCTGGATGTTTCACAGGAAGCTTGTTCACCCAATCAACCTACATCCCTGATGTCATATGAGAAAAATTCCATCTGAAACATTAACACAAAATCAAGAATAAGTCTTCATGTTTAATGAGGTAATGCTAAATCAATTTCCTATGCTGCTTAGTCATTCTGCAAATCTAGTGTCATATTTGATTTCATGAAGCCATATAAAAGATATTTCCCTGATAAAGTAATAATTCTTCAAACACAAATTTCTTGTGGGAATTAGCACAAACATTTGCTTGGCAACCAAAACTCAGGTTCTGCATATTACAGTGTACTGTAGTAACGTAATGGGTACTATCGATCTTCTGAAACATAATAAGAAGGGCTAGCTTATAAACAGAAAACATCGTTTTATAGCTCAATAAGTATTAGCAAACATGACATGATAGCAGGAGTGCTATGATCAATTTTACAGAATTGGGCAATAATGTAGCAAGGCGTTCAGCTTGTTTGGGCAAGTGATGTTCAGCATGTTCAGTTTGATCTTACCAAAAGGATCAACGTAATTCAAGACAGGGAACTGAACCAAGAATACATACATTGGTGCCTATCAATAACTCCCAATTGGATTTCGCCTTAAATCAGTGCAGGGGTGGCAGGGGAGCACATGTGTATACCTGCACGTGGTCGTGAAGATTGGTTCAGACGAAGTAGCATCCTCGTCGGCATTGCAGAGGAGGGCCTGAGTGGAGGAGCCAGCTTCCGTGGATAGCACACGCTGAGATGGGGAGCAGCTACACGACAGAAAAAATTCAGAGGCCAGCAACACATTGGAAATCCATCAAGAATTGGCCTGCAGTGTTGGAGTATATAGTCAATGTTCTCAAAACTTTGCAGATTCAACTTCTCAAGTAAAATTGATTCGTTTTACACATTATGAACATTCAGAAGCAGATAACAAAACTATCAGGCAGCTATTCACTGTTGCTAAAATTGTATCTGACCATTAGATGAGTAAGTCACCAGAGAAGCTGTTATGTATATAGAACATGTACTTCCAACACTCATGGGTGCTGCCCACACGCTAGAACAAAATCTTTGATACAAAATCAATTAGGGGAGAGCATGCCCATGCCACTGAACTCTCACGCGACCTGGAGGTTGTTGTTGGCCACAGGATGAACTTATTAAGGGCATCTCTAGCAGTTAGCAACGACGCGACATACGTTTTTCTTACGGGGAGGAGAGGAATTGGGACACATAACTGGATCCGCCGATCGGAGCCACCGCCGGAATCCGCGCCGTCCTTACTCTGCCTTCTCTTCTCCCTATCTCACCTCCTCTCTCTCCCACGTCTCTTCTTCCCAGGAGACCGAGGCGCCACAGCCATGGAGCGCCGGCCACCGCGCTGGATCCTGACCTGATCCGCCTCGCCCCGACGTCCGCCGCTTCCCCGCTTTCCGGAGCCCTGCCGCCGTCGTCCTACATGTCCCGACCGGATCGGGAGCGCCGCCGCTCGATCTAAAGGCAAACGTGCACAGAGGGTTGACGAAGAAAAATACCGAACCGTTTTCTTCACGCACCGTGGACTGCGGGTTAAATTAGCCAGAACACAGGGACCTTTGTGTAAAAATGCCGCGACGGTGAACCCGACAGTCTCGGTCCGTGCTTTATTATTACGCTTTATTATTACTAGCAAAAGGGTCCATGCGTTGCAACGGGAGAAAAAAATTTCATAATCTTCAATGTGTATGACCACATTTTGTTCACATCTCCTCGCATGATTTTGAAAAATTGTGCACAAATGCAAGGAGATGTTCCATTTTTAAAATTTATTCACAAATTGAAGCAATGTTCACATTTTTGAAAAATGATAATGGTGATAAAAATGGTAATTAAAAGATTATTTCTTGAATTTCAAGAAATGATTTCATAAAACATACTACAATATTCTGATCTACACCGGGGTAAAAATTCTTCAAAAATCACGTGGGTATATAGTCACAAAGAATCAGAAGCATTTTGGTTTAACTACATACCTTCGATCATTCATGAATATTTTTACAAATTTAGGAACATTACTAAAAATCATGAACATTTTTTACTATTTGCAAACATTTATTAAAAATTATGAACATTTTTTCAGCATTTCAATCGGCGAACAATTCTGGAATAGGCGAACATTTTTTCGAAATTGGTGGATATTTTTGAAATTCACGAACAGTTTTTGAAATGCATGAACATTTTTTGAATCAGCAAACACTTTATGATACAATACTTCAGAGTGAACCGGTGCAGGATATCTCAGGAGGAAAACAGATTGGATATAGATTTAATTTATTAAATGAATCTAGCAAACCTTTATTAATTACATGTGCGTCTTGTAATCTCTAGAGTATACTTTTTGCGTGACGATTCACTGATTGTAATCCTTGAGTTCCTTGTTTTCTTCTTCATCGTATTCTAATCTACATACGTGTTGAAATATGCTACTCCCTTCATTTCTAAATATAAGTCTTTTTTTTAGAGATTTAAATATAGATAACATACAGATGTATATAGACGTGTTTTGGAGTGTAGATTCACTTATTTTGCTCCGTATGTAGTCAACATTGAAGTTTCTAAAAAGGCTTATATTTAGGAACGGAGAGAGTATTTCCTTGATCAGTTTCAAGCTCAAGATGTCCAATTGATCACTTCCAGGCAAAGTATGTGCAAATGCAGGGTAGAGCTAATTATAATTGAACGCTTTCTTTGTAAAATAGACGTAAGAAATTTATTTTTTGGGATCAACTCCAAGCCAAATATACATAATAAATTTATTTGACTGAAACTTTCATCATCAAGTCAGGCTAGAGGAGCCAAGTTCAGAAAATTCAGGGTATTACTGGTGCTGATCCATGCCAACAACCATCCTTGGAAGAAATATCGCTCCAACGAAGGACTATCCCTCGTCTTCTTGGCGTGTTTAAGTTGTACTCCCTCCGTTCGGAATTACTTGTCCAAGAAATGAATGTATCTAGATGTATTTTAGTTGTAGATACATCCATTTTTGTGACAAGTAATTCCGAACAGAGGGAGTAGTACGTAGCATGATTTCACTGAAATGGGATCCCCGCCCTCGGAGTGTATTCACAGAACTCCCTCACCTACACAAATATTAAAACGAAGTTATAAGATTCAGTCTAGAGTCTTACCCCAATTCACGGCCTTCCATTTATATAAGTAGACACAAAGTACTATTAGATCTAAGAAGCACACCAAAAAGTACAGAATCATCTCCAGGAAGGAGATATTAGACCTATACCAAAGCACATTGATGTCTTGCACTTAAGGGTAACATGATTGAGAACAACAACACTGAAACTATCTTGTGATTTTCTAATAGAGAAGTACACAATTACTATGGCGATGACATATACTTATTTATAGCAAAGGCTGCAAAGGACATACATAGAGGTTTGGTCACAGAAGCATCACCCATGAGCAGTCTTTATGCTCAGACATTTAGAAGAACACTTGTTGCACACACTGAAGTCTCCAATAGGAGAGAAAAAAATGCTACATATCGGAGTGGAGTTAGGGAGAGATGTTACTGACTTACTGCTATATACCCGGAGATGGTATGCGCATCCTCTCAAGCTGAGATGGCTCTCGCATCCTCTAGAGTGATGGCTATGGCAGCTCCCATGTCCTCCGAAGTGGCAACAATCCTTGTGATCTCATGCCCTCGCTGGTTGCGGCGGTGCCACTGCGAATCCTGGCATGCAGCAGCATCACGGAAGAAGGACGGCACTGAAAACATTGGTGCAGAAAGCAAATCCAAGAAAAATCTGAAGGCTAATGTAGTGGAAAAAATATACGCTAGTTCCCAGGAAATTAAGAATAGCAATTTTTTTACAATTCTTTCTATGAATCATTTATCATTAATCCTGTGCCTATACTTCTCTAGCTGCACACTATTTATTAAAAATAGTGCTCATATAGCAGGTGAATTCACCAATCAAATAGCCACCCATAAACTGATATGTCCACAAATCTAATTCCATCTAGCTAACAAACACCAACTGAAGTCCTTCAATTCTAGATATTTCTAATCCTGTTTACACATCGTAATCCTGTTTTGCTAGGTGCAGCTAGCATATCTATTCTGCAAAGCTAATTCTTCACTGAAGAAAAATCATAACCTCGGTGCAGCTAGCATATCTATATTCTGCAAAGCTAATTGTTAACTGAAGAAAAAGCATAATCGAGCAAGGGGACAGAAATAATAACTACAACAGGGGAGTCAAAAACATTTTAACATCATAAAAGCATTAAAAATATGGCCTTTGAGATCGTCGTCTTAGACACACAAATACTGAGATACATAAGCAGATTTATACACAATAGTATCGATGCATGCATGAGCAAAGTAGCCTATGTATGCAGTTCAAATTAAGTGAAGCAAGCTCATACAATAATTAGAAGGTTAAATACAGTTCTCTGTTTCAAACTGTTTTTCTTGTGATGCGGCAAAGAAATTCTCGTACAGTTGCAAAAATCATTATTCATAGTTTAAGAGTAATAATGTTCAGGCAGGCACAAATTTAGGAGAAATACCACATGAATCTGAATTGAACCATGCATGATTCACAATCGCATCTAAGTACAAAACCAACAGTGGCCCTCCATCTAAGCAATCCATGAGTACACGTTGATCTCAATATTACTAACTAAAACCAAGTCTCGCAACAGTAAGGGAAGAAGACCATGACCACCAGTATCAAGTGCTGAAGAATCGTATTAGGTGTTTTACAATTACGGTGAGTCGAAGAGCAGTGAAGTGGAAGCAAAGAGGCAACCAAAGCAGCGACAGCAAGGTGGCGTCAGTCACGGTCAGGTCAAGGCCTGACGAACTTCAGGCTGTACGGCGCCGCCGTGGCGTAGCTTCGAGGGTATACATACCTCTCGTGTACCCGCCACAGGAGACATTGCACGGCTCGACGGGCGTTCTTGTTCCTCTGGCGAACTCGGCGCTTATTCGTCCGGCGAACTTGGCGGCGACATTGGATGTTTGGTCAAAAATTGCAATTTCGACGGGATGATGGAGATTATGGTCGAAGGGCAAAACCTGATGGAGATTCCGGCCGAGGACCCTTGCTTCTTATAGCAGCCAATCAAATCCGGGTCGGGCACTACATCAATTTGTGTTGGACAAGGACACGGCCGGCCTCCAATTTCCCATCCAAATCACGACAGGAGGAGCGGAGGTTGAGAAGGATAACACGGAGGAGGCCAGAGAGGACTGGCGGCGGCACGGCCGGCGTACCATCCTCCATGAACGCCCATGAGCGCAGCAAGGCCATGGCGTCCGCCTTCTCCTCCGCCTCGGCAGTAGCCGCGCAGCAAGCCCACGACGTCCGCCTGCTCCTCCGCCTCCTCTGTAGCCGCGCCCATGGCGTCCACCTTATCCTCCGCCGCGGCTGTAACCGTCCGACGAAGGCGCCGCACCTCACCTGCTCGTGCTCCGTCGTCGCTGTCATCGCTGGAAAGGGAGGAGTTTTGGATAAGATGAATCAGGGACCGCGGACTGAATATCGAACGAACATAGGGTCTTTTTTGTAAAACCGAAGCATTGTCGTTCGTGCCCAAATGGCCTGTGTGGGGCGGACGAGCTATCGGCCAGAGTTGGCCCATCTGACCTAGCAGACTCCCCTGGCTCCGGCCCAACATCGACTATGCTCGGAAACAATTGTCATCAGAGAACGAAACGGTTTTTTAGTACCACCTTGCGTATATGTTTTAATTTAAACTGAAAGCGTAAATTCACGAAAAGAAGCGTATTATGACGGTGAACCCACGGAGTCAATCCGTGCTTTATTATTATAGGGAAAGACTAGCAAAAGGCCCGTGCGTTGCAACGGGTTAATCAACTTATATGTTGTTTACTTATCACAATGACTGCTGAGGATGTGACCTGAAGGCTTGAGACGTGTACGGGGAGGGGTAGTGACCACATGGAGGTGGGGCATGGCGAAGACATGGTGAGCGCATCAACTAACGTGCCACATACCTCTCTCTCTCCCTCTCTCACTGTTTGTGCATCCCCTCCTCTGGGTCCAAATTGAGCAGGGTGCATCGATGTCGCGCTCTCTCTACTCTTCATCCTTCCCTCTTTCTTAATCTCACCAAGGCCACAGATGGCATTCAGAGTGGAGAAATAACTTGGTGGTTGACACTGAACAACTCATGCCGCGTGGTGAAAATTGTTTTTTTTAAGACTCGTGGTGAAAATTGTTAGTGGAGGAAAAATGAAGAGATAGAGATTGAGAGCAAGTCAACATTTCGCACCAATATTTCCCTCAGATATACAGTAATAATATAGTATAACTACTAATGTATTCGTAATAAGGTTGGTAGTAGGGATGCAAGTGGACCATGTCGGCGTTCGCATATCCACGACCATCCACAAAAAAAAAACTAACACCGTCAGATTAGCGTAAATATTTGCTTCATGGACAGGTGTGGGCATGCTGCTTTAAGAACCGTGTTAGTGAAATTTTTACTTCCATGGACGGTTGTGGACATGTGGACGCCGTCCGCTTGCACACCTAGTTGCTGGACATTAACATTTAAAATATTACAGCACCGACGATGTTGTTGGTGGAATACAGAAGTAGGCATGTTGTCTCAGGAAAAAAAATCAATGCGAGTGCATGTATAGCAACGTCTAGTCGATACCAAAGTACAGTATCAGCAACAGTACCCAATCCCCAATCCCACCGGGAGGCGGGAGCTCCTCTTTCTTCCTCATGCTATTTCACCACCCAGCGCCACCCTTTCTTTTCTCCAACCAGCGCCCGTGGTAAGGACGAAGCTACCTCCCGGTGCTCCCTACACCTCCACTCCATCTGCCCGTGCTTTGTCCGCCACATGCTCCTCCACACAGCCTCAACTGTGGCACCCAGATCCAGCACAAAAGCGTGGCCTTCTGTCAGATTCGGCACAGATGCGCGGTAGCTCCTCTCTCCCCTGATCTTCCCTGCGAGATCTAGCGGCCCCCTGTGACTTCCTCTCCCACACGGCACCGCCTCGCTGACGACCTTGCCAGCAATGTGAGTGACAGTACCACTTCTCTTCTGTTCTCCTGCTGGTTAGCAAACTGAACCAAACCTGTTTTTTAGTCATCTGAAACTGAACCAAAACATTTAGCTCTAGTTGGTTTCAGTCATCCAGCAAGAAACAGACAGACCTACAGGTGGTCTGCTCATCACGCTTTGGAACAAACCTATAGCTTTTTGAAAATATGTGCTTCATTATATGGTGGAATAGAAGTTTATGAAATCAGATGGCAAGGATTTATAGCTCGGTCTAGCACAAAGAACAGGGGTTGTTAACTTAAAGTATGACAGCTAAACAAATGATGCAGTAGAACATATATGATTACCTATGTAGGTTTCAGTTTAAAGAGCCTAATGCTCCAGTTACTCATTTTGATTGAAGATCAAGCTCAGTGTTCTCTTTCTAGTATTGACACTTGGAACAAAAAGTCTAAACTACACATTTTTGTCAATGAGTTTCCACACCAAAACTGAATACAATTTAACAGGTCAATTAGCCTTGTGGAATCTTGATCTTAAGCTAAAAACTGAGAATCTACAAATGTGACAGTCAGATTCTCCCATGCTTGTTAAATTTCAACGTATAAGTTAAGTATCAAATACTTGAACTTTTTTAGAGAAGACATATAAGGTACTAACCATCAGTTTTATCCTTACTTAGATATCAAACAAACCTGAACATGTGCTCGAAAGATAGCTCTTCAAAAAAAAACTTCTGCTTACAATGAATATGGCTGCAACCTGAATATGTGCATAGGTAGCACCATCATCCATAACGTACATAAGTAAAAAGGACGGATGCAAACCTCTTAGAATTATTTACATCAGTGAAGCCAAATCATATCTTCTGCTGGGACATTTAGAAGGAAAAGATAATTCTTGAGGTTGACAGGATCAAATCTGCATGTCATGGTGTCTTTCTAGCTTCAGGGAGAGAACTAATAAGTAAAAGGTGAGAAGGCGCATGATAATTTAAAGTAGAGCAAATTAAGCATGCCATCCCCACCAAGCCACTTCTTTGCTCAGCACTTCGTTGTCACATCCCAGATGGATCTAGCTCGTTTCTGGAGGAAAACAATGTCCACTTGGATTAATATATTTCTTTTGTCACGCACAACCTATAGTACTGAACCAACTCTCTCTCGAACCAATCTACAATGTAATGCCCTACATTTGATTGGCTAGCACATCCGATGGTTCTTTAAAACTCTCTTCTAGAATTAATATGGTGGCTCTAATAGTGCCTCTCATACAGCAAAACGGTGCGATCTGCCGATACACCAAGAAAATAAAAATAAATAAAAACAAAGAGTTCTTTCACCGAAATCATCAGCCGCCACTTAATTAGTTCAGACTTCAGACATAGAAAAAGGTAGTACTCATGCAAACACATGTGGGTCTGAAAAATATGTGCCCGTGTTGACATCTATGCTAAATATTTCTACTATAAAATTTGATTATACCAACTATGACAGTAATGAAATGTTTGTAGCAGTGGATTAACTACTAATATTCCTCGCTATTGTTGTTAATTCGGTCCTTATGGAAGGCCAAATCAGAAGATTCTGCTACCTTAAACAGAAAATAACAGAACATATGTGTCCCCAACTAATTACTAATGAGATTATAGGAATTTCGTCAGAGTAACTACAGTGAAGATAAACGCGAAGAATGACTGGTCTGCTTAACGCATAACATTGATCTGCCATACAAACCCCACACAGGTGCACTGTGTAGAACTTAGGCATGCTGCCGCCTAGCCGCCATATTGGTGCCGTACTGTAGGTGTGTCCTATTTAGATTCATAGTTTTATCCTTACCTAGGTTATTAAATAATCTCCATGGAGCTATGTTGATCCTTTTGGTTGTGAGGGCACATCCATCACGATGAAGATGAACCATATCAATGAACCAAAGAAAACTGCGTGTGTCTAGTGACTAAGCAACTGAAGGAGGGACGTAGGAAGCGCCAATCTTAACTGCGGCAGATCGAGGACTTGTGAACAGAGAGGAGTGGACCAACCCACCTGAAGCCAGAGGAGAAGGAGGAATCTCCATGGCCGCTTCATCCCCGAGCAGTAGCGAGGTGTCCACTGGTCGTTCCTCCCTGCACGTCTACAGGAGAAGAGAAGAGCAAAGGTTAGAGAAAAGGGGATATAGAGAGGACGAAGCCAAGGGAGGGGATCCACTCACCGGACGAGAGGAGGACGACATGGCCACAGGTGAGGAGAAGATGCCCGAAACCCTAGCCATGGGGGGAAGGGTCGCGGGTGGGCTTTGGTGGCCTTGAACGCCGGATATAGCCGGAATGGAGGGCGCCGCGGTGCGAGGGGAGCCCGGGCTGTGCTTCGCGGTGGCGGGATTCGCCGGACGTCGCCTGAATCAGCCGTCGCAGGTGGCGCCGTAAGGAGCCGCGTGAAGAGTGAGAGATGGGACGGGAGAGGGATCGGTGGGTAAGGGATGCCGCGGATCCGGCAGCCTCCGGAGCTGCGAGGTGGGAGGAGAGGAGGGGGAGGGCCGGCGGGGAGGTGGAGGTGGGTCGGAGAAGGAAGGGGAGGCGGTGGGTGGCGACGAGGGCGCTGCCCCTCTGGATAAGATGAAACAGAGGATTGCGGGCTGAATTTCTTACAAATCAAGGTTTTTTCCGTAAAAATGAAGCGTTTTTCCAGTTCCACTTACAAAGGGACTGCGGGTTCAATTAGCAAAAAGTACAAGGACTTTGATGCAAAACTGCCGCGACGGTGAACTCGACAGATTTACACCGTGCTTTATTATTAGGGAGAGACTAGCACATATGCCCGTGTGTTGCAACGGGAGATAAAAATTTAGTGTCACCAGAGCACCTGATATATGTCACAAAAACTATCTCAACTTAAGGTGCATTTCTTTCACAAAATAATGAAGTGTGATCTATCTTACTGTCTTGAATCAACGTTCACTTTGAATTGAACTCTGTATAAGTGTAGCTAAACTGTTTGAAACAATGAAAATGTAGTCTGATATTGAATTGTTCTTGCAGAAGTAAAGTTCATGCTTTTTGAACAAACAACAGCTGATGATTTCTACTATACGTTGGGCACAAGAAACAATTGTCCCCTCTCCTATGAGCCGTCTCCCACTTTTGGCAACAGTTTTTGGCTGAAAAAAATACTAAAACAAAGACCATTACATCCAAATATCCATTTCTGAGCCCGGGCTCATCGGCCCCCTGTGAAAAGTAAATTAGAAAAAATACTAAAGAATTAAAAAGAACCAAGTTTTTTTTGCATGGAAGATGCTTTAGTGCATGAGGTAGTACAATACATTACTTGTGGTAGTGGTAGCAGCACAAGGATGCGATGAACAGATAGATCTCCACTTAATCTTGATGCTGCATCCACCACCTCGTCTTTTGTGCAGTTCTAAGGCAACTCCGACAACAAGGATTTTATCCCAACTTCCTCACAACCCTTTAGTTTAAATCCCACATGGGATTGAGAGTCCCTTCTATCGCCTACCAATACAATAGCTAATCCAGGAACATGTGCAACTACCTTTTTCATTCGACGAAATTGTTCAGCAATCTGTAACTTTATGTCCTCTGCAATTGACTTTCCATCAATAATGGTGCCCTGGATGCGAAATCAACTTTTAAGCAATAAAAGTGCAACTCTGAATCACATATCATTAGCCTGAGATTCAGAACTACACTGGGAAACAATCGTGAATTCAACATATGCTTGTCATGGATGGTACGCTTGCTTTTAATCTATATACTACACATCACAATATGCATCATACCAATTGATCAGATATGTGAGGCTTGACATCAAAATTCTGCGTACTATTAATCTAAGATCATCTTAAGAACTGGTTGAAAAATAAACTAAAAGGACAATTACCGAGTTTTTTACCATACAGGGAGGCTTGCAGTACTTTGTGCCATGTTGTTCTATACAGAGCATGAAGGAAGGGGAGCAAATGAAACAAATATATATACAAACAAAGGAGCAATTATTGTATGGATACATATTGTCCAGTCAAGAAAATCATTCAGAATTTCTCAACCCTACCGAACAAAGTTATAGGCCAAACCTCATGCTATTCGTGGTGCAAAGCTATAACTACATTATCACACCCTTTTTTTTACCATCTTGTATATGCACTGAACCAAGTGCAGTACTTGCCCCTCCAACGTCTCGTCAGTGCAGACCACACATTGCATACATGTCATCTTCAAACCATAAAGTCTGTAGTATGGCAGGAAGTTTTACAATTAGGATATGTAATTATACAAACAACGACTGGGCAGGCAAGTACATGTTGATCGATAATTCAAATTGTTATAAGCTAGAAAAACATCTATTTAGTAGCAGCAGGGAACATACTGATAGTTTGGATCACCATATGTTTAAAATGTGCATTATTCACCCTCACTTCAAGTCGTCTAAACCTGGTAGCAAGTCCAGATACATTGGTTCATATTGTGGCACTGCCCTGACCTTGTAAAATAATTTTCTACTTTCATGACTCATAACTCATGACTGTGAAAGGTAAAATCAGTAATTACAATTATATGGCACTCCTTTCGGTGCATTCGGAGAGAAAGGGGGGCGAGAGTAGCTACCCCCCAGTATTAACCAAATAAATACGCAATAAGATATCCTCTAATAACATACTCCCTCCGTCCGAAAATACTTGTCATCAAAATAGATAAAAAAGGATGTATCTAGAATTAAAATACGTCTAACTAATGTATATGGACACAAAACACACTCTTCAAACAAAAATCTTGTTCCTGGACCATTCAAAGTGTATTTGAAAGACATACATATCAGTGGACTCCCACGTCCATATGTATCTTAAATTTTTGAAGCCTAAGATGTGGCAGTACCTGCTTTTGTTAGACAGCTCCATATTTTGGATCTGATTGCAAGCTCCATATGCATCAGCCTAGTAAAGGTATCTGGGTGATTGGTTCATTTCTCCAGACCTGATAATCACAAGCAGTGAAAGGATGAGAAAATTGTGAATCAACCAAACATTTGCACAGTTAGATTATAAATAAATTGGACGACAAATATTTGAACAATCTGGCTAACCCATAAAACTGAAAAATCTAAGCTGGAACTGCAAGCTAAGCTGAGAAATCAAAAGTGTGAAGATGGACTGATGAAGGTAAAGTAACCACTTGAGTAAGAAAAGAATAAAGCAACAGGGACAACAACGATGCCGCTCTACAATCGTCTCTCTAATTCCATTCCCCTAGCTTTCCCTCTCATCTCCTTGCACATCAACCAGAACATCTGACCAAGATCAGAGAGAAGCAGTGGTGGGAGGGCGATGCAAGGTGATGAGCCGCGACACAATCGATCAAGCGCCGCTGTACTGACGGCGAGGGAGCTCCGCGGTGAAACCACCTATCAGCCATACCTTGATAAGGACTGAAAGAAGCCTTCGGTTCAGGGTCCGAAGAAGAATACATGTACATGGAAGGTGGAGCATAGGGTGGTGTCTGCTCTTTTGCGATTTATTGCCTCATGGCAAGGGATTAAGAAGGATGCGAAACCATTGACCACAACAAAGGCGAAGAAAGAAATCAACCATCAACCTCATCCTCTCCAACCACGTTGGGTGTCCCATGGTGCCGAGTTCAGCTGCCGTCCCCCTTATCCTCTCCAACCACTGAACCCCGCGATGCCTAGCTGCTATCTCACTCCTACTCCCGAACAGCCGCCGTCGCGCTCCTGCTCCCGAACGGCCGTGGTCACTGGACTGTGCTCCAAGTCACCGCCGCCACCGCCACCTGACTGCTCTCTCCTCGTCAACCCCCTCTCACTCGATCTCAATCTAGAAGCCCCCCTCAAAATCAGCACCCAAGGAATTGGTAGTATCGAACCAGCCAAGTCCCTTTGAAATCCGGGTTGGGCACTCCATGGATTTGTGTTCAGAAGGACACCAACGTCCAGTGGGCATCCCCAATGTGTCCCATCACAGCCTCCCCCTCCTCCTCCCTTCCTCCCTCTCTCCCTCCACCGTCTTCTCCCACCGCATCCCCGGCGACCCCAAGAATCCGAGGCGTGATCCCCCCAAATCGCACCCCATCTCCCTCGCCCAAAATCCCAATGAATCTCACGTCACATCATGGGATGCAAGAATCATGAATCCCCAAGTATATTCATCAACAATCCGGGAAGAAACCCCTGTCCGTGGTGGTCCGGCCATGGACATAGATCTACAGCTCCCCATCACCGTGCCATAGCCCCTGCACCCGCTGCCAGACCCCACCACCCGTTGCCGCTGCTCCCAACGCCGCCACCGCCGCCAAACCACTACCACCGCGACCTCGATCCAAATCAGAGGCATGGAGCAGGAAGAACGGCCGCCGATGATGGATGGCCGGAGAAGAAGACCGCCGGCGGCGCCCTACCCGGACGGATCGAGCGAACCCGTGCTTGTGTGCGGGCCTCCAAGCCGATGCTCGACCCGGCACGGGGGAGGGGCGGGCCCCGAGGAGCGGGGAGCCGGCAAATCTGTCGGCCAGGTGCTGGGCGCCGCCCTCCATCATCGCCGTCGTTTGGGGAGGGGCGCGGTCCTGGTTGAGGCGGCGCGGGGCAGGAGGTGGCGGCGGGATGGAGGTGGAGATGGGATCGAGGAGGCAGGATCGTGTGGGGCGCTGGTCTTTTTTTCTTCTTTTCTCTCCTCTGTACCGGTTCGGGTCTGACTTATGAGGGGACTGCGGGTGCAATTTCTAGAAAATAGGAGGGTCTATTTGCAAAAAAGGCGCGACGTTGAACCCGACGGACTCAATCCATGCTTCTCTACTAGTAGTAGTCTCTATCTCTTCTCTACTAGTCTCTACTCTACACTACTACTCCCTCCTTTTTTCTCTGCGTATAACATCCATCACGGATACCAAGGAAAGGCTGGCTCGATTTTTCTGGAACTAATTTGCCCCTGCTTTAGCGCTGGTTTGTTATTGATTTGCATGCAGCCGATTCGCTCTCGCATGCGGTCTCCTTGATTCCCTCAACTGCCTCTCCTCTCCTACTCTGCATGGCCAACGGGAGAAGGCAAGTATTTACCGTGAACGATTGCATGCATCAGCTTTTTAGGGGCAGGACAGGAAAGTATCGGTGTGGAAAAGAAGCGCGCAGAGTAAAACGGGAAAAACGGAGGAAAGTTATGCGCAGAGTATAAAGGATCGGAGGGAGTATTAAACAAGAGAACTTGGCGGACGAAAACTCTGCCGGACCCACGCTCGCGCAAGATCAGAACGGTTCCACAAATTCTGTTCGCGTCCTAACAACAAATGGCTAAACTACAGAAAATTAGCCACAATTAACGGCAATTAAACACGTCCGCCTAACAACAAGTGGCTAAACTTACGGGAATCAGATGGATCTTCCTACCCTTGCCCACCCGGACGTACGTCACAGCCGCAGAGCCTGTCCTGCGCCATCGCAGCCATGCGGCGCGGACGGCGATCGCGCCGAAGAGCTTCTCGCGAAAGCAGGTGCAGACTACCTCTTGTGCGCAATATGTGGCCGGTTCCATCCAAGTTAATCTCAGTGTCTTTCTTCGATGTCGTTGTTCAGACGGACACTGCAGTGAGACGTCGGCGTCGCAAGCCACTGTTGCGCCGTCGCCGCCCAGCCAGTTTTGGCCATCGCCCCCTTCCGCGGCCGACGACGTAGGCGCCGAAGAACTCCTCTGGCAACGCACCTGCCTGCACCAAGGGAACATGGTATGATTTTACAGGATATTCAATTGGGTTAACTTATGGGGCCGACCAGTTCCTGATTTTACACAAAAATCTATTTAACATATATGTGCGTTCTTCATTTGCTTCCCTAATCTCTGTCAAATTTGCATCCTTATAACAATGTTCTTCACTCTCAAATTTGCATATTTACAACAATGTGCTGATCAATGCATCATTTTTGTGCAAACCGTAATAGATCTACCTCCTGTAATTTCAACATGAATTTTAACAGTGCATCAAACTGGAGCCCTCCATCATATTGGTTTAACAGTATAGTATTCGAATCTATATGACTGAATGAATAAAACCCAGTCAGTATGATGTATTTGTAACCTGATCCAAGAGAGTGCGGAAGAAAACCCAGTCCAAGAATATGCATTTTTCTGTACATAAATGAGGTAATCTTCTATTATCAAATTTGCATATTAGATGGCTGCGGGATAAGCATTGCATGATAAACAAAAATATTAAACCAAACATATAGGCTCGGAAACAGTTTGGATTTTACAAGAGAAGATCTACTAAAGTAAATTTAGGTAGAATCAATGGCGGAGCTAGGATTTGGAAACATGATAGTCCTCCAAAATTATGTCGTTTCAGTTGCAGAGAAGCTTTGATGTATCACAGTAGTCTAACTGATGCATTCAACAAATAACTGGAATATTCAGAAATTATGTGAGTAAGTACCTGATCATTTTGGCCAAAACAAAAGCCAAGACTATCATGAAGTAAACCTGTCAAATACTTCTTCTGTACAACGCTGAAAAGCTTCGGGATGAGTATTGAAAACCTGTCAATGTGTATGGCAGGCAGGTATGCATCCCCATTCCCATCTTTGTGTTTATTCCAGAGTCCCAAAAATTTAGGATGGAACGAATTCCATGACTCTTAGATAGTTAGATGGTCTTCAAAATCCATTTCTTGTAAGCCTGCAAAAGCACTTTTGTTTTGACAGGGGGTCCGGGACAACAAGAAATATATCTAAAAGATTTTGATATATCATGAATAACACTTGTGCAGCTGCCGTAAGTAGTACCGAAGATGCCGCAAATGTTTATGGACTTCTAATAAGGCAAGTTATTCCAAGAAAGGAAATTTTTGAGGTGATAAACTCTTTGAGCCAACCACCGTCCTCTATATATGAGAACCATACCATCATCATTCTTCAAACTGTATTATCCTACAGTCATACATACTTATCCTACTGTATTATTGTACTATGCTTCTCTTGATCCTCTTTGATTTGCTATAAACCTCGCATTTGGAAACTTAACCTGCACATCCAAGAACATGTGTTCATTTTTCAAAATAGAAGTAAATTTCTTTGGCAGGATCAAGGCAAATCAACCTCATCTGTCTTGGTCCCTATCGCCCCTAGCCACCCAGAATTCTAATCCACCAATCAATCAGCTTTATCGCAGCATGGTTGCCTGAAGAATAATAACTAACTGGAATCCCCACTCATAACAGTTGCCGCAACCAAGTTAAGAACGTCTAATCGAACAGCTTACTCCAAGATTAGGCAGACCAAAATAGGATCACCCCAACTTCTAATTTTTCTCCCCGATTCTAAAATAACTCTCATGCTTAAACCTAGACTACTGAGCTACATATGTACTATACAGGAATGGATAGCAATTAGGGATTAAAAGAAGTGGGTAATGGGGAATAACTCATATCAGAAACAAGCAGATATGAAAGCTGAAGTGGGGAATAGATCGTCTAATGGCGCCGGCTTGCACTTGCAGGGACCATCCACTGCGCTTCTACTGCCGGATCTAGGCAGGGCAGGGTGTGGCGCAGTCGCACGCACAGGGTGGTGGGAGCCACCGATGAGCGAGATGGAGAGGGAGGCACCGGGCGCGAGGTTGCGACGCACGATTGCCACTGCCCCCAGACGAGTCCCGCGCCCAGCGACCATGCCGAGCTCGAGCGGATCCTTTGGCACTTCGGCGACAGACTCGACGAGGAGGGACCGAGAAGATTGGGGAGAGTGCGAGCCTGCGAGACCTCGCTCCAGTGATGGGAACGAAGAGGATGGGCGGCCTGAGGAGGTAGAGAGAGGGAGAAAGAGAGAGAGAGAGAGAGAGAGAGAGAGTGTGTTGTGGGCTTGTGGCCACCATGGATAGGGAGCGGTGGGGAGGCAGTGAAGGGATAAGGTTAGGGGCAGGTTGGTGAGAGAGCTGAGGAGAACCCAGAGGGAGAGACAAGTGTGCTCTTTTTTCTTTTTTAAGGGGTCATTTCTTTTCTTTTCTGAGTTGGTATTTTAGCCCGTTTGGTCTAAGTCAGATCAGATATAGCGTCCGATGTTGTCCAATTCATTTTTTATCCCTAGCGTTTTTGGTCATTTGGTTTGTATTCAGCATTGGACTTTGTCCAATTCTTTTTTATCAAGTGTGTCCAGTTTGACTATGTGGATGTGCGATCATTTTATACGGTCACAAGGTATAAAAAGTTCATTCACAATCATTTTGAAAGTTTTATAAAACTATTAAGATTTTTATCGGTATTTGTTATTGAACCTATCAAAATTTCATAATCATGCAAGTTGTGGTCTCTGAATGTTAAATTTTATGGAGTACCTACTGGGCGGTATTTTGTCCGACACTCATATTTTGCTGTATAGGATGATTCATTGCCAGCCATATAAAGGTTTTGATTTTGCAATATGTCAAGTTCAGTTCAAATTTATTTATACTTACATTTTCTTCAACGTTATTTTTATGTTAATTTTTAAATTTACGCCATGAATTTGTTTTTTCAGTTTTACAAGTATTTGTTAAGACAACTGAACACTTTTATGTTTCGCAGTGAGTGTTTTTGGAAGTGTTAAAGGTCATCAAGAATATTTCATTATATTAACACTTGAATAGGTTTATATGACACTAAGATGTATGTAACATTTTCACTCTTTATGATAGCCAGGTGGCAATAAAAATAAGGAGAGAAACAATGAAATCCTTGACGAGGACCTCTAATTCCTAAAAGGATAACCTTCATATTTTCTTGATTTTACCACGTGCTTGCAAGTTGGAAACTGTATTCAAGTATATTTGTTGTAGGTTGTACCCTAGATGTGTAGAGAATCTTGCCTTGTGCAAGAAAACGCGCATGTAAAAGAGTAAAATTTATGCGTTAATGAAGACGTGCGTTGCACCTGCACGCTTACTAGTAGTATAGTAATAAACAATCAAACTAATTCTTTCTTACTAATTCTTTCTTAAAGCCACACGCCAGGTGTACACAACTTAATTGGCACCGTATGATTAGACCCGGTAAACTTAATCTAACAGCTAGCCTTAATCTAATCTATTTTCTGGTGTGCACTTAGTATTTTACGTTGGCTGAACGTGCTTCACCCGCAGAGGAATAGAAAGCTCCTCCCCGCAACTACGCAATCCCTACAATCACGCAAAGGGCAGAAAAAAAAAAGGAAAGGGATCGCAGTCGGATCCCCTCGCTCGCTAACTGCAAGGCCGCGACCCACGCCGCCGCCTGACCCTCCTATGCCACCGAAGCCGCCGCAGAACCGACGAGTGCGCTGGCTTCCAACCCCGCAGGCCTTGCAGGGGCGGCGGCTTCCAGCCCCGTCGAGGAAGAGAGGGATCGAGGAAGAGAGCCGCGTCCGGCGGCCTGGAGCGTGTTGATGGCCGCGGCGGGGACGGCGGCTTCCAACACTGCATGCCTTGCAAGGACGGCGGCTTCCAACCCCACGGGCCTTGCACGGGCGCCGGCTTCCTCGATCGGTTATGCGGCGGCGGCGGGATCGGGGATGAGAGCCGCGTCCGGCGGCCTGGAGCATGCTGATGGCCGCGGCGAGGACGGCCCATGCCCGCCAATCTGCTCCTCAACTGCGACCTGCCCCCTGAGTCAAACTCTAGGGCCTTTTCCTGAACAGATTGGAGATTGACAAGAAGGGCAGCGACCGCAACTACGACCTGCGGCAGAGGAGAAACTAACGGCGAGCAACGGAGGCCTGACGCGCTGCAAGTGCGGGACTCAGCGGTGCTCTCCGTGCACCACCGTTGGTTGACGGTGCTCGAAGCTGAGAACTCCGTGCTCAGAGTCACCGGTGGCGGCGATTTGGATCAGGGCGGCGGCGGCTGAGTAAGGGCACTGGTGCGGTCGATGTACTCCAAAAAGATTTATATTTAGGAACAGAGGGAGTAATTAAGATGGATTAAGGGTTGTGCATTTTTAATTATTCAGAGTGAATATATAGCAGGCTGGTTCAGTGATCATCTGTGAACTAAAATTATGCTCTTTTGTTCAGGTAAGATGGGAGGATGACACAGACTGTAATACGAAATTAGACTATCACGATAAGTATAGATTGGTGAATCGTTCCTTGGACCTGCACGGTTATAATCTACGTGTTCTACGTGTTAAGATGGATGTTGATTTGTGAATCGTGCGTTATTATCATGCATGTATGACATGACCTTGTTCTTATAAACCAGATATTATTACTGTTTGTTTTTGGGAAAATTTGTGGTTCATCAGGTAAGAACCATGAACAATCATATTAGGATTATCCTTGCGATAGTGTATGGCCCTTAATCAATTATACTGATGATAAAGTTAATTGTTTGGGACTCATTTATTATGTTCCTATTTTCCATTTTTGTACCTTTGTTCCAAGTTTGTGTCTCTACCATGTCCATTTGTACAATGCTTAATGGTATCACAAGCCCTGTGAAGTTTGCATTATAAAATAGACATTCTGGAATATATGATTCCATCTTTTTACTATACACAAACTAAATAGCTTATGCCCATAAAGTTCTCTATGGAGAAGTTAATCCAGTTTTTTTATTCCTTGCAAATGGTTGGTAGAAGTTCATACAATTAAACCTACTATACGTCGGGTTTTGGAGACCTGCGCTCTACCGAACTGAACTAAGAGCGTTTTAATTTATTAAAATAGTTTTTTTTCTGTTCCTAACGTGTACAAAAACTGCTTGAAGTCCAGGTAAAAAGAGAAACTCTTTCTACAACTACATTAGTATTAGTACCTATATACATTAAATGGAAAATAGCTAATGTAAATTTTATCTGCGAATGACCCGTTCGCATAATAAGAATGTGCATGGTCTGGTCTGCTAATTATGAAGTAAGGAGTTTATCCAGTTTCTATTTTATTTCTTGTAAGGAGTTTGTAGAAACTCATCCAGTTGACTGCTTTTGATGTGTGACATACACATACTAATGTGATTTTTTTTTTCTAAAAAAACAATCTCAATATAAAGGAGCAAATTCCTTTTATAGTTATTCGTGTGTTGCACGTGCACACTTACTAGTTATTATTAGGGAGAGAAGAAAAGATTAGTAGGTAGAGATAAAGCACGGGTTCACCGTCGCGCACCTTTTGCAAAAAAGCCCATGTGTTTTTCGGTAATTGAACCCGCGGTACTTTTTTAAGTGGATATTTGTGAGAAAACGTTTCGTTTTTATAAAAAGAACCATGTGGTTTTGAGTATTCAACCCTGCGTTGCTCTCGTTTTGGGGCTGCTTGGTGCAGAACGTCGGCGACGGCTGAAGCTTGCAGGGGCCGAATACGTGCACGACGGGGGCTGGGGAGGCTGATCCGGAGACGGGTGGCGAGGCGGGGGTCGCCGGTGACGACGATGAAGGCTGGAGCGCGGCTTCCCGGACGGATCCATGGCATCCGCGGGTCTTGGGCAGAAATGGGACAGGGAGGTGAGGGGGAGAAGTGAGAAAGGAGGAGCGGTGCGGCGACATGAGGTCAGACGAGGCTGCGGTGGCGCGGTGTGTTAGCCAGTGAACCGTGATGCGCGTGTGTGTGCATGCGCAGATCGCGTCAGGTCCGGCCTGTGGCGGCCTCGGGTACGTTCGACCGCGCCCAGGTGCAGTGTGTGTGTGTGACCGCGCGTGCGTGCGCGTGGGTAGTTTTCAGCTATCGATGGAGCCGGAGGAGTGACTGCGTCTAGGCTGTTGGTGGCCGCGTCGTGTGCGTGCGCGCGCGACGGGAGCGCGGGCCAGGTATAGCGACGGGCGCGGGGCATGGGCGAGTGGGAGCGCCTGGGCGCGGCGTGCGTGCGTGTGTGGATATAAACTCTCGCCAATCTTCTGTGTATTGCTGGCCGGGCTGAGTTCGTGCTCAGGAAGAGAAAAGAAAGGCGTTCGTGCGCCGGGAAACAATCTTGCCATGTCCCTGTTCTTTCTTCTCTAGTCTTCTTCTTCCTCGAGAGCGAGAGGCGAGAGCTGAGTGAGGTAGAGAGGTAGAGCTTCGCGCGAGCAGGGGAAGGCCGGCGACAACAACATTTGGTATCAGAGCCACAGGTTCGGGGGGCGGCCGTGGCGTGCGGCCGCGGACGCGGCGCGCACGGCGAGCGCGGCGAAGATGGAGGCTGCGGCCACGGCGTCTGCGGCGAGCACGGCGGACATGGACGCGTCGGCTGCGATGCGCGGCCATGCACGGTGATGCCGTGCGCGCAACGAGCAGCGGCGATCGCGGAGACGAGGAGGCCGCGGAGGACCTGCGTGGTGGCGCAGAGGCTGTGGCGGCTCGGCGCGACGACCGTGGAGGCGCTGCGCTGCAGTTGACGGCGCAGCGGTGCAAGGGCAATAAGCGCGGCGGCGAGCCGGGCGCGACCGGTGCGTGTTATGGGTGCGCACCGGACGCGTCGGGACCGTGGGAGTGGACCGCGTCGAGGCGCTGGACCTGGTTGCGCAGACCGCGTACGTGCGCGGCGGGAGCGCGGACCGGGAGCGCGGGGACGTGGGGAGTGCACGCGAAGGGCACGGCAGCACAGTGGCAGGCGTGGCAGCAACGTCAGGGCGGTGGCGGCTACAACGACGACGTCGACGGCGCGCCGCCGGCGTGGCGAAGGCAGCGGAGGACTGACCGCGTCGGGGCGCTGGACTCGGGCCATGGCGACTGCGTGCGTGCGCGTCGTGTACACGAGCTTGGGAGCGCGGGACGTGCGGTGCTGCGCGGTGGAGGCTGTAGCGGCGGCCATGGCGTCGACGTCGACGACGGGCCAACTCTTCAGTAGATCACGGTTTAGGGGAAGAATGTTAGCCAGTGAACCGTGATGCGCATGTGTGTGCATGCGCAGGTCGCATCAGGTCCGGCCCGTGGCGGCCTCGGGTACGTTCGACCGCGCCCAGGTGCAGTGTGTGTGTGTGTGTGACCGCGCGTGCGTGCGCGTGGGTAGTTTTCAGCTAGCGATGGAGCCGGAGGAGTGACTGCGTCCAGGCAGGGGCGGGCCCAGGAATTGAAGACTGTGTATTCAAATTTTAAATTTCTTTTGGGAAGCCTATAGCCTTTCTTTTGGCGTGTATAACAGATTATAGTAGTATATTATACTAGTTCTAAACTATACAAAAGATATTTCATAATATATTATATTCATCAAAATTGATCATAACTTGCATTGTTCAACATATAAAAGTAACTAGCGGTTGGGGCGCCACCGGGTGGCGCCGCTTAAGAGGAAGTCGGGCGATGCCAGATGGGAGGCGCCCCTTCGGTTGCTTTTTTTTTGCCACACATGCATGTATAAATGAGAACCTTGTTAATCAATGACCATAAAGCAGGCCAAATCCCTTGAGAGTACTAAGAGTGCAGAGCAAATAGGAAAAAGCTAATCTAGTCTAAATCTGTCATGTTACCTTACTGACATACTCTTATAACAGCAGCTAAAACAAAAGAATGAAAATTACTTCTCTGAGCTGCTCTTATTTTGGTGTTGCTTCTAACTGCACCTTCATCAGCTCCTCCTACAAACACCAAAACAAAGGATTGAGGAGAATGCATCACGAAACTGCATAACAAAACTGTACCACAGTATTCGAATATATCACAAACCTCTGCAGCTTTAAGAGCACTTCATATATGAATATGTCGAGTAAATTTGTAAGATGTGAGAGAATATGTGAAAAAGGCAACACTGGAAACTATAGTGACCTTGTGAAATTATGTTATAAGCACAATTATCTGACGTAAAAGTAATTTAGGGGTGCCATCATAAAAAAGGATAAAAAAATTAAATTAAATACAACACAGTGCATATACCAGATGAAAAAATTCCTAACACGATTACATTGTAGTAGGTAATTCTGAAACAACAAAAATGCAATTAAGCATACAGAGCCTGGAGAAAGGGGAATAAGCTAAAGGTTATATAATGTCTAATATGTAATTATTTGATTGGTTGTGCAACATACTTTGACAAATAACTTTTTCGTTAAATTATTCTTCCCGTTGAAATATCTGATAGCTGCCTAGCAGAGAACCATATCATGCAACAACAATCATGGTAAAGTCAAAGCATTCTGTAAAACTGCACAGAGCTGAAGTCAAGAATGAAAGAGTCTTACCCTATTCCGTATGAGGTCACAAATCACAGGCCATATCGTCATTGAGTATTTTAATCGCCTGCAAAAATCAGCACAAATTTAATCAGGGATGAACAACTCCCACAAAATATGATCGAGTAGTCAGCGGCTCAAGAATAGGAATGGCACACTATTGCATATAAAGGAATGTTTTTTTTCATTATGGAGTACTCAAGTTCTTATCTTAGAGAGCTGAGCTGAACTGAACATAACATTTCAGAACAAGCAAACGAAAAGTTCAGTTCATACAGTACCGTAGAGGATCAAGAGGCAGCCCCAATC
Source organism: Aegilops umbellulata (assembly GCA_032464435.1). Lineage (NCBI taxonomy): Eukaryota > Viridiplantae > Streptophyta > Magnoliopsida > Poales > Poaceae > Aegilops > Aegilops umbellulata. The sequence continues at coordinate 477,779,331 of CP136055.1, forward strand.
GGCCCGACCCCAATGACTCGCTCCTTCCTGCCAACACCAGGTGCTCCGATCCTCTCTGCTTGACGTTGGTGTCGTGCTCGGTGAAATCCAGTAGGAGCATGTTTTTACTGTGCTTTTGTGGAAATTTCTTACTTCCCCTTGTTGTTGGGTCCATCTAGGTCTCTATAAGAGAGGAATCACACTCTGTTTTGTCATAACAGTTCTGCAATCTAGGAATGAGGCCAACTTCAGTAGCTGGTTGAAGTTGCACTAAATTTCAAAACTATTGTGGTGGGCGACCTCCTACAGGAAGAAAATTACAGTGTGGATGTGGATCCATAGTCCATAGGATGGTCAGGACATGATGGATTGAGAAGTAAACAAATCTTTATTTCTATTTCACATCTAGGATTGTGAAAGTAAATGATTTTACAGATGCTCATATTAACAAGCCTTGTACCTGTAACAATGAAGTCCCAACAACAACTCTTGTGCATTCAGGTAAACGCTATATAAATTTCTTGAATCACTTTCCACCTACACAGGAAGGTCCTATCTGAAACAATTCAATTCTTATATAAGAGGAATTTTCCCAGTGAGGGTTCACAGGCCTGAAATAAACAACATGGTCTTGTGTTTGGTAGATAATGAAATCCGACATATTGTTATTTGTTTGCATCTTTCAAACATATTTTCTAATTGTTCCCTGGTGTTGTAAACTAAAGGTGTTCGGAATCTTCAGGTGCCAAATGTTTGTCAGGTTAAGAGAGGTGCAAACACAAGTAAGAAAAAGAAAATGGATTAAACAAAACTTTACACATTCATGTGAAGATAAATCAGAAATTACCAGCTCAGACTCCAATACCAGAGGGTACATGAGCCTGGATGGTGCCCTGTATCCGCAAACAGGAGCAATGATCCCGAGTTACAACCCGGAGGCATCAAAAGTAGGATTCTTCAATGGTAATAGTGCTAATAGCAATGGTATGGTGGTGTTAGATATGAGTGACATCGGTGAGTATCAGAGGATGATGGAAGGTGAAGGACCGACCAGAACATATAGCGATACAGATTCCATGAAGGGGGCTTATAGCAACACTGCAGAGATGCAGGTAACATCTGGAACCTAACAATCAAGTAATATCATACTGCTTAACTACGATAGTACCAAACTTCCATGCAGCGCTGGTAAAAGGAAAGTGCTTAACTAAAAAATTAGAATCACCGATGTCACTCATATCTAACTTCCAGTACAGAGAATCTGTAACATCTAGCCATATGTCAAGAAGATTGACAAATTAGAATCCAGTACGATATAGGAGTAACTAAAATGAGAGTTGCAGCTCGGAAACTTCTGCCATTTCAAGTATAATCATACATGTAATCAGATACTGAAAATGTGAATGGAAATGCACAAGACATTTGTTAACATGATCATGTTGCTGGTCATAAGCAATTAGTGCATCACAGACCATTTGTACATGAAAGCTTACACACATCACCATTGGATAGCAGAAATGCAGGACTCGCATAATGTGGTTGGATTCATTTGAATTATAAGCAAAAGGCAAAATGGGCTTATAACCAATTAGGCCAAGAACTCCATATTTTAGTTAGTAGCAAAAAGAGAGCAACTCTATCTTAAAAATAATTGCCCATCCGTCAAGAGCACCGCAGAAAATGAGAAAAACAAACGGGACGGAGGAGATCCTCCTAGAGGACTCTGAACTATTCTACGCCAAATTACCCTTGTAGATCGGGTCGGTTACAAGGGAGAACCCAAAAGCCTATCTAGCACCAGGCACATTGTACAGGCCCAAGATAAAGAAATAACAAACATTGCAGTTATAAACTTATAATTCATTTCAGATACATGTACTTAAAAAAAGAAGTTGTAGTAGAACTCACAGGTGAAGTACACACAACAATGGACACTATTTTTACATCATGTACTCAGTAACGCTAAGAGTGTGGTGAGAGGTTCTTGTCTTCTTGACAACAAAACATAAACATTTCAATTGATGGGTTTCAGCTTGCATTCAAGTTATCCAACAATAACCCACAATATAGAAAATCCGCAGTTGGTTAACAGGGAAAATCTTAATTTATACATTATTTTTTCATGCTTTCTGAAATTGAAACACTGCCTCTAAGGTTCCAGCAAAAGATCCAACCTGGCCATCACCCTCCCCTCCAGAAGTGAAACTGGAAGGTGGAAGCACTGCCATATTGAAATTCTCCACATCAGCAAAACTATCATCAATACCAAATTTCGAAACTCAATATAAAACCAGAAGCGGCCGCCGACCCAGACGGCGACCTCGGAGGCGATGTCGGCGACGCTACCGATATGTAGGGCATATCAACACAAATCTGCAGTACAAAACTAATTCTCAGTTTGCACAAATATGAGTATTAATGACTCAAAACAATCAGCAATGACAGGGACTGACCAATATACAGATAACTAAGCAGATTTGTTAACCTATCATCATGTAAACAAAAATGATAGGAGAAAACCATTTATGGAACAGTGAGAATGAAATCAAACATGCACACACTATGAAACGGTGCGATCTTTGCACATACGGGCAGAGAGAGAGAGAGAGAGAGAGAGAGAGAGAGAAGGATTGACAGAAACTCACATTGACACCAGCCATCCCTCGAAGATGCCTCCCTGCAGATCCATATGACACCGTTGCTCCTTGTCCGTATTGTCAACCTCTCCTCTACCCATGAGGCATCCGTCGCCTGGGTCTCCGGCCTCGTTGCTCCATCCCCACCATGGACCTATTGGACCTCCCCTCATCAGCCAATCTGGTGGAAGGGGATCAGCGAAAAGGAACACGGCGGCAGGGCATCTCTGCAGTCCGTGCTATCCTTCTGCGTCGAGGATGAAGAAGATACTTTCAGGAGGAAGAGTAGGCGGGCAGCGGGGCGTAAGAGACGCCGGAGGGAATGGGGATTTTTTTCCTTCCTTTCCGGTGAACCCTAGCCTTGATAGCTTTCTCACCTTGGGGACGGCTGCAGCGGCGAGACGGTGACAGGTAGGAGGAGGCGGAGGGGCGGTGGCGCACGTACAGGGGAGGAGAGGCGACACCACTGGATAGAGAGAGGGGGCCGAGGGTAGCGGCGGCGCTGGAGTGGGAGGAGGAGGCCCTCGAGGCAAAGGGCATGGGGGGAGAAGGAGGCGCTCGAGGCGGAAGGTTTCGCTTGACAAGTTTTCCGTTCTTTCCCTTTTTCTCTTTACTCCTCTTTTTTTTCCTGCCCAACCAATGCTTTTGACGTGGCATGCACGAGAGGTCGCCCTTGTAGCGACTGTTAAAGGGTTTAATTGTGCAACATATTGTGGCAAAATCTAAGATATATAGAGGATAGAAAATAGAAAAGGATAAGAAACCTTACAAATTACAGGAGTACTATTCTTTATAGATAATGTCCACTGTAGCAAAATCAAAATTTATAAACATTCTCACATTACAAATTTTAATGGAAAATTGCAAATTCTCATGTCTAAATAATTCACAATCGACTGCAAACAAGTTATAATTTCACTATAATTAAATAGGCAGAGAAGTGTTCAAACTAACTTACATTTGTTTGTATGTAGTGTAGTGCATCCTCCTTAACAGCACGAGAAGAAAATTGTGCACCTGCCTGCAGCGATAGATGTATTCAGTTGGACTAAGAAATAAGGATTGGCATGAGAAGAGAGCTCCCAATTTCAGAAGTGAAGGATTAATATATCCAATTAGCAATTATACCTGAATCTGTGGGTTGTGCTTTGAAACTGAACCAATGTCTGCTGGCTCCTGCCCGCTGCTGGATCAGAACCAGGGTAAGCGGGGGATGAATTCGTCGCGCCGTCCGGGCCGCCGTTCGCACGTCCAATCGCCAAGCAGGCGATGGCAACCGCCGTGGCCTCCTGGCGGCTAGCCGCTCGCGTGGGGAGAGAACAGGGCAAGGTGTCGGTTCGTCTTCGTCTGACCTGATCGATAGATTTTTTGAGGGTCGATGGTCGACAGATCGATGGTCTGCATGCGTGTGTGCCCTACAGCCACTTGGGCCAATGGGCCAAGTCGCGGAGTCGTAGAGTTTTGGGCTGAAATACTTAACTAGCAAGTTTGACTGTACAGTTTCGTTTTTCCTTATATATACGCCGTATATACATTATGTATATCTAATTTTTTGGCAAAATTAATGGGTATTCAACTGAATACCCTTGAATTGAGGTGGGCCCGCCCCTGCGTCCAGGCTGTTGGTGGCCGCGTCGTGTGCGTGCGCGCGCGACGGGAGCGCGGGCCAGGTATAGCGACCGGCGCGGGGCATGGGCGAGTGGGAGCGCCTGGGCGCGGCGTGCGTGCGTGGATATAAACTCTCGCCAATCTTCTGTGTATTGCTGGCCGGGCTGAGTTCGTGCTCAGGAAGAGAAAAGAAAGGCGTTCGTGCGCCGGGAAACAATCTTGTCGTGTCCCTGTTCTTTCTTCTCTAGTCTTCTTCTTCCTCGAGAGCGAGAGGCGAGAGCTGAGTGAGGTAGAGAGGTAGATCTCCGCGCGAGCAGGGGGAGGCCGACGGCAACAACACGGTGCAGGGTACAGCCGCGGCGGTGGTGGCCATGCGCGTCATGGGGACGGAGGCGAGCGGCTCGGCCATTGCCGCGATGAAGCAGGAGAGGAGGAGCATTGAGGTAAGGCGAGGAAGAGCGAGGCCGGCGGCGGTGCAACCTCGCCGGGGTGGGGCGGAACCGGCCAGTGCCGGGGATCGGGCGCGCGCTTGGGGCGCCTCCCCTGACGGCGCGAGGTGGGAGAAAGGAATCGGGGCTGTCCAAGGAATCGATTGGATTGCTTTTTTTCAGAACAGATTGGATTGCTTTTTTTAGGGGTAACAGATCATACCTGGCCAAACGGGCCGGCCCGGCACGGCACGGCCCGGCCCATCGTAATCGTGCCTGGCCCGGCACGACCAGCTAGGGCACGATTACTATATGGGTCGTGTCGTGCCGGCCCGCGTGCTGCGCCCCCAGGCCCAGGCACGACCCAATTAGTAAACGGGCCGGCACGTTGGCCCGTTTAGCATGGTGGGCCGCGTATTTTAGCCTATTATTTGACGCACTGAGCGTTTTAAGCCTATTTTTACATGTTGGGTCATATATAGATGTATAAAAAAATAAAAAAATGTAATCGGGCCGTGCCGTGCCGGCCCGCGTGCCCAGCCTCCAGGCCCAAGCACGGCCCAGGGCGTGCCGCGTGCCGGGGCCGGCCCGTTTAGACCGTGTCGTGCCTGGCCCAAGGCGGGCCGTGCCGGCGTGCTCACGGGCCGGCACGAAAAACCCGGACCATTTGGCCAGCTATATAACAGATTGGATTGCTAGGTTACGTTAAGGTGGGTGTGGCTGGGCTGGACCTTAGGCCGAATGGGCGGCCGGTTTAGATACTGCTCTCTCTCTCTCTCTCTCTCTCTCTCTCTCTCCCCTAATTCTCACATTTTCTCTGTTTATTAAATATAAATAGACAAAGAGTAAAAAGGAGAGAGGATTAGGAATGGGGTTTTGGCAAGGTGCTATTTTTCCTGGACTCGCAAAAATGTGCTTCTTCCAAGAAAATTAGAAGTGGGCAATACAAGGTTTAAATTCAAACACATTTGAATTTATTCAAATAGGTTAGAACTATGACAAGGTTTTAGAAGTGTCCAAATAAATTGAAAATTTTGGTGGACCTTGGTAAAGTATTAAAATGGTGATTGGGAAAGTTTGGGGACAAAACTTGAAGTATAAAAAGGCATTTGATTTTTTGAAAAGCTCAAAAAGGAATTTGGAAAAGCAATTGTATAAAATGGAAGGAAAGATCAAATGATTTTCTGAAAAAGTTCATAGTTTTTAATTTGGTGTGAAGCATTATAAATGGCATGATGAAATGAAAATGCATAAAATAAAACAAGAAACATTATAAAATATGCAAGTTAGTGGAAGGTAGGGAATTTATAGGTTAAAAGATCAAAAATAAAAAATGGTGGAATTATAGGCAGGTCACGAGTCGTGCTGGCAGGGAGAAGCCTGCCTCCCGCACTCGTCATCGACTCATGAGGAGGACTCGAAGTCTCGCGTAAAGCAGGCCATTGTCCTCGGTGCTCCTCCAATAATGTTGGATCCCCGTGTCCTAGCATCTCACCACTCCACTGAGTCAAGGCCGAGTTTAGGTTGCTTGAGCGGAGTATGATTTAATTCGTAACCATGTACAGTTCTGTCTGGTTTGATTTCACCATTTTAGGTCATGAACAAACATGTATTGGATGGATAAAGGCAATGTGCATGATTCATAAACATAGGTCAAGCAGAGTCTATCAATTCCTTGAGATTATAATCATGTCTACACAAGTCATTTTGTGTATTGAAGTTGAAGAGTGTAGCACGGTTGATGAGTTGAAGCGGTATGAAAACATTAACTTTTATTAAAAATAAGGATATTTCCATTTTTAACCTTATTATCAACATTTATTAAAATTGGATATAAAAAAGGTGCACAATGACACATGAAGCAGGTTGTGCCCCTTTTATTGCCCCGTGCAACGCACGGGCATTTGTACTAGTAATCTATATATATATATATATATATATATATATATATATATATATATATATATATATATATCTTAAAAAATCTATATATCTATATCTTGTCTAAAAATAATAATCTATATTAAAAAGACCAAAAGAGGCAGATCTAATCAATCTCGGTCGTAAAATCATGTCAATCCAACAATCTATATTGCTCCAATAGCGAGTGCTTAATATGTTTAGCGTGTAATTAATATCATATCAAATGTCAATTTCTACACTATCCGCGTAATAAATGTGAATTGATATCCTACATAATACCAACATGCAATTTATTTTCTTTTTAATACTCCCTCCGTCTCAAAATTCTTGTCTTAGATTTGTCTAAATACAGATGTATCTAGTTACGTTTTAGTGTTAGATACATCCGTATCTAGACAAATCTATGACAAGAATTTTGGGACGGAGGAAGTACCAACATTCATTGCACGTACGCATTTACTAGTAATAAAAAAGCTCTTGTCATGAAGGTATATGCCTAGCCCCACTCCTTTTGTATATTATTTTTCCTTTGTGTTTTTTAAATCTTTCTCGATGTGTATTCTATACCCAATAATAAAGCGGGGTTCATTTCTTCAATTATATAGATTTTTTCTATTTGAGGTAGTACTAACTTGTTTCTCTGGGTTTTTTGTTCGTTCAGGGACCGCCTATATGACGCGGAGTGCGGCACAAAGGCTCGGCACACTACTGGGTCGGCCCATCGATGCGAAGCCACTTCTTATTTTAACGCATGATGTAGAAAAAGCATGTAAAGGAGGGAGCTCCCGAGGATTCAAACATGCCACCCCACACTATTGAGGTTTTTCTTTTGAGAAACACTCACACTATTGAGGTGAGATGCTTGCCACTACAATGTCGCAATTCCTTTCTGGCGCTCATGCATCTTGGCTGGCCCAAATAAAAGTGTCTAGACCTGTAGCTAGGGTCACATGTCTCCATTCGATCACATCGCTCGGTCGATGCGTCAATCGTTGACCATTTGGACTTTGAAAAATAATGAATCTGAAAATTGGTAATTTGTTTTTGGAAAAAATGGATTAGACAAAGTTCATATATTTGAAAAAACAGGGATATGGTTTATTTTTTAAAAAAGATAGTGAATTTGAAAAAAGTTCATGAATTTGAAAAAATCAACAATTTAAAACAAATGGTAAATTTTAGAAAAGTTCATCAATTTGAAAAAGTTCATTGATTTTGAAACAAAAGGTTCACAAAATTGAAAACAATCATCGATTTTGAAAAAAAATCATCAAATTTTAAAAAAAAGTTCTTCAATTTTGAAAAAAGTTCATCAATTTTGAAAAAGAATCTTCAATGTTGAAAAATATGCAAAGTTTAGAAAAGAACAGAAAGTGAAAAAAAGTAAGAAAATCAGCCAAAAAAACAAGTTCATGTTTGTTATTTCAAGAAAAATAAAGAAGGTAACTAGGCACAACAAGAAAGTTGTCCAGTTTGGTTACGATGGTTGTACATAGCTTCCAGGCGTAGGTTGAATCATGGTTGGCGCATATTTTTTGAAGATTGTACGAAAAAAAGTGTAAGATGGGCTGGCCCAACGCGGTGGGGGTGTGTAGCTAGGGTCACATGTCTCCCTTCGATCACATCGTTCGGTCAATGCGTCAATCTCGACCATTTGGACTTTGAAGAAATAATAAATCTGAAAATTGGTATTTTTTTTGGAAAAAATGGATTAGACAAAGTTCATATATTTGAAAAAACAGGGATATGGTTTATTTTTTTAAAAAAGATAGTGAATTTGAAAAAAGTTCATGTATTTGAAAAAAATCATTGATTTAAAACAAATGGTAAATTTTAGAAAAGTTCATCGATTTTGAAACAAAAGGTTCACAAAATTGAAAAAAAAATCATCGATTTAAAAAAAACAATCATCAAATTAAAAAAAGTTCATCAATTTTGAAAAAAATATCATCAATGTTGAAAAAATGTGCAAAGTTTAAAAAAGAACAAAAAGTGAAAAAAAGAAAGAAAATCAGCCAAAAAAACAAGTTCATGTTTGTTATTTCAAGAAAAATAAAGAAGGTATCTAGGCACAACAAGAAAGTTGTCCAGTTTGGTTACGATGGTTGTACATAGCTTACAGGCGTAGATTGAATCATCGTTGGCGCATATTTTTTGAAGATTGTACGAAAAAAAGTGTAAGATGGGCTGGCCCAACATGGTGGGGGTGTGTAGCTAGGGTCACATGTCTCCCTTCGATCACAGGCCATTACCGCCACCGAAATGGTTTCCATGCTCCGTTGGATGATTTGACGATATCGCAGTATCAAGCTAGAACGGTTTCAATTTGTAGGACGGGAAAGAAACCTCATCCTTTGGTGCACTTACACTGGAAGGGCAAGAACTAATGCTTATACTCCTTAACTCCCTATTCGCGAGATATAAAAGCTAGCTAGAGTTTCGATCGATATTTGCGAAGTGGATCATCCCTCTCGAAAACGAAGATTTGAAGTTGTCCATAATTTTCTGAGTACTCGGTATAACTCACGCATTCGTGTACAAACAAATGCAGACGAAGTAACACGAATATCTCCGGTAGTCAGTCTATTTCCATCAGCCGGCCGGTGGGAGCGAGAAGATGCGTCAACCGTCGACCATTTGGACTTTGAAAAAATAATGAATCTAAAAATTTGTAATTTTTTTGGAAAAAATTGATTAGACAAAGTTCATATATTTGAAAAAACAGGGATATGGTTTATTTTTTAAAAATATAGTGAATTTGAAAAAAGTTCATGAATTTGAAAAAAACATCTATTTAAAACAAATGATAATTTTAGAAAAGTTCATTGATTTGAAAAAGTTCATCGATTTTGAAACAAAAGGTTCACAAAATTGAAAAAAATCATTGATTTTTTTAAAAAATCATCATTTTTTTTAAAAAAGTTCGTCCATTTTGAAAAAATCATCAATGTTGAAAAAATGTGCAAAGTTTAAAAAAGAACAGAAAGTGAAAAAAGTAAGAAAATCAGCCAAAAAAACAAGTTCACGTTTGTTATTTCAAGAAAAATAAAGAAGGTAACTAGGCACAACAAGAAAGTTGTCCAGTTTGGTTACGATGGTTGTACATAGCTTCGTAGATTGAATCATGGTTGGCGCATATTTTTTGAAGATTGTACGAAATAAAGTGTAAGATGGGCTGGCCCAACGCGGTGGGTGTGTGTAGCTAGGGTCACATGTCTCCCTTGGATCACATCATTCGGTCGATGCGTCAACCGTCGACCATTTGGACTTTAAAAAAATAATGAATCTGAAAATTGGTATCTTTTTTTGGAAAAAACGGATTAGACCAAGTTCATATATTTGAGAAAACAGGGATATGGCTTATTTTTTAAAAAAGTTAGTGAATTTGAAAAAAGTTCATGAATTTGAAAAAAATCATTGATTTAAAAAAATGGTAAATTTTAGAAAAGTTCATCGATTTTGAAACAAAAGGTTCACAAAATTGAAAAAAATCATCAAATTTTAAAAAAAAGTTCATCAATTTTGAAAAAAATCATCAATGTTGCAAAAATGTCCAAAGTTTAAAAAAGAACAGAAAGTGAAAAAAAGTAAGAAAATCAGCCAAAAAAACAAGTTCACGTTTGTTATTTCAAGAAAAATAAAGAAGGTAACTAGGCACAACAAGAAAGTTGTCCAGTTTGGTTACGATGGTTGTACATAGCTTACAGGCGTAGATTGAATCATGGTTGGCGCATATTTTTTGAAGATTGTATGAAAAAAAAGTGTAAGATGGGCTGGCCCAACGTGGTGGGGGTGTGTAGCTAGGGTCACATGTCTCCCTTCGATCACGTCGTTCGGTCGATGCGTCAACCGTCGACCATTTGGACCTTGAAAAAAAAATAATGAATCTGAAATTTGGTAAAAAAAATTTGGAAAAAATGGATTAGACAAAGTTCATATATTTCAAAAAACAGGGATATGGTTTATTTTTTAAAAAATATAGTGAATTTGAAAAAAAAAAATCATCGATTTAAAACAAATGGTAAATTTTAGAAAAGTTCATTGATTTGAAAAAGTTCATCGATTTTGAAACAAAAGGTTCACAAAACTGAAAAAAAATCATCGATTTTGAAAAAAATCATCATTTGTTTTTAAAAAGTTCATCAATTTTGAAAAAAATCATCAATGTTGAAAAAATGTGCAAAGTTTAAAGAAGAACAGAAAGTGAAAAAAGTAAGAAAATCAGCCAAAAAAACAAGTTCACGTTTCTTATTTCAAGAAAAATAAAGAAGGTACCTAGGCACAACAAGAAAGTTGTCCAGTTTGGTTATGATGGTTGTACATAGCTTACAGGCGTAGATTGAATCATGGTTGGCACATATTTTTTGAAGATTGTATGAAAAAAGGTGTAAGATGGGCTGGCCCAACGCGGTGGGGTTGTGTAGCCAGGCTCACATGTCTCCCTTCGATCACATCGTTCGGTCGATGCATCAACCGTCGACCATTTGGACTTTGAAAAAAATAATGAATCTAAAAATTGGTAATTTTTTTTGGAAAAAATGGATTAGACAAAGTTCATATATTTGAAAAACAGGGATATGGTTTATTTTTCAAAAAAGATAGTGGATTTGAAAAAAGTTCATGAATTTGAAAAAAAATCATTATTTTAAAACAAATGGTAAATTTTAGAAAAGTTCATCGATTTAAAAAAGTTCATCGATTTTGAAACAAAAGGTTCAAAAAATTGAAAAAAATCATCGATTTTGAAAAAGAAATCATCAATTTTTTTAAAAAAGTTCATCAATTTTGAAAAAAAATCATCAATATTGAAAAATGTGCAAAGTTTAAAAAAGAACAGAAAGTGAAAAAGTAAGAAAATCAGCCAAAAAAACAAGTTCACGTTTGTTATTTCAAGAAAAATAAAGAAGGTAACTAGGCACAACAAGAAAGTTGTCCAGTTTGGTTTCAATGGTTGTACATAGTTTACAGGCATAGATTGAATCATGGTTGGCGCATATTTTTTGAAGATTGTACGAAAAAAAGAGTGTAAGATGGGCTGGCCCAACGCGGTGTGTGTGTGTGCGCCCATTTACAAGTATTGAAGAAAGTCCCCTAAAAACTATTGAAGAAACAGGCATTGAATGCGCCGAATAGGAGTTGCCCAATCTAGGACAGACAATGGATACCCTAATAATAAATGCTCTTGTCATGGAGGTATATGCCCATCCCCACTCCTTTTCTATATTTGTTTTTTAACATACACACATACACTCATCTCTCAAAACGCACACACGCACGCAGACCCCTATGAGCACCTTCAAGAGACTGCGCGTGTCTGCGTTGGTAATTCCCTGAAGAGGAGAGGATGATGCAGCACAGCAACGGTAAGTATTTCCCTCAGTTATGAAACTAAGGTTATCAATCCAGTAGGAGAACCAAGCAACACTATATAAACATCACCCTGACACAAATAACAAATACTTGCAACCCAACGCGTAAGAGGGGTTGTTAATCCCTCCTCGGTATTGAGATAAATTAAATTGTTTAAGATTTAATAAATAGATCTTGCAAAAACTCAAAATAAAATACATAAAGAAAAAGTGCATCAAGGTATTTTTGATTTTAATATGATAGGAAATAGACCCAGGGGCCGTAGATTTCACTGGAGGCTTCTCTCGAGAAAATAGCATACTGTGGGTGAACATATTACGGTTGGGCAATTGACAGAAAGTGAATAATTATGACGATATCCAAGGCAATGATCATGTATATAGGCATCACGTCCAAGATTAGTAGACCGACTCCTGCCTGCATCTACTACTATTACTCCACACATCGATCGCTATCCAGCATGCATCTAGTGTATGAGGTTCATGGAGAAACGGAGTAATGCAATAAGAATGATGACATGATGTAGACAAGATCAATTCATGTAGAAATAGACCCCATCTTTTTATCCTTAATGGCAATGATACATGAGTGTCATGCCTCTTTCTGTCACTGAGATTGAGCACCGCAAGATTGAACCCATCACAAAGGACTGAAAGGATCGAGAAGAGGTGTCTAGAGGGGGGTGAATAGACTCTTAACAAGAAAAGTTGCAGTTTTTAAATTCTTTGAGTTGAAGTGGAGTTTTAGCACAAGTTCAAACATTCACAATACATATCAAGCAAGCATGACAAGAGTATATAAGCAGCGGAAAGTAAATCATGCAAGTTGTAAGAATGTAAAGGGATGGGATTGGAGTGTGCAAACACAATTGGAGACACGGAGACTTTTTATCCGTGGTTCCGATAGGTGGTGCTATCATACATCCACGTTGATGGAGACTTCAACCCACTAAGGGTAACGGTTGCGAGAGTCCATGGAGGGCTCCACCCACGAAGGGTCCACGAAGAAGCAACCTTGTCTATCCCACCATGGCCATCGCCCACGAAGGACTTGCCTCACTAGGGTAGATCTTCATGAAGTAGGCGATCTCCTTGCCCGTACAAACTCCTTGGTTCAACTCCACAATCTTGACGGAGGCTCCCAAGTGACACCTAACCAATCTAGGAGACACCACTCTCCAAGAGGTAGTGTGTTGATGATGAACTCCTTGCTCTTGTGCTTCAAATGATAGTCTCCCCAACACTCAACTCTCTCTCATAGGATTGGATTTGGTAGAAAGATGATTTGAGTGGAAAGCAACTTGGGAAGGCTAGAGATCAAGATTTATGTGGTTGGAATGGAATATCTTGACCTCAACACAAGTGTAGGTGGTTCTCTCTCAGAAAATGTATGTTGGAAGTGTAGGCATGTTCTGATGGCTCTCTTCACGAATGAAGAGTGGGTGGAGGGGTATATAGCCTCCACACAAAATCTAACCGTTACACACATTATACCAAACTCGGTGGGACCGAATCAGAAAACTCGGTCGGACCGATCCAGTACATATGTGACCGTTAGGCCATTTCGGTGGGATCGACATGATCGACTCGGTGGGACCGATGTGCTAGGGTTAGGGTAAAGCCTTATCTCGGTTGGACCGATTACACAAACTCGGTGGGACCGATTTGGGTAATAAGCACAACAGAGAGTTGGCTAAGCAAACTCGGTGGTATCGATTTCATATTTTGGTGAGACTGAAATTAATGCAATAGGCAACAGAGAGTTTGCAAGCCCATCTCGGTGAGACCGAGATCCCATCGGTGTGACCGAATTGATTAGGGTTTCTGGCAGTGGCTATGTCAAGAGAACTCAGTGACGCCGGATGAAAAGATTCGGTGGGGCCGAGTTTGACTTTTGGTTTGGGACGTATGTGGATGTGAGAAAGTGGTTGAGGGCTTTGGAGCATATCACTAAGCACTTTGAGCAAGCAAGCCATTAAGCAACACCTCATCCCCTCTTAATAGTATTGGCTTTCCTATGGACTCAATGTGATCTTGGATCACTAAAAGTAAAATGTAGAGTCCTGAGCTTTGAGCTTGAGCCAATCCTTTGTCCTTATCATCTTGAAGGGGTTCCACATCCTCTTGTCCATGCCACTCCACTGTTGGACTTATCTAAAATATACTAGATGAAAGTATTAGTCCATAAGAGATATGTTGACATTAATTGCCAAAATCACCCAGGGAGCACTTGTGCTTTCAATCTCCCCCTTTTTGGTAATTTATGACAACATACATCAAAGCTTTAGATAAAGATATAAAGAATAACAAGTAAAGCTTTGGAAGGATATGTAACATGCATAGGCTACCCCTATATGTATGCAATCATGTGAATATGGAATATAAGAGCATATGAGTGCATAAACATAACAGAGCAAGCAATGAGTTACATGTATCTTGGCTATATGCATCAGAGCAAAAAAAATGTAAATATAGGAAATGTACCTTCATGCTCATGAGTCCTTCTTGCAAATAGTATGTACATCAGCAAGAGATCCTCATGCACATGCGTGTGATGCATATACTTACCTTGTGGTCTTGAGTTGGCTTAGAAAGGGATGAACCTGAGTAAACAAGGTTAGATAACACAGATACATCTACTAGCCAGAGCAAACAAAGGAATCACAAGAGTACCAAGATTGGGATGACATGTAGAGTGTGAGCACTGGATACTCTATTAGATATAGACATGTCCCCAAAAGGTAAAGATATGCAATAAATTCAAAGAATTTCTCCCCTTAGATGTCTTGCTACCCTGAATCTTATATGGGATACTGGGAGAAGATAGGGAAAAGAAAATCAGAGCAAAGAAAAATACACAAACAACATGAACATGTCTTTTCCCTCTAAAGACATGTGACTTCTCTCCTCTTGAACACCAAGCATCTGGGGTATGTAATTCTTCTCTCCCCCTGTTTGAAGCATTCTCTCCCCTTTTTGAAGGATTAAGCTTTGATGTGAACTCTCTCTCCCCCTTTGACATCAATTTCCAAGAAGGAATCCTCTGGTGTGTGAGTCAAAATAGGTTTGGTCCTTGAGTCACAGAGCAAAGCAGCGTATAAAATGTGTTAGAGGACAAGAATCATTGAGTGGAGCTGGAGCAAAAGGGAATGCAGGATCAAGTGGCAAGTCATTTTGTCTGAAGTGAAATCGGTGGCACCGAGGTGTGTGCTTCGGTTGCACCAAAATGATTCGGTTGGACCGAAAGCAACAGATCGGTGTGACCGAGTTCATCACAGAGAAAGCACTTGTCACCTCAGCTCACTAGGTAAGAAAGATCTCGCAAGGATTTGCAATGAATCGACTGAAGAATTTGCAAGGAATTGGATGCAGGGAATGCAGAACAAAACAGACAAAAAGAAAATCTAGATGAAGTTTTTTTTTGATAAAAGAGGGAAAAAATATGAAAGGGACAAATGCGAAGAACAAATGCAAGAACTCAGAGAAACACTAGAGAACTTCACCTAGAATTGGGCGGTGACAAAGTCACCTATGTTAGAGTATATTGACTAAGGAGTCAAGTGAGAACACTTGAACATAAGTCATACTCATCATTTAAGCTCAAAATGGGGTTACCATTTTTCGTTTAAGCATTTGATGTATTCGCATCTTGTTGAGTTGCTTTGGCCCATGAATTGGAGTAAAGCTTCTCTAAGATGGAATAACATACCTTGGGCGGGGGTGTTGATCTTGATCATGTAGTTGAACTTGTGTGGGATGCTCAAGGTTGATGTAGCTCATCAAGAGTTGGGTGCACCACTTGTAATTTGAGTTCATCTACCTACATGAGTTAGTCTTGCAAGGAATAGCACTTGTGTATCCAAAATGACAATCATGAAACCTTATACCAAATGAAATTTGATATATAGAATTTGTCAAAGGATATGTTGAAGGGTTTCATGCTTCCTTGTCATCAACCACCGTATTGTAGTGACTTGGTAATGTAGAAATTGCTCAAGATGTGAGTGAGTTGCAATCTCATAGATTTAGATTCATCCAAGTATCTACAAGGGTTAGATAGCATGCAAGGGTGCAAGTATATCCAAGACATATGAATATCATCATAAGAGAAATATCAAGGATTAGTCATAGATTCATGCCTTGCATGTATCCAAGTGGAGTTCCTACTCCAAGTTTGAAGCATCAGTGATGTTCAATTCTCCTCTCAACCGGCAGAATACTTTCTCATCAAGCGGTTTGGTGAATATATCCACCAATTGCTTATCGGTACGAACATGCTTAAGATCAATATCCCCTTTAACAACATGATCTCGAATGAAATGATGACAAACTTCAATATGCTTAGTCCGGGAATGTTGCACGGGATTATGGGCAATCTTAATGGCACTTTCATTGTCACAAAGCAAAGGAGCATGTTTCAGATATATCCCATAATCTTTAAGAGTTTGGGTCATCCAAAGTAATTGAGCACAACATGAACCAGCGGCAATGTATTCCGCTTCGGCGGTGGATAAGGATACTGAGTTTTGTTTCTTGGAGGACCAAGACACAAGAGATCTACCAAGAAATTGACAAGTAACCGAAGTGGACTTTCTATCAACCTTGTCTCCGGCATAGTCCGAGTCGGAATAGCCAACAAGATCAAAAGAGGACCTCTTAGGATACCAAATTCCAAAATTTGGTGTATGTATTAAGTATCCCACTATCCTTTTCACAGCCTTAATATGACATTCTTTGGGGGCCGCTTGATATCGTGCACACATGCACACGCTTAGCATAATATCGGGACGAGAGGCACATAGATATAACAATGATCCAATCGTAGAGCGATAAACCTTTTGATCAACCGGTTTACCATGCTTAGTCAGGTCAAGATGTCCACTAGTAGGCATGGGAGTTTTCATACCTTTGCTTTCTTGCATGTTGAACTTCTTGAATAAGTCCTTGGTGTACTTTGTTTGAGAAACAAAGGTGCCTTCCTTAGTTTGCTTGATTTGCAATCCAAGAAAGAAATTGAGTTCACTCATCATAGACATCTCAAACTTCTCCGACATTAGCTTCCCAAAATTTTCACTAAAATGAGGGTTAGTAGAACCAAATATGATATCATCAACATAAATTTGGCATACAAATAATTCACCATTAACCCTTTTTGTGAAAAGAGTAGAATCTATCTTTCCAATCTCAAAGCCTTTTTCGATAAGGAACTTGGTCAAGCATTTATACCACACTCTAGGAGCTTGTTTAAGACCATAACGAGCTTTGTGAAGTTTGTAAACATGATCGGATTTCTTAGGATTGACAAAGCCGGGAGGTTGTTTAACATAAACTTACTCCTCAATTTCACCATTTAGAAAAGCACTTTTAATGTCCATTTGGTATAAAGTGATATCATGGTGATTAGCTTAGGCAAGTAAGATGCGGATGGACTCAAGTCTAGCAACGGGGGCATATGTCTCACCGTAGTCCATACCTTCGACTTGGGTGTAGCCTTGGGCGACGAGACGTGCTTTGTTGTGAACTACTTGTCCATCTTCATCTTGCTTGTCGCGAAACACCCATTTGGTACCGATGATGTTATGGTTGTTGTTGGGCTTCTCGACCAATGTCCACACTTGGTTTCTCTCAAAGTTATGTATCTCTTCATGCATAGCATTTATCCAATCCGGATCTTCCAATGCTTCTTCAACCTTCATAAGTTCAGTGCTAGAGATGAATGAATAATGTTCACAAAAATTAGCTAAACGAGATTTAGAGCGAGCGATTCTCCCGATTTGAATGTCATTGTAGATTTGCTCGACGGGATGGTCTCTGGCGACTCTTGCTCTAACTCGTGAGAGCTTTTGCTTGGGTCGGGGTGGAATATCTTCTTCATCTTGTCCTTCTTCTTGGCCTTCTTCATTGTTGATGTTGTCGTTCTCTTATCGTGGTGGAGAAGGAGGTTGCTGATGTTCATCTTGGTGTATTTCCTCGTTCTCTTCATCTTGGTGTGTCCCACTTGTGGATGCTTTTGTATCAACTCTTGGTTCACCTTGTCGTGAGGTAGAAGCTTCCACTTGGATGGACGAGGTACTCTCCTTCACCTTCGTTAGACGAATCTTGCCAATAGACAAGTCTTGGATTGCTTCCGAAGGATCTTTATCTCCTACATCAATTGGCAATTGCTATACTTGCGAGCCGTTAGATTCATCAAACTTCACATTGAGGGAGTCCTGGATTAGGGGGTGTTCGGATAGCCGGACTACATCTCCCGCCGGACTCCAGGACTATGAAGATACAAGATTGAAGACTCCGTCCCGTGTCCGGAAGGTTCTTTCCTTGGCGTAGAAGGCAAGCTAGGCGTGCGGATATTCAAGATCTCCTACCAATGTAACCGACCCTGTGTAACCCTAACCCTATCCGGTGTCTATATAAACTGGAGGGTTGTAGTCCGTAGGGGAGAATCATCTTCATACACAATCAAACCATAGGCTAGCTTCTAGGGTTTAGCCTCCTTGATCTCGTGGTAGATCTACTCTTGTACTACCCATATCATCAATATTAATCTAGCAGGAGTAGGGTTTTACCTCCACCGAGAGGGCCCAAACCTGGGTAAAACAAAGTGTCCCCATTCTCCTGTTACCATCCGACCTTGACGCACAGTTCGGGACCCCCTACCCGAGATCCGCCGGTTTTGACACCGACACTGGTGCTTTCATTGAGAGTTCCTCTGTGTCGTCACCTTTAGGTTCGATGGCTCCTTTGATCATCAACGGCGATGAGGTCCAGGGTGAGACTTTTCTCCCCGGACAGATCTTCGTCTTCGGCGGCTTCGCTCTGCGGGCCAACTCGCTTGGCCATCTAGAGCAGATCGAAAGCTACGCCCCTGGCCATCAAGTCAGGTTTGGAAGCTTAAACTACACGGCGGATATCCGCGGAGACTTGATCTCCGACGGATTCGAGCCACAGCCAAGCGTGCCGCACTGTCAAGAAGGGCATGATATAGCTCTGCTCCCGAACAGTGTCCTGGAGGCCGCATACGCGCCGACCCCGATCCTTGATTCGGAGCCCGCTGCGTTCATCGAGGAAGAACGGTTGGACGTCACCTCAGGGGCTGCGACGTTAAAAGCGATCGAGCCGAACGCCAGTCCCGCACTCCGCGTTGCCCATGACTCCAAGGAGCCGGATTATTCTCCGAACTCCGGGCTTCCCAAGCCCCCGTCGATCGAATCTGATTGAGCGCCTATAATGGAGTTCACCACCGCGGACATCTTTCAGTGCTCACCTTTTGGTGACATCCTGAATTCTTTCAAGTCTCTCTCTTTATTAGGAGAGCCCAGACCGGATTATGGTCTGCAAGGTTGGGATTCGGATGATGAAGAAATTCAAAACCCACCCACCACCCACTTGATAGCCACTGTCGAAGATCTGACCGACATGCTTGACTTCGGCTCCGAAGACCTCGACGGTATGGACGACGAATACGGAGACGAACCGGAACCAGCTCCCACAGGGCACTGGTTATCCACCACACACAACGACGTACTCATGGTGGATACACCGGAAAATATTGACAATAAGGAAAAAGGGGGCGAAAAGAAGGGTGAACCCTCCGGGAAGCACTCAAAGCGGCGACGTAAACGCCGAGCTAAACCCCGCCTCGATCAAGACCCCGCCATAGAGCAGGACGAATCGGCAGGTGACGAACATGCCTCAGAACAGCCGTGTGAACATCGCAGCACGGGTAGAGAAGACGAACAGTCTTCCCCCTGTTATAACCAAACTCCAGACGATATCACGCCGGATAAAACCATGGAGCAGAAGAATCTCCAAAAAAGACTAGCTGCCACAATACGCAGCCTAAAAAAGCAGAAGCAAAAGCTAAAGACGGCGGAAAATGCACTCAAGACAAGATGGAGCAAAGTAATCAAGACCGCAGACAAATACAGCGGCAGCCGCCGCACCAAAAGCTATCCGAAGAGAAAGCTACTGCCCGAATTCTATCAGGAGGCCCTAGAGCCCCCAAACGTGGAAAATAACAAGGCTGCGCGGTCGGATAGACGGCCTACCGGCCACCACAAAATGGCAAACGGCGCCGCACATAATGCGGCATGCGACCCAATTAAAGATTCGCATCATGCCCCATCCAGATCCATTTACGGACAAAGGAAGCACGCTCCCATGAGCAATGTAGAAAATACACCATCAGAATCCGGCGCAACCAAATACAGGGGTGCCGCACACCCCCTATGCTTCACCGATGAGGTTCTGGAATATGAATTTCCAGAGGGGTTTAAACCCGTTAACATAGAGTCATACGATGGAACAACAGACCCCGGAGTCTGGATCGAGGATTATATCCTCCACATACATATGGCTAGAGGAGACGATCTCCACGCCATAAAATATTTACCTCTTAAGCTCAAAGGGCCAGCTCGGCACTGGCTTAAAAGCCTTCCTGAAAATACAATCGGAAGTTGGAAAGAGCTCGAGGACGCTTTCCGAGCAAATTTTCAAGGGACCTACGTCCGTCCCCCGGATGCAGACGACCTCAGTCACATAACTCAGCAGTCCGGAGAATCAGCTCGGCAGTTCTGGAACAGATTCCTCACTAAAAAGAATCAAATAGTGGATTGTCCGGACGCCGAAGCCCTAGCGGCTTTCAGGCATAATGTCCGAGACGAATGGCTAGCCAGACACCTCGGCCAGGAAAAGCCAAGAACAATGGCCGCACTCACAAGCCTCATGACCCGCTTTTGCGCAGGAGAGGACAGCTGGTTGGCACGATGCAGCCCCAGCGACCCAAGTACATCAGAAATCAGAGATGGAAATGAGAAGCCGCGACGACATAAGGATCATCGCCGAATCAAAAAGAAAAGTCGGAAGAGCACGGCAGTCAACGCCGGATTCAAAAGCTCACAGCACAATCAGACAAAACCAACCCCTCAGGATAACAGGGAAGATCCGTCCAGCCTAAAAAGAATCATGGACAGGACATGTCAGATACACAACACTCCTGGAAAACCTGCTAATCATACCCACAGAGACTGTTGGGTTTCCAAACAGTCCGGAAGGCTTAACGCCGAACACAAGGGGCTCGACACACCTAGCGAGGAAGAAGACGAACCCCAAAAGCAGCACACCAGGAAGCAAAAGAACTTCCCACAAGAAGTCAAAACGGTGAACTCACTTCACATAACAAGGCATGAGACACCCGTAAAGGTCCGCATATTCAAGCCTAAATCTCAGGCGTCCCGCCACTGGTCATTAAAGCCAATAACTTTCAATCAGCTAGATTATTCTCGAAATATCAAGCATGCGGGCCGGACCGCCTTGGTACTCAAACCAATAAATAGACGGATTCCAGTTTACCAATGTCCTTATGGACGGGGGCAGTGGACTAAACTTGATATATCAAGATACAATTCGCAGCATGGGCATAAACCCAACAAGAATCCGTCACAGTAAAACCTCCTTTCAAGGGGTAGCACCCGGCCCGGACACCCATTGCATGGGTTTTCTTCGGCTGGCAGTCATATTTGGCTCCACCAATAACTTTCGTCGCGAGAAGCTGATCTTCCACATAGTCCCGTTTTCAAGCCGCTATCAAGCACTACTGGGACGAGGAGCCTTCGCGCACTTTAACGCAATACTGCATTACGCATCCCTCACGCTAAAGATGCCCGGTCCTCGAGGCATCATCTCTTTAAAGGGAATGCACTAAAATACGTCTCCTCCAAAAGGAGGATTGCACGACTGCTTAAACAGCCGCACAATAAAATGGCCTCGCCGTCCAACAGACCTTTTTGATATAAGTTACAGAAGGCCATGGTCCCGGACTCTATGAGTTCGGCAAGAGCCCCCCCATCATCGTCGGCTCACTACGCCATACAAGGGGCTGCACACAGAGACAATAAAGGTCGACTTCATTCATTTTTATTTTTCATTATTCTTTTTGTCCCGCACGACCCATTTTAAATTTAAATTCCTCTCTTTCACAGATGAATGTCGTACGATGCCCGTCCAGGACACGGCACAGCGGAGACACAGGCGCAGACGTGCAGTAGGGACCCGCCTAAAGGATTCTTTTTAGATTAAGGCCCTGCGTAAACCTTTTTTACTGTCTCTTGCTGTTATACGTCCCCTGGTTCATTTTACCATAACCAAGGAGGAGACTGGCGTCTTGGCATGTGGCCACGCCAGAATTATTGCTCGTACCTGGACACGAAGGGCTTTTTTCTTTCTTTTTATATAAAAGGGGGAGGGTGTTGTTCCGCACACACCCACAAAGACCGAACACCTTAGGGAGTGTTTGGCGTCATGAGTTTTGGCACTATATGCATCAGCTCCGAGTCATGATTTTGGTCACATGTTGGGTTGCCCGGCTCCTGTGTTCGGCCACCTTACGTTCCGTTCTGTCGGCTAAGGTAGCTCCAGGAGAACTACTGCGATTGCGCCCCGGTTCGACCGGGCGAGCGCCTCAGTAGAGAAAGCCGAAAACCGACTGTCATGATGTAGCGAGAGACTGGTCGCCACTCGATGACTCATAGGGGTTTATCGAACTCCTCCGTTTTGACGAAGGGCCGCTTCCCGGTCAGGCTAGCATGCGTCCCGAATTCGGATGAACGCAGTCGCCATTCCTGGGCTACCTAAAGAGTCCCATTGTCAAGCTCCTATGGCTAAGTGAAAGTGTTAAAGCATTATAGTCCGGATTGCCTAGCCCGCTACGCTATCACCTCCTTTGTAGGACCAAGACGTTGGGTTAAGTGTGATATTGCGTTTTCAGCGCGCACCCCCGCACTATGTGCGTGGGGGCTGAAGCCAACGACTGCAATCTTTCAGAATTTATATATTAAAACGGCCGCACAGGAGAGGTTTTTATTACTTGAAGGCACAAGTCTAAAATACGCCATCTATAAAAATACTGATCTATGATTACATATGCTGTCATAACGCAGCATCTTTCGAACACTGCGTCTCAATTTTATGAGCGCCCGCGATGACTTCCTCAAAAAAGTGTTCGGCAGGATTTCGGCCTTCAGCTGAATCACGAGACGCAACAGCGGTAGGATCCATATCTGCCCAATATGTCTTAACTCGGGCAAGAGCTAACTGAGCACCCTCTGTGCACGCTGACCTCTTCAAAGCTTCTACTCGAGGCACCACGTCAAGAAATTGCTGCACCAAGCTAAAATAGCTTGTCGGTTTCGATCCTCCTAGGCATAAGCGATCCATGGCATACGTCATGGCGAGTCCGGACAATCTATTCAGCTCGGCCCATTGGGCCAGGCGATCGTCCACCGCAAGTGGACGCCTTGGATTGGTGAACTGCGACCAGAAGAGTTTTTCCACTTCATGATTCTCCTTATCCTGAAAGTGTCTGGTCGCATCGGCAGCACTAGCCGCCAAGTCCAGGTAGATGTCCTTCACACTCCACGCTCGGTCCAACAGGGCAAACCTCGAATCACAAAATTGTCTCCGCAGCAAGAAGGGCTTTCCATCCGCAATCAGTCCGGCTTGACGTAGCTCTTCCTTTGTCGCTCTCACCACAGAGCGGGCGTCCTTGAGGTCAGCAACGGCTTTCTCCAAATCCGTCTGCCTGGCTCAGCCTTCCTCCTCAAGATATCTGCAACGGTCAGTAACACTTTTCAACTCTATGACAATATTGGCCATCTCATCCCTGCTTCGGCAATGGGCAGCCTGTTCGGCCCGCAGCTCTTCACGGGCTCTCAAGGCAGCTGCATCGCTTCTTCTGGCTTGGCTCTTCGCTTTGGCGAGTTCGGCCCTAAGTCCTTCCACGGCTGCCGCACCATCTGCATCAAGTATACACACGGTAAGATTTTGACCTAGATCTCCTCTTACTAACAATCACCATGAAAAATCAATACCTTGAGCATCATCAAGCCGCTGGTTAACCAGCGCGATGTCGGCCTCTGCCTCGTCAAGTTGCCATTTCATTTCGGCAAAATCCTGAGTCCGGCTCGACCCCGGACAATTAGCCGCCTACATATACAAACGCCATTTTAAGGACCTGGGATTAAGATCCTCTGCGTGCCGCACATCTTTGCGCCACACAGAGTCTCAGGGCCTACTATCTACACAGGACGCATGTTATTATGCGTAATTAACACTAATGTCCGTCATTTAAAACGTACCTCAAAACCTGCCAATAAACTCTTGACGGCCTCGTTCAGTCTGCCTCCCGCGGCTGCAATTTTTTTAACTACCGTGTGCATCAACACACGATGCTCCTCTGAAATAGAAGCTCGGCCCACCAGAACCTTTAGCTCCCCCGGCCGAACACCAGTTGGCGCCGGACTCGTCCCACGGACCTCTTCGGAGGTCGGGCACGGAGAGCCTTGTGGGGCCATGTGATCGTCTTCTGCCTCTGGCAGATTCGAAGGGATCCTCTGCGATGACACTTCGACGTCGTCCGCCTTGTCAGGCGATGCAGAAGGAGGAGGCGTCCCGCTCTCCATCATCTCCGGAAGGAGATCCCCCGACGATGAGTTCTGTTGTGAAGGGTCGAGGTCCGAACTACAAGGTAAAGTTTCGGTCAAACACTTTTCAGATATAAAGCAAGGATTTCTCTTAAGAACAATTCCTTTTCTACTTATGGCTCGTTGGAGAGCCGCTCCCCTTGCGGACTCAATTCGTCCGAGGGGCTCCTCGGCGACAGGTCCTCTGACATAGATTCCTTCCCCCGTTTTGAAGCTTGGACTTCCGGGTCGTCAGTGGTGGCCCCTTCTTTCCCCTAGGAGGGGAACTTTCAATTCCCCCCTTCGGAGTAGCCTCTCTCGAAGAGGCCATGGTTTCCTTGTCGGTCCCCTTGTCTCCCTCCAAAGGCACTACCTCTAGCATCCTGACTAGCACGGGATCCAGCCTGGTTTCGGGAAGGGGAGCCGGACACCGGATCAGCTTCGCCTTTGCTATCCACTCCTGCTTAAAGGAAGAGATGCTGTTAAAAAGCAAGTAAAACTATGCGGATAGAAGGTCCGAACACAAGGTCACCTACCTGAGTATCCGGGCGATTGCGGCTTAGGCCAGCATCCTCGATCAGGTCCGGACTCGCTTCTTGCGGTCCGAAGAACAGTTTATGCATCTCCTTAGGCATTACGCCCATAAAATTTTGGAGGACTCGCGGTCCCTCTGGGTTGAACTCCCATAAGCGAAGGGGGCGACGTTGGCCGGGCATTGTCCGGCGAATCAGCATGACTTGTGTCACCTTGACCAGGTTGAGGCCTCCTTCCAGGAGATCCTTAATGCGACCCTGTAGCAGAGGAACATCTTTGGGCAAACCCCGATCTAATTCCGTATTGATCCACGATGCTAACCGTGGTGGGGGACCCGAGCGAAAGGCCGGAGGCGCCACCCACGTGGTGCCCCGAGGAGCGGTAATATAGAACCACTCCCGTTGCCATAAGCCGAGCTCTTCTTGAAGAACGCCTTCGGGCCAAGGAGTGTCGGCTTTTCTTTTTATAGTGGCACCTCCGCACTCTGCGTGGCGCCCCTCGATTATCTTCGGTTCCACTTTGAAGGTCTTGAGCCATAGACCGAAGTGAGGGGTAACATGGAGGAATGCTTCACACATAACTATGAAAGAGGAGATGTGGAGGATGGACTCCGGAGCTAGGTCATGGAATTCCAGCCCGTAATAGAACATCAGCCCCCTTACAAAAGGATCCGTTGGGAAGCCTAATCCACGGAGGAAGTGGGAGATGAATACTACGCTCTCGCCTGGCTGAGGGCTAGGGATCGCTTGTCCTTGAACAGGCAGCCTGTGCGGAATCTCGCTGGTCAGGAATATAGCTTCCCTCAACTTTGATACATCCTCCTCCGTGACGGAGGAGGGCATCCATCGACCCTGAAGATCAGAACCGGACATTGTTGAAGGTTCGGCGCGCCTGAAATCTGGAAGCCTAGGGTGTTGGAACTCGAAGCGACAGGCGAGCTCGTTTTGGGAATAGAAGAGGGGACGGGGCCTTGGTCTCTTTATAAGAGGCGGAATACCAAGAGCCCTCCCCGTAACCGTCTTGGACTAGCCTTGAGTTAGGCAGGACGTGCTAACAGGCACGTTTGGGTTACCCACGTCCATGTTAATGAGAATCCCGTTGAAAGGGGCGCACGATCTCTGCTTCGATAAGACGTGCCAAGGAAACCGCCTCGTTAAACGTGTAGCGGTGGAACAGTAAAATTACTCCGTACAGAAGGCTTGGCCGCAGTGTTATGATGCACCGCGGGATACGTCAGCAGATTTGATTTGTGTTAACATTATTCTCTATATGGCAATACTTGGACACTTGTTTTGCAGAGCCGGACACTTTTTTGGTGTTATTCATCTTCTTGAAGAACTTGGAGGAGGAACCCGCCTTGCAATGCCGAAGACAATTTGCGCGCCGGGCTCGTCGTCATTGAAGCCAGGTTCAGGGGCTACTGAGGGAGTCCTGGATTAGGGGGTGTTCGGATAGCCGGACTACATCTCCCGCCGGACTCCAGGACTATGAAGATACAAGATTGAAGACTCCGTCCCGTGTCCGGAAGGTTCTTTCCTTGGCATAGAAGGCAAGCTAGGCGTGCGGATATTCAAGATCTCCTACCAATGTAACCGACCCTGTGTAACCCTAACCCTATCCGGTGTCTATATAAACCGGAGGGTTGTAGTCCGTAGGGGAGAATCATCTTCATACACAATCAAACCATAGGCTAGCTTCTAGGGTTTAGCCTCCTTGATCTCGTGGTAGATCTACTCTTGTACTACCCATATCATCAATATTAATCTAGCAGGAGTAGGGTTTTACCTCCACCGAGAGGGCCCGAACCTGGGTAAAACAAAGTGTCCCCTGTCTCCTATTACCATCCGACCTTGACGCACAGTTCGGGACCCCCTACCCGAGATCCGCCGGTTTTGACATCGTCCTCCTACCAGTCCCCTGTCCCCTGTCCCCTGTCCATCTACTCTTAAGAGGTAAACTTCACATCTACCGTCTCTTCAACCTTTCGGGTGAAATTGTTGTAGACACGGTAAGTGTGAGAGTTCGAGCCATAACCAAGTAGGAAACCTTCATGAGATTTAGGAGCAAATTTAGAGCGACGATGCTTATCAAGAATGTAGCACTTTGAGCCAAATACCCGAAGGTATCCAACTTGGGGTTTGTTACCGGTGAGAAGCTCATATGCCGTCTTGCCGAGTAGCTTGTGAAGATACAAGCGATTTGTTGCATGACAAGCCATCTCAACCGCTTCCGCCCAAAAGTGTTTTGGAGTCTTGTACTCATCGCTCTAGCCATCTCAATAAGAGTCCGGTTCTTCCTCTCAGCAACTCCATTTTGTTGAGGCGTGTACGTAGTCGAGAACTCGTGTGAAATCCCTTCTTCGTCAAGAAAGGTATCCACATTTGCGTTCTTGAACTCCGTTCCGTTGTTGCTTGATACGTCTCCAACGTATCTATAATTTTTTATTGCTCCATGCTATATTACCTACTCTTTTGGACAATCTTGGGCTTTATTATCCACTTTTATATTATTTTTGGGACTAACCTATTAACCGGAGGCCCAGCCCAGATTTGTTGTTTTTGCCTATTTCAGTGTTTCGAAGAAAAGGAATATCAAACGGAGTCGAAACGGAACGAAATCAACTGGATAAGTTATTTTTGGAAGGAAAGCTACCGGATGGACTTGGCCCCCACGTCAGGAAAGGAGGGAGGTGCTCACGAGGGTGGGGGGCGCGCCTACCCCCTAGGGCGCGCCCCCTGCCTCGTGGGCCCCCCGAAGCTCCACCGACGTACTTCCTGCACCCATATATACTCACGTACCCTAAAACTTCCAGAACGGAGAATAGATCGGGAGTTCCGCCGCCGCAAGCCTCTGTAGCCACCAAAAACCTCTCGGGACCCTGTTCTGGCACCCTGCCGGAGGGGGGGGACCCTCACCGGTGGCCATCTTCATCATCCCGGCGCTCTCCATGATGAGGAGGGAGTAGTTCGCCCTCGGGGATGAGGGTATGTACCAGTAGCTACGTGTTTGATCTCTCTCTCTCTCTCTCTCTCTCTCTCTCGTGTTCTTTATTTGGCACGATCTTGATGTATCGCGAGCTTTGCTATTATAGTTGGATCTTATGTTTCTTCTCCCCCTCTACTCTCTTGAAATGGATTGAGTTTCCCCTTTGAAGTTATCTTATCGGATTGAGTCTTTAAAGATTTGAGAACACTTGATGTATGTCTTGCCGTGCGTATCTGTGGTGACAATGGGATATCACGTGATTCACTTGATGTATGTTTTGGTGATCAACTTGCGGGTTTCGCCCATGAACCTATGCATAGGGGTTGGCACACGTTTTCGTCGTGATTCTCCGGTAGAAACTTTGGGGAACTCTTTGAGGTTCTATGTGTTGGTTGAATAGATGAATCTGAGATTGTGTGATGCATATCGTATAATCATACCCACGGATACTTGAGGTTGCATTGGAGTATCTAGGTGACATTAGGGTTTTGGTTGATTTGTGTCTTAAGGTGTTATTCTAGTATGAACTCTAGGGCTGTTTGTGACACTTATAGGAATAGCCCAACGGATTGATTGGAAAGAATAACTTTGAGGTGGTTTCATACCCTACCATAATCTCTTTGTTTGTTCTCCTCTATTAGTGACTTTGGAGTGACTATTGTTGCATGTTGAGGGATAGTTATATGATCCAATTATGTTATTATTGTTGAGAGAACTTGCACTAGTGAAAGTATGAACCCTAGGCCTTGTTTCCTAGCATTGCAATACCGTTTGTGCTCACTTTTATCACTAGTTACCTTGCTGTTTTTATATTTTCAGATTACAAAAACCTATATCTACTATCTATTTTGCACTTGTATCACCATCTCTTCGCCGAACTAGTGCACCTATACAATTTACCATTGTATTGGGTGTGTTGGGGGCACAAGAGACTCTTTGTTATTTGGTTGCAGGGTTGTTTGAGAGAGACCATCTTTATCCTACGCCTCCTACGGATTGATAAACCTTAGGTCATCCACTTGAGGGAAATTTGCTACTGTCCTACAAACCTCTGCACTTGGAGGCCCAACAACGTCTACAAGAAGAAGGTTGTGTAGTAGACATCAAGCTCTTTTCTGGCGCCGTTGCCGGGGAGGTGAGTGCTTGAAGGTATATCTTTAGATCTTGCAATCGAATCTTTTTGTTTCTTGTTTTAGCACTACTTTAGTTTATAAAAGAAAACTACAAAAAAATGGAATTGAGTTTGTCTCATACGCTTCATCTTTTTAATATCTTTTGTGAGTATGATGGAAAGGATAATTGTGCTCAAGTGCTAGAAGAAGAAATCTCTAAAATGTTTGGCACTAAATATTTGAATGATGAGCATTATTGCAATGTTGTTAGTACGAATTCTTTGAATATCCATGATGCTAATGATGATTGCACTAGTTATGATGAAAATGTCTCCTATAAACATGTCAATTTTTGTGGAGTGCATTGGGTTTGTAAGTACACATCAAATAGGGAAGATAGATATTGCAAGAGGCATAAGTACTTAGAAACCAAATTGTTGCAAGAAGAGCTAGATGAATGTGCTGAAAATTTATCTTTTCTTAGCCATACTTGTGAACTTTGCAATGAACGTGATCATTTTAGTACCCAATGCAAATTGTTTCATGATCGTATCGTGTCTAGAAATTGTGATGACTTGATTTCCCTTGCACGTCATAATGAACTTAGTTTGCTCTTGGGTTATGAAGAAATTAAACGTATAACTAAGGATATTCCAAAATTTGCCCTTGATAAAGTTCTTCATTTTGATCTAGAGAAAATTTATATGTATTGTGCGGTGAATTGTATTGAAAATCCTTATATTTCCAATTACATAAAGAAAAGAAAACAAATAGAAGATGAAGAGAATACTAATGAAAGGGAAGAGACTTCCCAATATCCTCCTATTATTTCTTATGATGAATCAGGTAACGAGGAGGAGCCTTCTATTCAACCAATCTCATTAATAAGGAGCTCCAAAAGGAGGATTGAACCCACACATGATGTGGTGAAGAAGAATAAAAGAAAAAGGAAGAGAGGTAAAAAGGTATCTCTCCCAAATAAAGTTGCTCCTATTATTGCTGTGCCACATGAAAATGAAGATGATACACTTGATGATGATCTCGTTATGCCTATTGCTTGTTGTGATGATTATGATTGGGAAGATAATGATACTTCTTATGATCTTCAAAATCTTTTTGGCACTTGCTTGGAAGAATATAATAATTGCTATACTATTGGTGCTATCCATACTATTAATGATGAGAGTGATTATGCTTATGATATGAAAAGGCCCAAGCTTGGGGAAGCTATGTTTGATGAGGATGACATATTTGAGAATATATTTGCTGCAATTAATGTTTGTCCCAAGCTTGGGGATGCTATGTTTAATAATGATGATATTTTTAGCCTCCCAAGTTTTTATATGCAAAGTTGTTATGATGATAGCATGCCTTCTACCTATGATGATTATATTTATGAAAGTGGGTTTGGAAGAGTGTCAACTTAAGGAAGTAATGATCCCACTATTTTGGAGGATGTTGAACCTTATAATATTTATGAAAGTGGATTTGGAGAGGGCATGACTTTATTTAGTGATGATTCCACTATCTTGGAAGAGGTTTCAATCGATTATGATGAGAACAAAGTTGCTACTTATGATGATTATTGTTATGAAACTTATGCTATAAAAAGTAATGATGATTATATTTATAAAACTTGTCATGATTATGAGTACCCTTTCTCTGGACATTAATCTTTTAATGTGGAAACAATTTATAGTATTCAAGTCTCTTATGATACTCCCACTATTCCGAATGAGAAGAATTTTGCTTATGTGGAGAGTAGTAAATTTTATATGCTTGTAGATCATGAAAAGAATGATTTATGTGCTGGTTATATTGTTGAATTTATTCATGATGCTACTGAAAATTATTATGAGAGAGGATCATATGCTTCTACATATTGCAATAATATCAAGTTTCCTCTCTATGTGCTTAAAGTTTTAAAGTTATGCTTGTTTTGCCTTCCTATGCAAGTTGATTCTTGTTCCCATAAGTTGTTTTCTCACAAAATCCCTATGCATAGGAAGTGGGTTAGACTTAAATGTGCTAGTCATATTCCTCATGATGCTCTCTTTATGTTTCAATTCTTATCTTATATGCGAGCATCATTGAAATCATCATGCCTAGCTAGGGGCGTTAAACGATAGCGCTTGTTGGGAGGCAACCCAATTTTATTTTATTTTCTTTCTTTTTGGTTCTGTTTAGTAATAAATAATCCATATAGCTTCTGTTTAGATGTGGTTTTATGTTTTAATTAGTGTTTGTGCCAAGTAGAACCTTTGTGAAGACTTGGGTGAAGTCTTTATGATCATGCTGTAAAAAACAGAAACTTTAGCGCTCACGAGATTAGCTTCAACTTTTTACTGGAAAGTGCTATTTAGTTGATTCTTTTTGCAGATGATTACTAGACAAATTACTCAGGTCCACCAATTTATTTTAGAATTTTTGGAGTTCCATAAGTTTGCGTTAGTTACAGATTACTACAGACTGTTCTGTTTTTGATAGATTCTGTTTTTCGTGTGTTGCTTGCTTACTTTGATGAATCTATGGCTAGTAAAATAGTTTATAAACCATATAGAAGTTGGAATACAGTAGGTTTAACACCAATATAAATAAATAATGAGTTCATTACATTACCTTGAAGTGGTGTTTTATTTTCTTTCGCTAACGGAGCTTACGAGTTTTCTGTTAAGTTTTGTGTTGTGAAGTTTTCAAGTTTTGGGTAAAGATTTGATGGACTATGGAATAAGGAGTGGGAAGAGCCTAAGCTTGGGGATTCCCAAGGCACCCCAAGGTAATATTCAAGTATAACCAAGCGTCTAAGCTTGGGGATGCCCCGGAAGGCATCCCCTCTTTCGTCTTCGTTCATCGGTAACTTTACTTGGAGCTATATTTTTATTCACAGCATGATATGTGTTTTGCTTGGAGCGTCATGTAATTTTATATTGTTTTGCTTGCTGTTTGAATATGTATCAATATCTTAAATTCTTAAAATGGGAGAGTCCTCACATATTTGCATAATTATTTGACTACTTATTGATCTTCACTTATATCTTTCGGAGTAGTTTTGTTATTGCTCTAGTACTTCACTTATATCTTTTAGAGCATGGTGGTAGTTTTATTTTGAAGAAATAGATGAACTCTCATGCTTCACTTATATTATTTTGAGAGTCTTAAATAGCATGGTAATGTGCTTAATCCTAATATGCTAGGTATTCAAGACTAGTAAAAATTTTCTTATGAGTGTGTTGAATACTAAGAGAAGTTTGATGCTTGATGATTGTTTTGAGATATGGAGGTAGTGATATCAAAGTCATGCTAGTTGAGTAGTTGTGAATTTGAGAAATACTTGTGTTAAAGTTTGTGATTCTCGTAGCATGCACGTATGGTGAAACGTTATGTGATGAAGTCGGAGCATAATTTATTTATTGATTGTCTTCCTTATGAGTGGCGGTCGGGGATGAGCGATAGTCTTTTCCTACCAATCTATCCCCCTAGGAGCATGCGCGTAATACTTTGCTTTGATAACTTGTAGATTTTTGCAATAAGTATATGAGTTCTTTATGACTAATGTTGAGTCCATGGATTATACAAACTCTTCTTCCTTCCACCATTGCTAGCCTCTCTAATACCGCGCACTTTTCGCCGGTATCATACACCCACCATATATCTTCCTCAAAACAACCACCATACCTACCTATCATGGCATTTCCATAGCCATTCCGAGAAATATTGCCATGCAACTTTCCACCATTCCGTTTATCATGACACGCTCCATCATTGTCATATTGCTTTGAATTATCATGTAGTTGACATCGTATTTGTGGCAAAGACACCGTTCATAATTCTTTCATACATGTCACTCATGAGTCATTGCACTTTCGGGTACACCGCCGGAGGCATTCATATAGAGTCATATCTTATTCTAAGTATTGAGTTGTAATTCTTGAGTTGTAAGTAAATAAAAGTGTGATGATCATCATTATTAGAGCATTGTCCCAGTGAGGAAAGGATGATGGAGACTATGATTCCCCCACAAGTCGGGATGAGACTCCGGACGAAAAAGAAAAAAAGAAAAAAAAAGAGGCCATAAAAAAGAGAGAAAAGGCCCAAACAAAAAAAACCAAAAAATGAGAGAAAAAGAGAGAAGGGACAATGTTACTATCCTTTTACCACACTTGTGCTTCAAAGTAGCACCATGATATTCATGATAGAGAGTCTCCTGTGTTGTCACTTTCATATACTAGTGGGAATTTTACATTATAGAACTTGGCTTGTATATTCCAATGATGAGCTTCCTCAAATTGCCCTAGGTCTTCGAGCAAGCGAGTTGGATGCACACCCACTTAGTTTCTTTTGTTGAGCTTTCATATACTTATAGCTCTAGTGCATCCGTTGCATGGCAATCCCTACTCACTCACATTGATATCTATTGATGGGCATCTCCATAGCCCGTTGATACGCCTAGTTGATGTGAGACTATCTTCTCCCTTTTTGTCTTCTCCACAACCACCATTCTATTCCACATATAGTGCTATATCCATGGCTCACGCTCATGTATTACGTGAAGATTGGAAAAGTTTTGAAAATGTCAAAAGTATGAAACAATTGCTTGGCTTGTCATCGGGGTTGTGCATGATTTAAATACTTTGTGTGGTGAAGATAGAGCATAGCCAGACTATATGATTTTATAGGGACAACTTTCTTTGGCCATGTTATTTTGAGAAGACATAATTGCTTTGTTAGTATGCTTGAAGTATTATTCATATCACAAGTAAGAAGAATTACATTGAAATTATGCCAACTAGCATTCCACATCAAAAATTATCTTTTTATCATTTACCTACTCGAGGACGAGCATGAATTAAGCTTGGGGATGCTTGATACGTCTCCAACTTATCTATAATTTTTGATTGCTCCATGCTATATTATCTACTGTTTTGGACAATCTTGGGCTTTATTATCCACTTTTATATTATTTTTGGGATTAACCTATTAACCGGAGGCCCATCCCAGATTTGCTATTTTTTTGCCTATTTCTGTGTTTCGAAGAAAAGGAATATCAAACGGAGTCGAAACGGAACGAAATCAACTGGAGAAGTTATTTTTGGAAGGAAAGCTACCAGATGGACTTGGACCCCATGTCAGGAAAGGAGGGAGGTGCTCACGAGGGTGGGGGGCGCGCCCACCCCCCCTAGGGCGAGCCCCCTGCCTCGTGGGGTCCCCGAAGGTCCACCGACGTACTTCCTGCACCCATATAAAAAAGAAATCTATTCAATGAATAGGATAAGATCCATTGAGTTCTCTTCGCATTCCTTTGTGAAAGAGTAGAATGAGAAAGCTAATGAATCTTAAACCCATTGCATTGATAAAAATAAAAAAAGTGCATTGATAAAAAGAAAAAAGAGAGGATAAATAATAATAATATAGTATAGTTAGGGAATAAAAGAGGATTTGGGGATAGAGGGACTTGAACCCTCACAACTTATAAAGTCGACGGATTTTCCTTTTACTAGAAATTTCATTGTTGTCAGTATTGACATGTAGAATGGGACTCACATACCCTAAAACTTCCAGAACGGAGAATAGATCGGGAGTTCCGCCGCCGCAAGCCTCTGTAGCCACCAAAAATCTCTTGGGACCCTGTTCCGGCACCCTGCCAGAGGGGGGGACCCTCACCGGTGAAGGAAATATGCCCTAGAGGCAATAATAAAGTTATTATTTATTTCCTTATTTCATGATAGATGTTTATTATTCATGCTAGAATTGTATTAATCGGAAACATAATACGTGTGTGAATACATAGACAAACAGAGTGTCACTAGTATGCCTCTACTTGACTAGCTCGTTAATCAAAGATGGTTATGTTTCCTAACCATGGACAAAGAGTTGTTATTTGATTAACGGGATCACATCATTAGGTGAATGATCTGATTGACATGACCCATTCCATTAGCTTAGCACCCGATCGTTTAGTATGTTGCTATTGCTTTCTTCATGACTTATACATGTTCCTATGACTATGAGATTATGCAACTCCCGTTTGCCGGAGGAACACTTTGTGTGCTACCAAACGTCACAACGTAACTGGGTGATTATAAAGGAGCTCTACAGGTGTCTCCAAAGGTACATGTTGGGTTGGCGTATTTCGAGATTAGGAATTGTCACTCTGATTGTCGGAGAGGTATCTCTGGGTCCTCTCGATAATCCACATCACATAAGCCTTGCAAGCATTGCAACTAATGAGTTAGTTGTGAGATGATGTATTACGGAACGAGTAAAGAGACTTGCCGGTAACGAGATTGAACTAGGTATTGAGATACCGACGATCGAATCTCGGGTAAGTAACATACCGATGACAAAGGGAACAACGTATGTTGTTATGCGGTCTGACCGATAAAGATCTTCGTAGAATATGTAGGAGCTAATATGAGCATCCAGGTTCCGCTATTGGTTATTGACCGGAGACGTGTCTCGGTCATGTCTACATTATTCTCGAACCGTAGGGTCCGCACGCTTAAGGTTTAGATGACAGTTATATTATGAGTTTATGAGTTTTGATGTACCGAAGGAGTTCGGAGTCTCGGATGAGATCGGGGACATGATGAGGAGTCTTGAAATGGTCGAGACGTAAAGATCGATATATTGGACGACTATATTCGGACTTCGGAAAGGTTCCGAGTGATTCGGGTATTTTTCGGAGTACCGGGGAGTTACGGGAATACGGGGGAAGAAGTATATGGGCCTTTTTGGGCTTTAGGGGAGAGGGAGAGGCAGGCCGCGCGCCCCCCATTGACTAGTCCGAATTGGACTAGGGGGAGGGGCGGCGCCCCCTCCTTCCTTCTCTTCCCTCTTCCTTTTCCTTGTCTCCTACTCCTAATACTTGGAAGGACTCCTAGTTGGACTAGGAAAGGGGGAATCCTACTCCCGGTGGGAGTAGGACTCCCCTAGGGCGCGCCATAGAGAGGGCCGGCCCTCCCCTCCTCCACTCCTTTATATACGGGGGCAGGGGGCACCCCATGACACACAAGTTGATCTTCGTGATCGTTCCTTAGCCGTGTGCGGTGCCCCCCTCCACGATATTACACCTCGGTCATATTGTAGCGGTGCTTAGGCGAAGCCCTGCGACGGTTGAACATCAAGATCGTCACCACGCCGTCGTGCTGACGGAACTCCTCCCCGATGCTTTGCTGGATCGGAGCCCGGGGAGCGTCATCGAGCTGAACGTGTGCCAAGAACTCGGAGGTGCCGGAGTAACGGTGCTTGGATCGGTTGGACCGGGAAGACGTACGACTACTTCCTCTACGTTGCGTCAACGCTTCCGCTTCGGTCTACGAGGGTACGTAGACAACACTCTCCCCTCTCGTTGCTATGCATCACCATGATCTTGCATGTGCGTAGGATTTTTTTTGAAATTACTACGTTCCCCAACAACCGGTGGCCATCTTCATCATCCCGGCGCTCTCCATGACGAGGAGGGAGTAGTTCACCCTCGGGGCTGAGGGTATGTACCAATAGCTATGTGTTTGATCTCTCTCTCTCGTGTTCTTGATTGGGCACGATCTTGATATATCGCGAGCTTTGCTATTATAATTGGATCTTATGTTTCTTCTCCCCCTCTACTCTCTTGTAATGGATTGAGTTTCCCCTTTGAAGTTATCTTATCGGATTGAGTCTTTAAAGATTTGAGAACACTTGATGTATGTCTTGCCGTGCATATCTGTGGTGACAATGGGATATCATGTGATTCACTTGATGTATGTTTTGGTGATCAACTTGCGGGTTCCGCCCATGAACCTATGCATAGGGGTTGGCACACGTTTTCGTCGTGATTCTCCGGTAGAAACTTTGGGGGACTCTTTGAGGTTCTATGTGTTGGTTGAATAGATGAATCTGAGATTGTGTGAGGCATATCGTATAATCATACCCACGGATACTTGAGGTGACATTGGAGTATCTAGGTGATATTAGGGTTTTGGTTGATTTGTGTCTTAAGGTGTTATTCTAGTATGAACTCTAGGGCTGTTTGTGACACTTATAGGAATAGCCCAACGGGTTGATTGGAAAGAATAACTTTGAGGTGGTTTCGTACCCTACCATAATCTCTTTGTTTGTTCTCTGCTATTAGTGACTTTGGAGTGACTCTTGTTGCATGTTGAGGGATAGTTATATGACCCAATTATGTTATTATTGTTGAGAGAACTTGCACTAGTGAAAGTATGAACCCTAGGCCTTGTTTCCTAGCATTGCAATACCGTTTGTGCTCACTTTTATCACTAGTTACCTTGCTGTTTTTATATTTTCAGATTACAAAAACCTATATCTACTATCTATTTTGCACTTGTATCACCATCTCTTCGCCGAACTAGTGCACCTATACAATTTACCATTGTATTGGGTGTGTTGGGGACACAAGAGACTCTTTGTTATTTGGTTGCAGGGTTGTTTGAGAGAGACCATCTTCATCCTACGCCTCCTACGGATTGATAAACCTTAGGTCATCCACTTGAGGGAAATTTTCTACTGTCCTACAAACCTCTGCACTTGGAGGCCCAACAACGTCTACAAGAAGAAGGTTGTGTAGTAGACATCATCGCTCTGAACCTTCTTGATCTTCACTACAAATTGGTTTTGGGCCTTCCTAGCGAAGCTCTTGAAGATCTTTTGGACCTGCGATATATCATCAAGAAAGAACACCCACGTAAATCTTAAAAAATCATCAACTATGACTAGACCGAATGAGTTACCACCGAGACTCTTGTAGGCATTAGGACCAAAGAGATCCATGTGAAGTAGCTCGAGCGGTCTTCTCGTGGTCATGATGTTCTTCACGGGGTGGCTTCCTCCAACTTGTTTTCCTGCTTGACAAGCACTACAAAGTCTATCCTTGTCAAATATAACATCTTTTACTCCAAGGATATGATCACCTTTAATAAGCTTATCAAGATTTCGCATGCCCACATGACCTAACCTTCTATGCCACAACCATCCTTTCGAAGATTTAGCAATAAAGCAAGTTCTAGGTTGAGCCTTTTTAGTGAAATCAACAATGTAAAGATCACCTCTACGGATACCGGTAGATACCATTTTATGATTATCTCTACGAAACACTTGGCAATCTACTTCAGTAAATAGGACGTTGAAACCAAAGTCAGCAAGTCTAGATACGAAAGTAAATTGTACCCAAGAGATTCAACGAGCATGACATTTTGTATGGAGCTATCATGTGAGATGGCCACCTTACCAAGGCCAACCACCTTACCCTTTAAGTTATCACCAAAAGTGACATACTTTCGAGGGCCGTCGTTTTCAGTAAGCTCACGAAACATATCTTTATCTCCGGTCATATGATCAGTACATCCACTATCAAGGACCCGTTCCTTTCCTCCAGCAATGTAGCCACGAAGATTAGCCATAAGACCAAAGTGTCTCATCGCATCATCAAGATCATAGTCACTATCATCATACTCATCATAGTATCCATGTTCAACATTGTCATGTGATTGATCAATTCGTAGAGAGAGTGATTCATTAGAAGTATGACCGTAACAATGTTCATCTCTATGAATTCTAATAACTTCGGAAATGATATTGCTAATAATTCCAACATCTCCGTTGGCACGCATAAGATCACAAAGCTCAAATAGACAATCATCAAATTTAGGATCACTAGTACTCATCCTATTCAAGGCAATAGACTTATGGAGAATCTCATCTAGATTTTTCAAGGAATAATTTGGGAATCGTTCCTATAGAAATCTCCATAGTGTAAGCACAATCTAGAGTAGGTAAGCTAGCAATCAATTTTTTTGGCAATCCTTTTACGATAAGATTGATAGTTCTAAGATTGCGAATCATGTCAAGATCCTCATCGGGTGTGGGATGCAAAGGATCAACAATGCGAGCACAAGGAGTAGTAATGTACTTGGTCAAATGATATTCATTGAAAATCTCAAGCATTTCATTTTTCCACTCATGAAAGTACTCTCCATCAAGTATAGGCACTCTATGTCTAAGACTCCCCAACTTAGACTCATCCATCTTCCTCCAAAGGTGTTTAAACCAAAGCAATGGAGACCAATGCTCTGATACCAATTGAAAGGATCAAGAAGAGGTGTCTAGAGGGGGGTGAATAGACTCTTAACAAGAAAAGTTGCAGTTTTTAAATTCTTTGAGTTGAAGTGGAGTTTTAGCACAAGTTCAAACATTCACAATACATATCAAGCAAGCATGACAAGAGTATTGTTGGGGAACGTTGCAGAAAATTAAAATTTTTCCTACGGTTTCACCAAGATCCATCTATGAGTTCATCTAGCAACGAGTATTCAGATTAGATAGCATCTACATACCACTTTGTAGATCGCAACGGAAGCGTTCGAGTGAACGTGGATGAGGTAGTCGTACTTGCCGTGATCCAATTCACCGATGATCTAGTACCGAACGGACGGCACCTCCGCGTTCAACACACGTACGGGACGGGAGACGTCTCCTCCTTCTTGATCCAGCAAGGGGGAAGGAGAGGTTGAGGAAGATCTAGCACGACGGTGTGGTGGTGGATGCAGCAGAACTCCGGCAGGGCTTCGCTAAGCAACTACGGGAGGAGGAGGAGGTGTTGCAGGGAGGAGGGAGGAGCCAGGGCATTAGGGTTGGTTTGCTCCTCCTTTTCCCCACTATATATAGGGCCAAGGGAGAGGGGGAGGCGCAGCACTTGCCCCTTCCTCCAAGGAAGGGTGCGGCCAAGGGTGGGGAGGAGTCCATCCTCCCCAAGGCACCTCGGAGGTGCCTTCCCCTTGTAGGACTCTCCCCTTTTTTTTCTCTCTTGGCGCATGGGCCTCTTGGGGCTGGTGCCCTTGGCCCATATAGGCCAAGGCGCACCCCCTACAGCCCATGTGGCCCCCCCGGGGCAGGTGGACCCCCCGGTGGACCCCCGGGACCCCTCCGGTGGTCCCGGTACAATATCGATAACACCGAAACTTGTCCCGATGGCCAAAATAGCACTTCCTATATATAATTCTTTACCTCCGGACCATTCCGGAACTCCTCGTGACGTCCGGGATCTCATCCGGGACTCCGAACAACATTCGGGTTACTACACATACATATCTTCACAACCCTAGCGTCACCGAACCTTAAGTGTGTAGACCCTACGGGTTCGGGAGACATGCAGACATGACCAAGACGGCTCTCGGGCAATAACCAACAGCGGGATCTGGATACCCATGTTGGCTCCCACATGCTCCACGATGATCTCATCGGATGAACCACGATGTCGAGGATTCAATTAATCCCGTATACGATTCCCTTTGTCAATCGGTATTTTACTTGCCCGAGATTCGATCGTCGGTATACCAATACCTCGTTCAATCTCGTTACCGGCAAGTCACTTTTCTCGTTCCCGTAATGCATGATCCCGTGATCAAACACTTTGATCACA
The DNA here is from genome assembly GCA_032464435.1 of Aegilops umbellulata. Lineage (NCBI taxonomy): Eukaryota > Viridiplantae > Streptophyta > Magnoliopsida > Poales > Poaceae > Aegilops > Aegilops umbellulata. Next base: position 477,819,779 of record CP136055.1, read on the forward strand.
TTGAGCTCATTGTGATGATGCATTACCGAGAGGGCCCGGTGATACCTCTCCGTCAAGCGGAGTGACAAATCCCAGTCTCGATCCATGTCAACCCAACAGACACTTTCAGAGATACCCGTAGCATACCTTTATAGTCACCCAGTTACGTTGTGACGTTTGGCACACCCAAAGCACTCCTACGGTATCCGGGAGTTACACGATCTCATGGTCTAAGGAAAGGATACTTGACATTGGAAAACTCTTAGCAAACGAACTATGCGATCTTATGCTATGTTTAGGATTGGGTCTTGTCCATCACATCATTCTCCTAATGATGTGATCCTGTTATCGATGACATCCAATGTCCATAGTCAGGAAACCATGACTATCTGTCGATCAACAAGCTAGTCAACTAGAGGCTCACTAGGGACATGTTTGTTGTCTGTTATTCACACATGTATTACGATTTCTGGATAACACAATTATAGCACGAATAAAGACAATTATCATGAATAAGGAAATATAATAATAATGCTTTTATTATTGCCTCTAGGGCATATTTCCAACAGTCTCCCACTTGCACTAGAGTCAATAATCTAGTTACATTGTGATGAATCGAACACCCATAGAGTTCTGGTGCTGATCATGTTTTGCCTTAGGGAGAGGTTTAGTCAATGGGTCTGCGACATTTAGATCCGTGTGCACTTTACAAATCTCTATGTCTCCATCTTGAACATTTTCATGAATGGAGTTGAAGCGACGCTTGATGTGCCTAGTCTTCTTGTGAAACCTGGGCTCCTTTGCAAGTGCAATAGCTCCAGTGTTGTCACAAAAGAGTTTGATTGGCCCCGACGCATTGGGTATGACTCCGAGGTCGGTGATGAACTCCTTCACCCAAATTGCTTCATGCGCTACCTCCGAGGCTGCCATGTACTCCGCTTCACATGTAGATCCCGCCACGACGCTTTGCTTGCAACTGCACCAGCTTACTGCCCCACCATTCAAAATATACACGTATCCGGTTTGTGACTTAGAGTCATCCAGATCTGTGTCGAAGCTAGCGTCGACGTAACCTTTTACGACGAGCTCTTCGTCACCTCCATAAACGAGAAACATTTCCTTAGTCCTTTTCAGGTACTTCAGGATATTCTTGACCGCTGTCCAGTGTTCCTTGCCGGGATTACTTTGGTACCTTCCTACCAAACTTACGGCAAGGTTTACATCAGGTCTGGTACACAGCATGGCATACATAATAGAACCTATGGCTGAGGCATAGGGGATGACGCTCATCTCTTCTATATCTTCCGCCGTGGTCGGACATTGAGCTGAGCTCAATTTCACACCTTGTAACACAGGTAAGAACCCCTTCTTAGATTGATCCATATTGAACTTCTTCAATATCTTATCAAGGTATGTGCTTTGTGAAAGACCTATGAGGCGTCTCGATCTATCTCTATAGATCTTGATGCCTAATATATAAGCAGCTTCTCCAAGGTCCTTCATTGAAAAACTCTTATTCAAGTAGGCCTTGATGCTGTCCAAGAGTTCTATATCATTTCCCATCAAAAGTATGTCGTCTACATATAATATGAGAAATGCTACAGAGCTCCCACTCACTTTCTTGTAAACACATGCTTCTCCATGAGTCTGTGTAAACCCAAACGCTTTGATCATCTCATCAAAGCGAATGTTCCAACTCCGAGATGCTTGCACCAGCCCATAAATCGAGCGTTGGAGCTTGCACACCTTGTCAGCATTCTTAGGATCGACAAAACCTTCCGGCTGTATCATATACAATTCTTCCTTAAGGAAACCATTAAGGAATGCCGTTTTGACGTCCATTTGCCATATCTCATAATCATAGTATGCGGCAATTGCTAACATGATTCGGACGGACTTCAGCTTCGCTACCGGTGAGAAAGTCTCATCGTAGTCAACCCCTTGAACTTGTCGATAACCCTTAGCGACAAGCCGAGCTTTATAGATGGTCACATTACCATCCGCGTCTGTCTTCTTCTTAAAGATCCATTTATTTTCTATGGCTCGCCGTTCAACGGGCAAGTCAGTCAAAGTCCATACTTCATTTTCATACATGGATCCTATCTCGGATTTCATGGCTTCCAGCCATTTGTCGGAATCCGGGCCCGCCATTGCTTCCTCATAGTTCGAAGGTTCACCGTTGTCTAACAACATGATTTCCAAGACAGGGTTGCCGTACCACTCTGGTGCGGAACGTGTCCTTGTGGACCTTCGAATTTCAGTAGGAGCTTGATCAGAAGCATCTTGATCATCATCATTAATTTCCTCTCTAGTCGGTGCAGGCACCTCAGAAACGTTTTCTTGAGTTTCGCCATTTTCCGGTTCTAGAGGTAACACTTCATCAAGTTCTACTTTCCTCCCACTTACTTCTTTCGAGAGAAACTCTTTCTCTAGAAAGGATCCATTCTTGGCAACAAAGATCTTTCCTTCGGATCTGAGGTAGAAGGTATACCTAACAGTTTCTTTAGGGTATCCTATGAAGACGCATTTTTCCGATTTGGGTTCGAGCTTTTCAGGTTGAAGTTTCTTGACATAAGCATCGCATCCCCAAACTTTTAGAAACGACAGCTTGGGTTTCTTCCCAAACCATAATTCATACGGTGTCGTCTCAACGGATTTCGACGGAGCCCTATTTAAAGTGAATGCGGCAGCCTCTAAAGCATAGCCCCAAAAAGATAGCGGTAAGTCGGTAAGAGACATCATAGATCGCATCATATCTAATAGAGTGCGATTACGACGTTCGGACACACCATTACGCTGAGGTGTTCCAGGCGGCGTGAGTTGTGAAACTATTCCACATTTTATTAAGTGTGTGCCAAATTCGTGACTCAAGTATTCTCCTCCACGATCTGATCGTAGAAACTTGATCTTTTTATCACGTTGATTTTCAACCTCACTCTGAAATTCCTTGAACTTTTCAAAGGTTTCAGACTTGTGTTTCATTAAGTAGATATACCCATATCTACTCAAGTCATCAGTGAGGGTGAGAACATAACGATAGCCACCGCGAGCCTCAACACTCATTGGATCGCACACATCGGTATGTATGATTTCCAATAAGTTGGTTGCTCGCTCCATTGTTCTTGAGAACGGAGTCTTGGTCATTTTACCCATGAGGCATGGTTCGCACGTGTCAAATGATTCATAATCAAGAGACTCTAAAAGTCCATCTGCATGGAGCTTCTTCATGCGTTTGACACCTATGTGACCAAGGCGGCAGTGCCACAAATATGTGGGACTATTGTTATCAACTTTAACTCTTTTGGTATTCACACTATGAATATGTGTATCATCACGTACGAGATTCATTAAGAATAAACCATTAACCATCGGAGCATGACCATAAAACATATCTCTCATATAAATAGAACAACCATTATTCTCGGATTTAAATGAGTAGCCATCTCGAATTAAGCGAGACCCAGATACAATGTTCATGCTCAAACTTGGCACTAAATAACAATTATTGAGGTTTAAAACTAATCCCGTAGGTAAATGTAGAGGCAGCGTGCCGATGGCGATCACATCGACCTTGGAACCATTCCCGACGTGCATCATCACCTCGTCCTTCGCCAGTCTCCGTTTATTCTGCAGCTCCTGCTTTGAGTTACAAATGTGAGCAACTGCACCGGTATCAAATACCCAAGAGCTACTACGAGTACTGGTAAGGTACACATCAACTACATGTATATCACATATACCTTTGGCCTTCTTGTCCGCTAAGTATTTGGGGCAGTTCCGCTTCCAGTGACCACTTCCCTTGCAATAAAAGCACTCAGTTTCGGGCTTGGGTCCATTCTTTGGCTTCTTCCCGGCAACTTGCTTACCGGGCGCGGCAACTTCCTTGCCGTCCTTCTTGAAGTTCTTTTTACCCTTGCCCTTCTTGAACTTAGTGGTTTTATTCACCATCAACACTTGATGCTCCTTCTTGATTTCTACCTCTGCTGATTTCAGCATAGCATATACTTCAGGAATGGTCTTTACCATCCCCTGCATATTGTAGTTCATCACAAAGCTCTTGTAGCTAGGTGGAAGCGACTGGAGGATTCTGTCAATGACCGCTTCATCCGGGAGATTAACTTCCAGTTGAGTCAAGCGATTGTGCAACCCAGACATTTTGAGTATGTGTTCACTGACAGAACCATTTTCCTCCATCTTACAACTAAAGAATTTATCGGAGACTTCATATCTCTCGACCCGGGCATGAGCTTGGAAAACCATTTTCAGCTCTTCGAACATCTCATATGCTCCATGTCTCTCAAAACGCTTTTGGAGCCCTGGCTCTAAGCTGTAAAGCATGCCGCACTGAACGAGGGAGTAATCATCGCAGCGTGACTGCCAAGTGTTCATAACGTCTTGTTCTGCAGGGAGAATAGGTGCGTCACCCAGCGGTGCTCGTAGGACATAATCTTTCTTGGCAGCTATGAGGATAATCCTCAGGTTCCGGACCCAGTCCGTATAGTTGCTACCATCGTCTTTCAGCTTGGTTTTCTCTAGGAACGCGTTGAAATTGAGGACTACGTTGGCCATTTGATCTACAAGACATATTGTAAATATTTAGACTAAGTTCATGATAATAAAGTTCATTTAATCAAATTATTTAATGAACTCCCACTTAGATAGACATCCCTCTGTTAGTCATCTAAGTATTACATGATCCGAGTCAACTAGGCCGTGTCCGATCATCACGTGAGACGGACTAGCCAACATCGGTGAACATCTTCATGTTGATCGTATCTTCTATACGACTCATGCTCGACCTTTCGGTCTTCTGTGTTCCGAGGCCATGTCTGTACATGCTAGGCTCGTCAAGTCAACCTAAGTGTTTTGCGTGTGTAAATCTGGCTTACACCCGTTGTATGCGAACGTAAGGACCTATCACACCCGATCATCACGTGGTGCTTCGGAACGACGAACCTTAGCAACGGTGCACAGTTAGGGTGAACACTTTCTTGAAATTATTATGAGGGATCATCTTATTTACTACCGTCGTCCTAAGTAAACAAGATGCAAAAACATGATAAACATCACATGCAATCAAATAATAAACGTGACATGATATGGCCAATATCACATAGATCCTTCAATCTCCATCTTGGGGCTCCATGATCATCTTGTCACCGGCTTGACACCATGATCTTCATCATCATGATCTTCATCATCGTGTCTCCATGAAGTTGCTCGCCAACTATTACTTCTACTACTATGGCTAACGCGTTTAGCAATAAAGTAAAGTAATTTACATGGCGTTTCTCATTGACGCGCAGGTCATACAAAAAATAAAGACAACTCCTATGGCTCCTGCCGGTTGTCATACTCATCGACATGCAAGTCGTGATTCCTATTACAATAGCATGAACATCTCATACATCACATATAGATCATTCATCATTCATCACAACTTTGGCCATATCATATCACAAAGCACTTGCTGCAAAAACAAGTTAGACGTCCTCTAATTGTTGTTGCAAGTTTTACGTGGCTGAATTAGGGTTCTAGCAAGAACGTTTTCTTACCTACGTTAAAACCACAACGTGATTTGTCAACTTCTATTTACCCTTCATAAGGACCCTTTTCATCGAATCCGCTCCAACTAAAGTAGGAGAGACAGACACCCGCCAGCCACCTTATGCAACTAGTGCATGTTAGTCGGTGGAACCGGTCTCACGTAAGCGTACGTGTAAGGTTGGTCCGGGCCGCTTCATCCCACAATACCGCTGAAGCAAGATAGGACTAGTAGCGGCAAGAAAAGTTGACAACATCTACGCCCACAACAAATTGTGTTCTACTCGCGCAAGAAGAACTACGCATAGACCTAGCTCATGATGCCACTGTTGGGGAACGTTGCAGAAAATCCTATTCAAGGCAATAGACTTATGGAGAATCTCATCTAGATTTTTCAAGGAATAATTTGGGAATCGTTCCTATAGAAATCTCCATAGTGTAAGCACAATCTAGAGTAGGTAAGCTAGCAATCAATTTTTTTGGCAATCCTTTTACGATAAGATTGATAGTTCTAAGATTGCGAATCATGTCAAGATCCTCATCGGGTGTGGGATGCAAAGGATCAACAATGCGAGCACAAGGAGTAGTAATGTACTTGGTCAAATGATATTCATTGAAAATCTCAAGCATTTCATTTTTCCACTCATGAAAGTACTCTCCATCAAGTATAGGAACTCTATGTCTAAGACTCCCCAACGTAGACTCATCCATCTTCCTCCAAAGGTGTTTAAACCAAAGCAATGGAGACCAATGCTCTGATACCAATTGAAAGGATCAAGAAGAGGTGTCTAGAGGGGGGTGAATAGACTCTTAACAAGAAAAGTTGCAGTTTTTAAATTCTTTGAGTTGAAGTGGAGTTTTAGCAAAAGTTCAAACATTCACAATACATATCAAGCAAGCATGACAAGAGTATTGTTGGGGAACGTTGCAGAAAATTAAAATTTTTCCTACGGTTTCACCAAGATCCATCTATGAGTTCATCTAGCAACGAGTATTCAGATTAGATAGCATCTACATACCACTTTGTAGATCGCAACGGAAGCGTTCGAGTGAACGTGGATGAGGTAGTCGTACTTGCCGTGATCCAATTCACCGATGATCTAGTACCGAACGGACGGCACCTCCGCGTTCAACACACGTACGGGACGGGAGACGTCTCCTCCTTCTTGATCCAGCAAGGGGGAAGGAGAGGTTGAGGAAGATCCAGCACGACGGTGTGGTGGTGGATGCAGCAGAACTCCGGCAGGGCTTCGCTAAGCAACTACGGGAGGAGGAGGAGGTGTTGCAGGGAGGAGGGAGGAGCCAGGGCATTAGGGTTGGTTTGCTCCTCCTTTTCCCCACTATATATAGGGCCAAGGGAGAGGGGGAGGCGCAGCCCTTGCCCCTTCCTCCAAGGAAGGGTGCGGCCAAGGGTGGGGAGGAGTCCATCCTCCCCAAGGCACCTCGGAGGTGCCTTCCCCTTGTAGGACTCTCCCCTTTTTTTTCTCTCTTGGCGCATGGGCCTCTTGGGGCTGGTGCCCTTGGCCCATATAGGCCAAGGCGCACCCCCTACAGCCCATGTGGCCCCCCCGGGGCAGGTGGACCCCCCGGTGGACCCCCGGGACCCCTCCGGTGGTCCCGGTACAATATCGATAACACCGAAACTTGTCCCGATGGCCAAAATAGCACTTCCTATATATAATTCTTTACCTCCGGACCATTCCGGAACTCCTCGTGACGTCCGGGATCTCATCCGGGACTCCGAACAACATTCGGGTTACTGCACATACATATCTTCACAACCCTAGCGTCACCGAACCTTAAGTGTGTAGACCCTACGGGTTCGGGAGACATGCAGACATGACCGAGACGGCTCTCGGGCAATAACCAACAGCGGGATCTGGATACCCATGTTGGCTCCCACATGCTCCACGATGATCTCATCGGATGAACCACGATGTCGAGGATTCAATTAATCCCGTATACGATTCCCTTTGTCAATCGGTATTTTACTTGCCCGAGATTCGATCGTCGGTATACCAATACCTCGTTCAATCTCGTTACCGGCAAGTCACTTTTCTCGTTCCTGTAATTCATGATCCCGTGATCAAACACTTTGATCACATTGAGCTCATTGTGATGATGCATTACCGAGAGGGCCCGGTGATACCTCTCCGTCAAGCGGAGTGACAAATCCCAGTCTCGATCCATGTCAACCCAACAGACACTTTCAGAGATACCCGTAGCATACCTTTATAGTCACCCAGTTACGTTGTGACGTTTGGCATACCCAAAGCACTCCTACGGTATCCGGGAGTTACACGATCTCATGGTCTAAGGAAAGGATACTTGACATTGGAAAACTCTTAGCAAACGAACTATGCGATCTTATGCTATGTTTAGGATTGGGTCTTGTCCATCACATCATTCTCCTAATGATGTGATCCCGTTATCGATGACATCCAATGTCCATAGTCAGGAAACCATGACTATCTGTCGATCAACAAGCTAGTCAACTAGAGGCTCACTAGGGACATGTTTGTTGTCTGTTATTCACACATGTATTACGATTTCCGGATAACACAATTATAGCACGAATAAAGACAATTATCATGAATAAGGAAATATAATAATAATGCTTTTATTATTGCCTCTAGGGCATATTTCCAACAAGTATATAAGCAGCGGAAAGTAAGTCATGCAAGTTGTAAGAATGTAAAGGGATGGGATTGGAGTGTGCAAACGCAATTGGAGACACGGAGATTTTTTATCCATGGTTCCGATAGGTGGTGCTATCGTACATCCACGTTGATGGAGACTTCAACCCACGAAGGGTAATGGTTGCGTGAGTCCACGGAGGGCTCCACTCACGAAGGGTCCATGGAGAAGCAACCTTGTCTATCCCACCATGGCCATCGCCCACGAAGGACTTGCCTCACTAGGGTAGATCTTCACGAAGTAGGCGATCTCCTTGCCCGTACAAACTCCTTGGTTCAACTCCACAATCTTGACGGAGGCTCCCAAGTGACACCTAACCAATCTAGGAGACATCACTCTCCAAGAGGTAATAGATGGTGTGTTGATGATGAACTCCTTGCTCTTGTGCTTCAAATGATAGTCTCCCCAACACTCAACTCTATCTCATAGGATTGGGTTTGGTAGAAAGATGATTTGAGTGGAAAGCAACTTGGGAAGGCTAGAGATCAAGATTTATGTGGTTGGAATGGAATATCTTGACCTCAACACAAGTGTAGGTGGTTCTCTCTTAGAAAATGTATGTTGGAAGTGTAGGCATGTTCTAATGGCTCTCTCCATGAATGAAGAGTGGGTGGAGGGGTACATATAGCCTCCACACAAAATCTAACCATTACACACATTATACCAAACTCGGTGGGACCGAATCTGAAAACTCGGTCGGACCGATCCAGTACATATGTGACCGTTAGGCCATTTCGGTGGGACCGACATGATCAACTCGGTGGGACCGATGTGCTAGGGTTAGGGTAAAGCCTTATCTCGGTTGAACCGATTACACAAACTTGGTGGGACCGATTTGGGTAATAAGCACAACAAAGAGTTGGCCAAGCAAACTCGGTGGTACCGATTTCATATTTCGGTGAGACTGAAATTAATGCAATAGGCAACAGAGAGTTTGCAAGTCCATCTCGGTGAGACCGAGATCCCATCAGTGTGACCGAATTGATTAGGGTTTCTGGCAGTGGCTATGTCAAGAGAACTCGGTGGCGCCGGATGAAAAGATTCGGTGGGGCCGAGTTTGACTTTTGGTTTGGGACGTATGTGGATGTGAGAAAGTGGTTGAGGGCTTTGGAGCATATCACTAAGCACTTTGAGCAAGCAAGCCATTAAGCAACACCTCATCCCCTCTTAATAGTATTGGCTTTCCTATGGACTCAATGTGATCTTGGATCACTAAAAGTAAAATGTAGAGTCCTGAGCTTTGAGCTTGAGCCAATCCTTTGTCCTTACCATCTTGAAGGGGTTCCACATCCTCTTGTCCATGCTACTCCACTGTTGAACTTATCTGAAATATACTAGATGAAAGTATTAGTACACAAGAGATATGTTGACATTAATTGCAAAAATCACCCAGGGAGCACTTGTGCTTTCAAGGACCTCTTCGCATTGCAAGAAAAATCAATCTAGTTGGCCAAACCAAACCAAAGTTTCGGAGAAGAAATACGAGGCTATGACAATCATGCATAAAAGAGTTCACCAATGACTCAAATAATATTCATGGATAGATCTGATCATAAACTCACAATTCATCGAATCCAACAGACACACTGCAAAAAGGCATTACATCAAATAGATCTCCAAGAACATCGAGGAGAACATTGTATTGGAGATCAAAAAGAGAGAAGAAGCCATCTAGCTACTACATACAGACCCGTAGGTATGTGGTCAACTACTCACGCATCATTGGAGGGGGTAAGGGTGATGATGAAGAACCCCTCCGTGATCGTTGACCCCTCTAGCAGAGTGCCGGAAAAGGTCCCTAGATTGGATCTCATGGTTCTGGAACTTGCGGCGCCTGAAATTGTGTTTTGTCGACTCCCCTAGGGTTTTTGGGATTTTAGAGTATTTGTAGAGGTAGAGGTCGGTGGAGGGGGTGCCTATGCGCCCCACTACCCACCAGGGCACGCTTGGGGGCCCTAGCGCGCCCTGGAGCCTAGTGGGCCCCATAGGGGTGTTGGTGTGGACTAGCGACTCGATGTCATTGTCCATGTCCTTGGCCTCCTCGGAGGCATAGTGCAACATATCGGTTAAGTCTTCGATAGCAGCTACTAAGTGTGTGGTGGGTGGGACGTAAAATTCCATGGGATCTATCTCGTGAATCGAAGATAGGCCGTCTGTGATGCTCATCCTATGGATCCGATCTAGCGCTTCAATTATCAGGACGAGGCTAGTCGGATCGACGTGTGGGATTCCTTCGGAGTTGACCTCCAGAGCGCTAGTAGGTGGAGGGGTGGGCCCGGCGATGACGGACTCTTGCTCTTCGAATGCCGAACTGATATCCTGGCTCGAAACTGGACCAATGGCAAGAGGGGAGAGTTCAGCCGAGACCATCTCCGGACTTATGAGTGCCAGGACGGCGTTAAGACTCGAAGCCTGTCCCGAGGTGGGGGGAGTGCGTCCGACCAGAGCGAACTCTGGATCTTCGGATGTAGCCATGCTCGGCTTCGAATCTCGGTGCGCATTGACGGACGATCCGAAGATCAGACCAGGGGTGGATTCGGAAGTCGAGGCTCCCAGATGGTCGGGCATTGTTGGCGTTCTGGGAACGGGGGTCCCCAGACTTGCCTGCCTGCGGCCCACGGCGTGGCTCCACAAGCGGGCCCGTACGGCCCATCTTCGCCAGCAAGCACTCAAGACCCTCGCGAGGCGGACGACACAAGACCTCCTCGGGAGCGGCCTCACCAGGCTGGCTCGTGAGGGGCGGAGAGATCAAGGCAAGGGGGTACCTCGCAAGGTTTCCCGTGATGTAAGCCATGACGACCAAAGCTAGGCGGGCGCCAGGCGGGCGCCAGCACGCACAGTGTCCTCGTTTCCCCTTTGGTGCTAAGGAGGCAAGCACAGATGAAGAGTACCGAGGCATCAGACAAAGGTTTCCATATTGGTGCAACAAGACCAAGACCAGCAGGACGGCAGGACGGAGGTCACCGTGGAGCCCAAGACGGTGTCACCACTAGAGCCTTTGGCAGGCAAAGACTACTTTTGTTAGGATAAGCTGTACTAGCTGTCCCCCTTCAAACTCGGCCGTTGTGGTATCCCTTCCCGCTCAATATTTGGGAAGAGGACCAGGGCCTCTATAAATAGGACTAGTCATCACTGAAGGAGGCAACGGATCTTGAGCAATCCTCACCCACACACCAGCTCACCAAGCATAAGAACACCTCTCCTCAGGAGGTTCTTCTTCCCTTGTACTATTCATCCTCAGCCCAAGAGGCAATCCACCACCACCACACTGGAGTAGGGTATTACACCACAACGGTGGCCTGAACCAGTATAAATCTTGTGTCCTCGTGTTCTTTGGGTTCGGCGAGCTAGTCCGTGAGATCGTGGAGTGCGAGAGCTTGGGAGAGGAGAGATCTGCATGCGCACCCCAGTGTTCGAACCTTAAGGGTTTTGCCGGAACCCGAAATCTGACATTTGGCGCGCCAGGTAGGGGTGTGCGGGAGTTTTCCTTCCGTCGATCTGCGCCTCGCCACCACCATGCTCCGCCCCGATGGCAAGCGCATCGCTTTCCGCTTCGACGACCGATGCCAGCGGCGGGGCCAGGGGGCTCCGAGCCTTGGCCCCCGCCTTACGACAGGTACCGTGGCCGCCCAAGTTCAAGCTGGAGATGCCACCATGCTACGACGGCACGGCGGATCCGGTGGCTTTCCTGCTGGCCCACGAGGAGGCCGTCCTCAAAGCTGAGGGCGACAACAGGGTGATGGCCAACTGGCTTCCCATGGCCCTTGCGGGCGCACCGCGTGCCTGGCTGCTCACTGAGGGAGTCCTAGATTAGGGGGTCCTCGGACAACTGGACTATATCCTTTGGCCGGACTATTGGATTATGAAGATACAAGATTGAAGACTTCGTCCCGTGTCCGGGTGGGACTCTCCTTTGTGTGGAAGGCAAGCTTGGCAAATACGGATATGTGGATCTCCTCCCTTGTAACAGACTCTGTGTAACCCTAGCCCCCTCCGGTGTCTATATAAACCGGAGGCCGGAGGGTTTAGTCCGTAGGACAACAACAATCATAAACATAGGCTAGCTTCTAGGGTTTAGCCTCTACGATCTCATGGTAGATCAACTCTTGTAATACTCATATCATCAAGATCAATCAAGCAGGAAGTAGGGTATTACCTCCATCGAGAGGGCCCGAACCTGGGTAAACATTGTGTCCCCCGCCTCCTGTTACCATCCTCCTTAGACGCACAGTTCGGGACCCCCTACCCGAGATCCGCCGGTTTTGACGCCGACATTGGTGCTTTCATTGAGAGTTCCGCTGTGCCGTCAATGCAAGGCTTGATGGCTCCTTCGATCATCGGCAATGATGCGATCCAGGGTGAGGTTTTCCCCCGGACAGATCTTCGTATTCGGCCGCTTCGCACCGCGGGCCAACTCGCTTGGCCATCTGGAGCAGATTGAAAGCTACGCCCCTGGCCGCCAGGTCAGGTTTGGAAGCTTGAATTATAGTACCGACATCCGCGGAGACTTTATCTTTGACGGATCCGAGCCCATGTCAGGTGTGCCGCACAGTCACGACGGCATGACTTAGCTCTGCCATCGGATGGTGTTCGGGAGATCACACCTGTGGCTACTCTGGCCCTCGATCCGGAACCGATTGCGCCGTCCGAGGACGGGTGGATGGACCCCGCCTCGGAGGCCGCACACTCAGTGGCGATAGAGCCGAATACTGACTTCACCTCCCATGAGACCTGTGTCGCCGGACTCTTGGATTCGTCCCCGGCCACGGGCTTCAAACCGCCTGCGTCAGTGCCTATCAAATCTGATTGGGCACCGATCATGGAGTTTTCCTCCGCGGATATCTTTCAGCACTCGCCCCTGGGCGATGTGCTAAATTCATTAAGGTCTCTCTCCTTATTAGGAGGCCCTTGGCCGAACTGTGTCCAGCTTGAGTGGGAAGCGGACGATGAAGAAATTCGTTCCCCACCCACCACCCACTTAATAGCCACTCTCGACGACTTAACCGACATGCTTGATTTCGGCTCCGAAGACATCGACGGTATGGACGATGATGTAGGAGCAGAACAGGAACCACCGCCCATAGGGCGTTGGACTGCCACCTCATCATACGATATATACATGGTGGACACCCCCAAAGAAAACAATGGCAATAAGGCAATGAAGGATAATCCCCTCGAGAAGCAATCTAAGCACCAGCATCGCCGACGCCGCTCTAAGTCCCGCCATAGCAAAAGCAGCGATACCGACATAAGTGACAATAACGCTCCGGATAGTGCCGAAGACGAAGACAATCCCCTCCAGCCATGCCTAGAGCAGGAGGATGGGCAAGCTAGCCCTAAGGAACAGGCAGCAGACGGAGAATTAGAGGATGACAATTACATTCCTCTCTTCGATGACGAGGTGAGCCTCGGCGATGAAGAATTTATCGTGCCTGAGGATCCCGTCGAACAGGAGCGCTTCAAGCGCCGGCTCACAGCCACAACAAAAAGCCTGAAGCAAAAGCAACAGTAGCTTCAAGCTGAGCAAGATCTGCTAGCGGATAGATGGACTGAGGTCCTAGCGGCCGAGGAATACAAACTCGAGCGCCCAACCAAAAGTTACCCAAAGCGCAGGTCGCTACCCCAACTTGAGGAGGAAGCATTAAGGCCTATGCCTCCAGCGTATGATGCAGCTGACCGGCCACCTCGTGGCCGAGACAAAGTGGCATATCAGACCGAAGTCCAGCCCGCACCCCGTCGCCAGTCAAACAAAAATACCAAGGCCCGGGGTAACACGCAGGACCTATCAGACGTATTGGGAAACAAAGCAGGACATGCAAGACCGATCTACGAATCACGCGGGCACGCCCCACCGCGTGACGGCAACCGTCACGCCGGATATACTAAAAGCAAATTCGGCCGGGCCGAACACATCAGACAAGACTCATATGAAATGCGTCGTGATATAGCCCGGCACAGAGGCACCGCACACCCCCTATGCTTCACTGATGAATTAACGGATCACGAATTCCCAGAAGGTTTTAAACCCGTGAACATTGAATCATATGATGGTACAACAGACCCCGCGGTATGGATTGAAGATTTCCTCCTCCACATCCACATGGCCCGCGGTGACGATCTACACTCGATCAAGTACCTCCCATTAAAACTCAAGGGACCGGCTCGGCATTGGCTCAATAGCCTGTCGGCAGACTCCATAGGCAGTTGGGAGAATTTGGAGGACACATTCCTTGACAACTTCCAGGGCACTTATGTGCGACCACCGGATGCCGATGACTTGAGTCACATAACCCAACAGCCAGGGGAATCAGGCAGGAAATTCCGGACTCAGTTCCTAACTAAAAAGAACCAAATTGTCGACTGTCCGGATGCCGAGGCCTTAGCGACATTTAAGCATAACATCCGCGACGAGTGGCTCGCCCGACACCTCGGCCAAGAAAAACTGAAGTCCATGGCAGCCCTCATGACACTCATGACCCGCTTTTGTGCGGGCGAGGACAGCTGGCTGGCTCGCAGCAACAACACATCAAGAGATCCTGGCAATTCAGACGCCAAAGATAGCAACGGCAGGCCACGTCGCAACAGACACAAGCGCCGCAACAACGGCGACAACACCGAAGACACGACAGGTAATGCCGGATTCATTGGGTCCAAATCCGGTCAGCGGAAAAAGCCGTTCAAAATAAGTAATCCGGGCCCGTCCAGCTTGGACCGCATACTTGATTATTCGTGCCAAATTCACGGCACCCACGATAAACCAGCCAACCACACCAACAGAGAATGCTGGGTGTTCAAACAGGCCGGCAAGTTGAATGCCGAAAACAAGGAAAAGGCGCTGCATAGTGACGACGAGGAGGAGCCCCGGTCGCCGAACAAAGGAGGACAGAAGAAATTTCCTCCCCAAGTGAAAACGGTAAACATGATATACACAACCCATATTCCCAAGCGGGAACGGAAACGCGCACTGAGGGACGTCTATGCGATGGAGCCAGTCGCCCCAAAGTTCTACTCTCGTGCAATGACAAGTGAATAAACACTCATCTTGAGAATAACACATCTAGCATGGAAAATATTAGCCACCTATTACCGTTCCGCGAGCGAAACAAACACACAAATGAGAAGTTTATTTTGAAAATTAGAGATGACACATGAAAATTTGCTTAGAACGGCAAAAGAATACCGCATATAGGTAGATATAGTGGACTCATGTGGCAAAACTAGTTTAAAGGATTTTGGATGCACAAGTAGAGGTCATACTTAGTGCAAAATGAAGCCTAGCAAAAGATTGGGAAGCGACCAACCAAGAAACGAATAATCTCATAAGCAAGCATTAAGCATAATTAACACCGAATAATGCACCACAAGTAGGATATAATTTTCATTGCATGATTATTGACTTTCGTGCATGCATAGGGAATCACAAACCTTAACACCAATATTCTTACTAGAGCACAGTTACTCATCAACATAACTCACATATCATATCATTATATCTCAAAACTATTACTAAGAATCAAGTTTATTTTGTCCAATGATCTTCATGACATTTTCTACTAATTTATCCTTCTTGGATATCTATCACTTTGGGACTAATTTTCATGTGTTGCTTTTGATAAGCTCAAACAAATATAAGTGAAGATCATGAGCATAACAAATTTTCTTTCTCTCAAAATAATTTAAGTGAAGCAAGAGAGAATTTCTTCAAAATTTTACTAACTCTCAAATAAATATAAGTGAAGCAAGAGAGAATTTCTTCAAAATTAACAAAGCACACCGTGCTCAAAAAGATATAAGTGAAGCACTAGAGTAAGTCCTAGCTCATAAAAGATTTAAGTGAAGCATGGAGAGCAATTCTAACAAGTCATGATATAATTTTGGCTCTCTCAAAAAGGTGTATCCAGCAAGGATTGATGACCTAAAACACAAAATAAAGCAAGCAAAGACACATATCATACAAGACGCTCCAAGAAAAACACATATCATGTGATGAATAAAATTATAGCCTCGAGTAAAATACCGATAGTTGTTGGAAGAAAGCGGGGATGCCACTCGGGGGCATCCCCAAGCTTAGTTGGTTGCTCATTCTTGGATAATATCTAGGGATGCTGGAGCATCCCCAAGCTTAGGCTCTTACATCCTCCCTTCATCCATCGTAAGATAACCCAAAACTTGAAAACTTCAATCACGCAAAACTCAACAAAACCTTCGTGAGATCCGTTAGTGTAAGAAAAATAAACCACCACTATAAGTGTTGTATGAAACCAATTCATATTTTGTTTTTGTATTATATCTACTGTATTACAACTTTTCTATGGCAAAAAGTCATCAAAGAAAACCATAGAGCCATCAAAATAAGCACACAACACAAAGAAAATAGAATCTATCAAAACTTAACAGTCTGTAGCAATCTGATTTAAACGAATACTTTTGGAACTCCAAAATTTCTGAAAAAATACGAAGGCCTGAGAAATTTGTATATTAATATTCTGCAAAAAGAATCAGGGCAAAATCTCTTTCTGAATAAAAATTAAAATTAATTTCGTGAGCGCAAAGTTTCTGTCTTTCTCAGCAAGATCAAACAACTATCACCCAAGAAGATCCTATTGGTTCTATTTGGCACAAACACTAATTAAAACATAAAAAACACAATCATTAAAGTAGCATAATTGTGTTAAAACTCAATAACAGAATCCCGAACTTGTGCAGCAAAGGCGGCTCGGCGTGCAGCAGCACCACGTCAACCCACCGCCTCCTGATGTCGGTGTACTAGAGTAGGGGTACCCTAGTATCCCGAACTTGTGCACGGGCAGTCGCAGCCTCCCGCAGCAAAGCTTGCCAGGTGATCGCCAAGGTCCTCCGTGGTTCCTTTGGAGTCATTCAAGAACAAAGTATTCAAGCCGAGAAGACAAGGCCCCGGCAAGAGGAGCTTGCCGGGAAGGCCACTCAAGGTACAAGGCCCCGGCAAGAGGAGCTTGCCGGGAAGGCCAACCGAGGCATCTCAAGGAACTCGCCGCGCGTCCCGGCAAGGCCCGGTGAACGACAAGCTTCCGGACGCGACAAGACAACAACCGTGGCAAGGCGTTTGCCGCGGCAAACAACCACTCTGTGCCCACGCTCCAGCACATCCACCAACGTGTCGCTCTAGGACCCTTCCAGGCGTACGTGGCGGGAGGCTGTGCAGCCAGGGGTACGCGGTGGCAAGCGGCGCTGACAAGATTGCCATCGTGGTGAACGGTGGCGCCCCTGACGGTCCCTTTTCTGCACTGTTTGGGCGACGCAGACGGGCATTTAATGCCCTTGTCCCCTGCCGTCAGGGTTAGGTATGATACACTGTATAGGTAGCTGTACCAACCGCATCACCTTTTCCATTTTTACCCTCGTCTACGTTGCCACCTGTCGATGACTCCTTGAGCATATAAAAGGAGGCCCATGCGCAACGTAGAGGGGGGAGAGGAGAACACTCACGCTCGGTCTCGTTAGCTGCTTGTGTGTACTGTAGCGCTCAGCGCTCCCGAGCAAGAACACAATACAATCCACAAAGCAGCAGTAGGGTTTTACGCATCCGTGCGGCCCAAAGCTGGGTAAACTACTCGTGTGCCTCGCCTCGATCCGCTCTTCGTGCGACCTCCGCCCCCCGCCGAACCGTAAGGGGCTCGGTCCCCATAGGTGCTCGTGGAGGCAGTTTCCCCGACATCTTTGGCGCGCCAGGTAGGGGGCGTCGAGGTTGTGTGAACCTGATCCGGCGTTCACACGAGCTAGATCTTCATCATCTTCATCGACATGCCGCCGAAGAAGAAGACTTCGGAGGCGGCTAATCCGTCCGCGACAGACCCACCACCGCCGGAGCCAACAGCTGGTGGGGTAGACGCCGACAGAAGAAGGGGCGGCGACGAGGAAGCTCACGGTGCCACGGCGTCCGAACATGCATCGCGCCCATCTCAGGAGGCGCGAGACCGGCAGCGTCGTGGTACTCACAGTACCATACGCTCGCTGGACCCAGAGCGAGCTGGCGGATCTCGGGATGCTCAAGGCCAGCATGCACACCAACATGTTGGCACGAGCAGGACACGGTCGTCTGGACGGGGTACTGCTCCTTCTAACGTAGTTAGAAGTCCGAGCGTATCCCGCTCCACGCACCGTTCGCCACCGCTACCCGCCACTCCAGCGGAAGCTTTAGTGCGAGCTCAACTGCTCCTAGACTACCCTCCAACGGCGGACAAGATCGACGACTGGAGGGCCACCATTCAGAGTCTCATTGGCTTTGCCAACGGCGACACTCCATGGCAGCCGACTACATCGCAGCCGCGGCGAGTCAGTCAGGCACGAGCCGATGGTGACAAGACCGCTGGGGGTGCGACCACCGTGCACTCTCTGCCCCGAAGGCCAAGATCGCCGACTCATCGGGTCCACCTCGACAACGACTCCACCGCATCGTCAAATCCGCGAGCTCGTTGCGATCAGCGCCAAGTTCTTCACGAACGACAGCAAGAAGACACTCGTACTCGCATCGAGCGCCGAAGAGAAGCGCGGCGTCAATCAGACCAGCGCGCTGGGCCCGCTATCGACATGCATGCGCCAGGGGAACCAGACGACCTGCCCTACGCGGTAGGTTGCCCTGCGTTTACCCGTGAGCTGCGGCAAGTCCAGTGGCCCAGCACGAAGAATTTCAAGCCTGACGTACCCGAGAAGTACGACGACAAGACGCATCCATCGGAGTTCCTCAGCATCTACACCATCGTGGTGCAGGCTGCCGGGGGGCGGGACGACAAGATCCTTGCCAACTACTTCCCGTTGGTGCTCAAACCCAACGTCAGGTCCTGGCTCATGCACTTGCCGGACGACTCCATTTCTTCCTGGGCATACCTATGCCATAGGTTTGTGGGCGCCTTTACAGGCGGCCACAAACCTCATGGCCAGGAGAGCGACCTTCATCTGCTCGCCCAGAAGGAAGGAGAGCCCCTGCGCAAGTACATCCAGAGATTCAGCCGTGTACAGTACAACATCCCAGATATCCACCCTGCAGCGGTCATCAGCGCGTTCCATCAGAACGTGCGTAACCGCAGGATGCGGGAGGAGATGGCGATGTGCAAGATCAGAGACGTCAGTGAGCTGTATGCCCTGGCCGACAAGTGTGCACGTGCTGAGGAAGGGAGGAAACTCCTGGAGAGAATACGACAGCTGCAGGATCTGACAGCGAGGATGCTGCCCCGGCAAAGAAAAACCGGCGGCGGAACAACAGGAAGAAGAAAGGCAAAGATGTGCTAGTTGTTGAGCAGTCCGGCAACGAAGGTGGCGCCAAGAAAGCCAAAGCCAGTAGCTCCGGCAAGGAGGTTTCCGCATGCGCCAACTGCCAGGCTGTGGCGGCCGCTGACAAGCAGGACGGCACCAACAAGCAGTACTGCAAGATCCACCGCACCAAGGGCCATGACCTCCAGAGCTGCAAGAAGGTCGAGCAGCTTGTCGAGCTGCAAAAGGCCGAATACGAGCGACGCGACAAGGAGAAAGCCCAAGGAGGTGCTGGAGGATCCGGCACGAAGCGCCCCGGCCGGGGAGGACGCCGCGGCAAGGCCAAGCAGCGGCAAGGAGACAGACCTCCCCGCGGCCGCGACAAGGATGAAGATGATGACGAAGACGAAGACATGGATGATGCCGAGACCAGTGAGCAGGAGTTCCAGAAAGCCACAGAGGTCTTGTGCGTTGACGGAGGTGCTTCTCTACATACTTCACACCGCCAACTCAAGCAGTGGGTGCGCGAAGTCAATGCGGCAGAACCACCCGTCGAGTCACGCAAGCTTCTGAAATGGTCCAGCACGCCTATCATCTTTGATATTGAGGACCACCCTGATCGCACAACGGCGATCGGGTGCTTGCCGATGTTGGTTTCACCAACTATCCGCAACCTCAAGGTCACAAAGATGCTAGTTGACGGCGGGGCCGGCTTGAACCTGATCTCCTCCGCTGTGCTCCAGGAACTCCAGGTCCCTGACAGCGAGCTCGAAGAGACCGGCACATTCCAAGGAATCAACCCGGGAAGGAGCAAGCCGAAGGGGAAGATCACGTTGCCGGTAACATTTGGCAGCGAGTTGAACTTCAGAACTGAGAGGGTCACTTTTGACGTTGCCGATTTTCCATTGCCTTATAATGGGATTCTCGGCCGTCCAGCGCTCGCCAAGTTCATGGCGGCCTCTCACTACGCGTATAACATGCTGAAGATGCCAGGCCCGATAAGTGTCATCACTGTCCATGGCGACAAGAAGGTTGCTCTTATCTGTGCCGAAAAGATTTACCGGGAAGCGGCAGCCGCAATGGATAGCAAGTCACTTGCCGCTGAAGCTCCCGGGGGGAAGAAGAGGACCAAGTCCGGTAAGAGCTCTGATGCCCACTCCGGCAAGCGCACCTCTTCGGAGTGCTGCGCTACCGTCGAGGACGCAACATCGAGCTCCACCGGTAAGTGTAAGAAGACGATGGCAGCTCCGCCGGAGACCAAGAAGGTGTCCTCCAAGGAGGACGGCACTGGTGGTACCTTCACCATCAGTGCCACTCTCGACCCTAAATAGGAAAGCGCGCTCATTGCTTTCCTGCGGGCGAATATCGATGCGTTTGCGTGGCAACCGTATGACATCCCCGGTGTTCCCAGGAAAGTAATTGAGCACCACCTGGCCGTTTGTCCTCATGCGCGGCCCGTCAAGCAGAAAGTCAGGAAACAAGCAATGGAGCGCCAAAAATTCATCGCAGAAGAGATCAAGAAGTTGGAAGCAGTAGGCCTTGTCAGAGGAGTGCTCCATCCTACGTGGTTGGCCAATCCTGTAGTCGTGCGCAAGGCGAACGGGAAATGGAGGCTTTGTATTGACTTTACCGATGTTAATAAAGCTTGTCCCAAAGACCCATTTCCCTTGCCGCGCATTGACCAGATTGTTGACTCCACGGCCGGATGTGATTTGCTTTCATTTCTTGATGCTTACTCAGGATACCATCAGATCTTCATGGCAGAAGAGGATGAAGAGAAGACCGCATTCATCACTCCATGTGGCACATACTATTTCATACGGATGCCTTTCGGTTTAAAGAATGCTGGTTCAACATTTGCAAGAGTAGTCCATACCGCTTTTGAGCCACAAATACACAGAAATGTGGAAGCCTACATGGATGACATAGTGGTCAAGAGCAAGGACAGAACAACTCTAGTTCAAGATTTAGAAGAGACTTTTGCAAATCTGCGCAAGATCAGCCTCAAGCTCAACCCCGAGAAGTGCGTATTTGGAGTACCTTCCGGCAAGCTTCTCGGGTTCTTCGTGTCTCAGCGAGGAATTGAAGCCAATCCCGACAAGATCAAGGCCATTGAGCAGATTGAAGCACCAAAGCGCGTCAAGGATGTACGAAGACTTGCTGGTTGTGTGGCAGCTCTCAGCAGGTTTATCTCTAAGTCTGCTGAGCGCGCCCTGCCGTTTTTTCAAAATTTTGAAAAAGGCAGGTCCAATGAAATGGACTCCGGAAGCGGAGGCTGCGCTGCATGACTTGAAGAGATACCTGTCCTCCACTCCAATACTTGTCGCACCTAAGCCACAAGAGAAGTTGCTGCTGTATCTGGCGGCAACCAATCAAGTGGTTAGTGCAGCGTTAGTAGCGGAAAGGGAGGCAGATGATGAGCCAGCAACCACGGCAAGCACATCCAGCGACAAGCAGGGGGCTTCCCCGACAAGCTCTGGTCCCGACAAGGATGGATCTGCGCAGGCACGCGAGGAGGTACAAAAGAAAATGGTGCAGCGCCCAGTTTACTTTGTCAGTTCCCTTCTGCAGGGGGCTAGGTCAAGGTACTCTGGTGTGCAGAAATTGCTTTTCGGCCTTCTCATGGACTCGAGAAAGCTGCGCCATTACTTCCAAGCACATGAGATTACAGTTGTCACTCGCTTTCCGCTGAAGAGGATACTGCAGAATCCAGAAGCAACAGGCAGGATTGTTGAGTGGGCACTGGAACTGTCAAGCTTTGGCCTCAAGTTTGAGAGCACTTCAACTGTCCAAAGCAGAGCATTGGCAGAATTCATAGCAGAGTGGACGCCAACACCAGATGAAGAAATTCCAGAAACGAGCATCCCCGTCAAGGAAGCAAGCAAAGAATGGCTGATGTACTTTGATGGTGCCTTCTCGCTGCAAGGCGCCGGTGCTGGCGTGCTGCTTGTCGCGCCCACCGAAGAACACCTCAAGTACATAGTCCAGATGCACTTTCCCAAGGAGCAAGCAACAAACAATATTGCAGAGTATGAAGGTTTGCTTGCCAGTCTCAGGATCGCGGCAGACCTTGGGATCAAGAAGCTCATTGTCAGGGGTGACTCGCAGCTTGTCGTCCGCCAAGTGAATAAGAGTTATTAGAGTCCGTTGATGGAAGCTTACGTTGATGAAGTGAGAAAGCTAGAAGCGCACTTTGACGGCCTACAGATGGAACATGTTCCAAGAGCTCAGAACGACATTGCTGATGGCCTGTCAAAGTGCGCAGCACTTAAGCTACCTGTGGAACCAGGGATCTTTGTGCTCAGGCTGACTCAACCATCTATGACGCCATCAACTGGACAGAGCAAGAAGAGGAAGTTGATTTCTGGTGACTATTTTCCGGCAGAGCTTCCCGAAGCCGCCGCCAAGAAGGTCCCCAAGATCAACACCAAGAGTGCTGAGGAGCAGCCTGCTCCGGCGAGCCCCAGGGTTTGTTCCGTTGAAGCAGACGCTCCCGACAAGTTTTGCTCCGGCAAGCTTGCCGGGGAACGTCACGCTCTGGCTGAGCCATAGGTTCTCGCCGTAGAAGCGGACGTTCTCGCAGCAGCAGATGTGCCTTTAGTCCTTGTTGTCGAGCCGCAAGCTCCAGCATGGGCACAACAGATTGTTCGTTTCCTTCAGACAGGAGAACTTCCCGAAGAGCAAGAAGAAGCGGAAAGAGTAGCCCGGCAGTCAAGTATGT
Organism: Aegilops umbellulata; assembly: GCA_032464435.1. NCBI lineage: Eukaryota > Viridiplantae > Streptophyta > Magnoliopsida > Poales > Poaceae > Aegilops > Aegilops umbellulata. The sequence goes on from CP136055.1 coordinate 477,842,946, forward strand.
ACCAGTTTGTCGACAACACACTGTACAGAAGAAGACTCAACGGTGTGAAATTGAAGTGTATTCACCGGGAAGACGGACAAAAGCTGTTGGCAGAGATACATGGAGGCATATGTGGTCACCACATTGGCGCAAGAGCACTTGCCGGCAAAGCATTCCGCCAAGGCTTCTTTTGGCCGACAGCCCTCCAGGATGCAACTGCAAAAGTAACCAAGTGTGAAGCATGCCAGTTCCATTCCAAACAGATACACCAGCCAGCTCAAGCTCTCCAGACGATCCCTTTATCCTGGCCATTTTCGGTCTGGGGGCTCGACATCCTCGGCCCCTTGCCCCGAGCAATCAGGGGCTTAGAGTACTTGTACGTTGCAATCGACAAGTTCACTAAGTGGCCGGAAGCGGAAGCAGTGAGGAAGGTGACAGCACAGTCAGCAGTCAGGTTCTTCAGGTCGATTGTTTGCCGCTTCGGGATCCCTAACAGGACCATCACCGACAACGGTACGCAATTCACGAGCCGCACCTTCATGCAGTACGTCCAAGATCTTGGCGCCAAGGTCTGCTTCGCTTCTGTTGCTCACCCTAGAAGCAACGGTCAAGCGGAGAGGGCAAATGCTGAAGTGCTGTGTGGGCTCAGGACCAGGACTTTCGACAGGCTGCACAAGTGCGGAAGAAACTGGATTGAGGAGCTGCCGGTGGCTCTTTGGTCGATCAGGACGACGCCAAATCGAGCCACTGGCCAGACACCTTTCGCTCTAGTTTATGGAGCAGAGGCAGTTCTCCCCACGGAACTCGTATACGGGTCACCTCGAGTGCTCGCTTATGATGAGCTTGAGCAAGAGCAGCTGCGAGAACATGACGCGCTGCTCCTTGAGGAGGACCATCTTCAGGCTGCTGTACGAGCTGCTCGCTACTAGCAAGCTTTGCGCCGCTACCATAGCCGCAAAGTTAACGCCAGAAGTCTCGAGGAAGGCGACCTTGTTCTTCGGCGCGTTCAGTCCGCCAAGAATTCCAACAAGTTGATGCCGAAGTGGGAAGGCCCTTACCGGGTGAAACGAGTCACTAGGCCTGGCGCTGTCCGCCTTGAGACCGAAGATGGCATTCCGGTGAGCAACTCCTGGAACATTGAGCATCTTCATAAGTTTTACCCGTAAGGCGCGGTTGCCGGACCCTGCTCCGGCAACCACCTTTTGTACAAGTCTTGCCACTGTTGCATGTAATCCTTTGTACAAAGCCAGGCGCAGACCCGTGCATAAATAAAGCTCATGTGCTCCGCACATCTTGTCAATTTCATGCTTTTTATTTTTTGCATGAGTTATCTGACACTTTGTGCAGCACTAACCCCCGGTAAGCAATAACGAGCCATAAGGCTCCATATCTTTATTTTCTCTTCTTTCTTTTTTCTCAAGGAAAGCAAGGTTCCCTCGCCCACAAGTTTGCCGGGGGGAGAAGGAGAAGATAATGGTATGGACTGGGCGTCGTTCAAGAAAGTTTCGCCTTGCCGGAAAGCAAACAACAGAAAAGCTAAGTTGCCAAAGTTTGAGCAATCAGATTTTTTAAAATTTATAAGTTATCTTCCTTGAACGACCGTGCTTTGTATGGAAAACCTGTGCGCAGAGGAACCAGCTCGTAGCTAGTTGCGCCCTTACTTTGTTTCGAGTCCGCTCAACAACTTAAGTGAGCTGCAACTAGTTGCGGCAAGGTTTCTTGTCGGTAACGGCACCGCCAGCAGGCTGCTGACGTCCCGCACTCAGCGCTCGCGGCAAAGGTGCCTACGCCGGCAAGTTCCCTAAAAGCGTAGGGTAAAAACATACAAAGGAAGGAATCAAGTAAAGGAAATAACATTGCAATCACTACCCAAAATAGAGTTATATTACAAAGGTAGCATGTCACGGCTCTAATAGAGTGTTTTCATAACATGACCAACAACGACAAGGAAAGAAGAAAACAGGCGGCCTAGTCTACACGGTCGCCCTCAACCCTCTTGATCCCGCTCACCCTGTCCACAATGGGTGCGACAAGGGCCTTGAGCTCCTCCAGATCAGCATCCGGCGGCAGGGACCTGAAGACGTTGGTGAGGCGGAGGCCCGGGTTGCGGAAGGCCACCTTCACCAGCACCTTTTGAAGAGCTCCCGCGCAGATCTCGCGTGACTCGTCGGCCAGCTGCTTTGGGATCCTTTCTCGGAGTCGCTGGAGGGCCGTCGCCACCGCCTTTGAAGAACAAAGTGAGCTTGGCGCTGGATGGGAGGCTCTCGTCGGAGGAAGATACGGCGTGACCCAGGCCGCGCGTGCCCGTGCCCTGTTTTGGGCCTGGCCCAACAGCGCTCGGCACCGTGTATGGCCCAGGCCCGGGGGCTCCTGTCAGTGTACTAGAGTAGGGGTACCCTAGTATCCCGAACTTGTGCACGGGCAGTCGTAGCCTCCCGCGGCAAAGCTTGCCAGGTGATCGCCAAGGTCCTCCGTGGTTCCTTTGGAGTCATTCAAGAACAAAGTATTCAAGCCAAGAAGACAAGGCCCCGGCAAGAGGAGCTTGCCGGGAAGGCCACTCAAGGCACAAGGCCCCGGCAAGAGGAGCTTGCCGGGAAGGCCACTCAAGGCACAAGGCCCCGGCAAGAGGAGCTTGCCGGGAAGGCCAACCGAGGCATCTCAAGGAACTCGCCGCGACGCGCCGCGCGTCCCGGCAAGGCCCGGTGAACGACAAGCTTCCGGACGCGACAAGACAACAACCGCGGCAAGGCGTTTGCCGCGGGAAACAACCACTCCGTGCCCACGCTCCAGCACATCCACCAACGTGTCACTCTGGGACCCTTCCAGGCATACGTGGCGGGAGGCTGTGCAGCCAGGGGTACGTGGTGGCAAGCGGCGCTGACAAGATTGCCATCGTGGCGAACGGTGGCGCCCCTGACGGTCCCTTTTCTGCACTGTTTGGGCGACGCAGACGGGCATTTAATGCCCTTGTCCCCTGCCGTCAGGGTTAGGTATGATACACTGTATAGGTAGCTGTACCAACCGCAGCACCTTTTCCATTTTTACCCTCGTCTACGTTGCCACCTGTCGGTGACCCCTTGAGCATATAAAAGGAGGCCCATGCGCAACGTAGAGGGGGGAGAGGAGAACACTCACGCTCGGTCTCGTTAGCTGCTTGTGTGTACTGTAGTGCTCAGCGCTCCCGAGCAAGAACACAATACAATCCACAAAGCAGCAGTAGGGTTTTACGCATCCGTGCGGCCCGAAGCTGGGTAAAGTGCTCGTGTGCCTCGCCTCGATCCGCTCTTCGTGCGACCTCCGCCCCCCGCCGAACCGTAAGGGGCTCGGTCCCCATAGGTGCTCGTGGAGGCAGTTTCCCCGACACCTGATGACCCACAAGTATAGGGGATCTATCGTAGTCCTTTCGATAAATAAGAGTGTCGAACCCAATGAGGAGCAGAAGGAAATGATAAGCAGTTTTCAGCAAGGTATTCTCTGCAAGTACTGAAATAAGTGGTAACAGATAGTTTTGTGATAGGATAATTTGTAACGAGCAACAAGTAACAAAAGTAAATAAAGTGCAGCAAGGTGGCCCAATCCTTTTTGTAGCAAAGGACAAGCCTGGACAAACTCTTATATAAGCAAAAGCGCCCCCGAGGACACATGAGAATATCGTCAAGCTAGTTTTCATCACGTTCATATGATTTGCGTTCGGTACTTTGATAATTTGATATGTGGGTGGACCGGTGCTTGGGTGCTGTTCTTACTTGAACAAGCATCCCACTTATGATTAACCTCTATTGCAAGCATCCGCAACTACAACAAAAGTATTAAGGTAAACCTAACCATAGCATGAAACATATGGATCCAAATCAGCCCCTTACGAAGCAACACATAAACTAGGGTTTAAGCTTCTGTCACTCTAGCAACCCATCATCTACTTATTACTTCCCAATGCCTTCCTATAGGCCCAAATAATGGTGAAGTGTTATGTAGTCGACGTTCACATAACACCACCAGAGGTTAGACAACATACATCTCATCAAAATATCGAACGAATACCAAATTCACATGACTACTAATAGCAAGACTTCTCCCATGTCCTCAGGAACAAACGTAACTACTCACAAAGCATATTCATGTTCATAATCAGAGGGGTAATAATATGCATAAAGGATCTGAACATATGATCTTCCACCAAATAAACCAACTAGCATCAACTACAAGGAGTAATCAACACTACTAGCAACCTTCTAGTACCAATCCCGGACTTGGAGACAAGAATTGGATACAAGAGATGAACTAGGGTTTTGAGAGGAGATGGTGCTGGTGAAGATGTTGATGGAGATTGCCCTCTCCCGGTGAGAGGAGCGTTGGTGATGACGATGGCGATGATTTCCCCCTCCCGGAGGGAAGTGTCCCCGGCAGAACAGCTCTGCCGGAGCCCTAGATTGGTTCCGCCTCGTGGTGGCGGAGTCTCGTCCCGAAAGGTTGCTTATGATTTTTTCCTCGATGAAAAACCTCATATAGAAGAAGATGGGCATTGGAGAGCCAACAGGGGGCCCACGAGGTAGGGGGCGCGCCTAGGGGGGTAGGGCGCGCCCCCACCCTCGTGGACAGGTGGGCCCCCCTCTGGTGAACTTCTTCCACTGGATATTTTTCATATTTTCCAAAAATGACTTCCGTGGAGTTTCAGGACTTTTGGAGTTGTGCAGAATAGGTCTCTAATATTTGCTCCTTTTCCAGCCCAGAATTCCAGCTACCGGCATTCTCCCTCCTTATGTAAACCTTGTAAAATAAGAGAGAATAGCCATAAGTATTGTGACATAATGCATAATAACAGCCCATAATGAAATAAATATCGATATAAAAGCATGATGCAAAATGGACGTATAACCTCCCCCAAGCTTAGACCTCGCTTGTCCTCAAGCGAAAGCCGATAACGATAAATATGTCCCCATGTTTAGAGGTAGAGGTGTCGAAAAAAATAAAATACGGACATGAAGGCGTCATGATTATTCTCATAACAGCAACATATATAGATATTGTCATATGATTTCTTATGCTCAAGTAATAATCCATTCACAATGCAGAGTACGAATCATAAACTTTATTGAGAACTAACAAACTATAATCTTAGTCACTGAAACAATTGCAATTTATCATAACATCGGAAAGATTCTATGTCAGAGCTTAATAGCAAGTCCACATACTCAACTATCATTTAGTCATTCATAATTGCTAACACTCACACAATACTTGTGGTTATGGAGTTTAATCGGACACAGAGGAAGATAGGGGCTTATAGTTTCGCCCCACAACCTTTTACCTCAAGGGTAATGTCAACAATAATAACTCATGCTCCCCTACATCCAATTAGGTACATATATCAGAATCTTTCCAATATATTGTGCTTGCCAAAGGATAAAATGAAAAAGGAAAGGTGAAGATCACCATGATTCTTGCATAAGGTAGAAGATAATAATAAAAGATAGGCCCTTCGCAGAGGGAAGCAGAGGTTGCCATGCGCTTTTATGGTTGGATGCACAAAATCTTAATGCGAAAGAACGTCACTTTATATTGCCACTTGTGATATGAACCTTTATTATGCAGTCCGTTGCTTTTATTACTTCCACATCAAAAGATCGTATAAAGCTTATTTCTCCCACACCAATCAATCATACATATTTAGGGCAATTTTTATTGCTTTGCACCGATGACAACTTACTTGAAGGATCTTACTCAATCCATAGGTAGATATGGTGGACTCTTATGGCAAAACTGGTTTAAGGGTTATGGAAGCACAAGTAGTATCACTACTTGGTGCTGAGAATTTGGCTAGCATGAGGGGGAAAGGCAAGCTCAACAGGTTGGAGGATCCATGACAACATACTTTATCTCAGATATAATAAAACATAACCCATTACGTTGTCTTCCTTGTCCAACATCAACTCTTTAGCATGTCATATTTTAATGAGTGCTCCCAATCATAAAAGATGTCAATAATAGTATATTTATATGTGAAACTTCTCTTTCCTTATTACTTCCTATTAATTGCAACGATGACCAAAGCTATGTTTGCCAACTCCCAACAACTTTCAATCATCATACTCTTTCTATGTGAAGTCATCACTCTTGATAAGATCAATATGAACTCTTTGTTTCTTTTTATTCTTTTCTCTTTTCTTTTATTCACTCAAGATCATGGCAAAACAATCAAGCCCTTGACTCAACACTAATCTTTATTATATATAGCTTACGGACTCGATTACATAGAGAGATCATAAAGCAAAACTCAAAACCAGATCATGCCATAAACTTTATTCTACTAGATCAAAATACTACTAATAGGATCGAACTAAGAAAAACGGTAAAGATAGGAGATGTGATTGTGATACGATACCGGGGCACCTCCCCCAAGCTTGGCAGTTGCCAGGGGGAGTGCCCATACCCATGTGATTATGTCTCCTTCTTTGTTGTTGGTGAAATATTTTCTTGGCGATGATGCCCTTCAGGATACGATTCTCCTCCTCGAGCTTATTGACTTGCTGCTTGAGGTCCATTATTTCCTTACGAAGCTTCCCTGTAACTGCTAAGGCTCCTTGTACCCAAGGGTGTTGCATAGCTGCGGGAGAACAAGTGACACTTCTCTTCATATTTTCATAAGAAAGAAATCTAACATTGGAAGGGATAACCGAGTTTGGAATTGCTAAGCTCTGTAGTTCCCCCATCGTGAACCCAGCTCAGAAGCGAGAAGTGACTTCTTGATCCTCCATGGCATCTACCCTCATCAAGTCAGCCTCCATCTCTTCCTCTGTTGCTGGCCCAAAGTGGTCAGCGTCGCTGTTTGCCCTTGGTTCCGATGCTGGATGCGACACCCGGCTCTCCCCAACTGACTCTTGAGAAGACATCTTGCTCTAATCTGCAGCAGCAACAGCTAAAAAAACAGAGGATATTTGCGTGATACATGAGTTAAAACCTTCGGGAGAATATATAATGAATTTTTACCGACCAAAATACGTATCGTGCAAGAAAACGGAGTCCGGAAGGCACACGAGGTGCTCACGAGGTAGGGGGCGAGCCCAAGGGGTAGGGCGCGCCCTCCACCCTCGTGGAGCCCTCGTGTCCTTCCCGGACTGCTACTTATTTTTCTATTTTTCTAAATATTCCAAAACGGAGAAATATTGCCTTAAAAACTGTTTTGGAGTCGGTTTACTTACCGTACCACATACCTATTCCTTTTCGGAGTCTGAAACATTCTGGAAAGTGTCTCTTATGTATTCCTCCGGGGTTACGGTTTCAATAACATTGGTTTCAACATTTATGGGATTACCTGAGATATAATGTTTGATTCTTTGACCGTTCACCACCTTCGGATTTGTGCCTTTGAAGTTATTGATTTTTATGGCACCGGAACGATAGACCTGCTCGATAACATAGGGGCCTTCCCATTTAGAGAGAAGTTTTCCTGCAAAAAATCTTAAACGAGAGTTGTATAACAATACATAATCACCTACATTAAACTCACGCTTTTGTATCCTTTTGTCATGCCATCTTTTAACTTTTTCTTTAAACAACTTGGCATTTTCATAAGCTTGGGTTCTCCATTCATCAAGTGAGCTAATATCAAATAACCTCTTCTCACCGGCAAGTTTGAAATCACAATTGAGCTCTTTAATAGCCCAATATGCCTTATGTTCTAGTTCGAGAGGTAAATGACATGCTTTTCCATAAACCATTTTATACGGAGACATACCCATAGGATTTTTATATGCAGTTCTATAGGCCCATAATGCATCATCAAGTTTCTTGGACCAATTCTTCCTAGATCTATTAACAGTCTTTTGCAAAATTAATTTGAGCTCTCTATTACTCAATTCTACTTGACCACTAGACTGTGGGTGATAAGGAGATGCAATTCTATGATTAACGTCATACTTAGAAAGCATTTTGCGGAAAGCACCATGAATAAAATGTGAACCACCATCAGTCATTAAATATCTAGGGACTCCAAACCTTGGAAAAATAACTTCCTTAAGCATTTTAATAGAAGTGTTATGATCAACACTACTAGTTGGAATAACTTCTACCCACTTAGTAACGTAATCAACATCAACTAAAATATGTGTATATCCATTAGAGGCAGGAAAGGTTCCCATATAATCAAAGCCCCAAACATCAAATGGTTCAATAACAAGTGAATAATTCATAGGCATTTCCTGACGTCTACTAATATTACCAATTCTTTGACATTCATCACAAGATAAGACAAACTTACGGGCATCCTTGAAGAGAGTAGGCCAATAAAAACCAGATTGCAATACCTTATGTGCAGTTCTATATCCAGCGTGGTGTCCTCCATAAGCTTCGGAGTGACACTTGTGTAGGATCTGTTCCTGTTCATGCTTAGGTACACAACATCTAATAACACCCTCTACTCCTTTATAAAGATGTGGGTCATCCCAAAAGTAATGCCTCAAATCATAAGAAAACTTTTCTTTTGCTGGTATGTGAAACTAGGTGGTATAAATTTAGCAACAATATAATTAGCATAATCAGCATACCAAGGAGTACTATGAGAAGTACTTATAACATTTAATTGTTCATCAGGAAAGCTATCATCAATAGGTAGTGGGTCATCAAGAACATTTTCTAACCTAGACAAGTTGTCTGCAACGGGGTTCTCAACTCCCTTTCTATCAACAATATGCAAATCAAATTCTAGGTTTAGCATCTTTATTTTCAATAAGATATTTAATAGCATCATGATCAGTGTGAATAGTTACTTTAGAATCAACAATATAAGGTCTGAACTTATCACAAGCAAATACAACTGCTAAGAATTCTTTTTCAGTAGTAGCATAATTTCTTTGAGCATTGTCTAGAGTTTTACTAGCATAATGGATAACATTTAATTTCTTATCAACTCTTTGCCCTAGAACATCACCTACAGCATAATCACTGGCATCACACATAATTTCAAAGGGTAAATTCCAATCAGGTGGCTAAACAACAGGTGCAGAGATCAATGCTTTCTTAAGTATTTCAAATGCTTCTACACAATCATCATCAAAGACAAATGGTATATCTTTTTGTAATAAATTAGTCAGAGGCCGAGAAATTTTAGAGAAGTCCTTAATGAACCTCCTATAAAATCCGACGTGACCAAGGAAACTTCTTATACCTTTGATGTCCTTGGGACATGGAATCTTTTCAATAGCATCAACCTTGGCTTTATCAACTTCAATACCTCTTTCAGAAACTTTATGCCCCAAGACAATACCTTCATTAACCATAAAGTGACACTTTTCCCAATTCAAGACAAGATTAGTTTCTTCACATCTCTGCAAAACTCGATCAAGATTGCTCAAGCAATCATCAAAAGAGGATCCATAGACGGAGAAGTCATCCATGAAAACCTCACAAATCTTTTCACAAAAGTCAGAGAATATAGCCATCATGCATCTTTGAAAGGTACCAGGTGCATTACATAAACCAAAAGGCATACGTCTATAAGCAAAAGTACCAAAAGGGCAAGTAAAAGTAGTCCTTGATTGATCTTTAGCCGACACAGGTATTTGAGAGAATCCAGAGTAACCATCTAGAAAGCAATAGTGTGTATGTTTGCATAATCTTTCTAGCATTTGATCAATAAAAGGTAAGGGGTAATGATCTTTCTTAGTAGCTTTATTTAATTTACGGAAATCAATTACCATCCTATAACCTATAATAATTCTTTGTGGAATCAATTCATCTTTATCATTAGGAACAACAGTAATACCTCCCTTCTTAGGGACACAATGGACATGACTTACCCACTGACTATCAGCAACAGAATAAATTATACCTGCCTCCAGAAGCTTTAGTATTTCTTTTCTTACCACTTCTTTCATTTTAGGATTTAGACGTCGTTGAGGATCACGAACTGGTTTGGCATCTTCTTCCAAATTTATTTTATGTTGACATAGAGTGGGACTAACGCCCTTAAGATCATCAAGAGTATACCCAATAGCAGCACGATGCTTCTTCATAGTTTTCAATAATCTTTCTTCTTCATGCTTTGAAAGGTTAGCACTAATAATAACAGGATATATCTTCTTTTCATCAAGATAAGCATATTTAAGATTATCAGGCAACGGTTTAAGCTCAAACATGAGATCACCCTTGGGTGGAGGAGGATCCCCTAAGGTTTCAACAGGCAAATTGTGTTTCAGAATAGGTTCTTGTTTAAAGAATATTTCATCTATTTCCCTTCTTTCATTCATAAACATATCATTTTCATGGTCTAGCAAATAATGTTCTAGAGGATCACTAGGAGGTACGGAAATAGAAGCAAGACCAATAATTTCATCCTTACTAGGCAATTATTCTTCACGATGTTGTTTAATAAATTTAGAGAAATTAAACTCATGAATCATATCATCCAAGCCAACAGTAACAACATTCTTTTCGCAGTCTATCTTAGCATTAACAGTATTCAAGAAGGGTCTACCAAATACAATGGGACAAAAGCTATCTTGTAGGGAACTGAGAACAAGAAAATCAGCAGGATATTTAGTTTTCCCACACAAGACTTCAACATCTCTAACAATTCCCACTGCTGATATAGTATGTCTATTAGCAAGTTTAATTGTAACATCAATACCTTCTATCTCAGCGGGTGTAGTTTCATGCATAATTTCTTTATATAAGTCATAAGGTCTAACACTAGCACTAGCACCCATATCACATAAGCCATGATAACAATGATATCCTATTTTAACAGAAATAACATGCACGCCTACCACAGGTCTATATTTATCTTTAGCGCCAGGTTTAGCAATTCTAGCAGTTTCACCACAGAATTGTATAACATGCCCATCAATATTATCAGACAGGAGATCTTTAACAATAGCAATATTAGGTTCAACTTTAACTTGCTCAGGAGGTGTATAAGTTCTAATATTGCTTTTACGAACCACAGTTGAAGCTTTAGCATGACCCTTTATTCTAACAGGGAAAGGTGGTTTCTCAACATAAGAACTAGGAACAATAGGATCATTATAAGTGACAATCTTTTCTTCAACTTTAATAGGTGCAACTACTTTTACTTCTATGGGAGGATGATATTTAAACCACTTCTCCTTGGGGAGATCAACATAAGTAGCAAAATATTCACAGAAAGAAGCTACTATCTCAGAGTCAAGTCCATATTTAGTGCTAAACTTACGGAAAATATCGGTATCCATAAAAGATTTAACACAATCAAACTTAGGCGTCATACCTGACTCCTTACCTTCGTCGAGATCCCAATCTTCAGAGTTGCGTTTAATTCTATCCAATAAGTCCCATTTAAATTCAATAGTCTTCATCATAAAAGAGCCAGCACAAGAAGTATCGAGCATGGTGCGATTGTTTTCAGAAAGCCGAGCATAAAGGTTTTGAATAATTGTTTCTCTTGGGAGCTCATGCTTGGAGCATGAATATAGCATTGATTTAAGCCTCCCCCAAGCTTGAGCAATGCTTTCTCCTTCGCGAGGCCAAAAATTATATATATAATTGCGATCACGATGAATAAGATGCATAGGATAATATTTTTGATGAAATTCCAATTTCAATCGTCTGTAGTTCCATGATCTCGTATCATCACATAGCCTATACCATGTCAATGCATCTCCCTTCAAAGATAAAGGGAAGACCTTCTTCTTAAAAACATCGTCGGGTATACCTGCAAGCTTAAATAATCCACAAACCTCATCCACATATATTAGGTGCTCATCAGGATGCTTGGTTCCATCTCTTGCAAAAGGATTATCTAGCAGTTTTTCCATCATACCCGAAGGAACTTCAAAGGGAACATTTTCATTTTCAGTAGGTTTAGTAGGTTGAGGAGCAATTCTTTGCTCTACTTGTCGGGGTGAAGATACCCCGAACAAGCCCCTCAGAGGATTACTTTCCATAGTAATAAGTGACAGTAAATTTCAGCACACTATATAAATTTTTCCTTACCAAATTCCACCTACCAAAGGCGCTTCACTCCTCGGCAACGGCGCCAGAAAAGAGTCTTGATGACCCACAAGTATAGGGGATCTATAGTAGTCCTTTTGACAAGTAAGAGTGTCGAACCCAACGAGGAGCAGAAGGAAATGATAAGCGGCTTTCAGCAAGGTATTCTCTGCAAGTACTGAAATAAGTGGTAACAGATAGTTTTGTGATAGGATAATTTGTAACGGGCAACAAGTAACAAAAGTAAATAAAGTGCAGCAAGGTGGCCCAATCCTTTTTGTAGCAAAGGACAAGCCTAGACAAACTCTTACATAAGTAAAAGCGCCCCGAGGACCCATGGGAATATCGTCAAGCTAGTTTTCATCACGTTCATATGATTCACGTTTGGTACTTTGATAATTTGATATGTGGGTGGACCAGTGCTTGGGTGTTGTTCTTACTTGAACAAGCATCCCACTTATGATTAACCTCTATTGCAAGCATCCGCAACTACAACAAAAGTATTAAGGTAAACCTAACCATAGCATGAAACATATGGATCCAAATCAGCCCCTTACGAAGCAACGCATAAACTAGGGTTTAAGCTTCTGTCACTCTAGCAACCAATCATCTACTTATTACTGCCCAGTGCCTTCCTCTAGGCCCAAATAATGGTGAAGTGTTATGTAGTCGACGTTCACATGACACCACTAGAGGCTAGACAACATACATCTCATCAAAATATCGAACGAATACCAAATTCACATGACTACTAATAGCAAGACTTCTCCCATGTCCTCAGGAACAAACGTAACTACTCACAAAGCATATTCATGTTCATAATCAAAGGGGTAATAATATGCATAAAGGATCTGAACATATGATCTTCCACCAAATAAACCAACTAGCATCAACTACAAGGAGTAATCAACACTACTAGCAACCTACTAGTACCAATCCCGGACTTGGAGACAAGAATTGGATACAAGAGATGAACTAGGGTTTTGAGAGGAGATGGTGCTGGTGAAGATGTTGATGGAGATTGCCCTCTCCCGATGAGAGGAGCGTTGGTGATGACGATGGCGATGATTTCCCCCTCCCGGAGGAAAGTGTCCCTGGCAGAACAGCTCTGCCGGAGCCCTAGATTGGTTCCGCCTCGTGGCGGTGGAGTCTCGTCTCGAATGGTTGCTTATGATTTTTTCCTCGACGAAAGACCTCATATAGCAGAAGATGGGCATCGGAGAGCCAACAGGGGGCCCACGAGGTAGGGGGCGCGCCCAGGGGGTAGGGCGCGCCCCCACCCTCGTGGACAGGTGGTCCCCCCTCTGGTGAACTTCTTTCGCTGGATATTTTTCATATTTTTCAAAAATGACTTTTGTGGAGTTTCAGGACTTTTGGAGTTGTGCAGAATAGGTCTCTAATATTTGCTCCTTTTCCAGCCCAGAATTCTAGCTACCGGCATGCTCCCTCCTTATGTAAACCTTGTAAAATAAGAGAGAATAGCCATAAGTATTGTGACATAATTCATAATAACAACCCATAATGCAATAAATATCGATATAAAAGCATGATGCGAAATGGACGTATCACCTCCCCTTTTCGCAAGCCAGAGGAGGAGGAGTCCGAGGCTGCCTACCAGGCGGCGCTGGTAGAGGCCTTCGCCAACTCAATCGAGGAGGAACGACAGAAGGCTAAAGCGGCAGCAGCGGACGAGGCCGCCTACTAGGCGAAGCTGGCGGAGGCCATGGCCCTCTCTATGGCCGGCGACTCCATGGTGTCGCCATCGCTGCCGCGGCTAACCCCGATCATGCCTGCACCCGAGCCGGCCGAGAGGTACATGTGGACCGGCCAGGTGTAAGAGTTTGTCAGCGCCCCACCCCCCTCATTTGGCTTGGTGCCACGCTGACATAGGAGGCCATGTACCTCGAGCATAGGCCGCATTGTAGGCTGGTGGAGGAGCACGACAAGCTGAGCGGCGCATTGATACGTCTCCGTCATATCTACTTTTCCAAACACTTTTGCCCTTGTTTTGGACTCTAACTTGCATGATTTGAATGGAACTAACCCGGACTGACGCTGTTTTCAGCAGACTTTCCATAGTGTTATTCATGTGCAGAAACAAAAGTTCTCGGAATGACCTGAAACTCCACGGAACATCTATTTGGAAAATAAGAAAAATACTGGAAGAAAACTCCACGTCAGGGGGCCCACACCCTGTCCACGAGGGTGGGGGGCGCGCCCCCTACCTTGTGGGCCCCCTGATGCTCCACCGACCTCAACTCCAACTCCATATATTCACTTTCGGGGAGAAAAAAATCAGAGGGAAGGATTCATTGTGTTTTACGATACGGAGCCGCCGCCAAGCCCTAAAACCTCTCGGGAGGGCTGATCTGGAGTCCGTTCGGGGCTCCGGAGAGGGGGATTCGTCGCCGTCGTCATCATCAACCATCCTCCATCACCAATTTCATGATGCTCACCGCCGTGAGTGAGTAGTTCCATCATAGGCTTGCTGGACGGTGAGGGGTTGGATGAGATCTATCATTTAATCGAGTTAGTTTTGTTAGGGTTTGATCCCTAGTATCCACTATTTTTCTGAGATTGATGTTGCTATGACTTTGCTATGCTTAATGCTTGTCACTAGGGCCCGAGTGCCATGATTTCAGATCTGAACCTATTATGTTTTCATGAATATATGTGAGTTCTTGATCCTATCTTGCAAGTCTATAGTCACCTACTATGTGTTATGATCCGGCAACCCTGAAGTGACAATAATCGGGACCACTCCCGGTGATGACCAAAGTTTGAGGAGTTCATGTATTCACCATGTGTTAATGCTTTGTTCCGGTACTATATTAAAAGGAGGCCTAAATATCCCTTAGTTTCCATTAGGACCTCACTGCCACGGGAGGGTAGGACAAAAGATGTCATGCAAGTTCATTTCCATAAGCACGTATGACTATATTCGGAATACATGCCTACATTACATTGATGAATTGGAGCTAGTTCTGTGTCACCCTATCTTATGATTGTTACATGATGAACCACATCCGGCATAATTCTCCATCACCGATCCAATGCCTACGAGCTTTTCACATATTGTTCTCCGCTTATTTACTTTTCCGTTGCTACTGTTACAATCACTACAAAACACCAAAAATATTACTTCTGCTACCGTTACTTTTGTTACTGTTACCACTACTATCATACTACTTTGCTACTAAATACTTTGCTACAGATACTAAGTTATCCAGGTGTGGTTGAATTGACAACTCAACTGCTAATACTTGAGAATATTCTTTGGCTCCCCTTGTGCCGAATCAATAAATTTGGGTTGAATACTCTAGCCTCGAAAGCTGTTGCGATCCCCTATACTTGTGGGTTATCAAGACTATTTTCTGGCGCTGTTGCCGGGGAGCATAGCTCTATTCTTTGAGTCATTTGGGATTTATATCTGCTAGTCACTATGAAGAACTTGAAAGACGAGAAAACAAAAATTTATCCCTCAACTACGAGGGGAGGTAAGGAACTGCCATCTAGCTCTGCACTTGATTCACCTTCTGTTTTGAGTAAGCTTGTGACACCTAAACCTGCTTCTGCTATTCGTTCTGATATGTCGCATGTTATTGATGATGCCACTTCTGCTATGCATGATACTTATGATGAAACTACTTCTATGCTTGATACTACCGTGCCACTTGGTGAATTTCTTGATGAACAAATTGCTAGGGTTAGAGAGAAAGAAATTATTGAAACTGATAATATTGATGAAAGTGATGATGAAGATGAATCGCCTGTTATTCTTGAGGGTTATGTTTTTGAAAAATAAGCTGCTTTAGCTATTTTAGCTTGCAAAGATAGATATGATCTCAAGAGGTTATTAGCTAAATGGAAGCAGCAATCTCTTAATGCTAGAATGAAACCTGACCCTGCTTTTGCTACTTCACCTATTTGTGTTACTGATAAGGATTATGAATTCTCTGGTGATCCTGATATAATTACTTTGGTTGAATCTGATCCTTTTCATGGCTATGAATCTGAAACTATTGTGGCACATCTTACTAAATTAAATGATATAGCCACCCTGTTCACTAATGATGAGAAATCTCGCTAGCTTTATATCCTCAAAATATTTCCGTTCTCATTAAAGGGTGATGCTAAGATATGGTCTAATTCGCTTGATCCTGGTTGTGTGCACAGTCCCCAGGATATGATTTATTACTTCTCTGCTAAATATTTCCATGCTCATAAGAAACAAGCTGCTTTAAGGGATATATATATATATAACTTTGTGCAAATTGAAGAAGAGAGTCTCCCACAAGCTTGGGGTAGGCTTCTCAAGTTACTTAATGCTTTGCTTGATCATCCTCTCAAGAAAAATGAAATACTTGATATCTTTTATAATGGACTAACCGATGCTTCCAGAGATCACCTGGATAGTTGTGCTGGTTCTGTTTTCAGGGAAAGAACACCGGATGAAGCTGAAATTTTATTGAATAATATGTTGACTAATGAAAATAATTGGACACTTCCTGAGCTAGCTCCTGAGCCAATTCCTGAGCCTATTCCTAAACCAACTCTGAAGAAGAGAGGTGTTATTTCTCAGTCCTGAAGATATGCAAGAGGCAAAGAAATCTATGAAAGAAAAAGGTATTAAAGCTGAAGATGTTAAGAATTTGCCTCCTATTGAAGAAATACATGGTCTTAATTTACCGCATGTTGAAGAAACATATGGTCTTGATAACCCGACACAGGTAGTAAAGGTAAATTCTCTCTATAGATATGATAAAGCTGAAATCCCTCCTACTAAAATTGCTAGCCAATGCTTGGATGAGTTTGATAACTTTATGGTTAAGCAAGAAGATTCAAATGCTTATTTTGGTAGACAATTAAAACAAAATGCTTATATGATCGAACACTTGAGTAATTACATGGCTAATGTTAAGGGTGAACTTAAACTCATTAGTAAACATGCTTCTATGGTTACCACTCAAGTAGAACAAGTACTTAAGGCTCAAAATGATTTGCTCAATGAATTGAATAGTAAGAATAATGATTATGCTGTTAGAGTGGCTACTAGAACTGGTAGAATGACTCAGGAACCTTTGTATCCTGAAGGCCACCCTATGAGAATTGAGCAAGATTCTCAGAGAAATAATATTGATGCACCTAGTCCTTCTAAAAAGAAGAAAAAGAAAAACGATAGGACTTTGCATGCTTCTAGTGAACCTATTGCTGAACCACCTGAGAATCCAAATGATATATCTATTTCTGATGCTGAAACACAATCTGGTAATGAACATGAACCTAATGAAAATACTAATGATGATGTTCATGATGATGCTCAACCTAGTAATGATAATGATAGAGAAATTGAACCTACTGTTGATCTTGATAACCCACAATCAAAGAATCAACGTTATGATAAGAGAGACTTTGTTGCTAGGAAACATTGTAAAGAAAGAGAACCATGGGTTCAGAAACCCATGCCTTTTCCTCCCAAACCATCCAAGAAAAAGGATGATGAGGATTTTGAGCGCTTTCCTGAAATGATTAGACCTATCTTTTTGCTTATGCGATTAACTGATATGCTCAAAATGAATCCTTATGCTAAGTATACGAAAGAAATTTTCATTAATAAAAGAAAGATATCGGAAGCTGAAATCTCCACCATGCTTGCTAATTATACTTTTAAAGGTGGAATACCAAAGAAACTTGGAGATCCAGGAGTACCTACTATACCATGCTCCATTAAAAGAAATTATGTTAAAACTGCTTTATGTGATCTTGGAGCTGGTGTTAGTGTTATGCCTCTCTCTTTATATCGTAGACTTGATTTGAATAAGTTGACAACTACTGAAATATCTTCGCAAATGGCTGATAAATCAACTGCTATACCTGTCGGTATTTGTGAGGATGTGCCTGTTGTAGTTGCAAACGTTACTATTTTAATGGACTTTGTTATTCTTGATATTCCCGAGGACGATAGTATGTCTATTATTCTTGGAAGACCCTTTTTGAATACTGTAGGGGCTGTTATTTATTGCAACAAAGGCAATGTCACTTTTCATCTTAATGGTAATGAGCATATGGTACACTTTCCAAGGAAACAACCTCAAGTTCATAGTATCAATTCTATTGGAAAAATTCCATCGATTATTTTTGGAGGTTTTGAATTTCCTCTTCCTACTGTCAAGAGGAAATATGATATTCTTATTATAGGGGATGTGCATATCCCCGTTGAGGTAACATAGTGTTATTCGAAATTTCTCCTGTTCCATGTTATTCAGAATGAGTTTGTTAACAAGACTTGATCAACCTTGTTAGTGGATTCCTTTTGATGAGCATGAGATGGATGAAACTAGAAGGCACAACCTCCTGTACCCTCTTTCTACTTTCTGTTATTTATTTGAAATAAAGTAAAAATAGTATTTTTCTGTCTGTTTTCTGATTTATCCGTGCAATATAAAAATACCCCAAAAATAAAAGTTCTCCAAATGCCCTGAAGATGAAATATGTTTTTTTCTAGAATATTTGAGAATATCTGGCACTGAGAGCACAGCAGGAGGGGCAAGCACCTGGCCACGAGGGTGGAGGGCGCGCCCTACCCCTGGGCGCGCCCTTGCCTCATGGGCCCACGATGGCTCCCCTCCACTTATTCCTGCACCCACACACATCTTCTTCCTCCCAAAAAAATCACCATCCAGCTCAAGCACGAGTTCTAGCTCATTTTGCTGTGATTTTCAATCTCCTTGCTCAAAGCACCTCTCACAAAACTGCTTGGGGGGATTGTTCCTTGGTATGTGACTCCTCCATTGGTCCAATTAGTTTTTGTTCTAGTGCTTTATTCATTGCAAATTTGTGCTGCCTAGGTGACCATGTTCTTGAGCTTGCATGTCAAATTTATATGGTTCCAGGTAGTTCAAATGCTTGATATAGGCTCTAGTCACTTGTAGGAGTAGTTGCTATCAATTTTGTTGAGTTTGATTCACTTTTGTTTGAAGTTACTAAAAATTTTAGAAAATTTTCAGAGGAAGAAATATGCTTAGGAAAATGTTCCAAGGTGGTTCTTCAAGGAAGCAAGGATCTAGGCTTGCAATGCGTGATGCTGACGATGAGCCACCAAGGGACGCTCTAGTGTGGCCCTGTGAATGGCCTTCAGAAAATTTTATGGATCGAGCGGGAATCAAGGAAGAATTTAACGCATATTTGCGTAACGCTGATCTTGTGAGCTTTGAGGCAGAAAAATGCCGCTAGTACTACTATCTCACTAGTTCCTTTGTGAGGAGGTTTGAATTTTCATCCTCACGTAATTCTCCAACTGTCCTGTTTGATCTTTATGAAAAATCTTATATGATGGACTTAGAGGATTTTACTACTTCTTGCAACCTTCCGCAATGGGGTAGTGCTAGTGAACCCTGCAAATCTGAATTTAGAAATTTTCTTGCTAGTATAACTGTGGGGGAATCTAGAGATATAGCACAAGCTACCATAGGGAGCATTCATTTTCCTGCTATACATTATTTTGCTCTCTTCATAGGTAGTTGCATAACCGGTAAAGATGAAGCATGTCATATGTGTGTTCCTGACCTCAGTATTCTTAGGAGTGCTGTGTTAGGAGACAAATCTTATAATTTGGGAGCCATTGTTGCACGTAGGTTGCATAATAATAGACTTAATGGAGATTCCTTTGGTGGAATTTATGCAACCCGCTTAACTGAATTTCTTGGTGTGGACATACATGAGGATGATATTGAGTTGCCTCCTACTTATTTAGACTTTAATGCTATGGTTCACCACCAGTTTGTTGAGAGGAATGAGTCACCTCTCCAGTATCGCTTAATCTTTGACAGACGTCGTGCTGTCCGTATTACTCTCCCTGCTCCTGCCTTCTTTGATTATCAGGCAAAAGGAAGATATGTTATTACCATAGAGGAGGCAGATGAGTACGAGAGGAGGGCGTAGGCAGCTCGCCGCCACACTGCAGCTCAGGAGGCGATAGCCGCTGCATCTCAGTACGACCCCGGCTACAACTACGGATATCCGCCAGGCCATCCGTGGAAATAAACCAAATTAGGCCAAAAGCCTAAGCTTGGGGGAGTACGTATTTCCCACCGACATTACATTTATGTTCACACACACTCATTGCTAGATGTTGGTGCTCATACTCTTTCATTGTATTATCCATGCTAGTTTATTTTATTTTTCTTGCTTTCTTCTTGGGTGTTTGAAAACCTTAAGAAAAACCAAAAAATTAGTAATAGCTTTTAGCTAGTTTATTTTCTTGCTATAGTAGTAATAATTACAAAGAAAACCCAAAAAGCTTCCCCGTTCTTCTTTTGCTTGTTGGGAGCTTTCCCGTGTAAATAGTTTTATTTCTTTTATTTTCTTTGGGGGTCAATAGGAGAAGACCATAATTAAATTGTTGAAGTGGCCCTTATATGCATTATTGTTGATTTAACCAAGAGCCCATATTGCCTTGTCTTCTACTGTTTATTGAATGCTCGCAGATTCCAGCTTAGTCCAATGCACGTGCACTCTTATTATTTTCACATCGTTTGGTCATGCAAGTGAAAGACAATTATGACGATATATGATGGACTGACTGAGATGAGAGAAGCTGGTATGAACTCGACCTCTCTTGTTTTTGTAAATATGATTAGTTCATCGTTCCTGACTCAGCCTATTATGAATAAACATGTTTGCAATGATAATTAGAGATCATAGTTGCTTATGCCATGCTTGATTAGCTATGAGTTATAATGGTTTACCTAGCGTGCCAACATGCTATTAAAATGGTTGTGATGTGGTATAGTGGGGTGGTATCCTCCTTTGAATGATTTAAGTGACTTCACTTGGCACATGTTCACACATGTAGTTGAAACAAATCAACATAGCCTTCACGATATTTATGTTCATGGTGGATTATATCCTACTCATGCTTGTACTCAATGTTTATTAATTTTAGTGCATGTTCATGACTGTTGTCGCTTTCTAGTTGGTCGCTTCCCAGTCTTTTGCTAGCCTTCACTTGTACTAAGAGGGAATACTGCTTGTGCATCCAATCCCTTAAAACCCCAAAGTTATGCCATATGAGTCCACTATACCTTCTGTTGGGGATATAACTATTTGTGTAAGCTGCCCGTAAGGGGCCGGGTTACGCAAAGAAGGAGTCATCAAAGAAGCCCAAAGACCAAGCATGAAGATGGCGGTTCAATAAAGGGTCTAAAGCCCACATGCGACTTAAGGCCCATAGTGATAAACCACCATGATGGCATGACTTGTATCATAAGGTAGAATTAACTAGTCACCGAGACGGACACTGTCTATGAGCCGGCCGGGACTCTGTAGGCCACAGGGCGTCAACCCGTGTATATAAGGGGACGACCCGCCAATGGCTTAGGGCAAGAAACAACTCATCGAGAGCCGGGCATAGCGTATCTCGCTCCCTGGTCATCGAAACCTCAAGCAATACCAACCCAACTAGACGTAGGCCTTACCTTCACCGTAAGGGGCCGAACTAGTATAAACTCTCTCGTGTCCTTTGTCCCGATTAACCCCTTTAAGCTTCCTAGTTGTGATGGCTCCATGACTAAGTCCTTGCAAGAGGACATCTGCCGTGACAATTCCACGACAGTTGGCGCCCACCGTGGGGCCAGCGCACGATGGATTTGAGTTCTTGAAGGGCAGCTTCGAAGGGCTCAAGGGATACGCAGTCGGCCGGATGACCAAGAGTCGTCACGGCAAGATCTACATCGACGACGAAGGCTGGGGCCCCGACGCCGGCTCAATTGAGTACGGGTACCGGGTCCCCTTCGGCGGAATCCACGTCTTCATCGGCCGGATTGGTGAGCCGGGCCCTGAGCCGGACAACTGCACCGACCTCGTCGAGACGGCTCAGCGCGCGAGACCCGCCCGAGCTCAACCCGCCGTAAAGCGTGCCTTCGTGGGTTGCATCCACGGAGGGGAACTTTCTGAATGATCTGAAGGTGGTGGTGAGACGGTCGTCCTCTCCGACGGTGATTTGTCCGCCGGCTCAACAGATTCGCTGTATCTAGTGCAAGACGGTGGGCTTGGGGGCTGTTCCGATGGCAGCAGTATTCCGGACCTCTATGAGCCGCCAAACTGGGCAGGAGTCTTCATGGCTGGTACTCAGCCTGGCCAAAATTCTACGACCGCAGCAGTGATAACATCCGGGTCAGGAGCGGCCGGGGCAGGAGGCCCTGTGCGCCCGCCGGCTCAGGTGCTGATGGATCTCATGGATAAGTTAACGGCCCTATTAACCGCCACGGTTATTCCTGCGAATCAAGATGAGCATAATGCAGAGGTGGCACAGGTGCGCGAGGAAATAGCTCTGGCCAAGGAGGCCTTAGCAGCTGAGGACACCAGGTTAGCCACAGAGCGGGCGGCTTTGGATCCTCGGGCGCAACAGCTTCAATCAGAGGCTTTCCAGCTTACGATGAGCCTGAATGCATCTAACAAGGTAATGAGGAGGAGACATCAGAAAACTCAATCTCGTCTGCCTCCGGTTTATGATCCACGGAACCTCTTCGCTACACCCGGAGCCGGTCCAAGTAACCCGCTAGGGGTCAATCAGTGCATGACAGTCGGGGGACCGGTTCAGCCTCAGGTGACGGTGCCTCCTCATGGGAGTATGGCACCGCCCCGTTATGTGCCGATACCACCGGGTTACTTTTCCAACCCCATGGAGAACTTGATTGCAGCTTCGACACGTTTAGCGGCTCTCCTAGTGGACGGTGACGATCCAATAGCAGTGGAGACCCGAAGGATCAGAGACCTCGTTCAGACGGCCCTGGCTCAGCAAGAGACTTACTCTTATAGCCGGGACAGGATTCATTCAACGCCTCCGCCTTGGTTAGCTCCGGCTCGTCCAAACCGGAGCCCGAGTTACAGCAGGCACATGGAGTCAAAAGCCTTGTCAAGCAACGCCCAGCGTCGTAACCAGCCCGGCGGTTATAACCCGATGCAGGACCGAATACGTCAGGAGGACGAGCGAGCGGCTCAACTGGCGGCTCAGCTGACAGCTCATGAGGACCTTCCGGATTACCCGACGACTTTCGTTGAGGCAGGAGTAGCCACCAGAACCGGTGGAGTTCCTTGTTTAGTGCCGGCTTTACGTAACGTGCGTCTTCCCAAGGACTTTAAGGGACCTCGAAAGGTGCCTAATTACACGGCCGATTTGAAGCCCGGAGCGTGGATCGAAAGTTATGAGATGGCCATGGAGCTGTTGGAGGTCAGTGACGCAGCAATGGCTAAGTACTTCACCATGATGTTGGATGGAACGGCCTGGTCCTGGTTAAAGGGCTTTCCACCCAATTCCATTAGTTCATGGGAAGAGCTAAAGGCCCGGTTCATCCAGAACTTCAAAGACACTTGCAAGCAATCTATGTCGATTGTGGACTTAACAAATTGCAAGCAAGAGGAGGGTGAATCCACAACTCATTGGGTGTGCCGGGTCAAGGAGATAATACATTCGTCTGACAAGATGGATGCCGGCTCTGCAGTCCTCATGTTGGAGAAGAATTGCCGCTTTGAGCCGCTGAGACAGAAACTGGGGCGCCTTAAGCGTGATTGCAATGATATGGGTACGCTGATGGCAGCTTTAGTCAAATACGCCAATTCTGATAGTACCAAGGATCCCGCGTCTGATGAGGAAAAGATAGGGAAGGGAAAGAAGAACGACAATGGAAAGGGTCAGCATCATAACCTGATGAATCAAGGAGGCAATAAGCATAAGGCGGAGGGTAACCCATAGTTTGTGGCTAACGCTAATGCGCAGGGAAACAACCAGAGACGTAAAGGGAAACCGCCCCCGCGATCTGGCGGGTCAGGTCCATCTCTTGAGCAGTTACTCAATGAGCCCTGTCCGAGACATGACACCCGAGAACGACCCGCCACCCACTTATGGAAGGACTGCGCAATCATGAAAGCTTTCAAGAATTCCAACATGTTTGACAGTAATCATGGGTCGGGCGGCGGCTCAGGTGCCGACGGCTTTCATGGCCCGGGCGGCGGTTCAAGTTCCGGCTTTCAGGGAAATCAAGGCGGCTACAACCAGCAGCAATCTGGTCAAGGAGGGCAACAACAGCAACAGTCGGGTTATCAAAGCCATCCGAAGCAGCTGAACAGTGGACAGTATCATGTGTTCACTACTAGCTTATGCAAACGTGACCAGAAGGTTCACAAGAGGGCGGTGAACTCCGTTGAGCCGGCAGTCCCCCGTTATTTGAGATGGTCAGAGCAGCCCATTGTATGGAGCAGAGAAGATCACCCCCTCCGGGTTGACAATCCGGGTCAGTTAGCCTTGGTGGTAGCACCTCAGGTTGGTGGATACAAATTCACTAAGGTACTCATGGACGGAGGTAGCAGCATCAACATCCTCTATTATGAGACCTTTCGGCGCATGGGGTTGACTGATAAGAATTTGAAGACGTCCAACACTGTTTTCCATGGAGTGGTGCCTGGTAAGTTGGCTTACCCAGTTGGCAAGATTGAGCTAGAAGTGGCCTTTGGAGATGAGTATGATTCTAGGGCTGAGAAATTAACCTTTGAGGTGGTTAAAATCAAAAGTCCATTTCATGCTCTGTTTGGACGGCCGGCTTATGCCAAGTTCATGGGACAGCCGTGTTATGTTTATCTGCAGCTTAAGATGCCAGGTCACAAAGGCACCATCACCGTGCATGGGAGTCGAAAGGTAGCCCTGGAATGTGAGGAGGGCGATGCGGCTTATGCTGAGTCTGTTTGTGCAGCAGAGGAGCTAAAGTTCTATCGAGATAATGTTGACCCGGCGGATATGACCTCCCTAAAGAAGCCAACCACAGAGCATGACCCGGCGATGAAGTTTAAGTCGGCTACTGAAACCAAGCTCGTTGATTTCACTCCGGGCGACTCATCTCAGCAGTTCAGCATCAGTGCCAATTTGGATCCTAAATTGGAAAGCGCGCTCATCGAGTTCATCCGTGAGAACCAAGACATCTTTGCATGGAAACCTTCTGACATGCCGGGTGTACCGAGAGAACTCGCTGAGCACACTCTTAATATTGATCCAAAATTTAAGCCGGTCAGGCAGTTTCTTCGGTGATTCAACAAAGAGAGACGGAAAGCTATTGGGGAGGAGGTCGCCCGGCTCTTAGCGGCCGGGTTCATTGTGGAAGTCTTTCACCCGGAGTGGTTGGCTAACCCGGTGCTCGTACTCAAGAAAAATGGCACCTGGCGTATGTGTGTGGATTACACGGACTTAAATAAGGCTTGTCCGGCTGATCCCTTTGCTCTCTCCCGTATTAATCAAATCATTGATGCTACGACGGGTTGCGAGCGCTTGAGCTTTTTGGATGCTTAGTCTGGTTATCATGAGATCAAGATGGCAGTTAAGGACCAGGAGAAGACGACTTTCATCACTTCGTTTGGAGCCTTCTGCTATGTATCTATGCCATTTGGGATCAAGAGTGCCCAGGCGACTTATCAGCGATGTGTACAGAACTGTCTCCACAATCAAATTGGACGTAATGTTCACGCTTATGTGGATGACATAGTGGTGAAGTGCAGAGAGAAGGATACCTTAATATCTGATTTGAAAGAAACCTTTGATAATCTCCGGGTTTATAAGATGATGCTTAACCTGGCCAAGTGTGTATTTGGCATACCTGCAGGCAAGCTTCTGGGTTTTCTGGTCTCAAACAGAGGCATCGAAGCTAATCCGGAGAAAATCAAGGCAATTACCTCTTTGGCTAAGCCGGCATGCATCAATGATGTTCAGCGACTGGCGGGTCGTGTTGCTGCTTTAAGCCGGTTCATAAGCCGGTTAGGTGAGAAGGCCCTACCGCTGTATCAAATGATGAAGAAAACGGACACTTTTGTCTGGAGTGATGCTGCTAATACTGCTTTTGAAGATTTAAAGAGACAGTTGTCTGAGCCGCCGGTCCTTGCGGCTCCCGTTGATAGAGAGCCATTGTTGTTATATGTGGCTGCTAACTCACGACCCGTCAGTGTTGCCATCGTGGTGGAGCGCAAGGAGGCTGGCAAGGAGCATCTGGTTCAACGGCCAGTTTACTACATCAGTGAGGTGCTCATTGAGTCTAAGCAAAGGTAAGCTTGTTTACGGAGTGTTCATGGCAAGCCGGAAGCTTAAGCAATACTTCCAAGGTCATCCTATCTCTGTGGTAAGTTCTGCCCCCTTGGGAGACATCATCCAGAACAGGGAGGCCACAGGATGAGTCGCCAAGTGGGCCATTGAGCTTGGGACTCATGGTCTGAAGTACATGCCATGTACTGCTATTAAGTCTCAAGCCTTGGTGGACTTTATCAATGATTGGACGGAGTTACAGGCGCCTGAGGAGAAGCCAGATAACACATAATGGACTATTCACTTTGATGGGTCCAGGAAGTTAGAAGGCTCGGGGGCTGGAGTCGTTTTAACTTCCCCTCGAGGTGACAAATTTTGTTATGTGCTCCGGCTTATGTTTCCTTGTACTAACAATGCAGCTGAGTACGAGGCCTTACTCCATGGTCTCCGGATGGCCAAAGAGATGAATTTGAGCCGGGTAAGATGCTTGGGAGACTCAGATCTCGTGGCTCAACAGGTGCCCGGCAAGTGGGACTCCAAGGATCCCCTTATGGCGGCTTACCGTCGTGAAGTTGATGCCGTGGCTGGGCACTTCAAAGGTTATCAAGTGGAGCACATTGATCGAAGGAAGAATGAGGCGGCTGATGACTTAAGCCAGCTGGGATCTCAGCGTAAGCCGGTGCCGCCTAACACCTTTCTCGATGTTTTACATAATCCTTCTGTCAAAGTACCCACAGAGGAAGACCTAGTGGTGCCAGACCCGGAGGCACAACTAGTAGCGGATCTTCACGTCATCCCGGATTGGACAATGCCATATTTGGCCTATATGACCCGGGGAGAGTTACCTGAGGATGAGACCCCGGCTCTTGGTCCCCTTACAGCGGACACCGGGTTGTTGGGTGGAGGAGTTACCTTCTGTACTTTGGAGTATCAATACTACGCCTAACAGATCTACGGGTTACACACCTTTCTTCATGGTGTACGGAGCAGAGGCGGTCCTGTCAAGTGACATCCGGCATGACTCACCCCGCGTGGTGGCTTACGTTGAGGATGATAATGAAAAAGCTCATCAGGATGCACTCGAATTGTTGGATGAGGAGCGAGACTTGGCAATACCCCGCTCGGCGATTTACCAGCAAGACCTGCGCCGCTATCACATCCGCTGGGTTAGAAGCACAACCTTTCAGGAAGGCGACTTAGTGCTCTAGCTCATCCAGGATCAGTCTGATATGCACAAGCTATCCCCTCCTTGGGAAGGACCCTTTGTGGTCAGCAAGAATCTGAACAACGGGTCATACTACCTTATTGATGTTCGAGAGCACAAAGACTCACGTAAGTCGGAGGAGGAGACCCGCCGGCCATGGAATATCGCTCATCTTCGGCCTTACTATACTTGAGCCACCGGATCTCAAGATGTATATATATTTTGATGATGTATATATTATATAAAGCAATAAAGCAGGACCTCTGTCCTTTTCACCCTCAAAAGTTTACATGTCTTCCTTATCATGTGGTGGAAACAACCAACAGGGAGCGGATTATATCTAAATCCGGCTTTCCCTTTGGTCTGGCTTATGATCATATCTGAATCTAGCCATGATCACTTGGGGGCTTCCTGTTCAAACATAGGTCGTATTCGAACCAAAGAGAACATAGCTATCGATACCCTTTTGATCGGCATACTGCCAAACCCACTTGGGGGCTTCCAGATCATATCTGAATCATAGCTTAACCCCTTTGCGTCTGACGTGGATCGTATTCGAATCAGCGTCATTAAACAACTCTTATGGTCACTTGGGGGCTTCCTGTTCAAACATAGGTCGTATTCGAACCAAAGAGAACATAGCTGTCGATACCCACTTGATCGGCATCACCAAAGCCACGGGGGGCTATATGATCGTATCCGAATCTTAGCTTAACCCCTTTGGAACGGTTCACTGATCGTATTCGAATCAAAAGCCTGCGAATTTTGTTTATTATTCATCATACTTTGTAAATCTATTTTGACTATCTTGAGATCCTCTTGAAAGTATCATGGGGTGGTTTTTGTCTCCACCAGTTTAATATTGATCATATCATATTATTAAGTGCTTGGTGACCATCATATGTGCCAGGAGTTATAACTTACTCTCATGGTTTGGGTTACATAAGCCGGCAATATCACCACAAGAATCACAGGTATGCTATTATGATTATGTCTAACAGGTCTAATCGTAAGTTGGCTTTCCTAAGATTTTTTGGTATACACTCCGGGTTATCAATACCTTATGTGACCCCCGATGCGATAAGTCGCCAAGGGAATTCTGTTTGTGTTATATGCAGGATAAGGCAAGCAACTTTCTGTTTAAACATAAAGGAAATAGAAGATCAATATAAGCTGAAAGTGTATAGCGATGGCAGCTTAAGAAAGTATTGAGCGCCATAAGCATGCATGAAGGCATGGCAAAAATCAAGAGTTTGTCTACCCTATTACAAGACTCCCCGAGCCTGAATAATGAAGCATTGTTTTTTCCACAAAGACATAAAAATATGACGCATGGCTGTTCACTCCTGGGGTTGACCTGAAGATTCCGGGTTATCCTTCTCCGCCTCTCCGTCGGTTGTCCTGTCCTGGAAGGTTGACGATGCCCAGTCAATGCCATTCAAAGCTTCAAACTTAGCGTCATCATCTACTAAACCGGCTGGGTCGACTTCAGGGGCAAAGGTATGCTTACAAGTTGGAGGAATCAGGCTGACTTCATCATAAAGAGGTGTCGGGATTCGCCGATTCTCGCGGTCATAACCCGGCTGATACTTGGTAAGATCAGTATCATTCCCGATAAGAGTAGCCACAGGGCGTATATCTTTGACGCAGGCGGTGAAGTCTTTTTCATCAAACAAGGTCCCATCTTCTTTCAAGCTTGGATACCTGAGAGCAATTTCTGCCGGGTCTAGCTATGGAAGCCATGCCTTGGCCCGACTCAACGCGGCTATCGCTCCGGCTCTTGCAGATGCCCGTCTTAGCTCTTGAACCCGCTGAGGCAGTACCGCTAGCCGCTTTAGCACATCTTGCAGCAGATGAGGAACATCATTTGATAAGGCCACAACAGCCAAGGCACGTTGTGACCCGGTGTAGAGCTGCTCCACCAGAGTGTAAACCGCTTTCAGCTTGATCAACATGTTCTGCTTAAGGTTTGTGCTCCTGGGGCCTGCATTCATAAACATAAGGTGAGCCGGAGATAACAATTAAAATAGTCATCGAAAGACGGCTTGCAGTACTTAAGATTTATATAAGGTAACTTACCGAAGATTTCTGAGACCATTTGAGATATCTGGCGCTTTAAGCCGGACAGCTCGGCTGTTGCTTCCACAAGTGATGCTTCTGCCGTCTCGGCCCGGGTCACCAGTGAGGCCTTTTCATCAGCCCAGGTTTTCTTCTCTGCCTCAAAGTTCTTCTTCAATTTCTCTTGTTCAGAGACGCTGAATTCAAACTTGGAGTTGGCCTTTTGGATTTCAAGTTCTTGAGCTGCCAGGCGGTTCTTCAGGTCAGCAATCTCCGACTCAAATTGACTTATGGTGGCCTGCATTGATGCCGGGTTAGAGTTAGAATCATTGTAAAATAGCATTAAGTCCCAAGTACTTTGCAAGCAAAGATACTTGACACTTGGGGGCTAATGTATACTGAAGAACTCTAATTTACTACGCCGGTTCATGGAAATTAAGTCCCAAGCACTTTGCAAGCAAAGATACTTGACACTTGGGGGCTAATGTGTAGCGCAAGTTCAAGGTATCATGTTACAACCGGGTTAAATATCTTATTTCTAAGCTAGACAAGCAGTGCTAGGTAGTTTTCTAAAGTCTACAACATATTTACTCATAAGCAGTAGACTTGGGGGCTGGTACAGTAAATATGATTAAGGAAAGTAGCACAAGTCATACCTCAGATTTTTGCTGTATCTGCTTCACCATGTCAATCTCCAGGTCACGGCTGCTATGTACTTGATTGATATATCCAGAAACGATCTCTCCAATGCTCAAATGAGTACAGTCAGCAATGTCTAGCTTGGCCTTTTGGCGCTCCAAAAGCTCATCCTTGGCGGAGCACTTGGCAAGGACTGTGGGCTGCCCCGGCTCAACAAACTGAGTCTTCAGAATCTCAACTTCCGGATCAATTGTCTTGGCCGCGGCTAGGGGCTTCCGGGTTGTCAGAACCGTTGAGAGTTTCTTCTGCGGGCGGATCAGAGGTTGGTGCTGGAATGTCATAAGCCGGTTCAGGCGGCGGCTGATGGGTGGAAATGTCAGGGGCGGCTATGTCGAGCTCCGGTTCAGTCACAACCGGCTCTTGGAACGGCTTACTCTTTTTTGCCCTCTTGTTGGGCTTCACTTGCATGCTGTGGACAAGGCAGAAGGATGAGTACGAAAGCATGAGTAAGGTAAAGCATAAGGTAAACAAATTTACATTACCCAGGGGCAGTTTTGAAAGCTGGCATGTTGGTTTGCATAGACTCGTCGGAGGAAGGAGAGGTATCCTGATAATTGGAGTCAGAGGAATTGAGAGGTTGACGAATTAAACCGCCAAAGGTAAAGCAGAACGTAAATCGGAGATAAC
Source organism: Aegilops umbellulata (assembly GCA_032464435.1). Classification (NCBI taxonomy): domain Eukaryota; kingdom Viridiplantae; phylum Streptophyta; class Magnoliopsida; order Poales; family Poaceae; genus Aegilops; species Aegilops umbellulata. The sequence goes on from CP136055.1 coordinate 477,873,536, forward strand.
CTCATTCCGATGCTTCCTGGTTACGTCAGGTAAGCCGGAGGAGAGCTCTGCATCCTTGCTGGTCCGGGTCTGCCTCCGGCTTTCATATAGCTGTTGCTTCAAAAGAAATTGAGGATCTTGGTAATCCAAAGGATGTGAAAATCTTACTTTCCGGGTCACTCTTTGAATTTTCTGCCGCGGCAAAGGCTCGGAGTCAGAGGAGATTATAGCTACCTCTTCCTCGACGGCTTGGCTGTTTCCCGTGTCTTCCTGAAAAGACTTAATGTCAGTAAGGTGATGATAAAAGAGTCAAGGGAGTTAAAAGTTACCTCTTCTTCATCATCATCAGTATCCTCAAGTTTTAACATATCTGAAGCGCTTGGCTTCTTCTTCCTTGAAGTTCCAGTCTTGGCGGCTTTTCTTTCGGCTCTCTTGGCCGCTCTGGCTTGTTTGGCTGCCTCATGGTCATACTTGACCTTCCAGAAGTTGTCATTGGCCTGTGAAAAATCATAAAGGGTTATGAGTAAAAGCAAGGTATAACTCAGTAAAGAGTATTTATTGAGGTTGATGACTCACTGTAGGGGCCGGGTTCTTCTTGTAGAAGGGAAGTAAGCCAAAGGCATTACTAGTCACCGTGCCCTCTTTCAACAAAGTCTGGGTCATAACTTCAACCATATCATCTGGTAACTCATCAGAACTATGGCGCAGTGGGTCATCCTTCTCGCCAGAGTAAGAGAACATTAAGCCGGGGCGGCGGCTTAACGGGATCACCCGCCAGGAGATCCAGACTCGCACCAAGTCAATGCCGCTAAAGCCATTGCCTAAGAGGGCTTTGATATCCTTGATGGTAGGGGCAATTGATAGACGTTCAACAGTGGTTAATTTATCCGGCAGCGGGCGATTGGATTCAAGGCACAGAGCACGGAAGCCGAGCAGAGGGTTCTCATCAGCCGGAGAAGTGTCCTGGCAATAACACCACGTCCGGTTCCAGTCCTTTGGGTGGCTGGGTAGTTCGGCATAAGGAAAGAGGCAGTCTCTCCGCTGCTGAATTGAGATGCCGCCGAGTTCTAGACTGGGCCCGTTGGCACATTCGTTTTGCCGGTTTAAATAGAACAACTCTCCGAACAAAAGTACATTGGGCTCTTCTCCCAAGTACACTTCGCCGAAGACTTGGAAGTTGCAAATATTTGACACGGAGTTGGGTCCAATGTCTTGAGGTCTGACGTCAAAGAAATGCAAAACATCCCTGAAGAATTTTGAACTGGGTGGAGCAAGTCCCCGGCTCATATGATCCGTAAAAACAATCACCTCCCACTCTTTGGGTTGAGGTTTCTCCTCGGACGGGTCAGGAGCACGATAAGACATGACTTCCTTCTTGGGCAGGTGGCCAGACTTCACAAATTCAGACAATTTGCTTTCTATGACAATGGAATGGACCCAATTACAGGTCATAGGAGCCTTGGGAGCCTTATGTGCCATGGCGTAAGTGGAAGCCTATGACAAAATAAGAAAGCTCCGGTTCAATTTTAACCCGGAAGGAAAGTATTTTTAAGTCTATTCAAAATGGCAGCTTAAGATGGGGCCTAATGACATATGGCTAATGTTATTTTTTACATTTAAGCCGCGACGGGTTTCAGAAGCAGTCAAATTATGAAAAGGTGCCAGAAACAAGCAAGACTGACAACCGGTGTTGTCTTAAACCGGCCATATAGACTACCGTGCTAAACAGATGGAACAGATGCAGTTTTTGACTAAGTATAGGACAAACATGTTTCACAAGTTGCGACTATTATTTTGGATCAAATGGTCGTTCTAAAAAGAAAACTTCTAGCCCTAGAGCTAGCACAGATAAAGTTCATAGGCTCAAGTGAAGCTTCTGAGCAACGGAAAGGGATCTATTTGCATTTGGAAACAGGTGCGAAATAGCCACCGCAGTAGTTCTATACTATTTGACGATCAAAAGAGGGCATTGGAGGTGGAAACTATCAAGGGTTTGGCTCAGACGGAGATGAACGCCGATGAACTTGAAGAAACCTCGATGCAGATCTAAAACAGATAATAAAGGGAACTCATAGATGCAGACTGGCTGCGGAGGTCCGTCGTCGTGTTTCTAGTCGGGCTCAGGTTGATGCAGTGGCCGGAGTTGGTGAAGACGAGAAGCTCGGCGGCGACGGCGGCGGAGCTCGAGCAACACGGAAACAACGAGCGGAAGAAGACGACCAAGAGGGTGGAATGAAGAAGACCCAGGTCGAACCTATTTATAAGGAAGGACCGACTGAAACGGCGCGAGAAACGAGGAGACCAAGACTGAAGGAAATATGCCCTAGAGGCAATAATAAAGTTATTATTTATTTCCTTATTTCATGATAAATGTTTATTATTCATGCTATAATTGTATTAGCCGGAAACATAATACATGTGTGAATACATAGACAAACAGAGTGTCACTAGTATGCCTCTACTTGACTAGCTCGTTAATCAAAGATGGTTATGTTTCCTAACCATAGACAAAGAGTTGTTATTTGATTAACGAGGTCACATCATTAGTTGAATGATCTGATTGACATGACCCACTCCATTAGCTTAGCACCTGATCGTTTAGTATGTTGCTATTGCTTTCTTCATGACTTATACATGTTCCTATGACTATGAGATTATGCAACTCCCGTTTGCCGGAGGAACACTTTGTGTGCTATCAAACGTCACAACGTAACTGGGTGATTATAAAGGTGCTCTACAGGTGTCTCCAAAGGTACATGTTGGGTTGGCGTATTTCAAGATTAGGATTTGTCACTCCGATTGTCGGAGAGGTATCTCTGGGCCCTCTCGGTAATGCACATCACATAAGCCTTGCAAGCATTGCAACTAATGAGTTAGTTGTGAGATGATGTATTATGGAGCGAGTAAAGAGACTTGCTGGTAACGAGATTGAACTAGGTATTGAGATATCGACGATCGAATCTCGGGCAAGTAACATACCGATGACAAAGGGAACAACGTATTATGTTATGCGGTCTGACCGATAAAGATCTTCGTAGAATATGTAGGAGCCAATGTGAGCATCCAGGTTCCGCTATTGGTTATTGACCGGAGACGTGTCTCAGTCATGTCTACATTGTTCTCGAACCGTAGGGTCCGCACGCTTAAGGTTTCGATGACAGTTATATTATGAGTTTAGGAGTTTTTATGTACCGAAGGAGTTTGGAGTCCCGGATGAGATCGGGGATATGACGAGGAGTCTCTAAATGGTCGAGACATAAAGATCGATATATTGGACGACTATATTCGGACTTCGGAAAGGTTCCGAGTGATTCGGGTATTTTTCGGAGTACCGGGGAGTTACGGGAATACGGGGGAGAAGTATTGGGCCTTATTGGGCCATACGTGAAAGAGAGAGGGGCTGCCTAGGGCAGGCCGCGCGCCCCCCCAAAGCCCAGTCCGAATTGGACTAAGGGGAGGGGCTGCGCCCCCTCCTTCCTTCCCTTCTCCCTTCCCCTTCCTTGTCTCCTACTCCTAATACATGGAAGGACTCCTAGTTGGACTAGGAAAGGGGGAATCCTACTCCCGGTGGGAGTAGGACTCCCCTAGGGCGCGCCATAGAGAGGGCCGGCCCTCCCCTCCTCCACTCCTTTATATACGGGGGCAGGGGGCACCCCATAGACACACAAGTTGATCTTCGTGATCGTTCCTTAGCCGTGTGCGGTGCCCCCCTTCATGATATTACACCTCGGTCATATTGTAGCGGTGCTTAGGCAAAGCCCTGCGACGGTTGAACATCAAGATCGTCACCACGCCGTCGTGCTGACGGAACTCCTCCCCGAAGCTTTGCTGGATCGGAGCCCGGGGAGCGTCATCGAGCTGAACGTGTGCCAAGAACACGGAGGTGCTGGAGTAACGGTGCTTGGATCGGTTGGACCGGGAAGACATACGACTACTTCCTCTACGTTGCGTCAACGCTTCCGCTTTGGTCTACGAGGGTACGTAGACAACACTCTCCCCTCTCGTTGCTATGCATCACCATGATCTTGCGTGTGCGTAGGAATTTTTTGAAATTACTACGTTCCCCAACAGTGGTATCCGAGCCTAGGTTTTTATGGTTTGATGTTATATGCACGAGTAGAACACAAGTGAGTTGTGGGCGATATAAGTCATACTGCCTACCAGCATGTCATACTTTGGTTCGGTGGTATTGTTGGATGAAGCGGCCCGGACCAACATTACGCGTACGCTTACGTGAGACTGGTTCTACCGCCGTGCTTTGCACACAGGTGGCTGGCGGGTGTCAGTTTCTCCAACTTTAGTTGAACCGAGTGTGGCTACGCCCGGTCCTTGCGAAGGTTAAAACGGCATCAACTTGACAAACTATCGTTGTGGTTTTGATGCGTAGGTGAGATTGGTTCTTGCTTAAGCCCGTAGCAGCCACGTAAAACTTACAACAAACAAAGTAGAGGACGTCTAACTTGTTTTCGCAGGGCATGTTGTGATGTGATATGGTCAAGACATGATGCTAAATTTTATTGTATGAGATGATCATGTTTTGTAACCGAGTTATCGGCAACTGGCAGGAGCCATATGGTTGTTGCTTTATTATATGCAATGCAATCGCCCTGTAATGCTTTACTTTATCACTAAGCGGTAGCGATAGTCGTAGTAGCATAAGATTGGCGAGACGACAACGATGCTACGATGGAGATCAAGGTGTCGCGCCGGTGACGATGGTGATCATGACGGTGCTTCGGAGATGGAGATCACAAGCACGAAGATGATGATGGCCATATCATATCACTTATATTTTGATTGCATGTGATGTTTATCTTTTATGCATCTTATCTTGCCTTGATTGACGGTAGCCTTATTGTTGGGGAACGTTGCAGAAAACAAAAATTTTCCTACAGTTTCACCAAGATCCATCTATGAGTTCATCTAGCAACGAGTCATGGGAGAGAGAGATTGCATCTACATACCACTTTGTAGATCGCGAGCGGAAGCGTTCAACGAACGGGGATGAAGTAGTCGTACAAACCGTGATCCAAATCACCGGAGATCCTAGCACCGAAAGCACGGCACCTCTGCGTTCAACACACGTACGGTCAGCGTAACGTCTCCTTCTTCTTGATCCAGCAAGGCAAAGGAGAGGTTGGGGAAGAAGACTCCAGCAACAGCACGACGGCGTGGTGATGGTGGAGCCGCAGTACTCCGACAGGGCTTCGCCGAGCTCTACGGAGGAGGAGGATGTGTTGGAGAGGGAGAGGGAGGCGCCAGGGCATAGGGTGTGCAGCCCCCCTCCCCTCCCCCTTTATATAGGCCTCTGGGGGGGGCGCCGGCCCTGGGAGATCTGATCTCCCAGGGGGGGCGGCGGCCAGGGAGGTTTCCCTCCCCCCAAGCCATCTAGGAGGTGCCTTCCACCACTAGGACTCCTCCCTTTTGGAACCCTAGGCGCATGGGCCCCTTTGGGGCTGGTTCCCCTTGGCCCATGCAGGCCAAGGCGCACCCCCTAAGGCCCATGTGGCCCACCGGGGCAGGTGGCCCCACCTGGTGGACCCCCGGGACCCCTCCGGTGGTCCCGGTACAATACCGATAACACCGAAACTTGTCCCGATGGCCGAAATAGCACTTCCTATATATAATTCTTTACCTCCAGACCATTCCGGAACTCCTCGTGACTTCCGGGATCTCATCCGGGACTCCGAACAACATTCGGGTTACTGCATATACATATCTTCACAACCCTAGCGTCACCGAACCTTAAGTGTGTAGACCCTACGGGTTCGGGAGACATGCAGACATGACCGAGACGGCTCTCGGGCAATAACCAACAGCGGGATCTGGATACCCATGTTGGCTCCCACATGCTCCACGATGATCTCATCGGATGAACCACGATGTCGAGGATTCAATTAATCCCGTATACGATTCCCTTTGTCAATCGGTATTTTACTTGCCCGAGATTCGATCGTCGGTATCCCAATACCTCGTTCAATCTCGTTACCGGCAAGTCACTTTTCTCGTTCCGTAATGCATGATCCCGTGATCAAACAGTTTGATCACATTGAGCTCATTATGATGATGCATTACCGAGAGGGCCCGGTGACACCTCTCCGTCAAGCGGAGTGACAAATCACAGTCTCGATCCATGTCAACCCAACAGACACTTTCAGAGATACCCGTAGTATACCTTTATAGTCACCCAGTTACGTTGTGACATTTGGCACACCCAAAGCACTCCTACGGTATCCGGGAGTTACACGATCTCATGGTCTAAGGAAAGGATACTTGACATTGGAAAACTCTAGCAAACGAACTATGCGATCTTTATGCTATGTTTAGGATTGGGTCTTGTCCATCACATCATTCTCCTAATGATGTGATCCCGTTATCGATGACATCCAATGTCCATAGTCAGGAAACCATGACTATCTGTCGATCAACGAGCTAGTCAACTAGAGGCTCACTAGGGACATATTGTTGTCTGTTATTCACACATGTATTACGATTTCCGGATAACACAATTATAGCACGAATAAAGACAATTATCATGAATAAGGAAATATAATAATAATGCTTTTATTATTTCCTCTAGGGCATATTTCCAACAGTCTCCCACTTGCACTAGAGTCAATAATCTAGTTACATTGTGATGAATCGAACACCCATAGAGTTCTGGTGCTGATCATGTTTTGCCTTAGGGAGAGGTTTTCAACGGATCTGCGACATTCAGATCTGTGTGCACTTTACAAATTTCTATGTCTCCATCTTGAACATTTTCACGAATGGAGTTGAAGCGACGCTTGATGTGCCTGTTCTTCTTGTGAAACCTGGGATCCTTTGCAACTGCAATAGCTCCAGTGTTGTCACAGAAGAGCTTGATTGGCCCCGACGCATTGGGTATGACTCCGAGGTCGGTGATGAACTCCTTCACCCAAATTGCTTCATGTGCTGCCTCCGAGGCTGCCATGTACTCCGCTTCACATGTAGATCCCGCCACGACGCTTTGCTTGCAACTGCACCAGCTTACTGCCCCACCATTCAAAATATACACGTATCTGGTTTGTGACTTAGAGTCATCCAGATCTGTGTCGAAGCTAGCGTCGACGTAACCTTTTACGACGAGCTCTTCGTCACCTCCATAAACGAGAAACATTTCCTTAGTCCTTTTCAAGTACTTCAGGATATTCTTGACCGCTGTCCAGTGTTCCTTGCCGGGATTACTTTGGTACCTACCTACCAAACTTACGGCAAGGTTTACATCAGGTCTGGTACACAGCATGGCATACATAATAGAACCTATGGCTGAGGCATAGGGGATGATGCTCATCTCTTCTATATCTTCTGCCGTGGTCGGACATTGAGCTGAGCTCAATTTCACACCTTGTAACACAGGTAAGAACCCTTTCTTAGATTGATCCATATTGAACTTCTTCAATATTTTATCAAGGTATGTGCTTTGTGAAAGACCTATGAGGCGTCTCGATCTATCTCTATAGATCTTGATGCCTAATATATAAGCAGCTTCTCCAAGGTCCTTCATTGAAAAACTCTTATTCAAGTAGGCCTTAATGCTGTCCAAGAGTTCTATATCATTTCCCATCAAAAGTATGTCGTCTACATATAATATGAGAAATGCTATAGAGCTCCCACTCACTTTCTTGTAAACACAGGCTTCTCCATAAGTCTGTGTAAACCCAAACGCTTTGATCATCTCATCAAAGCGAATGTTCCAACTCCGAGATGCTTGCACCAGCCCATAAATCGAGCGTTGGAGCTTGCACACCTTGTCAGCATTCTTAGGATCGACAAAACCTTCCGGCTGCATCATATACAATTCTTCCTTAAGGAAACCATTAAGGAATGCCGTTTTGACGTCCATTTGCCATATTTCATAATCGTAGAATGCGGCAATTGCTAACATGATTCTGACGGACTTCAGCTTCGCTACCGGTGAGAAAGTCTCATCATAGTCAACCCCTTGAACTTGTCGATAACCCTTAGCGACAAGCCGAGCTTTATAGATGGTCACATTACCATCCGCGTCTATCTTCTTCTTAAAGATCCATTTATTTTCTATCGCTCGCCGTTCAACGGGCAAGTCAGTCAAAGTCCATACTTCGTTTTCATACATGGATCCTATCTCGGATTTCATGGCTTCCAGCCATTTGTCGGAATCCGGGCCCGCCAATTGTTCCTCATAGTTCGAAGGTTCACCGTTGTCTAACAACATGATTTCCAAGACAGGGTTGCCGTACCACTCTGGTGCGGAACGTGTCCTTGTGGACCTTCGAATTTCAGTAGGAGCTTGATTAGAAGCATCTTGATTATCATCATTAATTTCCTCTCTAGTCGGCGCAGGCACCTCAGAAACGTTTTCTTGAGTTTCGCCATTTTCCGGTTCAAGAGGTAACACTTCATCAAGTTCTACTTTCCTCCCACTTACTTCTTTCGAGAGAAACTCTTTCTCTAGAAAGGATCCATTCTTGGCAACAAAGATCTTGCCTTCGGATCTGAGGTAGAAGGTATACCCAAAAGTTTCTTTAGGGTATCCTATGAAGACGCATTTTTCCGACTTGGGTTCGAGCTTTTCAGGTTGAAGTTTCTTGACATAAGCATTGCATCCCCAAACTTTTAGAAACGACAGCTTAGGTTTCTTCCCAAACCATAATTCATACGGTGTCGTCTCAACGGATTTCGACGGAGCCCTATTTAAAGTGAATGCGGCAGTTTCTAAAGCATAGCCCCAAAAAGATAGCGGTAAATCGGTAAGAGACATCATAGATCGCACCATATCTAATAGAGTGCGATTACGACGTTCGGACACACCATTACGCTGAGGTGTTCCAGGCGGCGTGAGTTGTGAAACTATTCCACATTTTCTTAAGTGTGTGCCAAATTCATGACTCAAGTATTCTCCTCCACGATCTGATCGTAGAAACTTGATCTTTCTTTCACGTTGATTTTCAACCTCACTCTGAAATTCCTTGAACTTTTCAAAGGTCTCAGACTTGTGTTTCATTAAGTAGACATACCCATATCTACTCAAGTCATCAGTGAGGGTGAGAACATAACGATAGCCACCGCGAGCCTCAACACTCATTGGACCGCACACATCGGTATGTATGATTTCCAATAAGTTGGTTGCTTGCTCCATTGTTCCTGAGAACGGAGTCTTGGTCATTTTACCCATGAGGCATGGTTCGCACGTGTCAAATGATTCATAATCAAGAGACTCTAAAAGTCCATCTGCATGGAGCTTCTTCATGCGCTTGACACCTATGTGACCAAGGCGGCAGTGCCACAAATATGTGGGACTATTGTTATCAACTTTAACTCTTTTGGTACTCACACTATGAATATGTGTATCATCACGTACGAGATTCATCAAGAATAAACCATTAACCATCGGAGCATGAACATAAAACATATCTCTCATATAAATAGAACAATCATTATTCTCGGATTTAAATGAGTAGCCATCTCGAATTAAACGAGATCCAGATACAATGTTCATGCTCAAACTTGGCACTAAATAACAATTATTGAGGTTTAAAACTAATCCCGTAGGTAAATGTAGAGGTAGCGTGCCGACGGCGATCACATCGACCTTGGAACCATTCCCGACGCGCATCGTCACCTCGTCCTTCGCCAGTCTCCGTTTATTCCGCAGCTCCTGCTTTGAGTTACAAATGTGAGCAACTGCACCGGTATCAAATACCCAAGAGCTACTACGAGTACTGGTAAGGTACACATCAATTACATCTATATCACATATACCTTTGGTTTTGCCGGCCTTCTTGTCCGCTAAGTATTTGGGGCAGTTCCGCTTCCAGTGACCACTTCCCTTGCAATTAAAACACTCAGTCTCGGGCTTGGGTCCATACTTTGGCTTCTTCCCGGCAACTTGCTTACCGGGCGCGGCAACTTCTTTGCCGTCCTTCTTGAAGTTCTTTTTACCCTTGCCCTTCTTGAACTTAGTGGTTTTATTCACCATCAACACTTGATGCTCCTTCTTGATTTCTACCTCTGCTGATTTCAGCATAGCATATACCTCAGGAATGGTCTTTACCATCCCCTGCATATTGTAGTTCATCACAAAGCTCTTGTAGCTAGGTGGAAGTGACTGGAGGATTCTGTCAATGACCGCTTCATCCGGGAGATTAACTTCCAGTTGAGTCAAGTGGTTGTGCAACCCAGACATTTTGAGTATGTGTTCACTGACAGAGCCATTTTCCTCCATCTTACAGCTAAAGAATTTGTCGGAGACTTCATATCTCTCGACCCGGGCATGAGCTTGGAAAACCATTTTCAGCTCTTCGAACATCTCATATGCTCCATGTCACTCAAAACGCTTTTGGAGTCCCGGCTCTAAGCTGTAAAGCATGCCGCACTGAACGAGGGAGTAATCATCGCAGCGTGACTGCCAAGCGTTCATAACGTCTTGTTCTGCAGGGAGAATAGGTGCGTCACCCAGCGGTGCTCGTAGGACATAATCTTTGTTGGCAGCTATGAGGATGATCCTCAGGTTCCGGACCCAGTCCGTATAGTTGCTACCATCGTCTTTCAGCTTGGTTTTCTCTAGGAACGCGTTGAAGTTGAGGACTACGTTGGCCATTTGATCTACAAGACATATTGTAAATATTTAGACTAAGTTCATGATAATAAAGTTCATTTAATCAAATTATTTAATGAACTCCCACTTAGATAGACATCCCTCTTCTAGTCATCTAAGTATTACATGATCCGAGTCAACTAGGCCGTGTCCGATCATCACGTGAGACGGACTAGTCAACATCGGTGAACATCTTCATGTTGATCGTATCTTCTATACGACTCATGCTCGACCTTTTGGTCTTATGTGTTCCGAGGCCATGTCTGTACATGCTAGGCTCGTCAAGTCAACCTAAGTGTTTCGCGTGTGTAAATCTGTCTTACACCCGTTGTATGTGAACGTTAGAATCTATCACACCCGATCATCACTTGGTGCTTCGAAACAACGAACCGTCGCAACGGTGCACAGTTAGGGGGAAAACTTTCTTGAAATTATTATGAGGGATCATCTTATTTACTACCGTCGTTCTAAGTAAACAAGATGCAAAACATGATAAACATCACATGCAATCAAATAATAAACGTGACATGATATGGCCAATATCACATAGCTCCTTCGATCTCCATCTTGGGGCTCCATGATCATCTTGTCACTGGCTTGACACCATGATCTCCATCATCATGATCTCCATCATCGTGTCTCCATGAAGTTGCTCGCCAACTATTACTTCTACTACTATGGCTAACGCGTTTAGCAATAAAGTAAAGTAATTTACATGGCGTTTCTCAATGACACGCAGGTCATACAAAAAATAAAGACAACTCCTATGGCTCCTGCCGGTTGTCATACTCATCGACATGCAAGTCGTGATTCCTATTACAATAGCATGAACATCTCATACATCACATATAGATCATTCATCATTCATCACAACTTTGGCCATATCATATCACAAAGCACTTGCTGCAAAAACAAGTTAGACGTCCTCTAACTGTTGTTGCAAGTTTTTACGTGGCTGAATTAGGGTTCTAGCAAGAACGTTTTCTTACCTACGTGAAAACCACAACGTGATTTGTCAACTTCTATTTACCCTTCATAAGGACCCATTTCATCGAATCCGCTCCAACTAAAGTGGGAGAGACACACACCCGCCAGCCACCTTATGCAACTAGTGCATGTTAGTCGGTGGAACCGGTCTCACGTAAGTGTACGTGTAAGGTTGGTCTGGGCCGCTTCATCCCACAATACCGCTGAAGCAAGATAAGACTAGTAGCGGCAAGAAGAGTTGACAACATCTACGTCCACAACAAATTGTGTTCTACTCGTGCAATAGAGAACTACGCATAGACCTAGCTCATGATGCCACTGTTGGGGAACGTTGCAGAAAACAAAAATTTTCCTACGGTTTCACCAAGATCCATCTATGAGTTCATCTAGCAATGAGTCATGGGAGAGAGAGATTGCATCTACGTACCACTTTGTAGATCGCGAGCGGAAGCGTTCAACGAACGGGGATGAAGTAGTCGTACACACCGTGATCCAAATCACCGGAGATCCTAGCACCGAAAGCACGGCACCTCCGCGTTCAACACACGTACGGTCAGCGTAACGTCTCCTTCTTCTTGATCCAGAAAGGCAAAGGAGAGGTTGGGGAAGAAGACTCGAGCAACAGCACGACGGCGTGGTGATGGTGGAGCCGCAGTACTCCGACAGGGCTTCGCCGAGCTCTACGGAGGAGGAGGATGTGTTGGAGAGGGAGAGGGAGGCGCCAGGGCATAGGGTGCGCAGCCCCCCCTCCCCTCCCCCCTTTATATAGGACTCTGGGGGGCGCCGGCCCTGGGAGATCTGATCTCCCAGGGGGGGCGGCGGCCAGGGAGGTTTCCCTCCCCCCAAGCCATCTAGGAGGTGCCTTCCACCACTAGGACTCCTCCCTTTTGGAACCCTAGGCGCATGGGCCCCTTTGGGGCTGGTTCCCCTTGGCCCATGCAGGCCAAGGCGCACCCCCTAAGGCCCATGTGGCCCACCGGGGCAGGTGGCCCCACCTGGTGGACCCCCGGGACCCCTCCGGTGGTCCCGGTACAATACCGATAACACCGAAACTTGTCCCGATGGCCGAAATAGCACTTCCTATATATAATTCTTTACCTCCGGACCATTTCGGAACTCCTCGTGACGTCCAGGATCTCATACGGGACTCCGAACAACATTCGGGTTACTGCATATACATATCTTCACAACCCTAGCGTCACCGAACCTTAAGTGTGTAGACCCTACGGGTTCGGGAGACATGCAGACATGACCGAGACGGCTCTCGGGCAATAACCAACAGCGGGATATGGATACCCATGTTGGCTCCCAGATGCTCCATGATGATCTCATCGGATGAACCACGATGTCGAGGATTCAATTAATCCCGTATACGATTCCCTTTGTCAATCGGTATTTTACTTGCCCAAGATTCGATCGTCGGTATCCCAATACCTCGTTCAATCTCGTTACCGGCAAGTCACTTTTCTCGTTCCGTAATGCATGATCCCGTGATCAAACACTTTGATCACATTGAGCTCATTATGATGATGCATTACCGAGAGGGCCCGGTGATACCTCTCCGTCAAGCGGAGTGACAAATCCCAGTCTCGATCCATGTCAACGCAACAGACACTTTCAGAGATACCCGTAGTATACCTTTATAGTCACCCAGTTACGTTGTGACGTTTGGCACACCCAAAGCACTCCTACGGTATCCGGGAGTTACACGATCTCATGGTCTAAGGAAAGGATACTTGACATTGGAAAACTCTAGCAAACGAACTATGCGATCTTTATGCTATGTTTAGGATTGGGTCTTGTCCATCACATCATTCTCCTAATGATGTGATCCCGTTATCGATGACATCCAATGTCCATAGTCAGGAAACCATGACTATCTGTCGATCAACGAGCTAGTCAACTAGAGGCTCACTAGGGACATATTGTTGTCTGTTATTCACACATGTATTACGATTTCCGGATAACACAATTATAGCACGAATAAAGACAATTATCATGAATAAGGAAATATAATAATAATGCTTTTATTATTGCCTCTAGGGCATATTTCCAACAATTATAAGATGATCTCTCACTAATTATCAAGAAGTGTTCTCCCTGAGTATGCACCGTTGCCAAAGTTCGTCGTGCCCAGACACCACGTGATGATTGGGTGTGATAAGCTCTACGTCCATCTACAATGGGTGCAAGCCAGTTTTTGCACAAGCAGAATACTCAGGTTAAACTTGACGAGCCTAGCATATGCAGATATGGCCTCGGAACACGGAGACCGAAAGGTCGAGCGTGAATCATATAGTAGATATGATCAACATAATGATGTTCACCATTGAAAACTAATCCATTTCACGTGATGATCGGTTATGGTTTAGTTGATTTGGATCACGTGATCACTTAGAAGATTAGAGGGATGTCTGTCTAAGTGGGAGTTCTTAAGTAATATGATTAACTGAACTTTAATTTATCATGAACTTAGTCCTGGTAGTATTAGCATATCTATGTTGTAGATCAATAGCTCGCGTTGTTGCTTTCATATGTTTATTTTGATATGTTCCTAGAGAAAATTGTGTTGAAAGATGTTAGTAGCAATGATGCGGATTGGATCCGTGATCTGAGGTTTATCCTCATTGCTGCATAGAAGACTTATGTCCTTGATGCACCGCTAGGTGACAGACCTATTACAGGAGCAGATGCAGACGTTATGAACGTTTGGCTAGCTCAATATGATGACTACTTGATAGTTTAGTGCACCATGCTTAACGGCTTAGAATCGGGACTTCAAAGACGTTTTGAACGTCATGGACCATATGAGATGTTCCAGGAGTTGAAGTTAATATTTCAAGCAAATACCCGAGTTGAGAGATATGAAGTCTCCAACAAGTTCTATAGCTAAAAGATGGAGGAGAATCGCTCAACTAGTGAGCATGTGCTCAGATTGTCTGGGTACTACAATCGCTTGAATCAAGTGGGAGTTATTCTTCCAAATAAAATAGTGATTGACAGAATTCTCTAGTCACCATCACCAAGTTAGTAGAACTTAGTGATGAACTATAATATGCAAGGGATAACGGAAACGATTCCCAAGTTCTTCGTGATGCTAAAATCGACGAAGGTAGAAATCAAGAAAAACATCAAGTGTGGATAGTAGACAAGACCACTAGTTTCAAGAAAAGGTCAAAGGGAAGAAGGGGAACTTCAAGAAGAATGGCAAGCAAGTTGCTGCTCAAGTGAAGAAGCCCAAGTCTGGTCCTGAACCTGAGACTAAGTGCTTCTACTGCAAAGGGACTGGTCACTGGAAGCGGAAATGCCCCAAGTATTTGGTGGATAAGAAGGATGGCAAAGTGAACAAAAGTATATTTGATATACATGTTATTGATGTGTACTTTACTAGTGTTTATAGCAACCCCTCAGTATTTGATACTGGTTCAGTTGCTAAGATTAGTAACTCGAAACGGGAGTTGCAGAATGAACAGAGACTAGTTAAGGGTGAAGTGACGATGAGAGTTGGAAGTGGTTCCAAGATTGATATGATCATCATCGCACACTCCCCTATACTTTCGGGATTAGTGTAGAACCTAAATAAATGTTATTTGGTTTTTGAGTTGAGCATGAATATGATTTGATCATGTTTATTGCAATACGGATATTCATTAAAGTCAGAGAATAATTGTTGTTCTGTTTACATGAATAAAACCTTCGATGGTCATACACCCAGTGAAAAAAGTTTGTTGGATCTCGATCGTAGTGATACACATATTCATAATATTGAAACCAAAAGATGCAAATTAATAATGATAGTGCAACTTATTTGTGGCACTGCCGTTTAGGTCATATTGGTGTAAAGCGCATGAAGAAACTCCATGCTGATGGGCTTTTGGAATCACTTGATTATGAATCACTTGATGCTTGCGAACCATGCCTTATGGGCAAGATGACTAAAACGCCGTTCTCCGGAACAATGAAGCAAGCAACAGATTTGTTGGAAATCATACATACTGATGTATGTGGTCCGATGAATATTAAGGCTTGCAGCAGGTATCATTATTTTCTGACCTTCACAGATGATTTGAACAGATATGGGTATATCTACTTGATGAAACATAAGTCTGAAACATTTGAAAAGTTCAAAGAATTTCAGAGTGAAGTGGAAAATCATCGTGACAAGAAAATAAAGAATCTACGATTTGATCGCGGAGACAAATATTTGAGTTACGAGTTTGGTCTTCAATTAAAACAATGTGGAATAGTTTCACAAACTCATGCCACCTGGAACACCACAGCATAATGGTGCGTCCGAACGTCATAACCGTACTTTATTGGATATAGTACAATCTATGATGTCTCTTACCGATCTACCACTATTGTTTTTGGGGTTATGCATTAAAGAAAACTGTATTCACATTAAAAAGGGCACCATCTAAGTCCGTTGAGACGACACAATCTGAATTGTGGTTTGGCAAGAAACCAAAGTTGTCGTTTCTTAAAGTTTGGGATTGTGATGCTTATATGAAAAAGTTTCATCCTGATAAGCTCAAACCCAAATCGGAGAAATATGTCTTCATAGGATACCCAAAGGAGACTGTCGGGTACACCTTCTATCACAGATCCGAAGGCAAGACATTCGTTGCTAAGAATGGATCCTTTCTAGAGAAGGAGTTTCTCTCGAAAGAAGTGAGTGGGAGGAAAGTAGAAACTTGATAAGGTAATTGTACCTTCTCCCTTATTGGAAAGTAGTTCATCACAGAAATCTGTTCCTGTGACTACTACACCAATTAGTGAGGAAGCTAATGACGATGATCATGTAACTTCAGATCAAGTTACTACCGAATCTCGTAGGTTAACCAGAGTGAGATCTGCACCAGAGTGGTACGGTAATCCTGTTCTGGAAGTCATGCTACTAGATCATGATGAACCTACGAACTATGAAGAAGCGATGGTGAGCCCAAATTCCGCGAAATGGCTTGAAGCCATGAAATCTGAGATGAGATCCATCTATCAGAACAAAGTTTGGACTTTGGTTGACTTGCCCGATGACCGGCAAGCCATAGAAAATAAATGGATCTTCAAGAGGAAGGCAGACATTGATAGTAGTGTTACTATCTACAAACCTAGAATTGTCGCAAAAGGTTTTCGACAAGTTCAAGGTGTTAACTACGATGAGAGTTTCTCTCTCGTATCTATGCTTAAGTCTGTCCGAATCATGTTAGCAATTGCCGCATTTTAAGATTATGAAATTTGGCAGATGGATGTAAAAACTGCATTCCTGAATGGATTTCTGGAAGAAGAGTTGTATATGATGCAACCAGAAGGTTTTATCGATCCAAAGGGAGCTAACAAAGTGTGCAAGCTCCAGCGATCCATTTATGGACTGGTGCAAGCCTCTCGGAGTTGGAATAAACGCTTTGATAGTGTGATCAAAGCATTTGGGTTTGTACAGACTTTTGGAGAAGCCTGTATTTACAAGAAAGTGAGTGGGAGCTCTGTAGTATTTCTGATATTATATGTGGATGACATATTACTAATCAGAAATGATATAGAATTTCTGGATAGCATAAAAGGATACTTGAATAAGAGTTTTTCAATGAAAAACCTCGGTGAAGCTACTTACATATTGAGCATCAAGATCTATAGAGATAGATCAAGACGCTTGATAAGTTTTTTCAATGAGTACATACCTTGACAAGATTTTGAAGTAGTTCAAAATGGAACAGTCAAAGAAAGAGTTTCTTGAATGTGTTACAAGGTGTGAAGTTGAGTAAGAGTCAAAGCCCGACCACAGCAGAAGATAGAAAGAGAATGAAAGTCATTCCTTGTGCCTCAGCCATAGGTTCTATAAAGTATGCCACGCTGTGTATCAGATCTATTGTATACCCTACACTGATTTTGGCAAGGGAGTACAATAGTGATCTAAGAGTAGATCACTTGACAGCGGTCGAAATTATCCTTAGTGGAATAAGGATATGTTTCTCGATTATGGAGGTGACAGAAAGGTTCGTCGTAAAGGGTTACGCCGATGCAAGTTTTTGACACCAATCCAGATGATTCTAAGTCTCAATCTGGATACATATTGAAAGTGGGAGCAATTAGCTAGAGTAGCCCCGTGCAGAGCATTGTAGACATAGAATTTTGCAAAATACTTACGGATCTGAATTTGGCAGGCCCGTTGACTAAGATTCTCACACAAGCAAAACATGATCACACCTTAGTACTCTTTGGGTGTTAATCACATAGCGATGTGAACTAGATTACTGAATCTTGTTAACCCTTTGGGTGTTGGTCACATGGTGATGTGAACTATGGGTGTTAATCACATGATGATGTGAACTATCGATGTTAATCACATGGTGATGTGATCTAGATTATTGACTCTAGTACAAGTGGGAGACTCAAGGAAATATGCCCTAGAGGCAATAATAAAGTTATTATTTATTTCCTTATTTCATGATAAATGTTTATTATTCATGCTAGAATTGTATTAACCGAAAACATAATACATGTGTGAATACATAGACAAATAGAGCGTCACTAGTATGCCTCTACTTGACTAGCTCGTTAATCAAAGATGGTTATGTTTCCTAACCATAGACAAAGAGTTGTTATTTGATTAACGAGGTCACATCATTAGTTGAATGATCTGATTGACATGACCCATTCCATTAGCTTAGCACCCGATTGTTTAGTATGTTGCTATTGCTTTCTTCATGACTTATACATGTTCCTATGACTATGAGATTATGCAACTCCCGTTTGCCGGAGTGTCGGGGGGAATCGGCCTCCTCGAACACCTATGGGGACAGAGCCCCTTCTCGGTTCGGCGGGGAGCGGAGGCTGCACAAAGAGCAGATCGAGGCGACACACGCACACAACGATTTTACCCAGCTTCGGGCCGCACTGGTGCATAAAACCCTACTGCTGCTTGTCTGGTTGATTTGGGTTCTTGCTCGAAAGCGCGAGATGCTACAGTACACTCGAGCTGCTTGCGAGGCTGGACGCCAATGGGTTCCTCCTCCTCCCCTACGTGCGCATGGGGTCTCCTTTTATATGCCAAGGGATTGCCCACAGGTGGCAGCGTAGGCGAGGGTAAAAATGGAAAAGAGCTATGTGCACAGTGGCTGCACAGTGCTATCGCACCTAACTCTGACGGCGGGGGACAAGGGCATTAAATGCCCGTCTGGGTCGCCCGAACAGTGCTGAGGCGGACCGTTAGGGGCGCCCCCGTTTGCCACGAGAGCGGCCTTGTCAGCGTTGCATGCCATCGCATGCCTCTGGCTGCGCGGTGCCCCGCCACGTGCCTCTGGGGAAGCCCCAAAGCGACGCGTGGGCGGGTGAGCTGGAGCGCAGTCCTGAGGTGGTGGCTTGTCGCGGCAAATGGCTTGCCGCGGCTGCTGTCTTGCCGCGCCCGGGTACTTGCCGTTCGCCGGGCCTTGCCGGGGCGCACGGTGCACCGGGGCGAGTTTTCCCTGAGTTGCCCTGGTGGGCCTCCCCGGCGAGCTCCTCCCGCGGGGGTCTCTTGTGCTTCTGCTTGGTCGTCCCGGCAAGCTCCTCTTGCCGGGGCCTTGTCTCTCTGGCCCGGCAAGCGCCTCTTGCCGGGGTCTTGCCTTCGTACTTTGTTCTTGAATGGCCAAAAGAGGGCCATGGAAGGTTTTGGCGTTCCCCTGGTCAGCCTTGCCGCGGGGGGGGGGGGGGGGCTGCGACTGTCCGTGCACAAGTTCGGGGTACTAAGGTACCCATACTTTAGTACACCGACAGGAGCCCCCGGGCCTGGGCCATACACGGTGCCGAGCGCTGTTGGGCCAGGCCCAAGATAGTGCACGGACGCCCGTGGCCTGGGTCGAACTGCATCTTAACTCCGAGCCCCACGCACCTTCCCAGATGGCACGCGTCGAACGCGGCGCTGTGGGGGAGAGGCGTGCGGGACGTGGGCGGCGTGCGCGGGGCTGTGCCCCGCAGGCATGCGTCATGTCGCAATAAAGGGGACGATTCGTTCCCTCTCCACAAGTGGGGGGAGATGTGGAGGCGCGGTTCGACGAACGAACGGGGCCGAGGCGCGGTTTTCGAGGCGCCCGCTCCCCACGATCACGGGGTAGGGATAGGTCGCCTCACCCGTCGCCTCGGCTCTGCGCGCCTGCCACGCAGTCTCCATGCACTCGGGGTCGTGGCGGTGGAGGCAGGAGGCCGGGCCGTCGCGGGCCGAGACAGCGGGTCGGCCCCAGCCGACTGCTCCTCTTCCGCCTTAATTGGCTAGGTGGGGCGGCCGAGCCCCCACTCCGCTCCTTTAAAAAGTGCGATGGGGGGAACGGAAATCCGCGCTCCTTCATCTCTTCTCCTCTTCGGCTTCTGATTCCCGCCCCATTTGTCATGGAGGCAGGGAATCCTGGTCCTTCGTCGGTGGCGGCGAGGGTCGCTGCTAGGCAGCGCGCCCCTCCTCCCCTTGCGCCTGCGGCGGCGGAGCCGGCCGTGAGGGGAAGGGGGAGGGGGCGAGGTCGTGGACGGGGTCGCGGACATGGCCGAGGCGCCCGGGGACGAGGCGGACGGGGTGACGCGCCGGACTCTCCCCCGCCAGCGGCTCCTCTTCTCACGGCGGTCCACCTCGGGGACGACCCCTGCGAGTTCATCATCAGGCTGCGTCGGGCGCCTCGCCGTCGCCTCCACCTCCCGGCTCCCTTCATGAGCGTGTTGGAGGTGGAGCGACCCGAGACGCTGAGACTGCGGATGAGGGGCTGCGGGATCAGTGGTACGCGTGTCCACGTCGAGTCCCGAGCCCCTGGCGTGATGTATCTAGGCCGAGGGTGGAAGTCGTTCGCCCGCATCCACAGCCTGATGGAGGGGTTCACCCTCCATTTCAAGTTGATGGAGGGCGACCTTCTCTCTGTCAAGGCCTTCGGGGACTTCGGCACCCGGGCTTCGTGCTGCGTGGATAGCTCCTCCGACAGCAAAGGCTCCTCCTCGAGCGAGAGTGATGAGGAGGGGAGCGACAGCGACGACGAGGGTAGTAGTCGCCGGGATGACGGGTCCGACTAGGTGCCGGTCGCAGCCCCGGGTGGCACCGGCGACCCCATCATCCGCGTCGCTGGCTCCATGAACTCCCCGGGGTCGTCTCCTTGGGCGACTGGCGTAGGGAGGCTGCGGAAGAGGAAGAGGGCGGGCGGCAAGGCCGCGAAGGCGGAGTACGTGCCGTCTTCGCCTGCTTGCCGGCACCCCGCCGCCTCATCTTCCAGCTTTGCCCCAGACGCCGTCATCACCCTTGCTCTCGGCGACGACCACCGGGGTCTTCTCTCCGGCCCGGCAAGCTCCTCTTGCCGGGGCTTTGTCTTCCCGGTCGGCTGGAGTGGCGAGGCTGCGGAAGGGGAAGAGGCTGGCGGCAAGGCCGTCAACTCGGATTACGAGGGCCATATGCCCTCGACACCGTGTTGACGTCCCGCTGCCCCATCTTCGAGCTCCGCTTCCGGCGCCGCCGTCACCATCCAGCCTCCGGAGCCCCCGGACGGAGCCCCGGATGTTCTCTTGGTGTCTTCTGCCACCCGTAGCTCGTCTAGGCGCCCCTTTTGCCCTTCTCGTCTCCTTGCCCTACCTCCTGAGGAGAGAGACAAGAAAGGGATTACGGGCACCTTATCTCTTTTTAACTTGTAAGCCTTCGGGCCTTAGCTGCATTTAAATCTTGTAATCCCATCTTTTCATGTTTTTCATTCTCTCTGAACTGTACCTGAGCGGAATGTTTTTAATGAAAAAGGGGATGTTTGCCGGATCATTTGTCTCGCGGGTACCACCCGCGGCAAGGAGCGAATCCTTTACATCGTTAAGATAGACACTTCCTCGCCCGGCAACAGGCCCTGCCGTCTTCCCGCGCCCCTCGACCTTTCTCGCGCTCTTGGCAGAGGCAGGGAGAAGGCGGGTTCAGGCCCCTCGTTTCCTTCTTTTGCCGCCGCGGCTACTATCAAAAACGGGCCCCAGGAACGCGCTCTGGGGCTTGTCGTTTAAGAGAGCACGACAACTCTTAGGAGGAAGCGAGGTTTTCGTATCCCACAGTCCATAAGAGAATGCATGATAAGGGATGCAAAAACTTATCTGAGGTTACAGCCCCCGGCATCTCAGGCCTGCCGCGGGTGGATCCTCGTACTTGCAGTCCCCGGCAACTTTGGCTTGCCGGGGTGTAGGCGTTGGTTCGTCCTTCTCCCCCTCTTCGTCCTTGAGTGGCCCGGCTGGGACATGTAATCCCTGCGAACCAAAGGAAAGAACAGGAAAAAGGGACGCAGACTCGACCTCTAAGCTAGGGGTTAGCGACAGCTAGGCACTATCAATCCTAACCAAGGACGAGACTCGACTCAGCATGCATGCTAAAACTTAGGGCGCCAGCGCTTCATTATCTGCTGCCAGGGTCTGCGCCTGGCTTTGTACAAAGGATTACATGCAGCTGCGGCAAGACTTGTACAAAAGGTTGGTTGCCGAACGGGGTCCGACAACCGCGCCTTACGGGTAAAACTTACGAAGATGCTCAATATTCCAGGAGTTGCTCACCGGAGTTCCATCTTCGGTCTCGAGGCGGACAGCGCCGGGCCTCGTGACTCATTTCACCCGGTAAGGGCCTTCCCACTTTGGCGTCAACTTGTTGTGATTCTTGGCCGACTGAACGTGCCAAAGAACAAGGTCGCTTTCCTCGAAGCTCCTGGCTTTGACTCTGCGGCTATGGTAGCGACGCAAAGCTTGCTGGTAGCGAGCGGCTCGCACAGCAGCCTGGAGGCGATCTTCCTCGAGGAGCAGCGCGTCATCTTCACGCGACTGCTCTTGCTCAAGCTCATCATAAGCGAGCACTCGAGGTGACCCGTATACGAGTTCCGTGGGGGTAACTGCTTCTGCTCCATAGACTAGAGCAAATGGTGTCTGGCCAGTGGCTCGATTTGGCGTCGTTCTGATCGACCAAAGAACCGTTGGCAGCTCCTCGATCCAGTTCCGTCCGCGCTTGTGCAGCCTGTCAAAACTTCTGGTCTTGAGCCCGCGCAGCACCTCGGCGTTGGCCCTTTCCGCTTGACCGTTGCTCTTAGGATGAGCAACAGAAGCGAAGCAGACCTTGGCGCCGAGGTCTTGGATGTACTGCATGAAGGCGTGGCTCGTGAATTGCGTACCGTTGTCGGTGATGATCCTGTTAGGGATCCCGAAACGGCAAACAATCGACCTGAAGAATTTGATCACGGACTGGGCCGTCACCTTCCTCACTGGTTCCACTTCCGGCCAGTTTGTGAACTTGTCGATGGCGACGTACAAGTACTCAAAGCCCCCGACAGCTCGGGGGAAGGGGCCGAGGGTATCGAGCCCCCAGACCGAAAAGGGCCAGGATAAAGGGATTGTCTGGAGAGCTTGAGCTGGTTGGTGTATCTGCTTGGAGTGGAACTGGCACGCTTCACACTTGGTTACTTGTGCAGTTGCATCCTGGAGGGCTGTCGGCCAGAAGAAACCCTGCCGGAACGCTTTGCCGGCAAGTGCTCTTGCGCCAATGTGGTGACCGCATATGCCTCCATGTATCTCCGCCAACAGCTTCTGTCCGTCTTCCCGGTGGATGCACTTCAATTTCACCCCATTGCGTCCTCTTCTGTACAGTGTGCTGTCAACAAACTGGTACATACTAGACTGCCAGGCTACTCTTTCCGCTTCCTCTTGCTCTTCGGGAAGTTCTCCTGTCTGAAGGAAACGGACGATCTGCTGCGCCCATGTTGGAGCTCGTGGCTCGACGACAAGGACCAAAGGCATGTCTGCGGCTGTGGGAACATTAGCTTCTACGGCGAGAGTCTGGGGCTCGGCCGCAGCTTGTCGTTCCCCGGCAAGCCTGCCGGAGTAGAGCTTGTCGGGAGCACCTGCTTCAACGGAACAAACCCTAGGGCTTGCCAGAGCGGGTCGCTCCTCAGCACTCTTGGCGTCGATCTTGGGGACTCTCTTGACGGCGGCTTCGGGAAGCTCTGCTGGGAGATAGTCGCCGGAGACCAACTTCCTCTTCTTGTTCTGCCCAGTTGACGGTGTCACGGATGGCTGAGTCAGCTTGAGCACAAAGGTTCCTGGTTCCACAAGTAACTTTAGTGCGGCGCACTTTGACAGGCCGTCGGCAACGTCGTTCTCAGCTCTTGGAACGTGCTCCATTTGTAGGCCGTCAAAGCGCTCTTCTAGCTTCCTCACTTCATCAACGTAAGCCTCCATCAACGCACTCTGGTAATCCTTGTTCACTTGGCGGACGACGAGTTGCGAGTCACCCCTGACAATAAGCTTCTTGATCCCAAGTTCTGCCGCGATCCTGAGACCGGCAAGCAAACCTTCATACTCTGTTGTATTATTGGTTGCCTGCTCCTTGGGAAAGTGCATTTGGACGACGTACTTGAGGTGCTCTCCGGTGGGCGCGACAAGCAGTACGCCAGCACCGGCACCTTGCAGCGAGAAAGCCCCATCGAAGTACATCAGCCACTCTTTGTTTGCTTCCTTGCCGAGGATGCTCGTCTCTGGAATTTCTTCGTCTGGGGTCGGCGTCCATTCTGCTATGAACTCTGCCAATGCTCTGCTTTGGATCGTTGAAGTGCTCTCGAACTTGAGGCCAAAGCTTGACAGTTCCGGTGCCCACTCGACGATCCTGCCTGTTGCTTCGGGATTCTGCAGTATCCTCTTCAGCGGAAAGCGAGTGACAACTGTGATCTCGTGTGCTTGGAAGTAGTGGCGCAGCATTCTCGAGGCCATAAGGAGACCGAAAAGCAATTTCTGCACTCCAGAGTACCTTGACCTAGCCCCATGCAAGAGGGAACTGACAAAGTAAACTGGGCGCTGCACCATTTTCTTCTTTTGCACCTCCCCTTGCATCTGCGCAGATCCATCTTCGCCGGGGCCAGAGCCTGTCGGGGAAGCCCCCTGCTTGCCGTCGGATGTGCTCGCCGCGGTCGCTGGCTCGTCATCTGCCTCCCTCTCCGCTACTAACGCAGCGCTAACCACTTGATTGGTTGCCGCCAGGTACAGCAGCAACCTCTCTTGTGGCTTCGGCGCGACAAGTATTGGAGCGGAGGACAGATATTTCTTCAGGTCCTGCAGCGCAGCCTCCGCTTCCGGAGTCCATTTTACTGGACCTGCCTTCTTCAAAATTTTGAAAAATGGCAGGGCGCGTTCCGCAGACTTGGAAATGAACCTGCTGAGAGCCGCTACGCAGCCGGCAAGCCTTCGCACATCCTTGACACGCGTTGGTGCTCCAATCTGCTCAATGGCCTTGATCTTGTCGGGGTTGGCTTTGATTCCCCACTGAGACACGAAGAACCCGAGAAGCTTGCCGGAAGGGACTCCAAACACGCACTTCTCGGGGTTGAGCTTGAGGCTGATCTTGCGCAGATTTGCAAAGGTCTCTTCTAAATCTTGGATCAGGGTTGCCCTGTCCCGGCTTTTGACCACTATATCATCCATGTAGGCCTCCACATTCCTGTGGATCTGCGGCCCAAAAGCGGTATGGACAACCCTTGCAAATGTCGAACCAGCATTTTTCAGTCCAAAAGGCATTCGTACAAAACAGTACGTGCCACATGGAGTGATGAATGTGGTCTTCTCTTCGTCTTCTTCAGCCATAAAGGTCTGGTGGTATCCGGAGTAGGCGTCAAGGAATGAAAGCAGGTCGCATCCGGCCGTGGAGTCAACAATCTGGTCAATGCGCGGCAAGGGAAATGGGTCTTTGGGGCAAGCCTTATTGACATCGGTAAAATCGATGCAAAGCCTCCATTTCCCATTTGCTTTACGCACGACAACAGGATTGGCCAACCACGTCGGATGGAGCACGCCTCGGACGAGGCCTGCCGCTTCCAACTTCTTGATCTCTTCAGCGATGAACTCTTGGCGCTCCACCGCTTGCTTCCTAACCCTCTGCTTGACGGGCCGCGCATGAGGACAGACGGCAAGGTGGTGCTCAATCACTTTCCTGGGAACACCGGGGATGTCAGATGGTTGCCAGGCAAACACATCGACATTCGCCCGCAGAAAAGTAATGAGCGCGCTTTCCTATTTGGGATCCAACGTGGCACTGATGGTGAAGGTACCACCAGTGCCGTCCTCCTTGGCGGGCACTTTCTTGGTCGCTGGTGGAGCTGCCATCGTCCTCTTGCACTTGCCGGCCGAGCTCGATGGTGCGTCCTCGACGGCAGCGCAGCACTCCGAAGAGGCGCGCTTGCCGGAGCGGGCATCAGAGCACTTGCCGGGTTTGGTCTTCTTGCCGGTGGAGCTCGATGGTGCGTCCTCGACGCTAGCGCAGCACTCCGAGGAGGCGCGCTTGCCGAAGTGGGCACCAGAGCATTCTTCGGGCTTGGCCTTCTTCCTTCCCCCGGGAGCTTCAGCGGCAAGTGGACCGTGGGCCGTTGCTGCTGCTGCATCCCGGTAGATCTCGTCGGCACAGATAAGGGCATCCTTCTTGTTGCCAGGGACAGAGATGACGCTTATCGGGCCTGGCATCTTGAGCATGTTGTACGCATAGTGAGAGGCCGCCATGAACTTGGCGAGCGCTGGACGGCCGAGGATTCCATTGTAAGGTAATGGAAAATCGGCGACATCAAAGGTGATCCTCTCGGTCCTGAAATTCAACTCGCTGCCAAACGTCACTGGCAGTGTGATCTTCCCCTTCGGCTTGCTCCTTCCCGGGTTGATTCCTTGGAACGTGCCGGTCTCTTCGAGCTCGCTGTCGGGAACTTGGAGTCTTCGGAGAACAGCGGAGGAGATCAGGTTCAAGCCGGCCCCGCCGTCAACTAGCATCTTAGTGACCTTGAGGTTGCGGACCGTTGGGGAAACCAACATCGGCAAGCACCCGACCGCGGTTGTGCGATCAGGGTGGTCCTCAATATCAAAGATGATAGGCGTGCTGGACCACTTCAGAGGCATGCGCGACTCGACGGGCGGTTCCGCTGCATTGACTTCCCGCGCCCACTGTTTAAGCTGGCGGCGAGAAGTGTGTAGAGAGGCACCGCCGTCCACACACAAGACCTCTGTGGCTTTCTGAAACTCCTGCTCGCTGGTCTCGGGGTCTTCCATGTCTTCGTCGTCGTCGTCGTCTTCATCCTTGTCGCGGCCTCTGGGAGGTCTGTCTGCTTGCCACTGCTTGTCCTTGCCGCGGCGTTCCCCCCGGCCGGGACGCTTCGTCCGGATCCCCCGCCGCCTACTTGGGCTCTCTCCTTGTCGCGCCGCTCGTACTCGGCCTTCTGCAGCTCGACGAGCCGCTCGACCTACTTGCAATTCTGGAGGTCGTGGCCCTTGGTGCGGTGGATCTTGCAATACTTCTTGTTGGTGCCCTCCCGTTTGTCGGCGACAGCCACTGCCTGGCAGTTGGGGCACCCAGCAACCTCCTTGCCGGAGCCACCGGCCTGGGCTTTCTTGGCGGTGCCCTCACTGTCGGACTGCTCAACAACCATCACTCCTTGGCTCTTTTTCTTCTTGTTATTCCGCCACCGGCTTTTCCTCGCTGGGGTGGTGTCGTCACTGTCAGATCCTCCTGCTCCGATGCTTTCTCCGGGGAGTTTCCTCCCCTCCTCAGCGCGCGCACACTTGTCGGCCAGGGCGTATAGCTCGCTGACGTCCTTGATTTTGCACATCGCCATCTCCTCCCGCATTCTGCGGTTTCGCACGTTCTGATGGAACGCACTAATGACCGCAGCGGGGTGGACATCTGGGATGTTGTAGTGCACGCGGCTGAATCTTTGGATGAACTTGTGCAGAGTCTCTCCTTCCTTCTGAACGAGCAAGTGAAGGTCACTCGCCTGGCCGTGGGGTTTGTGGCCGCCCGTGAAGGCGCCAACAAACTGATGGCACACGTCTGGCCAGGAGGATATGGAGTTGTCCGGCAAGTGCATGAGCCAGGATCTGACCTTGGGTTTGAGTACCAGCGGGAAGTAGTTGGCAAGGATCTTGTCGTCTCATCCCCCGGCAGCTTGCACCGCAATGGTGTAGATGCTGAGGAACTCCGACGGATGCGACTTGCCGTCGTGCTTCTCGGGTACGTCAGGCTTGAAGTTCTTTGTGCTGGGCCATTGGACTTGCCGCAGCTCGCGGGTGAACGCAGGGCAGCCTACCGAATACGGCAAGTCGCCTGGTTCCCCCGGTGCGTGCATGTCGCCAGCGGGCTCAGCGCGCTGGTCTGATTGACGCCGCGCTTCTCTTCTGTGCTCGATGCGAGTTCGAGCGTCTTCCTCCTTTCGCTCGTGGAGGACTTGGCGCTGGTCGCGACGGGTCCGCGGATTCGACGACGCGGTAGAGGCGTCGTCGTGGTGGGTCCGGCGGGTCGGCGACCGTTGCCTCTGGTGTGGGGAGTGCACGGTAGTCGCACCCCCACCAGTCTTGGCGCCATCGGTTCTCGCCTGGGCGACCTGCCGCGGCTGCGACGCACTAGGCTGTCGTGGCGTGTCGCCGTTGGCAAAACCAATGAGACTCTGGATGGTGGCCCTCCAATCATCGAGCTTGTCCGACGCCGGAGGGTAATCCAGGAGCAATTGGGCTCGTGCAAGAGCTTCCGCTAGAGTGGCGGGCAGTGGCGGCGAACGGCGCGTGGAGCGGGATGTGCTCGAACTCCTAACCACGTTAGAAGGAGCAGCACCCGGTCCAGGTAGCCGTGCTACGCTCGTGCCAACACGCTGGTGCGCCTGCTGGCCCTGAGCGTCCTAGGGTTCGCCAGCTCGATCTGGGTCCAGCGAGCGTATGGCACCCTGGGTACCAAGACGCTGCTGATTCCGTGCCTCCTGGGAGGAGCGCGGAGCGATTTCGGACGCCGTGGTACCACGAACTGGTTCAACGACGCCCGTCCCTCCGCCGGCGCCTTCCCCACCACCCATCCGCTCCAAGGGCTGTGGGTTCAGCGCGGACGGGCCAGCCACCTCCAGAGCTTTCTTCTTCGGTGGCATGTCGATGAAGGCGATGGAGATCTAGCCTGTGCGGACGCTGGATCAGGTTCGCACAACCTCGACGCCCCCTACCTGGCGCGCCAAAGATGTCGGGGGGAATCGGCCTCCTCGAACACCTATGGGGACAGAGCCCCTTCTCGGTTCGGCGGGGAGCGGAGGCTACACAAAGAGCAGATCGAGGCGACACACGCACACAACGATTTTACCCAGCTTCGGGCCGCACTGGTGCGTAAAACCCTACTGCTGCTTGTCTGGTTGATTTGGGTTCTTGCTCGAAAGCGCGAGATGCTATAGTACACTCGAGCTGCTTGCGAGGCTGGACGCCAATGGGTTCCTCCTCCTCCCCTACGTGCGCATGGGGTCTCCTTTTATATGCCAAGGGATTGCCCACAGGTGGCAGCGTAGGCGAGGGTAAAAATGGAAAAGAGCTATGTGCACAGTGGCTGCACAGTGCTATCGCACCTAACTCTGACGGCGGGGGACAAGGGCATTAAATGCTCGTCTGGGTCGCCCAAACAGTGCTGAGGCGGACCGTTAGGGGCGCCCCCGTTTGCCACGAGAGCGGCCTTGTCAGCGTTGCATGCCATCGCATGCCTCTGGCTGCGCGGTGCCCCGCCACGTGCCTCTGGGGAAGCCCCAAAGCGACGCGTGGGCGGGTGAGCTGGAGCGCAGTCCTGAGGTGGTGGCTTATCGCGGCAAATGGCTTGCCGCGGCTGCTGTCTTGCCGCGCCCGGGTACTTGCCGTTCGCCGGGCCTTGCCGGGGCGCACGGTGCACCGGGGCGAGTTTTCCCTGAGTTGCCCTGGTGGGCCTCCCCGGCGAGCTCCTCCCGCGGGGGTCTCTTGTGCTTCTGCTTGGTCGTCCCGGCAAGCTCCTCTTGCCGGGGCCTTGTCTCTCTGGCCCGGCAAGCGCCTCTTGCCGGGGTCTTGCCTTCTTACTTTGTTCTTGAATGGCCAAAAGAGGGCCATGGAAGGTTTTGGCGTTCCCCTGGCCAGCCTTGCCGCGGGGGGGGGGGGGGCTGCGACTGTCCGTGTACAAGTTCGGGGTACTAAGGTACCCATACTTTAGTACACCGACACGAAGGAACACTTTGTGTGCTACCAAACGTCACAACATAACTGGGTGATTATAAAGGTGCTCTACAGGTGTCTCCAAAGGTACATGTTGGGTTGGCGTATTTCAAGATTAGGATTTGTCACTCCGATTGTCGGAGAGGTATCTCTGGGCCCTCTCGGTAATGCACATCACATAAGCCTTGCAAGCATTGCAACTAATGAGTTAGTTGTGAGATGATGTATTACGGAACGAGTAAAGAGACTTGCTGGTAACGAGATTGAACTAAGTATTGAGATACCGACGATCGAATCTCGGGCAAGTAACATACCGATGACAAAGGGAACAACGTATGATGTTATGCGGTCTGACCGATAAAGATCTTCGTAGAATATGTAGGAGCCAATATGAGCATCCAGGTTCCGCTATTGGTTATTGACCGGAGACGTGTCTCGGTCATGTCCACATTGTTCTCGAACCGTAGGGTCCGCACGCTTAAGGTTTCGATGACAGTTATATTATGAGTTTATGAGTTTTGATGTACCGAAGGAGTTCGGAGTCCCGGATGAGATCGGGGATATGACGAGGAGTCTCGAAATGGTCGATACGTAAAGATCGATATATTGGATGACTATATTCGGACTTCGGAAAGGTTCCGAGTGATTCGGGTATTTTTCGGAGTACCGGGGAGTTACGGGAATACGGGGGAGAAGTATTGGGCCTTATTGGGCCATACGGGAAAGAGAGAGGGGCTGCCTAGGGCAGGCCGCGCGCCCCCCCAAAGCCCAGTCCGAATTGGACTAAGGGGAGGGGCTGCGCCCCCTCCTTCCTTCCCTTCTCCCTTCCCCTTCCTTGTCTCCTACTCCTAATACATGGAAGGACTCCTAGTTGGACTAGGAAAGGGGGAATCCTACTCCCGGTGGGAGTAGGACTCCCCTAGGGCGCGCCATAGAGAGGGTTGGCCCTCCCCTCCTCCACTCCTTTATATACGGGGGCAGGGGGCACCCCATAGACACACAAGTTGATCTTCGTGATCGTTCCTTAGCCGTGTTCGGTGCCCCCCTCCACGATATTACACCTCGGTCATATTATAGCGGTTCTTAGGCGAAGCCCTGCGACGGTTGAACATCAAGATCGTCACCACGCCGTCGTGCTGACGGAACTCCTCCCCGAAGCTTTGCTGGATCGGAGCCCGGGGAGCGTCATCGAGCTGAACGTGTGCCAAGAACTCGGAGGTGTCGGAGTAACGGTGCTTGGATCGGTTGGACCGGGAAGACGTACGACTACTTCCTCTATGTTGCGTCAACGCTTCTGCTTCGGTCTACGAGGGTACGTAGACAACACTCTCCCCTCTCGTTGCTATGCATCACCATGATCTTGCGTGTGCGTAGGAAATTTTTTGAAATTACTACGTTCCCCAACAAAGACATCATTATCCAGCGGCCCCGACGCCTCGATTTTTGGAGTGGTCAGTAAAGGCAAGGATCCGTTGGAGGATATGACGGAGTAAAATATGAATTTAATTGAAGATGATGTCACGGCGGGTTAACGCAGATCCAGAAGATGATGTCACGGCGGGTTAAAACCTTTGCACAGGCAGAAGACTGAAGGTTTATTTCTTAAGGTATTTTAAGATTGACATGAACCAGTTCAAATCAATCTGGGGCCTAATGTTGGGGATGTAACTATTTGTGTAAGCCGCCTATAAGGGGCCGGGTTACGCAAAGAAGGAGTCATCAAAGAAGCCCAAGACCAAGCATGAAGATGGTGGTTCAATAAAGGTTCTAAAGCCCACAGGCGACTTAAGGCCCATAGTGATAAACCGCCATGATGGCATGACTTGTATCATAAGGTAGAATTAACTAGTCACCGAGCCGGACACTGTCTATGAGCCAGCCGGGACTCTGTAGGCCGCAGGGCGTCAACCCGTGTATATAAGGGGACGACCCGCCGGCGGCTTAGGGCAAGAAACAACTCATCGAGAGCCGGGCATAGCGTATCTCGTTCCCTGGTCATCGAAACCTCAAGCAATACCAACCCAACTTGACGTAGGCCTTACCTTCACCGTAAGGGTCCGAACTAGTATAAACTCTCTCGTGTCCTTTGTCCCGATTAACCCCTTTAAGCTTCCTAGTTGCGATGGCTCCACGACTAAGTCCTTGCAAGAGGACATCTGCCGTGACAATTCCACGACACCTTCCTATATGCGGTATCTACCTGCCGTTCCAAGTAAATTTGTATGTGCCAAACTCTAAACCTTCAAATGAAATTCTGTTTTCTATGCTCGAATAGCTCATGTATCAACTAGGGCTGTCCGTATCTTCCATGTTAGGCAGGTTATTCTCAAGAGGAGTGGACTCCGCTCCTCACTCACGAGAAATTGGCTGGTCACCGGGATGCCTAGTACCATGCTTTATGCAAACTAAATCAAATTAATTGCAAACAAAACTCCCCCTGGGACTATTGCTAGTTGGAGGCACTCGCTGTTTCGAGCAAGCCATGGATTGATGCTTGTTGGTGGAGGGGGGGTATAAAATTTACCATTCTGTTTGGGAACCGCCTATAATGTGTAGCATGGAAGATATCACCATCTCTTGGTTGTTATGTTGACAATGAAAGTATGCCGCTCAAAATATTATTTATCTCTATTTCAAAACCGAGCTCTAGCACCTCTACAAATCCCTGCTTCCCTCTGCGAAGGGCCTATCTATTTACTTTTATGTTGAGTCATCACCCTCTTATTACAAAGCACTAGCTGGAGAGCGCAGCTGTCATTTGCATCCATTACTATTAATTTATATTGGGTATGACTATGACTGGATCTCTTTCACCATGAATTACAATGTCTAGTCAGTCCTTGATCTTTAAAGGTGCTCTGCATTTATGTTTTGTGGTCTCAGAAAGGGCTAGCGAGATACCATCCTGTTATTTCATATCATGATTGTTTTGAGAAAGTGTTGTCATCCGAGATTTATTATTATTGCTCGCTAGTTGATTATGCCACTTATATGAGTAAACATGAGACCTAAGAGTTATTGTGAGTGTGGTTAGTCATAATCTTTGCCGAAAAATTGAATGCTGGCTTTACATATTCACAACAACAAGAGCAAATAGAGTTTGTAAAAGTTTTTCTTTATCACTTTAAGTTTATCAACTGAATTGCTTGAGGACAAGCAAAGGTTTAAGCTTGGGGGAGTTGATACGTCTCCGCCGTATCTACTTTTCCAAACACTTTTGCCCTTGTTTTGGACTCTAACTTGCATGATTTCAATGGAACTAACCCGGACTGACGCTGTTTTCAACAAACTTTCCATGATGTTATTTATGTGCAGAAACAAAAGTTCTTGGAATGACCTGAAACTCCACGGCACATCTATTTGGAAAATAAGAAAAATACTGGAAGAAAAATCCATGTCAGGGGGCCCACACCCTGTCCACGTGGGTGGGGGCGCGCCCCCCTACCTCGTGGGCCCCCTGGACCACCTCTGACGCCAACTCCAACTCTATATATTTGCTTTCGGAGAGAAAAAAACAGAGGGAAGGATTCATCGCGTTTTACGATATAGAGCCGCCGCCAAGCCCTAAAACCTCTCGGGAGGGCTGATCTGGAGTCCCTTCAGGGCTCCGGAGTGGGATTCGTCGCCGTCGTCATCATCAACCATCCTCCATCACCAATTTCATGATGCTCACTGCCGTGCGTGAGTAATTCCATCATAGGCTTGCTGGACGGTGATGGGTTGGATGAGATTTATCATGTAATTGAGTTAGTTTTGTTAGGGTTTGATCCCTAGTATCCACTATGTTCTGAGGTTGATGTTTCTATGACTTTGCTATGCTGAATGCTTGTCACTAGGGCCCGAGTGCCATGATTTCAGATCTGAACCTATTATGTTTTCATGAATATATGTGTGTTCTTGATCCTATCTTGCAAGTCTATAGTCACCTATTATGTGTTATGACCCGACAACCCCGAAGTGACAATAATCGGGATACTTCTCGGTGATGACCCTAGTTTGAGGAGTTCATGTATTCACTATGTGCTAATGCTTTGTTACGGTTCTCTATTAAAAGGAGGTCTTAATATCCCTTAGTTTCCGATAGGACCCCGCTGCCACGGGAGGGTAGGAGAAAAGATGTCATGCAAGTTCTTTTCCATAAGCACGTATGACTATATTCAGAATACATGCCTACATTACATTGATGAATTGGAGCTAGTTCTGTGTCACCCTATGTTATGATTGTTACATGATGAACCGCATCCGGCATAATTGTCCATCACTGATCCAATGCCTATGAGCTTTTCACATATTGTTCTCCGCTTATTTAATTTTCCGTTGCTAGTGTTACAATCACTACAAAACACCAAAAATATTACTTTTGCTACCGTTACTTTTGTTACCGTTACCACTACTATCATACTACTTTGCTACTAAATACTTTGCTGCAGATACTAAGTTATCCAGGTGTGGTTGAATTGACAACTCAACTGCTAATATTTGAGAATATTCTTTGGCTCCCCTTGTGTCGAATCAATAAATTTGGGTTGAATACTCTACCCTCAAAAACTGTTGCGATCCCCTATACTTGTGGGTTATCACGCATGCAAAGGGAGAAGGAGGAGGAGGAGGAGGAGGAGCGTGCCCACGTCACCGCATTTCCTCTGCCGCAGCAGACGCCGGAGGAGGCAGCCCTTATGGCCTATCAAGCTGCCTTCGGCTGGGCTGGGCCGCCTCCCGTCTTCATCGCCCTCACCGGTGGCGATGACGATGACAAGGGCACGGGCAAGACTGACATCTAGGGTTGCGTGCGGGCGCCGAGTTTTGTTTAGTTTTTATTAATGTTTAATTAAGTTTTAAGTGAACTTTTGGCCGGCGGATGACTGACCAGTTATGGTAAATTAAGCTCGTATTATAGTTATCTGTGCCACGTGTGCATCATTTTACTTTATTTTATTTTCGTACGCGCGCAAATTTGGATCGGCCTCTTGTTGGACGCTCTAACCGACTCATATGCAAAATCGGACGCGTCAGCCTGGCTGACTCAAACGGACGAAAAGCGGACAAAGCACGTGTCCGTTTGGGTCGACGCGTTAGAGTTGGTCTAAATAAGCCCACGCATGAGCATGACCAGGAGAGGCAAACCATGTCCCCTTGCATCTCAACACACGAAAGAAAGTCGGAAAGTGCAAAAAGGAATGGCCAGCTATACCCCGAATGCTCCCATAACTTGCCCATCAGAAGATGCTACTCACCAGAGGATTGCGCCGGAAGCTATGCCCCGATCGGGGCTTGCAGCCACCTCAAAACAAAAACACTCGAGACGCTGCTCTGAACTCCATCAAGCCATGTAACCCAAGGAACAAGGATTAACAAATCAAGTAGTTCGCAGATTTACGCAAGGAATTGATGCTACATTGAGAGAAATTCCAACGCGGCGACCCATTTTGTTCGCGCGCGTCCGTTTGGATCGCGGTGGACAGAAAAATCGGCCCAACACGCCGACCCAAGCAGACGCGCGTCTGCTTGTTGATCATTCTCGGTCCACTTTTTAGCCTCATTTGCGTCAGCGCGGGCACAAAATGGACGCGTGTGACGCCCGCCTCCTTCTCCCCTGGCCCGCTAGTCGGTGGCACATTGGCCATCCACTCACACCCCAAGACCGACAGAAAACCCTCATCCATGTCCGCCGCGTCGTCGCCGCCACCCATTTTCCGTTGCCTCAGCTAGCAGCCGGTGCCCATGTCACCCCCACCACTGTCTCGCCGCCAGGGCACCTAAGCTTCCCACCTCCACCTCCCGACACCGACCCGAGTAGGAAGCCGCCTGGCTGCCCCGGCCAGCTCCTTCGGCCTGACGCCAGCACGCTCGTCGGACGCCTCCAGGGGCAGCCACCTGGTCCAAGGGAGGCGCGCATCTCCTCATCGGCCGACTCCTTCGTACAGGTTCAGCATGGCTGTGATTGTTGTGTTTGGCCTTGAGTACTTGAGAGAGCCGACTCCTGAAGATACAACCCGCTTGTTGGCGATGAATGCCACGAGGGGCTTCCCAGGGATGCTTGGCAGTATAGACTGCATGCACTGGGAGTGGAAGAACTGCCCTTCTGCTTGGCAAGGGCATTATAAGGGCCATGCCAGGGCTTGCATTATCATACTTGAGGCCTTGGCCTCACAAGATCTCTGGATCTGACACTCCTTTTTTGGCATGGCCGGATCACACAATGATATCAACGTGCTTCAACGCTCGCCGGTGTTTGCAAGGCTTGTCGAGGGCAACAACCCGCCGGTGAATGTTACCATCAACGGCCACAACCACGACAAAGGATACAACCTAGATGACGGTATCTGTCCTAAGTGGACCACTATTGTGAAGAAAATCCCCAACCCTGTCGGAGAGAAGAGGAAAATATTTCCCAAGAGTAAGAGAGTGCTAGGAAGGACGTCGAGCGTGCCTTTGGTGTTTTGCAGTCTCGATGGGGCATCGTTCCGTATCCTGCTAGGACTTGGAGCACGAAGAAGCTAGGGGATCTATCGTAGTCCTTTCGATAAGTAAGAGTGTCAAACCCAACGAGGAGCAGAAGGAAATGACAAGCGGTTTTCAGTAAGGTATTCTCTGCAAGCACTGAAATTATCGGTAACAGATAGTTTTGTGATAAGGTAACTTGTAACGGGTAACAAGTAATGAAAGTAAATAAGGTGCAGC
Organism: Aegilops umbellulata; assembly: GCA_032464435.1. NCBI lineage: Eukaryota > Viridiplantae > Streptophyta > Magnoliopsida > Poales > Poaceae > Aegilops > Aegilops umbellulata. The sequence continues at coordinate 477,909,735 of CP136055.1, forward strand.
AAGATGACCCAATCCATTTTGTAGCAAAGGACAAGCCTGGAAAAACTCTTATATGAAGGAAAACACTCCCGAGGACACATGAGAATTATCGTCAAGATAGTTTTCATCATGCTCATATGATTCACGTTAGTTACTTTGGTAATTTAGTATGTGGGTGGACCGGTGCTTAGGTGCTGCCCTTTCTTGGACAAGCATCCCACTTATGATTAACCCCTATTGCAAGCATCCACAACTACAAAAGAAGTATTAAGGTAAACCTAACCATAGCATGAAACATATGGATCCAAATCAGCCCCTTACGAAGCAATGCATAAACTAGGGTTTAAGATTCTGTCACTCTAGCAACCAATCATCTACTTATTACTGCCCAGTGCCTTCCTCTAGGCCCAAATAATGGTGAAGTGTTATGTAGTCGACGTTCACATGACACCACTAGAGGCTAGACAACATACATCTCATCAAAATATCGAACGAATACCAAATTCACATGACTACTAATAGCAAGACTTCTCCCATGTCCTCAGGAACAAACGTAACTACTCACAAAGCATATTCATGTTCATAATCAGAGGGGTAATAATATGCATAAAGGATCTGAACATATGATCTTCCACCAAATAAACCAACTAGCATCAACTACAAGGAGTAATCAACACTACTAGCAACCTACTAGTACCAATCCCGGACTTGGAGACAAGAATTGGATACAAGAGATGAACTAGGGTTTTGAGAGGAGATGATGCTGGTGAAGATGTTGATGGAGATTGCCCTCTCCCGATGAGAGGAGCGTTGGTGATGACGATGGCGATGATTTCCCCCTCCCGGAGGAAAGTGTCCCCGGCAGAACAGCTCTGCCGGAGCCCTAGATTGGTTCCGCCTCGTGGCGGTGGAGTCTCGTCCCGAATGGTTGCTTATGATCTTTTCCTCGACGAAAGACCTCATATAGCAGAAGATGGGCATCGGAGAGCCAACAGGGGGCCCACGAGGTAGGGGGCGCGCCCAGGGGGTAGGGCACGCCCCCCACCCTCGTGGACAGGTGGTCCCCCCTCTGGTGAACTTCTTTCGCTGGATATTTTTCATATTTTTCAAAAATGACTTTCGTGGAGTTTCAGGACTTTTGGAGTTGTGCAGAATAGGTCTCTAATATTTGCTCCTTTTCCAGCCCAGAATTCCAGCTACCGGCATGCTCCCTCCTTATGTAAACCTTGTAAAATAAGAGAGAATAGCCATAAGTATTGTGACATAATTCATAATAACAGCCCATAATGCAATAAATATCGATATAAAAGCATGATGCGAAATGGACGTATCACCTCCCCTTTTCGCAAGCCAGAGGAGGAGGAGTCCGAGGCTGCCTACCAGGCGGCGCTGGTAGAGGCCTTCGCCAACTCAATCGAGGAAGAACGACAGAAGGCTAAAGCGGCAGCAGCGGACGAGGCCGCCTACTAGGCGAAGCTGGCGGAGGCCATGGCCCTCTCTATGGCCGGCGACTGCATGGTGTCGCCATCGCTGCCGCGGCTAACCCCGATGATGCCTGCACCCGAGCCGGCCGAGAGGTACATGTGGACCGGCCAGGTGTAAGAGTTTGTCAGCGCCCCACCCCCCTCATTTGGCTTGGTGCCACGCCGACATAGGAGGCCATGTACCTCGAGCACAGGCCGCATTGTAGGCTGGTGGAGGAGCACGACAAGCTGAGCGGCGCATTGATACGTCTCCGTCATATCTACTTTTCCAAACACTTTTGCCCTTGTTTTGGACTCTAACTTGCATGATTTGAATGGAACTAACCCGGACTGACGCTGTTTTCAACAGACTTTCCATAGTGTTATTCATGTGAAGAAACAAAAGTTCTCGGAATGACCTGAAACTCCACGGAACATCTATTTGGAAAATAAGAAAAATACTGGAAGAAAACTCCACGTCAGGGGGCCCACACCCTGTCCACGAGGGTGGGGGCGCGCCCCCTACCTTGTGGGCCCCCTGATGCTCCACCGACCTCAACTCCAACTCCATATATTCACTTTCGGGGAGAAAAAAAATCTGAGGGAAGGATTCATTGTGTTTTACGATACGGAGCCGCCGCCAAGCCCTAAAACCTCTCGGGAGGGCTGATCTGGAGTCCGTTCGGGGCTCCGGAGAGGGGGATTCGTCGCCGTCGTCATCATCAACCATCCTCCATCACCAATTTCATGATGCTCACCGCCGTGAGTGAGTAGTTCCATCGTAGGCTTGCTAGACGGTGAGGGGTTGGATGAGATCTATCATGTAATCGAGTTAGTTTTGTTAGGGTTTGATCCCTAGTATCCACTATGTTCTGAGATTGATGTTGCTATGACTTTGCTATGCTTAATGCTTGTCACTAGGGCCCGAGTGCCATGATTTCAGATCTGAACCTATTATGTTTTCATGAATATATGTGAGTTCTTGATCCTATCTTGCAAGTCTATACCTACTATGTGTTATGATCCGGCAACCCTGAAGTGACAATAATCGGGACCACTCCCGGTGATGACCAAAGTTTGAGGAGTTCATGTATTCACTATGTGTTAATGCTTTGTTCCGGTACTCTATTAAAAGGAGGCCTAAATATCCCTTAGTTTCCATTAGGACCTCACTGCCACGGGAGGGTAGGACAAAAGATGTCATGCAAGTTCTTTTCCATAAGCACGTATGACTATATTCGGAATACATGCCTACATTACATTGATGAATTGGAGCTAGTTCTGTGTCACCCTATCTTATGATTGTTACATGATGAACCGCATCCGGCATAATTCTCCATCACCGATCCAATGCCTACGAGCTTTTCACATATTGTTCTCCGCTTATTTACTTTTCCGTTGCTACTGTTACAATCACTACAAAACACCAAAAATATTACTTCTGCTACCGTTACTTTTGTTACTGTTACCACTACTATCATACTACTTTGCTACTAAATACTTTGCTGCAGATACTAAGTTATCTAGGTGTGGTTGAATTGACAACTCAACTGCTAATACTTGAGAATATTCTTTGGCTCCCCTTGTGTCGAATCAATAAATTTGGGTTGAATACTCTACCCTCGAAAGCTGTTGCGATCCCCTATACTTGTGGGTTATCAAGACTATTTTCTGGCGCTGTTGCCGGGGAGCATAGCTCTATTCTTTGAGTCATTTGGGATTTATATCTGCTAGTCACTATGAAAAACTCTTATATGAAGGAAAACACTCCTGAGGGCACATGAGAATTATCGTCAAGATAGTTTTCATCATGCTCATATGATTCACGTTAGTTACTTTGGTAATTTAGTATGTGGGTGGACCGGTGCTTAGGTGCTGCCCTTTCTTGGACAAGCATCCCATTTATGATTAACCACTATTGCAAGCATTCGCAACTACAAAAGAAGTATTAAGGTAAACCTAACCATAGCATGAAACATATGGATCCAAATCAGCCCCTTACGAAGTAACTCATAAACTAGGGTTTAAACTTCTGTCACTCTAGCAACCCATCATCTACTTATTACTTCCCAATGCCTTCCTCTAGGTCCAAACAATGGTGAAGTGCCATGTAGTTGACATTCACATAACACCACTAGAGGAGAGACAACATAGATCTCATCAAAATATCGAACGAATACCAAATTCACATGACTACTTATAGCAAGACTTCTCTCGTGTCCTCAGGAACAAACGTAACTACTCACAAATCATATTCATGTTCATAATCATAGGGGTATTAATATGTATTAAGGATCTTCCACCAAATAAACCAACTAGCATCAACTACAAGGAGTAATCAACACTACTAGCAACCCACAGGTACCAATCTAAGGTTTTGGGACAAAGATTGGATACAAGAGATGAACTAGGGTTTTAGAGGAGATGGTGCTGGTGAAGATGTTGATGGAGATTGACCCCCTCCCGATGAGAGGATCGTTGGTGATGACGATGGCGATGATTTCCCCCTCCCGGAGGGATGTTTCTCTGGCAGAACAGCTCCGCTGGAGCCCTAGATTGGTTCCGCCTCGTGGCGGCGGTGTTTCGTCCCGAAAGCTTGCTTATGATTTTTTCCAGGGTAAAAGACTTAACATAGCAAAATATGGGCACCAGAGGCCTGCCAGGGGGCCCACGAGGCACGGGTCGCGCCCCCCACCCTCGTGGCCAGGGTGTGGGCCCCCTCTGGTGGATTCTTTCGCTAGTATTTTTTATTAATTCCAAAACGTGCCTCCGTGAAGTTTTAGGACTTTTGGGGCTGTGCATAATAGGTCTCTAATATTTGCTCCTTATTCAGCCCAGAATTCCAGCTGCCGACATTCTCCCTCTTCATGCAAACCTTGTAAAATAAGAGAGAATAGGCATAAGTATTGTGACATAACGTGTAATAACAGCCCATAATGCAATGAAAATCGGTATAAAAGCATGATGCAAAATGGACGTATCAACTTCCCCAAGCTTAGACCTCGCTTGTGCTCAAGTGGAAGCCGATAACGAAAAATATGTCCACATGTTTAGAGATAGAGGTGTCGATAAAAATAAAATACGGACATGAGGGCATCATGATCATTCTTATAACAACAACATATATATTGTCATATGATTTCTTATGCTCAAGTAACAATCTATTCACAATGTAAAGTATGAATCAGAAACTTCATTGAGAACCAACAAACTATAATCTCAGTCATTGAAGCAATTGCAATTTATGATAATATCAAAAAGAGTCAATATAAGAGCTTTTCAGCAAGTCCACATACTCAACTATCATTTAGTCTTTATAATTGCTAACACTCACGCAATACTTATGTGTATGGAGTTTTAATCGGACACAGAGAAAGATAGGGGCTTATAGTGTTGCCTCCCAACCTTTTACATCAAGGGTAATGTCAACAATAATAATTCAGGCTAACTTACATCCAATTGGATATATATATATATATATATATATATATATATATATATATATATATATGTATATATATAGGAAAATGGGTTAGTACTCCCAGGGGTACATACTCCCAACTCCATCCGCAATTGATCATTGGTCCACGCGGGTATCATTCTCCAGACCTGTTAGTACTAAATAAGTCAGTGCCTAACAAACTAAATACCTGTACACCGATTTTGTAGGAGCTTTCCATCTAATCCTCTCATCCATATTCCACGTCGGCGGTGACAACAACTACATGCAGAAGTGGCGGCGACGGTGGCTGTACCCCGCGATTGTATTGGACGGCTGGCCGTGACTCCGTAGTTAGGCCGACTCGCCCGACGTCGAAGCTAACCCACGCTTGCCCCGGCGGCTTCAATCGCTGAACACATGCTTGATTTTCTGGCGATTTGATTCATTGGATGGGGCAGCGTGCAACTCATCTCGTGGCCATTAGGCCCCTCCCAATGCTCCACCTTGTACAGGTGCTAAGCCTTCCACGTAGGCAAAAAAATCTGATGTGGCAAGTTATTTAAGAGGAGAGAGATGAGTGTGGTGACCCCAGGAAGAACCAATGCTAAGCGCTTGAACCTAGGCAAAACATTTAAAGAAAGGAAGCCCACCAATACATGAAGAGCTTTAGTTGCTAAATCATTAAATGCAGCAAGCTTAGCAACCATAAGCTAAGCACCTATGCATTGGGGAGTATAGTTGCTAAGCTATTTAATGTGCTTAGCACCTCATCTAAGCATCCATGCATTGGAAGCAACCTTAACACGCAAAGGATTTTGTCATATTGGTAAGTGAGCTGATCGTTAATTACTTGATTAGTTGATTTCAGCCGGCGAAAATGAGCTGGTCGTTTCCTTTGGCATCTCATCTAGTGATGGATAAGTACTGCCAAGGTTTCCATCGACTGTAGCACATCTGATGCACGTACGTGCATCTTCTGCACTTTCTTATTTCATTCTTCTTATTGAGTTTCCTTTTTTTTGTTGCCTCTAAGCTTGACAGGTTGGATTCTTGAGTTGGAATGATAATTCATCATACACGACTGCATATGAGGCGACTAATTCGATCTAACCCGGTTTTGATAGGTGCAGCGCGCGCCGGTCATCATCCAACAAGCCCGCGGCTACGGAATGTCGATGTGACACACCCGTGGACGACGCCTTCCGTTACACGGATTACTGCAATGCTCTGATGGACGTCGAGGACCACAATCGCATTGATTCGACCATGTTCCTCTAATTCTAATTTATGTTCGTGGCACCACATACTAGGATACCAGATCTAGATGCTTGGAACTAAATTGTACTCTTTTTCATGGATTATACTTCATTTAATCCATGTATTTTCTTAAGAAATTACATTCCTTCCGCAGCAGTATATACCTATAAGTTATAAACTCCACCATGTAAAAAAATATAGTATACATTTATTAGAAAAATGTGGTATGTACTAACTAAATAAAGCAGTATATACTGTCAAACGAAATTAGTATTAACTGACTTGCAAAAATGTATATTGCCTAAAGAAAATGTAGTAGTATATACTGAATCATAAAAATTGGTACAAACTCACTCTTTAATAAACTATCCTTTTGATTTCTAATGTAGTATATGTACTCCTGATCTAATCAGCGTATATTACTTGGTCGTCAATTTATATAGAGAAGATTCAGAAAAATCATATCTACTTAAAATTAGTACCTTATGTACAAGTACTTTCGATGGTAGAATTACACTACCAAGAAGAGTAATAAAAAAATAGTGTCAACTACTGTGACCAGTTCCAGAAATGGGGTATACCACATCACAAAAAAAATTATGCACTTCAGTGCAAAATATGTGGCATATACGGAAAATTAGCATCTGGTCCTGAGCACAGCTGATCCTGAAATCACGTTCAATGGCTCTTCTCGGGATGCATGAGTTTTCTGTATTCCACACTGTATGCGACAAACGTATTGCCAAAGTATTCCAGGGGAGGGCCCATGCATTAATTTGCTGCTCAGCCACTCCGTCAGACCGGTACAGGATACTCGTGGATGGATCAGGTTTCTTCCTGGTCTACCTGTTCCGGTGCGACACTGCATGTTGACGGACGCAGCGAACGGCAACCTACCAGCCGGTGGGTGGATAAGTAATCGTAGGTCCCAGTCCCCACCCCTCCACACTAGAGGAAAATCCATCCCCGCCGCCGCCGCTACCTGCCGGTTGTTCTTCATCGTGCGCGCAGGCCATATACACCCACGTAGGCCAATTTGACAGGGAACAAGTGCAGCCAAATTAGTGAATCAACCAAACTAGTGCAGCTCGCATAACGCACACAACACTAGAATTAGCGCAGCCGATGATGCTTGTCTAACAGAAAGACACAAACTACAGCAGTGTGTATTAGCCGATGATTACTAAAAGTGTACAAAAAGACACAGGATTTAGTAAACTCAATGTTTTGCTTGGTTTCTTGCTCATGCAAAAAGACACAAGCTCGTTCAAAAAGACACAAGATCCAAGAAGTGTACAGAAAGAAACAAGACATAAGATTCAGTGTACAGCCAGAGAACCCTCAAAATTCTGAAACATGATGCCCATTCAGTAAACTCAACATTGTAAACATGATGCCCAATCAGTAAACTCAACAGGATTACAAACTACTGCTTAGCTTCTTGCTTGGAAGACTTGGCCTGGCACAAAATGGAAATAGGTTGATTGTCAGTGAGATGAACAAGAGAACTGTTGCATTGGCAGATGGTTATTGGCATGATCGAAAATATTGTAGACAGATGGTCATGCTCACATATTTGAATCCATATGGTAAATAATTATTTGTGCAAACCAAATTTAATTCGAGCATGAGGTTTGGAGATCTTTCTCTTCTAGGTACTTGGAAATCACCATATGAATGCTCGACTATACTATGTCTTCACAAAAGGAAGTTTAATTAGCAAACGAGTTTTGAATGAAGTGTACTAGGATCTTATATTTTAACTCGTGTATATCTTTTTTTTAGATCGGTTGCTGTATAATTTGAAAGGTTTGCACTCGTTCTTGAAGAGAAAAGGATGTGTGGCTTAATATGGCTACTACCTGAAAAAGACTTCTACAAGTATGACTAAGATTGATATGGACAGTTAAACTTCTCACATATTTACCTGTTAGGTGCGAAAAGCAATTAAGTTCAGAACACTGGCCTCCCCCTCAAGTGTCCGGCATTAGCAAGTACTGATTCCAATCTTACCATTTTCTAAGTTAGCTATCAGTTTGACAATTTCCCAGCAGCTTTAAGAAGTCATACAGAAAACTTGAGTGAGATACGAGATAGAAATCTACTGTATGTTGTGCAAGTTCCCGAGCAATTGCAATGAAATGATTAAGGAAAGAGCAAGCTGTCATGTTGTCCATCCGCAAACAATTAGCAAAGTTTATGGTCTGAACAGCTGTATAAATCTACAATTGCTTTTTGAATGGAGTGGGATGACAGGAACTTTATGACAAGTACCTTGTATGCTTTTAGCACTAACTAGACCCTATCAAAAGAAGCTGAGCAGTGCCCTGAAAAAAGGATTCAAAGGTTCAGTTCTCACTGGACTCAAAATACCAGCATCCTGGTTCTCATTAGATTCAATGGTTCAGTTCTCACAAACCACCAATACTGCCTTGTTGATTTTTCTAGGACTTGTGACTGCAGCATCGTTTGTTTCTACAGAACAAATTAGCCAAGAATAATATCATTTGACCACTGAACCATCACATAAACAAGGTTGTTTTCTGAAAACAGACACTACATACGCAATTCACACTACAGAAGTTCAGAGTAATTCTTAAGCATGTAGTGGTACTTGAAAAAAGATATGTATTTGCTAAAGCATGTACAGGTTACATTTTTGAGTGCCTTTTGAGGCTAAAGCATGTGTAATTGGATTTTTTTGAGGTCATTAGCATTTGAACACTTCCATAATTCTGATGGGAATACCTTGGTGAGGATCTTGATGAGGCTTTTCTCTTGGAGCCCTTCGTTCTTGGAGGATCTTGATGGGGGCCTTTCGGATGTGGACGGCGACCGAACAACAGCTCCAGTGTTCGAGGGAGGCAGGGGAGGAAGAACATCTTCAGCTCGTGAGGGATATGGTGGAGAAACGGCAAACCCAACGATGGAGCAGCTGCCGCCGGGGCGCGTGAGGGAGTCGGTAGAGGAAGAACATCCTAGTTGTGCAGATAGCGCTACCGCCGCGGCCGACCGTACCATCGGGGCCACCGAGTAGGTGTGCACAGTTCCGGGTAACTCCGTCTTGATTGCAACTTCCATGGCTATCGCTTGATCTACAATTTGCACATAGAACAACATAGTTATCGCTTGATCCTGCTTTCCTCATCACCTTGTACTCGGTAGGTAAATTCTGGATCGTTCCGTTGTATCCCTTTGAACACAGCTAGTGTCTTATTTCCATCATCGTCAGCCTGGTCTTGACTTATCCGGCCACACAGATTGCGCAGCGTCCATTTTGTTGAAGGCGCATTTTGGGTTGAACCAAAGAAGCTGCCAACCATGTTGTGCCTTGTTCAAGTTCACATTGTACACATTTATGTGCTTGTGCGATGGCCAATTGACTTTCTCACCGCAAGTAAGAGACAACGAATGGTTGTGGCTTGACCAGTGTTCAGCAATGAGCCATCATTGTCTGCAGCTCCAAGTAATCTCATCATTGCAGGGCACTCACACCGGCAAGATCGGTTATTCTGCTGCTCAGGCTTCCCCTGCAAAATAAATGTTTTCTCCGTGTCAAATTTTAAAAATGAATTCCCGTGCAAGCAACATGTTAAAAAACTGCCAAATCTTTTCTTTTTGGGTCTTAACTCTCAAGTGCTCTTAACTCTTAAGTGCTAACCGAGCATCCACAAACAATCTCCTGCATACACTTTGTCTGCTCGATGTTCAGCCATCCCTTGCCATATCGTATATCAAATCCAAGCTCCCAAGAATACATGTTATAGAAATCGTATGCTTCCCCGAGTGAGTCAAAACTCATCCCAATCTCTGGCTTCACTACATTGTCTGAGAGTTTATCAGTGTACCTCCTGATTGTTTCTTCTAATGGAGTGACTCTACATGGATAGGGTGCCCTGTCCAGAGGGGCACGTCCCACTCTTAACCTGAAATTGAATTCACAGTTTTGAGATGATGCAATCCTTTTACATATAACAGTGGAGCCGTGATTTTTGTGCATCAGCACATTTGGACACAATGATCTGCCCTCTAAACGCTATGTATGCTAATTACACGCATGGATGAGGATGACGACCAAAATCAGCGGGTCAGATAGTTGACCCTAGTAGTAATGTCCCCGGACATCTATCAACATAGGCACAAAAAATAAAAATAAAACATGGATACAGAGAGAAAGAGCACTGAATTATATGTATACCTTCTGGTCCACCTAGGTGGCTCTGGGTTCACCTTCCCGGTGGACTCACAGACTAGGTTGGCTACTGCTTCCTCTTGCCAGCGGGATCGTTCTGCTCAGCAACGCCGCCGAGTTGTCCAACCACACCCGCCCACGACGAGTCAGCGTATGCCGGTGCCGATGGCTCGACGGACGTCAACACCAATGGATCTGGCTTCTCAACATCCGCAGTGACCTCTCTGAGCGGGAACCTATGGCATGTTCAACAAACCGAAGACCAGTCATTGACTATTTCTGCTCACGCGTCTTCGGATCGAATCGAACAGAATAATACAGTGGAGAAATTACCTGTCAATCGGATCTAGCAGAAATCCGAGCACATTGTGGCGTAGGTCTGCAAACTGCGCCATATTGCTCGCCGCCGCCATTCATTTGCCCTCCGCCGCCGAGCTAGGGGGAAGGGCTCAACTGAGTAGATGGGAACCGAGGTGTCTCTTTTTTTTCTTAAAGCTGACCGAGATATTTTTGCTGCCCCACGCTTCATCCCGCCGTCAGCATTTACTGAACCTTGACGGCAATGTTTTTGCAGCAGACGGCGCGTATACGTTTCTCATCCCCGCACAGCTTTTCGTTACGGAGGCGAGCCACGGCTCAGCTCGTCAACGTAACCTGGATTTCAATAAACGAGCCCGCGGGCTACCGTACATCACTGTTCCTCACAGTATAGCGTCAGATGACTGCATTTTCTTACCCCCGTATATCCTGAAGACGGACCCACTAGTCCAGATCCCTAGAGATGGACCTAGGGCCAGGATAACATGTGCAGATGCCACCCCTACCAGTAACGCCGCTCTCGGCATATATTCCATAGATGAGAAGCAGTATATACCATGTTGAAAATATGTGGTATATACTTCATGTCAAATATGTGTATGTACTACATCGCAAAATCGAAATGGTATACTCTATTACAAAAATATTATATGACTTCCTAAAAAATATTAAATGCAAACTAATAAATTGCTATATACCACATGTAAGGGCAGTACTTACCTTGAAGGAGGATATATACTGGTATACACTACATGGAGTATGTGGCTTACGGCCTCAACAAAAAAAATCCTATTTTCAAATGACGGGAGCACCACAAAATATCGTTCCTTAATTACAGGATTAAGTTATGCATGCAGACGCTAGCTATTGCATGCATCCTCTTTTTTTATCGGTCGGTTTGCTCGCTTGGGTATATCCATTCTGAAGGACCTGTTAAGCAGTGGGAGTATGTACTCCTGGGAGTATAAAAGAGGAGTCCTACATATATATATCAGGATCTTTCCAACATAATGTGCTTGCCAAAGGATAAAATGTAAAAAGGAAAGGTGAGGATCACCGTGACTCTTGTATAAGGTATAAGACAAGAATTAAAGATAGGCCCTTCGCAGAGGGAAGCAGAGGTTATCATGTGCTTTTATGGTTGGAAGCACGAAATCTTAGTGCAAGAGAGCGTCACTTTATATTGCCACTTGTGTGCAGTCCGTCGCTTTTATTGCTTCCATATCACAAGATCGTATAAGCCTATTTTCTCCACACTAATAAATCATACATATTTAGAGAGCAATTTTCATTGCATACAACAATGACAACTTACTTGAAGGATCTTACTCAATCCATAGGTAGGTATGGTGGACACTCATGGCAAAGACCAGGTTTAAGTATATTTAGAAGCACAAGCAGTATCTCTACTTGGTGCAAAGAATTTGGCTAGCACGAGAGGGAAAGGCAAGCACAACATGTTGGATGATCCAGGACAATATACTTTATTTCGGATATAAGAAAACATAACCCATTACGTTGTCTTCCTTGTCCAACATCAACTCTTTAGCATGTCATATTTTAATGAGTGCTCACAATCATAAAAGATGTCCAAGATAGTATATTTATATGTGAAAACCTCTCTTTATTTATTACTTCCTATCAATTGCAACAATGACCAAAACTATGTTTGTCAACTCTTAACAGCTTTTATTCATCTCTTTATATGTGAAGTCATTACTCTCCATAAGATCAATATGATCTCTTTGTTTCTTTTTATTCGTTTTCTTTTCTTTTATTTTTATTCCCTCAAGATCATAGCAAGATAATCAAGCCCTTGACTCAACACTAATCTTTATTATATATAGCTCACGAACTCAATTACATAGAAGGATCATAAAGCAAATCTCAAAACTAAATCATACTAAAACTTTATTCTACTAGATCAAGATATTACTAAAGGGATCGAACTAAGAAAAATGATAAATATAGGAGTGTGATGGTGATACAATACCGGGGCACCTCCCCCAAGCTTGGCAGTTGCCAAGGGGAGTGCCCATGCCCATGTTATTATGTCCCCTTCTTCGAAGGTGAAGAGGATGGTGATGATGAAGATAAATGTGCCTTTAGCTTTTTCATATTGTAATTGATAAGAGCAATTTCCTCCGTCAAATCATCGACCTCAGATTCCAGCTTCAAAATCTTGTAACATAAATCCCCTTTGCTTTTCTGCCGAAAACAAGAAGGAATAGATTGGTTGTTAGATAGTTTAGCCCTCTTAGGGAGACTAGACTTCTTGAACTTCACGTGCATATCCCCAGGTTGAGGTAGAGGAACATCCTCCTCCTCTGAACTTGAATCATTGATCCTCCTCGAATGAGCATCCTCATCATCATCCGTAGTTCGACCACAAGGAGATAGATCCCCATAGGTCTTTGAGTCAGCAATTAGATGTGAGACATAGCTCTGTCCGTCGGAGTCCTGAGATGACATCTTGCTCTAAATCTGCAGCAGAAACAGCTCGAAACAAAAATAGAGAATATTTGAGTGGTACGGTGGTCAAAACCTTCGGGAGATTATATAATGAGTTTTTACCGACCAAAAGAAGTATCGTGCAAGAAAACGGAGTCCGGAGGGCACACGAGGTGCCCACGAGGTAGGGGGCACGCCCTCCACCCTTGTGGACGCCTCGTGTCCTTCCCGGACTACAGATTTTCCTATTTTTTAAATATTCCAAAACGGAGAAAAATTGCTATTAGAACTGTTTTGGAGTCGGTTTACTTATCGTACCACATACCTATTCCTTTTCGGAGTCTAAAATGTTCTGGAAGGTGTCCCTTATGTATTCCTCCGGGGATACAGTTTCAATAACATTGGTTTCAACATTTATAGGATTACTTGACATATAATGTTTGATTCTTTGATCGTTCACCACCTTTGGAATGGTGCCTTTGAAGTTGTTGATTTTTATGGCACCGAAACGATAGACCTCCTCGATAACATAAGGACCTTCCCATTTAGAGAGAAGTTTTCCTGCAAAAAATCTTAAACGAGAGTTGAATAGCAACACATAATCACCTACATTAAACTCACGCTTTTGTATCCTTTTGTCATGCCATCTTTTAATCTTTTCTTTAAATAGTTCGGCATTCTCATAGGCCTGGGTTCTCCATTCATCAAGTGAGCTAATGCCAAATAACCTCTTCTCACCGGCAAGTTTGAAATCATAGTTGAGCTCTTTAATGGCCCAATATGCATTATGCTCCAGTTCGAGAGGTAAGTGACATGCTTTTCCATAAACCATTTTATACGGAGACATACCCATAGTATTTTTATATGCAGTTCTATAGGCCCATAATGCATCATCAAGTTTCTTGGACCAATTCTTTCTAGATCTATTAACATTGTTTTGCAAAATTAATTTGAGCTCTCTATTACAAAGTTCTACTTGACCACTAGACTGCGGGTGATATGGAGATGCAATTCTATGATTAACATCATACTTAGTGAGCATTTTACGAAAATCATCATGAATAAAATGTGAACCACCATTAGTCATCAAATATCTAGGGACTACAAACCTCAGAAAAATAACTTCTTTAAGCATCTTAATAGAGGTGCTATGGTCAGTACTACTAGTTGGAATAGCTTCTACCCACTTAGTAATGTAATCAACAACAACTAAAATATGTGTATACCCATTAGAGGAAGGAAATGGTCCCATATAATCAAAGCCCCAAACATCAAATGGTTCAATAACGAGTGAATAATTCATGGGCATTTCTCGACGTCTACTAATATTACCAATTCTTTGACATTCGTCACAAGATAAGACAAACTTATGGGCATCTTTGAAGAGAGTAGGCCAATAAAAACCGGATTGCAATACCTTATGCGTAGTTCTATCTCCAGCATGGTGTCCTCCATAAGCCTCGGAGTGACACTTATGTAAGATCTGTTCCTGTTCATGCTCAGGTATACAATGTCTAATAACACCATCTACTCCTTCTTTATAAAGGTGTGGGTCATCCTGAAGTAATGTCTTAAATCATAGAAAAACTTTTTCTTTTGCTGGTATGTGAAACTAGGTGGTATAAATTTAGCAACAATGTAATTAGCATAATCAGCATACCATGGAGCAGTACGAGAAGCATTTATGACAGCTAATTGTTCATCAGGAAAGCTATCATTAATAGGCAGTGGGTCATCAAGAACATTTTCTAATCTAGACAAGTTGTCTGCAACGGGGTTCTCAGCTCCCTTTCTATCAATAATATGCAAATCAAATTCTTGTAGCAAGAGAACCCATCTAATAAGTCTAGGTTTAGCATCCTTCTTTTCCATAAGATATTTAATAGCAGCATGATCCGTGTGAATAGGTTCTTTAGAATCAACAATATAAGGTCGGAACTTATCACAAGCAAATACAACTGCTAAAAATTCTTTTTCAGTAGTAGCATAATTTCTCTAGGCACTCTCTAGAGTTTTACTAGCATATTGGATAACATTTAATTTCTTATCAACTCTTTGTCCTAGAGCAGCACCTACCGCATAATCACTAGCATCACACATAATTTCAAAGGGTAAATTCGAGTCAGGTGGCTGAACAATAGGTGCGGAAATCAATGATTTCTTAAGTTTTTCAAATGCTTCTACACAATCATCATCAAAGACAAAAG
The DNA here is from genome assembly GCA_032464435.1 of Aegilops umbellulata. Taxonomy (NCBI): domain Eukaryota; kingdom Viridiplantae; phylum Streptophyta; class Magnoliopsida; order Poales; family Poaceae; genus Aegilops; species Aegilops umbellulata. Next base: position 477,925,044 of record CP136055.1, read on the forward strand.
GAATATCTTTTTGTAAGAGATTAGTCAGAGGCCTGGAGATTTTAGAGAAGTCCTTAATGAACCTCCTATAAAAACCGGCATGACCAAGGAAACTTCTTATACCTTTAATGACCTTGGGACACTACATCTTTTCAATAGCATCAACTTTAGCTTTATCAACTTCAATACCTCTTTCAGAAATTTTATGCCGCAAGACAATACCTTCATTAACCATAAAGTGGCACTTCTCCCAATTCAAGACAAGGTTAGTTTCTTCACATCTCTGCAAAACTCGATCAAGGTTGCTCAAGCAATCATCAAAAGAAGTTCCGTAAACGGAGAAATCATCCATGAAAACTTCAACAATCTTTTAAAAAAAAATCAAAGGATATAACCATCATGCATCTTTGAAAGGTAGCAGGTGCGTTACATAAACCAAAAGGCATACGTCTATAAGCAAAGGTACCAAAAGGGCAAGTAAAAGTGGTCTTTTCTTGATCCTCTTTTGACACGGGTATTTGAGAGAAACCAGAATAACCATCTAGAAAGCAAAAATGTGTATGTTTGGATAATATTTCTAGCATTTGATTGATAAAAGTTAAAGGGTAATGATCCTTTTTAGTAGCTTTATTTAATTTACGGAAATCGATTACCATTCTATAACCTGTAAAAATTCTTTGTGGGATCAATTCATCTTTATCATTAGGAACAACAGTAATACCTCCCTTCTTGGGGACACAATGGACAGGGCTTACCCACTGACTATCAGCAACGGGATAAATTATACCTGCCTCTCTAGAAGCTTTGGTATTTCTTTTCTTATGACTTCTTTCATCTTAGGATTTAATCGTCATTGGTGATCAACAACCGGTTTAGCGTCTTTCTCCAATTTTATTTTGTGCTGGCACAAAGTGGGACTAATGCCCTTAAGATCATCAAGAGTATATCCAATAGCAGCTCGGTGCTTCTTCACAGTTTTCAATAATCTCTTTTCTTCATGCTCTGAAAGGTTAGCACTAATAATAACAGGATATATCTTTTTCTCAACAAGATAAGCATATTTAAGAGTATCAGGTAACGGTTTAAGCTCAAACACGGGATCACCCTTGGGTGGAGGAGGATCCCCTAGGATTTCAACAGGCAAGTTGTGTTTCAAAATAGGTACCTTTTTAAAGAATACTTCATCTATTTCCCTTCTTTCATTCATAAACATATCATTTTCATGGTCGAGCAAATATTGTTCTAAAGGATCATTAGGAGGCACGAAAATAGAAGCAAGACCAATAATTTCATCTTTACTAGGCAATTCCTTGTCACAGGGTTGTCTACAAAATTTAGCAAAATTAAACTCATGAGACATATCACCCAAACCAATAGTAACAACATCCTTTTCGCAGTCTATCCTAGCATTAACAGTGTTCAAGAAGGGTCTACCAAATATGATGGGGCAAAAGCTATCTTGTGGAGAACCAAGAACATGAAAATCAGCAGGATATTTAACTTTCCCACACAAGACTTCAACATCTCTAACAATCCCAACTGGTGAAATAGTGTCTCTATTGGCAAGCTTAATTGTAACATCAATTTCTTCTATCTCAGCAGGTGCAATATCATGCATAATTTCTTTGTATAAGGAATGAGGTATTGCACTTGCACTAGCACCCATATCACATAAGCCATGATAACAATGATCTCCTATTTTAACAGAAATAACAGACATGCCTACAACAGGTCTACGTTTATTTTTAGTATCAGGTCTAGCAATTCTAGCAGCTTCATTGTAGAAGTAAATAACATGCCCATCGATATTATCAGCCAAGAGATCTTTAACCATAGAAACGCTAGGTTCAACTCTAATTTACTCAGGGGGTTTGGGTGTCTTAATGTTACTTTTGTTGAACACAGTTGAAGCTTTAGCATGATCCTTTATTCTAATAGGGAAAGGTGGTTTCTCAATATAAGAAGTAGGAACGACATGATCATCATAAGTGATAGTATTTTCTTCAACTTTAATAGGTGCAACTACTTTTACTTCAATGGGAGGATTATATTTAAACCACTTCTCCTTTGGGAGATCAACACGAGTAGCAAAGGATTCACAGAAAGAAGCTACTATCTCAGAGTCAAGTCCATATTTAGTGCTAAATTCACGAAAAACATCGGTATCCATAAAAGATTTAACACAATCAAACTTAGGTGTTATACCAGACTCGTTACCTTCATCAAGATCCCAATCTTCAGAGTTGCGTTTAATTCTTTCTAATAAATCCCATTTGAATTCAATAGTCTTCATCATAAAACAGCCAGTACAAGAAGTATCGAGCATGGATCGATTATTGAGAGAAAGCCGAGCATAAAAAATTTGAATAATCATTTCTCTTGAGAGCTCATGATTGGGACATGAATATAACATTGACTTAAGCCTCCCCCAAGCTTGAGCGATGCTTTCTCCTTCGCGAAGCCAAAAATTATATACTCCCTCCGTTCCTTTATATAAGGTGTATTTTTTTGATAAAATTCCAGAATATAAGGTGCATTTCTTCTAATTCCTCATAATTCCCTTGTTAGCCCTCTAGAAAAAGGAAAGTATCTCTCTCCTAATTGTCTACATATCTTCTTATAGCAAAAGAAGGAAACTATCTCTATGTTGATTGCATGTATCTTTTACTTTCCTGGACTAACTGATTACTTGCCACTAATCAGTATATTTGCCAAGGGTAATTTTGTCCTAACACGTCTATAATTATATGCCTTGGTCACCGTGCCGAAAATAATACACCTTACGTAAAGAAACAGAGGGAGTATATAATTACGATCACGATGAACAAGATGCATAGGATAAAACTTTTGATGAAATTCCAATTTCAATCGGTTGTAGTTCCATGATCCCATATCATCACATGCCTAAACCATGTCAATGCCTCTCCCTTCAAATATAAAGGGAAGACCTTCTTCTTGATAACATCCTCGGGCATACCTGCAAGCTTAAATAATCCACAAACTTCATCCACATAGATTAGGTGCAAATCAGGACGGAATGTTCCATCACCTGTGAAAGGATGAGCTGGCAGTTTCTCTATCATACCCGAAGGAATTTCAAAGTAAACATTTTCAGTAGGTTCAGTAGGTTGAGGAGCAACTCTTTGCTCTACTGGTCGGGGTGAAGATACCCCGAACAAGCCCCTCAGAGGATTGCTTTCCATAGTAACAAGTGACAGTAAATTTCAGCACACTATATAATTTGTTCCTTGCCAAATTCCACCTACCAAAGGAGCTTCACTCCCCGGCAACGGCCCCAAAAAAGAGTCTTGATGACCAACAAGTATAGGGGATCTATTGTAGTCCTTTCGATAAGTAAGTGTGTCGAACCCAACAAGGAGCAGAAGGAAATGATAAGCGGTTTTCTGTAAGGTATTCTCTGCAAGCACTGAAATTATCGGTAACAGATAGTTTTGTGATAAGGTAATTTGTAACGGGTAACAAGTAATGAAAGTAAACAAGGTGCAGCAAGATGGCCCAATCCATTTTGTAGCAAAGGAAAAACCTGGACAAACTCTTATATAGATAAAAGCGCTCCTGAGGACACATGGGAATTATCGTCAAGCTAGTTTTCATCACGCTCATATGATTCACGTTTGTTACTTTGATAATTTGGTATGTGGGTGGACCGGTGCTTGGGTGTTGTCCTTTCTTGGACAAGCATCCCACTTATGATTAACCCCTATTGCAAGCATCCGCAACTACAAAAGAAGTATTAAGGTAAACCTAACCATATCATGAAAGATAGGGATCCAAATCAGCCCCTCACGAAGCAACGCGTAAACTAGGGTTTAAGCTTCTATCACTCTAGCAACCCATCATCTACTTATTACTTCCCAATGCCTTCCTTTAGGACCAAACAATGGTGAAGTTTCATGTAGTCGATGTTCACATAACACCACTAGAGGAAAGACAACATACATCTCATCAAAATATCGAACGAATACCAAATTCACATGACTACTTATAGCAAGACTTCTCCCATGTCCTCAGGAACAACGTAACTACTCACAAATCATATTCATGTTCATAATTAGAGGGGTATTAATATGCATAAAGGATCTGAACATATGATCTTCCACCAAATAAACCAACTAGCATCAACTACAAGGAGTAATCAACACTACTAGCAACCCACAGGTACCAATCTGAGGCTTTGGGACAAAGATTGGATACAAGAGATGAACTAGGGTTTTAGAGGAGATGGTGCTGGTGAAGATGTTGATGGAGATTGACCCCCTCCCAAAGAGAGGATCATTGGTGATGACGGTGGCGATGATTTCCCCCTCCCGAAGGGAAGTTTCCCCGGCAGAATAGCTCTGCCGGAGCCCTAGATTGGTTCCGCCTCATGGCGGCGGAGTTTCTTCCCGAAAGCTTGCTTATGATTTTTTCCAAGGTAGAAGACTTCATATAGCAGAAGATGGGCACCGGAGGCCTGCCAGGGGGCCCACAAGGTAGGGGGCGCGCCCAGGGGGTAGGGCCCCCTCTAGTAGATTCTTTCGCCAATATTTTTTATTAATTCCAAAACTAACTTCCGTGAAGTTTCAGGACTTTTGGAGCTGTGCAGAATAGGTCTCTAATATTTGCTCCTTTTCCAGCCCAGAATTCCAGCTTGTAAAATAAGAGAGAATCGGCATAAGTATTGTGACATAACGTGTAATAACAGCCCATAATGCAATCATCGATATAAAAGCATGATGCAAAATGGACGTATCAAACTTATCAGACAGTAATGATCTAGGATAGGTATACAATAGGCTTCACGTTATCTCTAAACGTGGAACCCATTTCTTGGCTAGTACTAGACAAAACAAAAGGGACATAGCGATTGTTGCTGCACATTTTAAAGCAGGAGCTCGTGACAGGAGTAAAACAAAACAAAACAATACAAAAGTAGGAAGCCAGACATCTAAGCAAGCATGATTGGCTGCACATTTTAAAGTAGGGATAAGCTTTCTTTGGCTATGTTATTTTTGTAAGACATAATTGCTTGGTTAGCATGCTTGAAGTATTACTATTTTTATGTCAATATTAAACCTTTGTCTAGAATCTTTTGGATCTAAACATTCATGCCACAATAAAGAGAATTACATTGAAAATTATGTTAGGTAGCCCAACCTGCTCCAGCATCCACTTCAGCTCCAGCTCCAACCACGTCTACGGAAGCCTTCGTCCTTGGAGTGATCCAGACTCCACCACCACCTGAAGATCAAGCATGAGTGTCGATTTAGCACTATGCATTTTCTAGGAACTTTTTGGTAACTTGTTGCCAACGGGGGAGAAAATGTATAGATCATAGGCTTCGAGAGAGAGTGTTGCTTTTCTCTCTTGTTTTATTTGGTGGTTTTTCAACATTGTTTGCTTTTGGTTGAGATACTTTGATATGCTTGTGAGACATTGATGATCATGTGTTTGATCATAAGCTACACTTATGCATGCTTGATATATTTTATCTATCTTATGTGATCATTCACTTTCCTTGGTGATGAGTGCATTTATTTAATTCTTATCATTTTGAGCGCTCCACCAAGATGTATGTGACATGGAAGAGTAACCCATAATTCTAACTCCTTGTGCATTTGCAGTCCAAAGCAAATTTTATATATGCATAAATTTAGGGGGAGCTCTTACTTATCACATACTTCTCAAAGCGACGATGTAATTCATTCTTATTATCATTTGTCGAAGCTTTGATCTATATGTTGTCATCAATTACCAAAAAGGGGGAGATTGAAAGTGCAACTATCCCTAGGTGGTTTTGGTAATTCATAACAACATATAGCTCATTGAGCTAATGATATTCCAAGACAACTATTTCAGGATAGCTCAATGATTGGCATGGCATGAATGGTGAAAGTGGAACCCTCAAAATGCTAAGGACAAAGGATTGGCTCAAGCTCAAAAGCTCAAGACTCTTCATTTTACATTTTAGTGATCCAAGATCACATTGAGTCCATAGGAAAAGCCAATACTATCAAGGAGGGATGAGGTGTTGCTTAATGAGCCCTTTGCTTCATGTGCTTAATGATATGCTCCAAAATCCTCAACTACTTTCCCATATCTCCATATGACCTAAACCCTAAGCCAAACTCGGTCATACCGATTCTTTCTATCCGGCGCCACCGAGTTTCATATGTCATAAGGCACTGCCAAAACCCTAGCAAATCGGTTTCACCGATAGGGATCTCGGTCTCACCGAGATGGGATTGCAACCTCTCTGTTTCCTTTTCGTAACTTTTCGGTCTCACCGAAAGAGCGGATCGGTCCCACCGAGATTGCAATGCAAACTCTGTGTTTCCCTTTTGTAACTTTTTGGTCTCACCGAAAGAGCAAATCGGTCCCACCGAGTTTGCCTGACCAACTCTCTGGTTAGCTAATTACCAAATTGGACTCACCGAGTTTGTGTAATCGGTCTCACCGAGATTACGTTATGCCCAAACCCTAACCATATCGGTCCGACCGATTTGCATGTCAGTCCCACCGAAAGTCTCTAACGGTCACTAGGTTTACTATTTCGGTCTGACCGAGTTTGATGATTCGGTCCCACCGAGATTGGTAAATTGTGTGTAACGGTTGGATTTTAAGTGGAGGCTATGTATACCCCTCCACCTCCTCTTCATTCGTGGAGAGAGCCATCAGAACACATCTACACTTCCAACTCATATGTTCTGAGAGAGAACCACCTACTCATGTGCTGAGACCAAGATATTCCATTCCTACCATATGATTCTTGATCTCTAGCCTTCCCCAAGTTGCTTTCCACTCAAATCTTCTTTCCACCAAATCCAAATCCTGTGAGAGAGAGTTGAGTGTTGGGGAGACTATCATTTGAAGCACAAGAGCAAGGAGTTCATCATCAACAGACCATTTGTTACTTCTTGGAGAGTGGTGTCTCCTAGATTGGCTAGGTGTCACTTGGGAGCCTCCGACAAGATTGTGGAGTTGAACCAAGGAGTTTGTAAGGGCAAGGAGATCGCCTACTTCGTGAAGATCTACCGCTAGTGAGGCAAGTCCTTCGTGGGCGATGGCCATGGTGGGATAGACAAGGTTGCTACTTCGTGGACCCTTCGTGGGTGGAGCCCTCCGTGGACTCGCGCAACCGTTACCCTTTATGGGTTGAAGTCTCCACTAACGTGGATGTAGGATAGCACCACCTATCCGAACCACGGGAAAAACATCCGTGTCTCCAATAGCGTTTGAATTCTCCAAACCCTTCCCTTTACATTCTTGCAAGTTGCATGCTTTACTTTCCGCTGCCTATATACTCTTTGCATGCTTGCTTGAATTGTGTGATGATTGCTTGACTTGTCCTTAAGTTGCTAAAATCTGCTAAGAACTAAAATTGGGAAAAGGTTAAGTTTTTATTTGGTCAAGTAGTCTAATCACCCCCCTCTAGACATACTTCCGATCCTACAAGTGGTATCAGAGCTTTGGTCTCCATTTGCTTTGATTTCCATAGCTTTTGGTGGTCATAGCCTTGGTTTCACAACCTAGGAGAGTATGGCATTTAGTGAGGGAAATTATCACCGTAGAGGTCCTTACTTTGATGGTACTAACTTTGCTAGTTGGAAGCATAAAATGAAAATGCATATTCTTGGACATAACCCTGCCGTTTGGGCTATTGTGTGTGTTGGCTTGCAAGGTGACTTCTTCAATGGGAAAGAACCAAACCGTGAAGCTACCGCGGATGAGTTGAAGATGCTACAATACAACGCTCAAGCTTGTGATATTCTCTTCAACGTATTGTGCCCCGAAGAATTCAACAAAATCAGTCGTCTTGAGAATGCAATGGAAATTTGGGATACTTTGATTGATATGCACGAGGGTACCGACTCCGTCAAGGAATCCAAATTGGATGTGCTTCAAAGTCAACTTGACAAGTTCAAAATGAAGGATGGTGAAGGTGTCGCTGAAATGTACTCTAGGCTTGCTCTCATCACAAATGAGATCGCCGGCTTAGGGAGTGAAGAGATGACCGACAGATTCATCATCAAGAAGATCCTAAGAGCCTTGGATGGAAAATATGATACCGTGTGCACATTGATCCAAATGATGCCCAATTACAAAGATCTCAAGCCAACGGAAGTCATTGAAAGAATTGTTGCTCATGAGATGTCACTCAAGGATAAAGAGGAACTTCACAACAAATCAAGTGGTGCTTACAAAGCCTCATGTGAAGCCCCCACATCATCAAGTGAGAAACAAAACTTTAATGAAGAACTGAGCTTAATGGTGAAGAACTTCAACAAGTTCTACAAGAGTAGAAGCAAAGATAGAAGCTCCAAGTCAATGTCCTACAATGACAAAAGATCTTCTAGTCAAGAGCGAAACTGCTACAATTGTGGAAGACCCGGACACTACTCCAATGAGTGTACGGCTCCCTACAAAAGAAGAGAAGATTCTCCAAAAAGAAGAAGCAAAAGAGAGGAATCACCATCACGAGAGAGGAGGAGTAGAGATGATCGTTATGAACGAAGACACTCACGGAGAAGCAAGGATTCGGAAAGAAAGGAAAAATCATCAAGGAGCTACACAAAACGAAGACATCAAGCTCATGTTGGTGAATGGGTATCCGGCTCCGACTCCGACAACCACTCCGAGAGAAGTTATCACTCCGACTCCGAATATACTCAAGATGAAGGTGTTGCCGGTCTAGCACTTGTGTCAACCAACTCCTACGACATATTTGATTCACCAAATGAAGGAATTGGAAGATGCTTCATGTGTTGGAAATATGCCCTAGAGGCAATAATAAAAGCATTATTATTATATTTCCTTATTCATGATAATTGTCTTTATTCGTGCTATAATTGTGTTATCCGGAAATCGTAATACATGTGTGAATAACAGACAACAATATATCCCTAGTGAGCCTCTAGTTGACTAGCTCGTTGATCGACAGATAGTCATGGTTTCCTGACTATGGACATTGGATGTCATCGATAACGGGATCACATCATTAGGAGAATGATGTGATGGACAAGACCCAATCCTAAACATAGCATAAGATCGCATAGTTCGTTTGCTAGAGTTTTCCAATGTCAAGTATCCTTTCCTTAGACCATGAGATCGTGTAACTCCCGGATACCGTAGGAGTGCTTTGGGTGTGCCAAATGTCACAACGTAACTGGGTGACTATAAAGGTATACTACGGGTATCTCTGAAAGTGTCTGTTGGGTTGACATGGATCGAGACTGGGATTTGTCACTCCGCTTGACGGAGAGGTATCACCGGGCCCTCTCGGTAATGCATCATCATAATGAGCTCAGTGTGATCAAAGTGTTTGATCACGGGATCATGCATTACGGAACGAGAAAAATGACTTGCCGGTAACGAGATTGAACGAGGTATTGGGATACCGACGATCGAATCTCGGGCAAGTAAAATACCGATTGGCAAAGGGAATCGTATACGGGATTAATTGAATCCTCGACATCGTGGTTCATCCGATGAGATCATCGTGGAGCATGTGGGAGCCAACATGGGTATCCAGATCCCGTTGTTGGTTATTACCCGAGAGCCGTCTCGGTCATGTCTGCATGTCTCCCGAACCCGTAGGGTCTACACACTTAAGGTTCGGTGACGCTAGGGTTGTGAAGATATGTATATGCAGTAACCCGAATGTTGTTCGGAGTCCCGGATGAGATCCCGGACGTCACGAGGAGTTTCGGAATGGTCCGGAGGTAAAGATTTATATATGGAAAGTCGTCATACGGACATCGGGACAAGTTTCGGGGTTATCGGTATTGTACCGGGACCACCGGAGGGTCCCGGGGGGTCCACCGGGTGGGGCCACCTATCCCGGAGGGCCCCATGGGCTGTATGAGGGAGGGAACCAGCCCATAGTGGGCTGGTGCGCCTCCCCCCAAAGGCCCATGCGCCTAGGGTTTGGGGGGGAACCCAAAAGGGGGCGCCCCCCTTGCTTGGGGGGCAAGCCCCCCTCCCTGGCCGCCGCCCCCCCCTAGGAGATTCCATCTCCTAGGGCCGGCGCCCCCCACGGGGTTATATAAATGGGGGAGGGGAGGGGGGCTACACACCCTTTGCCCTGGCGCCTCCCTCTCCCTCTCCAACACCTCCTCCTCCTCCGTAGAGCTCGGCGAAGCCCTGTCGGAGTACTGCAGCTCCACCATCACCACGCCGTCGTGCTGCTGCTGGAGTCTTCTTCCCCAACCTCTCCTTTGCCTTGCTGGATCAAGAAGAAGGAGACGTTACGCTGACCGTACGTGTGTTGAACGCGGAGGTGCCGTGCTTTCGGTGCTAGGATCTCCGGTGATTTGGATCACGGTGTGTACGACTACTTCATCCCCGTTCGTTGAACGCTTCCGCTCGCGATCTACAAAGTGGTATGTAGATGCAATCTCTCTGTCCCATGACTCGTTGCTAGATGAACTCATAGATGGATCTTGGTGAAACCGTAGGAAATTTTTTGATTTTCTGCAACGTTCCCCAACAGTGGCATCATGAGCCAGGTTTATGCGTAGTTCTCTATTGCACGAGTAGAACACAATTTGTTGTGGGCGTAGATGTTGTCAACTTTCTTGCCGCTACTAGTCTTATCTTGCTTCAGCGGTATTGTGGGATGAAGCGGCCCGGACCAACCTTACACGTACGCTTACGTGAGACCGGTTCCACCGACTAACATGCACTAGTTGCATAAGGTGGCTGGCGGGTGTCTGTCTCTCCCACTTTAGTTGGAGCGGACTCGATGAAAAGGGTCCTTATGAAGGGTAAATAGAAGTTGACAAATCACGTTGTGGTTTTCACGTAGGTAAGAAAACGTTCTTGCTAGAACCCTAATTCAGCCACGTAAAAACTTGCAACAACAATTAGAGGACGTCTAACTTGTTTTTGCAGCAAGTGCTTTGTGATATGATATGGCCAAAGTTGTGATGAATGATGAATGATCTATATGTGATGTATGAGATGTTCATGCTATTGTAATAGGAATCACGACTTGCATGTCGATGAGTATGACAACCGGCAGGAGCCATAGGAGTTGTCTTTATTTTGTATGACCTGCGTGTCATTGAGAAACGCCATGTAAATTACTTTACTTTATTGCTAAACGCGTTAGCCATAGTAGTAGAAGTAATAGTTGGCGAGCAACTTCATGGAGACACAATGATGAAGATCATGGTGTCAAGCCGGTGACAAGATGATCATGGAACCCCAAGATGGAGATCAAAGGAGCTATGTGATATTGGCCATATCATGTCACGTTTATTATTTGATTGCATGTGATGTTTATCATGTTTTGCATCTTGTTTACTTAGAACGACGGTAGTAAATAAGATGATCCCTCATAATAATTTCAAGAAAGTGTTCTCCCTAACTGTGCACCGTTGCGACAGTTCGTTGTTTCGAAGCACCACGTGATGATCGGGTGTGATAGATTCTAACGTTCACATACAACGGGTGTAAGACAGATTTACACACGCGAAACACTTAGGTTGACTTGACGAGCCTAGCATGTACAGACATGGCCTCGGCACACAGAAGACCGAAAGGTCGAGCATGAGTCATATAGAAGATACGATCAACATGAAGATGTTCACCGATGTTGACTAGTCCGTCTCACGTGATGATCGGACACGGCCTAGTTGACTCGGATCATGTAATACTTAGATGACTAGAAGAGGGATGTCTATCTAAGTGGGAGTTCATTAAATAATTTGATTAAATGAACTTTATTATCATGAACTTAGTCTAAATATTTACAATATGTCTTGTAGATCAAATGGCCAACGTAGTCCTCAACTTCAACGCGTTCCTAGAGAAAACCAAGCTGAAAGACGATGGTAGCAACTATACGGACTGGGTCCGGAACCTGAGGATCATCCTCATAGCTGCCAAGAAAGATTATGTCCTACGAGCACCGCTGGGTGACGCACCTATTCTCCCTGCAGAACAAGACGTTATGAATGCTTGGCAGTCATGCTGCGATGATTACTCCCTCGTTCAGTGCGGCATGCTTTACAGCTTAGAGCCGGGGCTCCAAAAGCGTTTTGAGAGACATGGAGCATATGAGATGTTCGAAGAGCTGAAAATGGTTTTCCAAGCTCATGCCCGGGTCGAGAGATATGAAGTCTCCGATAAATTCTTTAGCTGTAAGATGGAGGAAAATGGCTCTGTCAGTGAACACATACTCAAAATGTCTGGGTTGCACAACCGCTTGACTCAACTGGAAGTTAATCTCCCGGATGAAGCGGTCATTGACAGAATCCTCCAGTCGCTTCCACCTAGCTACAAGAGCTTTGTGATGAACTACAATATGCAGGGGATGGTAAAGACAATTCCTGAGGTATATGCTATGCTGAAATCAGCAGAGGTAGAAATCAAGAAGGAGCATCAAGTGTTGATGGTGAATAAAACCACTAAGTTCAAGAAGGGCAAGGGTAAAAAGAACTTCAAGAAGGACGGCAAGGAAGTTGCCGCGCCCGGTAAGCAAGTTGCCGGGAAGAAGCCAAAGAATGGACCCAAGCCCGAGACTGAGTGTTTTTATTGCAAGGGAAGTGGTCACTGGAAGCGGAACTGCCCCAAATACTTAGCGGACAAGAAGGTCGGAAAAACCAAAGGTATATGTGATATACATGTAATTGATGTGTACCTTACCAGTACTCGTAGTAGCTCTTGGTTATTTGATACCGGTGCAGTTGCTCACATTTGTAACTCAAAGCAGGAGCTGCGGAATAAACGGAGACTGGCGAAGGACGAGGTGACGATGCGCGTCGGGAATGGTTCCAAGGTCGATGTGATCGCCGTCGGCACGCTACCTCTACATATACCTACGGGATTAGTTTTAAACCTCAATAATTGTTATTTAGTGCCAAGTTTGAGCATGAACATTGTGTCTGGATCTCGTTTAATACGAGATGGCTACTCATTTAAATCTGAGAATAATGGTTGTTCTATTTATATGAGAGATATGTTTTATGGTCATGCTCCGATGGTTAATGGTTTATTCTTAATGAATCTCGTACGTGGTGATACACATATTCATAGTGTGAATACCAAAAGAGTTAAAGTTGATAACAATAGTCCCACATATTTGTGGCACTGCCGCCTTGGTCACATAGGTGTCAAACGCATGAAGAAGCTCCATGCAGATGGACTTTTAGAGTCTCTTGATTATGAATCATTTGACACGTGCGAACCATGCCTCATGGGTAAAATGACCAAGACTCCGTTCTCAGGAACAATGGAGCGAGCAACCAACTTATTGGAAATCATACATACCGATGTGTGCGGTCCAATGAGTGTTGAGGCTCGCGGTGGCTATCGTTATGTTCTCACCCTTACTGATGACTTGAGTAGATATGGGTATGTCTACTTAATGAAACACAAATCTGAGACCTTTGAAAAGTTCAAGGAATTTCAGAGTGAGGTTGAAAATCAACGTGATAAAAGGATCAAGTTTCTACGATCAGATCGTGGAGGAGAATACTTGAGTCATGAATTTGGCACACACTTAAGAAAATGTGGAATAGTTTCACAACTCACGCTGCCTGGAACACCTCAGCGTAATGTTGTGTCCGAACGTCGTAATCGCACTCTATTAGATATGGTGCGATCTATGATGTCTCTTACCGACTTACCGCTATCTTTTTGGGGCTATGCTTTAGAGACTGCCGCATTCACTTTAAATAGGACTCCGTCGAAATCCGTTGAGACGACACCGTATGAATTATGGTTTGGGAAGAAACCTAAGCTATCGTTTCTAAAAGTTTGGGGATGCGATGCTTATGTCAAGAAACTTCAACCTGAAAAGCTCGAACCCAAGTCGGAAAAATGCGTCTTCATAGGATACCCTAAAGAAACTATTGGGTATACCTTCTACCTCAGATCCGAAGGCAAGATCTTTGTTGCCAAGAATGGATCCTTTCTAGAGAAAGAGTTTCTCTCGAAAGAAGTAAGTGGGAGGAAAGTAGAACTTGATGAAGTGTTACCTCTTGAACCGGAAAAAGGAGAAACTCAAGAAAACGTTTCCGAGGTGCCTGCACCGACTAGAGAGGAAATTAATGATGATGATCAAGATGCTTCTAATCAAGCTCCTACTGAAATTCGAAGGTCCACAAGGACACATTCCGCACCAGAGTGGTACGGCAACCCTGTCTTGGAAATCATGTTGTTAGACAACGGTGAACCTTTGAACTATGAGGAAGCAATGGCGGGCCCGGATTCCGACAAATGGCTGGAAGCCATGAAATCCGAGATAGGATCCATGTATGAAAACGAAGTATGGACTTTGACTGACTTGCCCGTTGAACGGCGAGCGATAGAAAATAAATGGATCTTTAAGAAGAAGACAGACGCGGATGGTAATGTGACCATCTATAAAGCTCGGCTTGTCGCTAAGGGTTATCGACAAGTTCAAGGGATTGACTACGATGAGACTTTCTCACCGGTAGCGAAGCTGAAGTCCGTCCGAATCATGTTAGCAATTGCCGCATTCTATGATTATGAAATATGGCAAATGGACGTCAAAAGGGCATTCCTTAATGGTTTCCTTAAGGAAGAATTGTATATGATTCAGCCGGAAGGTTTTGTCGATCCTAAGAACGCTGACAAGGTGTGCAAGCTCCAACGCTCGATTTATGGGCTGGTGCAAGCATCTCGGAGTTGGAACATTCGCTTTGATGAGATGATCAAAGCGTTTGGGTTTACACAGACTTATGGAGAAGCCTGTGTTTACAAGAAAGTGAGTGGGAGCTCTGTAGCATTTCTCATATTATATGTAGACGACATACTTTTGATGGGGAATGATATAGAGCTCTTGGACAGCATTAAGGCCTACTTGAATAAGAGTTTTTCAATGAAGGACCTTGGAGAAGCTGCTTATATATTAGGCATCAAGATCTATAGAGATAGATCGAGACGCCTCATAGGTCTTTCACAAAGCACATACCTTGATAAGATATTGAAGAAGTTCAATATGGATCAATCTAAGAAGGGGTTCTTACCTGTGTTACAAGGTGTGAAATTGAGCTCAGCTCAATGTCCGGCCACGGCAGAAGATATAGAAGAGATGAGTGTCATCCCCTATGCCTCAGCCATAGGTTCTATTATGTATGCCATGCTGTGTACCAGACCTGATGTAAACCTTGCCGTAAGTTTGGTAGGAAGGTACCAAAGTAATCCCGGCAAGGAACACTGGACAGCGGTCAAGAATATCCTGAAGTACCTGAAAAGGACTAAGGAAATGTTTCTCGTTTATGGAGGTGACGAAGAGCTCGTCGTAAAAGGTTACGTCGATGCTAGCTTCGACACAGATCTGGATGACTCTAAGTCACAAACCGGATACGTGTATATTTTGAATGGTGGGGCAGTAAGCTGGTGCAGTTGCAAGCAAAGCATCGTGGCGGGATCTACATGTGAAGCGGAGTACATGGCAGCCTCGGAGGCAGCGCATGAAGCAATTTGGGTGAAGGAGTTCATCACCGACCTCGGAGTCGTACCCAATGCGTCGGGGCCAATCAAACTCTTTTGTGACAACACTGGAGCTATTGCACTTGCAAAGGAGCCCAGGTTTCACAAGAAGACCAGGCACATCAAGCGTCGCTTCAACTCCATTCGTGAAAATGTTCAAGATGGAGACATAGAGATTTTTAAAGTGCACACGGAACTGAATGTCGTAGATCCGTTTACTAAACCTCTCCCTAAGGCAAAACATGATCAGCACCAGAACTCTATGGGTGTTCGATTCATCACAATGTAACTAGATTATTGAATCTAGTGCAAGTGGGAGACTGTTGGAAATATGCCCTAGAGGCAATAATAAAAGCATTATTATTGTATTTCCTTATTCATGATAATTGTCTTTATTCGTGCTATAATTGTGTTATCCGGAAATCATAATACATGTGTGAATAACAGACAACAATATGTCCCTAGTGAGCCTCTAGTTGACTAGCTCGTGGATCGACAGATAGTCATGGTTTCCTGACTATGGACATTGGATGTCATCGATAACGGGATCACATCATTAGGAGAATGATGTGATGGACAAGACCCAATCCTAAACATAGCATAAGATCGCATAGTTCGTTTGCTAGAGTTTTCCAATGTCAAGTATCCTTTCCTTATACCATGAGATCGTGTAACTCCCGGATACCGTAGGAGTGCTTTGGGTGTGCCAAACGTCACAACGTAACTGGGTGACTATAAAGGTATACTACGGGTATCTCTGAAAGTGTCTGTTGGGTTGACATGGATCGAGACTGGGATTTGTCACTCTGCTTGACGGAGAGGTATCACCGGGCCCTCTCGGTAATGCATCATCATAATGAGCTCAGTGTGATCAAAGTGTTTGATCACGGGATCATGCATTACGGAACGAGAAAAGTGACTTGCGGGTAACGAGATTGAACGAGGTATTCGGATACCGACGATCGAATCTCGGGCAAGTAAAATACCGATTGGCAAAGGGAATCGTATACGGGATTAATTGAATCCTCAACATCGTGGTTCATCCGATGAGATCATCGTGGAGCATGTGGGAGCCAACATGGGTATCCAGATCCCGCTGTTGGTTATTGCCCGAGAGCCGTCTCGGTCATGTCTGCATGTCTCCCGAACCCGTAGGGTCTACACACTTAAGGTTCGGTGACGCTAGGGTTGTGAAGATATGTATATGCAGTAACCCGAATGTTGTTCGGAGTCCCGGATGAGATCTCGGACGTCACGAGGAGTTTTGGAATGGTCCGGAGGTAAAGATTTATATATGGAAAGTCGTCATACGGACATCGGGACAAGTTTCGGGGTTATCGGTATTGTACCGGGACCACCGGAGGGTCCCGGGGGGTCCACCGGGTGGGGCCACCTATCCCGGAGGGCCCCATGGGCTGTATGAGGGAGGGAACCAGCCCATAGTGGGCTGGTGCGCCTCCCCCCAAAGGCCCATGCGCCTAGGGTTTGGGGGGGGGGGGGAACCCAAAAGGGGGCGCCCCCCTTGCTTGGGGGGCAAGCCCCCCTCCCTGGCCGCCCCCCCCTAGGAGATTCCATCTCCTAGGGCCGGCGCCCCCCCAATGGGTTATATAAAAGGGGGAGGGGAGGGGGGGCTACACACCCTTTGCCCTGGCGCCTCCCTCTCCCTCTCCAACACCTCCTCCTCCGTAGAGCTCGACGAAGCCCTGTCGGAGTACTGCAGCTCCACCATCACCACGCCGTTGTGCTGCTGCTGGAGTCTTCTTCCCCAACCTCTCCTTTGCCTTGCTGGATCAAGAAGAAGGAGACGTTACGCTGACCGTACGTGTGTTAAATGCGGAGGTGCCGTGCTTTCGGTGCTAGGATCTCCGGTGATTTGGATCACGGTGTGTACGACTACTTCATCCCCGTTCGTTGAACGCTTCCGCTCGCGATCTACAAAGTGGTATGTAGATGCAATCTCTCTCTCCCATGACTCGTTGCTAGATGAACTCATAGATGGATCTTGGTGAAACCGTAGGAAATTTTTTGATTTTCTGCAACGTTCCCCAACATCATGGTCAAAGGTCCTAAGGTAACTCACCCTGAGTATGTTGATTTTAATAGTGATGAAGATGACTTGTTAGGCGATGATGATTTACTTGTTGACAACTCTAGTGATGAATCCTATGATGAAACATCAATTAATCATGCTAAAACGAATGACAATGATAAGGAGAAAATTGAGTCTCTAACTAAAGAACTAAACACTCTTAAGTTATCTCATGAAACTATCTTCGAAGATCATCGAGAACTTTTAAGGGCTCATGAGAAGTTACGCTTTGAAAAACTCAATCTTGAGCAAGAGCATGAGCTTTTAAAGGCAATCAATGATGATCTCCGCAAGAAAAGCTCTTCTTACATTGCCAAACGTTTACTCTTATCTACTTACATGCCTCAAGTCAAGTCTAGTAACAAGAACAAGAAAGATTCTTTCTCTAGTAGTAACAATGATCATGTTAAATCCAATATTGTTGCTTCTAGTAGTTCTCTTGATTCCACTAATAATTCTCTTAGCCAAGTTACACTTGAGCAAGAAAATAGCATACTGAAGGGAATCATAGAGAAAGGTGTGTACAAAAGCCTTGCCGGAAGTAAGCAATTCGAGGAGATTGTACGCAAGCAAGGAAGGCACCGGAAGAATCAACGTGTTGGTTTTGAACGAAAGTTCAATGCCAATGGAGTTGAGTGGGAAGAAGATCAATACCCCAAGACAAAGTTTGTTCCTCAACAAGAGAAGTATGATCCTACTTCTTTCAAGGGGACACAAGCTCAAGATGATCTTCCACCACAAGACTACAAGCAAAAAGGCAAGGACAAGCTTCAAGAGGAAATAGATGCATTTGAAGAAGCTCCTAAGACCTTAGTCAAGTGGATTCCCAAGACTACTTCAAGTTCCACTTCATCAAGTACGACTACAACTCCAAGAATTCCCATCAAGATGGTGTGGATCCAAAAGAAGAAGAACTAGAGAGTTCTTGAGGGTGACTCCGCCAACAAACTTCACTCTTATCATTTTGGCAAGAACAAGTGCAATCAACTTCCACATCTTGTACTAGTTGAAGGAGTCACAAATCCTCTTGTTGGTAAGTCAAGGGACAAGGTAAACTAAAAGCTTTCATAGACATCATCTTGTGTGTGCATCACTCTATGTCTATGGATATACTTGTTTGTTCCTTGTGGGACTAACGCATGTAGGTATTGAAAGTGCAATTCACTCAAAAGGATAGCTCCAAGTGATCTACATCAACATTGAGCATCCACATCTTCAACATCTACATGAAGTCATCATCGACAAAACCCAAGGTTAGTTCATCCCTCTTAAGGGGGGATATCACATCTAGGGGAGCTTTACTCTAAGATTTGAGCTAAAGCAACTCTAATGATGTGAACACAACAATGCTTTATGTAAAAGTGGTAACCCCACTTGAGCTTAAACGATGAGTATGACCTATGATCAAATGTTCTCATTTGACTCCTAAGTCAATATACTCATATATAGATGACCTAGTCATCGCCAATTGCTTGATAGATGCTAGAATTGGCTGTGCATGCTTTGTCACATATTTCAATTGCCATTTTGTTGTGTGAGCATGTTGGTTGCATATTTTGCTCATTCAAGGACATCCACTTGTTGTTTTGATTGTTTGGTTTTATTGTTCTTTTGCCAAGTGGATGGACAAGAATGCCTAAGAACCCCCTCTAGCTATCTATGCTTTTCTTGTCTCAAACTCTATTCATGCTACATCACAAAATTGATCAAGTCAAATTCGAACCACTCTGTGTGAGGAGCACTCGGAGTCCCCGATTCGTCATAGACTTAAACTTCCAAAACCTCTTTGTGATTCTCGGTCTGACCGATACCCCACTTTCGGTCCTACCGAGATCATTAAGTTGATCCAAGTTTTCAATCTCGGTGCAACCGATTTGAACCATTCGGTCACACCGAGTTGCAATAACTGTATACAGTTTTGCATCTCGGTGCCACTGAGTTGTTCCACTCGGTCACACCGACAGGGTCGGGCTATATATAGACACGGGCAAAATTTTGGAAATTTCTCCGAACCCATTCGCCCGCGCAATAGCTCGCTCTGCCGACGTGGTCTCCGGATCGTCTCCTCGCCGCCAGCCGCCGCCAGTCGCTGGTCTCCATCGCCGTCAACGGGAATCAACCCCGCCGTTGCCGCCGTAGAGAGTCTCCGCCGAACTAGGGTACGGACTCGATCTTTGTGCTATTCCCAATCCGATTCCTAGCACATTGTGATCATAATGATTCTTGCTGTTGGGTAACGTAGTAATTTCAAAATTTTCCTACGCACACGCAAGATCATGGTGATGCATAGCAATGATAGGGGAGAGTGTTGTCTACGTACCCTCGTAGACCGAATCGGAAGCGTTGACGCAACATAGAGGAAGTAGTCGTACGTCTTCCCGGTCCAACCGATCCAAGCACCGTTACTCCGGCACCTCCGAGTTCTTGACACACGTATAGCTCGATGACGCACCCCGGGCTCCGATCCAGCAAAGCTTCGGGGAGGAGTTCCGTCAGCACGATGGCGTGATGACGATCTTGATGTTCAACCGTCGCAGGGCTTCGCCTAAGCACCGCTACAATATGACCGAGGTGTAATATCGTGGAGGGGGGCACCGCACACGGCTAAGGAACGATCACGAAGATCAACTTGTGTGTCCTAGGGTGCCCCCTGCCCCCGTATATAAAGGAGGGGTGGGGGAGGTGCGGCCGGCCCCCAAGGGGTGCGCCAGGAGGAGTCCTACTCCCACCGGGAGTAGGACTCCTCTCCCTTGCCTTGTAGGAGAAGGAAGGAGAGAGGGGGAAAGGAAAAAGGGGGGCGTCGCCCCCCCTTCCTTGTTCTATTCGGACTAGGGGAGAGGGGGCGCGCGGCCTACCCTGGCCGCCCCTCCTCTTTTTCCTTAAGGCCCATATGGGCCCATTAACCCCCGGGGGGGGTTCCGGTAACCCCCCGGTACTCCAGTAAAATGCCGATTTCACTCGAAACCATTCCGATGTCCAAATATAGGCTTCCAATATATCAATATTTATGTCTCGACCATTTGGAGACTCCTCGTCATGTCCGTGATCACATCCGGGACTCCGAACTGACTTCGGTACATCAAAATGCATAAACTCATAATAACTGTCATCGTAACTTTAAGTGTGCGGACCCTACGGTTCGAGAACAATGTAGACATGACCGAGACACGTCTCCGGTCAACAACCAATAGCGGGACCTGGATGCCCATGTTGGCTCCTACATATTCTACGAAGATCTTTATCGGTCAGACCGCATAACAATATACGTTGTTCCCTTTGTCATCGGTATGTTACTTGCCCGAGATTTGATCGTCGGTATCCAATACCTAGTTCAATCTCGTTGCCGGCAAGTCTCTTTACTCGTTCCGTAATACATCATCTCACAACTAACATATTAGTTGTAATGCTTGCAAGGCTTATGTGATGTGCATTACCGAGAGGGCCCAGAGATACCTCTCCGACTATCGGAGTGACAAATCCTAATCTCGAAATACGCCAACCCAACAAGTACCTTTGGAGACACCTGTATAGCACCTTTATAATCACCCAGTTACGTTGTGACGTTTGGTAGCACACAAAGTGTTCCTCAGGTAAACGGGAGTTGCATAATCTCATAGTCATAGGAACATGTATAAGTCATGAAGAAAGCAATAGCAACATACTAAACGATCGGGTGCTAAGCTAATGGAATGGGTCATGTCAATCAGATCATTCAACTAATGATGTGACCTCGTCAATCAAATAACAACTCTTTGTCCATGGTTAGGAAACATAACCATCTTTGATTAACGAGCTAGTCAGGTAGAGGCATACTAGTGACATTATGTTTGTTTATATATTCACACATGTATTATGTTTCCGGCTAATACAATTCTAGCATGAATAATAAACATTTATCATGATACATGAGGAAATAAATAATAACTTTATTATTGCCTCTAGGGCATATTTCCTTCAGTCTCCCACTTGCACTAGAGTCAATAATCTAGATTACACAGTAATGATTCTAACACCCATGGAGTTTTGGTGCTGATCATGTTTTGCTCGTGGAAGAGGCTTAGTCAACGGGTCTGCTACATTCAGATTCGTATGTATCTTGCAAATCTCTATGTCTCCCACCTAGACTAGATCCCGGATGGAATTGAAGCGTCTCTTGATGTGCTTGGTTCTCTTGTGAAATCTGGATTCCTTTGCCAAGGCAATTGCACCAGTATTGTCACAAAAGATTTTCATTGGACCCGATGCACTAGGTATGACACCTAGATCGGATATGAACTCCTTCATCCAGACTCCTTCATTTGCCGCTTCTGAAGCAGCTATGTACTCCGCTTCACATGTAGATCCCGCCACGATGCTTTGTTTAGAACTGCACCAACTGACAGCTCCACCGTTTAATGTAAACACGTATCCGGTTTGCGATTTAGAATCGTCTGGATCAGTGTCAAAGCTTGCATCAACGTAACCATTTACGATGAGCTCTTTGTCATCTCCATATATGAGAAACATATCCTTAGTTCTTTTCAGGTACTTCAGGATGTTCTTGACCGCTGTCTAGTGATCCACTCCTGGATTACTTTGGTTCCTCCCTGCTAAACTCATAGCAAGACACACATCAGGTCTGGTACACAGCATTGCATACATGATAGAGCCTATGGCTAAAGCATAGGGAACATCTTTCATTTTCTCTCTATCTTCTGAAGTGGTCGGGCATTGAGTCTTACTCAACTTCACACCTTGTAGTACAGGAAAGAATCCTTTCTTTGCTTGATCCATTTTGAACTTCTTCAAAACTTTGTCAAGGTATGTGTTTTGTGAAAGTCCAATTAAGCGTCTTGATCTATCTCTATAGATCTTGATGCCTAATATGTAAGCAGCTTCACCGAGGTCTTTCATTGAAAAATTCTTATTCAAGTATCCCTTTATGCTATCCAGAAATTCTATATCATTTCCGATTAGTAATATGTCATCGACATATAATATCAGAAATGCTACAGAGCTCCCACTCACTTTCTTGTAAATACAGGCTTCTCCAAAAGTCTGTACAAACCCAAATGCTTTGATCACACTATCAAAGCGTTTATTCCAACTCCGAGAGGCTTGCACCAGTCCATAAATGGATCGCTGGAGCTTGCACACTTTGTTAGCTCCTTTTGGATCGATAAAACCTTCTGGTTGCATCATATACAACTCTTCTTCCAGAAATCCATTCAGGAATGCAGTTTTTACATCCATCTGCCAAATTTCATAATCATAAAATGCGGCAATTGCTAACATGATTCGGACAGACTTAAGCATCGCTACGGGTGAGAAGGTCTCATCGTAGTCAATCCCTTGAACTTGCCGAAAACCTTTTGCGACAAGTCGAGCTTTGTAGACAGTAACATTACCGTCAGCGTCAGTCTTCTTCTTGAAGATCCATTTATTCTCAATTGCTTGCCGACCATTGGCAAGTCAACCAAAGTCCATACTTTGTTCTCATACATGGATCCCATCTCAGATTTCATGGCTTCAAGCCATTTTGCGGAATCTGGGCTCACCATTGCTTCTTCATAGTTCGTAGGTTCACCATGATCTAGTAGCATGATTTCCATAATAGGATTGCCGTACCACTCTGGTGCGGATCTTACTCTGGTTGATCTACGAGGTTCTGTAGTAACTTGATCTGAAGTTGCATGATCATAATCATTAACTTCCTCACCAATTGGTTTAGACGTCGCAGAAACCGGTTCCTGTGATGTGCTATTTCCCAATAGGGGAGCAGGTACAGTTACCTCATCAAGTTCTACTTTCCTCCCACTCACTTCTTTCGAGAGAAACTCCTTCTCTAGAAAGTTTCCGAATTTAGCAACAAAAGTCTTGCCTTCGGATTTGTGATAGAAGGTGTATCCAATAGTTTCCTTTGGATATCCTATGAAGACACATTTCTCCGATTTGGGTTCGAGCTTATTAGGTTGAAGCTTTTTGACATAAGCATCGCAGCCCCAAACTTTTAGAAATGACAACTTTGGTTTCTTGCCAAACCATAGTTCATAAGGCGTCGTCTCAACGGATTTCGATGGTGCTCTATTTAACGTGAATGCGGCCGTCTCTAAAGCATAACCCCAAAATGATAACGGCAAAACTGTAAGAGACATCATAGATCGCACCATATCAAGTAAAGTACGATTACGACGTTCAGACACACCATTACATTGTGGTGCTCCAGGTGGCGTGAGTTGCGAAACTATTCCGCATTGTTTCAAATGTAGACCAAATTCGTAACTCAAATATTCTCCTCCATGATCAGATCGTAGAAACTTTATTTTCTTGTTATGATGATTTTCCACTTCACTCTGAAATTCTTTGAACTTTTCAAATGTTTCAGACTTGTGTTTCATTAAGTAGATATACCCATATCTGCTTAAATCATCTGTGAAGGTGAGAAAATAACGATATCCGCCACGAGCTTCAATATTCATCGGACCACATACATCTGTATGTATGATTTCCAACAAATCTGTTGCTCTCTCCATAGTACCGGAGAACGGTGTTTTAGTCATCTTGCCCATGAGGCACGGGTCGCAAGTACCAAGTGATTCATAATCAAGTGGTTCCAAAAGTCCATCAGTATGGAGTTTCTTCATGCGCTTTACACCGATATGACCTAAACGGCAGTGCCACAAATAAGTTGCACTATCATTATCAACTCTGCATCTTTTGGCTTCAATATTATGAATATGTGTGTCACTACTATCGAGATTCAATAAGAATAGACCATTCCTTAAGGGTGCATGACCATAAAAGACATTACTCATATAAATAGAACAACCATTATTCTCGGATTTAAATGAATAACCGTCTCGCATTAAACAAGATCCAGATATAATGTTCATGCTCAACGCTGGCAACAAATAACAATTATTTAGGTATAAAACTAATCCCGAAGGTAGATGTAGAGGTAGCGTGCCGACCGCGATCACATCGACTTTGGAACCATTTCCCACGCGCATCGTCACCTCGTCCTTAGCCAATCTTCGCTTAATCCGTAGTCCCTATTTCGAGTTGCAAATATTAGCAACAGAACCAGTATCAAATACCCAGGTACTACTGCGAGTATTAGTAAGGTACACATAAATAACATGTATATCACATATACCTTTGTTCACCTTGCCATCCTTCTTATCCGCCAAATACTTGGGGCAGTTCCGCTTCCAGTGACCAGTCTGCTTGCAGTAGAAGCACTCGGTTTCAGGCTTAGGTCCAGACTTGGGTTTCTTCTCTTGAGCAGCAACTTGCTTGCTGTTCTTCTTGAAGTTCCCCTTCTTTTTCCCTTTGCCCTTTTTCTTGAAACTAGTGGTCTTGTTGACCATCAACACTTGATGCTCCTTCTTGATTTCTACCTCCGCAGCTTTTAGCATTGCGAAGAGCTCGGGAATCGTCTTATCCATCCCTTGCATATTATAGTTCATCACGAAGCCTTTGTAGCTTGGTGGAAGTGATTGGAGAATTCTGTCAATGACGCAATCATCCGGAAGATTAACTCCCAGTTGAATCAAGTGATTACAATACCCAGACATTTTGAGTATATGCTCACTAACAGAACTATTCTCCTCCATCTTGCAGCTATAGAACTTATTGGAGACTTCATATCTCTCAATCCGGGCATTTTGTTGGAATATTAACTTCAACTCTTGGAACATCTCATATGCCCCATGACGTTCAAAACGTCGTTGAAGTCCCGGTTCTAAGCCGTAAAGCATGGGACATTGAACTATCGAGTAGTCATCAGCTTTGCTCTGCCAGACGTTCTTAACGTCGTCAGTTGCATCAGCAGCAGGCCTGGCACCCAGCGGTGCTTCCAGGACGTAACTCTTCTGTGCAGCAATGAGGATAATCCTCAAGTTACGGACCTAGTCCGTGTAATTGCTACCATCATCTTTCAACTTTGCTTTCTCAAGGAACGCATTAAAATTCAACGGAACAATAGCACGGGCCATCTATCTACAATCAACATAAACAAGCAAGATACTATCAGGGACTAAGTTCATGATAAATTTAAGTTTAATTAATCATATTACTTAAGAACTCCCACTTAGATAGACATCCCTCTAATCTTCTAAGTGATCACGTGATCCACATCAACTAAACCATGTCCGATCATCACGTGAGATGGAGTAGTTTCAATGGTGAACATCATTATGTTGATCATATCTACTATATGATTCACGCTCGACCTTTCGGTCTCCGTGTTCCGAGGCCATGTCTGTATATGCTTGGCTCGTCAAGTATAACCTGAGTATTCCGCGTGTGCAACTGTTTTGCACCCGTTGTATTTGAACGTAGAGCCTATCACACCCGATCATCACGTGGTGTCTCAGCACGAAGAACTTTCGCAACGGTGCATACTCAGGGAGAACACTTCTTGATAATTAGTGAGAGACCATCTTAAAATGCTACCGTAAATCAAAGCAAGATAAGATGCATAAAAGATAAACACCACATGCAATCAATGTAAGTGATATGATATGGCCATCATCATCTTGTGCTTGTGATCTCCATCATCGAAGCACCGTCATGATCACCATCGTCACCGGCGCGACACCTTGATCTCCATCGTAGCATCGTTGTCGTCTCGCCTATCTTATGCTTCTACGACTATCGCTACCGCTTAGTGATAAAGTAAAGCATTACAGGGCGATTGCATTGCATACAATAAAGCGACAACCATATGGCTCCTGCCAGTTGCCGATAACTCGGTTACAAAACATGATCATCTCATACAATAAAATTTAGCATCATGTCTTGACCATATCACATCACAACATGCCCTGCAAAAACAAGTTAGACGTCCTCTACTTTGTTTATTGCAAGTTTTACGTGGCTGCTACGGGCTTAAGCAAGAACCAATCTCACCTACGCATCAAAACCACAACGATAGTTTGTCAAATAGACTCCGTTTTAACCTTCGCAAGGACCGGGCGTAGCCATACTCGGTTCAACTAAAGTTGGAGAAACTGACACCCGCCAGCCACCTGTGTGCAAAGCACGGCGGTAGAACCAGTCTCGCGTAAGCGTACGCGTAATGTCGGCCCGGGCCGCTTCATCCAACAATACCGCCGAACCAAAGTATGACATGCTGGTAGGCAGTATGACTTATATCGTCCACAACTCACTTGTGTTCTACTCGTGCATATAACATCAAACCATAAAAACCTAGGCTCGGATGCCACTGTTGGGTAACGTAGTAATTTCAAAATTTTCCTACGCACATGCAAGATCATGGTGATGCATAGCAATGAGAGGGGAGAGTGTTGTCTACGTACCCTCATAGACCGAAGCGGAAGCGTTGACGCAACGTAGAGAAAGTAGTCGTACGTCTTCCCGGTCCAACCGATCCAAGCACCGTTACTCCGGCACCTCCGAGTTCTTGACACACGTACAGCTCGATGACGCACCCCGGGCTCTGATCCAGCAAAGCTTCGGGGAGGAGTTCCGTGAGCACGACGGCGTGATGACGATCTTGATGTTCAACCGTCGCAGGGCTTCACCTAAGCACCGCTACAATATGACCGAGGTGTAATATCATGGAGGGGGGCACCGCACACGGCTAAGGAACGATCACGAAGATCAACTTGTGTGTCCTAGGGTGCCCCCCTGCCCCCGTATATAAAGAAGGCAAGGGGAGGCGCGGCCGGCCCCCAAGGGGTGCGCCAGGAGGAGTCCTACTCCCACCGGGAGTAGGACTCCTCTCCCTTGCCTTGTAGGAGAAGGAAGGAGAGAGGGGGAAAGGAAAAAGGGGGGTGCCGCCCCCCTTCCTTGTCCTATTCGAACTAGGGGGGAGGGGGCGTGCGGCCTGCCCTGGCCGCCCCTCCTCTTTTCCCTTAAGGCCCATATGGGCCCATTAACCCCCGGGGGGGTTCCGGTAACCCCCCGGTACTCCAGTAAAATGCCGATTTCACTCGGAACCATTCCGATGTCCAAATATAGGCTTACAATATATCAATCTTTATGTCTCGACCATTTCGAGACTCCTCGTCATGTCCGTGATCACATCCGGGACTCCGAACTGACTTCGGTACATCAAAATGCATAAACTCATAATAACTGTCATCGTAACTTTAAGCGTGCGGACCCTACGGTTCGAGAACAATGTAGACATGACCGAGACATGTCTCCGGTCAATAACCAATAGCGGGACCTGGATGGCCATATTGGCTCCTACATATTCTACGAAGATCTTTATCGGTCAGACCGCATAACAATATACGTTGTTCCCTTTGTCATCGGTATGTTACTTGCCCGAGATTTGATCGCCGGTATCCAATACCTAGTTCAATCTCGTTGCCGGCAAGTCTCTTTACTCGTTCCGTAATACATCATCTCACAACTAACATATTAGTTGTAATGCTTGCAAGGCTTATGTGATGTGCATTACCGAGAGGGCCCAGAGATACCTCTCCGACTATCGGAGTGACAAATCCTAATCTCGAAATACGCCAACCCAACAAGTACCTTTGGAGACACCTGTAGAGCACCTTTATAATCACCCAGTTACGTTGTGACGTTTGGTAGCACACAAAGTGTTCCTCAGGTAAACGGGAGTTGCATAATCTCATAGTCATAGGAACATGTATAAGTCATGAAGAAAGCAATAGCAACATACTAAACGATCGGGTGCTAAGCTAATGGAATGGGTCATGTCAATCAGATCATTCAACTAATGATGTGACCTCGTCAATCAAATAACAACTGTTTGTCCATGGTTAGGAAACATAACCATCTTTGATTAATGAGCTAGTCAGGTAGAGGCATACTAGTGACATTCTGTTTGTTTATATATTCACACATGTATTATGTTTCCGGCTAATACAATTCTAGCATGAATAATAAAGATTTGTCATGATATATGAGGAAATAAATAATAACTTTATTATTGCCTCTAGGGCATATTTCCTTCACTTGGCATGTTTGATAAACTTCTATCCAGTCAGTGAACTCGTAGATTAGGTCTGATTCGAAAATTTTAGGGTTAGGTTTCCGCCGAAACAATCTCGGACCCACCGAGTTGAAAAACTCGGTCCCACCAATTTGGCTTATGCCATTGCACAAGTGAAACTCGGTCTGACCGAGTGTAACTAATCGGTGTGACCGATTTTGGAACTTTGTGAAACCCTAGCAGTCTCGGTGCCACCGAACTGTGACTCGGTCTGACCGAGATCACTAGTTTAGGTTCCAAAAACTGCTTCGGTATCACCGAGTTTAGAAATCGGTAGATCCGAGATGCTTTCAGTGGGAAACTAAAACTAAGTTTTTGAATCATTCTTTTGAAAAAATCTCTGTATTTTGTGATGCTCATCCACTCTACCTCATCTACAAACTATTCACAGTGTCAGCAGTCAGCTTGTTCAACATGTCAGACCAAAGTGACAGTCAGAATCAGTCAGAGCAACCTGTGCATATGAGTGAGGGCACTAGTCCCTCCAGTTCCTCAGATGATGGCAGCAGGAGCACCCCTAGCAACCTGCCAAAAGCTGCCACAAGACAAAGAAAGAAGAAAACCTCAGACTCAGAGGATGAAGATTATGTGGCAGAGGAGAAGGCAACCTCCAAGAGAGTTGTGCTGAAGAAGGAATATGGCTCAGCTGCAGCCACCAAGCCAGGAATGCACAAGAAGGCACCTGCTAGAAGAGTTCCTACCTCTAAGCCTAGGAAGGCTGCACCTGATGAAACTATGAAGTTCACTATGGAATCTGAAGAAGAGGATATTGGCCAGGGCAAGAAAAAGAAGAGAGCTAGAACTACCACTGCCAGAGTAATTGGCAAGCCCTCTATGAGGAAAGATTCTTCTGAAGAAGAAGAGGAAGAGGAAGGTGCTGCACCAGCACCCAAGGCACCCAAGCTGATGGGTGATGCCATTAGATCAGGGGCAGCTGCATCAAAGCCCAAGGAAGCCCCCAAGCCAGCTCCAAAGCCAAAACCCAAGAGGAATACAAGAAACATCCCAGCTGCTGAAAAGAACAAGGCCCCAGTGCCTGAACCTGCAGATGAAGAGGAAGGCCAAGTGTTGAGAAAATTGAAGCCCAAGATCCCAGACCACAATGATGCTCATCCTGTGGCTGAGGATATGAAAATCAGGAGAGACTCTGGATTGAGAAGATGGAGAGTTGAGGATCCCTATGCTACCAGGAGGAGGACTTCTGTAGACTACAGGTTCCATACTAACGAACAACAGGACTTCTATGAGACAGTCTTGTTAGAAAAGAAGCCAATTGTATGTGACATGAGATGGTTCAATTGGCAATACATCAAGGACAACGAAGAGCACTACCCTGGTGTTGGAAATATGCCCTAGAGGCAATAATAAAAGGATTATTATATTTCCTTATTCATGATAATTGTCTATTGTTCATGCTATAATTGTATTGTCTGGAAATCATAATACATGTGTGAATACATAGACCACAATGTGTCCCTAGTAAGCCTCTAGTTGACTAGCTCATTGATCAATAGATAGTCATGGTTTCCTGACTATGGACATGGGGATGTCATTGATAACGGGATCACATCATTAGGAGAATGATGTGATGGACAAGACCCAAACCTAAGCATAGCACAAAGATCGTGTAGTTCGTTTGCTAGAGCTTTTCTGAATGTCAAGTATCATTCCTTAGACCATGAGATTGTGCAACTCCCGGATACTGTAGGAATGCTTTGGGTGTATCAAACGTCACAACGTAACTGGGTGACTATAAAGGTGCACTACAGGTATCTCCGAAAGTGTTTGTTGGGTTGGCACGAATCGAGACTGGGATTTGTCACTCCGTATGACGGAGAGGTATCTCTGGGCCCACTCGGTAAGACATCATCATAATGAGCTCAATGTGATCAAGGTGTTGTTCACGGGATGATGTGTTACGGGAACGAGTAAAGAGACTTGCCAGTAACGAGATTGAACAAGGTATCGGTATACCGATGATCGAATCTCGGGCAAGTATCGTACCGATAGACGAAGGGAAATGAGTACGGGATTGATTAAGTCCTCGACATCGTGGTTCATCCAATGAGATCATCGAGGAGCATGTGGGAGCCAACATGGGTATCCATATCCCGCTGTTGGTTATTGACCGGAGATCGTCTCGGTCATGTTTGCATGTCTCCCGAACCCGTAGGGTCTACACACTTAAGGTTCGATGACGCTAGGGTTGTAAAGATATTAGTATGCAGCAAACCGAAGGTTGTTCGGAGTCCCGGATGAGATCCCGGACGTCACGAGAGGTTCCGGAATGGTCCGGAGGTAAAGAATTATATATAGGAAGTGCCGTTTCGGCCATCGGGAAGGATTCGGGGGTCACCGGTATTGTACCGGGACCACCGGATGGGTCCCAGGGGTCCACCGGGTGGGGCCACCCATCCCGGAGGGCCCCGTGGGCTGAAGTGGGGAGGGAACCAGCCCATAGTGGGCTGGTGCGCCTCCCCTTGGGTCCCCCTCATGCGCCTAGGGTTGGAAACCCTAGGGGAGGGGGCGCCCCACTTGCCTTGGGGGGCAATCCACCCCCCTTGGCCGCCCCCCAGGAGATGGATCTCCAGGGCCGGCGCCCCCCTAGGGGGCCTATATAAAGGGGGAGGGAGGGCAGCCGCACCCTGCAGCCTTGGCGCCTCCCTATCCCCTGTTACACCTCTCCCTCTCTTCGTAGACGCTTGGCGAAGCCCTGCTGGAATTCTGTTGCATCCACCACCACGCCGTCGTGCTGCTGGATCTTCATCAACCTCTCCTTCCCCCTTGCTGGATCAAGAAGGAGGAGACGTCATCTCGACCGTACGTGTGTTGAACGCGGAGGTGCTGTCCGTTCGGCACTAGGTCATCGGTGATTCGGATCACGACGAGTACGACTCCATCATCCACGTTCTTCTTGAACGGTTCCGTTGCGATCTACAAGTGGTATGTAGATGCTCTCCTATCCCCTCGTTGCTAGAATACTCCATAGATAGATCTTGGTGATGCGTAGGAAAATTTTAATTTCTGCTACGATCCCCAACAGTGGCATCATGAGCTAGGTCTATGCGTAGTTTCTATGCATGAGTAGAACAGAAAGTAGTTGTGGGCGTCGAATTGTCAATTCTTCTTGCCATTACTAGTCCTATCTTGATTCAGCGGTATTGTGGGATGAAGCGGCCCGGACCAACCTTACACGTACGCTTACGTGAGACCGGTTCCACCGACTGACATGCACTAGTTCCATAAGGTGGCTAGCGGGTGTCTGTCTCTCCCACTTTAGTTGGATCGGATTCGATGAACAGGGTCCTTATGAAGGGTAAATAGAGATTGAAAATTCACGTTGTCGTTTTGACGTAGGTAAGAAACGTTCTTGCTAGCAACCTATAGCAGCCACGTAAAAACTTGCAACAACAATTAGAGGACGTCTAACTTGTTTTTGCAGCAAGTGCTTTGTGATGTGATATGGCCAGAAGTTGTGATGAATCATGTATGTGATGTATGAGATGATATTGTTATTGTAATAGGAATCACGACTTGCATGTCGATGAGTATGACAACCGGCATGAGCCATAGGAGTTGTCTTTATTTATTTATGACCTGCGTGTCAACTTAAATCGTCATGTAATTACTTTACTTTATTGCTAAAGCGTTAGCCATAGTAGTAGAAGTAATAGTTGACGTGACAACTTCATGAAGACACGATGATGGAGATCATGATGATGGAGATCATGGTGTCATGCCGGTGACGACGATGAACATGGCGCCCCGAAGATGGAGATCAAAGGAGCGAAATGATGTTGGCCATATCATGTCACTATTTGATTGCATGTGATGTTTATCATGTTTTTACATCTTATTTGCTTAGAACGACGGTAGCATAAATAAGATGATCCCTCATTAAAATATAAAAAATGTGTTCTCCCTAACTGTGCACCGTTGCTAAGGTTCGTCATTCCGAAGCACCACGTGATGATCGGGTGTGATAGGTCCTTACGTTCGCATACAACAGGTGTAAGCCAGATTTACACACGCAATACACTTAGGTTGGATTAACGAGCCTAGCATGTACATACATGGCCTCGGAACACGGAGGACCGAAAGGTCGAACATGAGTCGTATAGAGGATACGATCAACATGGAGATGTTCACCGATGATAACTAGTCCGTCTCACGTGATGATCGGACACGACCTAGTTGACTCGGATCATGTATCACTTAGATGACTAGAGGGATGTCAAATATGAGTGGGAGTTCATTCATTAATTCGATTAGATGAACTTAATTATCATGAACTTAGTCTAAATATTTAAAATATGTCTTGTAGATCAAATGGCCCATGCTAATGTCACCCTCAACTTCAACGCGTTCCTAGAGAAAACCAAGCTGAAAGATGATGGCAGCAACTATTCGGACTGGGTCCGAAACCTGAGGATCATGCTCATAGCAGCCAAGAAAGATTATGTCCTAGAAGCACCACTAGGTGAAGCACCATTCCCAGCAAACCAGGACGTTATGAACGCCCATCAGTCACGTGCTGATGATTACTCCCTCGTTCAGTGCGGCATGCTTTACAGCTTAGAACTGGGGCTCCAAAAGCGTTTTGAGCAACACGGAGCATATGAGATGTTCGAGAAGCTGAAATTGATTTTCCAAGTTCATGCCCAGGTCGAGAGATATGATGTCTCCGACAAGTTCTTTAGCTTCAAGATGGAGGAAAATAGCTCAGTCAGTGAACACATACTCAAGATGTCTGGGTTGCACAACCGCTTGACTCAGCTGGAAGTTAATCTCCCGGATGAGGCGGTCATTGACAGAATCCTTCAGTCGCTCCCACCTAGCTACAAGAGCTTCGTGATGAACTACAATATGCAGGGGATGGAAAAGACCATTCCCGAGTTGTATTCAATGCTGAAATCAGCGGAGGTGGAGATCAAAAAGGAACATCAAGTGTTGATGGTGAATAAAACCACTAAGTTTAAGAAAGGCAAGGGTAAGAAGAACTTCAAGAAGGACGGCAAAGAGGTTGTCGCGCCTGGTAAATCAGTTGCCAGGAAGAAGTCAAAGAATGGACCCAAGCCTGAAACTGAGTGCTTTTATTGCAAGGGAAATGGTCACTGGAAGCGGAATTGCCCCAAGTACATAGCGGATAAGAAGGCCGGCAACACCAATGGAATATGTGATATACATGTTATTGATGTGTACCTTACCAGCACTCGTAGTAGCTCCTGGGTATTTGATACCGGTGCAGTTGCTCATATTTGTAACTCAAAGCAGGAGTTGCGGAATAAACGGAGACTGGCGAAGGACGAGGTGACGATGCGCGTCGGGAATGGTTCCAGGGTCGATGTGATCGCCGTCGGCACGCTACCTCTACATTTACCTATGGGATTAGTTTTAAACCTCAATAATTGTTATTTAGTGCCAAGTTTGTGTTGGGGAACGTTGCAGAAAATTAAAATTTTTCCTACGGTTTCACCAAGATCCATCTATGAGTTCATCTAGCAACGAGTATTCAGATTAGATAGCATCTGCATACCACTTTGTAGATCGCAACGGAAGCGTTCGAGTGAACGTGGATGAGATAGTCGTACTCGCCGTGATCCAATTCATCGATGATCTAGTGCCGAACGGGCGGCACCTCCGCGTTCAACACACGTACGGAAAGCGTGACGTCTCCTCCTTCTTGATCCAGCAAGGGGAAGGAGAGATTGATGAAGATCCAGTAGCACGACGGCGTGATGGTGGATGCAGCAGAACTCCGGCAGGGCTTCGCTAAGCAACTACGGGAGGAGGAGGAGGTGTTGCAGGGAGAGGGAGGCGCCAGGGCAATGGGTGGTCAGCCCCCCCTCCCCTCCCCCTTTTATATAACCCCTAGGGGGGGCGCCGGCCCTAGGAGATGGAATCTCCTAGGGGGGGCGGCGGCCAGGGAAGGGGGGCTTGCCCCCCAAGCAAGGGGGGCGCCCCCTTTAGGGTTTTCCCTCCCCCCCAAACCCTAGGCGCATGGGCCCTTGGGGGGGGGAGGTGCACCAGCCCACTATGGGCTGGTTCCCTCCCTCATACAGCCCACGGGGCCCTCCGGGATAGGTGGCCCCACCCGGTGGACCCCCCGGGACCCTCCGGTGGTCCCGGTACAATAGCGATAACCCCGAAACTTGTCCCGATGTCCGTATGATGACTTTCCATATATAAATCTTTACCTCCGGACCATTCCGAAACTCCTCGTGACGTCCGGGATCTCATCCGGGACTCCGAACAACATTCGGGTTACTGCATATACATATCTTCACAACCCTAGCGTCACCGAACCTTAAGTGTGTAGACCCTACGGGTTCGGGAGACATGTAGACATGACCGAGACGGCTCTCGGGCAATAACCAACAGCGGGATCTAGATACCCATGTTGGCTCCCACATGCTCCACGATGATCTCATCGGATGAACCACGATGTCAAGGATTCAATTAATCCCGTATATGATTCCCTTTGTCAATCGGTATTTTACTTGCCCGAGATTCGATCGTCGGTATCCCAATACGTCGTTCAATCTCGTTACCGGCAAGTCACTTTTCTCGTACCGCAATGCATGATCCCGTGATCAAACACTTTGATCACCTTGAGCTCATTATGATGATGCATTACCGAGAGGGCCCGGTGATACCTCTCCGTCAAGCGGAGTGACAAATCCCAGTCTTGATCCATGTCAACCCAACAGACACTTTCAGAGATACCCGTAGTATACCTTTATAGTCACCCAGTTACGTTGTGACGTTTGGCACACCCAAAGCACTCCTACGGTATCCGGGAGTTACACGATCTCATGGTCTAAGGAAAGGATACTTGACATTGGAAAACTCTAGCAAACGAATTATGCGATCTTATGCTATGTTTAGGATTGGGTCTTGTCCATCACATCATTCTCCTAATGATGTGATCTCGTTATCGATGACATCCAATGTCCATAGTCAGGAAACCATGACTATCTGTCGATCAACGAGCTAGTCAACTAGAGGCTCACTAGGGACATATTGTTGTCTGTTATTCACACATGTATTACGATTTCCGGATAACACAATTATAGCACGAATAAAGACAATTATCATGAATAAGGAAATATAATAATAATGCTTTTATTATTGCCTCTAGGGCATATTTCCAACAGTCTCCCACTTGCACTAGAGTCAATAATCTAGTTACATTGTGATGAATCGAACACCCATAGAGTTCTGGTGCTGATCATGTTTTGCCTTAGGGAGAGGTTTAGTAAACGGATCTGCGACATTCAGATCCGTGTGCACATTACAAATTTCTATGTCTCCATCTTGAACATTTTCACGAATGGAGTTGAAGCGACGCTTAATGTGCCTGGTCTTCTTGTGAAACCTGGGCTCCTTTGCAAGTGCAATAGCTCCAGTGTTGTCACAGAAGAGCTTGATTGGTCCCGACGCATTGGGTATGACTCCGAGGTCGGTGATGAACTCCTTCACCCAAATTGCTTCATGTGCCGCCTCCGAGGCTGCCATGTACTCCGCTTCACATGTAGATCCCGCCACGACGCTTTGCTTGCAACTGCACTAGCTTACTGCCCCACCATTCAAAATATACACGTATCCGGTTTGTGACTTAGAGTCATCCAGATCTGTGTCGAAGCTAGCGTCGACGTAACCTTTTACGACGAGCTCTTCGTCACCTCCATAAAGGAGAAAATTTTCCTTAGTCGTTTTCAGGTACTTCAGGATATTCTTGACCGCTGTCCAGTGTTCCTTGCCGGGATTACTTTGGTACCTTCCTACCAAACTTACGGCAAGGTTTACATCAGGTCTGGTACACAGCATGGCATACATAATAGAACCTATGGCTGAGGCATAGGGGATGACGCTCATCTCTTCTATTTCTTCTGCCGTGGTCGGACATTGAGCCGAGCTCAATTTCACACCTTGTAACATAGGTAAGAACCCTTTCTTAAATTGATCCATATTGAACTTCTTCAATATTTTATCAAGGTATGTGCTTTGTGAAAGACCTATGAGGCGTCTTGATCTATCTCTATAGATTTTGATGCCTAATATATAAGCAGCTTCTCCAAGGTCCTTCATTGAAAAGCTCTTATTCAAATAGGCCTTAATGCTGTCCAAGAGTTCTATATCATTTCCCATCAAAAGTATGTCATCTACATATAATATGAGAAATGCTACAGAGCTCCCACTCACTTTCTTGTAAACACAGGCTTCTCCATAAGTCTGTGTAAACCCAAACGCTTTGATCATCTCATCAAAGCGAATGTTCCAACTCCGAGATGCTTGCACCAGCCCATAAATCGAGCGTTGGAGCATGCACACCTTGTCAGCATTCTTAGGATCGACAAAACCTTCCGGCTGCATCATATACAATTCTTCCTTAAGGAAACCATTAAGGAATGCCGTTTTGACGTCCATTTGCCATATCTCATAATCATAGTATGCGGCAATTGCTAACATGATTCGGACGGACTTCAGCTTCGCTACCGGTGAGAAAGTCTCATCATAGTCAACCCCTTGAACTTGTCGATAACCCTTAGCGACAAGCCAAGCTTTATAGATGGTCACATTACCATCCGCGTCTGTCTTCTTCTTAAAGATCCATTTATTTTCTATGGCTCGCCGTTCAACGGGCAAGTTAGTCAAAGTGCATACTTCGTTTTCATACATGGATCCTATCTCGGATTTCATGGCTTCCAGCCATTTGTCAGAATCCGGGCCCGCCATTGCTTCCTCATAGTTTGAAGGTTCACCGTTGTCTAACAACATGATTTCCAAGACAGGGTTTCCGTACCACTCTGGTGCGGAACGTGTCCTTGTGGACCTTCGAATTTCAGTAGGAGCTTGATTAGAAGTTTCTTTATCATTATCATTAATTTCCTCTCTAGTCGGTGCAGGCACCTCAGAAACGTTTTCTTGAGTTTCGCCGTTTTCCGGTTCAAGAGGCAACACTTCATCAAGTTCTACTTTCCTCCCACTTACTTCTTTCGAGAGAAACTCTTTCTCTAGAAAGGATCCATTCTTGGCAACAAAGATCTTGCCTTCGGATCTGAGGTAGAAGGTATACCCAACAGTTTCTTTAGGGTATCCTATGAAGACGCATTTTTCCGACTTGGGTTCGAGCTTTTCAGGTTGAAGTTTCTTGACATAAGCATCGCATCCCCAAACTTTTAGAAACGACAGCTTAGGTTTCTTCCCAAACCATAATTCATACGGTGTCGTCTCAACGGATTTCGACGGAGCCCTATTTAAAGTGAATGCGGCAGTCTCTAAAGCATAGCCCCAAAAACATAGTGGTAAGTCGGTAAGAGACATCATAGATCGCACCATATCTAATAGAGTGCGATTACAACGTTCGGACACACCATTACGCTGAGGTGTTCCAGGCGGCGTGAGTTGTGAAACAATTCCACATTTTCTTAAGTGTGTGCCAAATTCGTGACTCAAGTATTCTCCTCCACGATCTGATCGTAGAAACTTGATCCTTTTATCACGCTGATTTTCAACCTCACTCTGAAATTCTTTGAACTTTTCAAAGGTCTCAGACTTGTGTTTCATTAAGTAGACATACCCATATCTACTCAAGTCATCAGTGAGGGTGAGAACATAACGATAGCCACCGCGAGCCTCAACACTCATTGGACCGCACACATCGGTATGTATGATTTCCAATAAGTTGGTTGCTCGTTCCATTGTTCCTGAGAACGGAGTCTTGGTCATTTTACCCATGAGGCATGGTTCGCACGTGTCAAATGATTCATAATCAAGAGACTCTAAAAGTCCATCTGCATGGAGCTTCTTCATGCGTTTGACACCTATGTGACCAAGGCGGCAGTGCCACAAATATGTGGGACTATTGTTATCAACTTTAACTCTTTTGGTATTCACACAATTAATATGTGTATCATCACGTACGAGATTCATTAAGAATAAACCATTAACCATCGGAGCATGACCATAAAACATATCTCTCATATAAATAGAACAACCATTATTCTCGGATTTAAATGAGTAGCCATCTCGAATTAAACGAGATCCAGACACAATGTTCATGCTCAAACTTGGTACTAAATAACAATTATTGAGGTTTAAAACTAATCCCGTAGGTAAATGTAGAGGCAGCGTGCCGACGGCGATCACATCGACCTTGGAACCATTCCCGACGCGCATCGTCACCTCGTCCTTCGCCAGTCTCCGTTTATTCCGCAGCTCCTGCTTTGAGTTACAAATGTGAGCAACTGCACCGGTATCAAATACCCAAGAGCTACTACGAGTACTGGTAAGGTACACATCAATTACATGTATATCACATATATCTTTGGTTTTGCCGGCCTTCTTGTCCGCTAAGTATTTGGGGCAGTTCCGCTTCCAGTGACCACTTCCCTTGCAATAAAAGCACTCAGTTTCGGGCTTGGGTCCATTCTTTGGCTTCTTCCCGGCAACTTGCTTACCGGGCGCGGCAACTTCCTTGCCATCCTTCTTGAAGTTCTTTTTACCCTTGCCCTTCTTGAACTTAGTGGTTTTATTCACCATCAACACTTGATGCTCCTTCTTGATTTCTACCTCTGCTGATTTCAGCATAGCATATACCTCAGGAATGGTCTTTACCATCCCCTGCATATTGTAGTTCATCACAAAGCTCTTGTAGCTAGGTGGAAGCGACTGGAGGATTCTGTCAATGACCACTTCATCCGGGAGATTAACTTCCAGTTGAGTCAAGCGGTTGTGCAACCCAGACATTTTGAGTATGTGCTCACTGACAGAGCTATTTTCCTCCATCTTACAGCTAAAGAATTTGTTGGAGATCTCATATCTCTCGACCCGGGCATGAGCTTGGAAAACCATTTTCAGCTCTTCGAACATCTCATATGCTCCATGTCTCTCAAAACGCTTTTGGAGCCCCGGCTCTAAGCTGTAAAGCATGCCGCACTGAACGAGGGAGTAATCATCGCATCGCGACTGCCAAGCGTTCATAACGTCTTGTTGTGCAGGGAGAATAGGTGCGTCACCCAGCGGTGCTCGTAGGACATAATCTTTCTTGGCAGCTATGAGGATGATCCTCAGGTTTCGGACCCAGTCCGTATAGTTGCTACCATCGTCTTTCAGCTTGGTTTTCTCTAGGAACGCGTTGAAGTTGAGGACTACGTTGGCCATTTGATCTACAAGACATATTGTAAATATTTAGACTAAGTTCATGATAATAAAGTTCATTTAATCAAATTATTTAATGAACTCCCACTTAGATAGACATCCCTCTTCCAGTTATCTAAGTATTACATGATCCGAGTCAACTAGGCCATGTCCGATCATCACGTGAGACGGACTAGTCAACATCGGTGAACATCTTCATGTTGATCGTATCTTCTATACGACTCATGCTCGACCTTTCGGTCTTCTGTGTTCCGAGGCCATGTCTGTACATGCTAGGCTCGTCAAGTCAACCTAAGTGTTTTGCGTGTGTAAATCTGTCTTACACCCGTTGTATGTGAACGTTAGAATCTATCACACCCGATCATCACGTGGTGCTTCGAAACAACGAACTGTCGCAACGGTGCACAGTTAGGGTGAACACTTTCTTGAAATTATTATGAGGGATCATCTTATTTACTACCGTCGTTCTAAGTAAACAAGATGCAAAACATGATAAACATCACATGCAATCAAATAATAAACGTGACATGATATGGCCAATATCACATAGCTCCTTCGATCTCCATCTTGGGGCTCCATGATCATCTTGTCACCGGCTTGACACCATGATCTTCATCATCATGATCTTCATCATCGTGTCTCCATGAAGTTGCTCGCCAACTATTACTTCTACTACTATGGCTAACGCGTTTAGCAATAAAGTAAAGTAATTTACATGGCGTTTCTCAATGACACGCAGGTCATACAAAAAATAAAGACAACTCCTATGGCTCCTGCCGGTTGTCATACTCATCGACATGCAAGTCGTGATTCCTATTACAATAGCATGAACATCTCATACATCACATATAGATCATTCATCATTCATCACAACTTTGGCCATATCATATCACAAAGCACTTGCTGCAAAAACAAGTTAGACGTCCTCTAATTGTTGTTGCAAGTTTTACGTGGCTGAATTAGGGTTCTAGCAAGAACGTTTTCTTACCTACGTAAAAGCCACAACGTGATTTGTCAACTTCTATTTACCCTTCATAAGGACCCTTTTCATCGAATCCGCTCCAACTAAAGTGGGAGAGACAGACACCCGCCAGCCACCTTATGCAACTAGTGCATGTTAGTCAGTGGAACCGGTCTCACGTAAGCGTACGTGTAAGGTTGGTCCGGGCCGCTTCATCCCACAATACCGCTGAAGCAAGATAAGACTAGTAGCGGCAAGAAAAGTTGACAACATCTACGCCCACAACAAGTTGTGTTCTACTCGCGCAAGAAGAACTACGCATAGACCTAGCTCATGATGCCACTGTTGGGGAACGTTGCAGAAAATTAAATTTTTTCCTACGGTTTCACCAAGATCCATCTATGAGTTCATCTAGCAACGAGTATTCAGATTAGATAGCATCTACATACCACTTTGTAGATCGCAACGGAAGCGTTCGAGTGAACGTGGATAAGATAGTCGTACTCGCCGTGATCCAATTCACCGATGATCTAGTGCCGAACGGACGGCACCTCCGCGTTCAACACACGTACGGAAAGCGTGACGTCTCCTCCTTCTTGATCCAGCAAGGGGTAAGGAGAGATTGATGAAGATCCAGCAGCACGACGGCGTGGTGGTGGATGCAGCAGAACTCCGGCAGGGCTTCGCTAAGC
Source organism: Aegilops umbellulata (assembly GCA_032464435.1). NCBI lineage: Eukaryota > Viridiplantae > Streptophyta > Magnoliopsida > Poales > Poaceae > Aegilops > Aegilops umbellulata. Next base: position 477,966,368 of record CP136055.1, read on the forward strand.
AACTACGGGAGGAGGAGGAGGTGTTGCAGGGAGAGGGAGGCGCCAGGGCAATGGGTGGTCAGCCCCCCTCCCCTCCCCCTTTTATATAACCCCTAGGGGGGCGGCGCCGGCCCTAGGAGATGGAATCTCCTAGGGGGGGCGGCGACCAGGGAAGGGGGGCTTGCCCCCCAAGCAAGGGGGGCGCCCCCTTTAGGGTTTTACCTCCCCCCCAAACCCTAGGCGCATGGGCCCTGGGGGGGGGGAGGTGCACCAGCCCACTATGGGCTGGTTCCCTCCCTCATACAGCCCACGGGGCCCTCCGGGATAGGTGGCCCCACCCGGTGGACCCCCCGGGACCCTCCGGTGGTCCCGGTACAATACCGATAACCCCGAAACTTGTCCCGATGTCCGTATGATGACTTTCCATATATAAATCTTTACCTCCGGACCATTCCGAAACTCCTCGTGACGTCCGGGATCTCATTCGGGACTCCGAACAACATTCGGGTTACTGCATATACATATCTTCACAACCCTAGCGTCACCGAACCTTAAGTGTGTAGACCCTACGGGTTCGGGAGACATGTAGACATGACCGAGACGGCTCTCGGGCAATAACCAACAGCGGGATCTGGATACCCATGTTGGCTCCCACATGCTCCACGATGATCTCATCGGATGAACCACGATGTCAAGGATTCAATTAATCCCGTATACGATTCCCTTTGTCAATCGGTATTTTACTTGCCCGAGATTCGATCGTCGGTATCCCAATACCTCGTTCAATCTCGTTACCGGCAAGTCACTTTTCTCGTACCGCAATGCATGATCCCGTGATCAAACACTTTGATCACCTTGAGCTCATTATGATGATGCATTACCGAGAGGGCCCGGTGATACCTCTCCGTCAAGCGGAGTGACAAATCCCAGTCTTGATCCATGTCAACCCAACAGACACTTTTAGAGATACCCGTAGTATACCTTTATAGTCACCCAGTTACGTTGTGACGTTTGGCACACCCAAAGCACTCCTACGGTATCCGGGAGTTACACGATCTCATGGTCTAAGGAAAGGATACTTGACATTGGAAAACTCTAGCAAACGAATTATGCGATCTTATGCTATGTTTAGGATTGGGTCTTGTCCATCACATCATTCTCCTAATGATGTGATCTCGTTATCGATGACATCCAATGTCCATAGTCAGGAAACCATGACTATCTGTCGATCAACGAGCTAGTCAACTAGAGGCTCACTAGGGACATATTGTTGTCTGTTATTCACACATGTATTACGATTTCCGGATAACACAATTATAGCACGAATAAAGACAATTATCATGAATAAGGAAATATAATAATAATGCTTTTATTATTGCCTCTAGGGCATATTTCCAATAGTTTGAGCATGAACATTGTATCTGGATCTCGATTAATTCGAGATGGCTACTCATTTAAATCCAAGAATAATGGTTGTTCTATTTATATGAGTGATATGTTTTATGGTCATGCTCCGATGGTCAATGGTTTATTCTTAATGAATCTCGTACGTGATGATACACATATTCATAGTGTGAATACCAAAAGAATTAAAGTTGATAACGATAGTCCCACATACTTGTGGCACTGCCGCCTTGGTCACATTGGTGTCAAGCGCATGAAGAAGCTCCATGCTGATGGACTTTTAGAGTCTCTCGATTATGAATCATTTGACACATGCGAACCATGCCTCATGGGCAAAATGACCAAGACTCCATTCTTAGGGACAATGGAGCGAGCAACCAACTTATTGGAAATCATACATACTGATGTGTGCGGTCCAATGAGTGTCGAGGCTCGCGGAGGATATCGTTATGTTCTCACTCTCACTGATGACTTGAGTAGATATGGGTATGTCTACTTGATGAAACACAAGTCTGTGACCTTTGAAAAGTTCAAGGAATTTCAGAGTGAGGTTGAGAATCAACGTGACAGAAAAATATAGTTCTTACGATCAGATCCTGGGGGAAAATATTTAAGTCACGAATTTGGCACACACTTAAGAAAATGTGGAATCGTTTCACAACTCACGCTTCCCGGAACACCTCAGCGTAACGGTGTGTCCGAACGTCGTAATCACACTCTATTGGATATGGTGCGATCTATGATGTCTCTTACCGATCTACCACTCTAATTTTGGGGCTATGCTTTAGAGACTGCCGTATTCACTTTAAATAGGGCTCCGTCAAAATCCGTTGAGACGACACCGTATGAATCATGGTTTGGAAAGAAACCTAAGCTGTCATTTCTGAAAGTTTGGGGTTGCGATGCTTATGTCAAGAAACTTCAACCTGAAAAGCTCGAACCCAAATCGGAAAAATGCGTCTTCATAGGATATCCCAAAGAAACAGTTGGGTATACCTTCTACCTCAGATCCGAAGGCAAGATCTTTGTTGCCAAGAACGAGTCCTTTCTAGAGAAAGAGTTTCTCGCGAAAGAAGTAAGTGGGAGGAAAGTAGAGCTTGATGAAGTACTACCTCTTGAAAATCAGAGTAGCGCAGCTCAGGAAAATGTTCCTGTGGTGCCTGCACTGATTCGAGAGGAGGTTAATGATGATGATCAAGATACTTCTGATCAAGATCCTACTGAACTTCGTAGGTCCACAAGGACACGTTCCGCACCAGAGTGGTACGGCAAACCTGTCCTGGAAATCATGTTGTTGGACAACGGTGAACCTTCGAACTATGAAGAAGCGATGGCGGGCCCAGATTCCAACAAATGGCTAGAAGCCATGAAATCCGAGATAGAATCCATGTATGAAAACAAAGTATGGACTTTGAATGACTTGCCCGATGATCGGCGAGCCATAGAAAATAAATGGATCTTTAAGAAGAAGACAGATGCGGATGGTAATGTGACCATCTATAAGGCTCGACTTGCCGCTAAGGGTTATCGACAAGTTCAAGGGGTTGACTACGATGAGACTTTCTCACCCGTAGCAAAGCTGAAGTCCGTCCGAATCATGTTAGCAATTGCCGCATTCTATGATTACGAGATATGGCAAATGGACGTCAAAAAGGCATTCCTTAACGGCTTTCTTAAGGAAGAATTGTATATGATGCAGCCGGAAGGTTTTGTCGATCCTAAGAATGCTAACAAGGTATGCAAGCTCCAGCGCTCAATCTATGGGCTGGTGCAAGCATCTCGAAGTTGGAACATTCGCTTTGATGAGATGATCAAAGCGTTTGGGTTTATGGAGACTTATGGAGAAGCCTGCGTTTACAAGAAAGTGAGTGGGAGCTCTGTAGCATTTCTCATATTATATGTGGATGACATAATATTGATGGGAAATGATATAGAATTCTTGGAAAACATAAAGGCCTATTTGAACAAGTGTTTTTCAATGAAGGACCTTGGAGAAGCTGCTTATATATTAGGCATCAAGATCTATAGAGATAGATCGAGACGCCTCATCGGTCTTTCACAAAGTACGTACCTTGACAAGATTTTGAAGAAGTTCAAAATGGATCAGTCCAAGAAGGGGTTCTTGCCTATATTGCAAGGTGTGCGATTGAGCACGTCTCAATGCCCGACCATGGCAAAAGATATAGAAGAGATGAGTGTCATCCCCTATGCCTCAGCCATAGGGTCTATTATGTATGCCATGCTGTGTACCAGACCCAATGTAAACCTTGCCATAAGTTTGGTAGGTAGGTACCAAAGTAATCCCGGCAAGGAACACTGGACAACGGTCAAAAACATCCTGAAGTACCTGAAAAGGACTAAGGATATGTTTCTCGTTTATGGAGGTGCCGAAGAGCTCGTCGTAAAGGGTTACGTCGACGCCAGCTTCGACACAGATTTGGATGACTCCAAGTCACAAACCGGATACGTGTATATTTTGAATGGAGGGGCAGTAAGCTGGTGCAGTTGCAAGCAAAGCGTCGTGGCGGGATCTACATGTGAAGCAGAGTATATGGCAGCCTCAGAGGCAGCACAAGAAGCAGTCTGGGTGAAGGAGTTCATTACCGACCTAGAGTCATACCCAATGCGTCGGACCCGATGACTCTCTTCTGTGACAACACTGGAGCAATTGCCCTTGCGAAGGAGCCGAGGTTTCATAGGAAGACCAGGCATATCAAGTGTCGCTTCTACTCCATTCGTGAAAGTGTTCAAAATGGATACATAGAGATTTGTAAAGTACATACGGACCTGAATGTGGCAGATCCGTTGACTAAACCTCTCCCTAGAGCAAAACATGATCAACACCAAAATTCCATGGGTGTGCGATTCATCACAATGTAACTAGACTATTGTCTCTAGTGCAAGTGGGAGACTATTGGAAATATGCCCTAGAGGCAATAATAAAAGGATTATTATATTTCCTTGTTCATGATAATTGTCTATTGTTCATGCTATAATTGTATTGTCCGGAAATCATAATACATGTGTGAATACATAGACCACAATGTGTCCCTAGTAAGCCTCTAGTTGACTAACTCGTTGATCAATAGATAGTCATGGTTTCCTGACTATGGACATGGGGATGTCATTGATAACGGGATCACATCATTAGGAGAATGATGTGATGGACAAGACCCAAACGTAAGCATAGCACAAAGATCGTGTAGTTCGTTTGCTAGAGCTTTTCCAAATGTCAAGTATCATTCCTTAGACCATGAGATTGTGCAACTCCCGGATACCATAGGAATGCTTTGGGTGTATCAAACGTCACAACGTAACTGGGTGACTATAAAGGTGCACTACAGGTATCTCTGAAAGTGTTTGTTGGGTTGGCACGAATCGAGACTGGGATTTGTCACTCCGTATGATGGAGAGGTATCTCTGGGCCCACTCGGTAAGACATCATCATAATGAGCTCAATGTGATCAAGGTGTTGTTCACGGGATGATGTGTTACGGGAACGAGTAAAGAGACTTGCCAGTAACGAGATTGAACAAGGTATCGGTATACCGACGATCGAATCTCGGGCAAGTATCGTACCGATAGACGAAGGGAATTGAGTACGGGATTGATTAAGTCCTCGACATCGTGGTTCATAAGATGAGATCATCGAGGAGCATGTGGGAGCCAACATGGGTATCCAGATCCCGCTGTTGGTTATTGACCGAATATCGTCTCGTTCATGTCTGCATGTCTCCCGAACCCGTAGGGTCTACACACTTAAGGTTCGGTGACGCTAGGGTTGTAAAGATATTAGTATGCAGCAAACCAAAGGTTGTTCGGAGTCCCGGATGAGATCTCGGACGTCACGAGAGGTTCTGGAATGGTCCGGAGGTTAAGAATTATATATAGGAAGTGTCGTTTCGGCCATCGGGAATGATTCGGGGGTCACCGGTATTGTACCGGAACCACCGGATGGGTCCCGGGGGTCCACCGAGTGGGGCCACCCATCCCAGAGGGCCCCGTGGGCTGAAGTGGGGAGGGTACCAGCCCATAGTGGGCTGGTGCGCCTCCCCTTGGGCCCCCCTCATGCGCCTAGGGTTGGAAACCCTAGGGGAGGGGGCGCCCCATTTGCCTTGGGGGGCAATCCACCCCCCTTGGCCGCCCCCCCAGGATTTGGATCTCCAGGGCCGGCGCCCCCCCTAGGGGGCCTATATAAAGGGGGGGAGGGAGGGCAGCCGCACCCTGCAGCCTTGGCGCCTCCCTCTCCCCTGTTACACCTCTCCCTCTCTCCGTAGACGCTTGGCGAAGCCCTGCTGGAATTCTGCTGCATCCACCACCACGCCGTCGTGCTGCTGGATCTTCATCAACCTCTCCTTCCCCCTTGCTGGATCAAGAAGCAGGAGACATCATCCCGACCGTACGTGTGTTGAACGCGGAGGTGCTGTCCGTTCGGCACTAGGTCATCGGTGATTCGGATCACGGCGAGTACGACTCCATCATCCACGTTCTTCTTGAACGGTTCCGTTGCGATCTACAAGTGGTATGTAGATGCTCTCCTATCCCCTCGTTGCTAGAATACTCCATAAATAGATCTTGGTGATGCGTAGGAAAATTTTAATTTCTGCTACGATCTCCAACACCTGGAGTGCAGGACAATTTCAAGGCATGTGGAGTAGCAGACTTTGTTGGGCAAAAGCTCACAAAGTGGAATGAGGAGCTTATCATGCAGTTCCACTCCACAGCACATTTTTACCCAGATGGGAGGATCATTTGGATGTCTGAAGGTACAAGGTACCAATCAACAGTTGCTAAGTGGGCACAGCTTATCAATGCCCCAGAGGAAAATGAGGATGACTTGGAGGTCTATTCCAAGAAGAAGATGGATCACAACTCCATGATCAACATGTACAAAGAGATCCCTTAGAAGGCACTTGAAACTTTCAAGTATGGATCTGTACACTATCTTCTGTCAGGGTTGCCAACCATAAATTGGATCTTAAGGCACACTCTGCTGCCCAAGTCAGGTGATCACAAGATGATTAGAGGCCATGCAATCAATTTGCTTCATATCTTTGACGTGCCTCAGAAATTCAAAGTCATGAGCCTTATGATAGAAACAATCAAGAGGACTGCAGCAGACCAGAAGAGGAGCTGTGGATATGCCCCTCAGATCTAGGAACTGATCAACTCCAAGATGGGCACAGGCATATACCTTCTGGACAAGGAACATTTGCCTATCTATCCAGATTTTGAGGACAATGAAGTTGTGATGAACAAAGATGAACCATCTTCAGCCCATGCACAAGCACAAAAGGAGAAGGCAAGGAAGGAAAAAGCTACTAGGATGCCAACTCAAGAGGAGGCATCTGAATACTTTTTGAAAACCAAGCAGGAGCAGCTCAGTTACTTTATTGCATCCACCCTGCGGATTGAGAAAGGACTGGCCACCCTAACTCAGAACCAGGCAAGCTTAGAGAGAATCGTAGAACATAAGTTCTATGACTTGGATATCAAGGTGACAGAGATTCAGACTGCAGTGGAGCAGCTCCAAGATGACATGCAGGAGAGGAAAGGGAAGACAACCACTGATGCATTTGCCAGAGTGCCACGAGCTCAGAGGTCCAGTGCAGTGCCAGTTCTTGACACAAGAGCCACTGCCTCAGCTCCAGCCACAGCACCAGCCCAACCTGCTCCAGCATCCACTTCAGCTCCAGCTCCAACCACGTCTATGGAAGCCTTCGTCCTTGGAGTGATCCAGACTCCACCACCACCTGAAGATCAAGCCTGAGTGTCGATTTAGCACTATGCATTTTCTAGGAACTTTTTGGTAACTTGTTGCCAAAGGGGGAGAAAATGTATAGATCATAGGCTTCAAGAGAGAGTGTTGCTTTTCTCTCTTGTTTTATTTGGTGGTTTTTCAGCATTGTTTTCTTTTGGTTGAGATACTTTGATATGCTTGTGAGACATTGATGATCATGTGTTTGATCATAAGCTACACTTATGCATGCTTGATATATTTTATCTATCTTATGTGATCATTCACTTTCCTTGGTGATGAGTGCATTTATTTAATTCTTATCATTTTGAGCGCTCCACCAAGATGTATGTGACATGGAAGAGTAACCCATAATTCTAACTCCTTGTGCATTTGCAGTCCAAAGCAAATTTTCTATATGCACAAATTTAGGGGGAGCTCTTACTTATCACATACTTCTCAAAGCGACGATGTAATTCATTCTTATTATCATTTGTCAAAGCTTTGATCTATATATTGTCATCAATTACCAAAAAGGGGGAGATTGAAAGTGCAACTATCCCTAGGTGGTTTTGGTAATTCATAACAACATATAGCTCATTGAGCTAATGATATTCCAAGACAACTATTTCAGGATAGCTCAATGATTGGCATGGCATGAATGGTGAAAGTGGAACCCTCAAAATGCTAAGGACAAAGGATTGGCTCAATCTCAAAAGCTCAAGACTCTTCATTTCACATTTTAGTGATCCAAGATCACATTGAGTCCATAGGAAAAGCCAATACTATCAAGGAGGGATGAGGTGTTGCTTAATGAGCCCTTTGCTTCATGTGCTTAATGATATGCTCCAAAATCCTCAACTACTTTCCCATATCTCCATATGACCTAAACCCTAAGCCAAACTCGGTCATACCGATTCTTTCTATCCGGCGCCACCGAGTTTCATATGTCATAAGCCACTGCCAAAACCCTAGCAAATCGGTTTCACCGATAGGGATCTCGGTCTCACCGAGATGGGATTGCAACCTCTCTGTTTCCTTTTCGTAACTTTTCGGTCTCACCGAAAGAGCGGATCGGTCCCACCGAGATTGCAATGCTGTTGCCCTTTTGTAACTTTTCGGTCTCACCGAAAGAGCAAATCGGTCCCACCGAGTTTGCCTGACCAACTCTCTGGTTAGCTAATTACCAAATCAGTCTCACCGAGTTTGTGTAATCGATCTCACCGAGATTACGTTATGCCCAAACCCTAACCATATCGGTCCTACCGAGTTGCATGTCAGTCCCACCGAAAATCTCTAACGGTCAGTAGGTTTACTATTTCGGTCTGACCGAGTTTGATGATTCGGTCCCACCAAGATTGGTAAATTGTGTGTAACGGTTGGATTTTAAGTGGAGGCTATATATACCCCTCCACCTCCTCTTCATTCGTGGAGAGAGCCATCAGAACACATCTACACTTCCAACTCATATGTTCTAAGAGAGAACCACCTACTCATGTGTTGAGACCAAGATATTCCATTCCTACCATATGATTCTTGATCTCTAGCCTTCCCCAAGTTGCTTTCCACTCAAATCTTCTTTCCACCAAATCCAAATCCTGTGAGAGAGAGTTGAGTGTTGGGGAGACTATCATTTGAAGCACAAGAGCAAGGAGTTCATTATCAACAGACCATTTGTTACTTCTTGGAGAGTGGTGTCTCCTAGATTGGCTAGGTGTCACTTGGGAGCCTCCGACAAGATTGTGGAGTTGAACCAAGGAGTTTGTAAGGGCAAGGAGATCGCCTACTTCGTGAAGATCTACCGCTAGTGAGGCAAGTCCTTCGTGGGCGATGGCCACGGTGGGATAGACAAGGTTGCTACTTCGTGGACCCTTCGTGGGTGGAGCCCTCCGTGGACTCGCGCATCCGTTACCCTTCGTGGGTTGAAGTCTCCACTAACGTGGATGTAGGATAGCACCACCTATCCGAACCACGGGAAAAACATCCGTGTCTCCAATAGCGGTTGAATTCTCCAAACCCTTCCCTTTACATTCTTGCAAGTTGCATGCTTTACTTTCCGCTGCCTATATACTCTTTGCATGCTTGCTTGAATTGTGTGATGATTGCTTGACTTGTCCTTAAGTTGCTAAAATCTGCTAAGAACTAAAATTGGGAAAAGGTTAAGTTTTTATTTGGTCAAGTAGTCTAATCACCCCCCCTCTGGACATACTTCTGATCCTACAGTAATACTCTTTTGCGGTGTGTTTGCCGAGATTCGATGAATTGTGGGTTTATGAACTTGATTATCTATGAATATTATTTGGTTCTTCTCTGAATTCTTATATGCATGATTTGATATCTTTGCATGTCTCTTTGAATTATCGAATTAGTTTAGCCTACGAGATTGATCTTTCTTGCAATGGGGAAGTGCTTAGCTTTGGGTTCAATCTTGCGGTGCTCGATCCCAGTGACAGAAAGGGAAATGACACGTATTGTATTGTTGCCATCGAGGATAAAAAGATGGGGTTTATATCATATTGCTTGAGTTTATCCCTCTACATCATGTCATCTTGCCTAATGCGTTACTCCGTTCTTATGAACTTAATACTCTATATGCATGTTGGATAGCGGTCGATGTGTGGAGTAATAGTAGTAGATGCAGAATCATTTCGGTCTACTTGACACGAACGTGATGTCTATATTCATGATCATTGCCTTAGATATCATCATAACTATACACTTTTCTATCAATTGCTCGGCAGTAATTTGTTCACCCACCATAATACATGCTTTCATGAGAGAAGCCACTAGTGAAACCTATGGCCCGCGAGTCTACTTTACAGCATATAAGTTTCCAATCTACAATTCTAGTTTACTATTTATTTTGCAATCTTTACTTTCCAATTTATACAACAAAAATACCAAAAATATTTATCTTATAATCTTTATCAGATCACACTTTTGCAAGTGGCCATGAAGGGACTGACAACCCCTTTATCGCGTTGGTTGCAAGGTTCTTGATTGTTTGTGTAGGTACTAGGCGACTTGCGTGTAGTTTCCTACTGGATTGATACCTTGGTTCTCAAAAACTGAGGGAAATACTTACGCTACTTTGCTGCATCACCCTTTCCTCTTCAAGGGAAAACCAACGCATGCCCAAGAGGTAGCAAGAAGGATTTCTGGCGCCGTTGCTGGGGAGATCTACGCCAAGTCAAGACATACCAAGTACCCATCACAAACTCTTGTCCCTCGCATTACATTATTTGCCATTTGCCTCTTGTTTTCCTCTCCCCCACTTCACCTTTGTCGTTTTATTCGCACTTTTTCTGTTGGCCCCTTTTCACTCGCTTCTTGTTTGCTTGTGAGTTGGATTGATTGTTTGTCACGATGGCTCAAGATAATACTAAATTGTGTGACTTTTCCAATACCAACAATAATGATTTTATTAGCACTTCAATCGCTCCTACTACCGATCCTGAATCTTGTGAAATCAATACTGCTTTGTTGAATCTTGTTATGAAAGATCAGTTTTCTGGCCTTCCTAGTGAAGATGCCGCTACCCATCTAAACAACTTCGTTGATTTGTGTGATATGCAAAAGAAGAAAGATGTGGATAATGATATTGTTAAATGGAAGCTATTTCCGTTTTCGCTTAGAGATCGTGCTAAAACTTGGTTCTCTTCTTTGCCTAAAAATAGTATTGATTCATGGAATAAGGGCAAAGATGCTTTTATCTCTAAGTATTTTCCTCCCGCTAAGATCATATCTCTTAGAAATGATATTATGAATTTTAAGCAACTTGAGCATGAGCATGTTGCACATTCTTGGGAGAGGATGAAATTAATGATACGTAATTGCCCTACACATGGTTTGAATTTATGGATGATTATACAAAAAATTTATGCTGGGTTGAATTTTGCTTTTAGAAATCTTTTAGATTCGTTTGTGGGAGGCACTTTTATGGAAATCACTATAGGAGAAGCTACCAAACTCCTAGATAATATTATGGTTAATTATTCTCAATGGCACACCGAAATATACACTAGTAAAAAATTTCATGCTATTGAAGAGATTAATGTTTTAAGTGGAAAGATGGATGAACTTATGAAATTGTTTGCTAGTAAAAGTGTTTCTTATGATCCTAATGATATGCCTTTGTCCACTTTTATTGAGAATAATAATGAATCTATGGATGTGAATTTTGTTGGTAGGAACAATTTTGGTAACAACGCGTATAGATGAAATTTTAATTCTAGGTCGTTCCCTAGTAATTCCTCTAATAATTATGGTAATTCCTACAACAACTCTTATGGAAATTTAGATAAGATGCCCTCTGACTTTGAGACTAGTGTTAAAGAATTTATGATTTCGCAAAAGAATTTCAATGCTTTGCTTGAAGAAAAATTGCCTAAGATTGATGAGTTGGCTAGGAACGTGGATAGAATTTCTCTTGATGTTGATTCTTTGAAACTTAGCTCTATTCCAACTAAGTATGATATCAACGAGTCTCTCAAAGACATGATAATTTCCATTGATGAGCGCAAAGAAAGAACCGCTAGGATGCGTGCTAAAAAAGATTGCTTTGTGAAAGCGTGTTCTTCTAGTTTTCATCATAATAATGATGAAGATCTAAAAGTGATTGATGTGTCTCCTATTAAATCATTGTTTTCCAATATTAATCTTGATAAAGATGGGACTGGAGATGAGTCAACTTTAGTTAAAAGGAGTCCCAATGATTCGGAGTTTTTACATCTTGATGCAAAAATTGGTAAAAGTGGGATTGAAGAGGTCAAAACTTTACATAGCAATGAACCCACTATTTTGGATTTCAAGGAATTTAATTATGATAATTGTTCTTTTATAGATTGTATTTCCTTTTTGCAATCCATGTTAAATTCTCCTCATGCTTATAATCAAAATAAAGCTTTTACCAAACATATCGTTGATGCTTTAATGCAATCCTATGAAGAAAAGCTTGAATTAGATGTTTTTATCCCTAGAAACTTTATGATGAGTGGGAACCTACTATTAAAATTAAGATTAAAGATCATGAATGCTATGCTTTACGTGATTTGGGTGCTAGTGTTTCCACGAATCCAAAAACTTTGTGTGATGTGCTAGGTTTCCGTGAATTTGATGATTGTTCTTTAAATTTGCATCTTGCGGATTCCACCATTAAGAAACCTATGGGAAGGATTAATGATGTTCTTACTGTTGCAAATAGGAACTATGTGCCCGTAGATTTCATTGTTCTTGATATAGATTGCAATCCTACATGTCCTATTATTCTTGGTAGACCTTTCCTTAGAACGTTTGGTGCAATTATTGATATGAAAGAAGGAAATATTAGATTCTGATTTTCATTAAGTGTCGGTGTACTAGAGTAGGGGTACCCTAGTATCCCGAACTTGTGCACGGGCAGTCGCAGCACCCCGCGGCAAGGCTTGCCAGGTGACCGCCAAGGTCCTCCGTGGTTCCTTTGGAGCCATTCAAGAACAAAGTATTCAAGCCAAGGAGACAAGGCCCCGGCAAGAGGAGCTTGCCGGGAAGGCCACTCAAGGCACAAGACCCCGGCAAGAGGAGCTTGCCGGGAAGGCCAACCAAGGCATCTCAAGGAACTTGCCGCGACGCGCCACGCGTCCCGGCAAGACCCGGTGAGCGGCGAGCTCCTGGACGCGACAAGACAACGACCGCGGCAAGGCGTTTGCCGCGGCAAGCTACCACTCCGTACCCACGCTCCAGCACATCCACCAACGTGTTGCTCTGGGACCCTTCCAGATGTACATGGCGGGAGGCTGTGCAGCCAGCGGTACGCGGTGGCAAGCGGCGCTGACAAGATTGCCATCGTGGCGAACGGTGGCGTCCCTGACGGTCCCTTTTTGCACTGTTTTGGGCGACGCAGATGGGCATTTAATGCCCTTGTCCCCTGTCGTCAGGGTTAGGTATGATACACTGTACAGGTAGTTGTACCAACCGCAGCACCTTTCCATTTTTACCCTTGTCTACGTTGCCACCTGTCGGTGACCCCTTGAGCATATAAAAGGAGGCCCATGCGCAACGTAGGGGGGAGGACGAAAAGAAACACACTCACGCTCGGTCTCGTTAGCTGCTAGTGTGTACTGTAGCACCCAGCGCTCCCGAGCAAGAACTCAATACAAACCACAAAGCAGCAGTAGGGTTTTACGCATCCGTGCGGCCCGAAGCTGGGTAAACTGCTCGTGTGCTTCACCTCGATCTGCTCTTCGCACGATCTCCGCCCCCGCCGAACTGAAAGGGGCTCGGTCCCCATAGGTGTTCGTGGATCGGTTTCCCCGACATCTTTGGCGCGCTAGGGAGGGGGCGTCGAGGTTGTGTGAACCTGATCCGGCGTCCACACGAGCTAGATCTTCATCATCTTCATCGACATGTCGCCGAAGAAGAAGGCTTCGGAGGCGGCTAATCCGTCCGCGACAAACCCACCACCGCCGGAGCCAACGGCTGGTGGGGTAGACGCCGGAGGAAGAACGGGCGTCGACGAGGGAGCTCACGGTGCCACGGCATCCGAACATGCACAGCGCCCATCTCAGGAGGCGCGGGACCGGCAGCGTCATGGTACTCACAGTACCATACGCTCGCTAGACCCAGATCGAGCTGGCGGATCTCGAGATGCTCAAGACCAGCATGCGCGCCAACATGCTGGCGCGAGCGAGGCACGGTCGCCTGGACGGGATACTGCTCCTCCTAACATAGTTAGAAGTCCGAGCATATCCCGCTCCACGCACCGTTCGCCACCGCTACCCGCCACTCCAGCGGAAGCATTGGCGCGAGCTCAACTGCTCCTAGACTACCCTCCAACGGCGGACAAGATCGACGACTGGAGGGCTACCATTCAGAGTCTTATCGGCTTTGCCAACGGCGACACTCCACGGCATCCGAGTACATCGCAACCGCGGTGAGTCAGCCAGGCACGAGCCGATGGCGACAAGACCGGTGGGGGTGCGACCATCGTGCACTCTCTGCCCCAAAGGCCAAGATCGCCGACTCGCCGGATCCACCACGACAGCGACTCCACCGCGTCATCAGATCCGCGGACTCGTCGCGATCAGCGCCAAGTTCTTCACGAACGAAAGCAAGAAGACGCTCGTACTCGCATCGAGCGCCGAAGAGAAGCGCGGCGTCAATCAGACCAGCGCACTGGGCCCACTGTCGACATGCATGCGCCAGGGGAACCAGGCGACCTGCCGTACGCGGTAGGTTGCCCTGCGTTTACCCGTGAGCTGCGGCAAGTCCAGTGGCCCAGCACGAAGAATTTCAAGCCAGACGTACCCGAGAAGTACAACGGCAAGACGCATCCGTCGGAGTTCCTCAACATCTACACCATCGCGGTGCAAGCTGCCGGGGGACGGGACGACAAGATCCTTGCCAACTACTTCCCGCTGGTGCTCAAACCCAACGTCAGGTCCTGGCTCATGCACTTGCCGGACGACTCCATATCTTCCTGGGCAGACCTATGCCATCAGTTTGTCGGCGCCTTTACAGGCGGCCACAAACCTCATGGCCAGGAGAGTGACCTTCATCTTCTCGCCCAGAAGGAAGGAGAGCCCCTGCGCAAGTTCATCCAGAGATTCAGCGGTGTACAACGCGACATCCCAGATGTCCACCCTGCCGCGGTCATCAGCGCGTTCCATCAGAACGTGCGTAACCGCAGGATGCGGGAGGAGATGGCGATGTGCAAGATCAGAGACGTCAGTGAACTATATGCCCTGGCCGACAAGTGTGCACGTGCTGAGGAAGGGAGGAGACTCCCCGGAGAGAATACAGGAGCTGCAGGATCTGACAGCGAGGATGCTGCCTCGGCAAAGAAAAACCGGCGGAGGAACAACAGGAAGAAGAAAGGCAAAGATGTGCTAGTTGTTGAGCAGTCCGGCAACGAAGGTGGCGCCAAGAAAGCCAAAGCTGGTAGCTCCGGCAAGGAGGTTGCCGCATGCACCAACTGCCAGGCTGTGGCGGTCACCGACAAGCAGGACGGCACCAACAAACAGTACTGCAAGATCCACCGCACCAAGGGCCATGACCTCCAGAGCTGCAAGAAGGTCGAGCAGCTTGTCGAGCTGCAAAAGGCCGAATACGAGCGACGCGACAAGGAGAAAGCCCAAGGAGGTGCTGGAGGATCCGGCATGAAGCGCCCCGGCCGGGGGGGACACCGTGGCAAGGCCAAGCAGCGGCAAGGAGACAGACCTCCCCGCGGCCGCGACAAGGATGAAGATGATGACGACGATGACGACGAAGACATGGATGATGTCGAGACCAGTGAGCAGGAGTTCCAGAAAGCCACAGAGGTCTTGTGCGTTGACGGTGGTGCTTCTCTGCATACTTCACACCCCAACTCAAGCAGTGGGTGCGAGAAGTTAATGCGGCAGAACCACCCGTCGAGTCATGCAAGCTTCTGAAATGGTCCAGCACGCCTATCATCTTTGATATTGAGGACCACCCTGATCGCACAATTGCGATCGGGTGCTTGCCGATGTTGGTTTCACCAACTACCCGCAACCTCAAGGTCACTAAGATGCTAGTTGACGGCGGGGCCGGCTTGAACCTGATCTCCTCCGCTGTGCTCCAGAAACTCCAGGTCCCTGACAGCGAGCTCGAAGAGACCGGCACATTCCAAGGAATCAACCCGGGAAGGAGCAATCCGAAGGGGAAGATCACGTTGCCGGTAACATTTGGCAGCGAGTTGAACTTCAGAACTGAGAGGGTCACTTTCGACGTTGCCGATTTTCCATTGCCTTACAATGGGATTCTCGGCCGTCCAGCGCTCGCCAAGTTCATGGCGGCCTCTCACTATGCGTATAACATGCTGAAGATGCCAGGCCCGATAAGTGTCATCTCTGTCCCTGGCGACAAGAAGGATGCTCTTATCTGTGCCGACAAGATTTACCGGGAAGCGGCAGCCACAACGAATCACAAGACACTTGCCGCTGAAGCTCCCGAGGGGAAGAAGAAGACCAAGTCCGGCAAGAGTTCTGATGCCCACTCCGGCAAGCGCACCTCTTCGGAGTGCTGCGCTACCGTCTAGGACGCACCATCGAGCTCCACCGGCAAGTGTAAGAAGACAATGGCAGCTCCGCCAGAGACCAAGAAGGTGTTCGCCAAGGAGGACGGCACTGGTGGTACCTTCACCATCAGTGCCACTCTCGGCCCTAAATAGGAAAGCGCGCTCATTGCTTTCCTGCGGGCGAACGTCGATGTGTTTGCATGGCAACCGTCTGACATCCCCGGTGTTCCCAGGAAAGTAATTGAGCACCACCTTGCCGTCTGTCCTCGCGCGCGGCCCGTCAAGCAGAAAGTCAGGAAGCAAGCAGTGGAGCACCAAGAATTCATCGCAGAAGAGATCAAGAAGTTGGAAGCAGCAGGCCTTGTCAGAGGAGTGCTCCATCCTACGTGGTTGGCCAATCCTGTAGTCGTGCGCAAGGCAAATGGGAAATGGAGGCTTTGTATCGACTTTACTGATGTTAACAAAGCTTGTCCCAAAGACCCATTTCCCTTGCCGCGCATTGACCAGATTGTTGACTCCACGGCCGGATGTGACTTGCTTTCATTTCTTGACGCGTACTCAGGATACCATCAGATCTTCATGGCAGAAGAGGATGAGGAGAAGACCGCATTCATCACTCCATGTGGCACGTACTGTTTCATACGGATGCCTTTCGGTTTAAAGAATGCCGGTTCAACATTCGCAAGGGTAGTCCATGATGCTTTTGAGCCACAAATACACAGAAATGTGGAAGCCTACATGGATGACATAGTGGTCAAGAGCAGGGACAAAGCAACTCTGATTCAAGATTTAGACGAGACTTTTGCAAATCTGCGCAAGATCAGCCTCAAGCTCAACCCCGAGAAGTGTGTGTTCGGAGTCCCTTTCGGCAAGCTTCTCGGGTTCTTCGTGTCTCAGCGAGGGATTGAGGCTAACCCCGACAAGATCAAGGCCATCGAGCAAATTGAAGCACCAAAGCGCGTCAAGGATGTACGAAAACTTGCCGGTTGCGTGGCAGCTCTCAGCAGGTTTATCTCTAAGTCAGCTGAGCGCGCCTTGCCGTTTTTCAAAATCTTGAAAAAGGCAGGTCCAATACAATGGACTCCGGAAGCGGAGGCTGCGCTGCAAGACTTGAAGAGGTACCTGTCCTCCACTCCAATACTTGTCGCGCCTAAGCCACAAGAGAAGTTGCTGCTATACCTAGCAGCAACCAATCAAGTGGTTAGTGCTGTGTTAGTAGCGGAGAGGGAGGCAGATGATGAGCCCGCAACCCCGGCAAGCACATCCGGCGACAAGCAGGGGGCTTCCCCGGCAAGCTCTGGTCCCGACAAGGATGGATCTGCGCAGGTGCAAGAGGAGATGCAGAAGAAGAGAATGGTGCAGCGCCCAGTTTACTTTGTCAGCTCCCTTCTGCAGGGGGCTAGGTCAAGGTACTCTGGTGTGCAGAAATTGCTTTTCGGCCTTCTCATGGCCTCGAGAAAGCTGCGCCATTACTTCCAAGCACATGAGATCACTGTTGTCACTCGCTTTTCGCTGAAGAGTATACTACATAATCCAAAGGCAACAGGCAGGATTGTCGAGTGGGCTTTGGAACTGTCAAGCTTTGGCCTCAAGTTTGAGAGCACTTCAACTATCCAAAGCAGAGCATTGGCAGAATTCATAGCAGAGTGGACGCCAACACCAGATGAAGAAATTCCAGAAACGAGCATCCCCATCAAGGAAGCAAGCAAAGAATGGCTGATGTACTTTGATGGTGCCTTCTCGCTGCAAGGCGCCGGTGCTGGCGTGCTGCTTGTCGCACCCACCAGAGAGCACCTCAAGTACATAGTCCAGATGCACTTTCCCAAGGAGCAAGCAACAATCAATACTGCAGAGTATGAAGGTTTGCTTGCCGGTCTCAGGATCGCGGCAGACCTTGGGATCAAGAAGCTCATTATCAGGGGTGACTCGCAGCTTGTCGTCCGCCAAGTGAATAAGGATTATCAGAGTCCGTTGATGGAATCCTACATTGATGAAGTGAGAAAGCTATAAGAGCACTTTGACGGCCTACAGATGGAACATATTCCAAGAGCTCAGAACGACATCGCCGATGGCCTGTCAAAGTGCGCAGCACTTAAGTTACCTGTGGAACCAGGGATCTTTGTGCTCAAGCTGACTCAACCGTCTGTAACGCCATCAACTAGACAGAGCAAGAAGAGGAAGTTGATTTCTGGTGACTATTTTCCGGCAGAGCTTCCCGAAGCCGCCGCCTAGAAGGTCCCCAAGATCAACGCCAAGAGTGCTGAGGAGCAGTCTGCTCCGGCAAACTCCAGGGTTTGTTCCATTTAAGCAGACGCTCCCGACAAGTCTTGCTCCGGCAAGCTTGTCGGGGAACGTCAAGCTCCGGCTGAGCCGCAGGTTCTCGCCGTAGAAGCGGATGTTGCCGCAGCAGCAGATGTGCCTTTAGTCCTTGTTGTCGAGCCACAAGCTCCAGCATGGGCACAACAGATTGTCCGTTTCCTTCAGACAGGACAACTTCCCGAAGAGCAAGAAGAAGCAGAAAGAGTAGCCCGGCAGTCAAGTATGTACCAGTTTGTCGACAACACACTGTACAGAAGAAGACTCAACGGTGTGAAATTAAAGTGTATTCACCGGGAAGACGGACAAAAGCTGTTGGCAGAGATACATGGAGGCATATGTGGTCACCACATTGGCGCAAGAGCACTTGCCGACAAAGCATTCCAGCAAGGTTTCTTTTGGCCGACGGCCCTCCAGGATGCAACTGCACAAGTAACCAAGTGTGAAGCGTGCCAGTTCCATTCCAAGCAGATACACAAGCCAGCTCAAGCTCTCCAGACGATCCCTTTATCCTGGCCATTTTCGGTCTGGGGGCTCGACATCCTCGGCCCCTTCCCCAGAGCAGTCGGGGGCTTTGACTACTTGTACGTTGCTATCGACAAGTTCACAAAGTGGCCGGAAGTGGAAGCAGTGAGGAAGGTTACAGCACAGTCAGCAGTCAAGTTCTTCAGGTCGATTGTTTACCGCTTCGAGATCCCTAATAGAATCATCACCGACAATGGTACGCAATTCATGAGCCGCACCTTCTTGCAGTACGTCCAAGATCTTGGCGGCATGGTCTGCTTCGCTTCTGTTGCTCACCCCAGAAGCAACGGTCAAGCGGAGAGGGCAAATGCTGAAGTGCTGCGTGGGCTCAAGACCAGGACTTTCGACAGGCTGAACAAGTGCGGAATAAACTAGATTGAGGAGCTGCCGGTGGTTCTTTGGTCGATCAGAATGACGCCAAATCGAGCCACTGGCCAGACACCTTTCGCTCTAGTCTATGGAGCAGAGGCAGTTCTCCCCACGTAACTCGTATACGGGTCGCCTCGAGTGCTCGCTTATGATGAGCTTGAGCAAGAGCAGCTGCGAAAAGATGACGCGCTGCTCCTTGAGGAGGACTGTCTTCAGGCTGCTGTACGAGCTGCTCACTACCAGCAAGCTTTGCGCCGCTACTATAGCCGCAAAGTTAACGCCAGAAGTCTCGAGGAAGGCGACCTTGTTCTTCGGCGCGTTCAGTCCGCCAAGAATTCCAACAAGTTGACGCCGAAGTGGGAAGGCTCTTACCGGGTGAAACGAGTCACTAGGCCTGGCGCTGTCCGCCTTGAGACCGAAGATGGCATTCCGGTGAGCAACTCCTGGAACATTGAGCATCTTCGTAAGTTTTACCCGTAAGGCGCAGTTGTCGAACCCTGTTCTGGCAACCACCTTTTGTACAAGTCTTGCCGCTGTTGCATGTAATCCTTTGTACAAAGCCAGGCGCAGACCCTGTGCATAAATAAAGCACATGTGCTCCGCACATCTTGTCAATTTCATGCTTTTTATTTTTTGCATGAGTTATCTGACACTTTGTGCAGCGCCAACCCCCGGTAAGCAATAACGAGCCATAAGGCTCCATATCTTTATTTTCTCTTCTTTCTTTTTTCTCAAGGAAAGGAAGGTTCCCTCGCCCACAAGTTTGCCGGGGGGGAAGGAGAAGATAATGGTATGGACCAGGCATCGTTCAAGAAAGTTTCGCCTTGCCGAAAAGCAAAGAACAGAAAAGCTAAGTTGCCAAAGTTTGAGCAATCAGATTTTTTAAATTTTTAAGTTATCTTCCTTGAACGGCCATGCTTTGTATGGAAAACCTGTGCGCGGAGGAACCAGCTCGTGGCTAGTTGCGCCCTTACTTTGTTTCGAGTCCGCTCAACAACTTAAGTGAGCTGCGACTAGTTGCGACAAGGTTTCTTGTCGGTAACGGCACCGCCAACAGGCTGCTGACGTCCCGCACTCAGCGCTCGCGGCTAGGGTGCCTACGCCGGCAAGTTCCCTAAAAGCATAGGGCAAAAACATACAAAGTAAGGAATCAAGTAAAGGAAATAACACTGCAATCACTACCCAAAATAGAGTTATATTACAAGATAGCTTGTCGCGGCTCTAATAGATTGTTTTCATAACATGACCAGCAGCGACAAGAAAAGAAGAAAACGGGCGGCCTAGTCTACACGATCGCCCTCAACCCTCTTGATCCCGCTCACCCTTTCCACAATGGGTGTGACAAGGGCCTTGAGCGCCTCCAGATCAGCATCCGGCGGCAGGGACTTGAGGACGTTGGTGAGGTTGAGGCCCGGGTTGCGGAAGGCCACCTTCACCAACACCTTTTGAAGAGCTCCCGCGCAGATCTCACGCGACTCATCGGCCAGCTGCTTTGGGATCCTCTCCCGGAGTCGCTAGAGGGCCGTCGCCACGCCTTTGAAGAACAAGGTGAGCTTGGCGCTGGATGGGAGGCTCTCATCTGAGGGATACCCGAGATCCTCCATCCCCAGCAGCGCCAGCTCCTTGTCGATGGCTGCGGCAACGTCCACGAGACCCTCCGTCCACTGCTCCACAGTCTCTCTAAAAGTGTTCTGGGTAGTAGCAACACTCTCCAGCAGCGCCTTGTCGGCCTTGATCTCCTTCTTCAAGGCCACCTCCTGCTCCCTGGCGCCATCCAGCGTCTTGGTCAAAGCAGTCAGCTTCAACTCAAGATCGGCGTTGGAGTCCTTGGTGGCGTTAAGCTCCTTGACCTTCTCGGCGAGACGACCCTGCAGCTCGCCAAAGGTGTAGGCGTCCTTCTCGCGCTCATGCTTGAGTGCGGCAAGCTCTTCACCACTCGCCTTGAGATCGGTCTCCAGCTGCGCCACCTTCGTCTCCAGCTCCTACTTGGCGGCCCCGGCAGCTGCGGCAGCATCCTCTGCTTGCTTGAGAGATCCGCCGAGTGTTCGCTCGCGCACGGCAAGCTCCTCCTCGTGGCTATCGATGTTGATCTTCCGCTGTGCCAGCTCGCCCTCCTGCGTAGACAGCTTCTCAGCGGCAAGCCGCTGTTGCTCTTCGACGTCAGACTTTTCGAGGAGGAAGGCCTTCTGCGCCTCGACGATCTGCTCCCGCTCCTCCGCCAGGTGCCGGAGAGCTTCCTGGTTGAGACCCCGGAGCTCCTCCGCGCGCTTTTCAATGTCTGCTCCCGCCTTCGCGACAGGCGCTTCTCGGCATTCCACCTTGGCCTGTCGAGTGCGGTAAAGTGACACCAGCTTCCAGAGCAGCCGCTCCTCCTCAGACTCGCCACTGCTGCTGCTCGGCGCATCAACCAACATCAGCCCAGCGGAGGCGAGCACCTCTCCATCCAAGATTTCTCCTTCGACCGGCGCCCTGGAGCTTGACTCCCAGTGGAGCTTGATGAAGACGCCATCGCCGACCTTCAAGTAGGCGCCTGGCTGGGGCTCTTCGGAGCCTGACGCTACGGCAGGGGCGAGGGGATCGGCGATCGGCGTAGCGCCTGGCGCTCCTGCGGCCTCAGAGCCGTCAGTGCGATCGCCGGACCCCTCACCAGCTTTTGCGGCGGCAGCCTTGGCGGCCTCTTCGCCGGCGGGATCATCTACGCCGGCTGCTTCTTCGGTGGCGGTGGCATCGTCGACAGCAAACTCGGTCTCCATCGGCTCCTCAGCAGATGGATCTGACGGCCGGAAAAGGAAGAAAAGTCAAGCAAATATCCAAAAAGAAGATCAAACGAAGAAGAACCCAAGGGAAGTTTCGAAGCAAGAGGTTTACCTGTACCAGGCTCTGCAGCTGTGGTCTCCGCCGCCGGGGGGCCGCTGGTGCTGTCCCTTACCGGAGACTTCTCCCTCACTGGAGAACTCCCCTTGCCGGAGACTCCTCCCTTGCCGGAGAACTCCCCCTTGCCGGAGAGCTCTCCCTTGTCGGAGGATTCTCCCTTGCCGGAGAACTCTCCCTTGGCGGTGTAGTCGAAGCAGATGGCATGTCGGGGGCGGTCTCCGGACGCTCCCGGTGGGGCTGCTCTGCTCCTACACAAACCAACAATCAGATGTCAGCAAACAAAGAATATCCATGCGCGCCTAACAACGGGAAGCAAACCATATACTTACGGTGGGGGCTGCGCTGGGGGCTGCTCTTAAGAACAGTTGCCGGGTCCGGCAAGGTTGTCTCGGGCGCACCCCTGCTGTCGCGATGGGTTCGTCCTCGATGATAATCAACGGGACCTTGGCTCTCTTCGCCGCTCTCTGGGCCAGAGTCCTGAAAAGGAATAAGTTCAGAGTGGAGCAAATGAGTTACAAGACAAAACAGCAAGAATTGAAGAAATACAAGTACAACAAGGATCTTACTCTTCCTCTTCCTCGTCGGAGCTGAGCGCGGAGAAGTCAAAGCCTGGCCCACCTCCAGCGTGAGGATGTGGAGGAGTAGGTTCCCTTGGCCGCTTGGCGGGAGCAGAAGCGGCGGTCCGGGAAGACCCCACTCCAGTTGCCGCGATGGAGCGTGTCGCGCGGCGCGGCGGCTGTTGACTCGTCTGCCGCTCCGTTACGTCTCCGGCCTTGCAGAGACGCCTTCTTGGTGGAGCCGGGGGCTCTGCTTGCGACGAGCTGCCCAAAGGTGGGGAGGAAGAGGAGTTGAATCCAACAAGCCGCCCGTATCCTCGGCGGGCTCGCTCGGCTCGACGTCATGCCCGGCAGGCTCTTCCTCGCCGACAAGCCCCTCTCGCTCGGCAAGGCTTGCCGCCTCTGCTGCCTCTGCCTCCTCCACGGTGAACCCAAACTCGCCCGCGACTGCGGCTGCCGCTGCCTCTTCCAGCCTAGTGGCGATGCGCTTTATCTCCTCGTCGGTGGTGTCCCGGGTGAGGCCCTTCTGCTCGTCGGAGCGGATCGGCCTTTCTACCAAGCCATCGAAGAACGCCTGCATGACGTCGTCTGCAGGCTCTTCCCAAGTTGGGTCAATTCCATGCGAGTCGCACAGCGGCATCATTGCACGGATGCGGCTGAGCGAGGAGTTGTTGCATAATGGAACGACACCCTCCGGCAACCTGAACACTTCGGGATGCTCAGGGTCGTGCTTGAACAGCTCCTGGAGCATCGCGTTAAGCTCCAGAACAGTGAAGTTGTAGTTGAGGCCCGGCCGCAGCCTCATGATATCCGCCGCGTTCTTGAACTCCCAGGCGGGTCTCATCCTCTCCTGCAGGGGGGCGATGCGGCGGCGGAGGAAATCTGCGCCAACGGCGCCTACAGTGAGCCCGGCAAGCCTAAGGCGTTGGATCCGGGCAACGGCAATCTTCAGCCTGTCATCGTCCGGGGCCACGTTGCTCCAATCGCTGCCGCACACTACTGGAGTTTGGCGCTGGGTGGTAAACGGCTGCGGGTCCTCCTCGACAATCCAGCACCAGTCTGCTCTCCATTCCTCCCACTTGCTGCAGAGCTCTCCCTCCAGATAAGCTTCCTTCTTGCCGATTTTTGAGATCCAGGCGATTCCGCTGGATAGAGGCCCTCCTCTCTCAACTCGAGGCGTAAAGAAGTGGCGAAAAAGGGCTACATTTGGATGGACTCCGACAAAGTTTTCGCAGAGATGTGCGAAAACTGCCATGGTCAGAATAGCATTGGGGGTGAAGTCAAGGAGGCGGAGCCCGTAGGTGTTCATGATATCGCAGAAGAATTCAGAGAAAGGCGGGCAGAGCCCGCAGTAGAAGAACAAGGCGAAGAAGGGATATCCAGTTGGAGCCATTTTCCAAGCGGCGGCTGGAAGTACCTTCGTGCGCGGGTGCGCCCGCGTCTCCGTCGACCAGAAGAGGTAGTAGTACTCCCTCAGCTCCCCCGCGGTAAGCTTGGGGGGGAAGATTGCCCGCTTCTTTCACAGCGCCTCGAGCCGCTGCGCCTCGGCCGACTTCACGACCTTCCCCTTCCCGGCTTTCGGAGCCATGGCGGAAGTGGTGAGGGAAGTCGACGGCGTTGGTGGTGCTGGTGGCGATGGGGGGCGGAGCGCTGCTCTCTTTCGGCTTTGGGAAGAAGGGGACTGGCGGAGATTTTCGAGGTTGGAATAGCAACCGGCGGATGGGCGAACTGCCCCTGTTTCCCCTGCTTATAAGGAGGGAGGGGGCGGATGCTTCGCCTTTCCGAATAAAGAAACCACCCACGATCTCTCCCACGACGCCGCAATCGATGCATGCCGTTCGGGGAGGGCGCGGTGGATACGGAGTGAGATACGGCGTGACCCAGGCCGCGCGTGCCCGTGCCCTGTTTTGGGCCTGGCCCAACAGCGCTCGGCACCGTGTATGGCCCAGGCCCGGGGGCTTCTGTCGGTGTACTAGAGTAGGGGTACCCTAGTATCCCGAACTTGTGCACGGGCAGTCGCAGCACCCCGCGGCAAGGCTTGCCAGGTGACCGCCATTTCCTCCGTGGTTCCTTTGGAGCCATTCAAGAACAAAGTATTCAAGCCAAGGAGACAAGGCCCCGGCAAGAGGAGCTTGCCGGGAAGGCCACTCAAGGCACAAGACCCCGGCAAGAGGAGCTTGCCGGGAAGGCCAACCAAGGCATCTCAAGGAACTTGCCGCGACGCGCCACGCGTCCCGGCAAGACCCGGTGAGCGGCGAGCTCCTGGACGCGACAAGACAACGACCATGGCAAGGCATTTGCCGCGGCAAGCTACCACTCCGTACCCACGCTCCAGCACATCCACCAACGTGTCGCTCTGGGACCCTTCCAGACGTACGTGGCGGGAGGCTGTGCAGCCATCGGTACGCGGTGGCAAGCGACGCTGACAAGATTGCCATCGTGGCGAACGGTGGCGTCCTTGACGGTCCCTTTTTGCACTATTTTGGGCGACGCAGCCTTGTCCCCTGCCGTCAGGGTTAGGTATGATACACTGTACAGGTAGCTGTACCAACCGCAGCACCTTTCCATTTTTACCCTTGTCTACGTTGCCACCTGTCGGTGACCCCTTGAGCATATAAAAGGAGGCCCATGCGCAACGTAGGGGGGGGAGGACGAAAAGAAACACACTCACGCTCAGTCTCGTTAGCTGCTGGTGTGTACTGTAGCACCCAGCGCTCCCGAGCAAGAACTCAATACAAACTACAAACCACAAAGCACCAGTATGGTTTTACGCATCCGTGTGGCCCGAAGCTGGGTAAACTGCTCGTGTGCCTCGCCTCGATCTGCTCTTCGCGCGACCTCCGCCCCCCGCCGAACAGAAAGGGGCTCGGTCCCCATAGGTGCTCGTGGATCAGTTTCCCCGACATTAAGGAAAGGCATGGAATACTTTCCTAGGAAGAAAATAAAATTAAATTGCCTTATGAATCTATTATGAGAGCCACTTATGGATTGCATACCAAAGATGACAATACCTAGATCTATTCTTGTTTTTATGCCTAGCTAGGGGCGTTAAACGATAGCGCTTGTTGGGAGGCAACCCAATTTTATTTTTGTTCCTTCATTTTTGTTTCTATTTAGTATGAAATAATTCATCTAGATTATTTTTAGATGTGGTTTTATGTTTTAATTAGTGTTTGTGCCAAGTAGAACCTTTGGGAAGTCTTGGGTGAAGTCTTTGCGATCTTGCTGTAAAAACAGAAACTTTCATGCTCACGAGATTAGATGCCATTTTTTACTAGAGAGTGATTTTATGTTGATTATTTTTGCAGATTATTAATAAAAAAATTCCTCACGTCCACCAATTTATTTCAGAATTTTTGGAGTTACAAAAGTATACACTTGATACAGATTGCTACAGACTATTCTGTTTTTGACAGATTTTGTTTTTCGTGTGTTGTTTGCTTATTTTGATGAATCTATGGCTAGTATCCGGCGGTATTGTAACGCCCCGAGTCCGACGCTTCAGAAGACTTCCATATTTTTCATGTTTGCCGTGTGTTTTATTTTGTTTGTTGCATTCATCATTGCATCAACCGCATTGCATCCGCATGTTTTCTTAAAACTCTTAGTTTGTTTGTAGTTGCCGCGTCTCTTCGTTGATCGTTACGAGACCAACTGGGTTTTTTTGAGTCCCTCTTGTCTGACCGTTTGACCCTCTCTACACTTTACTCAAAACCCCCGCTCGTGTGCGTCTGAAACCTGTCCCGAACCCGACCCGCTCTGTCATCACCGTTGGGTCTGGATCATCCCCAAACATCTATAAAACATCTCCGTTTTCTTGATTGGACTTCCTAACCTATATTTTCTCAGCCGTCTATTTACGATCGTAGGGATATGATATCCCCTAACCTAAATTCATCCGATATAAATATCGGGGCAACCCTAGACCTTAGCCGTCCCATCCACCCATTCCCATCCGCGCCGCCACTCCTCTTCCTCGGGATCCATCCCGAGCCAACCACCTCTCCACCTCCCCGATCTATCCACCAACCGCAGCCTCCGACCAGATCCCTGGTTTTCCGCGCAGCCGCCCGGGCATCTCGATGGATCGAGCTCTTCGCCTCCAAGCACAGCCTCCCCTGCTCATGCCCCGAGCCTCCCGTCGTCCAGGAGAACTAGCTCCATCGCCTCGCTGCCGCCAAGCAGCCCGTCATCCCCGTCGTTGCCGAACCTCGCCGCTTCACCGGATCCCGCCGTCTCGGCCCCGTCCCCGTCGTCCGTACGCGCCTCAAGCCGCGGTCGCCTTCGTCCCCGCAACCCTCGAGCTTCTTGCGAGGGAATTGTTCGAGCTCCTCCCGTGGCCCCGTGTCCCTTCATCTCCGCCTCCTTCCGGCCAGCCGTCGCCAGCCAAACCGAGCAGATGAGTCGCCTTGCCCGCATGCCCGCCGTCTCTCTCTGCTTTCCTCCCCGTGTTTTCCTCTCTGAATCCTCTTCTACATTTTCTTTCTTCAGGCAACAGCATCGGTCACTGCCCTCCATGGAGCCCAAGTCGCGCCGCTGGAGCTCCATCCCCGCGCCCGATCTGCTCCAAGTCCCTCGACCCACCGACCGGAGCCACCTCCTTGCTGTCCCCGGCACCGTCGCGCACCTGCTTCCTCTGCTTCGAGGACAAGGCCAGCGCCAAGTCCTCCTCGAGTCCCCTGCCTCGGATCCATGCTCGCCGCGCCAAGTTCTGCAGCTGTACAACGCCATCAGGGAGTCGTCGCCCCGCCAAGTCCCTCGCCTCGCCGCCCCTTCGCCTCGCTCGACGGAGCTCTGCTCCAGGCGCCGCCCGCAGCTCTGCATCGAGCAGAGGACGAGCGCCTCGACCCCGCTCGACCTGTTGACCGCGCCTCCGCGCGCTTGGGCCGCCTCCTCTTCGCCCGTTGACCGCGGCCCAGTCCCACCTCCACCGATCTGAGCCGAGCCCAGCTAGGTGAGCAGCCAGCGCCCAACAGTTTCAGCCCAGTAGTGTTTTCTTTAGTCTGTGCGATTTTAGGATTTACCCAGTGTTTTACTGTTTTACAGAAAAACCCTCAAACATCATGCATATAATAACTCATTAACAGTGCATCATATGTAAAAACCTCATATATGAAAAATGCTTAGAATTTTGTCTAGTTTCATAATATCCAACTTTAATCTATGTTTAAAATGTTTAAAATGATGTTTGATTAAATTTGCTTAAATGCCATGTTAAAATGTTTTATTTCATAACTAAATAACCGTAGCTCGTTTTTAATAAATTATATATGTAAATGGGGTAGGAAAATGCATAGATTAACATGTTGCACTTTATTTTCCTGTTTAGAAACAATAAAATACGGTTTTAGGCAGAACAGTACCAAATCAAAATATGCACATGAGGATTTTCCGGATTTGTTGTTTGTTATTCCGGCCTCATTTAAACTTGCCTAGTTGGGAAGTTTTCATATGCTTCACCCCTTGCCATGTTTAATAACATTTAACATTGTTGGGTACATAAATGAGAGAGAACTAAATAATTGATGTGGTGTTTCGTCAATATGCAACTCGTTGCATATTGAGCTCCGCTTAATTTGTAGTATTGTTTGTGCACTTTGCCATGCCATGCTCATTAAACCGGACATGCATCATACTTGATTGTGCATCATGCCATGTTTATGTGATGGTTGTTTACTATGTTGCTTGCTTCTTTCCGGGTTGCTTCTCTCGTTAGCTTCGGTTTCGTTCCGGAGTTGTGAGGATTCGCTCGACTACATCCGTTTGTCTTCTTCATGGACTCGTTCTTCTTCCTTGCGGGATTTCAGGCAAGATGACCATACCCTCGAAATCACTTCTATCTTTGCTTGCTAGATTCTCGCTCTTTTTCTATGCCTATGCTACGATGCCTACCACTTGCTTATCATGCCTCCCATATTGCCATGTCAAGCCTCTAACCATCCTTTCCTAGCAAACCGTTGTTTGGCTATGTTACCGCTTTGCTCAGCCCCTCTTATAGCGTTGTTAGTTGCAGGTGAAGATGAAGGTTGTTCCTTGTTGGAACATGGATATTTGTTGGGATATCACAATATCTCTTATATTATTAATGCATCTATATACTTGGTAAAGGGTGGAAGGCTCGGCCTTATGCCTGGTGTTTTGTTCCACTCTTGCCGCCCTAGTTTCTGTCATATCGGTGTTATGTTCCCGGATTTTGCGTCCTTAGCGTGGTTGGGTGATTTATGGGACCCCTTGACAGTTCGCTTTGAATAAGACTCTTCCAGCAAGGCCCAACCTTGGTTTTACCATTTGCCTCACCACCACCTATTTTTCCCTTGGGAGTCGCTCTCTCGAGGGTCATCTTTATTTTAGCCCCCCCGGGCCAATGCTTGTCTAAGTGTTGGCCCGAACTAGAGTCCTTTGCAGCGCCACCTCGGGGAAATTTGAGGTCTGGTTTTAGTTTTACGGTGTGCTCATCCGGTGTTGCCCTGAGAACGAGATATGTGCAGCTCCTATCGGGATTGTCGGCGCATCGGGCGGTCTTGCTGGTTTTGTTTTACCATTGTCGAAATGTCTTGTTATCGGGATTCCGAGTTTGATCGGGTCTTCCCGGGAGAAGGAATATCCTTCGTTGATCGCGAGAGCTTATAATGGGCTAAGTTGGGACACCCCTGCAGGGTTTGAACTTTCGAAAGCCATGCCCGCAGTTATGTGGCAGATGGGAATTTGTTAATGTCCGGTTGTAGAAAACCTGAAGTGATCTTAATTAAAATACATCAACCGTGTGTGTAACCGTGATGGTCTCTTCTCGGCGGAGTCCGGGAGGTGAACACAGTGTTGGAGTTATGTTTGACGTAAGCAGCTTCAGGATCACTTCTTGATCAATTCTAGCTTCACGACCGTGCCTTGCTTCTCTTCTCGCTCTCTTTTGCGAGTGTAGCCACCATATATGCTAGTCGCTTGCTGCAGCTCCACCTCACAATCCCATCCTACCTTTAAGCTTAAATAGTCTTGATCTCGCGGGTGTGAGATTGCTGAGTCCCCGTGACTCACAGATTCTACCAAAATAGTTGCAGGTGCCAACGATGCCAGTGCAGATGACGCAACCGAGCTCAAGTGGGAGTTCGACGAGGAACGTGGTCGTTACTATGTGTCTTTTCCTGATGATCAGTAGTGGAGCCCAGTTGGGATGATTCGGGGATCTGTGTAGCATTTGGGGTAGTCTTCTTTTATTTTGGTTCCGCAGTTGGACCTTGAGTGTAATCTGGATGATGGATGTTTATTTATGTATTGTGTGAAGTGGCGACTGTAAGCCAACTATGTATCTCTTTCCCTTATGTATTACATGGGTTGTGTGAAGATTACCTCACTTGCGACATTGCTTTCAATGCGGTTATGCCTCTAAGTCGTGCTTCGACACGTGGGAGATATAGCCGCATCGAGGGCGTTACAGGTATGAACCATAGAGAAGTTGGAATACAGTAGGTTTAACACCAATATAAATAAAGAATGAGTTCATTACAGTACCTTAAGGTGGTGATTTGTTTTCTTATACTAACGGAGCTCATGAGATTTTCTGTTTGAGTTTTGTGTTGTGAAGTTTTCATGTTTTTGGGTAAAGATTTGATGAATTTTGGAACAAGGAGTGGCAAGAGCCTAATATTGGGGATGCCCAAGGCACCCCAAGGTAAAATTCAAGGACAAAAAAAGCCTAAGCTTGGGGATGCCCCGGAAGGCATCCCCTCTTTCGTCTTCGTCTATCGGTAAATTTACTTGAGGCTATATTTTTATTCACCACATGATATGTGTTTTGCTTGGAGCGTCTTGTATAATTTGAGTCTTTGCTTTTTATTTTACGACAATCATACTTGCTGTACACACCTTTTGGGAGAGACACACATGAATCTAAATTTATTAGAATACTCTATGTGCTTCACTTATATCTTTTGAGCTAGATAATTTTGCTCTAGTGCTTCACTTATACCGTTTTAGAGCACGGTGGTGGTTTTATTTTATAGAAATTATTGATCTCTCATGCTTCACTTATATTATTTTGAGAGTCTTTTAGAACAGCATGGTAATTTGCTTTGGCTATAAAATTAGTCCTAATATGATAGGCATCCAAGATGGGTATAATAAAAACTTTCATATAGAGTGCATTAAATACTATGATAAGTTTGATACTTGATAGTTGTTTTGAGATATAAAGGTGTTAATGTTAGAGTCATGCTAGTTGGGTAATTATGGAATTGAGAAATACTTGTGTTAAGGATTGCAAGTCCCGTAGCATGCACTTATGGTAAACGGTGTGTGACATATTTGAAGCATGGGGTGTTCTTTGATTGCTTTCCTTATCAGTGGCGGTCGGGGACGAGCGATGGTGTTTTACTACCAATCTATCCCTCTAGGAGCATGCGCGTAGTGCTTAGTTTTGATGACTTGTAGATTTTTGCAACAAGTATGTGAGTTCTTTATGACTAATGTTGAGTCCATGGATTATACGCACTCTCACCCTTCCATCATTGCTAGCCTCTTCGGTACCGTGCATTGCCCTTTCTCGCCTTGAGAGTTGGTGCAAACTTTGCCGGTGCATCCAAACCCCATGATATGATATGCTCAATCACACATAAGCCTCCTTATATCTTACTCAAAACAGCCACCATACCTACCTATTATGGCATTTCCATAGCCATTCCGAGATATATTGCCATGCAACTTTCCACAGTTCCGTTTATTATGACATGCTCCATCATTGTCATATTGCTTTGCATGATCATGTAGTTGACATCGTATTTTTGGCAAAGCCACCTTCATAATTCTTTCATACATGTCGCTCTTGATTCATTGCACATCCCGGTACACCGCCAGAGGCATTCACATAGAGTCATATTTTGTTCTAAGTATCGAGTTGTAATTCTTGAGTTGTAAGTAAATAAAAGTGTGATGATTTTCATTATTAGAGCATTGTCCCATGTGAGGAAAGGACGATGGAGACTATGATTCCCCCACAAGTCGGGATGAGAATCCGGACAAAAAAAAGAGGCCAAAGAAGCCCAAATAAAAAAAGAGAGGCCGAAGAAGCCCAAACAAAAAAATGAGAGAAAAAGAGAGAAGGGGCAATGTTACTATACTTTTTCCACACTTGTGCTTCAATGTAGCACCATGATCTTCATGATAGAGAGTCTCTTATTTTGTCACTTTCATATACTAGTCGGAATTTTTCATTATAGAACTTGGCTTGTATATTCCAATGATGGGCTTCCTCAAAATGCCCTAGGTCTTCGTGAGCAAGCAAGTTGGATGCACACCCACTTAGTTTATTTTGATGAGCTTTCATATATTTATAGCTCTTGTGCATCTCTTGCATGGCAATCCCTACTCCTCGCATTGACACCAATTGTTGGCATCTCCATAGCCCGTTGATTAGCCACGTCAATGTGAGACTTTCTTCTTTTTTGTCTTCTCACATAACCTCCATCATCATATGCTATTCCATTCATAGTGCTATGTCCATGGCTCTCTGATACGTCTCCGTCGTATCTACTTTTCCAAACACTTTTGCCCTTGTTTTGGACTCTAATTTGTATGATTTGAATGGAACTAACTCGGACAGACGCTGTTTTCAGCAGAATTCCCATGATGTTGTTTTATATGCAGCAAACAAAAGTTCTTGGAATGACCTGAAACTCCACGGGATGTCTTATAAAAAATAATAATAAAATCCTCGCCAAATATGAAGACCAGGGGGCCCACACCCTGTCCACGAGGGTGGCGGGCAACCCCCCCTAGGGCGCGCCCCCTACCTCATGGGCCCCCTGGACCACCTCTGACGCCAACTCCAACTCTATATATTTGCTTTCGGAGAGAAAAAAATAGAGGAGAAGAAATCATCGCTTTTTATGATACGGAGCTGCCGCCAAGCCCTAAAACCTCTCGGGAGGGCTGATCTGGAGTCCGTTCGGGGCTCCGGAGAGTGGGATTCGTCGCCGTCGTCATCATCAACCATCCTCCATCACCAATTTCATGATGCTCACCGCCGTGCGTGAGTAATTCCATCGTAGGCTTGTTGGACGGTGATGGGTTGGATGAGATTTATCATGTAACCGAGTTAGTTTTGTTAGGGTTTGATCCCTAGTATCCACTATGTTCTGAGATTGATGTTGCTATGACTTTGCTATGCTGAATGCTTGCCACTAGGGCCCGAGTGCCATGATTTCAGATCTGAACCTATTATGTTTTCATGAATATATGTGTGTTCTTGATCCTATCTTGCAAGTCTATAGTCACCTATTATGTGTTATGACCCGACAACCCCGAAGTGACAATAATCGGCATACTTCTCGGTGATGACCCTAGTTTGAGGAGTTCATGTATTCACTATGTGCTAATGCTTTGTTCTGGTTCTCTATTAAAAGAAGGCCTTAATATCCCTTAGTTTCCGATAGGACCCCGCTGCCACGGGAGGGTAGGACAAAAGATGTCATGCAAGTTCTTTTCCATAAGCACGTATGACTATATTCGGAATACATGCCTACATTACATTGATGAATTGGAGCTAGTTCTGTGTCACCCTATGTTATGACCGTTACATGATGAACCGCATCTGGCATAATTATCCATCACTGATCCGGTGCCTACGAGTTTTCCATATACTGGTTCTCGCTTATTTACTTTCCCGCTGCTACTGTTACAATCACTACAAAATACCAAAAATATTTACTATTGTTTGCACTATTCTTTTGTTACCGTTACCACCACTATCATATTACTGTGCTACTAAACACTTTGCTGCAGATACTAAGTTTCCAGGTGCGGTTGAATTGACAACTCAGCTGCTAATACTTGAGAATATTCTTTGGCTCCCCTTGTGTCGAATCAATAGATTTGGGTTGAATACTCTACCCTCGAAAACTGTTGCGATCCCCTATACTTGTGGGTTATCAAGACCTTTTTCTGGCGCCGTTGCCGGGGAGCATAGCTCTATTCTTTGAGTCGCTTGGGATTTATATCTGCTAGACACTATGAAGAACTTGAAAGACGCTAAGACAACAATTTATCCCTCAACTACGAGGGGAGGTAAGGAACTGCCATCTAGCTCTGCACTTGATTCACCTTCTGTTATGAGTAAGCTAGCGACACCTAGACCTGCTTCTGCTATTCGTTCTGATATGTCGCATGTTATTGATGATGCCACTTCTGCTATGCATGATACTTATGATGAAACTGCTTCTATGCCTGATACCACTGTGCCCCTCAGTGAATTTCTCGATGAACAAATTTCTAGGGCTAGAGAGAAAGAAATTATTGAATCCGATTATAATGATGAAAGTGATGATGAAGATATGCCTATTATTCCTGAGGGTTATTGCCGGGGGAAATCTGCCTCCACGAACACCTATGGGGACCGAGCCCCTTTCTGGTTCGGCGGGGGGCGGAGGCCGCGCGAAGAGCGGATCGAGGCGATGCACACAAGGGGTTTACCCAGCTTCGGGCCGCACGGATGCGTAAAACCCTACTGCTGCTTTTGTGGATTGTATTGTGTTCTTGCTCGGGAGCGCGAGGTGCTACAGTACACACGAGCCGCTGGCAAGACCCCGCGTGAGTGTCCTCCCTCCTCGCGTGAGTGTCCTCTCTCCCCTCCCCTACGCGCGCATGGGCCTCCTTTTATATGTTAAAGGGGTCACCGACAGGTGGCAACGTAGGTGAGGGCAAAAATGGCAAAGTGCTGTGTTGGGTACAGCTGCCTGTACAGTGCTATCGTACCTAACCCTGACGGCAGGGGACAAGGGCATTAAATGCCCGTCTGCGTCGCCCCAAATAGTGTGAAAAGTGGCCGTCAGGAGCGCCACCGTTTGCCACGATGGCTATCTTGTCAGCGTCGCTTCGCCACCGCATGCCCCTGGCTACACAGCTCCTCGCCACGTATCCTGGGACGGTCCCAGAGCGACACGTTGGTGGATGAGCTGGAGCGCGGGCAGCGGAGTAGTAGTTTGTCGCGGCAAGCTCCTCTTGCCGGGGCCTTTGTGCTTCGAGCAGCCATCCCCGCAAACTCCTCTTGCCAGGGTCTTCCTGGCGAGCCCCTCTTGCCGGGGCCTGGTGCCTTAAGTGGCCTTCCCGACAAGCTCCTCTTGTCGGGACCTTGTCTTCTTGGCTTGAATACTTTGTTCTTGAATGGCTCCAAAGCAACCACGATGATCTTTGGTGGTCACCTGGCAAGCCCTGCCGCGGGGTGCTACAACTGCCCGTGCACAAGTTCGGGGTACTAAGGTACCCCTACTTTAGTACACCGACAGGAGCCCCCGGGCCTGGGCCATACACGGTGCCGAGCGCTGTTCCCTGGCCCAAAACAGTGCACGGGCACGCGTGGCCTGGGCCACACCGCATCTTGCTCTGGATCCACCACGCTCTCCCCGAACGGCACGCGTCAAACGCGGCATAGTGGAGAGAGGCGTGGGTGACGTGGGCGGCGTGCGTGGGGCAGAGCCCCGCATGCATGCGTCATGTCGTAGTAAAGAGGGTGGTTCGTGCCTTCCCCATAAACGGAGGGAGGCGTGGAGGCGTGGTTTGCTTACTGGACGGGGCCCAGGCGCAGTTTTCGAGGCGTCCGCTCTCCAGGATCACGGGGTGGGGAGAGGTCGCCTGACCCGTCGCCTCGGTTCTGCGCGTCTGCCACATGGCCTCCATGCGCCTGGGGTCGCGACGGTGGAGGCAGGAAGCCGGGCCATCGTGGGTCGAGGCAGCGGGTCGGTCCCAGTCGCCTGCTCTTCCTGCGCCTTGATTGGCTGAGCGGGGCGGCCGAGCCCCCACTCCGCTCCTTTATAAGGAGCGAGAGGGGGCGACGGAAATCCGCACTCCTTCATCTCTCCTTCCCTTCAGCTTCTGATCCCCTCTCTCTCATTCGCCATGGAGAAAGGGAACCCTGCTCCTTCATCGGTGGCGGCGAGGGTTGCCGCTAGGCAGCGCGCCCCTCCTCCCCTCGCACCCGTGGCGGCAGAGCCAGCCGTAAGGGGAAGAGGAAGGGGGCGAGGTCGTGGGCGAGGTCGAGGACGAGGCCGAGGCGCTCGGGCAAGAGGCGGACGGGGCGGTGCGCCGGCTTCGCCTCTGCCAGCGGCTCCTCTTCTCACGGCGGTCCATATTGGGGACGACCCTTGCGAGTTCTTCGTCAGGCTGCGCCGGGCGCCTCGTCGTCGCCTCCGCCTACCGGCTCCATTCGCGAGCGTGATGGAGACGGAACAGCCCGAGACGCTGAGACTGCGCATGAGGGGCTGTGGGATCAGCGGCACGCGAGTCCACGTTGAGTCCCCAGCCCCCGGCGTGATGTATCTTGGTCGAGGGTGGAAGACGTTCGCCCATATCCACAGCTTGATGTAGGGGTTCACCCTCCATTTTAAGCTGATGGAGGGCGATCTCCTCTCCGTCAAGGTCTTCGGGTGCTTCGGGACCCGGGCTCGGTGCTGCGTGGACAGCTCCTCCGACAGCGAAGGCTCCTCCTCGAGCGAGAGTGACGAGGAGGGGAGCGACAGCGACGACGAGGGTGGCGGGCGGCAGGATGACGGGTCCGACTAGGTGTCGGGCGTCGCTCCGTGTGGCGCCGGCGACCCCATCATCCGCGTCGCCGGCTCCTTGAGCTTCTCGGGGTCGTCTTCTTGCCGGGTGGCGTAGGGAGGCTGCGGAAGAGGAAGAGGGCGGGCGGCAAGGCTGTCAACTCGGAGTACGAGGGCAAGACGCCCTCGACAGCGTGCTGACGTCCCGCTGCCTCATCTTCGAGCTCAACTTCCGGTGCCGCCATCCCCATCAGCCTTCGGACGACCACCGAGACGTTCTCTTGGTGTCTTCTGCCACCCGTAGCTCGCCTAGGCGCCCCTTTTGCCCTTTTCGCCTCCTTGTCCTACCTCCTGAGGAGAGAGACAAGAAAGGGATTACGGGCACCTTATCTCTTTTTAACTTGTAAGCCCTCGGGCCTTAGTTGCATTTAAAGCTTGTAATCCCATCTTTCATGTTTTTCATTCTCTCTGAGCTGTACCTGAGTGGAATGTTTTTAATGAAAAGGGGATGTTTGCCAGGCCACTTGTCTCGCGGGTGAAACCCGCGCCAAGGAGCGGATCCTTTGTATCGTTAAGATAGACACTTCTTTGCCCGGCAACAGGCCCTGCCGTCTTCCCACGTCGCTCGACCTTTTTCACACTCTTGGCGGAGGCAGGGATGAGGCGGGTTCGGGCTCCTCGTTTCGTCCCTTTGCTGTCGCGGCTACTACCAAAACTGGCCCCAGGAACGCGCTCTGGGGCCTAGAGTTAAGGGAGCATGGCAGCTTTTTAGAAAGAAACAAGGTTTTCACATTCCTCAGCCCATAAGAGAACGCATGAGATTGCAGCCCCCGGCAACTCTGGCTTGCCGCGGGTAAATCTTTGTACTTGCAGCCCCCGGCAACACTGGCTTGCCAGGGACCAGATGCTGGTCCGCCCTTCTTCTCTTCTTCGTTCTCAAGCGGTCCGGCCAGGATATGCAAACCCTGCGAACCAAAGGAAACGAAAGAACAGCAACAGGACGCAGACTCGACCTCTAAGCTAGGGGTTAGCCGCTGTTAAGCACTATCAACCCTAACCAAGGACGAGACTCGACTCAGCATTCATGCTAAAACTTAGGGCGCCAGCGCTTCATTTACTGATGCTCAGGGTCTGCGCCTGGCTTTGTACAAAGGATTACATGCAACAGCGGCAAGACTTGTACAAAAGTGTGGTTGCCGGACGGGGTCCGGCAACCGCGCCTTACGGGTAAAACTTACGAAGATGCTCGATATTCCAGGAGTTGCTAACCGGAATTCCATCTTCGGTCTCAAGGCGGATAGCGCCGGGCCTCGTGACTGGTTTCACCCGGTAAGGGCCTTCCCACTTCGGCGTCAACTTGTTGGAATTCTTGGCGGACGGAGCGCGCCGAAGAACAAGGTCGCCTTCCTCGAAGCTTCTGGCTTTAACTTTGCGGCTATGATAGCGACGCAAAGCTTGCTGGTAGCGAGCAGCTCGCACAGCAGCCTGAAGACGATCTTCCTCAAGGAGCAGCGCGTCATCTTCACGCAGCCGCTCTTGCTCAAGCTCATCATAAGCGAGCACTCGAGGTGACCCGTATACGAGTTCCGTGGGGGTAACTACTTCTGCTCCATAGACTAGAGCAAATGGTGTCTGGCCAGTGGCTCAATTTGGTGTCGTTCTGATCGACCAAAGAGTCACCGGCAGCTCCTCGATCCAGTTTCTTTCGCACTTATGCAGCATGTCGAAAGTCCTGGTCTTGAGCCCACGCAGCACTTCAGCATTGGCCCTCTCCGCTTGACCGTTGCTTCTGGGGTGAGCAACAGAAGCGAAGCAGACCTTGGCGCCGAGATCTTGGATGTACTGCATGAAGGTGCGGCTCGTGAATTGCGTACCGTTGTCGGTGATGATCCCGTTGGGGATCCCGAAGCGGCAAACAATCGACCTGAAGAACTTGACTGCTGACTATGTTGTCACCTTCCTCACCGGTTCCACTTCCGGCCACTTTGTGAACTTGTCGGTTGCGACGTACAAGTACTCAAAGCCCCCGACAGCTCGGGGGAAGGGGCCGAGGATGTCGAGCCCCCAGACCGAAAATGGCCAGGATAAAGGGATTGTCTGGAGAGCTTGAGCTGGCTGGTGTATCTGCTTGGAATGGAACTGGCACGCTTCACACTTGGTTACTTGTGCAGTTGCATCCTGGAGGGCCGTCGGCCAGAAGAAACCTTGCCGGAACGCTTTGTCGGCAAGTGCTCTTGCGCCGATGTGGTGACCACATATGCCTCCATGTATCTCTACCAACAGCTCTTGTCTGTCTTCCCGGGGAATACACTTCAATTTCACACTGTTGCGTCCTCTTCTGTACAGTGTGTCGTCGACAAACTGGTACATACTTGACTGCCGGGCTACTCTTTCTGCTTCTTCTTGCTCATCGGGAAGTTCCCCTGTCTGAAGGAATCGGACGATCTGTTGTGCCCATGCCGGAGCCTGCGGCTCGACGACAAGGACTAAAGGCACATCTGCCGCTGCAGGAACACCTACTTCCACGGCGAGAACTTGCGGCTCAGCCGGAGCTTGATGTTCCCCGGCAAGCTTGCCGGAGCAAAACTTGTCGGGAGTGTCTGCTTCAACGGAACGAACCCTGGGGCTCGCCGAAGCAAGCTGCTCCTCAGCGCTCTTGGCGTTGATCTTGGGGACCCTCTTGGCGGCGGCTTGGGGAAGCTCTGCCGGAAGATAGTCGCCAGAGGTCAACTTCCTCTTCTTGCTCTGTCCGGTCGATGGTGCTACGGATGGTTGAGTCAGCTTGAGCACAAAGATCCCTGGTTCCACAGGTAACTTAAGTGTGGCACACTTTGACAGGCCATCGGCAATGTCGTTCTCAGCTCTTGGAACATGTTCCATTTGCAGGCCATCAAAGCACTCTTCTAGCTTCCTCACTTCATCAATGTATGCTTCCATCAACAGACTCTGGTAATCCTTGTTCACTTGGCGGACGACAAGCTGCGAATCTCCCCTGACAATGAGCTTCTTGATCCCAAGTTCTGCCGCGATCCTGAGACCGGCAAGCAATCCTTCATACTCAGCAGTATTGTTGGTTGCTTGCTCCTTGGGAAAGTGCATCTGGACTATGTACTTGAGGTGCTCTCCGGTGGGTGCGATAAGCAGCACGCAAGCACCGGCGCCTTGCAGCGAGAAGGCACCGTCAAAGTACATCAGCCACTCTTTGCTTGCTTCTTTGACGGGGATGCTCGTCTCTGGAATTTCTTCGTCGGGTGTTGGCGTCCACTCTGCTATGAATTCTGCCAATGCTCTGCTTTGGATAGTTGAAGTGCTTTCAAACTTGAGGCCAAAGCTTGACAGTTCCAAAGCCCACTCGACAATCCTGCCTGTTGCCTCTGGATTATGTAGTATACTCTTCAGCGGAAATCGAGTGACAACAGTGATCTCATGTGCTTGGAAGTAATGGCGCAGCTTTCTCGAGGCCATGAGAAGGCCGAAAAGCAATTTCTGCACACCAGAGTACCTTGACCTAGCCCCCTGCAGAAGGGAGCTGACAAAGTAAACTGGGCGCTGCACCATTCTCTTCTTCTGCATCTCCTCTTGCACCTGCGCAGATCCATCCTTGTCGGGACCAGAGCTTGCCGGGGAAGCCCCCTGCTTGTCGCCGGATGTGCTTGCCGGGGTTGCGGGCTCATCATCTGCCTCCCTCTCCGCTACTAACGCAGCACTAACCACTTGATTGGTTGCTGCTAGGTATAGCAGCAACTTCTCTTGTGGCTTAGGCGCGACAAGTATTGGAGTGGAGGACAGGTACCTCTTCAAGTCTTGCAGCGCAGCCTCCGCTTCCGGAGTCCATTGTATTGGACCTGCCTTTTTCAAGATTTTGAAAACGGCAAGGCGCGCTCAGCTGACTTAGAGATAAAC
Organism: Aegilops umbellulata; assembly: GCA_032464435.1. Lineage (NCBI taxonomy): Eukaryota > Viridiplantae > Streptophyta > Magnoliopsida > Poales > Poaceae > Aegilops > Aegilops umbellulata. The sequence continues at coordinate 478,006,568 of CP136055.1, forward strand.
CTGCTGAGAGCTGCCACGCAACCGGCAAGTTTTCGTACATCCTTGACGCGCTTTGGTGCTTCAATTTGCTCGATGGCCTTGATCTTGTCGGGGTTAGCCTCAATCCCTCGCTGAGACACGAAGAACCCGAGAAGCTTGCCGAAAGGGACTCCGAGCACACACTTCTCGGGGTTGAGCTTGAGGCTGATCTTGCGCAGATTTGCAAAAGTCTCTTCTAGATCTTGAATTAGGGTTGATTTGTTCTTGCTCTTGACCACTATATCATCCATGTAGGCTTCCACATTTCTGTGTATCTGTGGTTCAAAAGCGGTATGGACTACCCTTGCAAAGGTTGAACCAGCATTCTTCAGTCCGAAAGGCATCAGTATGAAACAGTACATGCCACATGGAGTGATGAATGCGGTCTTCTCCTCATCTTCTTCTGCCATGAAGATCTGATGGTATCCTGAATATGCGTCCAGGAATGAAAGCAAGTCACATCGGCCGTGGAGTCAACAATCTGGTCAATGCGCGGCAAGGGGAATGGGTCTTTGGGACAAGCTTTATTAACATCAGTGAAGTCAATACAAAGCCTCCATTTCCCATTCGCCTTGCACACGACTACAGGATTGGCCAACCACGTAGGATGGAGCACTCCTCTGACGAGGCCTGCTGCTTCCAACTTCCTGATCTCTTCTGCGATGAACTCTTGGCGCTCCACTGCTTGCTTCCTAACTTTCTGCTTGACGGGCCGCGCGTGAGGACAGACGGCAAGGTGGTGCTCAATTACTTTCCTGGGAACACCGGGGATGTCAGATGGATGCCATGCAAACACATCGACATTCGCCCGCAGGAAAGCAACGAGCGCGCTTTCCTATTTAGGGTCGAGCGTGGCGCTGATGGTGAAGGTACCACCAGCGCCGTCCTCCTTGGCGGGCACCTTCTTGGTCGCTGGCGGAGCTGCCATCGTCTTCTTGCACTTGCCGGTGGAGCTCGACGGTGCGTCCTCAACGGCAGCGCAGCACTCCGAAGAGGTGCGCTTGCCGGAGTGGGCATCAGAGCTCTTGCCGGACGTGGTCTTCTTCTTCCCCCCGGGAGCTTCAGCGGCAAGTGTCTCGCGATCAGTTGAGGCTGCTGCCTCCCGGTAAATCTTGTCGGCGCAGATAAGGGCATCCTTCTTGTCGCCAGGGACAGTAATGACACTTATCGGGCCTGGCATCTTGAGCATGTTATACGCGTGGTGAGAGGCCGCCATGAACTTGGTGAGCGCTGGACGGCCGAGAATCCCATTGTAAGGCAATGGAAAATCGGCAACGTCAAAGGTGACCCTCTCAGTCCTGAAGTTCAACTCGCTGCCGAATGTTACCGGCAACGTGATCTTCCCCTTCAGCTTGCTCCTTCCCGGGTTGATTCCTTGAAATGCGCCGGTCTCTTCGAGCTCGCTTTCAGGGACTTGGAGTTTCCGAAGCACAGCGGAGGAGATCAGGTTCAAGCCGGCCCCGCCGTCAACTAGCATCTTAGTGACCTTGAGGTTGCGGATAGTTGGCGGAACCAACATCGGCAAGCACCCGACCGCGGATGTGCGATTAGGGTGGTCCTCAATATCAAAGATGATAGGCGTGTTGGACCATCTCAGAAGCTTGCGTGACTCGATGGGTGGTTCTGCTGCACTGACTTCCCGCACCCACTGCTTGAGTTGGCAGTGTGAAGTATGCAGAGAAGCACCGCCGTCAACGCACAAGACCTCTATGGCTTTCTGGAACTCCTGCTCGCTGGTTTCGTCATCATCCACGTCTTCGTCGTCTTCGTCATCTCCATCCTTGTCGCGGCCGCGGGGAGGCCTGTCTCCTTGCCGCTGCTTTTCCTTGCCGCGGCGTCCTCCCGGGCCGGGACGCTTCGTGCCGGACCCTCCAGTACCTCTTTGGGCTTTCTCCTTGTCGCGTCGCTCGTACTCGGCCTTTTGCAGCTCGACGAGCTGCTCGACCTTCTTGCAGCTCTGGAGGTCATGGCCCTTGGTACGGTGGATCTTGCAGTACTGTTTGTTGGTGCCGTCCTGCTTGTCGGCGGCCGCCACGGCCTGGCAGTTGGCGCATGCGACAACCTCCTTGCCGGAGCCGCCATCCTTGGCTTGCTTGGCGCCACCTTCGCTGCCGGACTGCTCGACAACTAGTACATCTTTGCCCTTCTTATTCTTGTTGTTCCGCCGCCGGTTCTTCCTTGCCGGGGCAGTACCTTCGCTGTCAGATCCTCCTATTCCTGTATTCTCTCCAGGGAGTTTCCTCCCTTCCTCAGCACGTGCACACTTGTCGGCCAAGGCATACAGCTCACTGACGTCCTTGATCTTGCACATCGCCATCTCGTCCCGCATCCTGCGGTTACGCACGTTCTGATGGAACGCGCTGATGACCGCGGCAGGGTGGACATCAGGGATGTTGTAGTGCACACGGCTGAATCTCTGAATGAACTTGCGCAGGGGCTCTCCCTCCTTCTGGACGAGCAGATGGAGATCGCTCGCTTGGCCATGAGGTTTGTGGCCGCCTGTAAAGGCGCCAACAAACTGATGGCACAAGTCTGCCCAGGAGGATATGGAGTTGTCCGGCAAGTGCATGAGCCAGGATCTGACGTTGGATTTGAGTACCAGCGGGAAGTAGTTGGCAAGGATCTTGTCTTCCCGCCCCCCAGCAGCCTGCACCGCGATGGTGTAGATGCTGAGGAACTCCGACGGATGCGACTTGCCGTCGTACTTCTCTGGTACGTCTGGCTTGAAATTCTTTGTGCTGGGCCACTGGGCTTGCCGCAGCTCACGGGTAAACGCAGGGCAGCCCACCGAGTATGGCAGGTCGCCTGGTCCCCCTGGCGCATGCATGTCGACAGAAGGCTCAGCGCGCTGGTCTGATTGACGCCGCGCCTCTCTTCGACGCTCGATGCGAGTATGAGGGTCTTCTTGCTTTTGTTCGTGAAGAACTTTGCGCTGATCGCGACGGGTTCACGGATCTGACGACGCAGTGGAGTCATTGTCGTGGTGGTTCCGGCGGGTCGGCGACCCCGGCATTTGGGGTGGAGAGTGCACGGTGGTCGCACCCCCACGGGTCTTGTCGCCACCGGCTGGTGCCTGACTGGCCCGCCGTGGTTGCGACGCACTTAGCTGCCGCGGAGTGTCGCCGTTGGCGAAGCCGATGAGACTCTGAATGGTGGCCCTCCAGTCGTCGAGCTTGTCCGCCGTTGGAGGGTAATCCAGGAGCAGTTGGGCTCGTGCCAGAGCTTCCGCTGGGGTGGCGGGCAACGGTGGTGAGCGGTGCGTGGAACGGGATGTGCTCGAACTTCTAACTATGTTAGAAGGAGCAGTCCCCCGTCCAGGTGACCGCACCTTGCTCGGGTCAGCATGTTGGCGCGTATGCTGGCCTTGAACGTCCCGAGATCCGCCAACTCGATCTGGGTCCAGCGAGCGTATGGTATTGTGAGTACCATGGCGCTGCCGGTCCTGCGCCTCTTGAGCTGGGCGCGGTGCATGCTCAGACGCTGCGGCATTGGGGATTTCTTCGTCGACGCCCATTCCTCCACCGGCGCCTTCCCCACCACCCGCCTGCTCCAGGGGCGGTGGGTTCGACGCGGACGGACCAGCCACCTCCGGAGCCTTCTTCTTCGGTGGCATGTCGATGACGAAGATGATGAAGGTTTAGCTCGTGTGAACGCCGGATCAGGTTCGCGCAACCTCGACGCCCCCCTACCTGGAGCGCCAAAGATGTCGGGGGAAATCTGCCTCCACGAACACCTATGGGGACCGAGCCCCTTTCTGGTTCGGCGGGGGGCGGAGGCCGCGCGAAGAGCGGATCGAGGCGATGCACACAAGGGGTTTACCCAGCTTCGGGCCGCACGGATGCGTAAAACCCTGCTGCTGCTTTTGTGGATTGTATTGTGTTCTTGCTCGGGAGCGCGAGGTGCTATAGTACACACGAGCCGCTGGCAAGACCCCGCGTGAGTGTCCTCCCTCCTCGCGTGAGTGACCTCTCCCCCCCTCCCCTACGCGCGCATGGGCCTCCTTTTATATGTTAAAGGGGTCACCGACAGGTGGCAACATAGGTGAGGGCAAAAATGGCAAAGTGCTGTGTTGGGTACAGCTGCCTGTACAGTGCTATCGTACCTAACCCTGACGACAGGGGACAAGGGCATTAAATGCCCGTCTGCGTCGCCCCAAACAGTGCGAAAAGTGGCCGTCAGGAGCGCACCGTTTGCCACGATGACTATCTTGTCAGCGTCGCTTCGCCACCGCATGCCCCTGGCTGCACAGCTCCTCGCCACGTATCCCGGGACGGTCCCAGAGCGACACGTTGGTGGATGAGCTGGAGCACGGGCAGCGGAGTAGTAGCTTGTCGCGGCAAGCGCCTTGCCGCGGTCATCCCGGCAAGCTCCTCTTGCCGGGGCCTTGTCTCCTTGAGTAGCCCCTCCGGCAAGCTCCTCTTGCCGGGGCCTTTGTGCTTCGGGTGGCCATCCCGGCAAACTCCTCTTGCCGGGGCCTGGTGCCTTAAGTGGCCTTCCCGACAAGCTCCTCTTGTCGGGACCTTGTCTTCTTGGCTTGAATACTTTGTTCTTGAATGGCTCCAAAGCAACCACGATGATCTTTGGTGGTCACCTGGCAAGCCCTGCCGCGGGGTGCTACAACTGCCCGTGCACAAGTTCGGGGTACTAAGGTACCCCTACTTTAGTACACCGACAGTTATGTTTTTGATATGGAATCTTCTGCCGCTATTTTAGCTTGCAAAGATAGATATGAGCTCAAGAGGTTATTAGCTAAATGGAACAAAGAATCACTTAGAGATAAAATGAAACGTGACCCTGCTTTTGCTACTTCACCTATTTGTGTTCCCGATAAGGATTATGAATTCTCTGTTGATCCTGATATAATTACTTTGGTTGAATCTGATCCTTTCCATGGTTATGAATTTGAAACTGTTATGGCACATCTTACTAAATTAAATGATATAGCCACCCTGTTTACTAATGATGAAAGATCGCGCTACTTTTATATACTGAAGATATTTCCGTTCTCATTAAAGGGTGATGCTAAGATATGGTTTAATTCTCTTGATCCTGGTTGTGTGCGTAGTCCCCAGGATATGATTTATTACTTCTCTGCTAAATATTTCCTTGCTCATAAGAAACAAGCTGCTTTAAAGGAACTATACAACTTTGTGCAAATTAAAGAAGAGAGTCTCCCACAAGCTTTGGGGAGGCTTCTCAAGTTACTTAATGCTTTGACTGATCATCCTCTCAAGAAACATGAAATACTTGATATCTTTTATAATGGACTAACCGATGCTTCCAGAGATTACCTAGATAGTTGTGCTGGTTCTCTTTTCAGGGAAAGAACACCGGATGAAGCTGAAATTCTATTGAATAATATGTTGACAAATGAAAATAATTGGGCACCTCCTGAGCCAGCTCCTGCTCCAATTACTGAGCCTATTCCTAAACCAACTCCGAAGAAGAGAGGTGTTCTATTTCTCAGTCCCGAAGATATGCAAGAAGCAAAGATATCTATGAAAGAAAAAGGTATTAAAGCTGAAGATGTTAAGAATTTACCTCCTATTGAATAAATACATGGTCTTAATATACCGCATGTTGAAGAATCATATGATCTTAATCCTTTATTTATTGAAGAACCTCCTAATCCCGATATCCCGACATAGGTAGTAAAGGTAAATTCTCTCTATAGATATGATAAAGCTGAAGTCCCTCCTACTAAAATTGCTAGTTAGTGCTTGGATGAGTTTGATAACTTTATGTTTAAGCAAGACGACTTCAATGCTTATTTTGGTAGACAATTAAAACAAAATGCTTATATGATTAGACGCTTGGGTGATTATATGGCTAATATTAGAGGTGAACTTAAACTTGTTAGCAAACATGCTTCTATGGTTACCACTCAAGTAGAACATGTACTTAAAGCTCAAAAAGAAGTGTTTGATGAAATGAATAGTAAGAAAAATGATTATGCTGTTAGAGTGGCAACTAGAACTGGTAGAATGACTCAGGAACCTTTGTATCCTGAAGGCCACCCTAAGAGAGTCGAGCAAGATTCTCAGAGAAATAATATTGATGCACCTAGTTCTTCTAAAAATAAGAAAAAGAAAAATGATAGAACCGTGCAAACTTCTAGTGAACCTATTGCTGAACCACCTGATAATCCAAATGATATATCTATGTCTGATGCTGAAACACAATCTGGTAATGAACATGAACCTAGTGAAAATGTCAATGATGATGTTCATGATGATGCTCAACCTAGTAATGATAATGATGTAGAAGTTGAACCTGCTGTTGATCTTGATAACCCACAATCAAAGAATCAACATTATAATAAAAGAGACTTTGTTGCTAGGAAACATGGTAAAGAAAGATAACCTTGGGTTCAGAAACCCATGCCTTTTCCTATGAAACCATCCAAGAAAAAGGATGATGAGGATTTTGAGTGCTTTGCTGAAATGATTAGACCTATCTTTTTGCGTATGCGATTGACTGATGTGCTCAAAACTAATCCTTATGCTAAATATATGAAAGATATCATTACTAATAAAAGAAAGATACCAGAAGCTGAAATTTCCACCATGCTTGCTAATTATACTTTTAAGGGTGGAATACCAAAGAAACTTGGAGATCCAGGAGTACCTACTATACCATGCTCCATTAAAAGAAATTATGTTAAAACTGCTTTATGTGATCTTGGAGCTGGTGTTAGTGTTATGCCTCTCTCTTTATATCGTAGACTTGACTTGAATAAGTTGACACCTACTGAAATATCTTTGCAAATGGCTGATAAATCAACTGCTATACCTGTCGGCATTTGTGAGGATGTGCCTGTTGTGGTTGCAAACATTACTATTTTAACGGACTTTGTTATCCTTGATATTCCCGAGGATGATAGTATGTCTATTATTCTTGGAAGACCTTTTCTTAACACTGCAGTGGCTGTTATTGATTACAACAAAGGCAATGTCACTTTTCATGTTAATGGTAATGAGCATACGGTACACTTTCCGAGGAAACAACCTCAAGTTCATAGTATCAACTCTATCGGAAAAATTCCATCGATTATATTTGGAGGTTTTGAATTTCCTCTTCCTACTGTCAAGAAGAAATATGATATACTTACTATAGGGGATGTGCATATCCCCATTGAGGTAACCTAGTGTTATTCGAAATTTCTCCGGTTTCATGATTATCGGAATGAGTTTGTTAACAAGACTTGATCAACCTTGTTAGTGGATTCCTTTTGATGAGCATGAGATGGATGAAACTAGAAGCACAACCTTCTGTACCCTCTCTATACTTTCTGTTATTTAGTTGAAATAAAGTAAAAATAGTATTTTTCTGTCTATTTCCTGATTTATCCGTGCAACATAAAAATATCCTGAAAATAGAAGTCCTCGGAATGCCATGCCAATTTAATATGATTTTTTCGGGAATATTTGAGGATTTACTGTGCAAAAATTACCACGGGGTGAGCTGCCACCTGGCCACGAGGGTGGAGGGCGCGCCCTACCCCCTTAGGCGCGCCCCCTACCTCGTGGGCCCACGGTGGCCCTCCTCCACTTATCCCTGCACCCATCTTCTTCCTCTTCCTCACACAAACCCGAAAAACCAACTCAAGCACAAGTTCCAGCCACTTTTGCTGTGATTTTCGATCTCCTTGCTCAAAGCACCTCTCGCAAAACTGCTTGGGGAGATTGTTCCTTGGTATGCGACTCCTCCATTGGTCCAATTAGTTTTTGTTCTAGTGCTTTATTCTTTGCAAATTTGTGCTGCATAGGTGAACATGTTCTTGAGCTTGCATGTCAAATTTCTATGGTTCCAAGTAGTTCTAATGCTTGATATAGGCTCTAGGCACTTGTAGGAGTAGTTGCTATCAGTTTTATTGAAGTTAATTCACTTTTGTTTGAAGTTACTAAAAATATCAGAAATTTTTTAGAGAAAAACAATATGCTTAGGAAGATGTTCCAAGGTGGTTCTTCTAAGAAGCAAGGAACCAGGCTTGCTATGCGCGATGCTGACGAGGATCCACCAAGAGATGCCCTAGTGCGGCCTTGTGAATGGCCGTCGGAAAATTTTATGGATCATGCGGGAATTAAAGAAGAATTTAAAGCATACTTGCGTAATGCCGGTCTTGAGGATTTTGAGGCTAACAAATGCCCCCAGTATCATGATCTCACAAGTTCATTTGTGAGGAGGTTTGAGTATTCATCTTCATGTAATTCTCCTTCAGTCATGTTTGATCTTTATGACAGATCTTATACCATGGACTTAGAGGATTTCACTTTTGCTTGCAAACTTCCATCATGGGGTAGTGTTAGAGATCCCCCTAAATCTGAATTTAGAAACTTTCTTGCTAGTATAATTGTAGGGGAATCTAGAGATATAACGCAGGCTACCATAGGGAGCATTCACTTTCCTGCTATACATTATTTTGCTCTCTTCATCGGTAGATGCATAAATGCTAAGGATGAAGCATGTCACATGTGTGTCCCTGACCTCAGCATTCTTAGGAGTGCTGTGTTAGGAGACCAATCTTATCATATGGGAGCCATTGTAGCTCGTAGGTTGCATCATAATAGATATAATGGAGATTTCTTTGGAGGAATTTATGCAACCCGCTTAGCTAATTTTCTTGAGATAGACATTCGTGAGGGTGATACGGAGTTGCCTCCTGCATATTTAGATTATAACTCTATGGCTTCACACCAGATTGTCGAGAGGCCTGAATCACCTCTCTTATATCGTTTAATTTTTAACAAACGGCAAGTTGTCCGTATTACTCTCCCTGCTCCTGCCTGCTTTGATTCTCAGGCAAAACGAATATATACTATCATCAGAGAGGAGGCGGATGAGTACGAGAGGAGAGCAGAGGCAGCCCGACTCCACGCTGCAGCTCAGCAGGCGATAACCTCTGCATCGCAGTATGGTCCCAGCTATTCTTCATCGCAGTACGACCCCAGCTACACTTACGGGTATCCGCCAGGCTATCCCTGGTAATAAACCAACTTAGGCCAAAAGCCTAAGCTTGGGGGAGTACGTATTTCTCACTGACATTACATTTATGTTCACACACACTCATTGCTAGATGTCGGTGCTCATACTCTTTCACTGTAATATCCATGCTAGTTTATTTTCTTTTTCCCGCTTTCTTCTTGTGTGTTTGTTAAACCTTAAGAAAAACCAAAAACAATTAGTAGTAGTTTACTTTTCTGCTGTAGTAGTAGTAAGTAAAAATAAAACCCAAAAATATTTCCCGTTCTTCTTTTGATTGTTGGGAGCTTTCCCGTGTAAATAGTTTTTATTTCTTTTCTTTTCTTTGGGGGTCGATAGGAGAAGACCATGATTAAGATGTTGAAGTGGCTCTTATATGCATTATTGTTGAATTAACCCAGAGCCCATATTGCCTTGTCTTCTCCTGTTTATTGAATGCTCGCATATTCCAGCTTAGTCCAATGCACGTGCACTCTTATTATTATTCACATCGTTCGGTCGTGCAAGTGAAAGGCAATTATGATGATATATGATGGACTGACTGAGATGAGAAAAGCGGGTATGAACTCGACCTCTTGTGTTTTCATAAATATGATGAGTTCATCGTTCTTGATTCAGCTTGTTATGAATAAACATGTTTGCAATGACAATTAGAGATCATAGTTGCTTGTGCCATGCTTGATTAGCTATGAATTATAATGGTTTACCTTGCGTGCCAACATCCTATTGAGATGATTATGATGTGGTATGATGGGGTGGTATCCTCCTTTAAATGATTTGAGTGATTTGACTTGGCACATGTTCACGCATGTAGTTGAAACAAATCAACATAGCCTTCACGATATTTATGTTCATGGTGGATTATATCCTACTCATGCTTGCATCCAACGTTTATTAATTTTAATGCATGTACATGGTTGTTGTTGCTCTCTAGTTGGTCGCTTCCCAGTCTTTTTACTAGCCTTCACTTGTACTAAGAGGGAATACTGCTTGTGCATCCAATCCCTTAAACCCCAAAGTTATTCTAGATGAGTCCACTATACCTTCCTATATGCGGTATTTACCTGCCGTTCCAAGTAAATTTGTATGTGCCAAACTCTAAACCTTCAAATAAACATTCTGTTTTTTATGCTCGAATAGCTCATGTATCAACCAAGGCTGCCCTTATCTTCCATGTTAGGCGGGTTATTCTCAAAGACGAGTGGACTCCACTCCTCACTCACGAGAAAATGGGTGGTCACCGGGATGCCCAGTCTCATGCTTTATGCAAACTAAATCAAAACTAATTGCAAACAAAACTCCCCCTGGGACCTGATGTATGTTGGAGGCACTCGTTGTTTCGAGCAAGCCATGGATTGATGCTTGTTGGTGGAGGGGGAGTATAAACTTTACCATTCTGTTTGGGAACCGCCTATAATGTGTGTGACATGCAATATATCGCCATCTATTAGTTGCTACGTTGACAATGAAAGTGTACCGCTCAAAATACAATTTATCTCTATTTCAAAACCGAGCTCTGGCATCTCTACAAATCCCTGCTTCCCTCTGCAAAGGGCCTATCTATTTACTTTTATGTTGAGTCATCACCCTCTTATTAAAAAGCACTAGCTGGAGAGCACAGCTGTCATTTGCATTCATCACTGTTAATCTATGTTGGGTATGACTATGATTGGATCTCTTTTACCATGAATTATAATGTCTAGTCAGTCCTTGAACTTTAAAGGTGCTCTGCATTTATGTTTTGCGGCCTCAGAAAGGGCTAGCGAGATACCATCTTGTTATATCATATTATGATTGTTTTGAGAAAGTGTTGTCATCCGAGATTTATTATTATGACTCGCTAGTTGATTATGCTATTGATATGAGTGATTGTGAGACCTGAGAATTATTGCAAATGTGGTTAGTTATGATCTTTGCTGAAAACCTGAATGCTGGTGAGGGAATCCTGGATTAGGGGGTGTCTAGATAGCCGGACTATACCTTCAGCCGGACTCTTGGACTATGAAGATACAAGATTGAAGACTTCGTCCCGTGTCCGAAAGGGACTTTCCTTGGCGTGGAAGGCAAGCTTGGCGATACGAATATTTAGATCTCCTACCATTGTAACCGACTCTGTGTAACCCTAGCCCTCTCAAGTGTCTATATAAACCGGAGGGTTTAGTCCGTAGGACAAACAACACAACAATCATACCATAGGCTAGCTTCTAGGGTTTAGCCTCCTTGATCTCGTGGTAGATCTACTCTTGTACTACCCATATCATCAATATCAATCAAGCAGGAGTACGGTTTTACCTCCATCGAGAGGGCCCGAACCTGGGTAAAAACACTGTGTCCCTTGTCTCCTGTTACCATCCGCCTAGACGCACAGTTCGGGACCCCCTACCCGAGATCCGCCGGTTTTGACACCGACATTGGTGCTTTCATTGAGAGTTCCTCTATGTCGTCACTTTTAGGCCCGATGGCTCCTCCGATCATCAATAGCGATGCAGTCCAGGGTGAGACTTTTCTCCCTGGACAGATCTTCGTCTTCGGCGGCTTCGCACTGCGGGCCAATTCGCTTGGCCATCTAGAGCAGATCAAAAGCTACGCCCCTGGCCATCAGGTCAGATTAGGAAGTTTAAACTACACGGCTGACATCCGCGGGGACTTGATCTTCGACGGATTCGAGCCACAGCCGATCGCGCCGCACTATCACGATGGGCATGATCTAGCTCTGCCACCGAACAGTGCCCTGGAGGCCGCATCGGCTCTGACCCTTAATTCGGAGCCAACTGCGCCGATCGAGGATGGGTGGTTGGACGCCGCCTCAGGGGCTGTCATATCTACGGCGATCGAGCCGAATACCAGCCCTGCCCTCCGCGAGGCTCGTGACTCCAAGGGGCCGGACTCCTATTCGGACTCCGAGCCCTCCGCGCCCCTGCTGATCGAATCTGATTGGGCGTCGATCATGGAGTTCACCGCCACGGACATCTTTCAGCACTCGCCCTTCGGCGATATTCTGAAGTCACTAAAGTCTCTCTTTATCAGGAGAGCCCTGGCCGGACTACGGTCAGCAAGGTTGGGATACGGACGATGAAGAAATTCAAAGCCCACCCACCACCCACATTGTAGCCACTGTCGACGATTTAACCGACATGCTCGACTTCGACTCCGAAGACATCGACGGTATGGACGCCGATGCAGGAGACGATCAAGAACCAGTGCCTACAGGGCACTGGAAAGCCACCTCATCGTATGACATATATATGGTGGACACCCCAAAAGAAGGAGATGGTGATGGAACAGCAGAGGATGACCCCTCCAAGAAACAGCCTAAGCGCCGGCGTCAGAGGCGCCGCTCTAAATCCCGCCAAAGCAAAAACGGTGATTCCGGCACGGGAGATAATAACACCCCGGACAGTGCAGAAGAAAACCCCCTCCAGCAAGATTCAGCGCAGGAGGATGGAGAAGCCAGCCCTCATGATAGAGCGGCAGACAGAGAGGTCGAGGACGATAATTATATGCCTCCCTCCGAAGACGAGGTAAGCCTCGACGACGACGAATTCGTCGTGCCAGAGGACCCCTTCGAACATGAGCGTTTCAACCGCAGGCTTATGGCCACGGCAAACATCCTCAAGAAAAAGCAGCAACAGCTTAGAGCTGATCAAGATTTGCTAGCCGACAGATGGACTGACGTCCTTGCGGCCGAAGAGTACGAACTTGAACGCCCCTCCAAGAGCTACCCAAAGCGCAGGTTGCTACCCCGATTAGAGGAGGAAGCACCTAAACCTACATCACCAGCGCATGACACGGCCGACCGGCCACCTCGTGGCCGCGACAGAGAGGCCTCTTAGCCCTCCACTCAAGCCGCACCCCGGCGCCGCTCAAAACATACCAAGGCACGGGAAAATGCACCAGACCTGCGAGATATATTGGAGGACAAGGCAAGGCAAACAAGATCGATCTACGGATCGCGCGGGTGCCCCACAGCACGTGACGGTGATCGTCATTCCGGATATAGTAAATCCGGCCGGGCTGAACACAATAGACAAAGCTCATTTGAGTTGCGTCGTGATATAGCCCAATACAGAGGTGTCGCACACCCACTATGCTTCACAGATGAAGTAATGGATCATAAAGCCCCTGAGGGTTTCAAACCCATGAACATCGAATCATACGATGGCACAACAGATCCTGCGGTATGGATCGAGGATTATCTCCTTCATATCCACATGGCCCGCGGCGATGATCTACACGCCATCAAATACCTCCCACTCAAACTTAAAGGACCAGCTCAGCATTGGCTTAACAGCTTGCCAGCAGAATCAATCGGTTGTTGGGAGGACCTGGAAGCCGCATTCCTCGACAATTTCCAGGGCACTTATGTGCGACCACCAGACGCTGATGACTAAGCCACATAATTCAGCAGCAGAGGAATCGGCCAGGCAATTCTAGACACGGTTCCTAACAAAGAAAATATCAAATAGTCGACTGTCCGGATGCAGAGGCCCTAGCAGCCTTCAAGCACAATATCCGTGACGAGTGGCTTGCTCAGCACCTTGGACAGGAAAAGCCGAAATCTATGGCAGCCCTCACGACACTGATGACCCGCTTTTGTGCGGGAGAAGACAGCTGGCTTGCTCGTAGCAACAATATGACCAAGAACCCTGGTAATTCAGATACCAGAGACAGTAGTGGCAGGTCGCGTCGCAACAAGCAAAAGCGCCGCATTAACAGCGACAATACTGAAGATACGGCAGTTAATGCCGGATTCAGAGGCTATAAATCCGGTCAGCGGAAAAATCTATTCAAAAGAAATACTCAGGGCCTGTCCAGTTTGGACCGAATACTCGACCGCTTGTGCCAGATACATGGCACCCCCGAAAAGCCAGCCAATCACACCAACTGGGATTGTTGGGTGTTCAAGCAGGCAGGCAAGTTAAATGCCGAAAATAAAGGCAAGGGGCTGCATAGCGATGACGATGAAGAGCCCCCGCCGCCGAACAACAGTGGACAGAAGGGTTTTCCCCCACAAGTGCGGACGGTGAACATGATATACGCAACCCACATCCCCAAGAGGGAGCGGAAGTGCGCGTTAAGGGACGTATACGCGATGGAGCCAGTCGCCCCAAAGTTCAACCCATGGTCCTCCTGCCCGATCACCTTTGATCGAAGGGACCACCCCACTAGCATCCGTCATGGCGGATTCGCCGCATTGGTTCTAGACCCAATTATTGACAGATTTCATCTCACTAGAGTCCTTATGGACGGCGGCAGCAGCCTGAACCTGCTTTACCAGGATACAGTGCGGGAAATGGGCATAGATCCCTCGAGGATTAAGCCCACCAAAACGACCTTTAAAGGGTCATACCAGGTGTAGAGGCCAACTATACAGGCTCAGATACACTTGAAGTGGTCTTCGGATCTCCGGATAATTTCCGAAGCGAGGAGTTAATCTTCGACATAGTCCCGTTTCGCAGTGGCTATCACGCACTGCTCCGGCGAACCGCATTCGCCAAGTTCAATGCGGTACCGCACTACGCATACCTTAAGCTCAAGATGCCAGGCCCTCGAGGAGTAATTACGGTCAATGGAAACACCGAATGCTCCCTCTGAACGGAGGAGCACACGGCGGCCCTCGCAGCGGAAGTACAAAGCAGCCTCTCAAGGCAGTTCTCCAGTCCGGCCATTAAACATCCGGACACCGTCAAGCACACCCGGAGTAACCTACAACAAGACCGTCTGGCACATTTTGAGCAGGCGTAGCAATGCGGCCCCAACCCTAGCCCTCGCGAAAATGCGAAACCAGTGCTTCGCGTACATAACTACGCTCTTGAAATACCATGGGCACAGGGGGAGGGGCACCATCACAGCACGCCCGAAACACGGCTTAAACCGCACTAGGGGCTGCTAATTTTTTTAATTTTCTCTTACTTTCAGGACTCCATTCTTCGGAAGCCCTGTCCAGTAGTACAATTGCCGCACAAACGATACAAGAACCAGGGAAGCAGACAAGCCATGCTGCATTACGGAACTCCCAGGTGGTCTCTATCACGAGCAGTATACCTGTTTCGCATACAATTCCACAGCCTGCCCCTGGAACGGACATGTTAAATAGTCCAACCTTTTTCTTATCGCGTTATCTGTATCGCTCTGCCTTGATCGCAGACCTTTTAATAAACAATGCATAGCTTTTGTCTATTTTTGTATTACTCTTTTTTACAAATATATGTTCATTGACGACATGTTGCACCCGTACACCTTGGTACGGAAAATACGCCAGGGGCTTTAGTACCCCTCAATATGGTGTGAGAAGTCTGAACACTTTAACAAGTGCGGCACCCCAAACTTATAGCATTATATGCATCGGCTCCGAATCATGTCTTGGGTCAATAGTTGGGTTTGCCCGGCTCCTATGTTTTGGTGCCTTACGTTCCGCTATATCGGCTAAGGTAGCACTTGGAGAACTACTGTGATTGTGCCCCAGTTGAGCTGGGCTGAGCACCTCAGTAGAGAAAGCTAAAACTGACTGTCATGATGAAGCAAGAGTTGGTCGCTGTTCGAGAGGTTTTTCGAGTCCCTAAAGACTTATGCCGCTTAGAGCGAGGAGTCGGCTTTGTCCGGCCAAGGTGTGGGTAGCGCCCAGAACTCGGTCTTCCGAATACAAGGGGCTTCGCCGAAATTTAAAATTATAGAATTCTATGGCTAAGTGAGAGTGTTCAAGCATTATAGTCCGATTGCCTTGTTTGTTGTGCTGAGCGCCTCCCTCGAAGGACCCAAACATGGGAAAAAGAGCGCTCAGGTTTATCCCGAACACCCCAGCACTAGTGGCATGGGGGCAGAAGCCGACGACTCGCAATCTCTCAAATTTGATAAACGGCCGCACATAAGGTAATATTTTAAATTCAAAAAGCATTGCTTAGCGCATATGAACTAGTTTTCAGCGCACAGGACAAAACAAGCGAGTTTACTGAAAAATTACATCCCTGACACATTCATCCGCCACAAGGCGGGCACCCTTTAGAACGTCCTTATAATACATCTCGGGCTTGCGATGCTCTTTCCCCGGCGGTGGCCCGTCCTTCACAAGCTTCTCAGCATCCAACTTGCCCCAGTGCACCTTAGCACGGGCAAGGGCCCTACGGGCACCTTCGATGCAGATGGAGCACTTGATGACTTCGAGCCTTGGACAGGCCTCCACCAGCCGCCGCACCAGCCCGTAGTAGCTCCCAGGCAGAGCCTCTCTAGGCCACAACCGAACTATGAGGCCCTTCATGGCCTGTTCAGCCACCATGTGGAGCTCGACCAGTTGCTTCAGCTGGTCGCTCAAGGGCATAGGGAGTCCGGCCTCAGCATACTTAGACCAAAACACCTTCTCCGTCGAGCTGCCCTCCTTGGCTCGGTAGAATGCGGCGGCATCAGAGACACTGCGGGGCAAATCTGCGAATGCTCCTAGAGAGCTCCGGATTCGGGTAAGCAAGTAATTCACTTTTACATTGGAGACACTGTGGGGCAAATCTGCGAATGCTTAAAGAATGCCTTACCCGCCGCTATCTTTTTCACCGCATCCAACTCCTGGAGGGCCTTCTGGGATTCGGCCTTGGCAGACTTGGCATTTTCAATAGCCGTCGCAAGCTCGGACGCTCGCGTCTTTGAGTCAAGCTCAAAACTCTCATGTTTTTTCATGAGAGCCTGGAGCTCTTGCCGTACCTCGCCAACCTGGGCCTCATACCTCTCCCGCTCGGTACGCTCCGTGGCCGCCCTCTTCTCGGCCTCGGACAGCGCTTGCTTCAGGGTCGCCACCTCAGACGTGGCCCCTACAATAGCCGCGTTAATCCTGTCATTTTTTGCAATTGCATCTTTATATATTTTTCTATAAGGTATCTCTTACCTTCTTTCTCCTTGAGCTGCTGCTTGGCAAGGCCGAGCTCTTGCTCGGACCGCTCGAGGCCCTACTTCAGTGTGCCCACCTCCGCAGTCAGTGCGGCGGTCGCTAGCAGCGAAGCCTGCATACGCATATTGACTCATTTTTTGTTAGACTCCTGCGAATTATATTAGATCCTCTATTCGGCTTTTATTTCCGAACGCCAAACAGAGCATCAGGGGCTACTGTCTATGCGGTAATATTTTTACATATTCTTTACTTACCTCAAAGCCTGTTAAAAGGCTGGCACAAGCTTCAGTCAGTCCGCCCTAGGTAGACTGAACCTTCTGGATCACCGCACTCATAATAGTACGGTGTTCCTCGTCGATGGAGGCGCCGTTAAGCACCTCCAGCAAATTGTCCGGTGCCTCCGGTTGGACGGAGGTCACCGGCTCGGCAGGTTTGCTCCTCTTGGAAGGAGGCCGCCTACCGGAGTCCGGAACCATTGAAGGTTCCGGCCAGGTGTCCGTCTCAAAGCCGGACTTGGAGCCCTGGGGGGTTCCATCCCCTTTACTCCTAGAATCCGGGAGGTCGCCTTGCGGCGCCTCCGGAATCACCTCCTCCTAACTTGGAACCTGTTGGGACAACACTTCGGCGTCGTTCGTAGGGCAGGGGGAGGTAGCCGCCGGAAGTGAATTCACATCCGACGAATCCAGGGAGCCGCTCGACGACTCGTCGAGCCCGACCTTGGGAGGACTACATAAATCATATTCGACATAAGGAAAAGCTGTGCAATAAAGGAATACTATGAATTACTCTGGTATCTGGATACTTACGATTTTGCCGGGCGCTTGGCCCTGTGCGGCCACTCCTCTTCGTCGTCGTCGGTGTCGGTGGAGTAGTCCAGAGGAAGGGTCTTCCCCTTCTTGGACCCTTCGGCCTCCCCAGTCGGGGCGGCCTTCCTTTTCTTTCCTCCTCCCGCTGGAGGGGGAGAGGTTTCTTCTTCCTCCTCCTCGACTTCACGGGAGGAGCGCGTCTCGGATTCGTCGGATGATGAATCCGACACCTCCAGGCACCGGGCACTCTTTCGAGCCCCTGTGGCCTTCTTCTTGGCCTTCTTCTCCGGCACCGCATAGGGTGCCGGAACCAGCAGCTTCGCCAAGCGAGCATCGGTTGGGTCTTCGGGCAAAGGGGCCGGACAGTCGATCTGTCCGGACTTCACCTGCCAATCTTGTCAAAGAAAAGGGAGCTTAGATCTCGCATAGAGTCAAACTATGAAAAACTGATATCCTGTAAAAGGTAAAAATAGCTTACCGCACTAGCGTGACGCTGCGTGCTGAATCCGCGGTCCTCGTAAGCGGATGCGGGAGCCTCAGCGCCCTTGAATAGCACCTTCCAGGCGTCTTCGTACGTTGTGTCGAAGAGCCTGTTCAGAGTTTGGTGCTGCGCGGATCGAACTCCCACAGATTGAAAGCCCGTTGTTGACACGGGAGGATCCGGCGGATGAGCATAACCTGGACTACGTTGACAAGCTTGAGCTACTTGTTCACCAGGGTTTGGATGCATTTTTGCAGTCCAGTTACCTCTCCATTGTTGCCCCACGACAGGCCTGTCTCTTTCCAGGATGTGAGCCACGTAGGGGGTCCGGACCGGAACTCGGGGGCTGCGACCCATTCAGGGTCGCGCGGCTCGGTGATGTAAAACCACCCCGATTGCCACCCCTTCAGGGTCTCCACAAAGGAGCCCTCGAGCCATAGGGCGTTGGCTATCTTGCCCGCCATGGCACCTCCTCACTCCGTCTGGTTGCCGCGCACCACCTTTGTCTTGACGTTCAAAGTCTTGAGCCATAGGCCGAAATGGGGGCGGATGCAGAGGAAAGCCTCGCACACGACGATAAACGCCGAGATGTTGAGGACAAAGTTCGGGGCTAGATCGTGGAAATCTAGGCCATAGTAGAACATGAGCCCCCGGACGAATGGGTGGAGAGGAAAGCCCAGTCCGCGGAGGAAATGGGGGAGAAACAATACCCTCTCATGGGGCCTTGGGGTGGGGAGAAGCTGCCCCTCTTCGGGAAGCCGGTGCGCGATGTCGTTAGACAAGTATCCGGCCTTCCTTAGTTTTTCGATGTGTCCCTCCGTGACGGAGGAGACCATCCACTTGCCTCCCTCTCCGGACATGGCTGGAGAAGGTTGAGGTGGGAAGTGCGGACTTGGGCGCTGGAGCTCAAGTGCGTGGAAGATGGATAAGCAAAGGAGGAAGAAGGCGTAGGTGAAAAGGTGGATCCTTATCCCCTTATATGTGCGGACACGGCTGTGCGTCCCCATCAGCCTGATAAAACTCGCTTATCTCCCAAGCGCCGTAATCAATGGCGTGGTTGGGTTACCCACGTCAGTATTGATGAGAATCCCGTAAATAAAGGGGACACGATCTCTTCTTTGACAAGACGTGCCAAGGAACCGCCTCGCGAAACGCGCTAAGGTGGGGAGTAAAAACGATTCGAATAAAGGCTTGGCCGTAGTGTGATGTAACGCTACGGAATACGTCAGCAGATTAGATTTGTGTAAATATTATTCTTTCTAATGCAATATGTGGAAACTTATCTTGCAGAGCCGGACACTATCCTTGGTGTTCAAAATCTTCTATGAAGTACTTGGAGGAGGAACCCGCCTTGCAATGCCGGAGACAATTTGCGCGCCGGACTCGTCGTCATTGAAGCCTGGTTCAGGGGCTACTGAGGGAGTCCTGTATTAGGGGGTGTCCGGATAGCCGGACTATACCTTCAGCCGAACTCTTGGACTATGAACATACAAGATTGAAGACTTCGTCCCGTGTCCGGAAGGGACTTTCCTTGGCGTGGAAGGCAAGCTTGGCGATACGAATATTTAGATCTCCTACCATTGTAACCGACTCTGTGTAACCCTAGCCCTCTCTGGTGTCTATATAAACTGGAGGGTTTAGTCTGTAGGACAAACAACACAACAATCATACCATAGGCTAGCTTCTAGGGTTTAGCCTCCTTGATCTCGTGGTGGATCTACTCTTGTACTACCCATATCATCAATATTAATCAAGCAGGAGTAGGGTTTTACCTCCATCGAGAGGGCCCGAACCTGGGTAAAAACATCGTGTCCCTTGTCTCCTGTTACCATCCGCCTAGACGCACAGTTTGGGACCCCCTACCCGTGATCCGCCGGTTTTGACACCGACAACTGGCTTTACATATTTACAATAACAAGAGCAAACAGAGTTTGCAAAAGTTTTTCTTTCTCTTTCAGTTTGTCAACTGAATTTCTTGAGGACAAGCAAGGGTTTAAGCTTGGGGGAGTTGATACATCTCTGTCGTATCTACTTTTCCAAACACTTTTGCCCTTGTTTTGGACTCTAATTTGAATGATTTGAATGGAACTAACCCGGACTGACGCTGTTTTCAGCAGAATTGTCGTGATGTTGTTGTATGTGCAGAAAACAAAAGTTCTCGGAATGACCTGAAACTCCACGGGATGTCTTATAAAAAATAAAAAAATCCTCGCCAAAGATGAAGACCAGGGGGCCCACACCCTGTCCACAAGGGTGGGGGGCGCGCCCCCCTACCTCGTGGGCCCCCTGGACCACCTCCGACGCCAACTCCAACTCTATATATTTGCTTTCGGGCAAAAAAAATACAGGAGAAGAAATCATCGCGTTTTATGATACGGAGCCACTGCCAAGCCCTAAAACCTCTCGGGAGGGCTGATCTGGAGTCCGTTCGGGGCTCCGGAGAGGGGGATTCGTCGCCTCATCATCATCAACCATCCTCCATCGCCAATTTCATGATGCTCACCGCCGTGCGTGAGTAATTCCATTGTAGGCTTGCTGGACGGTGATGGGTTGGATGAGATTTATCATGTAATCGAGTTAGTTTTGTTAGAGTTTGATCCCTAGTATCCACTATGTTCTGAGATTGATGTTGCTATGACTTTGCTATGCTGAACGCTTGTCACTAGGGCTCGAGTGCCATGATTTCAGATCTGAACCTATTATGTTTTCATGAATATATGTGTGTTATTGATCCTATCTTGCAAGTCTATAGTCACCTATTATGTGTTATGACCCGACAACCCCGAAGTGACAATAATCGGGATACTTCTCGGTGATGACCATAGTTTGAGGAGTTCATGTATTCACTATGTGCTAATGCTTTGTTCCGGTTCTCTATTAAAAGGAGGCCTTAATATCCCTTAGTTTCCGATAGGACCCCGCTGCTACGGGAGGGTAGGACAAAAGATGCCATGTAAGTTCTTTTCCATAAGCACGTATGACTATATTCGGAATACATGCCTACATTACATTGATGAATTGGAGCTAGTTCTGTGTCACCCTATGTTATGACTGTTACATGATGAACTGCATCCGGCATAATTATCCATCACTGATCCGGTGCCTACGAGTTTTCCATATACTAGTTCTCGCTTATTTACTTTCCCGCTGCTACTGTTACAATCACTACAAAATACCAAAAATATTTACTATTGCTTGCACTACTCTTTTGTTACCGTTACCACCACTATCATATTACTGTGCTAGTAAACACTTTGCTGCAGATACTAAGTTTCCAGGTGTGGTTGAATTGACAACTCAGCTGCTAATACTTGAGAATATTCTTTGGCTTCCCTTGTGTCGAATCAATAAATTTGGGTTGAATACTCTACCCTCGAAAACTATTGCGATCCCCTATACTTGTGGGTTATCACTCTCGCTCATATATTGCATGAAAGTTGAAAGAGTTTGAAAAGGCTAAGTATGAAACAATTGCTTGGCTTGTCATCGGGGTTGTGCATGATGGGAGCATTTCTTGTGACGAAAATGAAGCATGGACAAGCTATATGATTTTGTAGGGATAAGCTTTCCTTGGCTATGTTATTTTGATAAGACATAATTGCTTGGTTAGCATGTTTGAAGTATTACTATTTTTATGTCAATATTAAACCTTTGTCTAGAATCTTTTGAATCTAAATATTCATGCCACAATAAAGAGAATTACATTGAAAATTATGTCAGGTACCATTCCACATCAAAAATTCTGTTTTTATCATTTACGTACTCGAGGACGAGCAGGAATTAAGCTTGGGGATGCTTGATACGTCTCCAACGTATCTATAATTTATGATTTTTCCTTGCTATTATATTATATGTTTTGGATGTGTAATGGGCTTTAATAAGGTATTTTCTATTATTTTTGGGACTAACCTATTAACCGGAGGCCCAATGCAAATTGCTGTTTTTTTTCCTATTTTAGTGTTTCGCAGAAAAGGAATATCAAATGGAACGAAACCTTCGCGAGGATCTTTCTTGGAAGAAACGCAATCCGGGATACTTGGAGTGGAAGTCAGAGACGCAACGAGGCGGCCACGAGGCAGGAGGGTGCGCCCCCACCCTCGTGGGCCCCTCGTAGCTCTACTGACCTACTTCTTTCGCCTATATATACTGTTATACCCTGAATACATCCAGGGGAGCCACGACACCACTTTTCCACCGCCGCAACCTTCTGTACCCATGAGATCCCATCTTGGGGCCTTTTCCGGTGATCTGCCGGAGGGGGATTCGATCACGGAGGGCTTCTACATCAACACCATGGCCTCTCCGATGATGTGTGAGTAGTTTACCACAGACCTTCGAGTCCATAGTTATTAGCTAGATGGCTTCTTCTCTCTCTTTGGTTCTCAATACAAAGTTCTCCTCGATATTCTTAGATATCTATCCGATGTAACACTCTTTTGCGGTGTGTTTGCCGAGATCCGATGAATTGTGGGTTTATGAACTTGATTATCTATGAATATTATTTGGTTCTTCTTTGAATTCTTATATGCATGATTTGATATCTTTACAAGTCTCTTCGAATTATCGGTTTAGTTTGGTCTACTAGATTGATCTTTCTTGTAATGGGAGAAGTGCTTAGCTTTGGGTTCAATCTTGCGGTGCTCGATCCCAGTGACAGAAAGGGAAATGACACGTATTGTATTGTTTCCATCGAGGATAAAAAGATGGGGTTTATATCATATTGCTTGAGTTTATCCCTCTACATCATGTCATCTGCCTAATGCGTTACTTCGTCCTTATGAACTTAATATTCTAGGTGCATGCTGGATAGCGGTCGATGTGTGGAGTAACAGTAGTAGATGCAGAGTCGTTTCGGTCTACTTGACACGGACGTGATGCCTATATTCATGATCATTGCCTTAGATATCATCATGACTATGCACTTTTCTATCAATTGCTCGGCAGTAATTTGTTCACCCACCGTAATACATGCTTCCATGAGAGAAGCCACTAGTGAAACCCATGGCCCCCGGGTCTACTTTACATCATATAAGTTTCCAATCTACAATTCTACTTTACTATTTATTTTCCAATCTATACAACAAAAATACCGAAAATATTTATCTTATTATCTTTATCAGATCTCACTTTTGCAAGTGGCCGTGAAGGGATTGTGTCGGTGCCAAAATCGGCGGATCTCGGGTAGGGGGTGCCGAACTATGCGTCTAAGGTTGATTGTAACAGGAGACGGGGGACACGATGTTTACGCAGGTTCAGGCCCTCTCTATGGAGGTAATACCCTACTTCCTGCTTGATTGATCTTGATGAATATGAGTATTACAAGAGTTGATCTACCTCGAGATCATAATGGCTAAAACCCTAAAAGTCTAGCCTGTATGACTATGATTATCCTTGCCTCTACGGACTAAGCCCTCTGGTTTATATAGACACCGGAGGGGACTAGGGTTGTACAGAGTCAGTTACAGAGAAAGGAATCTTCATATCAGGGCGCCAAGGAGAGTCCCATCTGGACTTGGGAGAGAGTCTTCGGTCTTGTATCTTCACAGCCCATCAGTCCGGCCTACGCATCACAGTCCGGACGCCCGAGGACCCCTTAATCCAGGACTCCCTCAATAGCCCGAGGTGTCCGGCGCGCAGATTGTCTTAGGCATTGCAAGGAGGGTTCCTTCTCCGAATACTCCAACACAGTCTTCGAACACAGCGAACGTGTCCGACTCTGCAAAACAAGTACCACACACCTCCGCAGAGAGTATAATATTTCCTGAGTCGAATCCGCTGACAACTTTTTTGTAACGTGATATCACGTCCCTGCCCGGTTATTATTTCAAACCATTTTTTGGCCTGCCGCTTCACATTTCAAGATGCGCTTTCTATTGGCACGTCTTGTCGCAGCAGAGATTGTGTCCCCTTATTACGGGATTCTCATCAATACGGGCGTGGGTAATCCAACCATGCCGTCTGCACGGCCCTTGGGAACAAGCGAGTTTTAAGGTGAGTGGGGAGGCGCTTGATATTCACTGCCTTTATAAGGAGATAATGATTCCTTTCTTTCACCCACGCCTTCTCTCTTTCTCTACCCTCCCACTCTCGAGCTCCAGCGCCCAAGTCCTCTGCTTTTCCGCCTCAAGAAAGCACTCGATCATGTCTAGATCTGGAGCGCAAGGCAAGTGGATGGCCTCCTCCGTCAAGGAGAAGGACGTCACCCATCTTCGGGAGGCCGGTTATATGGCCAAGGAAATCTCCCACTGGCTTCCATCCAAGGGGCAGATCGTCCCCACCCCGAAGCCCAATGAGAGGGTGGTGCTCATCCCCCACTTCGTCCGCGGGTTAGGGTTTCCTCTCCACCCTTTTGTCTGCGGACTCATGTTCTACTACGGGCTAGATTTTCATGATCTGGCCCCAAATTCTTTCCTCAACATCTCGACATTTATTGTCATGTGCGAGGCCTTCCTCTACATTCCACCCCACTTTGGACTTTGGCTCAAGATCTTCAACGTGAAGCCGAAGGTGGTGGATGGCCAACACGCAGAGTGCAGAGGTGCCATGGTGAGCAATATGCCCAACGTCACATGACCCAAAGGTACCTTTGTGGAGATCGTCAAAGGGTGGCAGCAACTGTGGTTCTATGTCATAGAGCCCCGCGACGCCACCTGGGCCGCGGCTCCCGAATTCAAGTTCGAAGCCCCAATGCGGCTCACCTCCTGGCTAGAGAAGGGCCTGAATTGGTCTTCGTCGGACGAGCTGACAGCGCTGCAAACGCGCATCCAGAGCTTGGTGGACAAGAACATCAAGCTCGTCAATGTGATCTAGGTGATGCTAGTTCGCCGGATCCTTCCATGCCAGAGCCGGACTTGCCATTTATGGGAATTCAATCTGGCTGAGCACCAGACCTTGCAACGGTTCTTCGGAACTACGCACGAAGATATCTGGAAGGTGCTCTTCAAGGGCAAGGAGATGCGGCCGGAGACGACCGAGGACTGTGGGTACGCCCAGGCCCATCCAGCCAGTGCGGTAAGTCTTTCGCGTTTCAAGGTGCATACTTTACTTGCTTAGTCAGGGAAGATATCTAAACCTCACTATTTATTTTTCCAGGGCCGGACAAAGAAGGCGGAGCGGATTCGGTGTCCGGCTCCGTTGCCCGAGGAACCAGCAATTCCGCTTCTAACGAAGATGCTGGTTCCAGCGCCCTACCAGGCGCCGAAGAAGAAGGCCAAGGGGGTCAGAAGTGGCCCCC
The DNA here is from genome assembly GCA_032464435.1 of Aegilops umbellulata. Taxonomy (NCBI): domain Eukaryota; kingdom Viridiplantae; phylum Streptophyta; class Magnoliopsida; order Poales; family Poaceae; genus Aegilops; species Aegilops umbellulata. The sequence continues at coordinate 478,031,962 of CP136055.1, forward strand.
GCCGCAAGGGCGCTTCGGACGTGACGTCTGAAGACGCCGAGACTCACTCCTCCACCGCCGAGGACGAGGAGGAGGAGGAGGAAGAAAGCAACTCTCCCCGTGAGCGGGGGGAAGGAAGAATAGGGCGGCCTCCACAGATCTGGAGGCAGAGGCGTCCAAGAGGGGGAAGGGCTCCCTCGTGGATAGCTCCGCGTGGGACATCGACAGCAGCCCAGAGCGGCGCCCCCGACACAAGCCCCTGGCTGAATCGTGCGTACCTAACATATTCATATATTCAGCCTCTTCGGTTCATAGTTTTAACGTGTTGAATCATGTACTTGTAGTCCGGCCCGTTCCAACCTCGAGCAATCCCCACCTTCGGGGAATTCGCTGGACCCGAAGGTGATGGACAGCGGGTCCGTTCCAGCGGCCTCCTCTCCTAGGGCCATGGATGACACCGAGGTGTTGTCCCGCAGGATCCCAGGCCTGGGAGAGAGGCAGGAGGCCATCAGGGCGGCGCCAGAGGGTGAAACCTCATCCACCGGACAAATGGGGGATCAAATCCCCATGGATACTGGCGAGGGGGACTGTATCTAGTGCGGTGTAACGCCCCAGATGTAACTTGCCATATTTGTAATCCAACTCTTGCCATTTTCGGCATTGTGATATGATATTTCCTCTGTGGTTGGGTTTCCCTTCGTTTTGCATTTGGGTCATGTCATGCATTTCATATCATGTCATCATGTGCATCGCATTCGCATACGTGTTCGTCTCATGAATCCGAGCATTTTCCCCATTGTCCGTTTTGCAATCCGGCGCTCCTATGTTCCCCGGCGTCCCCTTTTAGATTTCTTCGTGAACGGGTATCAAACATTCTCGGAATGGACCGAGCTTTGTCAAGCGGCCTCGGTATAGCACCGGTAGACCGCCTATCAAGTTTCGGGTCAATCGGAGGTCGTTTGGTACTCCAACGGTTAATCGGGTAACTGTAAAGGCCTCGTGTGTGTTGCAGCCCAACACCCCTTCAAAACATCCCAATAACCCATCTAAGACACTCCCATGTCCACCGCCGTTCGATCACGATCGCGTGACCGAAAACCGCTCTCCATTTGGAGCTTCCTAGCCCCCTCTACCTATAAATATCCCCTCTCCCCCGAAATCCCGGGTCCATTCCACCCTAACCCTAGTCCAATTCCCCTCCCGCCGCCGCCGGACGAAACCCGCCAGGCCGGACGCGTCCGACCCGCGCCGCCGCCACCACGTGGCGCCTTCTGATTCGCCACGCGCCCGCGCCCACATCCCCGCGCCACCGCCCGCGCGCCGGCCCGCCGGGGCCCAGGCGGGGCCCTCCCGGCCCGCGCGCCGCCCGCCGCCTGGCCCGCGCCTCTGCCTCCTCGCAGCCACGCCCCGTCGCCTCCTCCCGCGCCGGAGCCGCGCCAGTGCCGGAGCCTCCACCGCGTCGCCGCCCGGAGTCGCCGCTCCGCCACCGCGCCGCCCGCGCCGGGGCCCGCGCGCCCACGCTGGAGTCCGCGCTGCCCGTGCCCTGCTCGCCCGCGCCGCCCGCGCCCTGCTCGCCGGCCCCGCGTCGCAGCCGCCATCGCCGGAGTTCGCCGGACCTCGAGCCCGATCTAGATCTGCCGCGCCTAGGGTTGACTTTTCTTCCCCCCAAATTTCTTTTAAGTCCTTTGTTTTTGCATTTTTGTCACCTGTTCATCGTGCCATAACTTTGCATCCGTTGCTCCGTTACATGCGTATAATATGTCGAATTGTTCGCTCGATGTGTACATCATTTAATTTAATTGCATCATTTGCATTTGAGTTCATCTTGATGCCCGAAATGCTGTTAGAAGAGGGCTATGTGATGTTAGTTTCTGGTTCTTATCAGAACATGCACTTTTGTCATTTTTGCCATAATTGATGTGTGCCTCCTATGAAGTTGGGTCCTACATGAGTTTTATAATATGCCATGTTAACTTTCCAGAGAATTATGCCATGTATTTTTTGTGATCTTTGTGGTGACTAGCACAAGCATGCAAACTAGGGTACTTAATGTTGCTGATTTCAGAGACTTAGTAATTTCACTAAGTCCCTGCCTGCTGTTATTTTTATGCCATATGTTCATGTTGTTTCAGAGAGATCTATGCATATTATGAGCATGATCAGTAAGGGTGTTTTGAACATATGGATTTTCTCTATCCATCCATGCCTTTGTTTTTATTTATGGAGTGCCATAGCTTGAGTCAATCGAGCTCTACTTTTGCTAAAAAAAATGTTGCTGGCAGATTGTTTACATGTTATTCGATTTTGCCAAGCTTGTTGTAGTTGATCCTTGCATGATATGATGTTATTCTTGCCACGTCTAGTTCCTATGCCATGTCTTCTTGATGGTTGTATGATTAGTTTATCATGCAATGCTCTGTAGTGAGTGCATCGAGCTCACGAACATGCCTACTCGTTATCTATTTTTGGCATGTCCAGTTTTCTGTTAAGTCTGAAACCTGTAACGAAACTTGCTTAATTGACATGGGTGTTATCATATTTTCTGATCCTTTTTGGCCTATGGCCAGTAAGGGGCTTTTGTCAAGTGCTTTGAGTAGATTCATGCCGCGCCTTATTTTGCTATGTCCTGTTCCTGTAGCATGTTGTTTCATTGCTCTAAACATGTCATCCTGATGTTAATTTCTGGCATGTTGATATTTTCACTAAGTCTGTGAACCTGTTATCTTTTGCACTTTTGCCATGCTTGTTTGAACCTGTTATGGAGGGATTTAGCCGTAGCTCAGTGTACATCTTTTGTCAAGCATCTTGAGTAGATTACTGTCATATGCTTTGTTGACATGTTTGGGTGCATTAGCTTAATTTCTTGTTGCTTGCTAAGTAGCATCATGCTGTTAATGGCAGATTATCGTCATTCTAGTATTGCTCGTCATTTGCAAACCGTGCATCCGATTCCGGTGATCTTTATATCGATTTCAACCGAAATCACCTCACCTATCCAGTGGCATACTTGGTTTGCCAAGATTATGCCTTGTTCATCTTTTCCTTCCGGAGCATGCATAAGCATTGCATATCACATCTCGCATATCATGCCATGTTTTGCATCATGTTGGTTCTGCATTGCATCGTGATTGATGTTTGTCCCCTTTGCTTGTGTTCTTGTTGTGGGTAGAGCCGGGAGACGAGTACGTGAACGAGGAACCTGTTGAGAACACTTTCGAAGACCAAGCTTTCGACAACTCTGAGAACCTTGCAGGCAAGATGATCATACCCTCGAAATCACTTCTATCTTTGATTGCTAGATGCTCGCTCTTATGCTATGCTTTTGCTATGATACCTACCACTTGCTATATCATGCCACCCATATTGCCATGTCAGCCCCTAACCATCCATGTCCTAGCAAACCGTTGTTTCGCTATGTTACCGCTTTGCTCAGCCCCTCTTATAGCGTTGCTAGTTGCAGGTGAAGATGAAGTTGTTCCTTGTTGGAACATGGACTTGTTGTTCCTTGTTGGAACATGTTTACTTGTTGGGATATCACAATACCTCTTATTTAATTAATGCATCTATATACCTGGTAAAGGGTGGAAGGCTCGGCCTTATGCCTGGTGTTTTGTTCCACTCTTGCCGCCCTAGTTTTCCGTCATACCGGTGTTATGTTCCTTGATCTTGCGTTCCTTACACGGTTGGGTGATTTATGGGACCCCCTTGACAGTTCGCTTTGAATAAGACTTTTCCAGCAAGGCCCAACATTGGTTTTACCATTTGCCACCTAAGCCTTTTTCCCTTGGGTTCTGCAGACTCAAGGGTCATCTTTATTTTAACCCCCCGGGCCAGTTCTCCTTCGATTGCTGGTCCAAACTAGAGCACCGTGCGGGGCCGTCCCTTGGCAACTTGGGTTATGTTGGTACCTGTACGCTTCGCTTATCCGGATGTGCCCTGAGACCGAGATATGTGCAGCTCCTATCAGGATTTGTCGGCACAATCGGGCGGCTTTGCTGGACTTGTTTTATTGCTGTCGAAATGTCTTGTAGTCCGAGATTCCGAGACTGATCGGGTCTTCCCGGTAGAAGGAATATCCTTCGTTGACCATGAGAGCTTATAATGGGCTAAGTTGGGACACCCCTGCAGGGTATTATCTTTAGAAAGCCGTGCCCGCGGTTATGAGGCAGATGGGAATTTGTTGATGTCCGGTTGTAGAAAACCCGAAGTTGACCTTAACTAAAACACATCAACCGCGTGTGTAACCGTGATGGTCTCTTCTCGGCGGGGTCCGGGAAGTGAACACGGTGTTGGAGTTATGTTTGATGTAAGTTGTTTTAGGATCACTTCTTGATCACTTCTAGCTTCACGACCGTGCTTTGCCTTCTCTTCTCGCTCTCTTTTGCGCTGTAGCCACCATATATGCTAGTCGCTTGCTGCAGCTCCACCTCACTATCCTTTCCTACCTATAAGCTTAAATAGTCTTGATCTCGCAGGTGTGAGATTGCTGAGTCCCCGTGACTCACAGATTCTACCAATACAGTTGCAGGTGCCAACGATGCCAGTGCAGATGACGCGTCCGAGCTCACTTGGGAGTTCGACGAGGAACGTGGCCGTTATTATGTGTCTTTTCCAGATGATCAGTAGTGGAGCCCAGTTGGGGTGATTCGGGGATCTATGTAGCAGTTGGGGTGGTCTTCTTTCATTTTGGTACTGTAGTCGGACCTTGAGTGTAATCTGGATGATGCATGTTTATTTATGTATTGTGTGAAGTGGCGACTGTAAGCCAACTATGTAACTCTTTCCCTTTATGTATTACATGGGTTGTGTGAAGATTACCTCTCTTGCGACATTGCTTTCAATGCGGTTATGCCTCTAAGTCGTGCCTCAACACGTGGGAGATATAGCTGCATCGAGGGCGTTACAAGCTTGGACCAGATGAGCTCAAGGAATTGAAGAAGCAACTCGATAAACAAGAGCGTCTGGGTCTGATCAGACCGAGTTCTTCTCCTTGGGGTTGTGGTGTTCTTTTTGTTCGGAAGAAGGATGGCACGGACCGACTTTGCGTCGATTACCGTCCATTGAACAAGAAGACAATCAAGAACAAGTACCCACTTCCCAACATCAATGAGCTATTTGAGCAACTTAAAGGTGCTAAGGTGTTCTCCAAGCTTGACCTTTGTATGGGTTATCATCAGATTCGCATTCGTGAAGAAGATATTCCCAAGACAGGATTCAGAACAAGCTTTGGTTCTTATGAATATACTGTCATGTCTTTCGGCCTTGTCAATGCTCCTCCAGCTTTCTCTCGCTTGATGAATTTCATCTTCAACCCCTACATCAACGAATTTGTCTTGGTCTATCTCGATGATATTTTGGTCTTCTCCAAGAATAAGGAGGATCATGCCAAACATTTGCGATTGGTGCTCGACAAGCTCAGAGAGTACAAATTATATGCGAAGTTCTCCAAATGTGAATTTTGGCTTGATGAAGTTCTTTATCTTGGCCATATCATCTCTGCCAAGGGCATCGCTGTTAATCCTGAGAAGGTGTCCGCAGTTGTGAATTGGGAACCGCCTCAGAATGTCAAGCAGCTTCGCAGTTTTCTTGGACTTGCAAGCTATTGTCGAAGATTCGTTGAGAATTTCTCAAAGATTGCAAAGCCTCTTTCCAACCTCCTCCAGAAGCATGTGAAGTATGTCTGGTCTCCTGAGTGTGACGTTGCTTTCAACACTCTCAAAGAGAAACTCGTCACCGCTCCAGTTCTGACTCCTCTTGACGAATCCAAGCCTTATGAAGTATTCTGTGATGCTTCTCTTCAGGGCCTAGGTGCCGTCTTAATGCAAGAGAAGAAGGTTGTGGCCTATACCTCTCGTCAGTTGAAGCCCAACGAAAGGAACTACCCCACTCACGATCTTGAGTTGGCGGCAGTTGTCCACGCTCTAATAACATGGAGACATCTCCTATTGGGAAGGAAAGTGGACATATTCACCGATCACAAGAGTCTCAAGTATATCTTCACTCAGCCCAACCTCAACCTCAGGCAAACTCGATGGGTCGAAATGATTCAAGAGTATAATCCGAGTATTGAATATACTCCAGGCAAGGCTAATGTGATTGCAGACGCTTTGAGCAGGAAGGCTTACTGCAACAGCTTAATCCTCAAGCCCTTTCAACCGGATCTCTGTGAGGCTTTCTGCAAGTTGAATCTCCAAGTTGTCCCTCAAGGTTTTCTTGCCAACCTCATCGTCTCTCCTACTTTGGAAGACCAGATTCGTGAGGCACAACTGTTGGATACCATGGTGAAGAAGGTGAAACGTGGTATTGACAAGGGCATTTCCAAATACAAGTGCTATCGAGTTGATGACAGAGATACTCTTTTCTTCGAGGACCGGATCGTGGTTCCAAAGGGTGATCTTCGTAAAGTCATTATGAACGAAGCGCACAACTCTCTTCTGTCAATTCATCCTGGAAGTACGAAAATGTACCATGACCTCAAGCAGTCGTATTGGTGGACTCGAATGAAGCGAGAGATTGCTCAATTCATGAATGAGTGTGATGTCTGCAGAAGGGTGAAAGCAGAACACCAACGACCAGCTGGTCTTCTCCAACCTCTTGCTATTCCAGAATGGAAGTTTGATCATATCGAAATGGACTTCGTGACTGGTTTTCCTAAGTCCAAGCGTGGAAATGATGCTATCTTCGTCGTCATCGACAAGCTCACCAAAGTGGCTCATTTTCTTCCTATCAAAGAGTCCATCACAGCAGCGCAGCTGGCAGAGCTCTACACCTCCAGAATTGTCTCCTTGCACGGCATTCCACAATTGATATCTTTAGACCGTGGCAGCATCTTTACCTCCAAGTTTTGGGATTCTTTTCAGAAGGCCATGGGCACCAACATTCGCTTCAGCACAGCTTTCCACCCTCAGACTAGTGGACAAGTCGAGCGTGTCAACCAAATTCTTTAAGATATGCTCAGAGCTTGTGTTATCTCTTTCGGCATGAAGTGGGAGGATTGTCTTCCTTATGCTGAATTCTCTTACAACAACAGTTTTCAAGCCAGCTCGGGCAAAGCCCCATTCGAGATTCTCTATGGCAGAAAGTGTCGTATTCCTCTCAACTGGTCTGAAACCGGTGAACGCCAATTGCTTGGCAACGATTTGATCTCAGAGGGTGAGGCTATGTGCAAGGTGATTCGTCAGAACCTCAAAGCCGCGCAGTCGCGCCAGAAGAGCTATCACGATAGCAAACATCGTGATTTGGCATTCGAGATCCGAGACCATGTCTACCTCCGCGTCTCTCCAATGAAAGGAACTCGTCGCTTCGGTATCAAGGGGAAACTTGCCCCGAGATACGTGGGCCCTTTCAAGATCATCGGCAAACAAGGCGATCTCGCCTATCAACTTGAGCTTCCCTCCAACTTTGCAAATGTGCACGATGTCTTCCACGTGTCACAGCTTCGCAAGTGCTTCAAGACGCCTGAGCGCACCATCAACTTCGAAGAGATTGATCTTCAAGAAGATTTGTCCTATCATGAGCACCCCGTTGCTATTCTTGAAGAAACTGAGCGCAAGACTCGCAACAAGTCAATCAAATTCCTGAAAGTGAAATGGTCACACCATTCAGACCGAGAAGCCACCAGGGAGCATGAGGACCACCTACGTTCCGAGTATCCGGAGTTCTTTCAATCCTAGATCTCGGGACGAGATCCTCTCGTAGTGGTGGAGTGTTGTAACGCCCCAGATGTAACTTGCCATATCTGTAATCCAACTCTTGCCATTTTCGGCATTGTGATATGATATTTCCTCCGTGGTTGGGTTTCCCTTCGTTTTGCATTTTGGTCATGTCATGCATTTCATATCATGTCATCATGTGCATCGCATTCGCATACGTGTTCGTCTCATGAATCCTAGCATTTTCCCCGTTGTCCGTTTTGCAATCCGGCGCTCCTATGTTCCCCGGCGTCCCCTTTTACATTTCTTCGTGAGCGGGTATCAAACATACTCGGAATGGACCGAGGTTTGTCAAGCAGCCTCGGTATAGCACTGGTAGACCGCCTGTCAAGTTTCGGGTCAATCGGAGGTCGTTTGGTACTCCAACGGTTAACCGGGTAACCGTAAAGGCCTCGTGTGTGTTGCAGCCCAACACCCCTTCAAAACAGCCCAATAACCCATCTAAGACACTCCCATGTCCACCGCAGTTCGATCACGATCGCGTGGCCGAAAACCGCTCTCCATTTGGAGCTTCCTAGCCCCCTCTACCTATAAATATCCCCTCTCCCCCGAAATCCCGGGTCCATTCCACCCTAACCCTAGTCCAATTCCCCTCCCGCCGCCGCCAGACGAAACCCGCCAGGCCGGACGCGTCCGACCCGCGACGCCGCCGCCACGTGGCGCCTTCTGATTCGCCGCGCGCCCGCACCCACATCCCTGCGCCACCGCCCGCGCGCCGGCCCGCCGGGGCCCAGGCGATGCCCTCCCGGCCCGCGCGCCGCCCGCCGCCTGGCCCGCGCCTCCGCCTCCTCGCAGCCGTGCCCCGCCGCCTCCTCCCACGCCGGAGCCGCGCCGGCGCCGGAGCCGCCACCGCGTCGCGCCCGGAGTCGCCGCTCCGCCACCGCGCCGCCCGCGCCGGGGCCCGCGCGCCCGCGCCGGTGTCCGCGCCGCCCGTGCCCTGCTCGCCCGCACCGCCCGCGCCCTGCTCGCCGGCCCCGCGTCGCAGCCGCCGTCGCCGGAGTTCGCCGGACCTCGAGCCCGATCCAGATCTGCCGCGCCTAGGGTTGACTTTTCTTCCCCCCAAATTTCTCCAAGTCCTTTGTTTTTGCATTTTTGTCACCTGTTCATCATGCCATAACTTTGCAGCCGTTGCTCTGTTACGTGCGTATAATATGTCGAATTGTTCGCCTCGATGTGTACATCATTTCATTTCATTGCATCATTTGCAGTTGAGTTCATCTTGATGCCCGAAATGCTGTTAGAAGAGGGCTATGTGATGTTAGTTTCTGGTTCTTATCAGAACATGCACTTTTGTCATTTTTGCCATAATTGATGTGTGCCTCCTATGAAGTTGGGTCCTACATGAGTTTTGTAATATGCCATGTTAACTTTCCAGAGAATTATGCCATGTATTTTTTGTGATCTTTGTGGTGACTAGCACAAGCATGCAAACTAGGGTACTTAATGTTGCTGATTTCAGAGACTTAGTAATTTCACTAAGTCCCTGCCTGCTGTTATTTTTATGCCATATGTTCATGTTGTTTCAGAGAGATCTATGAATATTTTGAGCATGATCAGTAAGGGTGTTTTGAACATATGGATTTTCTCTATCCATCCATGCCTTTGTTTGTATTTATGGTGTGCCATAGCTTGAGTCAATCAAGCTCTACTTTTGCTAAAAAAATGTTGCTGGCAGATTGTTTACATGTTATTCGATTTTGCCAAGCTTGTTGTAGTTGATCCTTGCATGATATGATGTTATTCTTGCCACGTCTAGTTCCTATGCCATGTCTTCTTGATGGTTGAATGCTTAGTTTATCATGCAATGCTCTGTAGTGAGTGCATCGAGCTCACGAACATGCCTACTCGTTATCTGTTTTTGGCATGTCCAGTTTTCTGTTAAAGTCTGAAACCTGTAACGAAACTTGCTTAATTGACATGGGTGTTATCATATTTTCTGATCCTTTTTGGCCTATGGTCAGTAAGGGACTTTTGTCAAGTGCTTTGAGTAGATTCATGCCATGCCTTAGTTTGCTATGTCCTGTTCCTGTAGCATGTTGTTTCATTGCTCTAAACATGTCATCCTGATGTTAATTTCTGGCATGTTGATATTTTCACTAAGTCTGTGAACCTGTTATCTTTTGCACTTTTGCCATGCTTGTTTGAACCTGTTATGGAGGGATTTAGCCGTAGCTCAGTGTACATCTTTTGTCAAGCATCTTGAGTAGATTACTGTCATATGCTTTGTTGACATGTTTGGGTGCAGTAGCTTAATTTCTTGTTGCTTGCTAAGTAGCATCATGCTGTTAATGGCAGATTATCGTCATTCTAGTATTGCTCGTCATTTGCAAACCGTGCATCCGATTCCGGTGATCTTTATATCGATTTCAACCGAAATCACCTCACCTATCCAGTGGAATACTTGGTTTGCCAAGATTATGCCTTGTTCATCTTTTCCTTCCGGAGCATGCATAAGCATTGCATATCACATCTCGCATATCATGCCATGTTTTGCATCATGTTGGTTGTGCATTGCATCGTGATTGATGTTTGTCCCTTTTGCTTGTGTTCTTGTTGTGGGTAGAGCCGGGAGACAAGTACGTGAACGAGGAACCTGTTGAGAACGCTTTCGAGGACCAAGCTTTCGACAACTCTGAGAACCTTGCAGGCAAGATGATCATACCCTCGAAATCACTTCTATCTTTGCTTGCTAGATGCTCGCTCTTATGCTATGCTTTTGCTGCGATACCTACCACTTGCTATATCATGCCACCCATATTGCCATGTCAGCCCCTAACCATCCATGTCCTAGCAAACCGTTGTTTCGCTATGTTACCGCTTTGCTCAGCCCCTCTTATAGCGTTGCTAGTTGCAGGTGAAGATGAAGTTGTTCCTTGTTGGAACATGGACTTGTTGTTCCTTGTTGGAACATGTTTACTTGTTGGGATATCACAATACCTCTTATTTAATTAATGCATCTATATACCTAAAGGGTGGAAGGCTCGGCCTTATGCCTGGTGTTTTGTTCCACTCTTGCCGCCCTAGTTTTCCGTCATACCGGTGTTATGTTCCTTGATCTTGCGTTCCTTACACGGTTGGGTGATTTATGGGACCCCCTTGACAGTTCGCTTTGAATAAGACTTTTCCAGCAAGGCCCAACATTGGTTTTACCATTTGCCACCTAAGCCTTTTTCCCTTGGGTTCTGCAGACTCAAGGGTCATCTTTATTTTAACCCCCCGGGCCAGTTCTCCTTCGATTGCTGGTCCAAACTAGAGCACCGTGCGGGACCGTCCCTTGGCAACTTGGGTTATATTGGTACCTGTACGCTTCGCTTATCCGGATGTGCCCTGAGACCGAGATATGTGCAGCTCCTATCAGGATTTGTCAGCACAATCGGGCGGCTTTGTTGGACTTGTTTTATTGTTGTCAAAATGTCTTGTAGTCCGGGATTCCGAGACTGATCGGGTCTTCCCGGTAGAAGGAATATCCTTCGTTGACCGTGAGAGCTTATAATGGGCTAAGTTGGGACACCCCTGCAGGTTATTATCTTTCGAAAGCCGTGCCCGCGGTTATGAGGCAGATGGGAATTTGTTGATGTCCGGTTGTAGAAAACCCGAAGTTGACCTTAACTAAAACACATCAACCGCGTGTGTAACCGTGATGGTCTCTTCTCGGCGGGGTCCGGGAAGTGAACACGGTGTTGGAGTTATGTTTGACGTAGGTTGTTTTAGGATCACTTCTTGATCACTTCTAGCTTCACGACCGTGCTTTGCCTTCTCTTCTCACTCTCTTTTGCGTTGTAGCCACCATATATGCTAGTCGCTTGCTGCAGCTCCACCTCACTATCCTTTCCTACCTATAAGCTTAAATAGTCTTGATCTCGCGGGTGTGAGATTGCTGAGTCCCCGTGACTCACAGATTCTACCAATACAGTTGCAGGTGCCAACGATGTCAGTGCAGATGACGCGTCCGAGCTCACTTGGGAGTTCGACGAGGAACGTGGCCGTTACTATGTGTCTTTTCCAGATGATCAGTAGTGGAGCCCAGTTGGGGTGATCCGGGGATCTATGTAGTAGTTGGGGTAGTCTTCTTTCATTTTGGTACCGTAGTCGGACCTTGAGTGTAATCTGGATGATGCATGTTTATTTATGTATTGTGTGAAGTGGCGACTGTAAGCCAACTATGTAACTCTTTCCCTTTATGTATTACATGGGTTGTGTGAAGATTACCTCTCTTGCGACATTGCTTTCAATGCGGTTATGCCTCTAAGTCGTGCCTCGACACGTGGGAGATATAGCCGCATCGAGGGCGTTACATGCGGCCCTTAGCCGAATACCATTCCAGAAGCCAGTGCGGCTCCGGATTTAGGCAAGCAGCCTCCTTCAAAAGAAGGAGGTGCACCTGTTCCGCCAGTGACCTCTGTCCAACCAGAGGCGCCAGATACTCTACTGGAAGCACTGCGAGGTGCTTCCATTGTTGAGGAACACTGTATCCTCATGGGTACGGTGGTTGAGAAGGTTCAGTCCGTTAAGAGCGGACTATCCGAAGCCTGCACCAGCCTGCTGACAGGCTTTGAGGTAAGCGACGCAATTATGTAAAAAGAAAGTCACAGTATAGACAGTAGCCCCTGAGACACTGTCCGGTGTTCGAAAAGAAAAGCCGGACAGAGGATCAAGTAATTTTCGCAGGAAACTTACTAAAATATGTCTTATGTGAACAAGCAGGCGTCGTTGCTGGCCGCAACCTCTCATGCTGCTAAGGTCTCCGGACTAAAGCAGAGTCTGGAGCGGGCCGTGGAAGAGCTCGGCCGTGTTAAAAAGCAGCTGGAGGACAAGCAAGGTATGTGATGACCTTGTGTATATCCGGAAAAGGATGAATGACTTGTGCTGACCATAGTGCCATGATATTTGTAGTAGCGGCTACTGAGGTGGAAACCCTCAAGAAAGCATTGGTTGAGGCCAAAAAGAAAGCGGCAAAGGAGCAAGCCGCCCATGAAAAGCACGAGGCCAGGGTTGGTGAGGTCCAGCATGAGCTCCAGGACGCCGTCAAAAAATGCGAGTCCTTGGAGCGCGACATTGCGGATCAAGAGACCAAACTCGCCGGAGCGCACAAGAGGCCCGGGTTGAAGCCCAGGGCGCCCTCCAGGAAATCCAGGAGGCCAAGAAAATTGCGGCGGGTAAGGCTTTTATTATGCAAAGCAAGTATGTAAGAAGAGGTATCTCTTACTAACCCGGATTTGGAGTTCTCCAGGGGCGTTTGTGGATCTGTTGCGCAGTGTTTCTGACGCTGCGGAATTATTCCGAGCCGAAGAGGGGAGCTCAACGGAGAAGCTGTTCTGGTCGCAATACCTTGCGCCAGAACATCTGTGCCCTTTAGCGATCAGCTAAAACAGCTGGTCGAACTGCATAGGGTGGCCGAACTGGCCATGAAGGATTTAATAACCCGGATGTGGCTTGTTGAAGCTATACCCAGCAGCTAGTTCAGGCTCGTGAAGCGGCTGGTCAGTGCTTGCCCCCGGCTTGACGCCATCAAGCGGTCGGTCTGTATCGAAGCTGCGTGGATGGCCTTCGCCCATGTCAAGGTGCAGTGGGCGAAGATGAATGTCGTCAAGCTCGCGACCGAGGGACCGCCCGAGGGCAAGGAGCACTGCACGCCCGAGCGATATTTTAGCGATGTCCTGCAGGGATCCCGCATTGTAGCGGAGCAATGTGCGAAAGGTGTAATCTTTGAATGAATATATTTATGTTATCTCACCTGTATTATGAAACAAAGTCGATTGTGTGATATAATGCTTGTTACTATTAAAATTTTACCTCATGTGCGGCCGAGTTTATGAAATCTGAGAGTTGGCCAGTCGTCAGCTTCAGCCCCCATGTAGGTAGTACAGACATGTTTGGGATGGAATCTAAACACTCTGATCCAATTGTTTGGTCCTTGAAGGAGGTGTTTAGCGCAATGAACCCGGCAATCGGACTATGTGGTTTTATCACCCTCACTTAGCCATAGAAGTTTGACAATAAAAATGTAGGCGCAGCCCCTAGCATCCGAACTAGGGTATTGTAAACACCTGATTGGGTAAGGACCGATTCATCGCATAATGCGGAAAAAACCGCTAAAGATTTGAAACCTCCGAAGAGCTGACTGGCTCACGCCGCATCATGACAGTCAGTTTTCGGCTTTCTCTACTGAGGTGCTCATCCGAATAAACCAGGACACAATCGCAGTAGTTCTCCCTATACTACCCTAGCAGATATACCGGAGCGTAAGGTAGTAAGCACAGGAGCCGGGCAACCCAACTATTGACCAAAGACATGATTCGGAGCCAATGCATATAATGCTAAATTCGGGGTGCCGAACTATACTGTAAAAAGTGTTCGGACTTTGTTGCCGTATTATGGGGCGCAATGAAGCCCCTGGCAAATTAAAGCATACCAAAATGTACGGGTGCAATTTGATAAGAATATCAAAAAAAGGTAGCAAGCTAGTGCTGCGGAAGTTGGGCCGCAAACTGTTTCCATTATAGTTTGATTAATACGTCAAAGCGTATTTGTACAAGTAGTGCAATAAGCAACATGGCTATTTAATATACCACAACCAAGGGGGAGCTGCGTGCGAGTCCTGAAAAGATTTTGGCCCTGCTCCTCTTCGGCATCGTCGTCCATACCGTTGATGTCTTCAGAGCCGTAATCGAGCGTGTCGGTTAGGTCTTCGAAAGTGGCTATGAAGTGGGCGGTGGGTGGGAAGCAAAATTCTTTGTCATCGGCCTCCAATTCGAACCGGATATAGTTCGGCTGTGAGTCCCCCGCTAAGGAGAGTGTTTTTAATGAATTTAGCACATCGCCTAAAGGTGAGTGCTGGAAGATGTTCGCGGAGCTGAATTCGACGATCGATGTCCGATCAAGCTCGACGTACGCGGACGCACGTGGTTTGGAACCTGTAGCCGAAAACGAGTCCGAGGGTCCGGTGGCGCAGATTCCACTCGAAGTTAGGTCCGTGTGCGGATCCAATGCTGCTGAGTCTGCGACTTCCGTGGCGCGGTTGAGCTTCCCGTCCCCGGACGGCGCGATCTGCTCCGGATCTAGAGCCAGAGCAGTTACAGGCGCTATCTGCTGAGTGTGGTCCGATGACAGATTTAGGTCATGTTCATCGCGATGGCAGGGAGCGGCTGCCGTGGGCTCGAATCCATCAAAGATCAAGTCTCTGTGAATATCAGCGACATAGTTCAAGCTTCCAAATCAGACCTGATGGCCAGGGGCGTAGCTGTCGATCTGCTCTAGATGGCCAAGCAAGTTGGCCCGCAGTGCGAAGCCGCCGAATACGAAGATCTGTCCGGGGAGGAAGACTTCCCTCTGGACAACATTGTTCTAGATGATTGACGGGGCCATCGAACCTCTTGAAGACGACGCAGCGGAACTCTCAATGAAAGCACCAATGTCGGTGTCAAAACTGGCGGATCTCGGGTAGGGAGTCCCGAACTATGCGTCTAAGGTTGATGGTAACAGGAGACGGGGGACACAATGTTTACCCAGGTTCGGGCCCTCTATGTGGAGGTAATACCCTACTTCCAACTTGATTGATATCGATGAATATGAGTATTAAAAGAGTTGATCTACCTCGAGATCGTAATGGCTAAAACACTAAAAGTCTAGCCTGTATGACTATGATTATCCTTGCCTCTACGGACTAAGCCCTCCGATTTATATAGACACCGGAGGGGACTAGGGTTGTACAGAGTCGGTTACAGAGAAAGGAATCTTCATATCAGGGCGCCAAACTTTCCTTCCACGCCAAGAAGAATCCCATCTGGACACGGGAGAGTCTTCGGTCTTGTATCTTCACAGCCCATCTATCCGGCCTACACATCACAGTCCGGACGCCCGAGGACCCCTTAATCCAGGACTCCCTCAGATTGACAACCCTTTTATCGCGTTGGTTGCAAGGTTCTTGATTGTTTGTGCAGGTACTAGGCGACTTGCGTGTAGTCTCGTACTGGATTGATACCTTGGTTCTCAAAAACTAAGGGAAATACTTACGTTACTTTGCTGCATCACCCTTTCCTCTTCAAGGGAAAACCAACGCATGCTCAAGAGGTAGCACCATGGCGGTAGGTTTATGGGACCCTACCGCCGAGCCCCGTGGCGGTAGGGTGCTGGGGTTTTTGCCTGGGAACTTGCTGTAACTGTAAACAACAAATCCCTGGCGGTAGGGTGTGAGAACCTGCCGCCAGGGGGCTTCACGATAAGGGGTCCCGAACTGCGCGTCTGAGGATCGAAGATAACAGGAGACAAAGGGGACGCGATGTTTACCCAGGTTCGGGCCCTCTTAATGGAGGTAATACCCTACTTCCTGCTTGATTGACTTTGATGAGTATAGGGGTTACAAGAGTTGATCTACCTCGAGATCGTAATGGCTAAACCCTACCTGTCTAGCCTATATGAATTTTGATAGCCTCTACAGACTAAACCCTCCAGTTTATATAGACACCGGAGGGGCCTAGGGTTGTACAGAGTCGGATTACAGAGAAATAAAACTACACATCCGGACGTCCATCTTGCTATCCATGCAAAGGAGAGTCCCATTCGGACACGGGGAAAGGTCTTCTGCCTTGTATCTTCACGGCCCATCAGTCCGGCCCATGTTACACAACCCGGACACCCGAGGACCCCATAATCCAGGACTCCCTTAGTAGCCCCTGAACCAGTCTTTCGATGACAATGTGTTCGGTACGCAGATTGTCTTCGGTATTGCAAGGCGGTTTCCTCCTCCGAATACTGCAAAGTAGTCTTCTGAATAAGAGAACTGTATCCCACTCTGTATAACAGTCACAACCCTCAACCACAACGGCACAATACTTAATCAAAATAAGGTCTGTCCATTGACAACTTTTTCGGCGAAACGTTACGGCTGGCCTCTTTATCATTTCGAACCATTCTTTAACCTCCCACTTCGTGTTTCGAGGCGCGGCCTCTATTGATACGTCTTATCAAAACAGATATCATATCCGCTTATTGCGGGTTCCTCATCAATACGGGTTTGGGTAATCTAACCGTGTCGTTCGCACGACCTCTTGGGAACAGGCGAGTTTTAAGGCTTATGGGAGAGGGGGGGCTTAATATTCACTGCCTATATAAACGGATAAAGATCCATCTTTTGACCCCACGCCTTCTTCCTTCCTCTGCTTCTCGGCGTTTATCGTCATGTGCCAGCAAAACCGACCGTCGTGGCCATGTCGCCAGGCGGGCGACTAGGCCAAGGTTCCCAGTCTGCAACAACGCCGGCTTGTTTCCACATGCACACCTGCCAAACACCTATGCGTGCACGACTCCCTCTTCTGCCGCTAGCGACGTGGTATATGTCATGCATGCCAGTCCTATCGTTATGATTGTCCCGTTCTGATTAGTTTAAAACATCATCGGCAACACTCTTAGCTATTAGTGTTCGAAAGAAAGAAAGGAAAAACGGTCAGCAATCTCTCCATGGTTTGTTATTTGCTATAAAAGGAAAGTTGCGATGTTATAATTAATCTGTATATAAAAAGGACGGCTATAGTTTTAGTTAGTCGATTGATGACTACAAACTCCAATTTATGCTGTGTTGTAGCAACATCTGAAAACGGAACTGTTAGTTGGCTGAATGGTACTCCCCTGTAGTAGTACGTACACCTTCCTAACGACATGTATACCAACCCTACATTTTGCTTATTTTTCCAAAGGCCAAGTCTAGCGAGCGGCCGGCTGCTCGCTTAGCCTACGCGAGCGGCCGGCCTAAACTGGAAATTTTGTGTCCCTTTTCTAATTAACCATCTTAATAAAAAAAACTTTTCACTTGGTCCTTAAATGTTTGCACAATCATCTTTTTGGTGCATGCGTTTATTCTTTGGTGTATTTAATTCGTGGTTTCAAAAATTAAAAAAGGCATAACTTTTAATCCACATGTCGGAATTAAGATCCGTTTTCACCGCTGGAATCCTCGCGACGTGCTCTTCGAAACTAGTTCCCGCATGAGGATGTTTCGACGAACTAGTCTTCCTGCCAACTAAACATCAATGTGCGTGCAACTAGACTAGATTGCCGCGACAACTGAGCATATGTGTGTGCAACTAGTGTTCTGCCAACTAAACATCATTGTGTGTGCAACTAGACTAGATTGCCGCGCCAACTGAGCATATGTGTGTGTGCCAAAAAAGTCCTGCCAACTAAACATCAATGTGTGTGCAACCAGACTAAATTGCCGCGCCAACTAAGCATATGTGTGTGCAACTAGTGTCCTGCCAACTAAACATCATTGTGTGTGCAAATAGACTAGATTGCCACGCCAACTGAGCATATGTGTGTGCCAAAAAAGTCCTGCCTGTGAGATGTGCAACTTCGTATGTTGGCCCGGCCAACTGCGTGGCGGACTTGTGCAACTCCGTATATTGCCTCCGCCAACTGAAACTACATATACACAACAAGGGAGGGGAAGGAGTTGCACATCGACTAATAAGCTGTTGGCGTGAACAACAGACTAAGTTACACATAGCACTGGTAGGGAGGTGGGCAAGGTGTGCAAAGTATGGAAAACTACACATCCATGAGTAAGGATGAGGGTTGCACATCGACTACTAGGTTGTTGGTCGGGATAGTAGACTAGTTGCACATTACATTCTCATGGTTAGGTTGCAACCTCATAGAAAATTGGATCATGCAGCTAAAAAACTAAGTTTGTAAAAAAGTTGCACCATTCAGTACTAAAGTTGCATAATGCAGTAAAGTTGCACCATATAGCATCAAAGTTGGCATCAATTTTTTTTCGTCAAAACATACTCATGGGGGATCTAGTTTCAAAGATCTCACCGCGAGGAACCCAAAGGTGAAAACGGATCTGAATTTGGATGGACGGTTTGAAAGATATGACTTTTCAAATATTTGAAACCCCAAAATAAGCGCGCATGCACATCATCAGACAAGGAATCTCTTGCTCACGTGAATATGTCATTATTATCTGCCACGTCATGCATAAAGACAAAATTTTAGACCATAACACTGCATGCATGCATGTGTGAGAGCCCGGCCGCTCAGTTTCGCTAATTAGTGCGTATGCACTTTTTAGAATTCAGGTTTTCCAAATGCATGTTCCAGTTGTTAGCGTATATAGCTTGTGCGTGTGTGTGTTGTACCAGCAGTCACCACGAGCGGTTGTGCTCAGAGACTGGCCACGATGATGCAGTAGTGGAGCGAGTGGTAGAGGTAGTGGCACACGTCCCAGCCACGACTGTGGTTCTGTAAGTGTATATATGACCCAGCCTTTGTGCTAATGAAAGTGTGTTGAATCCCTAATCCCTCAAACATGGTATCAGACGCAGAGGTTAACCCTGTTGCGCACCATCCTCCTTCCGCTGCCATGGATACTAACCCTGTCCAGACTCCTCCTCCTTCTCTCGACGGCGACGATGGCGCTCTGTCCGCCGCTGCTGAACCTGTCGATGGTGCAGCACCACCTCCAGCACCCGCAGCGATGCCCGCAGCGCTCCGCATCGCGCCTGCTGCCCCGGCCGCCATGGCCGTGCCGGTTGCGCAGCCTGCACCCCCCTCCATCCTCCAGACGGTTCACATCCGGCGCCTCGTCCCCGTAGTGCTTGACCTCACCGTTGGCAACTATGCCCAGTGGCGCCGGCACTTCGACACCGCGCTGGGCATGTTCAGGCTCCACGACCACGTCGACGCTGACGCCCTGCATCGCCCCGACCATCCCGACTGGCTGATGGCGGATCACGCTGTCGTTCATTGGCTCTCCACCACCATCTCGCCTGACCTTCTCGATGCGGTCATGCACCCGGAGGACACCGCGGCCGCGGTTTGGGCTGCCGTCGACGCCATCTTCAGGGCCAATCAGCTCTCCCGCGTCGTCTACATCGACGCGGAGTACCATGCCCTCGTCCAAGGAGACCTGACCATCATGCAATACTGCACCAAGCTTAAGGTCTACACCGATCAGCTTCGCGATCTGGGGCAGCCGGTCTCTGAACCGCGGCAGGTGTTCCATCTGCTGCGCGGACTAAACCGCCAGTACCACGGCGCCATCCCGCACATCACGTCGCGCGACCCTTTTCCTTCCTTCTAGGAGACGCGCCCGTTCCTGCTGCTTGAGGAGCTCCGTGCTGAGCAGGCGGCTCGTCACCAGAGCGCCCATGCGCTCATCGCCGCGCGCCCCCAGGCACCGGCGCCCGCTGCCCCACTAGTCGACTCCTCGGGCTCGGGGGGCGGTCGTGGACGCGGGCGCGGGAAGAAGCGTGGACATGGTCACGGGGAGGGGGGCTCTAGCTCTGCTGGCCCGCAGCCGCCGCGGCCTCCGCCCGGCTATCCCGCACCGGCTCCCGGCGCAAACTCCTGGACCGGCCTTGTTCAGGCTTGGCCCGTCGCCTGGCGCGCCCCTGGAGCTGGCGTGCTCGGGCCTCGCCCCGGGACCCCTCATCAGCAGGCCATGATGGCCATGCCGTCGGCACCGTTGTACGGCTACGGCGCCCCCGGCGGCCCGCCGCCTGGCTATGGCTACTCCGCTGCCCCCGGCGGCCCGCCGCCCGGCTACAGCTACTCTGCTGCCCCGCCTCCTCAACAGCAGCAGCCCTGGGACATGGCGTCGCTCCAGGCTGCACTGCACAGTGCTACGGTCGGTCCATCATCATTGGGCAGCACATACGACTGGTACCTCGACTCTGGCGCTGCTGCGCATATGGCCTCCAACCCGGGTATTCTCTCCTCCCTACGTCCTTCCTCCACACACACCTCTATCATCGTCGGGAATGGCGCACACCTTCCCATCACCCATGTTGGCACGGGCTCCCTTGCCACCTCTGCCAATGCTCTCGCTCTCCGCAGCGTTCTTCTCACACCATCTCTTGTCAGAAATTTGCTATCTGTCCGTCAGCTCTGTCGTGAAAATACAGTTTCAGTAGAGTTTGATGCGTTTGGTTTTTCTGTCAAGGACCTCCGCACCCGGACGGTGATTCTCCGATGTGATTCGGAAGGTGATCTGTACCTCGTGGCTGGTGCTTCCTCGACGCGGCCTGCTCTTCCGTTCGTTGGCGTGGTCACCACCGACCTCTGGCATCAGCGGCTGGGACACTCAGGGCGCGCTCCGATCGCCGATTTCGAGTTCGCCTGCACCCCGTCCTCCACTCACTCATGCCGCGCGTGTCGACTGGTCAAGCATACACGGCTCCCGTTTCAACAATCTACAACTCGTAGTTTCTTTCCTTTCCAGCTGTTGCACTTAGATATTTGGACATCTCCTGTACCTAGTGTCTCTGGTTATCAGTTTTATCTTGTAATCCTCGACGATTATACCCATTATGTGGGGACGTTTCCCTTGCATCACAAGTCTGAAGCTCTACCTGTCATCGTTCAGTTTTTCACCTACGTTCAGACTCAATTTGAGCGTCCGCTCCTTGCCCTGCAGACTGACAACGGCCGCGAGTTTGACAATGCGGTCGTTCGCTCCCTGCTCGCCACTCACGGCACGGTGCTTCGGCTCTCTTGCCCTTACACCAGTCCACAGAATGGCAAGGCGGAGTGCATCTTGCGCACGCTCAACGACGGGGTTCGCTCTCTTCTGTTCCACGCCTCCATGCCTTCTCATTTTTGGGCAGAAGCTCTCAGCGTCTCCACTTTTCTTCTGAACCGCCGGCCATGCCGCGCCAGTTCACCCCTTACACCGCACGAACTCCTCCTTGGTGTTGCACCAATCTACTCCGTTCTTCGCGTGTTCGGCTGTCTCTGTTATCCCAACACATCCGCCACCGCGCGCCACAAACTTGACCATCGCTCTGTCGCCTGCGTTTTCCTCGGGTACTCTACTGATCACCGTGGCTACCGGTGCTTTGATCGTGCCTCCGGCCGTGTGATCACGTCGCGCCATGTTCGCTTTGATGAGCGCACGCTTCCGTTCGCCACGGTTGCGCCCTCGCACATCTGCCCTCCAACTACACCTCTGTTGCTCGGCGGCTGCCCGCCGTCGCGCTCCGCCCCTCCACCCAACACTGCATCAAGCACACGCTCCTCGCTCCCACACTCTGCCTCACATGCGCCGCGCGCGCAAGTGCGCGATTCAAACTCAACCATCCGATCACCATCGGATGGCTCGGGCGGGTCCTCTGTGACTGCTCGCATTTCTGAATCACATTCAGACTGCAGCCCCGCTTCCACGGGTGGATCAGTTTCAGAGCTTGGCTCTTCTACCAGCACCGCTTCCTCGCGTGAACTGCTCCCTGAACCCACCCCCACCTCCTCTCCGCCCTGCGGCATGCTCACGCGTGTGCGCGCCGGCATCTTCCGGCCAAACACACGCTATGCCCAAGACTATATCTGTGTTGCCGAAACCCCACCACCCTCGGGCGCTTCTCCTCTTCCTAGCTCCGTTCGTGCCGCCGTGCGCGATCCAAACTGGCTCGCCGCGATGCGCGATGAGTTCGCCGCCCTAGTCAGCAATCGCACCTGGGGGCTTGTGCCCCGCCCACCTCGCGCCAATCTCATCTCTGGGAAATGGATTTTTCGTCACAAAACTCGAGCCGACGGCTCGCTCGAGCGATACAAAGCCCGGTGGGTTGTGTTGGAAATATGCCCTAGAGGCAATAATAAAAGCATTATTATTATATTTCCTTGTTCATGATAATTGTCTTTATTCGTGCTATAATTGTGTTATCCGGAAATCGTAATACATGTGTGAATAACAGACAACAACATGTCCCTAGTAAGCCTCTAGTTGACTAGCTCGTTGATCGATAGATAGTCATGGTTTCCTGACTATGGACATTGGATGTCATTGATAACGAGATCACATCATTAGGAGAATGATGTGATGGACGAGACCCAATCCTAAACATAGCATAAGATCGCATAGTTCGTTTGCTAGAGTTTTCCAATGTCAAGTATCCTTTCCTTAGACCATGAGATCGTGTAACTCCCGGACACCGTAGGAGTGCTTTGGGTGTACCAAACGTCACAACGTAACTGGGTGACTATAAAGGTATACTACGGGTGTCTCCGAAAGTGTCTGTTGGGTTGACACGGATCGAGACTGGGATTTGTCACTCCGCTTGACGGAGAGGTATCACCGGGCCCACTCAGTAATGCATCATCATAATGAGCTCAATGTGATCAAAGTGTTTGATCACGGGATCATGCATTACGGTACGAGTAAAGTGACTTGCCGGTAACGAGATTGAACGAGGTATTGGGATACCGACGATCGAATCTCGGGCAAGTAAAATACCGATTGACAAAGGGAATCGTATACGGGATTAATTGAATCCTCGATATCGTGGTTCATCCGATGACATCATCGAGGAGCATGTGGGAGCCAACATGGGTATCCAGATCCCGCTGTTGGTTACTGCCCGAGAGTCGTCTCGGTCATGTCTGCATGTCTCCCGAACCCGTAGGGTCTACACACTTAAGGTTCGGTGACGCTAGGGTTATTAGGAAGACTTGTATGTGATTACCGAATGTTGTTCAGAGTCCCGGATGAGATCCCAGACGTCATGAGGAGTTACGGAATGGTCCGGAGGTAAAGATTTATATATGGGAAGTTGTCATACGGACACCGGAAAGGTTCGGGGGCATATCGGTATTGTACCGGGGCCACCGGAGGGGTTCCAGGGGTCCACCGGGAGGGGCCACCTCTCCCGGAGGGGCTTATGGGCTGTATGAGGAAGGGAATCAGCCCAAAGTGGGCTGGTGCGCCTTCCCCCCCAAGGGCCCATGCGCCTAGGGTTGGGGGAAACCCTGAGGGGGGCGCCCCCCCTTGCTTGGGGGGCAAGCCTCCTCCCCTAGGCCGCCGCCCCCCTCTAGATCCCATCTAGAGGGGCCGGCCCCCCTTGCCCCTTCCCCTATAAATAGTGGGGGTGAGGGGAGGGCAGCGAGACGATCCAAGGCGCAGCCCCTCCCCTCCCCAACACCTCTCCTCCTCCGTCACGTGCTTAGCGAAGCTCTGCCGGAGTACTCCTTCTCCACCACCACCACGCCGTCGTGCTGCTGTTGGAGACTTCTTCCTCAACCTCTCCTTCCCCTTGCTGGATCAAGAAGGAGGAGACGTCGATCGTCCCGTACGTGTGTTGAACGCGGAGGTGCTGTCCGTTCGGCACTTGGTCATCGGTGATCTGAATCACGGCGAGTACGACTACGTCATCACCGTTCCCTGAACACTTCCGCTCGCGATCTACAAAGTGGTATGTAGATGCAATCTCTCTCCCATGACTCGTTGCTTAGATGAACTCATAGATGGATCTTGGTGAAACCGTAGGAAAAAATTTATTTTTCTGCAGCGTTCCCCATCAGTGGCATCATGAGCTAGGTCTATGCGTAGTTCTCTATTGCACGAGTAGAACACAATTTGTTGTGGGCGTAGATGTTGTCAACTTTCTTGCCGCTACTAGTCTTATCTTGCTTCAGCGGTATTGTGGGATGAAGCGGCCCGGACCAACCTTACACGTACGCTTACGTGAGACCGGTTCCACCGACTAACATGCACTAGTTGCATAAGGTGGCTGGCGGGTGTCTGTCTCTCCCACTTTAGTTGGAGCGGATTCGATGAAAAGGGTCCTTATGAAGGGTAAATAGAAGTTGACAAATCACGTTGTGGCTTTCACGTAGGTAAGAAAACGTTCTTGCTAGAACCCTAATTCAGCCACGTAAAACTTGCAACAACAATTAGAGGACGTCTAACTTGTTTTTGCAGCAAGTGCTTTGTGATATGATATGGCCAAAGTTGTGATGAATGATGAATGATCTATATGTGATGTATGAGATGTTCATGCTATTGTAATAGGAATCACGACTTGCATGTCGATGAGTATGACAACCGGCAGGAGCCATAGGAGTTGTCTTTATTTTTGTATGACCTGCGTGTCATTGAGAAACGCCATGTAAATTACTTTACTTTATTGCTAAACGCGTTAGCCATAGTAGTAGAAGCAATAGTTGGCGATCAACTTCATGGAGACACGATGATGGAGATCATGATGATGGAGATCATGGTGTCAAGCCGGTGACAAGATGATCATGGAGCCCCAAGATGGAGATCAAAGGAGCTATGTGATATTGGCCATATCATGTCACGTTTATTATTTGATTGCATGTGATGTTTATCATGTTTTGCATCTTGTTTACTTAGAACGGCGGTAGTAAATAAGATGATCCCTCATAATAATTTCAAGAAGTGTTCCCCCTAACTGTGCACCGTTGCGACAGTTCGTTGTTTCGAAGCACCACGTGATGATCGGGTGTGATAGATTCTAACGTTCACATACAACGGGTGTAAGACAGATTTACACATGCAAACACTTAGGTTGACTTGACGAGCCTAGCATGTACAGACATGGCCTCGGAACACAGAAGACCGAAAGGTCGAGCATGAGTCGTATAGAAGATACGATCAACATGAAGATGTTCACCGATGTTGACTAGTCCGTCTCACGTGATGATCGGACACGGCCTAGTTGACTTGGATCATGTAATACTTAGATGACTAGAAGAGGGATGTCTATCTAAGTGGGAGTTCATTAAATAATTTGATTAAGATGAACTTTATTATCATGAACTTAGTCTAAAATATTTACAATATGTCTTGTAGATCAAATGGCCAACGTAGTCCTCAACTTCAACGCGTTCCTAGAGAAAACCAAGCTGAAAGACGATGGCAGCAACTATACGGACTGGGTCCAGAACCTGAGGATCATCCTCATAGTTGCCAAGAAAGATTATGTCATACGAGCACCGCTGGGTGACGCACCTATTCTCCCTGCAGAGCAAGACGTTATGAACGCTTGGCAATCACGTTCCGATGATTACTCCCTCGTTCAGTGCGGCATGCTTTACAGCTTAGAGCCGGGGCTCCAAAAGCGTTTTGAGAGACATGGAGCATATGAGATGTTCGAAGAGCTGAAAATGGTTTTCCAAGCTCATGCCCGGGTCGAGAGATATGAAGTCTCCGACAAATTCTTTAGCTGTAAGATGGAGGAATATAGCTCTGTCAGTGAACACATACTCAAGATGTCTGGGTTGCACAACCGCTTGACTCAACTGGAAGTTAATCTCCCGGATGAAGCGGTCATTGAAAGAATCCTCCAGTCGCTTCCACCTAGCTACAAGAGCTTTGTGATGAACTACAACATGCAGGGGATGGTAAAGACCATTCCTGAGGTATATGCTATGCTGAAATCAGCAGAGGTAGAAATCAAGAAGGAACATCAAGTGTTGATGGTGAATAAAACCACTAAGTTTAAGAAGGGCAAGGGTAAAAAGAACTTCAAGAAGGACGGCAAGGAAGTTGCCGCGCCCGGTAAGCAAGTTGCCGGGAAGAAGCCAAAGAATGGACCCAAGCCCGAGACTGATGTTTTTATTGCAAGGGAAGTGGTCACTGGAAGCGGAACTGCCCCAAATACTTAGCGGACAAGAAGGCCGGCAAAACAAAAGGTATATGTGATATACATGTAATTGATGTGTACCTTACCAGTACTCGTAGTAGCTCTTGGGTATTTGATACCGGTGCAGTTGCTCACATTTGTAACTCAAAGCAGGAGTTGCGGAATAAACGGAGACTGGCGAAGGACGAGGTGACGATGCGCGTCGGGAATGGTTCCAAGGTCGATGTGATCGCCGTCGGCACGCTACCTCTACATTTACCTACGGGATTAGTTTTAAACCTCAATAATTGTTATCTAGTGCCAAGTTTGAGCATGAACATTGTGTCTGGATCTCGTTTAATTCGAGATGGCTACTCATTTAAATCTGAGAATAATGGTTGTTCTATTTATATGAGAGATATGTTTTATGGTCATGCTCCGATGGTTAATGGTTTATTCTTAATGAATATCGTACGTGATGATACACATATTCATAGTGTGAATACCAAAAGAGTTAAAGTTGATAACAATAGTCCCACATATATGTGGCACTGCCGCCTTGGTCACATAGGTGTCAAACGCATGAAGAAGCTCCATGTAGATGGACTTTTAGAGTCTCTTGATTATGAATCATTTGACACATGCGAACCATGCCTCATGGGTAAAATGACCAAGACTCCGTTCTCAGGAACAATGGAGCGAGCAACCAACTTATTGGAAATCATACATACCGATGTGTGCGGTCCAATGAGTGTTGAGGCTCGCGGTGGCTATCGTTATGTTCTCACCCTCACTGATGACTTGAGTAGATATGGGTATATCTACTTAATGAAACACAAGTCTGAGACCTTTTAAAAGTTCAAGGAATTTCAGAGTGAGGTTGAAAATCAACGTGATAGAAAGATCAAGTTTCTACGATCAGATCGTGGAGGAGAATACTTGAGTAACGAATTTGGCACACACTTAAGAAAATGTGGAATAGTTTCACAACTCACGCCGCCTGGAACACCTCAGCGTAATGGTGTGTCCGAACGTCGTAATCGCACTCTATTAGATATGGTACGATCTATGATGTCCCTTACCGATTTACCGCTATCTTTTTGGGGCTATGCTTTAGAGACTACCGCATTCACTTTAAATAGGGCTCCGTCGAAATCCGTTGAGACGACACCGTATGAATTATGGTTTGGGAAGAAACCTAAGCTGTCGTTTCTAAAAGTTTGGGGATGCGATGCTTATGTCAAGAAACTTCAACCTGAAAAGCTCGAACCCAAGTCGGAAAAATGCGTCTTCATAGGATACCCTAAAGAAACTATTGGGTATACCTTCTACATCAGATCCGAAGGCAAGATCTTTGTTGCCAAGAATGGATCCTTTCTAGAGAAAGAGTTTCTCTCGAAAGAAGTAAGTGGGAGGAAAGTAGAACTTGATGAAGTGTTACCTCTTGAACCGGAAAATGGCGAAACTCAAGAAAATGTTCCTGAGGTGCCTGCACCGACTAGAGAGGAAATTAATGATGATGATCAAGATACTTCTAATCAAGCTCCTATTGAAATTCGAAGGTCCACAAGGACACGTTCCGCACCAGAGTGGTACGGCAACCCTGTCTTGGAAATCATGTTGTTGGACAACGGTGAACCTTCGAACTATGAGGAAGCAATGGCGGGCCCGGATTCCGACAAATGGCTGGAAGCCATGAAATCCGAGATAGGATCCATGTATGAAAACGAAGTATGGACTTTGACTGACTTGCCCGTTGAGCGGCGAGCCATAGAAAATAAATGGATCTTTAAGAAGAAGACAGATGCGGATGGTAATGTGACCATCTATAAAGCTCGGCTTGTCGCTAAGGGTTATCGACAAGTTCAAGGAATTGACTACGATGAGACTTTCTCACCGGTAGCGAAGCTGAAGTCCGTTCGAATCATGTTAGCAATTGCCGCATTCTACGATTATGAAATATGGCAAATGGACGTCAAAACGGCATTCCTTAATGGTTTCCTTAAGGAAGAATTGTATATGATGCAGCCGGAAGGTTTTGTCGATCCTAAGCATGCTGACAAGGTGTGCAAGCTCCAACGCTCGATTTATGGGTTGGTGCAAGCATCTCGGAGTTGGAACATTCGCTTTGATGAGATGATCAAAGCGTTTGGGTTTACGCAGACTTATGGGGAAGCCTGTGTTTACAAGAAAGTGAGTGGGAGCTCTGTAGCATTTCTCATATTATATGTAGATGACATACTTTTGATGGGAAATGATATAGAACTTCTGGACAGCATAAAGGCCTATTTGAATAAGAGTTTTTCAATGAAGGACCTTGGAGAAGCTGCTTATATATTAGGCATCAAGATCTATAGAGATAGATCAAGACGCCTCATAGGTCTTTCACAAAGCACATACCTTGAAAAGATATTGAAGAAGTTCAATATGGATCAGTCCAAGAAAGGGTTCTTGCCTATATTGCAAGGTGTGAAATTGAGCGCAGCTCAATGCCCGACCACGGCAGAAGATATAGAAGAGATGAGTGTCATCCCCTATGCCTCGGTCATAGGGTCTATTATGTATGCCATGCTGTGTACCAGACCTGATGTAAACCTTGCCGTAAGTTTGGTAGGAAGGTACCAAAGTAATCCCGGCAAGGAACACTGGACAGCGGTCAAGAATATCCTGAAGTACCTGAAAAGGACTAAGGAAATGTTTCTCGTTTATGGAGGTGACAAAGAGCTCGTCGTAAAGGGTTACGTCGACGCTAGCTTCGACACAGATCTGGATGACTCTAAGTCATAAACCGGATACGTGTATATTTTGAATGGTGGGGCAGTAAGCTGGTGCAGTTGCAAGCAGAGCGTTGTGGCGGGATCTACATGTGAAGCGGAGTACATGGCAGCCTCGGAGGCGGCACATGAAGCAATTTGGGTGAAGGAGTTCATCACCGACCTCGGAGTCATACCCAATGCGTCGGGGCCAATCAAACTCTTCTGTGACAACACTGGAGCTATTGCACTTGCAAAGGAGCCCAGGTTTCACAAGAAGACCAGGCACATCAAGCATCGCTTCAACTCCATTCGTGAAAATGTTCAAGATGGAGACATAGAAATTTGTAAAGTGCACACGGATCTGAATGTTGCAGATCCGTTGACTAAACCTCTCCCTAAGGCAAAACATGATCAGCACCAGAACTCTATGGGTGTTCGATTCATCACAATGTAACTAGATTATTGACTCTAGTGCAAGTGGGAGACTGTTGGAAATATGCCCTAGAGGCAATAATAAAAGCATTATTATTATATTTCCTTGTTCATGATAATTGTCTTTATTCATGCTATAATTGTGTTATCCGGAAATCGTAATACATGTGTGAATAACAGACAACAACATGTCCCTAGTAAGCCTCTAGTTGACTAGCTCGTTGATCAATAGATAGTCATGGTGTCTTGACTATGGACATTGGATGTCATTGATAACGAGATCACATCATTAGGAGAATGATGTGATGGACGAGACCCAATCCTAAACATAGCATAAGATCGCATAGTTCGTTTGCTAGAGTTTTCCAATGTCAAGTATCCTTTCCTTAGACCATGAGATCGTGTAACTCCCGGACACCGTAGGAGTGCTTTGGGTGTACCAAACGTCACAACGTAACTGGGTGACTATAAAGGTATACTACGGGTGTTTCCGAAAGTGTCTGTTGGGTTGACACGGATCGAGACTGGGATTTGTCACTCCGCTTGACGGAGAGGTATCACCGGGCCCACTCAGTAATGCATCACCATAATGAGCTCAATGTGATCAAAGTGTTTGATCACGGGATCATGCATTACGGTACGAGTAAAGTGACTTGCCGGTAACGAGATTGAACGAGGTATTGGGATACCGACGATCGAATCTCGGGCAAGTAAAATACCGATTGACAAAGGGAATCGTATACGGGATTAATTGAATCCTCGATATCGTGGTTCATCCGATGACATCATCGAGGAGCATGTGGGAGCCAACATGGGTATCCAGATCCCGCTGTTGGTTATTACCCGAGAGTCGTCTCGGTCATGTCTGCATGTCTCCCGAACCCGTAGGGTCTACACACTTAAGGTTCGGTGACGCTAGGGTTATTAGGAAGACTTGTATGTGATTACCGAATGTTGTTCGGAGTCCCGTATGAGATCCCGGACGTCACGAGGAGTTCCGAAATGGTCCGGAGGTAAAGATTTATATATGGGAAGTTGTCATACGGACACCGGAAAGGTTCGGGGGCATATCGGTATTGTACCGGGGCCACCGGAGGGGTTCCAGGGGTCCACCGGGAGGGGCCACCTCTCCCGGAGGGGCTTATGGGCTGTATGAGGAAGGGAATCAGCCCAAAGTGGGCTGGTGCGCCTTCCCCCCCAAGGGCCCATGCTCCTAGGGTTGGGGGAAACCTGAGGGGGGCGCCCCCCCTTGCTTGGGGGGCAAGCCTCCTCCCCTAGGCCGCCGCCCCCCCTCTAGATCCCATCTAGAGGGGCCGGACCCCCTTGCCCCTTCCCCTATAAATAGTGGGGGTGAGGGGAGGGCAGCGAGACGATCCAAGGCGCAGCCCCTCCCCTCCCCAACACCTCTCCTCCTCCGTCACGTGCTTAGCGAAGCTCTGCCGGAGTACTCCTTCTCCACCACCACCACGCCGTCGTGCTGCTGTTGGAGACTTCTTCCTCAACCTCTCCTTCCCCTTGCTGGATCAAGAAGGAGGAGACGTCGATCGTCCCGTACGTGTGTTGAACGCGGAGGTGCTGTCCGTTCGGCACTTGGTCATCGATGATCTGAATCACGGCGAGTACGACTACGTCATCACCGTTCCCTGAACGCTTCCGCTCGCGATCTACAAAGTGGTATGTAGATGCAATCTCTCTCCCATGACTCGTTGCTTAGATGAACTCATAGATGGATCTTGGTGAAACCGTAGGAAAAATTTTATTTTTCTGCAACGTTCCGCAACAGGTTGTTCGTGGGTTCCGGCAGCGCCCCGGCGTCGACTATGGCGAGACATTCTCACCCATCGTCAAACCTGCCACCATCCACACCGTCTTGACGATTGCTGCCTCCCGGAGCTGGCCCGTTCATCAACTTGACGTAAAGAACGCTTTCCTCCATGGCACGCTCCAGGAGGAAGTCTATTGCTTGCAGCCGGCTGGATTTGTGGACGAAACCAAGCCCGATCATGTTTGTCGCCTTGCCAAGTCCCTCTATGGCCTCAAGCAGGCGTCGCGGGCCTGGTTTCTACGGTTCGCGAGCTTTGTCACCTCCATTGGCTTCCGTGCCACTCGCTCTGACAGCTCGTTGTTCCTCTACAACAATGGCCCCGACGCCGCGTTCTTGCTGCTCTACGTGGATGACATTGTTCTTACCGCCTCGAGCCCTGCTCTCCTCCAGCGCATCGTCTCCAAGCTCACGAGTGAGTTTGCTATGAAGGACCTTGGCGCCCTCCATTACTTCCTCGGCATTCACGTCACCCACTCGTCGTCCGGCTTCTTCCTGTCCCAGCAGCAGTATGCAGACGACATCCTCGAGCGCGCCAGCATGGACAACTGCAAGCCGGTGGCCACTCCTGTCGACACCAAGGCTAAGCTGCCCTCTGCTGCTGGCCCGCCAGTCGATGATCCCACCGAGTACCGCAGCCTCACCGGTGCGTTGCAGTACCTCACCATCACACGCCCGGAGCTGGCTTATTCAGTGCAGCAAGTGTGCTTACACATGCATGATCCGCGTGCCTGTCACCTGGCTCTTCTCAAGCATGTGCTGCGCTACGTCCGGGGCTCCACCGACTTCGGACTGCATCTACACGCCTCGGCGAACCTCGAGCTACGCGCCTACACAGATGCTGACTGGGCTGGTTGCCCGGACACACGTCGTTCTACCTCAGGCTTCTGCGTCTTCCTCGGCGACGCCCTCGTCAGCTGGTCGTCCAAGCGCCAGGCTACAGTCTCGCGCTCCAGCGCAGAGGCCGAGTACCGCGCCGTGGCGAACGCTGTCGCTGAATGTGTCTGGCTTCGCCAGCTCCTTGGTGAACTGCTCTGCCCGGTTCGCTCCGCGACGCTGGTCTTCTGCCACAACATCTCGGCAGTCTATCTCTCCAGCAACCCTGTTCACCACCGACGCACGAAGCATGTCGAGCTCGACATCCACTTCGTCCGCGAGCGTGTCGCTCTCGGCGAGTTCCGCGTCCTGCACATCCCTACAAGGCAGCAGTTCGCTGACGTGATGACCAAGGGCCTGCCCACTGATGTCTTCCGAGACTTCCGCTCCAGTCTTTGCGTCTCCACCGGCGACGTCACGACTGCAGGGGGTGTTAGCGTATATAGCTTGTGCGTGTGTGTGTGTGTTGTACCAGCAGTCACCACGAGCGGTTGTGCTCAGAGACTGGCCACGATGATGCGGTAGTGGAGCGAGTGGTAGAGGTAGTGGCACACGTCCCAGCCACGGCTGTGGTTCTGTAAGTGTATATATGACCCAGCCTTTGTGCTAATGAAAGTGTGCAGAATCCCTAATCCCTCAAACACCAGTGGAGTTTTTCTTTTGTTTCCAGGTGCAGTACTTTGAAAGGTGAGGTAACTATAAATAATAAAGAAACAGATACACGTGTGTCGTGCGGTGGCTGAAATCATCTCATTGGGATTTACTACGTTCGAACACATTGTAGTAAGATGGACACCGAGTTCACTGTCGGCGACGGTAGGAAGGAGGATAAGAGGCAATACGGACGGGGTGCAATGTTAAAATGGAGGATGTGGACCTGTCTGTGTGGAGGAGGATCTTTAAGCATGCTTATTGTGCGAGGGGCATGTAAGTATTTTTTTTTTCCGTTGCAATGCACAGGCACAGACCCTACTCATTGTGCGACTGCCGTGCGTGGTGTCCGCCAGCCGACGTATATTGAGTCCCCTTAGCATTACCGGGAGAAAGGAGTTTGCAACCAGCAGGTAGCAGCACATGTTATTCCTAACAATTTCTTTGTGTGGTTTGATCTCGAATGAGGATTGGAATCAATTAAATTGTAGAACAATAGATCACCTCAATCTCCCCTACTTCTCCCGTCATGTTTCATGTATCATGCATATGAGATGTTCCAATAAACGCCTGGGAAACGAACGAATCTTTGGTTGGATGGTAGAAGGACAGTGGTATTCCCAGCCCATCCAAGTCCTAAACTTGACATTGGTGCTCGCATTTCTGGATTTATTTTAGGCATTTCGACGATATGCTTTCGGTGGGACGAGTCCTCATCGACTACGATGTCTTCTATGGCGTCTTCGTTAATCTTAAGATGATATGCCGGCTCGGTCTTTCGGAGGTGCTTATAGGGATAGAGTGCGCATGTGTACAGTTATACCATGTTCAACCAAGAAATGCCAAGGAGAAGCACTAGTAGCATGGAGATAGTAGACTAATCAATATAATTAATTTGATGACTGGTTAGAAGTATGTACCAAATGTCATATTATTCCCTGATCAGTATAAGTACAGGAATGACCATATTATCGGTGGGGTGAAAGGAAGATAAAGGGCTAAACATCTGGGGTGAAATAGAGGATGTATAGATGTCATGGGCCTCAAGCTAGGTTTGTTCGTCTAACTATGTGATTCTTCATCCGTTGTAATGCATGGGCCTTTTTCTAGTGTATTCCTATGTATTCTTATTCATTTCTCTTATACGCAAAACAAAGGCACGAATCCCTAAAAGCGCTCCAACGGTGGATGCTCCACCGGTAGCTCCTAGCTCCGTTAGAAAACCTTTTGGCCACACCAAGGCTCTCTCTAGTCTCTAGTCTAGTCCTCCACGCCTTCACCATCTCTGTGAGTGTGGCCACGCGCCCATGCCGTCGTGCCATTGAACGCGACGAGATGACCGTTTTCATGCCTCCACCGCAGTACACGTACCCAGCGCCCGGCCGGCAGCAGCACATAGCAGTACTAGTACGTGGACACATGGATGGATAGCACAGCACGCCCCGTCCGAACTCCGATCCATCGGGGTCAGGGGACCAACGCAACTCGCAACGATTACCACGTCCGTCCTGCTCCTACTACGACCTAACTCTTTTTTTTTTGCGAATTTTTTTTCAATCTATTCATCTTCAATCATGATAGTACAACGGACACTAGAAATAATAAAAATTACATCCAGAACTATAGACCACCTAGCGACGACTATTCAATCATGATAGTACAACGGACACTAGAAATAATAAAAACTTTCAATCCATTCATCTTCAATCGTGGTAGTACTACGACCTAACTCGATCGCAGAAAGAGAAGGAGTTTGCGTGATCGCGGCGCGCACTCGCCTGGGCGCACATGCCCGTCGTCGGCCCTGCCGGGTGTTGCGAAACCGGTTGCACCACGCACGTACGACGCACGGCCATGCCCACCGACCGGTCTAGACACGCGCGCACGTCCCACGTCCCCGTCCATGATCCGTCCACTGCCCATGGACGGATAAGCCTTCGCTTTCCGTCGCATGATGCACCCTCGTCCCGTCGTCCCGTCCACTCGTCCTACACAAGAAGCAAAGAAAAGAGAGCACACCCACCCTGAAACCCGATCCATCTGCGTGCCAAACCACACGAGAGAATTGCCGGCACACCACTGACGTATAGTAGGCACCTCTTCAGGTACCCTGCACCAGGACGGACTTAAAACGGTACCGCCGCGCCGCGTGCTTCCCAGAGCGGCAACACGGACGGAAGTGCAGCCACGGCCCCACGCTCAAGGGTTTACAGCCTGTTCCTCCACCAACTCCGGAAGCTTTGCCTTTGCGCGGGCAGATCCAGCATCTCGCATCATCATGCCACTTTCTCCTCCTCCTTAAGCAAATCATCGGTGCTCATGCATCTTGACCAGGGGAGGCGAACCGTGCCCCCTTGCGTCTCATCTCAACACGCCAAAGCAAGTCGAAAAGGGGAAAGAGGAATGGCCATCTATGCCCCGAATGCTCCCATAACTTGCCCATCATCAAAAGGAGGAGGATGCTCGTCGGAGGATTGCGCCGGAAGCTATGCCCGGATCCGGGAAGGCTTGCCGCCGCCCCACCTCAAAGCAAAAACACGCGAGACGCTGCTCTGAGCTCTACCCAGCCATGTGACCCAAGGAACAAGTATTAACACATAAAGTAAAAGAAGAGCAACGCATCTATAATTAGTTCGCAGATTTACGCAAAGAATTGACACTACATTGGGAGCCAAAAAGGGAAGATTACTGGACCGTCTATTTATCAGGTGCCCGAAATAACGTTTTCATCAGTCACTTTATTTCCTGACTTCCGGATCAAGATCCATCGGCCTCCATCATGCCGCAGACTGTTCATCTTCTCCGTCCCCATCTTCTTTCTCCCGATGGCAGTTCGCCCCCCCCCCCCCCACCCACATCACCCCGCTCCCCTCAACCTTCCCTCGCCGCCCCGGCCATCCCTCTAAGCCCTGCATCACCGGAGAAAATCTTCGATAGGTCCCCTGCACCCCCACCCCTAAGATAGATAACGGGGTAGTGAATCCGCCTTAGTGAGACCCTGGCTTCCCACTAAGATAGATGGTGGGGCCATGGTTTTCTCGGCGAGGTCCATCTTCTCCTGCGAGATCGGGATGGACTAGAATATGTGACTTTGCGAATAAAATTTCCACGCACCTGAGATATAGCAAATCTGAAGATTATTTCAAAAACATGTGTGAGGGAAAAGTCAAAGATGTCGTGCACGACCATCGAGGCTATAGAAAACTTCGTACAGTTCCGGCCGACACACGGCAAAACAAAACCCAGAATATCAAGCAAAACGTTGTGAAATTGAAGAAAGAAAATTAACGAAGTAGTGTTTTGTTCGTGCTGCACGACGATGATAGTTAAGGCAGCATCCATACAAAATGAGCAAGCAAGCAAACAAAGCGGCGGTCAGCTTACAGACACATTCGACCGGGTCGTCGGTTCGGTTCACTCATCTGTGATGATTTGAGGACGTCCGTCGTGGACCAGACTACCAGAGAGCGGCAAATCAGCAGAGATCAGGCCGGCCAACGCCGTTCACCTTCACCGGGAGTATATACCGTGGGGCGAGCGGGAGCCGGCGGTGGTGGAGAAATCGGAGCTGGTCAACGGGATGGAGATGGACAGCTTGGTGGCCGAGAAGGCCGCATTGTTGTGGTTGGAGTCATGGTCCTGCAGCTCCGGCCACGAGTCCCTGTCCTTGGGCCACTCGTCGAAGAAGGGCCGCAGCGTCTGGTTCTCCTGCTTTGCCGCCGACTCGTCGTCGTCGAAGCCGCCGCCCACGCCGAAGAAGGACAGCGGCTCCCTCTCCGTCTTGGCCAGCGAGCAGATCGCGCTCTGGTCCAGGTCGCTCAGGGTGCCCAGCATGGGGTAGCTCGAGAGTGAGAAGGACGAGTTCTGGGCCGGCAGCAGGCGCCATGAGTAGTTGTCCATGGCGGTGTGCATGGCCGCACTGATGAACTGGTTGTGCTCCTCCATCGCCGAAGTCCTAAACCCATAGGCAGAATACCTGAATTGCACGAGTCAGATTTGCAGCATAGTGATTAATAACAAATGCAAACATCTCCTCACTGTACTGAAGTTCTATTGCTGAAACTTATTGGTCAGCAATGATCTAGGATATGTATACAGTAGGCTTCACGTTATCTCTAAACGTGGAACCCATTTCTTGGCTACTAGACAAAACAAAAGGGACATGCTACTATACGAGCAATTGTTGCTGCACATTTTTAAAGCAGGAGCTCGTGACAGGAGAAAAACAAAAGTAGGAAGCCAGACATCTAAGCAAACATGATTGGCAGCAACGCAGCATCATGCATGTGTTGGCTGCCCCGCAGGTAGGTAACCCTACTACTACAATGACAGGGCTTCGGTAAAGGGACACTGCAGGTAACTCATCACAAAGTTCTGATGAAGCAAACCCCAGAAATAAAAGCTCGAGGATGGATGGGCAAAAGGTCATGGGCTTCCATAATCATGCTAGCCTTTTCAGATGGTTTCAGGTGTAGGGAAAGGCAGGAACTGGTAAGTTTTGCTGCAGCAGAACTGACATTATTTTCTAGCCCAGCCCCAAACATGGAAAACAAACATGGGTCAGCAGAATAAAAGATAAGCAGCAAGCAGCAGGGGCTAGGTCTGAACATAAAACGCAGATACAGTTTCATCTGTTGCACGCAGAGTATGCGTGTGAATCTAGTTTAGAAGAACGCTCTGCTCTGAACTTGCATCAGAGCAGAGCACCACTCTGTTTCGCAATCTTCTCCCACAAAGCATGGCCAGATACTGCAAAGCAATTACCTAAGCAAGCACAGATCATGCTACTAACGGTGTCAGAAGAGCACTAGTGCTAGTCTGATCAACACAGGCTCTGCCTGTCTACTGATGCAATCAAGCACAAAAATGGGAACATCACATGTTATCGGCCCTGACACCAACCACTAGGTAAAGAAAAACTAATCGGCACGGCACCAGAGCATGCAGAAGATAAAAACGGCAGGTGATCAGCACGACGGCAGAGCATGCAGAGAAGGTTAATGGAGATCACCTGAAATCTTTGTTCCCGGCGGCGCCAGCGGTCGCGTAAGGCGCAGCAGCATTATCCATGTGCAGCTGAGCAGTAGACCCCAGGGCGAAGGAGCCGGGCGCGCCGGCGCCAGTGGCGATCACCGGGTACGGCGAGTGGCCGTGGAACGCGGCGGCGGGGGCGTGCTGCTGCAGCTGCTGGGAGTGGGAGACGAGCTGCGTTTCCACAGGCTTTCTTGAACGGTTGCGGCCGCGGTGCATGTGGCGCTCGCAGTACTTGGAGTCCTGGGCGGCCTCCTTGGAGCACCGCCACTTCTTGCCGTCCGTCCGCCGGCACCGCCCCGGCTCCGGATCCAGCTTCTTCCCGAAGTAGGACCCGTACCCAACTGCAACCAAATTAAGAAAACCCAGGTCAACAATGATGTGACGATGCTCCATACATCTGCACGTACGTCTGTGTCGGTGCTCATCCGGACGCAAGATCAAATCGCGCCGCCGGCCGGACGGAGACGGCGTGCAGCACGAGAGCCGTCGCGGTCGGCCGTCCTGGATCTATCTGTCCATCCAACCAATCATTCATTTACCCCGCCGGAAGGAACGAGGTATATGTGAAATTATTTCCGGGGAAAGGAGGAAGTGCGCGCGATCTACAGTGCAGCGCTTGATTATTGATCTTTTTTCTCGGGAGTCCATGTGAGGGTGGATCGCTGAAATCGCCCGTGGCAGGACCAGCCACGGCAGTGAGCGAGTGAATGCGTGGGTAAGGCTCCCAACAACCAGACAGGAATAACCCCCATGACAAGGAAGCACCAATAAACTACTAACCCAACCCACCTCCTCTACTTTTCGCTTTAGCCTGGGCCAAGCAAGGCTAGTGCCATCTAATCAAATCAAACCCACATGAGGATGAGGCTTCTTGAATCCAAATAAATTAAAAGACCCACCAAGAAGACAGGAGATATGCTAGATGGTACTTCATCCGTTTCAAAATAGATGACTCAATTTTGTACTAACTTTAGTATAAAGTTGAGTCATCTATTTTAGAACGGAGGGAAGTAGTAGGAGTAGGTGGTAGGAGCAAACCTTGAACAGGGCACGGGGCTTCTTGGATTAGAATAATGAGACCTTTGCGCGACCAAATCCGGGGGAGGATTAACAAATGACCGGAGCAATTAACAAAGAGACGAGCTAGGAGGTCGAGTACACCTGAATCTCTCGATCCCAATAAACAAGCCGAGCAAAATGCAAAAGCGTGTAGATAGAAGGTGGTAGGAGGAGGAGGAATCTATGGGGGGGCACGTACGGGCGTGGTGGTGGTAGAAGCGCGAGGCGAGGGAGTCGAAGCCCCGGCGGATGGGGAGGAGGAGATCCGGCGGGACGGGCACGCCGGCGACGAGGTACTTGTAGATGAGCGCCTGCTGCTCCAGCTCCTCGTACTGCGCCGCCGTGAAGGTCGCCGGCCTCGCCGCCGCCCACCTCGCGCCGCTCATCGCGTGCTGCTGCTGCTGCTGGTGCGCCGCCTCCTCCCCTGCCCTGCACACACACACACACACACACACACAAACACGCCGGAGCCGGTCACCGCATTAGTTAGCACCTCGAGCTAAGAGAGAAGTTGATAGAAAGAAAGAAGAGGGGAGTTGGCCGGCGGGCTTACGAGTAGAGAGGGGAGGAGCGGCAGAAGGGGAAGATGGGGGAGGAGCGGTGGTGGTCGGCTGCCGGCGACAGGGAGGCAAAGGGCATCGCCATATATGCCGCTCTCTCTCTCTCTCTCTCCTCTGCTGCGGCTGCGGCTGCGGCTTGGCTCCGGTCCGGTCCGGTCCGGCCTCTCTTTTAATGTGCCGTGCTTTTGCCTTTTACTACTTGCCTGGTGGCGCTGTGCTGTGTCTGTGTGTGTCTCTTTCCCTCGCTGCGCAGGGCAGGGCTCGATCTGCTGCCTGGTGAGAGTGAGACGACGAGGAGAAGGGGGGCAGCGGGATGGATATATAGGAGGAGCCCTGGTGAAGTGGTGATAGGCGCAGCAGCGGCAGCGCCGTGTGGGGGTGTGTTTGATGGATTTTTGTACGCGCTAAGTCCAAATTATTTATATGAGCCACGGTGGACCGACATACAAAAAAATACGAGCATATATGTGAAAAATATATATAGCTTGGATTTATAAAAATGCCACCCTGTGACATGTGGGTCCCCTGTGCTAGTAGATTCTAAGAAAGAGAATATATAAAATATTATATTCTATTTGTAGAGTTCATCGTGTAAACTACAGTGGTGCAAAAGGATTAAAGTTTAATTATTTGATCTGAAAAAAAATAATCATCAAAGAAGGATGGACATGAACGTACAAAGCTAGCCAGATTTGCAATCACGAGTGCACGTTATATGGCCTCGTGCAGTCTCCAACTATCGGCTTAATTAAGAAATTAATTAGTATCTTTGGCCGGTTGCCTAAACACGTGACAGACAAGACCCATATTGCGACGTTACCTGTGATTTACTTGGAAGCAGCAGTAATCTATGATTTTGCATCAGAAAATCATGTACGTAGACGCCAAGTCTGCTGGAGATATAATCCTGACCAGTTTAAACTCACACGGCTTCAACAAACCGACGTGATCGAAGCCACGGCCGGCCCCTATATAAAGCATCGCCAGCCCTCGTTCAGGAGGAAGGAGGACGCACGTATAAAACACATTCACGCCGACAGGCTCCACGCACACCAGCCAAAGCTCTCGCCCTCAAGCACGCCGCCAACTCCACGCCCCTTTTTTCCCCTTCTCAATCTTCACCGTAAAAGTTTCGTCGACCGCGGACGACGCCGAAGCTTCATCAACATGCTGATCTTTGCCAAAACCGTTGGCCTTGATGGTAAGTTATAAGATCTGACCGCATCAATGAGCTTTGTGTGATGAAAGAAGAATGATGTCTACTTGGCTATTCCATAAATCTTTACCATGGCACGACCGCCTCATCAAAGTCGTCCATGTAAAAATAAACAACCATGGCACGACCGCCTCACCAACGTCGCCCTGTTAGGGAACGTAGCAGAAATTCAAAATTTTCCTACGTGTCACCAAGATCTATCTATGGAGAAACCAGCAACGAGGGGAAAGAGAGTGCATCTACATACCCTTGTAGATCGCTAAGCGGAAGCGTTCAAGTGAACGGGGTTGATGGAGTCGTACTCGTCGTGATGCAAATCACCGATGACCAAGTGCCGAACGGACGGCACCTCCGTGTTCAACACACGTACAGCCCGGTGACGTTTCCCATGCCTTGATCCAGCAAGGAGAGAGGGAGAGGTTGAGAAAGACTCCATCCAGCAGAAGCACAACGGCGTGGTGATGATGGAGAAGCGTGGCAATCCAGCAGGGCTTCGCCAAGCACTTCAAGAGAGGAGGACGAAGAGGCGCAGGGCTGCACCAACGAGAGAGATCGAATCACGTGTGTAATGGGCAGCCCTAGGCCTCACTATATATAAGGGAGAGGGAGGAGGGTGCGCCCCCACCTAGGGTTTCCACCCTAGGGGCGGCGGCAGCCCCAATCCCCATCTGGGGTGGTGGCCAAGTGGGGGGGGGAGAGGGAGGCGCACCAGGCATGGGCCTTTAGGGCCCATCTGCCCTAGGGTTTGCCCCCTCTTCTCTCCAGGCGCATGGGCCTTGGTGGGGAGGCGCCCTAGCCCACCTAGGGGCTGGTCCCTTCTCACACTTGGCCCATGTATGCCTCCGAGGCCCGTGGCCCCTCCCGGTGGACCCCCGGACCCCTCCGGTGGTCCCGGTACACTACCGGTGATGCCCAGAACACTTCCGCTGGCCAAAACCATATTTCCTATATATAAATCTTTACCTCCGGACCATTCCGGAACTCCTCGTGACGTCCGGGATCTCATCCGGGACTCCGAACAACATTCGGTAACCACATACAAGCTTCCTTTATAACCCTAGCGTCATCGAACCTTAAGTGTGTAGACCCTACGGGTTCGGGAGACATGCAGACATGACCGAGATGTTCTCCGGTCAATAACCAACAGCGGGATCTGGATACCCATGTTGGCTCCCACATGTTCCACGATGATCTCATCGGATGAACAACGATGTCAAGGACTTAATCAATCCCGTATACAATTCCCTTTGTCTATCGGTACGATACTTGCCCGAGATTCGATCGTCGGTATCCCGATACCTTGTTCAATCTCGTTACCGGCAAGTCTCTTTTACTCGTTCCGTAACACATCATCCCGTGATCAACTCCTTGATCACATTGTGCACATTATGATGATGTCCTACCGAGTGGGCCCAGAGATACCTCTCCGTCACACGGAGTGACAAATCCTAGTCTCGATTCGTGCCAACCCAACAGACACTTTCGGAGATACCCGTAGTGCACCTTTATAGCCACCCAGTTACGTTGTGACGTTTGGCACACCCAAAGCATTCCTACGGTATCCGGGAGTTGCACAATCTCATGGTCTAAGGAAATGATACTTGACATTGTAAAAGCTTTAGCATACGAACTACATGATCTTGTGCTAGGCTTAGGATTGGGTCTTGTCCATCACATCATTCTCCTAATGATGTGATCCCGTTATCAATGACATCCAATGTCCATGGTCAGGAAACCGTAACCATCTATTGATCAACGAGCTAGTCAACTAGAGGCTTACTAGGGACATGGTGTTGTCTATGTATCCACACATGTATCTGAGTTTCCTATCAATACAATTCTAGCATGGATAATAAACGATTATCATGAACAAGGAAATATAATAATAATCAATTTATTATTGCCTCTAGGGCATATTTCCAACAGTCTCCCACTTGCACTAGAGTCAATAATCTAGTTCACATCGATATGTGATTAACACTCAAGGTCACATCGCTATGTGACTAACACCCAGGAGTTCTGGGTTTGATCATGTTATGCTTGTGAGAGAGGTTATAGTCAACGGGTCTGAACCTTTCAGATCCGTGTGTGCTTTACAAATCTCTATGTAATCTCCTAGATGCAGTTACCACGCTCTATTTGGAGCTATTCCAAATAACTGTTCTACTATACGAATCCAATTTACTACATAGAATAATCTGGATCAGTGTCAAAGTTTGCATCGGCGTAACCCTTTACGACGAACTCTTTTACCACCTCCATAATCGAGAAAATTCCTCAGTCCACCAGTTACCAAGGATAACCTTGACCGCTGTCCTGTGATCCATTCCTGGATCACTCTTGTACCCCTTGACTGACTCATGGCAAGGCACACTTCTGATGCGGTGCACAACATAGCATACTGTAGAGCCTATGTCTAAGCATAGGGGACGACCTTCGTCCTTTCTCTCTCTTCTGCCATGGTCAGGTATTGAGTCTTACTCAATACTCACACGTGTAATACAGCCAAGAACTCCTTCTTTGCTGATCTATTTTGAATTCCTTCAAAAACTTGTGACGGTATGTATTCATTTGAAAGTACTATTAAGCGATTTTGATCTATCCTTATAGATCTTGATGCTCAATGTTCAAGTCGCTTAATCCAGGTTTTCCATTGAAAAAAACACTTTTCAAATAACCCTATATGCTTTCCAGAAATTCTACATCATTTCTGATCAACAATATGTCAACAACATACACTCATCAGAAATTCTATAGTGCTCCCACTCACTTCTTTGGAAATACAAGTCTCTCATAAACTTTGTATAAACCCAAAATCTTTGATCAACTCATCAAAGTGTACATTCCAACTCCGAGATGCTTACTCCAGTCCTCAGAAGGATTGCTGGTGCTTTGCATACTTGTTAGCATCTTTCAGGATTGACAAAACCTTCTGGCTGTATCACATACAACCTTTCCTCAAGAAAATCGTCGAGGAAACAATGTTTTGACATCCTATCTGCACAATTTCATAAATAATGCAGTAATCGCTAACATAATTCCAACAGACTCTTAGCATCGCTACGAGTGAGAAAGCCTCATCGCAGTCAACTCCTTGAACTTGTCGGAAAACATATTAATGACAAGTCGAGCTTTCTTAATGGTGACATTTACCATCATTGTCCGTCTTCCTTTTAAAATCCATCTGTACTCAACAGCCTTACGACCATCGAGCCGTTCTGCCAGTCTACACTTTGTTTTCATACATGGATCCTCTCTCGGATT
Organism: Aegilops umbellulata; assembly: GCA_032464435.1. Classification (NCBI taxonomy): domain Eukaryota; kingdom Viridiplantae; phylum Streptophyta; class Magnoliopsida; order Poales; family Poaceae; genus Aegilops; species Aegilops umbellulata. The sequence goes on from CP136055.1 coordinate 478,075,682, forward strand.
TTATGGCCTCGAGCCATTCATCGGAATCCGGGCCCACCATCGCTTCTCCATAGCTCGTAGGTTCATTGTTGTCTAGCAACATGACTTCCAAGACAGGATTACGTACCACTCTGAAGTAGTATGCATCCTTGTCATCCTACGAGGTTTGGGAGTGACTTGATTCGAAGTCTCATGATCACTATCATAAGCTTCCACTTCAATTGGTGTAGGTGCCATAGGAACAACTCCTATGCCCTGCTACACACTAGTTGAAGTGACGGTTCAATAACCTCATCAAGTCTCCACCATCCTCCCACTCAATTCTTTCGAGAGAAACTTTTCCTCGAGAAAGGACCCGATTTGAGAAACAATCCCTATTGCTTTCGGATCTGAGGCAGGAGGTATACCCAACTGTTTTGGGTATCCTATGAAGATGCATTTATCCGCTTTGGGTTCGAGCTTATCAGCCTGAAACTTTTTCACATAAGCGTCGCAGCCCCAAACTTATAAGAAATGACAGCTTAGGTTTCTCTAAACCATAGTTCATACGGTGTCATCTTATCGGAATTACGTGGTGCCCTATTTAAAGTGAGTGCGGTTGTCTCTAATGCCTAACCCATGAACGATAGTGGTAATTCGATAAGAGACATCATGGTATGCATCATATCCTATAGGGTGCAGTTATGATGTTTGGACACACCATCACACTATGGTGTTCCAGGCGGTACTAGTCGTGAAATAATTTCCACAATGTCTCAATTGTGTACCAAACTCGCAACTCAGATATTCATCTCTATGATCATATCATAGATATTTTATCCTCTTGTCACGACGATATTCAACTTCACTCTGAAATTACTTGAACCATTCAATAATTCAGACTTGTGTTTCATCAAGTAAATATGCTCAGTATCTACTCAAATCATCTGTGAAGTAAGAGCATAACGATATCCACTACGTGCCTCAGCACTCATTGGACTGCACACATCAAAATGTGTTACTTCCAATAAGTTGCTTTCTTGTTCCATTTTACTGAAACCGAAGCTTTCAGTCATCTTGCCCATGTGGTATGATCTGCATGTCTCAAGCGATTCAAAATCAAGTGAGTCCAAACGGTCCATCTGCATGGAGTTTCTTCATGCGTATATACCAATAGACATGGTTCAGATGTCTCAATCTTTTCAGAAATGAGTGAGTTCAAAGATCCATCAACATGGAGCTTCTTCATGCGTTTTATACCAATATGACTTACATGGAAGTGCCACAAGCAGGTGGTACTATCATTACTATCTTATATCTTTTGGCATGAACATGTGTATCACTATGATCGAGATTCAATAAACCATTCATTTTAGGTGCAAGACCATTGAAGGTATTATTCAAATAAATAGAGTAACCATTATTCTCCTTAAATGAATAACCGTATTGCGATAGACATAATCCAATCATGTCTATGCTCAACGCAAACACCAAATAACAATTATTTAGGTTTAACACCAATCTCGATGGTAGAGGGAGCGTGCGATGCTTGATCACATCAACCTTGGAAACATTTCCAACACATCTCTTCAGCTCACCTTTAGCTAGTCTCCGTTTATTCCGTAGCTTTTATTTCGAGTTACTAACACTTAGAAACCGAACCGGTATCTAATACCCTGATGCTACTAGGAGTACTAGTAAAGTACACATTCACATAATGTATATCCAATATACTTCTATCGACAACCTTCTCATCTGCCAAGTATCTAGGGTAATTCTGCTCTAGTGGATGTTCCCCTTATTACAGAAGCACTCAGTCTCGGGTTTGGGTTCAACCCTGGGTTTCTCCACTAGAGCAACAGCTGATTTGCCGTTTCATGAAGTATCCCTTCTTGCCCTTGCCCTTCTTGAAACTAGTGGTTTCACTAACCATCAACAATTGATGCTCCTGCTTGATTTCTACTTTTGCGGTGTCAAACATCGCGAATATTTCAAGGATCATCATATCTATCCCTGATATGTTATAGTTCATTACGAAGCTCTAGCAGCTTGGTGGCAATGACTTTGGAGAAGCATCACTATCTTATCTGGAAGATCAACTCCCACTCGATTCAAGTGATTGTTGTACTCAGACAATCTGAGCACAAGCTCAACGATTGAGCTTTTCTCCCTTAGTTTGCAGGCCAAGAAAATCGTCGGAGGTCTTATACCTCTTGACGTGGGCACTAGCCTGAAATCCCAATTTCATCCCTCGAAACATCTCATATGTTCCGCGACATTTCAAAATGTCTTCGGTGCCTCAATTCTAAACCATTTATCATTACCGAACTATCATGTAGTCATCAAAACGTGTATGTCAGATGTTCGCAACATCCACAGACCACGTTCGAGGTCCAGCACACCGAGCGTTGCATTAAGTACATAAGCCTTCTACTGTCCGCATAATTGCTACTGTCAACTTTCAACCATATTTTCTCTAGGAACGTATCTAACTCAGTAGAACTAAAGCGCGAGCTTACGACATAATTTGCAAAGATCTTTTGACTATGTTCAGGATAATTAAGTTCATCTTATGAACTCCCACTTAGATAGACATCCCTCTAGTCATCCAAGTGATTACATGATCCGAGTCAACTAGGCCGTGTCCGATCATCACATGAGACTGACTAGTCAACGTCGGTGAACATCTTCATGTTGATCGTATCTACCATACGACTCATGCTCGACCTTTCGGTCTTCTTGTGTTCCGAGGCCATGTCTGTACATGCTAGGCTCGTCAAGTCAACCTAAGTGTTTCGCGTGTGTAAATCTGGCTTACACCCGTTGTATGTGAACGTAAGAATCTATCACACCCGATCATCACGTGGTGCTTCGAAACGACGAACTTTCGCAACGGTGCACAGTTAGGGGGAACACTTTCTTGAAATTTTAGTGAGGGATCATCTTATTTACTACCGTCGTTCTAAGCAAATAAGATGCAAAAACATGATAAACATCACATGCAATCAAATAGTGACATGATATGGCCATCATCACTTTGCTCCTTTTGATCTCCATCTTCGGGGCTCCATGATCATCGTCGTCACCGGCATGACACCATGATCTCCATCATCATGATCTCCATCATCGTGTCTTCATGAAGTTGTCACGTCAACTATTACTTCTACTACTATGGCTAACGCTTTAGCAATGAAGTAAAGTAATTACATGACGTTTATGTTGACACGCAGGTCATAAATAAATTAAAGACAACTCCTATGGCTCCTGCCGGTTGTCATACTCATCGACATGCAAGTCGTGATTCCTATTACAAGAACATGATCATCTCATACATCACATATATCATACATCACATCCTTTGGCCATATCACATCACAAGGCATACCCTGCAAAAACAAGTTAGACGTCCTCTAATTGTTGTTTGCATGTTTTACGTGGCTGCTATGGGTTTCTAGCAAGAACGTTTCTTACCTACGCAAAACCACAACGTGATATGTCAATTGCTATTTACCCTTCATAAGGACCCTTTTCATCGAATCCGATCCGACTAAAGTGGGAGAGACTGGCACCCGCTAGCCACCTTATGCAACTAGTGCATGTCAGTCGGTGGAACCTGTCTCACGTAAGTGTACGTGTAAGGTCGGTCCGGGCCGCTTCATCCCACAATGCCGCCGAATCAAGATTGACTAGTAACGGTAAGCATATTGAACAAAATCAACGCCCACAACTACTTTGTGTTCTACTCGTGCAAAGAATCTACGCAATAGACCTAGCTCATGATGCCACTGTTAGGGAACGTAGCAGAAATTCAAAATTTTCCTACGTGTCACCAAGATCTATCTATGGAGAAACCAGCAACGAGGGGAAAGAGAGTGCATCTACATACCCTTGTAGATCGCTAAGCGGAAGCGTTCAAGTGAACGGGGTTGATGGAGTCGTACTCGTCGTGACCCAAATCACCGATGACCAAGTGCCGAACGGACGACACCTCCGCGTTCAACACACGTACAGCTCGGTGACGTCTCCCATGCCTTGATCCAGCAAGGAGAGAGGGAGAGGTTGAGGAAGACTCCATCTAGCAGCAGCACAACGGCGTGGTGATGATGGAGGAGCGTGGCAATCCAGCAGGGCTTCGCCAAGCACCGCAAGAGAGGAGGACGAAGAGGCGCAGGGCTGCACCAACGAGAGAGAGATCGAATCACGTGTGTAATGGGCAGCCCTAGGCCTCACTATATATAGGGGAGAGGGAGGAGGGTGCGCCCCCACCTAGGGTTTCCACCCTAGGGGCGGCGGCAGCCCCAATCCCCATCTGGGGTGGCGGCCAAGTGGGGGGGAGAGGGAGGCGCACCAGGCATGGGCCTTTAGGGCCCATCTGCCCTAGGGTTTGCCCCCTCTTCTCTCCAGGCGCATGGGCCTTGGTGGGGAGGCGCCCCAGCCCACCTAGGGGCTGGTCCCTTCTCACACTTGGCCCATGTATGCCTCCGAGGCCCGTGGCCCCTCCCGGTGGACCCCCGGACCCCTCCGGTGGTCCCGGTACACTATCGGTGATGCCCAGAACACTTCCGGTGGCCAAAACCATACTTCCTATATATAAATCTTTACCTCCGGACCATTCCGGAACTCCTCGTGACGTCCGGGATCTCATCCGGGACTCCGAACAACATTCAGTAACCACATACAAGCTTCCTTTATAACCCTAGCGTCATCGAACCTTAAGTGTGTAGACCCTACGGGTTCGGGAGACATGCAGACATGACCGAGATGTTCTCCGGTCAATAACCAACAGCGGGATCTGGATACCCATGTTGGCTCCCACATGTTCCACGATGATCTGATCGGATGAACAACGATGTCAAGGACTTAATCAATCCCGTATACAATTCCCTTTGTCTATCGGTACGATACTTGCCCAAGATTCGATCGTCGGTATCCCGATACCTTGTTCAATCTCGTTACCGGCAAGTCTCTTTTACTCGTTCCGTAACACATCATCCCGTGATCAACTCCTTGATCACATTGTGCACATTATGATGATGTCCTACCGAGTGGGCCCAGAGATACCTCTCCGTCACACGGAGTGACAAATCCCAGTCTCGATTCGTGCCAACCCAACAGACACTTTCGGAGATACCCGTAGTGCACCTTTATAGCCACCCAGTTACGTTGTGACGTTTGGCACACCCAAAGCATTCCTACGGTATCCGGGAGTTGCACAATCTCATGGTCTAAGGAAATGATACTTGACATTGTAAAAGCTTTAGCATACGAACTACATGATCTTGTGCTAGGCTTAGGATTGGGTCTTGTCCATCACATCATTCTCCTAATGATGTGATCCCGTTATCAATGACATCCAATGTCCATGGTCAGGAAACCGTAACCATCTATTGATCAACGAGCTAGTCAACTAGAGGCTTACTAGGGACATGGTGTTGTCTATGTATCCACACATGTATCTGAGTTTCCTATCAATACAATTCTAGCATGGATAATAAACGATTATCATGAACAAGGAAATATAATAATAATCAATTTATTATTGCCTCTAGGGCATATTTCCAACACGCCCATGTAAAATATACAACCATGGCACGACCGCCTCATCAACGTCGCCCATGCGGAGATTTACATCCATGGCACGACTGCCTCATCAAAGTCGCCCATGTAAAAATATACAACCATGGCACGACCGCTTCACCAGCGTCGCCCATGTGGAAACCTACGACCATGGCACGATCGCTTCATCAACGTCGCCCATGCGGAGTAGATGAAAATCCTCACAAAAATACATCGTCGATTGCTTCATCTATATCTGCGGTGTGCAACCCCTGATTCTTAAAATAAAGGAGAAAAGGCATGCTCTATCAATGATCTATCTCAAATCTATGGCCTAATCTCCATGAGGTTATGGTCAAATCCATCATACCCATCTCATGTCTAGTGCCGACAAGGCTAGACAAAATCATGTCCAAGTGCCAACACGGCCAGGTCACTATATTCCATTAACATGTCACAATCCCAACCGGGATCGGACACTTCGTTGCTGGGCACCGACGAGGCGAAAGCAACATATACATGTCCATGTTCGATGAATTCTTGGGTACATGACCGGGCACCGACAAGGCAAAGGTCACCATCTTCATCAACAAATTCCGTTCTAAATACCGACATGGCGATGGCGTATCGTGACTGGGTTCAGGCAAAACAAAGCCACCCGCACCTACGTATCACCACTATCTACATCTTTTCTCCAAACATCACACATGCTTCATGGATGAGCAAATTTCACGACGACGACCGCGCGTAGCTTAATCGGAGGTTTTCTGTAGGCTTGACCTGCAGATGTAATTAACCGGACGCTTTGCAAAAGCACCGGGAATCAGCGGACTACACGCAATCTTCTAAGTCAGATACTCCTTAAGCATAGTCGCAGAAGGCAAAATAGGCAAACTCCAATGGGAGCATGTAACATTCATGTATTTGTAGTCGTATGATGATGAATAAAATACAAAGTTCCCATAATTTATTTCCGCGTTTGTCATGTATTTTGTTTTCGAAACAGGCCGACACGGCAGGGTTCCAGCTTAGGCCATCTCCACCGCGCGACTCCAAACGGACGTCCGTTTTGTCCGGTTTTTGTCCCTTTGGGTAGGGATTTGGGGTCGTGTCCGGGCCTGTCCTGGGATGCGGTGGCCGTGCGCCCAGCGCGCGGCCGCATCCTTTTGCCCCATCCTGTCCGTCAGGGCCAAGAATTGCCCAAATTTGCATTCAAACTAGTTTCGAACCCAAATATTTGTCTGAAAATTAAAATAGTTTTACAACCCAATTGAAATTGTCTTTAATAAAATAGTTTTACGACCAAATCGAAATTGTCTTGACTGAACATAAAATGGCCAAATACATCTATTGGTTGCCAACGTGCTCCCAAACATGCTCAACCAAGTCATTTTGAAGATTCACATGAGTGTGCCAATCACGCATCTCACGGTGGAATTGGGCAAACTGTTCAAATGTGGCCGGGTCTTGGTGCAGGGGCTCAATATTTTCACCTTGATAATCAAATCCTTGGTCGAAGATACTCTCATCACGCTCGTCCTCGACGATCATGTTGTGCATGATCACACAAGCAGTCATCACCTCCCAAAGCTTCCCTTCATCCCATGACAGTGCAGGGTTTCGAACGATACCCCACCGGGATTGAAGCACACCAAAAGAACGTTCCACATCCTTTCTAACACTCTCTTGCATTTGGGCAAATTTCTTTCTCTTCTCACTTTGGGGTTTAGAGATTGTCTTTACAAGAGTTGACCACTGAGGATATATACCATCTGCTAGATAGTATCCCTTGTTGTAATACTGGCTGTTGATCTCAAAGTTGACAGGTGGGGAGTGGCCTTTTGCAAGCCTCGCGAAGACTGGAGAACGCTGCAGCACGTTGATATCATTGTGAGAACCTGCCATGCCGAAGAAAGAATGCCATATCCAAAGATCTTGTGATGCCACCGCTTCTAATATGACAGTGCACCCGTTAACATGCCCCTTGTACTGGCCCTGCCAAGCAAATGGACAGTTCTTCCACTCCCAGTGCATACAATCTATGCTGCCAAGCATACCTGGAAAGCCTCTAGCTGCGTTGGTCGCCAACAATCTCTCTGTATCAGCGGCAGTTGGTTGCCTCAAGTACTCTGGGCCAAAGACCTCGATCACAGCCTGGCAAAACTTGTACATTGACATCAGACATGTTGTCTCACTCATACGCACATACTCATCCACCAGATCGCCTGGAATTCCATATGCAAGCATGCGGATGGCAGCAGTGCATTTCTGGTATGAGGAGAATCCAAGCTTGCCAAGGGCATCCGTCTTGCACTCGAAGTATGGGTCATGAGCAACCACTCCCTCTCGGATACGATTGAACACATGCCTTGCCATACGAAAACAGCGACGAAATTTATCCGGCTTGAAGAGCGGAGTGTTGGCAAAGTAATCTGCATAGAGCAGGGCGTGGCCTCTTTCCCTGTTGCGGTTCAGGTTGGGAGCACGGCCAGGGAGTGACCCCCTGTACCGAGGAAGCTGCCATTGAATATGGTCGTGAACGACCAGTGCAGCCACCACAAGATCGTCATCATCCGACGACGAATCGTCCGATGAACAAAGGAAGTGATGGAAGAAAAACTCGTCTACACTGTCCATACCTTTGTTGGCAAAAAGTCGAACACCTTGCGGTCGTGGTGGCGAAGAGGCCGCGATGATCACCTCGACGCAGCAGGGTGGTTGCCGGCCGGCTACTGGCCGCTCTGGAGCTCTCGTCGGAATCTGCCTCGGCCGCCGTGGTACATTGCCGGCAGTGGTGTCCCCTCTGCCACCGGCAAGGACGGCGACGGCCAAACCTCCTCCGATCGACGACCAAAACTACGGCGGAAGCGCGGGCGTGGTGGCGGCCATGTCGAGACGTGGTTTGGTATGGACGACGGGGGGGCTGCGCGGTGAGGAGGCGGCCAGAGAATAGCGCCGGCGCCGGCGGCGGGGCGGGGCGGGGAGAGAGGGTGAAGTGGTGGGAGCGGAGGGACGGCTAGTGTCCCCGACAGGCGGGCCACGGGGGGGACAAGGGCGCGCATCGAGGCCGTCCGCGCGCGTCCGTTTCACCCCAAACCGAGCGCAAGTTTGGGCCGGGGATGGGTCGAAAGCGGACGGAATCCGGACATTTGTCCGTTTGCGCCCGCGCGCTGGGCCGCCTTTTTTGTCCCTTTTACCCCAAACAGACGGGGGCGGACAGGATAGGGTCGCGCAGTGGAGATGGCCTTAGAGCAACTCTAGCTAAAAATCTGTACCGTCAAGTTCGTTTGAGGGATCCTCTAAAACGAATTTGCACTGTCAAACCTGGACACGCGGTGGAAACCACCAAGCTGAAGTACGGTAGGGGCAGAGCGAATCTTCGATGGAGTAGTGAAATGCTTTGAAATCAGAAAGAACACCAACAACGAAAGCACTCTACTGGGCAGACACCGACACCGAGAGAGACGAAAACTAGGGAAGCAAATGTGATTAGAGACCCCAATAGTCCTAGCTGTAAACGATGGATACTAGTGTTGTGCGGCTCGACCCGTGCAGTGATCGCACAGCACGACAGAATAAATCAGCTAAAAAACGACACTGTAAATTTAAAACGATGTTCGTGCCACAAAAGTTCATCACGGGAGTTCATCGTACATTTAAACATAAAAACATAGATCAAACTAATCTAAACCTAGGGGTGGGCGGCTCATGGCTTGCCGCCGAGGTAGAGCTCCTCCGCCGACCTCCGGAGAGCATTGGCGTATGCGTGCTCTTCCTTGGCGGCGGCGAGACGCTCGTCGACGCCTTCTTCTCCGGCCACCACCGCGCGCTGGTCGGCAAGGAGCTCGTCCCCGGCCTCGCGACACCTCTTGGTGTGCGACCAAAGAGCATCGCCGAATATGGAGGATGGGAACTCCAGATGCACTTTGACCGCTATCTAGGAAATATAGCAGTGGAAGAGGATTTTAACGAGATCCCTCTATATTCTTTTACGGGCAAGCCATTTTTAGCAGATCTGTTCGGGCCCGAAAATGTGCAAAACCTGTAAAACGCCCGGAATTATAAGGGGCGGTGAGATTTTAGCGGATCTACTAGAGTTGCTCTTAAGGCGCCACGAGCGCCTACGTCGATCGAGGATGTGCTCGCTTCCAAAAGAAAATTTATAAACCTACTTGTGCCTGCTAAGGCCGATTGTCTAGCCTTCAATTTAATCTTCTCGACGAGTCGGTCTAAGCTGAGTCGGGCGTTGTCGGAGATGACCATGTTACGTGATGGAAATATTCCCTAGAGCCGTAGAGGTAATAATAAAATGGTTATTATTATATTTCCTTAATCATGATAAAGGTTTATTATTCATGCTAGAGTTGTATTGAACGGAAACTTAAATACTGGATACATAAACAAATATCGTGTCCCTAGTGAGCCTCTACTAGACTAGCTCGTTGATCAAAGATGGTTAAGGTTTCCTAACCATAGACATGAGTTGTCACTTGATGACGAGATCACATCATTAGGAGAATGGTGTGATGGACAAGACCTATCCGTTAGCTTAGCATATCATCGTTCAGTTTATTGCTATTGCTTTCTTAATGTCAAATACATATTCCTTCGACTATGAGATCATGCAACTCCCAAATACCGGAGGAATACCTTGTGTGCTATCAAACATCGCAACGTAAATGGGTGATCATAAAGATGCTCTACAGGTATCTCCGAAGGTGTCTATTGAGTTGGCATGGATCGAGATTAGGATTTGTCACTTCGTGTATCGGAGAGGTATCTCTGGGACCTCTCGGCAATACACATCACAAGGAGCTTGCAAGCAAAATGACTAAGGAGTTAGTTACGAGATGTTGCATTACGGAATGAGTAAAGAGACTTGCCAGTAACGAGATTGAACTAGGTATGGAGATACCGACGATGGAATCTCGGGCAAGTAACAAACCGACAGACAAAGGGAATCACGTATGTTGTCATAATGGTTCGACCGATAAAGATCTTCATAGAATATGTGGGAACCAATATGGGCATCTAGGTTTCGCTACTGGTTATTGACCGGAGAGGTGTTTCGGTCATGTCTACATAGTTCTTGAACCCGTAGGATCCGCACGCTTAACGTTTGTTGACGATATAGTATTATACGAGTTATGTGATTTGGTGAACGAATGTTGTTCGGAGTCCCGGATGAGATCACAGACATGATGAGGAGCTCCGGAATAGTCCGTAGGTAAAGATCGATATATAGGACGATAATATTTGTACATCGGAAGAGTTTCGGGAGGTACCGAGTAGTCATTGGATCATCGAAAGGGGTTCCGGGAAGCCCCAGGAGGCTATATGGGCTTAATGAGCCAAAGGGGGGAACACACCAGCCCACAAGGGGCTGGTGCGCCCCTCTCCCTGGCCGCCGGCCCTATGGGAAGGAAAGGGGGAGGGTTGGCCCCTCCTACCTTTCCCTCCTCATGAGAGAAAGGAAAGGGGGAGGGGAGGGGGCGCCACTTCCCCGTGCCTTCCTTCCGTGCAGAAACAAGGAAAGGGGGGCAGCCAAGGGCAGGAGCCCAAGGGGGATTCGGCCACCCTTGGGGCACCTCCTGGCTGCCTCCCCTCTCTCCCACCTATATATATGTGGGAGGGCCAGCACACAAAAGACCACGCCAATCTCTTAGCCGTGTGCGGCGCTGTTGGGGAACGTAGTAATTTCAAAAAAATTCCTATCATGGTGATGCATAGCTGTGACGCCCGGATAATTAAGCTACAATAACCTATACTAATGATGCCACATCACTTCGATTATTGTTGCTAATCTCGCATTAGTTTGAAACCGATTCAAATTCAAATTCAAAATCAAGCAAACAATAAACTTTTTCAAATATTAAAACTAAAATGTTCGGAGTGAACCAAATATTGCATAGGTAATTAGGGTGGAGAGACCACATTTTTATGAAATAATTAAATGCTCTTGAATAAATAAAACAGCAGGAAAAACATTTAGTTAAATACCTTTTATACTTTATAAAATTTTAAACTAATTTATTTGGGATTTAAACTTTTGTGGCCATGATGTAATTCATAAAACTAATTTAGCTACTAATAATATATTTTACAAAACTAAAATAAATTGATGAATGTAATAAAACAGAAAAGAAATAAAAAGGAAAACAAATAAAAGGCAAAGGCCACCCCCCGTTTTTTTCCCAGTGGGCCTCTTGGCCCAGTCGGCTCCGTCGACTAGGCCGGCCCAGCCGGCCACCCCTCACTCCCCTTATCCCCACCCCGATGGAAACCCTAACCCCTCACCGCCCCACTCGCCCTTCCACTCCCCCACGTCTCTCCTCCACCTCCCATCGATCCCGATCTGGATCGGGAAAAGGGGGGCTCGGACCACACCGCCACCGCCTAGGACCACCTCGCCGGCGCCTCCTCTCCCCCGACGCCCAAGACGTCGCGACCTCGCCGGCCTGCCTCCTCCTCCTCGCCGGCCTGCACCTCGTCACCATGTCGCCATCGTCTCCATCTCCTCCCCGCGACCCATTGCCCAGACCCTACGACCCCGGCGAGGCCACAGCCTCCGCCCCCTCCTCTTTGTCTCTCTTGCGCGCCCGCTGCCCCCGTGCGCTGATGCCTGCCGCGTTGCTGCTCGCCGCGGCCGGCGCCTCACCTACAACCGCCTCCCCGCGCACTCGCCCCTGCCCGCCTGCGGCAGGGCCGCGCCTGCCCTGGCCACCTCCCGTTCGCTCGCGCTTCGGCAGGTCCCCGCGCGCCGCTCTGCCTGCTACCCTGCCCCCGCCCGCTCCGCTGCATTTCCCCGCCTCGCCCGCTTCCGTAGCTACCGCCGGCGCCACCGCACACGCCACCGCAACCGCCGTACGCTCGCGTGCTACTGTGCCGCGCTCGTCGCCGCCCCATGCCTGGCGCCGCTCGGGCGCCCTCTGCCCGCTGCCTCTGCCGCCTTCCGCCTCGCTCGTGGCCGCCCAGACCTCACTCCGTAGGCCACCGCCCCCTCACCCCGTAGGCCACCACCCCCTCACCTCGCTGCCCTGCTCCGGCCGGCTGCGGCCGCCTTGCCGTGGCCGCCGGCCAGCCAGCACGCGCCCGGGGCCGGCGACCCGACGCCCACCAGCCCCGCTCGGGTGCCAGCCGGGTACCGGCGCCCACCCGAGCCCGTGTGCCCAATAAGGCCCCCAGGGCCTATGACAGGGGGCCCCATCCCAGAACGGCTAAATATATATATAATAAAAACAAAATTTAATTAATTAATTAACTTAATTAATCCTGATTAGGTTAACCTAATCACTAATTAAACTAATTAACCTGTTTGTTAATCTCAGTCTATGACAGTGGGACCCACATGTCAGTTTGACCGGTCAACGGTCAGGGTTGACCGCCGATGTCATGCTGACGTCATAAATGCATTTTAGAATTAAATTAATTCTGTTAGTTCTAGAAAATGTTAAATCTTCTAAAATTAATATAAAATAAACCGTATCTCGGATGAAAAAACTGTGTACATGAAAGTTGCTCGGAACGACGAGACGAATCTGAATACGCAACCCGTTCGTCTGTCACGCATCCCTAGCATAGCAAACACGCAACTTTTCCCCTCTGATTCATCTGACCGAAAACGCGGAACACCGGGGATACTTTCCCGGATGTTTCCCCCGTTTGCCGGTATCACCTCCTACCGAGTTAGGGCACTCCTAGCACCATTACTTGACATGTCATGCATCATTATGCATCTGTTTGCATTGTATTCATTGTTTCTTCCCCCTCTTCTCTCCGGTAGACTACAAGACTGACACCGCCGCTGGTGCCCCGATCGACTAGGTTGTTGACGACCCCTACTTGCCAGAGCACCCAGGCAAGCCCCCCCTTGATCACCAGATATCGCCTATTCCTTCTCTCTACTACTTGCATTAGAGTAGTGTAGCATGTTACTGCTTTCGGTTAATCCTATTCTGATGCACAGCCTGTCATTGTTGCTACAGTTGTTACCCTTACCTGCTATCCTACTGCTTAGTATAGGATGCTAGTGTTCCATCAGTGGCCCTACACTCTTGTTTGTCTGCCATGCTATACTACTGGGCCGTGATCACTTTGGGAGGTGATCACGGGCATATGTTATATACTTTATACTGTTACATTACTTATGATACTGTTCTGAGATGGGGGATGAAGGGGCAGGTGGCTCCATCCCGGTAGAGGTGGGCCTGGGTTCCGGATGGCCCCCGACTGTTACTTTGTGGCGGAGCGACAGGGCAGGTTGAGACCACCTAGGAGAGAGGTGGGCCTGGCCCTGATCGGCGTCCGCGGTTACTTCATAATAACATGCTTAACGAGATCTTGGTATTTAATCTGAGTTGGGTCGTTGACCTTATACGCACTAACCGCCACGTGGGACAAGATATGGGCAACCGGCGTCGTGGTATCAGCCGAAGCTCTTTTTGACGTCAGCGACTGAGCGGCGCGCGCCGCATTGGACGTAAGCTCGCGCTTGTATTAATGGGGCTAGGTCTGCTTCCGGCCGCATACGCAACGTGCAGGTGTGCAATGGGCGATGGGCCCAGACCCCTGCGCGCATAGGATTTAGACCGGCGTGCTGACCTCTCTGTTGAGCCTAGGTGGGGCTGCGACGTGTTGATCTCCCGAGGCCGGACATGACCCAGGAAAGTGTGCCCGGCCAGAGGGATCGAGTGTGTCGGGTAATGTGGTGCACCCCTGCAGGGAAGTTGATATATTCGAATAGCCGTGTCCACAGTAACAGGCGACCCGGAGTTGTACCTTGACCTTATGACAACTAGAATCAGATACTTAATAAAACACATCCTTCCAAGTGCTAGATATAACTCGGTGATCGCTCTCACACAGGGCGACGATGGGAGGATCGTCGGGTAGGATTATGCTATGCGATGCTACTTGGTGAACTTACCGTCTACTCTCTTCTACTTGCTGCAAGATGGAGGCTGCCAGAAGCGTAGTCTTCGACAGGATTAGCTATCCTCCTCTCATTCCGGCATTCTGCAGTTCATTCCACCAATATTGCCCCTTTACACAGATACCCATGCATATGGAGTGTAGATCCTTGCTTGCGAGTACTTTGGATGAGCACTCACGGTTGCTTTTCTCCCTCTTTTCCCCCTTTGCATTCTTCTCGGTTGTCGCAACCAGATGCTGGAGTCCAGGAGCTAGAGATCCTGAGGATGATTTTACGTGGAGTTCGGCTTCGAGGAGTAGTTAGGAGGTCCCAGGCAGGAGGCCTTGCCTTTTCGATCGTCGCTACTTTTGTGCTAGCCTTCTTAAGGCAAACTTGTTTAACTCATGTCTGTACGCAGATATTATTGCTTCCGCTGACTCTTGTGTTTTCGAGCTGATGTATTCGAGCCCTCGAAGCCCCTGACTTGTAATATAAAGCTTGTATTATTTTTTAATTTGTGTCTAGAGTTGTGTTGTGATATCTTCCCGTGAGTCCCTGATCTTGATCATACGCGTTTGCGTGTATGATTAGTGTATGGTCAAATTGGGGGCGTCACAAGTTGGTATCAGAGCCGACTGCCTGTAGGAATCCCCCTTCCACACTCTTTGGCCGAAGTTGAGTCTAGACATCACAAACTTTTTCTAACATGGCTGTGTGCCTTACGGGCCCACGTCGCCATTGGGTGGTATTAGGATCTTTTACTCCTCGACCTTTACTCCGGGATTTTGATCTCTCTTCTATTCGGGTTAAATGATTTTGCTAACTCTAACTGTAGGTTCTCGTAATTACTTTCTTCCAGAGAGCCCCTTATTACAGATGATCGCCTGCTGCACCAGAAGATTTCGAAAATACTCTCCGGTATTCTCTCGAGACTTTGTGCCCGTTGCTTTTGCAATTCCCTACCACCGAAACATCCCTATGGATAAATACTTACACCTATCGTCTGTCGTTCTTACTTTTATTTCTAGTCGATCTTGTTATTACAAGATACCCTGAGAATACTTGTGCCTACTGCCTTGCAGTTCCTTGCCACCTGAATACCCCTACGAAAGATTTCTCACCCTTATCGAGGATTCACTCATTCCCAGTTGATTCATGTATTTCACAATAGTCTTGAAAATACCATTCGATCTTCCAAGAATCTTCGGCAGCCTAATGCTCTTGAAATCCTTGCTTGCTTTCATTATGGTTAATCCCATAAGTATAGTAATCTTATTGGCATCCTTTGACACTATCATTTTGAGTCCGTTGATTCTATGTGTGTGCGAATGCACACAATCATCAGTTGATCCTTATAAATTATCTTTCCATCTCAGACGTCTTTCGAACATGAGCTGGTTCTCGGCAAATCAGATTGCCATCGATTGTACCCCTAAGTCTATTCAACTTATCCATCCTTGATCAGAGCGTTTTCTCCTGATCCCTTGATTTGAAAATCATAATTCCTTTGTTATTTAAACGTTGAATTATTCAGATGTTCTATAAACTGATGCATTTGCATTCTTTCTTCCTCTGATTGGGTATCGATACTCACATCAGCTCCATTGTGGATCAGCATATCCACCGTTGGATTATTATCCGACAGTGTCCTTCATAATTAATCACCTTGTGAGTTCTTTCTCCGATACATAATGCCTTTGGTAAATGGTATCATCTCCTTTTGTCAACCATGCTCTATTTTCGAGCTTGTGTTAGTTACTCTTGAAGCTTGTGGTATATGTTTCTAAGATAACCCGATGGGTTGAACCTATGCCTTTTTCCTAATCTATGTGAGCCCGAAAGATTCACGAGTTATACTCATCTGGTATTTCACCAGGTAAAACTTTCAACACTAATGCCATTATCGAAATGAGAAGTGAATGTAAGGTTATGCTTTGGAGAAGTGGGAGTCGACCTTGAACTTTGTGTTCATGCCCATGGACCCGAGGTGGAACTTATCATGGAAGCTTCTTGTAGTAATAATAATCCCCTTGTTATAACTTCTTCTCTTATCTATGCTTGGTCCTTTGCAACCGTGGTTCCGACCATGATTGATCATCTTTGATCCTATTCTCCGAGAAGTTAAAAGTACTTGCCTTCTGCAGATCATTACGTCTGTCCAACCTCTATTTTGATCTACCTTCTTGTATTACCCCCTGGTATCTCAAGGATGTCAACCCATTACACTACATCTTATGAATTTCTGAAGAAGTAGTACCTTTTCCCCGTCATAGTCACCCCACGGGTTCTGGGTTGTCGTCAACCGAGAACACCGATTTGTGAATCAAATCAACACTGTGATTCAGTACTTCCAGTACTTTGTTATTGAGAAGCTTAATACTCCATCACGTCATTCCTAGCCTGATCGGCTACATCATTATCGTGCTAATTTTAACTGTGCTACCTGATCCTTCTGCCTGGAGCAAAATTTTCGATGATGAGCTAAGCTTACGTCGACCTTCCTCGTCATATAATTTTGCCTTGAACAACAAGCTTGATTGTGAGTTTGTGTCGTACCTTGGTTCCAATAACCTTTCGCTTCATCATTCCTTTGATTTGATGTCATCACTGTTCGATTGCTTTTTCATGGAGCCTCTTGACAAAAAAAAGAGTTGTCTTGATCATCATCAACATTTTGACTCCTTCCAGGATACTAGTTGAATTCATGACGAGAAGTACCATCCTTGCCCTCGATGATTTGTGTTACCATCTGCCACTTTATTGCCTTCCCTCCAACACAAACTTGTTCGTGTTTTGTGTTATACCTTGAGTTCCTTGTTATCCAACATTTGTTGTCCTTTACCTTGAAGTATTAACATCTTTTATGTCAAGAATGTCGTGAGAATTTCACCACCTCTTAAGAATTCTTGATACATGTGATATTTCTTACCATATTCGTTCCTTCCTTAGTCCCCGTGTTGTTTCCAATCGGAATACCGACGATTGAACTGTGATGTGTAAAATTCAAAATTACTAGCAACCTTATTGCTTGTAAGATAATGAACGACAGTTTCATTCTTTGTGTATTGGTTATTGGATCACCATTCTAAACATTGATCTTGCTACCTAAGCCCATATCTTGGGTGCACCTTTTCAACCAATGTTTAATTGTGTATGTTTTCCTCGAACATACCTCATTATATCATTTGATCTGACAAATGTTATCTCCTTGTTCACATAAGTGTGGAAATCCATCTTTTGAAAATCTCAATGAATTGTCGCAGAGTCAATCAGCCACCTCCTCACCTCTCCGTGGTTTAATGATGAACTCTTGTTTTGGAACCTGCTTCCATAGTTCAATGCCCGAGAATCGTACAATGTCATCTTGACAATTTGTGTTGCACCTTTCTTCTCATGCATCCGGAGTCTGAGTTATCCTAACACCAATCAGATCTGAATCTCGGTCAGATATGATGGTTGGAACATATTTCCAAGAGTTATAACAACGGTCTTTATGTGACCCAGTAAGGTGATGTCGTGCCTAGCACACCTGGCCGGAGGCCCTATTGTTATAGTTCCTTTTCAGCAAGGTTATCCATTCTTCCATGAGGAAATTGTAAGACTTATTCTATAAGTTGTTTCTGATGGATCCTTTGTATCCAAAGTCTGACCTTTGCTTGAAGACCAAGTCAATGCTATCTCGAAGCATGTCTGTGGTACTCCAATTTTCAACAAGAACATTTGAAGCCCAATGCTAAAATGTTTCTTGCTCAATTATCCAAACACCGTTGTATGGGTAATGTCTTGAAATTTCTCTCCCCTAACCTAAAGGGTTTTCTACATTATATCCTGACATGGATATCATTCTTTGCTTGTCCTTGGGAAGGATATATCCCTGAAATGTGTGTTTAAACACATTTTCCTTTCCATTGTTCTGTTTAATCTCATGATCACCTTTTCCTTTCCATTGTTTTGTTTAACCTTACTAGTGATCTATATGATCTAAGCAGTAATATTCTCCTGCTTATGTAAAACATCTTGGTGTACAACCGTGTCGGTAAGACCTTGTCGCTTTTGTTGACGGCATTCTGGTAACCGCCGATGGACGAGAACTTTGCCTATTGGCCCGCCTCGTTCAACGAGCAGGAAAATGGTTCTCTTCGTCCCTCGCCCTTGGTACCGATGTTGTTGTCGACATAATCGACAGACTATCCTCTGACATGCCTTGCTTACATGATCGTGCAAGATGCACTGCAAAAAAAGACACATCCGTGACATTTTGGGCCGAACGAATTTTTTTTCTGTCATACATATGACACTTCTATGACGATAATTATGAAAAAACCCGGTATCATCATAGATGTGGTGGGATCCTACTTCTATGACAAAAAATCATGACAGAAAATGAGCTTTTCGTCCTGGGCGGGCCGGAGACGCAACTACATGACATTCTTTGGGCCGTCCATGATGAAAAAAACCGTGGTAGAAGCGAGGGCGAGGAAAATTTCGGGGAGTTCCTGGTTACGGTGGGAGGTCGGGGGCCGAGCGATGCACGTTTCTCTCGTGCACGTACGCGTGTGTGTGCGATGCGTTGGCTCTAACTGAACCCGAGCGAGGCGTTGGGCTCTAACTGAACCGAGCGATTGCACTGCAGGCTACGCGTTACTGAACCCGAGCGATCGATCGATGGCTGTTAACTGAACCCGAGCGAGCGATTCCTTCGCTACTGCTGCTAACTAAAGCCGGTCGATGGGATGAACAGTGAGCGTGGTTTGGATGAACAGTGAGCAGTGGCGTTGCCTCTGGATGAACAGGACCCCCGTGGTGTGGTGGAGGGCCGGATGAACAGTAGACGATGGAGGGGTGCCCGTGGAGGGGTGGATGAACAGGACCCCGTGGTGTGGAGGGCTGGATGAACAGTAGACGGTGGAGGGGTGGTTGAACAGGACCCCGTGGTGTGGAGGGCTGGATGAACAGTAGACGGTGGAGGGGTGCCCATGGAGGGGTGGTTGAACAGGACCCCGTGGTGTGGAGGGCTGGATGAACAGTAGACGGTGGAGGGGTGGTTGAACAGTAGCCGGTGGAGTAGCGCGCGGTGGAGGCTGGATGAACAGGAGCCCGTGGAGGCTGGAGGAGGTCGACGGTGGAGATGAACAGTATCCCGTGGAGTCCCGTTTTGCGGTACGCCACACCCCTCCCGATGAACATGACCCCCGTTTCGACCGTAGCGCTCCAACACAAGTCCGTTTCCTCTGTTTTGCGGTACACCACACCCCTCCCGATCAACAGGACCCCCGTTTCGACAGTAGGAGGTCCGTTTCCTCCGTTTTTGCGGTACGCCACACCCCTCCCGATCAACAGGACCCCAGTGTCGACCGTAGGAGGTCCGTTTCCTCCGTTTTGCGGTACGCCACACCCCTCCAGATGAACAGGATCCCGTTTCGAACGTGGCCGGTCGAACACAAGGCCATTTCCTCCGTTCTGCGGTACACCAGGCCTCGTTTCCATCGCCTGTTCCGTCCAAGCCCTCCTGATGAACACGACGCATTCCGTTGCCTCCCCATGAACACGACGACGATGTTGTTTCTCCGTTCTGACCCAGCCACGTACACGAGCCCTCGCCGTACGTATGCGCGAGTAGGTGTTCGAGACCCCGCCCGTATGTACACATACGTGACCGTATTTTCTTTCTTGCACCCTGACCGCTGTACGTACGTGTACATGCTACATGCGCGCCTCTACTACGACACGTGTGCGCCTCTACATCGACCAGTATATATGTACGTACACGTTCGCGACCAGAATGACAACGCTACGTACGCTTCGACCAGGTGGGTCCCGACTGTCAGGCACTTTCTTGCGTGCGAAGATGAAGCTGGTGGGTCCCAGCAGTCAGGGGGCGAATCGTTTTGTTTTTTTGCCCGGACGCACTTCCTTGTGTGCGAAGGTGTAGCTGGTGGGTCCCAGTAGTCAGGGGGAAACATTTTTTCACGAAATACGGTGGCCCGTCCGGTGGGTCCCCACTGTCAGGTGGAGGAATAATTATTTTGCACGTAATAAGGAGGCACTTCCTTGTTGCGGCCGTGGACCCAGTTGTCAGCCTCTCCACGTACAGTCCACGTCCGATGGAAGTCGTTCCTTGACCACGTTGACCACGCCGCGCCGAGAGCACCAGGGCGGTGGACGACGGCGAGGCCTAGGAAGGTGACGACGGGGAGCCGGGGAAGACGCGGCAGTGGAAGCCCGCGCGGAGAGGAGTACGAGGGTTCACTGGTTTGGCTGCGATGTGAGGCTGCCGTCGCCGCAGGGCCTGGCGAGCAGTGGGAATAGTAGGGGGCGGTGAGGCCTCCGCGGCAGCACAGCTGGCCACGGGAGGCAGGAGCATGCGGCACGACCGGTGCTGCTTTGGGCGGCTGGAGCAAGAAGACCAGAGGTTGAAGAAGCACTACGGCCGTTGGATGGACATCGTACGGTCACTGGAGCTAGAATCGTTCATATTGACTAAGTTGACAAAGCCCTTCGTCCCCGTCAACTTAGTAGGCCCACAAGTCAGCCTCCCACCAAGGTGGGTCCCAGCTAGCCGGGGGAGTATTCATTCTTTTGTGCGTAATAAGGAGGCACTTCCGGTGGGTCCGAGCTGACAGTGGGGGGAACGTTTTTTTCGCGAAATACGGTGGCCCGTCCGGTGGGTCCCAGCAGTCAGGGGGAAACAATTTTTTTTGCAAAATACTGGTGGCCCGTCCGGTGGGTCCCCGCTATCAGGTGGAGGAATAATTATTTTCCGCGTAATAAGGAGGCGCTTCCTTGCGGCTGCCGTGGACCCAGCTGTCAGCCTCTCCACGTACAGTACTCTTCCGATGGAAGTCGGTCGTTGACCACATTGACCACGCCGCGCCGAGAGCACCACGACGGTGGACGACAGCGAGGCATAGGAAGGGGACGACGCGGAGCCGGGGAAGGCGCGGCAGTGGATGCCCACGCGGCGAGGAGTACGAGCGTTCACCGGTTCGGCTGCAGTGTGAGGCTGCTGTCGCCGCAGAATAAAAGGGGGTGTGGGTGAGTAGAGGGATGCCCTGGCCAGCGGTGGGAGTAGTATGGGGCGCTAAGGCCTGCGCGGCAGCACAGCCGGCCACGGGAGGCGGGAGTAGGCGGTCCCGCCGGCGCTGCTTTGGCGGTTGGAGCAAGAAGATCAGAGATTGAAGAAACACGACGGCCGTTGGATTGACATCCAACGGTTATGTCTGCTAGAATCATTTGTTGACGTATATAATAACTAAAAAAAATCTTGCATACGCGTCAACTAAACAGGCCCACAAGTCAGACCACTCCCTCTCTTTTCTAATAATTTATATATAGATCATGGCAACTTCTTATGCAATTTATTGCAGTCATTTTTTGGTTGGCCAGGGACAATTTCGCATATTTCTGTGGGTACCAAACTATTTTTAATACTGAAATGTCCAGCCAGATTTAAAGTACTTTGAAGATATATTTAAATTAGGTTAATGCCCAGTGAAATAGGAATCTGAAAACGGGATAAAATTTAGAAATTATAAAGTAATTGCCAGTTTGTCATCTGTTTTTATATTTACAACCCATTTCATATTACTTTCAAGATTTGCAGGCGTCTTGAAAGAGTTGCAGCCCATCAGGGCGTAGAAAAATAAGTAGGCCTGGATTGGGTATTCTTCAGAAAAAATAAACTGGGCTCATTTTCACAAAGAAAAAAAATAGCTGGGCTGGTCACATGGTGAACATAAAATATAAGCCTGGGCTAGACGGGCCATAGCCCAGTTCAAACCCTGCTCCGTCTCAACAATACCAAACAAAAAAATACTGCTCGAGTAGCTACGTCCCAGGTGTCAGCCGATCTTTTGTTGTTCTCTTGTCTATTGACTATATATGCTCACAATGTCGTGGGTCCCAGATGTCAGGAAAACACTAGGAGGAAGCATTTTATTTTTCCATACGCTGACGTGGTGGGCCCCTACTGTCATCCTCTCCACGTACTTCTGTCGATTCCTGTTGTTTGTTGACCATGTTGACAACGCGAGAGGGCGGTGCCGCGGCCAGCGCACCAAAGCGCGCAGAGGACGTCGGCGTTAACGATTTAGGAGACAGTGGGGCGGTGATGTGTGCGCTGAGGCGCAGCCAGCCGTGGGAGGCGGAAGCAGGCGGCCCCGCCGGCGCTGGTTTGGTTTTGGCGGCTGGAGGAAGACAGGACTGACGAAACACGACAGACTGTAAAAGCAGCAGGAGTACTTAATAACCTTAACTGAAACCAGCAGGGGCACTTAACAACCAAAGCTAAAAGCAGTATGAGTACTTATACAGGTTCAAGCGTACAAAGCACGCCTCAAACAATGCTATTTTGCCTACAGTTAACCAAGGGTGAGGCCGCCAAGCCCCAGGACAAGGCCCAGGCGCCACCCCACACATCCACAACCTTCTGAAAGCGGCTTCATCTCGCAACATGGTCAATAAACAGGATATTCGCTTTAGAGCCATGGAAAAGCATGAACATAATCTTCTGTCCTATTCTCCAAGATGGACGGGCCTTCATTATTTGAGACCACCCATGAATAAGTATCTTTTCACCTCCAAGGGGAATTGAGTAGGTCGACATAAACATCATGTTGTGACCAAGCGCAAGTCTGACCCGACCATGGTCAGGCATCTGTATAGGAACAATAGAACTCGGCAGATCCTGTTTCAAGAATATCACAACTGTAAAACTGTGTATAAGCAATAGTTTATGAACAACATATATAACAGAAAACAGCTCATACCATAAGTTTCTCGACACAGTTGGACCTGTTCAACGAGTGCAGCAGTGGCACACATATCCCACGTGGCCTTCCACCATTGAAACGCCCCACAAGGACCTCAAGACGATCAATAAAGTGTAGGAACTTGTGGATGTCAATCCAGTCAACTTCAGTGCCATTAGTAACAGCCGAGTTATTACAGAGTAACAAACGAGCAGACTGCTTAACTCTGAAAAAACCTACACGTGCCACCAATTATAAGAAAATATTAGTTAGAAATAGCATCTTCGTGAGAGATTCGTTGCTACTTCTAAAGTTAAATTGTGATTAGTTAGACATAATAGGTGGATTAAGAAGTAATCGAGGCAACAAGCAAGAACCAAATACAAAACTAACATGGATGAACAATTGGAACGACGTCGGGGTGGAAGATCGCAGTGAAGACGAGACCAGGTTCTGCTATTTCCATCAACATTCGTGCGCCAACTTTCAGTCCGTAACACTTGAGAAAGTTTATCCAAGTTCGGCCATAAAAAAAGCAGCGATCTTCTTGGTTCATGAACCCAACTCGGAACTTATATCCATGGCTCATCTTCACTGTGACCATTAAACTAGTGTATTCAGTTATGGCAAGGCCGAGCATCTTGAGTACATGTGTTCTAGCAGAGCAAATAATACACTGCAGGAAAAGTAATATGAGAACACACCATGCTCAAAAAACCACCACCCTCCCGGATAGAAAAGAGGATTCTAGGAACATACTGTGCGCGTTTCAAAATGCTGTGTTAGGATGAGAAGGAACAAGTGTGGCGTCTCGCCGAGGGCGCAGGAACCTGTAGGGTACTCACACTTTGGGCACTGCAAATGAAACACACTAGATTCAGTAGGAAGAAAAATGCATCAACGGTGGCGGCTGCCATCCTAGGATTACCTGCGACCAAGGGACTTGGGTTTATCGGGGATGGATGAAGAATTCGTACCTGGTTCTCCATGAGAAAACCCTATGCAATCGCCGAGAGGGGTTTTTCTCTGAACAAGAAGACGAGGGAGAAGTTGATTCAGGCCCAGTGAAATATTGCCGCTTTGTCCGTCCATCTTACTGCTAAAGCTGGAAGGGGGGGGGGTTGTGATTTGACGGCTCATTGGGCATTACTGCGGCGCTACGACCGGGGTGTGTCTACCGTGAAGTTGTGCACTCTAATTTGTGCATATGGCACGTGGACCCCGTTACCGGTTGCCCCACATATCAGCGAAAGGAAGTAGAAAGACAGAGTAACTAGTTACACATAAATATATTTTCTGACAGAGAGATACTCCCTCTGTAAAGAAATATACAAATCTTTTATATCACAGGCTCACCTTGCCGAGAAATATACTCCCTCTGCAATGCACGGGCATTATGGGGGTTCGGCTTTTTTATGTGGGTTCAGCTGAGAATATAATACTCAGATAGGCTCACGGTTTTGGACTTTGGGCTGCAGGACGACCCTGCATGTTTGGGGGCCCATGTGTTCTACCTCAACGCTTTTCATATTGCAAGCGATCGGTACGGCGCTGGTTTTAGATGCTGTCGCAAGGCGAATACACAAAATTGAATAAAGCACAACAACTCTTGGAATGAAATCGAACGACAGTTCCTAACCAGCAATCAGAGTTGCAATTCTATCAACGATATACCATGTGATAAATAATATTGTCGTACTACTTATACACACAAGACACTTGTTTCACCATGCCAGATTATTACATCAAAATCTCTCGGAGGATAGATCAGTTCGGCAGTTGCGTGCTGCTAATTTCAAAGTTGATTTGGACCAACTCTCCTTGCCGAGAAAGTTCGATTTTGACATCATCCCATACCGCAAGATATGATTTAGATTTGAACCTTGACCATCCTTTAGCATCAATCATCATGCGACCATCCTTTGTACTTACGGTATATTGAGCAGGTTCATTCACACCAAGGCTGCGCATGGTAAGAGAAACTTGGCCGCGGTCGCCCGGATTGTTGAACGACTCCCTCGTTGCTCTAGGAATTCTCTGTTTGCAAACAAGAAGAGATACCCAAACAGTTAGATCAACACAGTGAATCATGTGAAACAACATGGAAAGAAAAAAGAACGAAGCACTTGGGCGGCCAATGCTTACCAAGAAGGTGGACATGTCGGTTTTTGTAAGGACTTTGGTATATGAAGTGCGAACTACAGCCCAGTCTGTTGCCGGTGCAACTGCATGGGCCGGAGCAGATGCAAGTGCAAGTGTTGGTGCAGGTGCCGAAGCCGCTGCTGCTGCCGGAGATGGTGCTCCTTGTAGAGCTGGTCCCGGTGTCGATGCCCGATCCTCCGGTAGATCAGACTGATCCGCTGGCGCGGTCGGTGCCCAATCCTCATCTGGATCAGACTGAGCTGCTGCCGCTGTCAGTGCTAGAGCAGTTGCCGGTGCTCGATCTGTGCGAGACAACGGCGATCGTGTCTGGTCTGCTATGATCAGCTTTCTAACTTGACTAGGACCGTGACTGTGATCCAGTTTTTTTCTTCATTTCTTTTAAACGCGAGAAGGACTAATTGTGGCATTTTTGTTAAACCAAACCGCAGTTCATCATAGGGATTCAGCTTGTACTCAGACAACAGACTGATCCAATTTTTTCCAGTAATATAAGTGATGGACAGTGCCTTTGTTACTGACACGACATAAGAAGTGAAACCTGCAAAAATAGCCATCGTAGAGCAAACCAAACGATATATTCTGTGATGAATGTCACATGGCAAAACCTGCATCGTAAAATTGCAGGAAAAGAAAGAAAACATGACATTAAATCAATAAGATTTAGACAGTATATCAATAAGATTTACTTGATGTGACACGAGTGAATCCTTACCAGGAAATCACTATGTTGAAGTACTAAACAGAAGATTGATCGCCCAACTACGCGTGGCATTCAGGGGCCCTGCCTACTCCCACAAGCAGGACAGTCCAAAGGTCATGGCAAATCGTATGGACCGAACATCCATGGGACTGGAAATCCTTGGTGGGTGCGATAAACCCTGCAATGCATACGGATATTGGAGTGTAACCATAATTGACAAACCGTCCTCACAAAAAATATGATCTGGATACTTCAAAATATACAGACTAAATTGAGTGGACAGACATTAACATAGACCGTTCTCAGGACTGGCCACACACCAAAAGCGTCAGTACTAATAAACAATACAGGGTTCACAAACACAAATCAAGTACTGAACAATAGCACTTACTACAGACAAGAAAAGTTGCACTAACTAAACTCTGCAGACTATTTCTTGCCACCGACCTACGGGATGAACCCCGCATAACTGACTAGGCCATGGACTTCCTGTGAGATGTCTACATGCACCCTCACCATGTTGTCAACCTTGGAGAACCTAACAGAGTGGTCTTTCCACTCATAAACATGATGATGAAGACAGGCCGCATCAGATTTGTTGGGAAGCTTTACGAGAACCACACCCTTCGTAATCGAAGGCACAACCAGGAAATTGTTGTGGTCAAGTACAACCTCGAGAACACGCCTGACAACAATGCTACAGGAAAAGACTAGTTCAGGACACGTGGCGACAAGGACACAGCAGCTGGATAGTTCAGCAGTAGAACTCATCATCAGGTCTTCCAGTTCACACGGCATGACTTTGAGAACTTCATCTCCATCGCGGACCTGGTTCTAATTCAATCAGAAACCATATTTTATTACTACATCCGTTCAGAAATATAAGATGATTTTCGATATTATACTCCATATATGACTACATATACGCACAGAAATGAGTGAACAAAGGCACTAGAACATGTCTTCAAAGGCATGAGAGCAGAGGGATTACATGCAATATCCATAACACAAGTTACTGAGGCAAATATACCCTCTTAAAAGGTAGCATTGATGTTCATAAAGTACTCCCTCTGTCCCAAAATTCTTGTCTTAGATTTGTCTAGATACAGATGTATCAAGTCTAGATACGGATGTATCAAGTCACATTTTAGTATTAGATACATCCGTATCTAGACAAATCTAAGACAAGAAATTTAGGACAGAGGGAGTAGTTGAAAGTAATCTATAAGAAATCAGTGTCAACCTCTCACATGCTTTGGTCAAAAGAGGAATTTAGAACCGTCAGTTGGCACACAAAAATCACATGCAAGATCACCCAGAAAGTTGTACTACTAGTACTAGTACTGCTTGTTAGATGAAAAAACACGATCAAGATTGAGAAAAAGATCGTCAAGAAGAGATATTACCTGGACTTGCTTAATGAGGGATCCCGGAGAGGGGGGCTTGGACAGGGCGATGGCTTTGAGCTTGTCTGCGGTAGTCTCAGCGGGGTGCTTGCGCTTCTTCGTACCATGAGCCTCGACGGTTTTGGCCGGAGCCATAGACATCACTTCGGCCAGTGCTCCAGCGTCCATCAAGAAACTGTCAAATAGAAATAAAAGAAAAGAAACCATAATCACAAACGCAAAAGAAGAAAAGAGAGGGAGTTATCAGATCAGTCTCGGGGTTGCAGGGCCTTGGCGAGAATCAACACCATTGATGCGCTCACCTTTCCTTCTTTGGGAGAGAAGAACAATGGCAGAAGCAGGTCGGGGTTTTCTTGAAGAAATGAGGAACAAGATGAGGTAGAAGCAAGGGTTGGGTAGAGAGGAAGTTGAGAGAGAAGAGTGAAATGATGGTTGCTTCGTCCGTCCAACTTACTGCTGGAAAGGAGGGGGTTTTGTGATTTGACGGCTCATTGGGCATTACTACGGCGCTTCAATTGGGGTAGTCTACCGTCACTCTACTACGGAGTAATTTAGTGCGTGGCTGGTGGACCCCGATGCTGGCTGTCCCACATGTCGGCGAAAGTGAGTAATTTAGTGCATTGCTGGAGGAGGATCCACACGGTAGAGCGTGTCCACTGTTTTTCAAAAGAAAAAATGATTACATCAAGCGTTTCCACTCTTACGACGGAGGAGTGCGAAACACGGTAGCCACTTGAACATACACAGTGCTCCTACTACTAGGCATGTGTAGTGCTTCATACGTCAGTACTACACAATCTTGTTGCTAGTGTAGTAAGATATGATGATAACAAATGATGTTGTGCGCATGCCAACTACTACTATATGTAACATAGTACCGCTTTTTCGACTATCCGGTCGAGAATGAACGGTGAGATCAATGTTAACAGAACTAGGTCCACAGCGCACGGAGAGTATGGTGCTACACTACTCCACGAAACATGAACCATATGAAGCACGAATAGTGTTAGGCAGGGTGTATGAAGGGTGCACGGGATGGGAGCAAAAGTTCCCTTCTCGCCCCACTTTTGGGTGTTTGGCAGAGTGCATGAAGGGTGCATGAGTCCACACTAGTAGGTTGACAAAAATACACGAAGAGGAAACAACTATATTGAGATGAGAATGCAACCAAACACACCCACACGCTTTGTGCTACAGTGACTGATTTGCACCGTCTGAGTTTGATCCAACGGTCATGTTGCGCCGAGACATGGACATGCCCATGCAGAGGGCGCCTAAACACCACCGAAGTCCCCCTGCTTCTCGAGGCGCACGCCGTTGGTGATGCAGGGTGCAACCGCCCGCAGAGCCCGCTCCCGGTCAGCAGGAGCCAGCTCATCAAAGACGGTGTCCAATGGCACACATGGATTCCGGTGACGGAGCCCTAAAAGGATTCGCCCGGCAACAGCACGGCAGCCCGCAACCCCTCCTTGTCCATCTCAGCCCCCACCATCGCGCGGAGTCGGCTCAGCTCCTCGGATATATAGGTGAAGAAGGAGACCAGGTCAGGAAGCCGCAGCTCGTTGAAGTCGACCGGGTGGTCGAACGGGTTTAGCCCGACGGCTGGCATCGTCGCGCTGGCATGACGGTAGGCATCGCGCAGCCACAACACGTGCGTGGCAACTTGGTTCACCAAGTGGCCGAGGCGATCCTGGACCTCGTAACGACCGGCCCGCTCGCGCTCCAGCTGGCTTCCCTGACGACCTATCGTATCTCCCGCTTTCTGCAGCAACACCGCCGACGCCTCGAGCATCTTTGTGGTGGACGCCTGCCGCTTTTGAAGCTCCGTGAACTCCCGCACATAACGGAGGAGCATGGCACTCCTCTCCTCCTTGAGCTCACGGAGCTCCACGTCGTTGGCCCTAATCTCCGCATCCTTGGCATGGAGCTCTTGTGTCAGGCGCCTCACCTCGGACTCCGTGATCTGTTGCGCCGCCATGGCACCAGGTAGAAGCAATGGGGAGAGGAAGCAAAGGGGGCAAAACGGCTGAAAGGCAATGCAATCTACGGGAAGGCGGAGGGAGCGGGGAATATTTTGGTTTTCACCACGGTAAAACACCAGTCGACGACTTCTTACATCAGGGAGCAGTGGGTTTTTACACGCGGAGTCATCATGACTAATTGCTGCCGCGCCTGCTCTCGTCAATCAAAAAATTAAAAATCCTGCCACGCCTGCTCCTGTTAATCAAAAAGTTAAAAATCCTGCCGCACCCAAACACCAGAGCAACGCCGCGGTGGATATTTAAATTTACCTGCCGGCAAGTAGATAAAAAAAGGGGTGAAAAAACAAATGTGGCGGCGGCCTAGCTAATCGGTCAAACTAGCCCAACTAGCTAGCCACCGTGCTTCACTGATGTACTCGGCGGGAAAGGTGGTCTTTCGTGATTTGACGACTCATTTACTTGCTTCGGCGCTACAATCGAGGAGAACCTAGAAAACGCGCGGTAGGGCGTCCCACGTCAGGAAGAATATATGCGTGCACCACCCGGGAGGACTCCGAAACCGCGCGGTAGGGTGTGACACGTCTCGGCACGAAGGAAAAATGTGCGTGTAAAAATATACTGTATCAGACGTAGTACCTATGGTTCGACCTCGGGACCCAGCCAGTCAGTCGAAAACACCCCACTAGCCACACAGCTTCATCATGCAAACGTGGCACGGAGGATAGATGCGGTTAGCTCCGTCTTGACCAGCCACGACGTCTCTTGTTCTAGGCGATTCTTCTATTTTCCAAGGTTTTTTAGTTGTAATAACACCACGGCAAGCTAGCGCCGCTCTTCGTGTGTGCCCGTGTAAAGGTTAGACGATGGAGAGAAGAGAGATTGAGATCGTAGACCTGGGACCCACCAGTAAGTTTGACAACGGTCATGCACGTGTTGACGAGGCACTCCCTCTACTCTACTCAACGCAAGTACTGTATAAATAAAATCAAGTTATGGGACAAAGCCAACAACCGTTCGTTTTTTCAGGCTATCGACTTACGCTTTGTAGTCTAGGTTGTCAGTTCGAATCTCGTCTTTCAGATTTGTTAGTTTTAGGGCCAAATTTGATTAATGACAAGTGGGACCCCTGTGTGTTGTTCCGATATTTCAGTGTAGGATGGTTTTTTTGAACAAACACTTTGCGCGGTTAGACAAGTAACGGTAGGAGTTACACGTATTTTGCAAGTTTACGAACAAAAATGACAGCGGCATAGAATATCACATCCACCCCGGAGCTTAGATACTATGGTGATACGAGTTTTTACACCGTTGGAAGTGAGATCCAATGGCTTGCGAGTAGTCTTTGTAATTATGCGCAATTTCCAAACTCTCCAAAGGTTTTTTGCAAATAGAACATTCAGGCCTCGTGTGTGCCGCTGCATCTTCGATCCAACGGCTCCCCGGTGCTCATATTAGGTGCTCCCCGTAGCTTAATTACCCGCTACGGTGATATGAGCATCTAGGTCGTATGATCAGTGATCAGATGGCACATGCGTAGTACTTGTACTTTCTGCGCATTTCCCAAACTCTATCAGCCGTATATTGCAAAACCACTCAAACCTCCTATTGTGGGCCGTTAGATCTCAGTGAACTCGTATCACCATAGAATCTACGGTGCGGGAGCACCTCATACTCTCCCGTGCGAGAAAACATAAGGTGCTATCGCAACTTGGATGCTACGGTGATACGAGCTTGGAGGTCGTTTGATCTGAGATCCAATGGCATCTGAGCAGTCTTTGTGCTTGTAAGCAGTTGCCGAACTCATTTGGGGCTTTTATGCAAAAAAAATTCGAACCACCGAGGAGGTGTTGGGTCGCAAATCCAACGCCTCCGAAGATCTTGTATCACCAAAGCATCTAAGGTGTGCTAGCACATGATATTCTTACATACAAAAGAATATGATGTACTCCTTCATCTTAGATGCTACGGTGATACGAGCTTCGAGGTCGTTGGATATGGGATCAAAGGGCATCTAAGTAGTTTTTGTACAAATTGTGTGCAATTCTCAAACTCATCAAGGTTTCCTGCAGAAATATTAAGACACATCATGTGAGCTGCTATATCTCAGATCTACAAGCTCCAAGCAACTCGTATCGGCATATAGCATCTAAGGTATGGGGGCACATGATATTCTCCCGGGGAGGAGGGGTGGGGGTGCACAACCAATCGGTGGCTGGGAGGGTGGGACAAATATAATCTAAACAACCCTAACCAGAGCTCCACAATTTTATCTAAGGTCGAGGGGTTGACCCCCCGACAATCATAGCTCTGCCTAAACACAACATTTGCATGTACCGTAGTACTAGACTTAATATTCATGTTTCAGTTTCATGTTCATTTTAAATATTGAACTGAGGACCATGTATGTCTTACATTTTACTCCCTTTGTTCCTAAATATTAGTATTTTTAGAGGCTTCAAATGGACTGGCACATACGGATGTATATAGACATATTTTAGAGTCTAGATTCACTCATTTTGCTCCGTATGTAGTCACTTGTTGAACTCTCTAAAAGACTAATATTTAGGAATAGAAGGAGTATTTTTGAATTCGTGTCATACATGCATGGCTTGGAAAAATAGATGCACTATACTTATTGGATTGTTGTTGTGTTCGTGCGTGTGTCTCTCTCTCTCTGTGTGTGTGGTCATATGCTTGATACATACAAACTTTTCTCACCTCCATATTGTTCATCTTTTAAATTTGAATTTGCATTGGAAAACTTACTAGGGATACCATGAAATGTGAAATCCATGTTGAGATCACTATATCACAAACTCACTCTAATTCAACAACTCGTCATAAATCAATTACCACGTTGAGATTAGTATTTGCAAGGAAAATACGGGTATTGTAATACACATAGATTTGTTTGGCAATTTAAAAGGTTCCTTTCGTATTCTCGAATGGTAGGACCCAACGGCGTACCAACCAGACCTTGGCTCGTGTTGATCCTTAAAAAACCGGGCTCATGTCCTTCGGTGGCGTGCGTGGTACGCACATTAGGCAACCCCAACCAGTCGAGCCTCAGCGTTTCAAGTCGAAATATCTGGCGGCCAGAATTCCAGCCCTAGGAAATTCCCCTCATGTCCCCGGTCCATAATGACTACCGATGAACAACAGAGGGATGCTTTAGTAACTAGACAACGTTACCTAACGTGCCGAGCATGTCTCAATTCCCTCGGTCGCCGCTCGTCAAGGTCACCCGTCAACTTACTACTACACCAGGATGAACACAGAATTGAGCCCGTTTGTTCGTGCCTTGTACTTGAGTTAATATATCAGGCAATGCACTGGTACGGAGGGATTATCCTTTTACTCTGCATATATAACTTTTCTGAAGTCTAACTAAGCAAAATGTTTGACCAAATCCTTTCTTAAGAAATACAATAGGACAGATGTACGTCTTGAAAATTTATTGCATGATGCAGGTTATGATATTGTTTCGAATCCTGGATCTTAAATTTCAGAAAATCCAAAAGCGAGCATAAATTCTTGAAACTAAGCATGGTCACGTGATATGGCACAAATATTACTTCGTAAGTTTTTTCTTCAATTTGAGACAAGCTGCTTATGACAAGTTGCACAAATGAAGAGCCAAGGTGTTTTGGAACAAAGACCTATCACGTTAAGGCGAACACTTTCACTATTGAAACCGTGGGCATTTACGTGCCGCCACGAGTCCCCGCTTCTCATCGGCAGGTGCCGTCCGAGCAAGTGTGTGAGTCGACGGGAGGCGTGCGAGCAGACCGCTGCGCCGGCTGTCAGGGAGGCGTGCGAGCAGACCGCTGTGCAGGCTCACCGGGCTCCGCCGCCCACCGTCGTCCCAACTGCTCCCACTTTTAATGTCGCCGGCGCCGCAGTTTAAAATCGACCCCGCACTACCCGGTATCGCTACAATCCTCTCTCTTCCTCTCCGATTCTCCTGTTGTCTACCTCCAAGTAGCCTGACCTAAACGTACGCCATGCCGCATCACGATGGTCTGCCCTTAGTGTTCCAGTTTCCTGAGGAAGACACCCAGCCGGAGTCTCAAGAACATAAGGTGCTATGGGACGAGCTTGAACTGGCCATGCCGGAAGACGCCGCGCCTGTCCCCGCTCCCGTTCCGGCTCCCGTCACCCTGACTGCGCGAGCGCCCATCCCCGTGGCATTGATGGGCTAGGAGCCGCACATTGTCGCCGAGCTTGATCCCACGGGGTTCCACGAGGTCCCCGCCGACTTTCACGCGCCCGTGCACCTGGCAGCGCATGCGCCTGCGCGTGCACTGATGCGCACGCCCGTGCCGGTGCCCGTGCACCTTCCAACGCATGCGCCTGCGCGTGCACTGACGTGCGCACCCATGACGGTGCCCGTGCACACGAATGTCTCTGCAGCACCGTTGACATCGCCTGTCCCCGCGCGGGTGCCAGTGCCTCCTCAGCGGCATGGATGGCCGCCGTCGACCGCTTCCTTGCACCAACGCCAGTCGCCTCCTCCCGCCAGTCGACTCGCTCCGAAGTCCAGAACATTTTGGCCTTCCTTGAAGCTAGGCCAACGTCCAGGAGTACGCCAACAACGGCGCAAGACGCCGCCGTCGCCGTCGGTCAGTGGCCCGACGACACACAGAGCATGGCAGAGGAGCCGCTTCCCACCGCGAGACGCCCCCGCCGCCGCCACGTAATCTAAATTTGCCATGAAAAACGTTCGGATTGCCATGCTTAAAATCCGAACGTTTATCATTTCCGTTTATTTTATATCAATCGTCGTATAATTTAAAGTCGGAGTCAGACTGAACGAAATGTATGGTTTGATCGATTGAATGTTCTGCTAGAGCCGTGTCAAATTAAATATAAAACGTCATGAAGCCACATGTATTCCTTGTCATCCAACGACCTAGACTGCTTCAATGTCGAGCGCTCAACACGTTTAGCGTGCAGTTAATTTCATGCCAAAAATAGTGCTAGTCACATGACAACACGCAAATAATATCCTAGTAGTTAATATCCGCATGCACTTAATATACTTCCAAATTAACGTGCATTGCACGTACACACTGACTAGTGCTGCTAGTACGTGAAACTGGTGCCGTGACTTGTGAACGCGTCCAGATATGGTCAACGGCAACATCACCCGTGAGTTCTTCCTGTTTGCCCGTGCGTCTAAACGCAGAAGGGGAGGAGAGAGAGAGAGAGAGAGAGAGAGAGAGAGAGAGAGAGAGAGAGAGAGAGCACACATGGAACCCACCAGTAAGTGAAGGCGAATAGTACTAAAAATAATATTACATGTTATCCATTAATTAGGCTGTGGTAATATAAAAACATTATGTGAACAAAGGGGGTACAACAAACAATGCTATTCTATGTATGTTGCCTACTCTTGACGTGCGGCTTGAAGGCCCGGTCGCATGTTCGATCCTCCTCCTTTATTTTTTAATTTGTATATGGGTCCAAATTTGTTTCATGACATGTGGGCCCCTCGATGTGTAGTTTGTACCACTTTAATTTGTGGGTCGAAATTTGTTCCATTCCAAGTGGACTATAGGTGTGTAGTTTTGTAGCTTATTTATAATAATTAAAGAGAACAACATAGTTTTCTCAATAATACCATGGTGCGACGTTGAAGGCGAGAAAGTGTTGGAAATATGCCCTAGAGGCAATAATAAATAGGTAATTATTATATTTCCTTGTTCATGATAAATCGTTTATTATCCATGCTATAATTGTATTGATAGGAAACTCAGATACATGTGTGGATACATAGACAACACCATGTCCCTAGTAAGGCTCTAGTTGACTAGCTCGTTAATCAATAGATGGTTACGGTTTCCTGACCATGGACATTGGATGTCGTTGATAACGGGATCACATCATTAGGAGAATCATGTGATGGATAAGACCCAATCCTAAGCCTAGCACAAAGATCGTGTAGTTCGTATGCTAAAGCTTTTCTAATGTCGAGTATCATTTCCTTAGACCATGAGATTGTGCAACTCCCGGATACCGTAGGAATGCTTTGGGTGTGCCAAACGTCACAACATAACTGGGTGGCTATAAAGGTACACTACAGGTATCTCCGAAAGTGTCTGTTGGGTTGGCACGAATCGAGACTGGAATTTGTCACTCCGTGTGACGGAGAGGTATCTCTGGGCCCACTCGGTAGGACATCATCATAATGTGCACAATGTGATCAAGGAGTTGATCACGGGATGATGTGTTACGGAACGAGTAAAGAGACTTGCCGGTAACGACATTGAACAAGGTATAGGGATACCGACGATCGAATCTCGGGCAAGTACAATACCGCTAGACAAAGGGAATTGAATACGGGATTGATCGAATCCTCGACATCGTAGTTCATCCGATGAAATCATCGTGGAACATGTGGGAACCAACATGGGTATCCAGATCCCGCTGTTGGTTATTGACCGGAGAACATCTCGGTCATGTCTGCATGCTTCCCGAACCCGTAGGGTCTACACACTTAAGGTTCGGTGACGCTAGGGTTATAAAGGAAGTTTGTATGTGGTTACCGAATGTTGTTCGGAGTCCTGGATGAGATCCCGGACGTCACGAGGAGTTCCGAAATGGTCCGGAGGTAAAGATTGATATATTGGACGAAGGGTTTTGGAGTCCGGGAGTGTTCTGGAGGTACCGGGTGATGACCAGCATGACCGAAAGGTGTTTCGGGAGCCCCGGCAAGTGTTGGGGGGCTTCATGGGCCAAGGGAAGGGGGCAAACCAGCCCACTAAGGGGCTGTGCGCCCCCCTCACCTATTCCCACGTGACCAGGGGGTTTGGGGCGCCCCTTCTAGGGTTCCCACCTCCTGGCTTGGGGGCCAAGTCACCCAAGGGGGAGATCCCATCTGCCCTGGCCGCCGCCCCCCTAGGGGAAACCCTAGGGCGCCTCCCCTACCCCTTGCCCCTATATATATTGGAGGTTTTGGGGCTGCCCAAGACACGAGATGAACTCTCCCAAGGCGCAGCCCTACCTCTCTCCCTCCTCGTCTCTCATAGTGCTTGGCGAAGCCCTGCTAGAGTTCCACGCTCCTCCACCACCACCACGCCGTTGTGCTGCTGCTGGACGGAGTCTTCCTCAACCTCCCCCTCTCTCCTTGCTGGATCAAGGCATGGGAGACGTCCCCGGGCTGTACGTGTGTTGAACGCGGAGGTGCCATCCGTTCGGCACTAGGATCATCGGTGATTTGGATCACGGCGAGTACGACTCCATCAACCCCGTTCACTTGAACGCTTCCGCTTAGAGATCTACAAGGGTATGTAGATGCACTCTCCTTCCCCTCGTTGCTGGTTTCTCCATAGATAGATCTTGGTGACACGTAGGAAAATTTTGAATTTCTGCTACGTTCCCCAACAGTGGCATCATGAGCTAGGTCTATTGCGTAGATTCTATGCACGAGTAGAACACAAAGTAGTTGTGGGTGTTGAATTTGTTCAATATGCTTACCGTTACTAGTCCAATCTTGTTTCGACGGTATTGTGGGATGAAGCGGCCCGGACCAACCTTACACGTACGCTTATGTGAGACCGGTTCCACCGACTGACATGCACTAGTTGCATAAAGTGGCTGGCGGGTGTCTGTCTCTCCCACTTTAGTCGGAACGAATTCGATGAAAAGGGTCCTCATGAAGGGTAAATAGCAATTGGCATATCACGTTGTGGTTTTGCGTAGATAAGAAACGTTCTTGCTAGAAACCCATAGCAGCCACGTAAAACATGCAAACAACAATTAGAGGACGTCTAACTTGTTTTTGCAGGGTATGCTATGTGATGTCATATGGCCAAGAAGAATGTGATGAATGATATGTGATGTATGAGATTGATCATGTTCTTGTAATAGGAATCACGACTTGCATGTCGATGAGTATGACAACCGGCAGGAGCCATAGGAGTTGTCTTTAATTTATTTATGACCTGCGTGTCAACATAAACGTCATGTAATTACTTTACTTTATTGCTAACCGTTAGGCATAGTAGTAGAAGTAATAGTTGGCGAGACAACTTCATGAAGACACGATGATGGAGATCATGATGATGGAGATCATGGTGTCATGCCGGTGACGATGATGATCATGGAGCCCCGAAGATGGAGATTGAAAGGAGCAAAGTGATGATGGCCATATCATGTCACTATTTGATTGCATGTGATGTTTATCATGTTATTACATCTTATTTGCTTAGAACAACGGTAGTAAATAAGGTGATGACTCATTAAAATTTCAAGAAAGTGTTCCCCCTAACTGTGCGCCGTTGCAAAAGTTCGTCGTTTCGAAGCACCACATGATGATCGGGTGTGATAGATTCTTACGTTCACATACAACGGGTGTAAGCCAGATTTACACACGCGGAACACTTAGGTTGACTTGACGAGCCTAGCATGTACAGACATGTCCTCGGAACACAAGAGACCGAAAGGTCGAGCATGAGTCGTATGGTAGATACGATCAACATGAAGATGTTCACCGATGATGACTAGTCCGTCTCACGTGATGATCGGACACGGCCTAGTTGACTCGGATCATGTAATCACTTAGATGACTAGAGGGATGTCTATCTGAGTGGGAGTTCATAAGATGAACTTAATTATCCTGAACATAGTCAAAAGATCTTTGCAAATTATGTCGTAAGCTCGCGCTTTAGTTCTGCAGAGTAAGATACATTCCTAGAGAAAATTTAGTTGAAAGTTGATAGTAGCAATTATGCGGACTAGGTCCGTAAACCGAGGATTGTCCTCGTTGCTTTGTAGAAGGCTTATGTCCTTAATGCACCGCTCAGTGTGCTGAACCTCGAACGTCGTCTGTTGATGTTGCGAACATCTGACATACACGTTTTGATAACTATGTGATAGTTCAGTTGAACGGTTTAGAGTTGAGGCACCGAAGACGTTTTGGAACGTCGCGGAACATATGAAATGTTTCGAGGGCTGAGATTGGAATTTCAGGCTCGTGCCCACGTCAAGAGGTATAAGACCTCCGACGATTTTCTTAGCCTGCAAACTAAGGGAGAAAAGCTCAATCGTTGAGCTTGTGCTCAGATTGTCTGAGTACAAAAATCACTTGAATCGAGTGGGAGTCAATCTTCCAGATAAGATAGTGATGTTTCTCCAAAGTCATTGCCACAAAGCTGCGAGAGCTTCGTGATGAACTATAACATATTAGGGATAGATATGATGATCCTTGAAATATTCGCAATGTTTGACACCGCGAAAGTAGAAATCAAGAAGGAGCATCAATTGTTGATGATTAGTGAAACCACTAGTTTCAAGAAGGGCAAAGGGCAGTTGAACCCAAATCCCGAGACTAAGTGCTTCTGTAATAAGGGGAACAGCCACTGGAGCAGAATTACCCTAGATACTTGGTAGATGAGAAGGCTGTCGATAGAAGTATATTGGATATACATTATGTTAATGTGTACTTTACTAGTACTCCTAGTAGCACCAGGGTATTAGATACCGGTTGGGTTGCTAAGTGTTAGTAACTCGAAATAAAAGCTATGGAATAAACGGAGACTAGCTAAAGGTGAGCTGACGATATGTGTTGGAAGTGTTTCCAAGGTTGATATGATCAAGCATCGCACGCTCCCTCTACCATTGAGATTGGTGTTAAACCTAAATAGTTGTTATTTGGTGTTTGCGTTGAGCATAGACATGATTGGATTATGTCTATCGCAATACGGTTGTTCATTTAAAGAGAATAATAGTTACTCTGTTTATTTGAACAATACCTTCAATGGTCTTGCACCTAAAATGAATGGTTTATTGAATCTCGATCATAGTGATACACATGTTCATGCCAAAAGATATAAGATAGTAACGATAGTACCACCTACTTGTGGCACTGCCGTGTAAGTCATATTGGTATAAAACGCATGAAGAAGCTCCATGTTGATGGATCTTTGGACTCACTCATTTTTGAAAAGGATTGAGTAATGTGAACCATGTCTATTGGTATATACGCATGAAGAAACTCCATGCAGATGGACCATTTGGACTCACTTGATTTTGAATCGCTTGAGACATGCAAATCATACCACATGTGCAAGATGACTAAAAGCTTTGGTTTCAGTAAAATGGAACAAGAAAGCAACTTGTTGGAAGTAACACATTTTGATGTGTGCAGTCCAATGAGTGCTGAGGCACGCAGTGGATATAGTTATGCTCTTACTTCACAGATGATTTGAGTAGATACTGAGCATATTTACTTGATGAAACACAAGTCTGAATTATTGAATGGTTCAAGTAATTTCAGAATGAAGTTGAAGATCGTCGTGGCAAGAGGATAAAATGTCTATGATATGATCATAGAAATAAATATCTGAGTTACGAGTTTGGCACACAATTAAGACACGGTGGAAATTATTTCACAACTAATACCGCCTAGAACACCATAGTGTGATGGTGTGTCCGAACATCATGGTTGCTCCCTATTGGATATGGTGCGTACCGTGATGTTTCTTATCGAATTAC
Organism: Aegilops umbellulata; assembly: GCA_032464435.1. Taxonomy (NCBI): domain Eukaryota; kingdom Viridiplantae; phylum Streptophyta; class Magnoliopsida; order Poales; family Poaceae; genus Aegilops; species Aegilops umbellulata. The sequence continues at coordinate 478,115,605 of CP136055.1, forward strand.
CTCTATCGTTCATGGGCTAAGCATTAGAGACAACCGCACTCACTTTAATAGGGCACCACGCAATTCCGTTTGAGTCGACACCGTATGAACTATGGTTTAGAGAAACCTAAGCTGTCGTTTCTTGAAGGTTTGGGGCTGCGATGCTTATGTGAAAAAAGTTTCAGGCTGATAAGCTCGAACCCAAAGCGGATAAATGCATCTTCATAGGACACCCAATACAGTTGGGTATACCTCCTGTCTCAGATCCGAAAGCAATAGGGATTGTTTTTTAGAATCAGGTCCTTTCTCGAGAAAAAGTTTCTCTCGAAAGAATTGAGTGGGAGGAAGATAGAACTTGATAAGGTTGTTGAACCTTTACTTCAACCAGAGAGTAGCGCAACACAAGAAAAATGTTTCTGTGGCACCTGCCTCAGTTGAAGAGAAAGCTAATGATGATGATCATGGAGCTTCAGATCGAGTTACTATCGAACCTCATAGGTTGACAAAGGTGTGTACAACTTCTAAGTGGTAACCCTGTCTTAAAGGTCACATTGTTGGACAACGATGAACCTACGAGCTATGGAGAAGCGATGGTGGGCCCGGATTCCGAAAAATTGGCTCGAGGCCATAAAATTCGAGAAAGGATCCATATATGAAAACAAAGTGTAGACTTTGGAAGAACTACTTGATGGTCGTAAGGCTGTTAGGTACATGTGGATATTTAAGAAGAAGGCGGACGTGGACGATAATGTCACCGTCTATGAAGCTCAACTTGTGGCGAAGAGTTTTTCACAAGTTCAAGTAGTTGACTACGATGAGATTTTCTCACCCGTAGCGATGCTTAAGTCCGTCGTAATCATGTTAGCATAGGCTGCATTTATGAAATCTGGCAGATGGTTGTCAAAACAAGTTTCCTTACCAGTTTTCGTAAGGAAAGGTTGTATGTGATACAATCAGAAAGTTTTTGTCGATCCTAAGGATGCTAAAAGGTATGCTAGCTCCAGCGATCCTTCCATGGACTAGAGCAAGCATCTCGGAGTCGGAATATATATTTTGATGGAGAAATCAAAAGTTTATGGGTTTATACATAGTTTGTTAGAAACTTGTATTTACAATAAAGTGAGTGGGAGCACTACGACATTTCAGATAAGTATATGTGGATGACATATTGTTGATCCGAAATGATGTAGAATTTCTGGAAAGCATATAGGGTTATTTGAAAGGTGTTTTTCAATGGAGAACCTGGATTAAGCTACTTGAACATTGAGCATCAAGATCTATAAGGATAGATCAAAACGCTTAATGGTACTTTCAAATGAGCACATACCTTGACATGCTCTTGAAGGTGTTCAAGATGGATCAGTCAAAGAAGGAGTTCTTGCCTGAGTTGTAAGGTATGAGTTAAAGCTCGACCACGGCTGGAGAAAGAGGAAGGACGAAGGTCGTCCCCTATACTTTTGTCATAGGCTCTATACGGTATGCCATGCTGAGTACCGCACCTGATGTGTGCCTTGCCACATGTCTGGCAAGAGGGTACAAAGGTGATCTAGGAGTAGATCACCAGATAGCGGTCAAAATTATCCTTAGAGGAATAAGGATATGTTTCTCGGTTATGGAGGTGATAAAGAGTTCAACATAAAGAGTTCCGTCGATGCAAGATTAACACCTATCCGGATAGCTCTGAGTAGAGATACCGGATACGTATAATGGAGCAACAATTTAGAATAGCTCCAAGTAGAATAGTTATTTGAAATGGCTCCAAATATAGCATAGAGATTTGCGAAGTACATACGGATCTGAGTGTTGCAGACCCGTTGACTAAAACCTCTCTCACAAGCAACATGATCAAACCCAGAACTCATTGAGCGTTAATCACATAGTGATGTGAACTACATTATGAACTCTAGTAAACTCTTTGGATGTTGGTCACATGGCGATGTGACCTGTGAATGTTAATCACATGGCGATGTGAACTAGATTATTGACTCTAGTGCAAGTGGGAGACTGTTGGAAATATGCCCTAGAGGCAATAATAAATAGGTTATTATTATATTTCCTTGTTCATGATAAATCGTTTATTATCCATGCTATAATTGTATTGATAGGAAACTCAGATACATGTGTGGATACATAGACAACACCATGTCCCTAGTAAGCCTCTAGTTGACTAACTCGTTGATCAATAGATGGTTATGGTTTCCTGACCATGGACATTGGATGTCGTTGATAACGGGATCACATCATTAGGAGAATCATGTGATGGACAAGACCCAATCCTAAGCCTAGCACAAAGATCGTGTAGTTCGTATGTTAAAGCTTTTCTAATGTCGAGTATCATTTCCTTAGACCATGAGATTGTGCAACTCCCGGATACCGTAGGAATGCTTTGGGTGTGCCAAACGTCACAACGTAACTGGGTGGCTATAAAGGTACACTACAGGTATCTCCGAAAGTGTCTGTTGGGTTGGCATGAATCGAGACTGGGATTTGTCACTCCGTGTGACGGAGAGGTATCTCTGGGCCCACTCGGTAGGACATCATCATAATGTGCACAATGTGATCAAGGAGTTGATCACGGGATGATGTGTTACGGAACGAGTAAAGAGACTTGCCGGTAATGAGATTGAACAAGGTATAGGGATACCGACGATCGAATCTCGGGCAAGTACAATACCGCTAGACAAAGGGAATTGAATACGGGATTGATCGAATCCTCGACATCGTGGTTCATCCGATGAAATCATCGTGGAACATGTGGGAACCAACATGGGTATCCAGATCCCGCTGTTGGTTATTGACCGGAGAACGTCTCGGTCATGTCTGCATGCTTCCCGAACCCGTAGGGTCTACACACTTAAGGTTCGGTGACGCTAGGGTTATAAAGGAAGTTTGTATGTGGTTACCGAATGTTGTTCGGAGTCCCGGATGAGATCCCGGACGTCATGAGGAGTTCCGGAATGGTCCGGAGGTAAAGATTGATATATTGGACGAAGGGTTTTGGAGTCTGGGAGTGTTCTGGAGGTACCGGGTGATGACCAGCATGACCGAAAGGTGTTTCGGGAGCCCCGGCAAGTGTTGGGGGGCTTCATGGGCCAAGGGAAGGGGGCAAACCAGCCCACTAAGGGGCTGTGCGCACCCCTCACCTATTCCCACGTGACCAGGGGGTTTGGGGCGCCCCTTGTAGGGTTCCCACCTCCTGGCTTGGGGGCCAAGTCACCCAAGGGGGAGATCCCATCTGCCCTGGCCGCCGCCCCCCTAGGGGAAACCCTAGGGAGCCTCCCCTCCCCCTTGCCCCTATATATATTGGAGGTTTTGGGGCTGCCCAAGACACGAAATGAACTCTCCCAAGGCGCAACCCTACCTCTCTCCCTCCTCGTCTCTCGTAGTGCTTGGCGAAGCCCTGCTAGAGTTCCACGCTCCTCCACCACCACCACGCCGTTGTGCTGCTGCTGGACGGAGTCTTCCTCAACCTCTCCCTCTCTCCTTGCTAGATCAAGGCATGGGAGACGTCCCCGGGCTGTACGTGTGTTGAACGCAGAGGTGCCGTCCGTTCGGCACTAGGATCATCGGTGATTTGGATCATGGCGAGTACGACTCCATCAACCCCGTTCACTTGAACGCTTCCGCTTAGCGATCTACAAGGGTATGTAGATGCACTCTCCTTCCCCTCGTTGCTGGTTTCTCCATAGATAGATCTTGGTGACACGTAGGAAAATTTTGAATTTCTGCTACGTTCCCCAACAGAAAGGACGTGCGAGAGAGCGATGACCGAGCCAGAGGGAAATCAACTAGGGCAGTTGCGTGGGTTGCAACGATGTTTGGAGTAGTTGTGGGCCGAATGCTACGAAAATATAATCTAAACCGGCCGGAATAAATGCCTACAAAAATTAATCCAAGGTTGGAGTGCCCCTCGCAATGTAAATAGCTCCGGCTTTGCGAGGGATGGAGAGGTAGTAGCTTCAACGTGTGGAAGATACGGTGTGAGAAAGCGAGGTCAATCGAGAGACATATAGATAGAGAGACAAAGTGAGTGTGGTCCGACATTCATTGAACAAATATATATGCTCTAGAGAGATATTGTCCGATTGAGCTTTTTGGCAAGGGTGAGGGTTGTAAGATAGAGCTTGAGAGATGATCCAGTCACAGACGTGTAGATATATTTTGTGCGTGGGAGGAAGCAAGGTCAACCGATCACATAGGGTCGCCGTGCGATCGAAAGAGTGAGACGGGTTGGAGAGAGTGACCTAGATAGACGATGTGCGTGAGAGAGTATACAATGTGAATAGGTTGAATTGGGCTCAAACATGGTGATATATCGTTTTTGTCCGAGAAAGAGCGAGGTCAATCGAGACATACAGAGAGAGAGAGAGAGAGAGAGAGAGAGAGAGAGAGAGAGATTGAGTGAGCGTGGCCCACCATGAGGTCGAAAGAGTGGTGGCGGCTTGGATGGACTGACCTAGATAGACAATCTGCATGAGAGAGTATAGAGTGTGTCGATCGAGGCCCGAACAGGGAGATATATCATTTGTGTGTGTGTGTGTGAAAGAAAACAAGGTTAAATGAGAATCAGATAAAGAGAGCGAGATTGAGCGAGTGTGGCCCGCCGTGCGGAAGAAAGAGTGAGACAGTCTCGAGGGAGTGACCTAGATATACAACGTGCGTGCGTGCGCATGCACGAGAGGTTGGGGGGCCAGATAGGCAATGCATGTATTTAGCGTGAGAGGGTGAGAGGGAGAGGGGGGAGAGAGAGAGAGAGCTCGACATGGGGTGCAATGGCGGGTGTGTGAGGTAAATACATTTGGTAACAGAGTGGAAAAAGGGGGTTGTGTAGTTGAGAGACTTAGAGATTGAAACATGGAGAGAAAGAATGAACGTGTGTTGGAAACCGATAGCTTCCTAAGGTGGTTAGGAGAGGAAGATTGACCGATACAGGAAGTATGGTAGCGTTTGTGCGGGGGGGGGGGGGGGCTAAAAACAACATTTGAATGTACATAGTACGAGACTTAATATCGATGTTTTAATTCGGTGTACATTGTAAGATTTGAACCGAGGACCAGGCATGCGGGTAATTATTTCGAATTCGTGCCATACTAAGTTTCGAAAAGTTGACATTGACTCAGTTTGTTGTGCTATTTTGTAGGTCATATGCTCGAATCCATCCAAAAGTTTTCTCACTACCATGGTGTTCATAATATACATATGAATTTGTATTAAAAAATTAGTGTGGATACAGTGAAATGCGAAATCCACGTTAGAATTGGAGATCGCTACGTGACACACACTCTAATTCAAATAACTAACTACGTGACAAACACTCTTGTTCAAATAACTAATTATGTGACACACACTCTAATCCACGTTAGCGTGGGTACCATTTCGATTTTTTTCAAATAACTCCTCATTAATTAATTTATAGTACTCCCTCTGTTCACTTTTACAAGACCTTGAAGACATTTCAGACAATGTGCAAAATAGTTCATTTTAAGTTGTCTGAAACGACTTACAAAAGTGAACGGATGGAGTATCTCGTTTCGAATGACTAATTATTGCAAGGAAAACACGGGCATGGTAATATATACAGATTCGTTTGCAAATGAAAGAAGATTCGTTTGCATTCTCAAATGTAGGCGCACCAGGCAAACCAGGGTCGTGTCGGGGTGGACGCTGCCTCGGTGCCTTAAAGGCAACTGCCTTTGGGCCACTGACATGTGGGCCAGCGACCTGTTGGGCCCATATGTCATGGACACAAAGGCAGGTGCCTTAAGGCACCGAAGCATAGTCCTGTCGGGGTGGTCGCGTGTGTTGTACGGACGCGTAGCACCCAGCCACCCACCCCCCTCCCCCCCAAAAAAGGACGACGACAATATAAGTCGACAATATAAGTTCGCGCTTCCACGTTTCGAATTGAAATATCTGGCGGCCCCAATTCCAGCCCTGCAAAATCTCTCTTCTCCACCGCCCCCTTCCGCGCCCAGATTGCTCAAATCCCTAATTCGCCCCGAACCCTCGAATCGCCCCTCGTCTCGTCTCTGTCCCCACCATTCCCCACCTCTGTGCCGGACGACGACGACGAAGACGACGGTCGCGCTTCACCACCGCACCGGAGCTACCTCATCTACGCCCTCGTCCATCGCACCGGGTGGTCCACCGACAACATCGGCCGCCGCAACCGACGTGCCTCACAGGCACTGAGTTCAACCGCATCAGGTGCGCTTCATCAACGCCGTCTCCCAGCTCACCGGGGCTACTTCACCGAGCACATCGTCGCACCTCCGCCCGCCGAGGCCGTTGGGGCTTCACCAACGGTCTCGTCCACCGCATCGTAGCGCTCCGCTGCCACTCAAGATCTGCATCCGTGCGCGGCCAGCCAACGCCAGCGCATCACCCTCAACGGCTCTGAAGTGACCCGCACTCTAGCTAGGCGAGCATGCCCAAACGCCGGCCCGAACTAGGTATCCACACATCACTCCCTTGTGCACTATTCTGACGATGTTTGGATATCCTTTCACTGCTCTCTTAGCTTAAAGGCCTATGCAACTCTGACCTTAACTCTTATTTCTTCTGGAGATATCATCTGAAACAAGCAAATCCATATTTTAGCGAAGCATGACGGCGCTACGGGATCTGGTACACATCCTGCAGACCCGTATTAACTTGTAAGTATCTGTCCTCCGGTACAACATCAAGGTCGATTCCTCTTATTTGATCAACCATTCGTTGTGTCAAAAATGCAGAGGGGGATGCAAGGAGCACAAGGCCTGCACATCCAAGCAAGTGGTAACATGGACTTGTACATGGAACATCCCAAGCGCAAGCATAGCTGCAGTGAGCCTGTACAACGAGCTAGCGTCAGTCCCTGCATTTCATTTAATTCGTACTGGCATTCGTGTATGATTTGTGTGCAGTGGCTGATCCACGAATTCAAGTTACCAGGGGCGAACATTTAACTTAAAAAATACGAAGGCACTTGCACTCCGGAAATCAACATAACTTGAGAAATGTGAAGCTACATGCACTTTGAAAACCAGCTAATGATCCAAAGTAGTTCAGATTATAAACACTAAATGATGCAAGCACCAAAAAACACAAAATGCAACATGGTGTACAAGGACTACAAACATGGTCTGTACCTGCTTGAATTATTCGTTCTCTGGCTGAAAATATCGAAGTGTAATTGCACGTATAACCAGTGCGCAAACTGGATATCAATATATCTATCCTGCACAAGTATGCCAATAGTTTCAAACAACAGATTAGAAAAGTATTTATGCTATGTTGTCATGATACGGGGACTTTCTGGTAGATGGCCTCGATGTTTCCTCAAGCTATGAAAATGCACTATAATTTGCTTGTCATCAATGCCTGCATATCTCTGTGTCTCTCAACATAGTAGATCATCATTAGACACTAAATCCTTCAATGAGCTTGCAAAATGCTTGCATTAGATCCCTCATTAGACAGTATATGTTCATCACCAGGAGCATGTAAAATGTTTGAATCAAATCCTTCATTAGCAGTCTGTTCATCAGACACTTCAGGCTCAAGAACAACATGAGCTTGTATGTGTTGGAAATATGCCCTAGAGGCAATAATAAAAGCATTATTATTATATTTCCTTATTCATGATAATTGTCTTTATTCGTGCTATAATTGTGTTATCCGGAAATCGTAATACATGTGTGAATAACAGACAACAATATGTCCCTAGTGAGCCTCTAGTTGACTAGCTCGTTGATCGACAGATAGTCATGGTTTCCTGACTATGGACATTGGATGTCATCGATAACGGGATCACATCATTAGGAGAATGATGTGATGGACAATACCCAATCCTAAACATAGCTTAAGATCGCATAGTTCGTTTGCTAGAGTTTTCCAATGTCAAGTATCCTTTCCTTAGACCATGAGATCGTCTAACTCCCGGATACCGTAGGAGTGCTTTGGGTGTGCCAAACGTCACAACGTAACTGGGTGACTATAAAGGTATACTACGGGTATCTCCAAAAGTGTTTGTTGGGTTGACACGGATCGAGACTGGGATTTGTCACTCCGCTTGACGGAGAGGTATCACCGGGCCCACTCAGTAATGCATCATCATAATGAGCTCAATGTGATCAAAGTGTTTGATCACGGGATCATACATTACGGTACGAGTAAAGTGACTTGCCGGTAACGAGATTGAACGAGGTATTGGGATACCGACGATCGAATCTCGGGCAAGTAAAATACCGATTGACAAAGGGAATCGTATACGGGATTAATTGAATCCTCGACATCGTGGTTCATCCAATGAGATCATCGTGGAGCATGTGGGAGCCAACATGGGTATCCAGATCCCGCTGTTGGTTATTGCCCGAGAGCCGTCTCGGTCATGTCTGCATGTCTCCCGAACCCGTAGGGTCTACACACTTAAGGTTCGGTGACGCTAGGGTTGTGAAGATATGGATATGCAGTAACCCGAATGTTGTTCGGAGTCCCGGATGAGATCCCGGACGTCACGAGGAGTTCCGGAATGGTCCGGAGGTAAAGAATTATATATAGGAAGTGCTGTTTCGGCCATCGGGACAAGTTTCGGGGTTATCGGTATTGTACCGGGACCACCGAAGGGGTCCCGGGGGTCCACCAAGTGGGGCCACCTGCCCTGGTGGGCCACATGGGCCTTAGGGGTGCGCCTTGGCCTGCTTGGGCCAAGGGGAACCAGCCCCAAAGGGCCCATGCGCCTAGGGTTCCATCTAGGAGGAGTCCTAGTGGTGGAAGGCACCTCCTAGATGGCTTGGGGGGAGGGAAACCTCCCTGGCCGCCGCCCCCCTTGGGAGATTAGATCTCCCAGGGCCGGCGCCCCCCCAAGAGGCCTATATAAAGGGGGGAGGGGAGGGGGGCAGCGCACCCATAAGCCCTGGCGCCTCCCTCCTCCCTGCAACACCTCCTCCTCCTCCCGTAGTTGCTTAGCGAAGCCCTGCCGGAGTTCTGCTGCATCCACCACCACGCCGTCGTGCTGCTGGATCTTCATCAACCTCTCCTTCCCCCTTGCTGGATCAAGAAGGAGGAGACGTCACGCTTTCTGTACGTGTGTTGAACACGGAGGTGCCGTCCGTTCGGCACTAGATCATCGGTGAATTGGATCACGGCGAGTACGACTACCTCATCCACGTTCGTTGAACGCTTCCGCTTGCGATCTACAAAGTGGTATGTAGATGCTATCTAATCTTAATGCTCGTTGCTAGATGAACTCATAGATAGATCTTGGTGAAACCGTAGGAAAAATTTTAATTTTCTGCAACGTTCGCCAACAGTGGCATCATGAGCTAGGTCTATGCGTAGTTCTTCTTGCGCGAGTAGAACACAATTTGTTGTGGGCGTAGATGTTGTCAACTTTTCTTGCCGCTACTAGTCTTATCTTGCTTCAGCGGTATTGTGGGATGAAGCGGCCCGGACCAACCTTACACGTACGCTTACGTGAGACCGGTTCCACCGACTAACATGCACTAGTTGCATAAGGTGGCTGGCGGGTGTCTGTCTCTCCTACTTTAGTTGGAGCGGATTCGATGAAAAGGGTCCTTATGAAGGGTAAATAGAAGTTGACAAATCACGTTGTGGCTTTTACGTAGGTAAGAAAACGTTCTTGCTAGAACCCTAATTCAGCCATGTAAAACTTGCAACAACAATTAGAGGACGTCTAACTTGTTTTTGCAGCAAGTGCTTTGTGATATGATATGGCCAAAGTTGTGATGAATGATGAATGATCTATATGTGATGTATGAGATGTTCATGCTATTGTAATAGGAATCACGACTTGCATGTCGATGAGTATGACAACCGGCAGGAGCCATAGGAGTTGTCTTTATTTTTTGTATGACCTGCGTGTCATTGAGAAACGCCATGTAAATTACTTTACTTTATTGCTAAACGCGTTAGCCATAGTAGTAGAAGTAGTAGTTGGCGAGCAACTTCATGGAGACATGACGATGGAGATCATGATGATGGAGATAATGGTGTGAAGCCGGTGACAAGATGATCATGGAGCCCCAAGATGGAGATCAAAGGAGCTATGTTATATTGGCCATATCATGTCTCGTTTATTATTTGATTGCATGTGATGTTTATCATGTTTTGTATCTTGTTTACTTAGAACGACGGTAGTAAATAAGATGATCCCTCATAATAATTTCAAGAAAGTGTTCACCCTAACTGTGCACCGTTGCGACAGTTTGTTGTTTCGAAGCACCACGTGATGATCGGGTGTGATAGATTCTAACGTTCACATACAACGGGTGTAAGACAGATTTACACACGCAAAACACTTAGGTTGACTTGACGAGCCTAGCATGTACAGACATGGCCTCGGAACACAGAAGACCGAAAGGTCAGCATGAGTCGTATAGAAGATACGATCAACATGAAGATGTTCACCGATGTTGACTAGTCCGTCTCACGTGATGATCGGACACGGCCTAGTTGATTCGGATCATGTAATACTTAGATGACTAGAAGAGGGATGTCTATCTAAGTGGGATTTCATTAAATAATTTGATTAAATGAACGTTATTATCATGAACTTAGTCTAAAAAATTTACAATATGTCTTGTAGATCAAATGCCCAACGTAGTCCTCAACTTCAACGCGTTCCTAGAGAAAACCAAGCTGAAAGACGATGGTAGCAACTATACGGACTGGGTCCGGAACCTGAGGATTATCCTCATAACTACCAAGAAAGATTATGTCCTACGAGCACCGCTGGGTGACGCACCTATTCTCCCTGCAGAACAAGACGTTATGAACGCTTGGCAGTCACGCTGCGATGATTACTCCCTCGTTCAGTGCGGCATGCTTTACAGCTTAGAGCGGGGCTCCAAAAGCGTTTTGAGAGACATGGAGCATATGAGATGTTCGAAGAGCTGAAAATGGTTTTCCAAGCTCATGCCCGGGTCGAGAGATATGAAGTCTCCGACAAATTCTTTAGCTGTAAGATGGAGGAAAATAGTTCTGTCAGTGAACACATACTCAAAATGTCTGGGTTGCACAACCGCATGACTCAACTGGAAGTTAATCTCCCGGAGGAAGCGGTCATTGACAGAATCCTCCAGTCGCTTCCACCTAGCTACAAGAGCTTTGTGATGAACTACAATATGCAGGGGATGGTAAAGACCATTCCTGAGGTATATGCTATGCTCAAATCAGCAGAGGTAGAAATCAAGAAGGAGCATCAAGTGTTGATGGTGAATAAAACCACTAAGTTCAAGAAGGGCAAGGGTAAAAAGAACTTCAAGAAGGACGGCAAGGAAGTTGCCGCTCCCGGTAAGCAAGTTGCCGGGAAGAAGCCAAAGAATGGACCTAAGCCCGAGACTGAGTGTTTTTATTGCAAGGGAAGTGGTCACTGGAAGCGGAACTGCCCCAAATACTTAGCGGACAAGAAGGCCGGCAAAACCAAAGGTATATGTGATATACATGTAATTGATGTGTACCTTACCAGTACTCGTAGTAGCTCTTGGGTATTTGATACCGGTGCAGTTGCTCACATTTGTAACTCAAAGCAGGAGCTGCGGAATAAACGGAGACTGGCGAAGGATGAGGTGACGATGCGCGTCGGGAATGGTTCCAAGGTCGATGTGATCGCCGTCGGCACGCTACCTCTACATTTACCTACGGGATTAGTTTTAAACCTCAATAATTGTTATTTAGTGCCAAGTTTGAGCATGAACATTGTGTCTGGATCTCGCTTAATTTGAGATGGCTACTCATTTAAATCCGAGAATAATGGTTGTTCTATTTATATGAGAGATATGTTTTATGGTCATGCTCCAATGGTTAATGGTTTATTCTTAATGAATCTCGTACGTGATGATACACATATTCATAGTGTGAATACCAAAAGAGTTAAAGTTGATAACAATAGTCCCACATATTTGTGGCACTGCCGCCTTTGTCACATAGGTGTCAAACGCATGAAGAAGCTCCATGCAGATGGACTTTTAGAGTCTCTTGATTATGAATCATTTGACACGTGCAAACCATGCCTCATGGGTAAAATGACCAAGACTCCGTTCTCAGGAACAATGGAGCGAGCAACCAACTTATTGGAAATCATACATACCGATGTATGCGGTCCAATGAGTGTTGAGGCTCGCGGTGGCTATCGTTATGTTCTCACCCTCACTGATGACTTGAGTAGATATGGGTATATCTACTTGATGAAACACAAGTCTGAGACCTTTGAAAAGTTCAAGGAATTTCAGAGTGAGGTTGAAAATCAACGTGATAGAAAGATCAAGTTTCTACGATCAGATCGTGGAGGAGAATACTTGAGTCATGAATTTGGCACACACTTAAGAAAATGTGGAATAGTTTCACAACTCACGCCGCCTGGAACACCTCAGCGTAATGGTGTGTCCAGAACGTCGTAATCGCACTCTATTAGATATGGTGCGATCTATGATGTCTCTTACCGACTTACCGCTATCTTTTTGGGGCTATGCTTTAGAGACTACTGCATTCACTTTAAATAGGGCTCCGTCGAAATCCGTTGAGACGACACCGTATGAATTATGGTTTGGGAAGAAACCTAAGCTGTCGTTTCTAAAAGTTTGGGAATGCGATGCTTATGTCAAGAAACTTCAACCTGAAAAGCTCGAACCCAAGTCGGAAAAATGCTTCTTCATAGGATACCCTAAAGAAACTGTTGGGTATACCTTCTACCTCAGATCCGAAGGCAAGATCTTTGTTGCCAAGCATGGATCCTTTCTAGAGAAAGAGTTTCTCTCGAAAGAAGTAATGGGAGGAAAGTAGAACTTGATGAAGTGTTACCTCTTGAACCGGAAAATGGCGAAACTCAAGAAAACGTTTCTGAGGTGCCTGCGCCGACTAGAGAGGAAATTAATGATGATGATCACGATGCTTCTAATCAAGCTCCTACTAAAATTTGAAGGTCCACAAGGACACGTTCCGCACCAGAGTGGTACGGCAACCCTGTCTTGGAAATCATGTTGTTAGACAACGGTGAACCTTCAAACTATGAGGAAGCAATGGCGGGCCCGGATTCCGACAAATGGCTGGAAGCCATGAAATCCGAGATAGGATCCATGTATGAAAACGAAGTATGGACTTTGACTGACTTGCCCGTTGAGCGGCGAGCCATAGAAAATAAATGGATCTTTAAAAAGAAGACAGACGCGGATGGTAATGTGACCATCTATAAAGCTCGGCTTGTCGCTAAGGGTTATCGACAAGTTCAAGGGGTTGACTACGATGAGACTTTCTCACCGGTAGCGAAGCTGAAGTCCGTCCGAATCATATTAGCAATTTCCGCATTCTATGATTATGAAATATGGCAAATGGACGTCAAAACGGCATTCCTTAATGGTTTCCTTAAGGAAGAATTGTATATGATGCAGCCGGAAGGTTTTGTCGATCGTAAGAATGCTAACAAGGTGTGCAAGCTCCAACGCTCGATTTATGGGCTGGTGCAAGCATCTCGGAGTTGGAACACTCGCTTTGATGAGATGATCAAAGCGTTTGGATTTACACAGACTTATGGAGAAGCCTGTGTTTACAAGAAAGTGAGTGGGAGCGCTGTAGCATTTCTCATATTATATGTAGACGACATACTTTTGATGGGAAATGATATAGAACTCTTGGACAACATTAAGGCCTACTTGAATAAGAGTTTTTCAATGAAGGACCTTGGAGAAGCTGCTTATATATTAGGCATCAAGATCTACAGAGATAGATCGGGACGCCTCATAGGTCTTTCACAAAGCACATACCTTGATAAGATATTGAAGAAGTTCAATATGGATCAATCTAAGAAGGGGTTCTTACCTGTGTTACAAGGTGTGAAATTGAGCTCAGCTCAATGTCCGACCACGGCAGAAGATATAGAAGAGATGAGCGTCATCCCCTATGCCTCAGCCATAGGTTCTATTATGTATGCCATGCTGTGTACCAGACCTGATGTAAACCTTGCCGTAAGTTTGGTAGGTAGGTACCAAAGTAATCCCGGCAAGGAACACTGGACAGCGGTCAAGAATATCCTGAAGTACCTGAAAAGGACCAAGGAAATGTTTCTCAATTATGGAGGTGACGAAGAGCTCGTCGTAAAAGGTTACGTCGACGCTAGCTTCGACACAGATCTGGATGACTCTAAGTCACAAACCGTATACGTGTATATTTTGAATGGTGGGGCAGTAAGCTGGTGCAGTTGCAAGCAAAGCGTCGTGGCGGGATCTACATGTGAAGCGGAGTACATGGCAGCCTCGGAGGTAGCACATGAAGCAATTTGGGTGAAGGAGTTCATCACCGACCTCGGAGTCATACCCAATGCATCGGGGCCAATCAAGCTCTTCTGTGACAACACTGGAGCTATTGCACTTGCCAAGGAGCCCAGGTTTCACAAGAAGACCAGGCACATCAAGTGTCACTTCAACTCCATTCGTGAAAATGTTCAAGATGGAGACATAGAGATTTGTAAAGTGCACACAGATCTGAATGTCGCAGATCCGTTGACTAAACCTCTCCCTAAGGCAAAACATGATCAGCACCAGAACCCTATGGGTGTTCGATTCATCACAATGTAACTAGATTATTGACTCTAGTGCAAGTGGGAGACTGTTGGAAATATGCCCTAGAGGCAATAATAAAAGCATTATTATTATATTTCCTTATTCATGATAATTGTCTTTATTCGTGCTATAATTGTGTTATCCGGAAATCGTAATACATGTGTGAATAACAGACAACAATATGTCCCTAGTGAGCCTCTAGTTGACTAGCTCGTTGATCGACAGATAGTCATGGTTTCCTGACTATGGACATTGGATGTCATCGATAACGGGATCACATCATTAGGAGAATGATGTGATGGACAATACCCAATCCTAAACATAGCTTAAGATCGCATAGTTCGTTTGCTAGAGTTTTCCAATGTCAAGTATCCTTTCCTTAGACCATGAGATCGTGTAACTCCCGTATACCGTAGGAGTGCTTTGGGTGTGCCAAACGTCACAACGTAACTGGGTGACTATAAAGGTATACTACGGGTATCTCCAAAAGTGTTTGTTGGGTTGACACGGATCGAGACTGGGATTTGTCACTCCGCTTGACAGAGAGGTATCACCGGGCCCTCTCGGTAATGCATCATCATAATGAGCTCAGTGTGATCAAAGTGTTTGATCACGGGATCATACATTACGGTACGAGTAAAGTGACTTGCCGATAACGAGATTGAACGAGGTATTGGGATACCGACGATCGAATCTCGGGCAAGTAAAATACCGATTGACAAAGGGAATCGTATACGGGATTAATTGAATCCTCGACATCGTGGTTCATCCAATGAGATCATCGTGGAGCATGTGGGAGCCAACATGGGTATCCAGATCCCGCTGTTGGTTATTGCCCGAGAGCCGTCTCGGTCATGTCTGCATGTCTCCCGAACCCGTAGGGTCTACACACTTAAGGTTCGGTGACGCTAGGGTTGTGAAGATATGGATATGCAGTAACCCGAATGTTGTTCGGAGTCCCGGATGAGATCCCGGACGTCACGAGGAGTTCCGGAATGGTCCGGAGGTAAAGAATTATATATAGGAAGTGCTGTTTCGGCCATCGGGACAAGTTTCGGGGTTATCGGTATTGTACCGGGACCACCGAAGGGGTCCCGGGGGTCCACCAAGTGGGGCCACCTGCCCTGGTGGGCCACATGGGCCTTAGGGGTGCGCCTTGGCCTGCTTGGGCCAAGGGGAACCAGCCCCAAAGGGCCCATGCGCCTAGGGTTCCATCTAGGAGGAGTCCTAGTGGTGGAAGGCACCTCCTAGATGGCTTGGGGGGAGGGAAACCTCCCTGGCCGCCGCCCCCCTTGGGAGATTAGATCTCCCAGGGCCGGCGCCCCCCCAAGAGGCCTATATAAAGGGGGTAGGGGAGGGGGGCAGCGCACCCATAAGCCCTGGCGCCTCCCTCCTCCCTGCAACACCTCCTCCTCCTCCCGTAGTTGCTTAGCGAAGCCCTGCCGGAGTTCTGCTGCATCCACCACCACGCCGTCGTGCTGCTGGATCTTCATCAACCTCTCCTTCCCCCTTGCTGGATCAAGAAGGAGGAGACGTCACGCTTTCTGTACGTGTGTTGAACACGGAGGTGCCGTCCGTTCGGCACTAGATCATCGGTGAATTGGATCACGGCGAGTACGACTACCTCATCCACGTTCGTTGAACGCTTCCGCTTGCGATCTACAAAGTGGTATGTAGATGCTATCTAATCTGAATGCTCGTTGCTAGATGAACTCATAGATAGATCTTGGTGAAACCGTAGGAAAAATTTTAATTTTCTGCAACGTTCGCCAACAGTGGCATCATGAGCTAGGTCTATGCGTAGTTCTTCTTGCGCGAGTAGAACACAATTTGTTGTGGGCGTAGATGTTGTCAACTTTTCTTGCCGCTACTAGTCTTATCTTGCTTCAGCGGTATTGTGGGATGAAGCGGCCCGGACCAACCTTACACGTACGCTTACGTGAGACCGGTTCCACCGACTAACATGCACTAGTTGCATAAGGTGGCTGGCGGGTGTCTGTCTCTCCTACTTTAGTTGGAGCGGATTCGATGAAAAGGGTCCTTATGAAGGGTAAATAGAAGTTGACAAATCACGTTGTGGCTTTTACGTAGGTAAGAAAACGTTCTTGCTAGAACCCTAATTCAGCCATGTAAAACTTGCAACAACAATTAGAGGACGTCTAACTTGTTTTTGCAGCAAGTGCTTTGTGATATGATATGGCCAAAGTTGTGATGAATGATGAATGATCTATATGTGATGTATGAGATGTTCATGCTATTGTAATAGGAATCACGACTTGCATGTCGATGAGTATGACAACCGGCAGGAGCCATAGGAGTTGTCTTTATTTTTTGTATGACCTGCGTGTCATTGAGAAACGCCATGTAAATTACTTTACTTTATTGCTAAACGCGTTAGCCATAGTAGTAGAAGTAGTAGTTGGCGAGCAACTTCATGGAGACATGACGATGGAGATCATGATGATGGAGATAATGGTGTGAAGCCGGTGACAAGATGATCATGGAGCCCCAAGATGGAGATCAAAGGAGCTATGTTATATTGGCCATATCATGTCTCGTTTATTATTTGATTGCATGTGATGTTTATCATGTTTTGTATCTTGTTTACTTAGAACGACGGTAGTAAATAAGATGATCCCTCATAATAATTTCAAGAAAGTGTTCACCCTAACTGTGCACCGTTGCGACAGTTTGTTGTTTCGAAGCACCACGTGATGATCGGGTGTGATAGATTCTAACGTTCACATACAACGGGTGTAAGACAGATTTACACACGCAAAACACTTAGGTTGACTTGACGAGCCTAGCATGTACAGACATGGCCTCGGAACACAGAAGACCGAAAGGTCAGCATGAGTCGTATAGAAGATACGATCAACATGAAGATGTTCACCGATGTTGACTAGTCCGTCTCACGTGATGATCGGACACGGCCTAGTTGATTCGGATCATGTAATACTTAGATGACTAGAAGAGGGATGTCTATCTAAGTGGGATTTCATTAAATAATTTGATTAAATGAACGTTATTATCATGAACTTAGTCTAAAAAATTTACAATATGTCTTGTAGATCAAATGCCCAACGTAGTCCTCAACTTCAACGCGTTCCTAGAGAAAACCAAGCTGAAAGACGATGGTAGCAACTATACGGACTGGGTCCGGAACCTGAGGATTATCCTCATAACTGCCAAGAAAGATTATGTCCTACGAGCACCGCTGGGTGACGCACCTATTCTCCCTGCAGAACAAGACGTTATGAACGCTTGGCAGTCACGCTGCGATGATTACTCCCTCATTCAGTGCGGCATGCTTTACAGCTTAGAGCGGGGCTCCAAAAGCGTTTTGAGAGACATGGAGCATATGAGATGTTCGAAGAGCTGAAAATGGTTTTCCAAGCTCATGCCCGGGTCGAGAGATATGAAGTCTCCGACAAATTCTTTAGCTGTAAGATGGAGGAAAATAGTTCTGTCAGTGAACACATACTCAAAATGTCTGGGTTGCACAACCGCATGACTCAACTGGAAGTTAATCTCCCGGAGGAAGCGGTCATTGACAGAATCCTCCAGTCGCTTCCACCTAGCTACAAGAGCTTTGTGATGAACTACAATATGCAGGGGATGGTAAAGACCATTCCTGAGGTATATGCTATGCTCAAATCAGCAGAGGTAGAAATCAAGAAGGAGCATCAAGTGTTGATGGTGAATAAAACCACTAAGTTCAAGAAGGGCAAGGGTAAAAAGAACTTCAAGAAGGACGGCAAGGAAGTTGCCGCTCCCGGTAAGCAAGTTGCCGGGAAGAAGCCAAAGAATGGACCTAAGCCCGAGACTGAGTGTTTTTATTGCAAGGGAAGTGGTCACTGGAAGCGGAACTGCCCCAAATACTTAGCGGACAAGAAGGCCGGCAAAACCAAAGGTATATGTGATATACATGTAATTGATGTGTACCTTACCAGTACTCGTAGTAGCTCTTGGGTATTTGATACCGGTGCAGTTGCTCACATTTGTAACTCAAAGCAGGAGCTGCGGAATAAACGGAGACTGGCGAAGGATGAGGTGACGATGCGCGTCGGGAATGGTTCCAAGGTCGATGTGATCGCCGTCGGCACGCTACCTCTACATTTACCTACGGGATTAGTTTTAAACCTCAATAATTGTTATTTAGTGCCAAGTTTGAGCATGAACATTGTGTCTGGATCTCGCTTAATTTGAGATGGCTACTCATTTAAATCCGAGAATAATGGTTGTTCTATTTATATGAGAGATATGTTTTATGGTCATGCTCCAATGGTTAATGGTTTATTCTTAATGAATCTCGTACGTGATGATACACATATTCATAGTGTGAATACCAAAAGAGTTAAAGTTGATAACAATAGTCCCACATATTTGTGGCACTGCCGCCTTTGTCACATAGGTGTCAAACGCATGAAGAAGCTCCATGCAGATGGACTTTTAGAGTCTCTTGATTATGAATCATTTGACACGTGCAAACCATGCCTCATGGGTAAAATGACCAAGACTCCGTTCTCAGGAACAATGGAGCGAGCAACCAACTTATTGGAAATCATACATACCGATGTATGCGGTCCAATGAGTGTTGAGGCTCGCGGTGGCTATCGTTATGTTCTCACCCTCACTGATGACTTGAGTAGATATGGGTATATCTACTTGATGAAACACAAGTCTGAGACCTTTGAAAAGTTCAAGGAATTTCAGAGTGAGGTTGAAAATCAACGTGATAGAAAGATCAAGTTTCTACGATCAGATCGTGGAGGAGAATACTTGAGTCATGAATTTGGCACACACTTAAGAAAATGTGGAATAGTTTCACAACTCACGCCGCCTGGAACACCTCAGCGTAATGGTGTGTCCAGAACGTCGTAATCGCACTCTATTAGATATGGTGCGATCTATGATGTCTCTTACCGACTTACCGCTATCTTTTTGGGGCTATGCTTTAGAGACTACTGCATTCACTTTAAATAGGGCTCCGTCGAAATCCGTTGAGACGACACCGTATGAATTATGGTTTGGGAAGAAACCTAAGCTGTCGTTTCTAAAAGTTTGGGAATGCGATGCTTATGTCAAGAAACTTCAACCTGAAAAGCTCGAACCCAAGTCGGAAAAATGCTTCTTCATAGGATACCCTAAAGAAACTGTTGGGTATACCTTCTACCTCAGATCCGAAGGCAAGATCTTTGTTGCCAAGCATGGATCCTTTCTAGAGAAAGAGTTTCTCTCGAAAGAAGTAATGGGAGGAAAGTAGAACTTGATGAAGTGTTACCTCTTGAACCGGAAAATGGCGAAACTCAAGAAAACGTTTCTGAGGTGCCTGCGCCGACTAGAGAGGAAATTAATGATGATGATCACGATGCTTCTAATCAAGCTCCTACTAAAATTTGAAGGTCCACAAGGACACGTTCCGCACCAGAGTGGTACGGCAACCCTGTCTTGGAAATCATGTTGTTAGACAACGGTGAACCTTCAAACTATGAGGAAGCAATGGCGGGCCCGGATTCCGACAAATGGCTGGAAGCCATGAAATCCGAGATAGGATCCATGTATGAAAACGAAGTATGGACTTTGACTGACTTGCCCGTTGAGCGGCGAGCCATAGAAAATAAATGGATCTTTAAAAAGAAGACAGACGCGGATGGTAATGTGACCATCTATAAAGCTCGGCTTGTCGCTAAGGGTTATCGACAAGTTCAAGGGGTTGACTACGATGAGACTTTCTCACCGGTAGCGAAGCTGAAGTCCGTCCGAATCATATTAGCAATTTCCGCATTCTATGATTATGAAATATGGCAAATGGACGTCAAAACGACATTCCTTAATGGTTTCCTTAAGGAAGAATTGTATATGATGCAGCCGGAAGGTTTTGTCGATCGTAAGAATGCTAACAAGGTGTGCAAGCTCCAACGCTCGATTTATGGGCTGGTGCAAGCATCTCGGAGTTGGAACATTCGCTTTGATGAGATGATCAAAGCGTTTGGATTTACACAGACTTATGGAGAAGCCTGTGTTTACAAGAAAGTGAGTGGGAGCACTGTAGCATTTCTCATATTATATGTAGACGACATACTTTTGATGGGAAATGATATAGAACTCTTGGACAACATTAAGGCCTACTTGAATAAGAGTTTTTCAATGAAGGACCTTGGAGAAGCTGCTTATATATTAGGCATCAAGATCTACAGAGATAGATCGGGACGCCTCATAGGTCTTTCACAAAGCACATACCTTGATAAGATATTGAAGAAGTTCAATATGGATCAATCTAAGAAGGGGTTCTTACCTGTGTTACAAGGTGTGAAATTGAGCTCAGCTCAATGTCCGACCACGGCAGAAGATATAGAAGAGATGAGCGTCATCCCCTATGCCTCAGCCATAGGTTCTATTATGTATGCCATGCTGTGTACCAGACCTGATGTAAACCTTGCCGTAAGTTTGGTAGGTAGGTACCAAAGTAATCCCGGCAAGGAACACTGGACAGCGGTCAAGAATATCCTGAAGTACCTGAAAAGGACCAAGGAAATGTTTCTCAATTATGGAGGTGACGAAGAGCTCGTCGTAAAAGGTTACGTCGACGCTAGCTTCGACACAGATCTGGATGACTCTAAGTCACAAACCGTATACGTGTATATTTTGAATGGTGGGGCAGTAAGCTGGTGCAGTTGCAAGCAAAGCGTCGTGGCGGGATCTACATGTGAAGCGGAGTACATGGCAGCCTCGGAGGTAGCACATGAAGCAATTTGGGTGAAGGAGTTCATCACCGACCTCGGAGTCATACCCAATGCATCGGGGCCAATCAAGCTCTTCTGTGACAACACTGGAGCTATTGCACTTGCCAAGGAGCCCAGGTTTCACAAGAAGACCAGGCACATCAAGTGTCACTTCAACTCCATTCGTGAAAATGTTCAAGATGGAGACATAGAGATTTGTAAAGTGCACACGGATCTGAATGTCGCAGATCCGTTGACTAAACCTCTCCCTAAGGCAAAACATGATCAGCACCAGAACCCTATGGGTGTTCGATTCATCACAATGTAACTAGATTATTGACTCTAGTGCAAGTGGGAGACTGTTGGAAATATGCCCTAGAGGTAATAATAAAAGCATTATTATTATATTTCCTTATTCATGATAATTGTCTTTATTCGTGCTATAATTGTGTTATCCGGAAATCGTAATACATGTGTGAATAACAGACAACAATATGTCCCTAGTGAGCCTCTAGTTGACTAGCTCGTTGATCGACAGATAGTCATGGTTTCCTGACTATGGACATTGGATGTCATCGATAACGGGATCACATCATTAGGAGAATGATGTGATGGACAAGACCCAATCCTAAACATAGCTTAAGATCGCATAGTTCGTTTGCTAGAGTTTTCCAATGTCAAGTATCCTTTCCTTAGACCATGAGATCGTCTAACTCCCGGATACCGTAGGAGTGCTTTGGGTGTGCCAAACGTCACAACGTAACTGGGTGACTATAAAGGTATACTACGGGTATCTCTGAAAGTGTCTGTTGGGTTGACATGGATCGAGACTGGGATTTGTCACTCCGCTTGACAGAGAGGTATCACCGGGCCCTCTCGGTAATGCATCATCATAATGAGCTCAGTGTGATCAAAGTGTTTGATCACGGGATCATGCATTACGGTACGAGAAAAAGTGACTTGCCGATAACGAGATTGAACGAGGTATTGGGATACCGACGATCGAATCTCGGGCAAGTAAAATACCGATTGACAAAGGGAATCGTATACGGGATTAATTGAATCCTCGACATCGTGGTTCATCCGATGAGATCATCGTGGAGCATGTGGGAGCCAACATGGGTATCCAGATCCCGTTGTTGGTTATTGCCCGAGAGCCGTCTCGGTCATGTCTGCATGTCTCCCGAACCCGTAGGGTCTACACACTTAAGGTTCGGTGACACTAGGGTTGTGAAGATATGGATATGCAGTAACCCGAATGTTGTTCGGAGTCCCGGATGAGATCCCGGACGTCACGAGGAGTTCCGGAATGGTCCGGAGGTAAAGAATTATATATAGGAAGTGCTGTTTCGGCCATCGGGACAAGTTTCGGGGTTATCGGTATTGTACCAGGACCACCGAAGGGGTCCCGGGGGTCCACCAAGTGGGGCCACCTGCCCTGGTGGGCCACATGGGCCTTAGGGGTGCGCCTTGGCCTGCTTGGGCCAAGGGGAACCAGCCCCAAAGGGCCCATGCGCCTAGGGTTCCATCTAGGAGGAGTCCTAGTGGTGGAAGGCACCTCCTAGATGGCTTGGGGGGAGGGAAACCTCCCTGGCCGCCGCCCCCCTTGGGAGATTAGATCTCCCAGGGCCGGCGCCCCCCCAAGAGGCCTATATAAAGGGGGGAGGGGAGGGGGGCAGCGCACCCATAAGCCCTGGCGCCTCCCTCCTCCCTGCAACACCTCCTCCTCCTCCCGTAGTTGCTTAGCAAAGCCCTGCCGGAGTTCTGCTGCATCCACCACCACGCCGTCGTGCTGCTGGATCTTCATCAACCTCTCCTTCCCCCTTGCTGGATCAAGAAGGAGGAGACGTCACGCTTTCCGTACGTGTGTTGAACACGGAGGTGCCGTCCGTTCGGCACTAGATCATCGGTGAATTGGATCACGGCGAGTACGACTACCTCATCCACGTTCGTTGAACGCTTCCGCTTGCGATCTACAAAGTGGTATGTAGATGCTATCTAATCTGAATACTCGTTGCTAGATGAACTCATAGATAGATCTTGGTGAAACCGTAGGAAAAATTTTAATTTTCTGCAACGTTCGCCAACAGTATGTTTGCACCGGAAACTTGATTAGATACATCAGATTCAGTCAGTTCAGTATTGATTGGGGGAGTTATAAAATAAGTAGAAATTGGTTTCATTTTCTCATAGATTCCCTACATACAAGCAGTTTTACAACACCGTCAGGTTTAACTATTGGCCAAAAATTGAAGAGTTGAATTAGATATAATCAGGGATGTGATGTACCTGCTCGTTGCGCATGCTACTCTTGCAAGCTGCGATTGTCCAATTGCGCAAGCTCGATGCCATGCACGTGCTGCCGCCGCTGCCTCCCACGCAGGCTACACCCAGGGTTGGATCTTCATATTCTTGTCCTTCCGTTCGCTTGAAGCCCGGCGACCGCCCTCCAACGAGGGCGCGAGGAAGTGTTGTGTCGGTCTGGCCAGCGGCGGCTAGGTTAGGAGCGAACCAGACTGGAGGCTGGAGCGAATGAATTGGGATTTGTCCTACTGTCGATCGATATGGGAGGTGCTCGCTTGGGCCGTGAGCCTGCTATAGGGCCTGCCTTGCACTTATGTTACTGGCCCATCCAAATTGAAACATATTTCTTCATTTTTTACATTACCTGCTCGTGCGTTGGGATGAACAAACCTAGCGTGGGCCAACCTGGACGACTCAAACTAGGTGCACACTTTCCAGCCACCTGAGGCGGCCGCCCATACCAGCCCCTATGGTGGCGTCACCCCTTTTTGCGTGTATGATTGGATAGTGAAAAATATTCTAGTGGCGCTTTTGATTTACCCACAGAATGGTTGAATTGCTTGTTTCTATGAACCGAGTTCGCCAATAATGTGAAGGATGCCAGTCCTTTCATCCAATTGTTGATTGCTTAGATCTCGATATGCCAAAAGTATTCGCATGAAATATACAGTAAAAGCTAGTGTGATGTGTTTGGCTACAACTAGTCTGACTACACGTCCTCATATAACATATCAAGGACGCACCATCTGTCATGACCAGTTTTCCAATAAAATGCTTATTGAGTAAACCGATCTTTTGTGTCCAGTGTGAGAAAGATCCTCCTTACTGGTAGACAAAATCTTGATACAGTAAGCCAGTAGCATTAAATATATTACAGGGTCGAGCTAAGGATGCTCAACAATTTATTACAAGCACGCCAATAATTATACATAATGCCGGATATGACACAATGGTGTGGTGGCATACTACTGACTCGAGATAAAAGTGGTGGTGGAATATCACAGTGGAGTGGATAACACGAATCCTAAACTGGCAGCTCATCGAGCGTCGAGGTGAGGCTCGATGAATTTATTCGGGTAGCGGAAGCATATATAATACAGTAACCAAATCCAGGATCACTCGAGACTGACTGGGACTCCTCTAGGCGTCGGACTCGCTATCGAAGTCTTCATCCATGAGATCGCCTTCGTCAACATCTGGCCAAATCAACAAGCCAGGCGAGTACTTTGAAAGTACTCGCAAGACAGTTCGGACATAAGATATAACAAATGCATGCATGAATGCGTCATGAGTAATTAGTAATGCACATTCAATTTAATAAATATTGGCACAACATGGTAAGTAAAAAAAAAGGAGTCGGGCGGTAGTATTCCCGAAATCCCAACAAAATAACTGAAAACCGATCGTGTGTCTGGAGCGACGCCTCGAAGGGTGAACAAATAAATAATCATGCCGTAGTCGGGCGTCTAAGCGACACCATGTAAAGGGCTTATATTGAAAAGAAAATGACATGCGTGCCACAGTTGGACGTCTGAGCGACATCGCAGAAAGGGCTTATATCGCAAGTAAATAACAAGCGTGCCACAGTCGGACGTCTGAGCGACATCACAGAAAGGGCTTATATCGAAAGTAAATAACAAGCGTGCCACAGTCGGACGTCTGAGCGACATCACAGAAAGGGCTTATATCGAAAGTAAATAACAAGCGTGCCACAGTCGGACGTCTGAGCGACATCACAGAAAGGGCTTATATCAAAAGTAAAGAAAAAGTGTGCCACAGTCGGACGTCTAAGCGACATCGCAGAAAGGGCTTAAATTTCATTATTCATATCTGTTAAACTCACAAAGATATAATACTCATAGGAAATATTCAACACATAATAATAAACGGGTTAGTCCATCCACAGGAATAAACATTTAACCGGACTTAACACTCATGTGGTTCACCGGAGTTTTTGTCACTGAGACTGAAATTTGACAAGATAAGTTGAACACAGTACTTGGACATGGATAAGATGATTCAAGGATTTTTGACTCTGCAGAGTTTGTACTAAATTACCCACAGCCAACGGATTTCCGTAGTCACGAAGGACTAGTTCCGTTTACGGTATTTCGGAAGAAACACATCTAACCAGTACACACCCATCCCACCTCACGATGCCAGGAATCACCCTAGACAGCGTTCAAGAAAAACTATGAGACGGGGAGATCACAATCTTGAATAGCATGGGATCAAATTTATATACGCGCGCTCTAAGGGGTGCCCCCCTCTCGGTCCCAATCGGAAACACCCATGCCCCCTGACCGGATGACTGGCTTTAATCCAGGGCCATGGAACCCTCATCACGGCCTCTCGATTTGGTGTGTACCAGGAAAGCGGTTTGCAACTTACTAAGCCATATTCCTTGCGGAAAACATTTGGTAGTACAGGAAGGGAAAACAGATGGAAACTGGACTGATTCATGTTGACACTAGAGTCAAATAGTCTGGCATAAGACTGGCATGCTACAACACTACCATCTTACCCATTCTCATGCCATCACATGGCCATGCAAACTCACATCCAACAACTTATGGATTTTCGAAACTCACTTGCCTCAACTTTGCATGTAATATGACATTCATTAATATGCTCATAAACATGCCATGAAACTACTTAATGCAAACATGCCAAAGACACTCATCATATCAACAGTTCAAACATGCTTGCCTGGTTCAGAGCAGTCGGAGCCTAGCTCGGTGAAGTTCGCGGTTCCGTCACCTCCTTCGGTATCTACGGTATAAAGAAACATACGTGCTAACGTAAATACCGTGAGGTGCGCAAAAGAAATTCCAAATATTTTTCAAATAAATATGATAAAAAAGCTAGACAAAAATTTAAAGAGGACAGAAAAAGAATCAATCAAAAATCATTTCCTGTTTAAATGTTATAAGGGTTTTAATCCAGGGACCTTTCTGTAATGAAACAGAAACTTCTCAGGGTTCATTGTATAAAACCGAAGACGTTTCGTTTGAGAATACGCCGGCCCAGAAGGGGAGACGTACTTTGGCAGAAGACGCTTTCAGAAAACGTTTCGTTTAAAAGAAAAGAGAGGCTGACGGGGGGGGGGGGGTCCCACCTGTCAGGTTTGAAATTTCAAACGAGGAAGAAACAGAGCTCGTCGGCGCCCGAGAGCTGCGGTGGTCGCCGGCGGCGATCCACGGCGAGTTAGGAGGATCGGAGAGTACCTACGTGCTCAGTGTGTCCTTCCGCGTCGGTGGGTGGTGGTGGTGGTCGTCGGCGAGCACCACGTCGACGGCGGTCCTTGCTCTGGAGGACGGCGGCTCGGGTGGAGTTGGATCTTGTCGGGGGGGGGGTGTGGAGGTCAAATTGAAGCCTGGGTTAGATCACTGGGTGCTCGAGGAGACTACTGACGAGGTTTGGGCCGCGGGGATGGCCTCACCGGAGTGGATCGAGCTGGTGGCCTAGGCGGATCGGGACGACCGAAGTTGGTGGAGGAGACCTCCTCGAGGTCCTCCTAGTGGCTTGGCGGGGTTCTGGTGGGGTGCAGTGGTGGTGCGTGCTCGAGAACGAGTTCGGGACTCCTTTTTATAGGCGATCCGAGGCGGTGGCCGTGAACGGGGATCTCTGGCGATGGTTACGGCGGCGCAGAGCTTGGTCGGGAAGTTTAGGGGGTTGGGCATCAACGTGGAGGTCCACCGGTTCCATTTAGGTGCTAACCAAACTTGGATTAGGGCTCTGGGTGGCTTCGACGGAATGGCGCGGCGCGGGCCCGTTGGCGGCAGATGGCGTGCCCTGTGCTTGCCGGGCCACGACGACGGTGCTGCGGTGTGCGCTGGCGTGCATGAGGCCACGCGGAGAGCTAGGGAGCGTTGGGCGGCGCCGAACGGCGTTGCGAGCTAGCGCTGGCTCCTGTTGGCCGCCACGGGTGGCTCTGCCACCACAGAGGCTGCCGGCGTCGGCGATGCTCGCTGCCACCGACACCTGCGCCCGTCCAAGAGGGCGTGCGGTGCTCTGGCCAGGGAGGAGAGGCCGTGCGCAACACGCCAGGGTGCACTGGTGATCGATGACAAGCCACTGACGAAAAACGACACCGACTGAACTCTGAAACTCTGAACTTTCTGAAAGTGCACAGTAACAGTGCCGACCAAGTGTTCGACGAAATGATTTTGGCATGTGGGGAATTTTCCTTGAGCTGATTTTTGGTGGGGTGGCCTCTCATTGCATTTGGGGGCTGCCTGAATTTTGGTAGAATTTTTGGGGAAGAGAAGATATGAATTTCACCAGATTTGACAAATCTGGTCCAAATTTGCAGAGGTTGAAACTTGAAAATGATGAAAAGAGGAAGAGTGGATCTTGATGGATCTATGTTGGGGGTGCTATGGACTATCCAAAGGAGTTGGTTTGAGATCAAAACTCAAAGGAAGTCAGGTACTTCCTTTGTAAGTCATCTAGGCTTAAAATAATTGACAGAATTGTTTTGGGGAATAGAATAAATGAAATAAAATCCAAAAATGGGTTGGACTTGTTGGAACAGAAAGCTTGGATTGCCCCAAAGTGGAAGGAGGGGTTTTGGGAGGTTTTACCACATGAGGCATGGTAAAACCATGGGTGGTTTCAAAAATGAAAGAAGCCCCAAAACTCATAGGATTTCTTCAAATAAATAAATTCAAAAAAAAATATTTGAGAAGGGAACAATCAGAAGAAAGGTTTTTAATAATCAAACACCAGAGTTGAAGAAGATACAAAAAAAATCCTTGCCAGGGGAATTTTTTTTGAGAGAGAGGTTTTTGGAAGGATTTAAATGACCTTCTTCAAAACCAACAAAGTTTTTGTTGAAAATTAAATAAAATTTCTTGGAGTGTCACAACACCTACCCCCTTAGGAAAAATCTCGTCCCCGAGATTTCAGCTGATCCTCAAATAAGTGTGGGTGCTCTGTCCGAAGAAAATCCTCTCTTTCCCAAGTTGCTTCACTCTCGGTGTGATTGCTCCATTGAACTCTGAAAAACCTGGTGGTTTTCTGTCGGGTCCTCCTTTCAGACTCCTCCAATATTCTTACAGGACGTTCCCGATAGGTGAGGTCTGGTTGCACGCCAATGTTCTCGTGTGATACTTGCTTCTCTGGGTTGCTTACACATTTCCTCAATTGAGAGACGTGGAACACGTCGTGGACGTCTGACAGCTCCTTGGGTAGGTCTAGCTGATAGGCTACAGTGCCTCTCCGTGCAACCACACAGAAGGGTCCAATAAATCTTGGTGCTAGCTTTCCTTTAACCATGAACCGTTGCAGGCCCCTCATAGGGGACACTCGTAGGTACACATATTCGCCGGGTTCAAAGCTGACTTCACGGTGCTTTTGATCGTAATAGCTCTTTTGTCGACTTAGCGCTGTCTTGAGTCGGTCCCTGATGAGTCTGACTTTCTCTTCAGCTTCCTTGAGCATGTCTGGGCTGAAGATACGGCTGTCACCTGTCTCTGACCAATTTAATGGGGTACGACACCTCTGTCCGTATAGGGCTTCAAAAGGTGCCATTTGTAGGCTGGATTGGTAACTGTTGTTGTATGCGAACTCGGCATATGGCAGGCTTTCTTCCCAACTGGTTCCATAGGTGAGGACACATGCCCTCAGCATGTCCTCTAGAATTTGGTTCACACGTTCAGTTTGTCCATCAGTCTGGGGGTGGTAGGCTGTACTGAATGCTAGCTGAGTTCCCAGAGCCTGTTGTAAATGATCCCAGAATTTCGAGACGAACTGAGTGCCTCTATCGGATATTATAGTCTTCGGAACTCCATGCAGACAAACTATACGGGAGAGATAAATCTTGGCAAGCTTCTGAGTGGTGTGGGTTGTCTTCACTGGAATGAAATGTGCCACCTTGGTTAATCTATCGGTGATGACCCATATGGCATCATTCCAGCATTGTGACCGAGGTAGTCCGACAATGAAATCCATCCCTATTTCGTCCCATTTCCACTCAGGTATTCTGTTCGGTTGCAGTAGTCCGGCTGGTCTTTGATGCTCAGCTTTTATGCGTTGACAAGAATCGCAACATGCAATGAAGGTGGCTATATCCCTCTTCATAACGTGCCACCAAAATCTTTCTTGAATGTCCTTATACATTTTGGTTCCTCCAGGGTGGATCGAATATGGAGCGATGTGGGCTTCAGCTAGAATTTGCTGTTTGAGTTCCTCTATATTTGGCACGCAGAGTCTGTCTCCGTACCATAATATTCCCTCATCGTCTATGACGAATTCCGAGGCCTTGCCCATACTCACCTTTCTTTTAATGCCTTCGATGCTGGGGTGTCCATGCTGAGCTTCCTTAATCCTCTCCACAAGGTTGGGTTGTACTTCCAAATTTGTTATGGTGCCTTCCGTGACCATCATCAAGTTGAGTTTGGCAAACTCTTGTTGGAATTCAGGTCTCAAGCCTTGCAGACTATTGTGGTCCGAGCTGGGGTTCCGACTAAGAGCATCTGCCACTACATTTGCTTTTCCTGGATGATAGTGGATACCAACATCATAATCTTTTACCAATTCCAACCAGCGTTGTTGCCGTAAATTGAGTTCTGGCTGTGTGAAAATATACTTGAGACTTTTATGGTCTGTATATATTTCACAACGATTTCCAAGTAAGAAATGCCTCCATTCCTTGAGTGCATGAATGACTGCTGCCAATTCTAAGTCATGAGTGGGATAATTTTCTTCATGCTTGCGAAGTTGCCTTGAAGCGTATGCGACAACTTTGCCTTCTTGCATCATACGCATCCAAGACCCTTTCGGGATGCGTCACAATACACTTCAAAATTGTTGTGTATGTCTGGCACAATTAATACTGGTGCTGTCGTTAGTTTCCTTTTTAGTTCTTGGAAACTTTTCTCGCAAGCTTCCATCCATTCAAACTTCTTGTCTTTCTTGAGTAACTGCGTCATTGGCTTGGCTATGGTGGAGACTCCTTCAATAAATCTTCGGTAGTATCCTGCCATTCCCAAGAAACTTCGTACATCCGTTACACTGGCTGGTGGTTTCCAGCCAAGTACGGCTTTGACTTTTTCCGGGTCTACGACAATACCTTCTTGGGTCAGTACGTGGCCCAGAAAACCTACCTGTCTTAGCCAAAATTCACACTTGCTGAACTTGGCGTACAATTGATGTTTCCTGAGTTCTCCTAGTACAATTCTGAGATGTTCAGCGTGCTCTTCTGGTGTCTTGGAGTATATCAGAATATCGTCGATGAATACCACAAAAAACTTGTCCATAAACTTCATAAATATTTTGTTCATGAGGTGAACAAAATATGCGGGGGCATTTGTTAGTCCAAATGGCATTACTGTGAACTCATACAGTCCGTATCTGGAGGTGAAGGCTGTCTTGGGGATATCTTCTGTTCGTACTTTTAATTGATGGTATCCCGACCTTAAGTCAATTTTTGAGAAGACCTTGGCCTGAGTGAGCTGATCAAATAAATCATTTATCTGTGGCATCGGGTATTTTTTCTTGATTGTGACCATGTTAAGTGCTCGATAGTCTATGCACAATCTCAGTGTTCCATCCTTCTTTTTGGCAAATAAAATAGGTGAACCCCAAGGTGAGGAGCTGGCTCAAATATATCCTTTGTCCAGTAATTCTTTTATTTGCTTCTTCAATTCTACCAACTCGGATGGTGCCATTCTGTATGGTTTCTTGTATATGGGGGTGGTTCTTGGTGCTAGCTCAATGCTGAATTCTATATCTCGGTCTGGTGGCATGCCTGGTAGTTCTTCGGGAAATACGTCTGGATATTCACACACTACTGGAAACTTCCTTAATTCAGAAACGTCCACCTTGTTCAATCTCGGTTGCCGGGATATTTTTCTCTCTTTGGTTGAAACTTGTCTTCCCGCGGTGGTGGGTGAGAATTACGGTCCAGTTGAAGCAGCCAATAAAACCTTTGTTGGTGGTTAACCAATCCATCCCTAGGATGACATCTAGTCCTTTATTTTCCAATACAATAAGGTTGGCGTGAAACTTCAATCCTTCGAACTCAATAACCACACCTTGGCAGTAACTCTGAGTAACTTGCTTAATCCCAGGGGACTTGATGATCATGGATTTTTCCAAGGGAAACATCGAAAAATTATTTTGGAACGCAAAACTTTTTGAAATGAATGAGTGAGAAGCTCCAGAATCAAACAAAACCATGGCAGGTATTGTGTTGACAAGAAACGTATCGAGTACGATATCCGGGGCATTCTGTGCTTCCTCTTTGGTCACGTGGTTCAGATGACCCTTCCTGTGGTTGTTATTGTTGTTGAAATTGTTTCGCTTGGGTGCTGAATAATTGCGACCGTTGTTCGGCTTTGGGGTCGAGTTCCTTGGCTTGGAGTGTTGGAAATATGCCCTAGAGGCAATAATAAATAGGTTATTATTATATTTCCTTGTTCATGATAAATCGTTTATTATCCATGCTAGAATTGTATTGATAGGAAACTCAGATACATGTGTGGATACATAGACAACACCACGTCCCAAGTAAGCCTCTAGTTAACTAGCTCGTTGATCAATAGATGGTTACGGTTTCCTGACCATGGACATTGGATGTCATTGATAATGGGATCACATCATTAGAAGAATGATGTGATGGACAAGACCCAGTCCTAAGCCTAGCACAAAGATCATGTAGTTCGTATGCTAAAGCTTTTCTAATGACAAGTATCATTTCCTTAGACCATGAGATTGTGCAACTCTCGGATACCGTAGGAATACTTTGGGTGTGCCAAACGTCACAACGTAACTGG
Source organism: Aegilops umbellulata (assembly GCA_032464435.1). NCBI lineage: Eukaryota > Viridiplantae > Streptophyta > Magnoliopsida > Poales > Poaceae > Aegilops > Aegilops umbellulata. The sequence goes on from CP136055.1 coordinate 478,147,948, forward strand.
GTGACTATAAAGGTACAGTACAGGTATCTCCGAAAGTGTCTGTTGGGTCGGCACGAATCGAGACTGGGATTTGTCACTCCGTGTGACGGAGAGGTATCTCTGGGCCCACTCGGTAGGACATCATCATAATGTGCACAATGTGATCAAGGAGTTGAATACGGGATGATGTGTTACGGAACGAGTAAAGAGACTTGCCGGTAACGAGATTGAACAAGGTATCGCGATACCGACGATCGAATCTCGGGCAAGTACAATACCGCTAGACAAAGGGAATTGTATACGGGATTGATTGAATCCTTGACATCGTGGTTCATCCAATGAGATCATCGTGGAACATGTGGGAGCCAGTATGGGTATCCAGATCCCGCTATTGGTTATTGGCCGGAGAGGTGTCTCGGTCATGTCTTCATGGTTCCCGAACCCGTAGGGTCTACACACTTAAGGTTCGGTGACGCTAGAGTTGTTATGGGAAATAGTATGTGGTTACCGAAGGTAGTTCGGAGTCCCGGATGAGATCCCGGATGTCACGAGGAGTTCCGGAATGGTCCGGCGGTGAAGATCGATATATTGAACGAAGGGTATTGGAGTCCGGACGTGTTCCGGAGGTACCAGGCTATGGCCAGCATGACCGAAAGGTGTTTCGGGAGCCCCGACAAGTGTTGGAGGGCCTCATGGGCCAAAGGGGAAGGGGCAAACCAGCCCACTAAGGGTTGGTGCGCCCCCCACACCCTTTCCCACGTTACTTGGGGAGGTGGGGCGCCTCCACCTGGCTTGGGAGGCAAGCCTCCACCTGCTTGGCTTGGGGGGCAAGTCTCCCTAGGATTTTCCCTAGGGAGATCCAATCTGCCTAGCCGCCGCCCCCTAGGGGAAACCCTAGGGTGCCTCCCCCTCTCCCCTTGCCCCTATATATAGTGGAGGGGTGGGAGGGCAGCCGTGACCTCTTCCCTGGCGCAGCCCTCCCTCCTCCTACCTTCTCCTCCTCCTCCATGGTGCTTGGCGAAGCCCTGCCGGAGAACCACGAGCTCCACCATCACCACACCGTCATGCTGATGGAGCTCTCCCTCAACTTCTCCTCTCCCCTTGCTGGATCAAGAAGGAGGAGACGTCCCCGGGCTGTACGTGTGTTGAACGCGGAGCTGCCGTCCGTTCGGCACTAGGATCATCGGTGATTTGGATCACGACGAGTACGACTCCATCAACCCCGTTCACTTGAATGCTTCCGCTTAGCAATCTACAAGGGTATGTAGATGCACTATCCTTCCCTCGTTGCTAGATTACTCCATAGATTGATCTTGGTGTTGCGTAGAAAATTTTGAATTTCTGCTACGTTCCCCAATAGTGGCATCATGAGCTAGGTCTATTGCGTAGATTCTTTGCACGAGTAGAACACAAAGTAGTTGTGGGCGTTGATTTTGTTCAATATGCTTACCGTTACTAGTCAATCTTGGTTTGGCGGCATTGTGGGATGAAGCGGCCCGGACCGACCTTACACGTACACTTACGTGAGACAGGTTCCACCGACTGACATGCACTAGTTGCATAAGGTGGCTAGCGGGTGCCAGTCTCTCCCACTTTAGTCGGATCGGATTCGATGAAAAGGGTCCTTATGAAGGGTAAATAGCAATTGACATATCACGTTGTGGTTTTGCGTAGGTAAGAAACGTTCTTGCTAGAAACCCATAGCAGCCACGTAAAACATGCAAACAACAATTAGAGGACGTCTAACTTGTTTTTGCAGGGTATGCTATGTGATGTGATATGGCCAAGAAGAATGTGATGAATGGTATGTGATGTATGAGATTGATCATGTTCTTGTAATAGGAATCACGACTTGCATGTCGATGAGTATGACAACCGGCAGGAGCCATAGGAGTTGTCTTTAATTTATTTATGCCCTGTGTGTCAACATAAACGTCATGTAATTACTTTACTTTATTGCTAACCATTAGCCATAGTAGTAGAAGTAATAGTTGGCGAGACAACTTCACGAAGACACGATGATGGAGATCATGATGATGGAGATCATGGTGTCATGCCGGTGACGATGATGATCATGGAGCCCCGAAGATGGAGATCGAAAGGAGCAAAGTGATGATGGCAATATCATGTCACTATTTGATTGCATGTGATGTTTATCATGTTTATACATCTTATTTGCTTAGAACGACGGTAGTAAATAAGATGATCCCTCATTAAAATTTCAAGAAAGTGTTCCCCCTAACTGTGCACCGTTGCGAAAGTTCGTCGTTTCGAAGCACCACGTGATGATCGGGTGTGATAGATTCTTACGTTCACATACAACGGGTGTAAGACAGATTTACACACGCGAAACACTTAGGTTGACTTGACGAGCCTAGCATGTACAGACATGGCCTCGGAACACAAGAGACCGAAAGGTCGAGCATGAGTCGTATGGTAGATACAATCAACATGAAGATGTTCACCGATGATGACTAGTCCGTCTCACGTGATGATCGGACACGGCCTAGTTGACTCGGATCATGTAACCACTTAGATGACTAGAGGGATGTCTATCTGAGTGGGAGTTCATAAGATGAACTTAATTATCCTGAACATAGTCAAAAGATCTTTGCAAATTATGCCGTAAGCTCGCGCTTTAGTTCTACTAGTTAGATACGTTCCTGGAGAAAATATAGTTGAAAGTTGACAGTAGCAATTATGCGGACAGTAGAAGGCTTATGTCCTTAATGCACCGCTCAGTGTGCTGAACCCCAAACGTCGTTTGTGGATGTTGCGAACATCGGACATACACGTTTAGAAAACTACGTGATAGTTCGGTAATGTTGAATGGTTTAGAATTGAGGCACCGAAGACATTTTTGAAATGTCGCGGAACATATGAGATGTTTCGAGGGCTGAAATTGGGATTTCAGGTTCGCGCCCACGTCAAGAGGTATAAGACCTCCGACGATTTTCTTAGCCTGCAAACTAAGGGAGAAAAGCTCAATCGTTGAGCTTGTGCTCAAATTGTCTGAGTACAACAATCACTTGAATCGAGTGGGAGTTGATCTTCCAGATAAGATAGTGATGTTTCTCCAAAGTCATTGCCACCAAGCTGCTAGAGCTTCGTGATGAACTATAACATATCAGGGATAGATATGATGATCCTTGAAATATTCACGATGTTTGACACCGCGAAAGTAGAAATCAAGAAGGAGCATCAATTATTGATGGTTAGTGAAACCACTAGTTTCAAGAAGGGCAAGGGCAAGAAGGGATACTTCATGAAACGGCAAATCAGCTGTTGCTCTAGTGGAGAAACCCAGGGTTGAACCCAAACCCGAGACTGAGTGCTTCTGTAATAAGGGGAACATCCACTAGAGCAGAATTACCCTAGATACTTGGCAGATGAGAAGGTTGTCGATAGAAGTATATTGGATATACATTATGTGAATGTGTACTTTACTAGTACTCCTAGTAGCACCAGGGTATTAGATGCCGGTTCAGTTTCTAAGTGTTAGTAACTCGAAATAAAAGCTACGGAATAAACGGAGACTAGCTAAAGGTGAGTTGACGATATGTGTTGGAAGTGTTTCCAAAGTTGATATGATCAAGCATCGCTCGCTCCCTCTACCATCGAGATTGGTGTTAAACCTAAATAATTGTTATTTGGTGTTTGCGTTGAGCATAGACATGATTGGATTATGTCTATCGCAATATGGTTGTTCATTTAAAGAGAATAATAGTTACTCTGTTTATTTGAATAATACCTTCAATGGTCTTGCACCTAAAATGAATGGTTTACTGAATCTCGATCATAGTGATACACATGTTCATGCCAAAAGATATAAGATAGTAATGATAGTACCACCTACTTGTGGCACTGCCGTGTAAGTCATATTGGTATAAAACGCATGAAGAAGCTCCATGTTGATGGATCTTTGGACTCACTCATTTTTGAAAAGGATTGAGTAATGTGAACCATGTCTATTGGTATATACGCATGAAGAAACTCCATGCAGATGGACCGTTTGGACTCACTTGGTTTTGAATCACTTGAGATATGCAAATCTTACCACATGGGCAAGATGACTGAAAAAGCCTCGTTTTCAGTAAGATGGAACAAGATGGCAACTTGTTGGAAGTAACACATTTTGATGTGTGCAGTCCAATGAGTGCTGAGGCACGCAGTGGACATCATTATATTCTTACTTCACAGATGATTTAAGTAGATACTGAGTATATTTACTTGATGAAACACAAGTCTGAATTATTGAATGGTTCAAGTAATTTCAGAGTGAAGTTGAAGATCTTCGTGATAAGAGGATAAAATGTCTATGATATGATCATAGAAATGAATATCTGAGTTACGAGTTTGGCACTGTGGAAATTTTTTCACAACTAATACCGCCTGGAACACCATAGTGTGATGGTGTGTCCGAACATCATAGTTGCACCCTATTGGATATGGTGCGTACCATGATGTCTCTTATCGAATTACCACTATCGTTCATGGGTTAGGCATTAGAGACAACCGCACTCACTTTAATAGGGCACCACGTAATTCCGTTGAGACGAAACCGTTTGAACTATGGTTTGGAGAAACCTGAGTTGTCGTTTCTTAAAAGTTTGGGGCTGCGACGCTTATGTGAAAAAGTTTCAGGTTGATAAGCTCGAACCCAAAGCGGATAAAATGCATCTTCATAGGACACCCAAAACAGTTGGGTATACCTCCTAATTCAGATCCGAAAGCAATAGGGATTGTTTCTAGAATCGGGTCCTTTCTCGAGGAAAAGTTTCTCTCGAAAGAATTGAGTGGGAGGAAGATAGAACTTGATAAGGTTGTTGAACCTTTACTTCAGGCAGAGAGTAGCGCAAGCACAGGAAAAATGTTTCTATGGCACCTGCCTTAGTTGAAGAGAAAGCTAATGATGATGATCATGGAGCTTCAGATCAAGTTACTATCGAACCTCATAGGTTGACAAGGGTGTGTACAACTTCTAAGTGGTAACCCTGTCTTAAAAGGTCACGTTGTTGGACAACGATGAACCTATGAGCTATGGAGAAGCGATGGTGGGCCCGGATTCCAAAAAATGGCTCGAGGCCATAAAATCCGAGAGAGGATCCATGTATGAAAACAAAGTGTAGACTTTGAAAGAACTACTTGATGGTCGTAAGGCTGTTGGGCACATATGGATTTTAAAAGGAAGACAGACAATGATGGTAAGTGTCACCATTGAGAAAGCTTGACTTGTCGTTAAGGTGTTTCCCGACAAGTTCAAGGAGTTGACTACGATGAGACTTTCTCACTCGTAGCGATGCTAAGAGTCTGTTGGAATTAGCAGGTATTGCATTATTTATGAAATCTTGCAGATGGGATGTCAAAATATTGTTTCCTTGTTCTTGAGGAAAGGTTGTATGTGATACAACCAGAAGATTTTGTCGATCCTGAAAGATGCTAACAAGTATGCAAAGCTCCAGCTATCCTTCTAAGGACTGGAGTAAGCATCTCGGAGTTGGAATGTACACTTTGGTGAGATGATCAAAGATTTTGGGTTTATACAAAGTTTATGAGAAACTTGTATTTCCAAAGAAGTGAGTGGGAGCACTATAGAATTTCTGATGAGTATATGTTGTTAAAATATTGATGATCAGAAATAATGTAGAATTTCTGGAAAGCATATAGGGTTATTTGAAAAGTGTTTTTCAATGGAAAACCTGGATTAGGCTGCTTAAACATTGAGCATCAAGATCTATAGGGATAGATCAAAACGCTTAATGGTACTTTCAAATGAGCACATACCTTGACATGATCTTGAAGGTGTTCAAGATGGATCAGTCAAAGAAGGAAGTTCTTGCCTGAGTTGTAAGGTACGGAGTTAAGACTTAAAGCTCGACCACTTCAGAACAGAGAGAAAGGACGAAGGTCATCCCCTATGCTTAGACATAGGCTCCATAGTATGCTATGCTGTGTACCACACCTGACATGTGCCTTGCCACATGTCTGGCTAGAGGGTACAAAGGTTATCTAGGAGTAGATCACTAGATAGCGGTCAAGATTATCCTTAGAGGAATAAGGATATGTTTCTTGGTTATGGAGGTGATAAAGAGTTCGACGTATAGAGTAACGTCGATGCAAGCTTAACACCTATCCGGATAGCTTTGAGTAGAGATGCCGGATACGTATAATGGAGCAACAATTTGGAATAGCTCCAAGTAGAACAGTTATTTGAAATGGCTCCAAATATAGCGTAGAGATTTGCGAAGTACATACGGATCTGAATGTTGCAGACCCGTTGACTAAAACCTCTCTCACAAGCAACATGATCAAACCCAAAACTCATTGAGTGCTAATCACATAGTGATGTGAACTAGATTATGAACTCTAGTAAACTCTTTGGATGTTGGTCACATGGCGATGTGACCTGTGAATGTTAATCACATGGCGATGTGAACTAGATTATTGACTCTAGTGCAAGTGGGAGACTGTTGGAAATATGACCTAGAGGCAATAATAAATAGGTTATTATTATATTTCCTTGTTCATGATAAATCGTTTATTATCCATGCTAGAATTGTATTGATAGGAAACTCAGATACATGTGTGGATACATAGACAACACCACGTCCCAAGTAAGCCTCTAGTTAACTAGCTCGTTGATCAATAGATGGTTACGGTTTCCTGACCATGGACATTGGATGTCATTGATAACGGGATCACATCATTAGAAGAATGATGTGATGGACAAGACCCAATCCTAAGCCTAGCACAAAGATCGTGTAGTTCGTATGTGAAAGCTTTTCTAATGTCAAGTATCATTTCCTTAGACCATGAGATTGTGCAACTCTCGGATACCGTAGGAATACTTTGGGTGTGCCAAACGTCACAACGTAACTGGGTGACTATAAAGGTACAGTACAGGTATCTCCGAAAGTGTCTGTTGGGTTGGCATGAATCGAGACTGGGATTTGTCACTCCGTGTGACGGAGAGGTATCTCTGGGCCCACTTGGTAGGACATCATCATAATGTGCACAATGTGATCAAGGAGTTGAATACGGGATGATGTGTTACGGAACGAGTAAAGAGACTTGCCGGTAACGAGATTGAACAAGGTATCGCGATACCGACGATCGAATCTCGGGCATGTACAATACCGCTAGACAAAGGGAATTGTATACGGGATTGATTGAATCCTTGACATCGTGGTTCATCCGATGAGATCATCGTGGAACATGTGGGAGCCAATATGGGTATCCAGATCCCGCTATTGGTAATTGGCCGGAGAGGTGTCTCGGTCATGTCTGCATGGTTCCCGAACCCGTAGGGTCTACACACTTAAGGTTCGGTGACACTAGAGTTGTTATGGGAAATAGTATGTGGTTACCGAAGGTAGTTCAGAGTCCCGGATGAGATCCCGGACGTCACGAGGAGTTCCGGAATGGTCCGGCGGTGAAGATCGATATATTGAACGAAGGGTATTGGAGTCCGGACGTGTTCCGGAGGTACCAGGCTATGGCCAGCATGACCGAAAGGTGTTTCGGGAGCCCCGACAAGTGTTGGAGGGCCTCATGGGCCAAAGGGGAAGGGGCAAACCAGCCTACTAAGGGTTGGTGCGCCCCCCACACCCTTTCCCACGTTACTTGGGGAGGTGGGGCGCCTCCACCTGGCTTGGGAGGCAAGTCTCCACCTGCTTGGCTTGGGGGGCAAGTCTCCCTAGGATTTTCCCTAGGGAGATCCAATCTGCCTAGCCGCCGCCCCCTAGGGGAAACCCTAGGGCGCCTCCCCCTCTCCCCTTGCCCCTATATATAGTGGAGGGGTGGGAGGGCAGCCGTGACCTCTTCCCTGGCGCAGCCCTCCCTCCTCCTACCTTCTCCTCCTCCTCCATGGTGCTTGGCGAAGCCCTGCCGGAGAACCACGAGCTCCACCACCACCACGCCCTCATGCTGACGGAGCTCTCCCTCAACTTCTCCTCTCCCCTGGTTGGATCAAGAAGGAGGAGACGTCCCCGGGCAGTACGTGTGTTGAATGCGGAGGTGCCGTCCGTTCGGCACTAGGATCATCGGTGATTTGGATCACGACGAGTACGACTCCATCAACCCCGTTCACTTGAACGCTTCCGCTTAGCTATCTACAAGGGTATGTAGATGCACTATCCTTCCCTCGTTGCTAGATTACTCCATAGATAGATCTTGGTGTTGCGTAGAAATTTTTGTATTTCTGCTACGTTCCCCAACATGGAGCACTGCTTGGCATAGTGCCCTTCCTCTCCACAAGCATAGCAAGTAACGCCTGGGCGATAAGTGAACTCCTTGTCCCTTGCATGGAAATTCTTGATAGGGCGGGAGACGTTTGTCGTGGGTTTATGTGTCCCACCTTTCTGAAAATCCGTCTTGCTTCAGTGGTTGCGAGCAAGAGTAGTCTGGTCCCTTTTTAGCTTGCGGAAATCCTCCAAGCTGCGTCTCTCATTTTCCAAGGTAATGGCCTTATCCACCAGTGTTTTAAAATCTGGGAAGGTGTGCACAACCAGCTGGCATTTAAGCGCGGGCGCCAGACTGTCTAGGAATTTCTCCATCTTCTTGCTTTCAGTCATACGCTCTTCGTTGGCGTAGCGAGACAACAGAGTAAACTGACCGTTGTATTCTGACACCGTCATGGCCCTTTGTTTGAGGTCATCGAACTCTCTCTTCTTGATCTTCATAAGACTTTTAGGAATGTGCGCCCCGTGAAAACCTTCTTTGAACTCCTCCCAGGTTATATCATTTTCGTTAGGGTGCATGTGTAGGAAATTTTCCCACCATGATGCAGCTGCTCCAGTGAGATAGTGTGGTGCATATAGTACTTTCTCGAGGTTTGAACACTGTGCAATAATTAATTTTCTTTCCATGTCTCGAAGCCAGTCCTCGGCCTCAAGAGGTTTGTCAGTATGAGAAAATGTTTGGGGACGCGTCTTCTGTAGCTCCGATAACTTGGATTGCTGCTGATACTGTCCACGGTGATTTCCCATATTGATGACTTGGTTCATCATTTCCTGATGTTGTTGCTGACTTTGCTCATAAAGGCGGCACATTTGGGAAAATGCTGTTTCACTGTCTTGTTGACTCGACTGTCCCTGTGTGAAATTGTTGCCCGGTTGAGCGCCATAATTTTCCTCTGGCGGAGTTGGCATGGAGCGCGTCCAAGGACGAGACATTTTTCACTCTGGGGATATATTTTGTAAAACTCATAAGACAGTGAAAAGGGTCACAAAAATCAATAAATGCACAAAGATGGGAAATAAATTAAATGCTCCAGGATTACTTAAGAAAACAAATTGATTGCGCACGGAGAAGGACTGCTCATTACATATCTTACACGCAGGCGGTAATTATACGATACATCACTCAGGATATGCGTACATATTCCTGACATGTTATTTAGGCTAGTGCACTTCCCCCAGTTCCTACATGATGCGCAAACAAGCTACTCCTCACAACTTATATACATATAAACATATCGTACAAAGCGGTTCATCGCATGGCGGCTAAGCGTACTCAGTCGGAGATGTTGAGGATCTCCTTTGCCCTGCCGAGGGTGAGGCGCAGTGAGGCTGGGGACTCGACCTCCTCCTCGCTAATAGGCTCCAGACGTGTAGTGCTGTGCCGAGTAGATGGAACGGGCGCCAGAGGCGGAGCAACACGAACGAGAGTGGGCGCAAAGGGTGGTGTAGTGCGGGCTGGAGTGGGCGCAATGACTTGGTTGAACTCTTCGGTGGTAGGCAGGCGACGAGCAGTGGCGAGAGTGGTAGGTGCATAAGATGCTGAGGACGAGACGAAAGTCAGTGGCGGTGCGGTGTGCAGGAGCTCCCTCCTGTTGGCGGCACAGCCATGGACTGAGTCCATGCCGGCAGCCACAAAGTCGTCCACCAGGTTGTCGAAGGCTGCCTCCAGAGCCCGGAGGTACTCAATAAGCATCTCAAAAGCCTCGTCTCGTTCTCCTCTGGGGCAAGAGAACACATAGTGACAGGTGTATGGCACATGGCATGGAAGGTAGCGGTAACGACGAGTCTTCATCGAGGGAAGGACATCCCTGAGACGAGCTATCGCCTCGCGGGCTGCCATCTGCATAGCATGTTTCTCCGTAGGCATGGCTCTTCCCAAGTACCGGAAGCGACGTAACTCAAAACGCCCTCCCTTGAATTGCACCGCGGCCTGGTGCATGGTCAGACTGTCGTTGACCTTGTGCTGGTAGAGTGTGAAGACTGGGCGCATAGATGGCCCCATCGCGACCTGAACGATGAAGGAGAGGAGCTTGACGAACCCATCCGGCACGTTGGCGAACATCCATGACTCGCAGCTGTTGTCAGCCATCTACAAAAGTAGGCAAAAATTCTGAATGGTCAGATCATAAATTTATGCTGACTGTCAAAAAATGACTACATTTGCAAAAATATGAATTAGCTCTATTATGCTAATAACCGATTAGCGATCGCACATAGTGGCTTCCTACAGTTAGCCTGGCTCTGGTACCAAGCTTGTCACGACCGGTTTTCCAATAAAATGCTTATTGAGGAAACCGATCTTTTGTGTCCAGTATGAGAAAGATCCTCCTTACTGGTAGACAAAATCTTGATACAGCAAGCCAGTAGCATTAAATATATTACAGGGTCGAGCTGAGGGTGCTCAACAATTTATTACAAGCACGCCAATAATTATACATAATGGCGGATATGAGACAATGGTGTGGTGGCATACTATTGACTCGAGATAAAAGTGGTGGTGGAATATCAGAGTGTTGTGGATAACACGACTCCTAAACTGGCAGCTCATCGAGCGTCGAGGTGAGGCTCGATGAATTTATTCGGGTAGCGGAAGCAGATATAATACAATAACCAAATCCAGGATCACTCGAGACTGACTGGGACTCCTCTAGGCGTCGGACTCGCTATCGAACTCTTCATCCATTAGATCGCCTTCGTCAACATCTGGCCAAATCAACAAGCCAGGTGAGTACTTTGAAAGTACTCGCAAGACAGTTCGGACATAAGATATAACAAATGCATGCATGAATGCGTCATGAGTAATTAGTAATGCACATTCGATTTAATAAATATTGGCACAACATGGTAAGTAAAAAAAAAGGAGTCGGGCGGTAGTCTTCCCGAAATCCCAACAAAATAACTGAAAACCGATCGGGTGTCTGGAGCGACGCCTCGAAGGGTGAACAAATAAATAATCATGCCACAGTTAGGCGTCTAAGCGACACCACGTAAAGGGCTTATATTGAAAACAAAATGACGTGCGTGCCACAGTCGGACGTCTGAGCGACATCGCAGAAAGGGCTTATATCGCAAGTAAATAACAAGCGTGCCACAGTCGGACGTTTGAGCGACATCACAGAAATGGCTTACATCGAAAGTAAATAACAAGCGTGCCATAGTCATACGTCTGAGCGACATCACAGAAAGGGCTTATATCAAAAGTAAATAACAAGCGTGCCACAGTCGGACGTCTGAGCGACATCACAGAAAGGGCTTATATCAAAAGTAAAGAACAAGTGTGCCACAGTCGAACGTCTAAGCGACATCGCAGAAAGGGCTTAAATTTCATTATTCATATCTGTTAAACTCACAAAGATATAATACTCATAGGAAATATTCAACACATAATAATAAACGGGTTAGTCCATCCACAGGAATAAACATTTAACCGGACTTAACACTCATGTGGTTCACGGGAGTTTTTGTCACTGAGACTGACATTTGACAAGATAAGTTGAACACAGTACTTGGACATGGATAAGATGATTCAAGGATTTTTGACTCTGCAGAGTTTGTACTAAATTACCCACAGCCTCACGAAGGACTAGTTCCGTTTACGGTATTTCGTAAGAAACACATCTAACCAGTACACACCCATCCCACCTCACGATGCCAGGAATCACCCTAGACAGTGTTCAAGAAAAACTTTGAGACGGGGAGATCACAATCTCAAATAGCATGGGATCAAATTTATATACGCGCGCTCTAAGGGGTGCCCCCCTCTCGGTCCCAACTGGAAACACCCATGCCCCCTGACTGGATGACTGGCTTTAATCCAGGGCCATGTAACCCTCATCATGGCCTCTCGATTTGGTGTGTACCAGGAAAGCGGTTTGCAACTTACTAAGCCATATTCCTTGCGGAAAACATGTGGTAGTACAGGAAGGGAAAACGGATGGAAACTGGACTGATTCATGTTGACACTAGAGTCAAATAGTCTGGCATAAGACTGACATGCTACAACACTACCATCTTACCCATTCTCATGCCATCACATGGCCATGCAAACTCACATCCAACAACTTATGGATTTTCGAAACTCACTTGCCTCAACTTTGCATGTAATATGACATTCATTAATATGCTCATAAACATGCCATGGAACTACTTAATGCAAACATGCCAAAGACACTCATCATATCAAAAGTTCAAACATGCTTGCCTGGTTCAGAGCAGTCGGAGCCTAGCTCGGTGAAGTTCGCGGTTCCGTCACCTCCTTCGGTATCTACGGTATAAAGAAACATACGTGCTAACGTAAATACCATGAGGTGCGCAAAAGAAATTCCAAATATTTTTCAAATAAATATGATAAAAAAGCTAGACAAAAATTTAAAGAGGACAGAAAAAGAATCAATCAAAAATCATTTCCTGTTTAAATGTTATAAGGGTTTTAATCCAGGGACCTTTCTGTAATGAAACAGAAACTTCTCAGGGTTCATTTTATAAAACCGAAGACGTTTCGTTTGAGAATACGCCGGCCAAGAAGGGGAGACGTACTTTGGCAGAAGATGCTTTTAGAAAACGTTTCGTTTAAAAGAAAAGAGAGGCTGACGGGGGGGGGGTCCCACCCGTCAGGTTTGAAATTTCAAACGAGGAAGAAACAGAGCTCGTCGGCGCCCGAGAGCTGCGGTGGTCGCCGGCGGCGATCCACGGCGAGTTAGGAGGATCGGAGAGTACCTACGTGCTCAGTGTGTCCTTCCGCGTCGGTGGGTGGTGGTGGTGGTCGTCGGCGAGCACCACGTCAACGGCGGTCCTTGCTCTGGAGGACGGCGCCTCGGGTGGAGTTGGGTCTCGTCGGGTGGGGGGGTGCGGAGGTCAAATTGAAGCCTGGGTTAGATCACTGGGTGCTCGAGGAGACTACTGACGAGGTTTGGGCGGCAGGGATGGCCTCACCGGAGTGGATCGAGCTGGTGGCTTAGGCAGATCGGGACGCCCGGAGTTGGTGGAGGAGACCTCCTCGAGGTCCTCCTAGTGGCTTGGCGGGGTTCTGGTGGGGTGCAGTGGTGGTGCGTGCTCGAGAACGAGTTCGGGACTCCTTTTTATAGGCGATCCGAGGCGGTGGCCATGAACGGGGATCTCCGGCGATGGTTACGGCGGCGCAGAGCTTGGTCGGGAAGTTTAGGGGGTTGGGCATCAACGTGGAGGTCCACCGGTTCCATTTAGGTGCTAACCAAACTTGGATTAGGGCTATGGGTGGCTTCGACGAAATGGCGCGGCGCGGGCCCGTCGGCGGCAGAGGGCGTGCCCTATGCTTGCTGGGCCACGGCGACGGTGCTGCGGTGTGCGCTGGCGTGCATGAGGCCACGAGGAGGGCTAGGGAGCGTTGGGCGGCGCCGAACGGCGTTGCGAGCTAGCGCTGGCTCCTGTTGGCCGCCACGGGTGGCTCTGCCACCACAGAGGCTGCCGGCGTCGGCGATGCTCGCTGCCACCGACACCTGCGCCCGTCCAAGAGGGCGTGCGGTGCTCTGGCCAGGGAGGAGAGGCCGTGCGCAACGCGCCAGGGTGCACTGGTGATCGATGACAAGCCACTGACGAAAAACGACACCGACTGAACTCTGAAACTCTGAACTTTCTGAAAGTGCACAGTAACAGTGCCGGCCAGGTGTTCGACGAAATGATTTTGGCATGTGGGGAATTTTCCTTGATCTGATTTTTGGTGGGGTGGCCTCTCATTGCATCTGGGGGCTGCCTGAATTTTGGTAGAATTTTTGGGGAAGAGAAGATATGAATTTCACCAAATTTGACAAATCTGGTCCAAATTTGCAGAGGTTGAAACTTGAAAATTTTGAAAAGAGGAAGAGTGGATCTTAATGGATCTAGGTTGGGGGTGCTATGGACTATCCAGAGGAGTTGGTTTGAGATCAAAACTCAAAGGAAGTCAGGTACTTGCTTTGTAAATCATCTAGGCTTAAAATAATTGACAGAATTGTTTGGGGAATAGAATAAATGAAATAAAATCCAAAAATGGGTTGGACTTGTTGGAACAGAAAGCTTGGATTGCCCCAAAGTGGAAGGAGGGGTTTGGGAGGTTTTACCACATGAGGCATGGTAAAACCATGGGTGGTTTCAAAAATGAAAGAAGCCCCAGAACTCATAGGATTTCTTCTTAAAGAAAATAAATAAATTCAAAAAATATATATATTTGAGAAGGGAACAATCAGAAGAAAGGTTTTCAATAATCAAACACCAGAGTTGAAGAAGATACAAAAAAATCCTTGCCAGGGGAATTTTTTTTGAGAGAGAGGTTTTTGGAAGGATTTAAATGACCTTCTTCAAAACCAACAAAGTTTTTGTTGAAAATTAAATAAATTTTTTTGGAGTGTCACACCATCTTACCAGATTAACCATTCAACTTACCCATGCAGTGTGGGAAGAAAGAAGTATTGGGACTGCGTATCCAAGCAATTGATGCCATGGACTCCTTCGTACAACCTTGTAAGCGAAAAAGAAGTTTCAGTGTGCCTGTACAAAGAACTAGCGTAAGTTCAGTTACCTGCTTCTTGGAATTTTAGTTAGCCACTTATTGCAAAATTGTTCAATTATGTTGCTTGGCTTAATTTAGTTTGCTACTGACTACATATTGGCACAACCTGTTAATCATATTGTAGACTGCGCCTATCTATGTGTTTGATACTTATTGTTAAGAATTACCTGTTTGCCTTAACTTAAATATCTACTTGTTTGTTTAGCTGCTTTGCTGCTGCAACATTGGGTTACAATGATGTTAATAACTACTTTTCAGCATCCAATTGAAACTCTTTAATTCCTTGTTTGTTTAACTGGTTTGCTGTTATAACTCCCAGTTGAGATGTTTTGCTAATTTCAACTTTTCTGAATCCAATCGGAACTTTAATGGCAAAACAGGTTATCCCAAGATCAAAGAGCAAGGTCCCCATGGACGTTGCATCATCCCACAGCAGTGGCACCGGCCCAATCGTGCATTATGAATTGCCAACTGCTGATGCTCTAGAGGCTAAACTAGTGGTAGAAAGAGATTCTGCTTCTGCACTTAGAGATGAAGTTGACATGTTGAGGAATCAAAGAGCACAATCATAAGCAGTACTCAAGACAACCATTAAATATTTGGTGGATTTCAAAACGAAGCAAGCTGAGACTGACCAGATTGTTAAGGTCCTGAAGGAAAAAAGGAAATTAAATTCCTACTTGGTAAATCATAGGTGAAATGTTCTTTCCATACTTGAATAACTTTTGTGTTGTCTGTTCATGTAATCAATCAAACCATTTGTTTTAGAGATCATGTAATAATTGTTTTTTTGTTTTTTTGTTTGTAATTTTATTTGAGCACAAGTCTATATTAATTGATAAGACTCGGAGACATTTCATTTGGATTGCTGTGCCAGACCTACATATGCCAATCGGGCTGAATGTGCATTCAGCAATAGTAGTATAGATGGACCATAAGTGGCACGCATTGGAAATGCCAAGTTGCTGGCTAAAAAAGGATGTTGTTGTAGCCAAAAAAAGTACAGCGGCCTGGCTTATGTATGTTAGTTGATATTATTGATCCATATACTCTATAAGTGTTTATATGTCTGTTAGTTCCGTACATTCTTGGTTGATTGACTCGATATTTGAATCTTGATACATCGCTTGTTTACATATCTAAATGGGAGTACACATTATGCTGCGTGTGACATTTGAGTTGGACATGAAGTATTCCAAATATTCGAATTCACCTTAAATTGGATTCTAGTTTCTGAATTTGAGTATCGGCATTTGTAAACCATATTCATATATGACAGTGGAATACATCTTTGTCGTCCTTTTGAAGATATATAAAAACACATAGAATGATTTATAAAGATTCATATAGGAATACAAAATGGATTCGAATTTAGTTGCCAGGGTAAACATGGATGCTCATTGTCCCAAAATTCGAAAGAAACATCAAAATGTCCACTCCCACATCGGCTGCCCGAAGCCAAGTGTTTGGGAGATGGAAATTACTGTCTACCCATTACACGGATAATCCATCGGCCCGATTTCCACTGCTCTAAATAGGGGTAGGTTAGTAACTTCAATCAGACGTGAGACAATGGCCTCTGAGCCCATTCAGACACGGTGGGCGCCAAACGTAGGCGGCAAATCACATTTGATTCAAGCTTGTCCGGAAGACATGTGTCTCTTCCTCCATTTCCCCATTCATACACGGTGGGCGGCAAAACAAACTCTCCTCGTCCGAAATAGATGTAGGCTAATATTTCAATTAGGGGCAGATGTGTAACTTCCATCAGACGTGACACAACTGCCCTACCTGTCAGCCCTGTTCATACACCGTGGGCGCCAACCGTGGGCAGCAAAGCACCCTCTCCTCGCCCGAAATAGTTACCCACAAATATTTGGGATATGCGAGATTACCGTTCTATCCCCAACCGATGAGACATCCAAATTTGAAACGGGGGATAAGTTCGTAACTTTCCCATATTTCAGACAGGCGCGTCCCAAAAACATGGTTCCCCGTACCTCTCCCTCCATTTTCCCATTCATACACCGTCCGTGCTAGAACACCCCATTCCCACACCAGCCTCCGTCCGCCACCCCATCCATCGCCGCCGTCCTCCACCACATCCATCGCCACCGTTCTCCACCATGCCGGAGAGCCGACCAAGACCGCGTCGTCCACTCTTAGACATGGATGTTTCTCATCCACGGCGACGGACCAATAGCCTTGCATCGCATCCTCTCGCTTCATCGGCGCTGTCGTCCTCTTTGCCGGGGCCGCTCACACGACCTTCTCTTCCACCGCAACGGGACTTATCCCCCGATGCACCCGTCTACCGTTGCATATCTGCTTCAACGCCACCGACAGCCATCGCACCCCCGATGCCTACACGGCGCCGCAAGAGAGGTGGTACTTCATATCTTGTCAACTTTTTGATCTCAACCAGAAAATAGATCTTAACTTGGTTACTCTACTTTCTTTTCAGCTCTTAGAATTTAGTTCTTAGTTCGAAGCAAACAATGGATGCTAAATATCATTTCTCCGGTTTGCAACTTCAAATCTGCCATGGCACAACCATAATACGGTTTAATTGATCATTCTTAGGGTTTAATTGATCATGTTGGTTCCATGGTGGTTTCTCTAATAGAAATCAGAGGGGAAACCCTCTTTTGCTAAAAGAAATTTATGCTTAGAGTTTCCCCCCTTTTATGATCACTATACGATCAGAATACGTGCTTCGTGTCATAATAACACTACTCCACCCATCAAGCTAAACAAGCTTAGTTGTTCAAATACGAATTTGATATTATTAAAACAGAGTTGTTTAATTGGTCAACTAAATCTTCCTAAATTAGTTTCAAAAATGCATGTTCACCGCTCGGGTGTGCATCTCTGTGTGTGGTCTAGTCAGCACGGTTGGGGAGGTGAACTTTGCATATGCAGGGGTTTATAGGGAGACACTCTCCGAGTTGAAACCGCAATGCATTCCATAGATAATCTGACTACTTTTTATGTTTTCATGAATCTCAGATTCTGAACAGCATCATAATGATTATGAGCTTGCGCGCATGAAAAGAATAAAGCAGAACAATGCCATGGCTATCAAACTTGGCATTAAGGGACTGAAATCAAGTCTGGATGCAATGCAATGCAAACACTCTCCACCTACAGATTCATGCTCAGAATATGATCCTAACAGTGATTCTGAGCTAGAGGGAGACCTAAGTCAATGTAGCTCCCTAGTGGAGGAGTCAGAGGAAGATGCCCTATCTTATTCACCCATCAAGGTACTTGCTCTAACTTTCCAAGGTTACATTGCTCGCACATATCTTGCATCTGATGCTTTGCATTGCTTCTACTTTGTTGAACTTCCATTAGCTTAGTTTACACATCGTGTATGTGAATACGCCCTGCCTATCCATTTTCAGTACATATTCCATCTGTCATCATACCATATGTATCCATTCAAATGTTGTTCTTGTGTATCAGACGTTCAAAAGAAAGAGGGCGATTGCTGATCGTGGAGGAGCACAAGCAAAGTATTTGGAAAAGGTAGTGGCACCTGATAAATCAAATAGCCCATTAGGTGTAGTTGCAATATCACCTGACCCACAAAATACCCCAACTCTAGTAGACTCTAGCCCTACTACACTGGTCATTTCTGATGCCCCAACTCAGCAGACCCCAACTGCAGCAAACAGTATGATTATGCCAGTTGACATAGCACCAGCTGTACGACGCAAAACCCCCATTCCAGCAAAGAGTACACCAAATCTAGTTGCCAAATCCTTTTTCGAACCAGATAGGACCCCTGTTCCATTTCTTCCCAGTTTAGAAGACAAAGCTTATGTTGTTGTCAGGAACTTTGTGCGCATCTTTCCTTCGTGGAAAGATCATACCGCAGACACAGAACAATTTCCAGTCTTCCTCCGCAACTTACGCGTAAGTAATGTACTAATGTTATTCATGGTCATTACTGCATATGTTTCTGCTGACAGAAGACCCAAGATTTCATTCTTTTAAATAGGTGAGGCGCAAACTAGAATGTGATGATGAGCAAGGGTTGGTTTCGCTTTTCAAGCACTCGTTGTTGAAGTATCATTCCTACCTGAGGCAAGCGCACTTCGATGGAAAGCCTCTGAACAAAATTTCTGTAAAGTCTCCCATGCTACATTTATCCGACGGTGACTGGAATAATCTTGTTACACATTGGTCTCGGCTGCAGCGTAAGGTACTGTCTATGATATCACATCACAATTTGAACTACATTTCTGCATTTGCCGTAATGTCTCACTTGTACAAAAACTGTTAGCAGAAGGACATTCGTTCTCAAGGGACCACAGAATCTCGCAACTATACTGCACACTGCATTGCTCTTGTGAGTACCTCTTGCCCTGTATGACCATACTTACTTTCATAGCTGTTTGATTATGTAGCATCACTGCACATGTTAGCCTCGTAATCGTCCATTTGGTGGACATTATAAGATCCGTATGGACTCTTACATAAATTTAGAATCAACCCAATGCTTTTGAAAAGGTTTAGCTCTGCAGTCCTCTTGTAAGGACTGAACGTGGTCTATCACTGTACTTACATTAACAGCTACTCCCTCCGTCCCATAATATAAGAACGTTTTGTATAGTACACAAGTGTTCAAAACACTCTTGTATTATGGGAAGAGGGATTGGTTCATTTTGTAGCATTCTGCATCTTATCTCCCTCGCCCACCATTTACTAAAAAAGATGAGATGTATATTTAATCTTACCAACAAGTAGAATACATAGACAATGCCAGTGCAGAAGTGTAGCCCATTGCTCTTGTCAATACATTTTGTCCTGTAACACTTGTACTTCCAGGGATTGGTAGTTGATTATGTAGCACCAATCTGCATCTTATCTTCATTATCATCTATCCCTTCCAGTATTATCATATCTATAATTACTCTCTACAAAATGTAGAGTACAGGCAATGCTTATGAAGAAGATTCTGTGCTGAAATTCTTGAGTTATCCTTCCCTTTCCATGGAGAAGGGCATTATAAAGCCGGTGTTAATTGTTAATGTAAGTCAGTCCTTCTAAAGCCTTTATCCTCAACTACTATTTAAATTGCTCATACTCCCTATCGTTTACTGCTGTTTAGTTTGCCGTTTCTACCAAAATGCATGTTCATAAGAACCGTAAGTTCTAAGTTTTGCTTGTAAAACCAAATTCCTTATTCATACCATGCACATTACTTAATACTCCCTATATGTATGCTTTTTTTTGTGGATCTATAATCCAGTGTGTGGTGAAGCAGCCCACGTTTGCACCTTGTCATCTCCTGTTTTATCTTACTGATGTGGCTGATGATATGAACAACATGCCATGTACATTATCCAAAATAGATATAATGATTTTCTTTGCCCTTCATCTATGCTTGTTATGTTGACATGGTATTCCAGTAGTGTGGTGAAGCTCCCCGCATTATGAACAATGCCAAATTATGCTATTGATATTTTGAACATACTCTTTATTTTCTAATTTGAAATTGGATAGAATTGACAGAACAGTTATCATCTTTGTTTATACACGTGCAAAACCTGTCATCTCTCTGCTTTGTTTCAGGGTGATATGCCTGATGGCATGCACAAGTTTGCTGAAGGCTGTGAGACAAACGCAACATATGTTGCAGCAAAGAAGGAAAAACATCTTGAAGATAGCGAGACAACCCCAAAGTCTTGTCTTGATGCAGTGTTCAAGTTACTTGAGACTAACAGTCAGACAAGCTCACAGAATTTGTTTTCTGAATCATTTCGACTTCTTCAGTCCCAAGTTCTAGCAGAAAGGCATTCTGCAACTCAACTTCGACTCGAAGTCCTATCTCTAAGAAAGATTGAGGAGAACACCAATGAGAACCTCATCGCTAAACAACTACACCTGGAAGCTATGACCGACATGCTAGGCCGGTCTCACAGCCTTGCTCAGCAGCTTGCGCAGCACTTCCCCCGCAAGGCTAACCTTTCTTGAACTGTCTTGGAAGTGTTCTCGGTTCAGTATTATTTTGTTACGCTGCAATGGTGCCCAGTTTTTGTAATCTTCTTCTTCGTTGCGCTTTATGATCACTGGTGGCGAACTTCGATGCCCAGTGGATGTAATATACCTTAAATCATTTATTGTGTAGTGTAGGTTTATTCTTAGTTACTATGCCGTAATTTCTTTATTGTATAGAGTAGGTTTGTTCTTAATTCCTACTAGTTACGCAGTAGCCCGAAATGAACCCCGGCCCATGATTGTGCGAATCAAATCACGGGCTTTTAACAGGCCAAAATTGTCTGGGTCCTTGATTGGCCCAATCAGATATCGGCTGCGAGCAGGCCGGATGCAAACCGGGCCGTAGTTAGGCCCGCCTATATGACGGGCTTTCAACAGGCTGAAATTAATATAGGGCCGAAATGTTAAACGGCCCCTTAACAGGCCAAAACTAATATCAGGCCGAATTACTAAGTGGGCCTTTAGCAAGTGGGCCCAAAAGCATAGTGTCCAGTTGACGGGCCGAATCTCATATGGGCCATAATTGAGCCCAAAGCCTCTTAAAGGGCCGGACCTGATCTGGGCCGTAGTTTGGCCCAGAACGTGGTAGGCTTTTAACGGGCCGGATCTCATGTGGGCCACTATTAGGCCCGGAGCGTGGCAGGCCATTAATGGACCGGATCAAATATGGGCCGGCATTTGGCCCAAAACATGGCAGCCAGTTAATGCGCCGGCCTACTAGGGTCCTTAAAATCTTGTGGGCCTACAGCTGGGCTGGCCCATTAATGTCGGCAAAATCTCGTGGGCCTTTAGCTGGGCCGGCCCATTATGACCCGCAAGAATCTTGTGGGCTTTTACCTGGGCCGACCCATTATGGCACAGAAAAATCTTCTGGGCCTTTACCTGGGCCGGCCCATTATGGCCCGCAAAATCTTGTGGGCCTTTAGCTGGGCTAGCCCATTATGGTCCACAAAATCTCGTGGGCCTTTAGCTGGGCCGGCCCATTATGGTCCACAAAATATTGTGGGCCTTTAGTTGGGCCGACCCATTTAAACTTGTTGGGCCGTGCCACGTGTCGACGTATCATAGGCGCCTTCTATCCAGTGAGTGAATGACATCTGTCCCGACGATGAGCCGACATGTGTTTCCTCTAGCCAATGATGATTTTACACATGGAAAATCCCCATTGGTCGGGGCTATTAACGGGTTATCGGATCCAAAACCCGACCCGATAGCTTAACGGCGTTCTGTTACGTTGGATGCCATGTGTCGGTCACCCTTGACGAAAGCACTTATGTGACGCGCAATTTATCGTCATGGAAGTGGACACTTCCGTGATGATAATTTTGGTAATGTCATGGAACAATTCTACGACAGCACAGGTATGACTATCTTGATTCTGTCATAAATTTGTCATGGATGTACATGCATGACAAAAAAAGCGACATACTGTGACAAACACGTATCATCATGGAAGTGTATTTTTTGGTAGTCATGTCAACACCTTTCCTCCTTTTAACCACATGGTGGGCCCATAACCCACAGTTCCACATGATCATAACCTGACTCTCCTGTACCCCCTGTTCCCAAGGTTGTTCCTCACGCATGGCCTCGTATGTAATTCATGAGCCACCTTCCGAGAGATCATCTAATCTGTTTCAGGCATCGAACGGTTGCCTGCCCGCTCGAAACTTCCCATGATACCTCATTACTTTGCTCTCGATATTTTCTTAAGTTTCAATTCAACAGTTACTTTCCGCCACCTTCCCAGATGTTATCGACCAGGTAGTCAACCTTGCCGAGGTCCGTTCTCCCCGAATAGTCCCCCTTTCTTCTTTCGTAAGTATGATGGAGTTTCCGAAGAAAGGATGCCGACTTCATCATGATGACATGAAGCAGATAAATGGAGACATCAACATAATGGATCGACCACTTTGAGAAGAGCAACCAAGACCGAGAAGACTCGTTAGAATTTCGTAACCAAATTCCTTCCCCCTCACTCCCCTCTTAAATCTCCGGACGAGATTTCTTGTAGTGGAGGAGATTTGTGACGCCCGGATAATTAAGCTACAGTAACCCTCTACTAATGATGCCACGTCACTTCGATTACTGTTGCAAATCTCGCGTAGTTTGAAACCGATTCAAATTCAAATTCAAAATCAAGCAAACAATAAATTTTTTCAAATATTAAAACTAAAATGTTCGGAGTGAACTATATATTGCATAGGTAAATAGGGTGGAGAGACAACATTTTTATGAAATAATTAAATGCTCTTGAATAAATAAAACAACAGCAAAAACATTTAGTTAAACACCTTTTATACTTTATAAAATTTCAAACTAATTTATTTGGGGTTTAAACTTTTGTGGCCATGGTGTAATTCATAAAACTAATTTAGGTACTAATAATATATTTTACAAAACTAAAATAAATTGATGAATGTAATAAAACAGAAAAGAAATAAAAAGGCAAAGGCCACCCCCCCGCTTTTCTCCCATTGGGCCTCTTGGCCTAGTCGGCTCCGTCGACCAGGCCGGCCCAGCCGGCCACCCCTCACTCCCCTTATCCCCACCCCGACGGAAACCCTAACCCCTCACCGCCCCCACACGCCCCCTTCCACTCCCCGACGTCTGTCCTCCACCTGCCATCGATCCCTATCTGGATCGGGAGAAGGGGGGCTCGGACCACGCCGCCGCCGCCTAGGACCACCTATCCGGCGCCTCCTCTCCCCCGACGCCCATGATTCCGCGGCCTCGCCGGCCTGCCTCCTCCTCCTCGCCGGCCTACACCTCGTCACCACATCGCCGCCGTCTCCGTCTCCTCCCCGCGCCCCATTGCCCCTGACCCTACGACCCCGGTGAGGCCACAGCCTCCACTCCCTCATCTTTGTCTCTCTCTCGCGCTCGCTACCCCCGTGCGCTACTGCCTGCCGCGTTGCTGCTCACCGTGGCCGGCGCCTCCCCTACAGCCGCCTCCCCGTGCACTCGCCTTGCCCGGCTGCGGCAAGGCCGCGGCAGCCCTGCGCGCCCTGGCCACCTCCCGTTCGCCTGCGCTTCAGCAGGTCACCGCGCTCCGCTCTGCCTGCTACCCTGCCCCCGCCCGCTCCGCTGCATTTCCCCGCCTCGCCCGCTTCCGTAGCTGCCGCGCCGGCGCCCCCGCACACGCCACCGCAACTACCGTCCGCTCGCATGCTACTGCGCCGCGCTTGTCGCCGCCCCATGCCCGGCGCCGCTCGGGCTCCCTCCGCCCGCTGCCTCCACCGCCTTCCGCCTCGCTCGTGACCGCCCAGACCTCACCCCGTAGGCCACCGCCCCCTCATCTCGCTACCCTGCTCCGGCCGGCTGCGGCCGCCCTGCCGTGGCCGCCGGCCACCCAGCACGCGCACGGGGCCGGCGACCTGGTGCCCACCAGCCCCGCTCGGGTGCCCAGCCGGGTCCCGGCGCCCACCCGCGCCCGTGTGCCCGATAAGGCCCCCATGTCCTATGACAGGGGGCCCCATCCAAGAACGGTTAAATATATATATATATATATATATATATATATATATAAGAACAAAATTTAATTAATTAATTAACTTAATTAATTCTGATTAGGTTAACCTAATCACTAATTAAAGTAATTAACCTGTTTAGTTAATCTTAGTCAATGACAGTGGGACCGACATGTCAGCTTGACCGGTCAACGGTCAGGGTTTACCGCCGATGTCATGCTGACAACATAAATGCATTTTAGAATTAAATTAATTCACTTAGTTCTAGAAAATGTTAAATCTTATAAAATTAATATAAAATAAACCGTATCTCGGATGAAAAAACTTTGTACATGAAAGTTGCTCGGAACGACGAGACGAATCCGAATACGCAGCTCGTTCCTCCGCCACGCATCCCTAGAATAGCAAACACACAATATTCCCCCTCCGATTCATTTGACCGAAAACGCGGAACACCGGGGATACTTTCCCGGATGTTTCCCCCCTTTGCCGGTATCACCTCCTACCGCGTTAGGGCACTCCTAGCACCGTTACTTGACATGTCATGCATCGTTATGCATCTGTTTGCATTGTATTCATTGTTTCTTCCCCCTATTCTCTCCGGTAGACTACGAGACTGACGCCGCCACTGGTGCCCCGATCAACTACGTTGTTGACGACCCCTACTTGCCAGAGCACCCACGCAAGTTCCCCCTTGATCACCAGATATCGCCTATTCCTTCTCTCTACTGCTTGCATTAGAGTAGTGTAGCATGTTACTGCTTTCGATTAATCCTATTCTGATGCATAGCCTATCATTGTTGCTACAGTTGTTACCCTTACCTGCTATCCTACTGCTTAGTATAGGATGCTAGTGTTCCATGAGTGGCCCTACACTCTTGTCCGTCTGCCATGCTATACTACTGGGCCGTGATCACTTCGGGAGGTGATCACGGGCATATGTTATATACTTTATACTGTTACATTACTTATGATACTGTTCGAAGATGGGGGCTGAAGGGGCAGGTGGCTCCATCCCGGTAGAGGTGGGCATGGGTTCCCGAAGGCCCCGACTGTTACTTTGTGGCGGAGCGACAGGGCAGGTTGAGACCACCTAGGAAAGAGGTGGGCCTGGCCCTGGTCGGCGTCCGCGGTTACTTCATAATAACACGCTTAGCGAGATCTTGGTATTTGATCTGAGTTGGGTCGTTGACCTTATACGCACTAACCGCCACATGGGACAAGATATGGGCAACCGTTGTCGTGGTATCAGCCGAAGCTCTTTTTGACGTCAGCGACTGAGCGGCGCGTGCCGCATTGGACCGTAAGCTCGCGCTTGTATTAAGGGGGCTAGGTCTGCTTTCGGCCGCGTACACAACGTGCAGGTGTGCAATGGGCGATGGGCCCTGACCCCTGCGCGCATAGGATTGAGACCAGCGTGCTGACTTCTCTGTTGAGCCTAGGTGGGGCTGCGACGTGTTGATCTCCCGAGGCCGGACATGACCCAGGAAAGTGTGCCGGGCCAGAGGGATCGAGCGTGTCGGTTAATGTGATGCACCCCTGCAGGGAAGTTGATCTATTCGAATAGCCGTGTCCAACGGTAATAGGCGGCTCAGAGTTGTACCTTGACCTTATGACAACTAGAACCCGATACTTAATACAACACACCCTTCCAAGTGCCAGATATAACCCGGTGATCGCTCTCACACAGGGCGACGAGGGGAGGATCGCCGGGTAGGATTATGCTATGCTCCAAGATGGAGGCTGCCAGAAGCATAGTCTTCGACAGGACTAGCTATCCCCCTCTTATTCTGGCATTTAGTCCATCGATATTGCCCCTTTACACAGATACCCATGCATATGTAGTGTAGATCCTTGCTTGCGAGTACTTTGGATGAGTACTCACGGTTGCTTTTCTCCCTCTTTTCCCCCTTTGCATTCTTCTCGGTTGTCGCAACCAGATGCTGGAGTCCAGGAGCTAGAGATCCCGAGGATGATTCTACGTGGAGTTCGGCTTCGAGGAGTAGTTAGGAGGTCCCAGGCAGGAGGCCTTGCCTTTTCGATCGTCGCTACTTTTGTGCTAGCCTTCTTAAGGCAAACTTGTTTAACTCATGTGTGTACTCAGATATTATTGCGTCCGCTGACTCTTGTGTTTTCGAGCTGATGTATTCGAGCCCTCGAGGCCCCTGGCTTGTAATATAAAGCTTGTATTATTTTTTAATTTGTGTCTAGAGTTGTGTTGTGATATCTTCCCGTGAGTCCCTGATCTTGATCATACGCGTTTGCGTGTATGATTAGTGTACGGTCAAATCGGGGGCGTCACAATAGCAACGAGAGGGGAGAGTGTAGTCCACGTACCCTGGTAGACCGTCAGCGGAAGCATTATGACAAAGCAGTTGATGTAGTCGTAAGTCTTCATGATCGACCGATCCTAGTACCGAACATACGACACCTCCGCGATCTGCACACGTTCAACTCGGTGACGTCCCACGAACTCACGATCCAGTAGAGCTTTGAGGGAGAGTTCCGTCAGCACGACGGCGTGATAACGGTGTTGATGAAGCTACCAACGCAGGTCTTCGCCTAAGCACCGCTACGATATGACCGAGGTGGAATATGGTGGAGGGGGGCACCGCACACAGCTTTGAACAATCAACTTTGTGTGTTCTAGGGTGCTCCCCGCCCCCGTATATAAAGGAGCAAGGGGGGAGGCCGGCCGACCCTAGGAGGGTGCGCCAGGAGGAGGAGTCCTCCTCCTAGTGGGAGTAGGACTCCGCTTTCCTAGTCCCACTAGGAGGGGGAAGGAAGGAGTGGGAGAGGGGGAAGGCAAGGGGGGCGCCGCCCCCCTTCCTTTTACTATTCAGACTCAAGGGGAGGGGGCGCGTGGCCTGCCCTGGTCGGCCCCTCTCTCTCCACTAGGGCCCATCAAGGCCCATTAGTCCCTCGGGGGGTTCCGGTAACCCCTCCGGCACTCCGGTATTCTCCGAAACCATCCGAAACACTTCCGGTGTCCGAATATAGCCGTCCAATATATCGATCTTTATGTCTCGACCATTTCGAGAATACTCGTCATGTTTGTGATTACATCCGGGACTCCGAACTATCTTCGGTACATCAAAACACATAAACTCATAATATCGACGTCACCGAACGTTAAGCGTGCGGACCCTACGGGTTCGAGAACTATGTAGACATGAGCGAGACTCATCTCCGGTCAATAACCAATAGTGGAACCTGGATGCTCATATTGGTTCCTACATATTCTAGGAAGATCTTTATCGGTGAAACCGCATAACAACATACGTTGTTCCCTTTGTCATCGATATTTTACTTGCTCGAGATTCGATCATTGGTATATCAATACCTAGCTCAATCTCGTTACCGGCAAGTCTCTTTACTCGTTCCGTAATGCATCATCCCACAACTAACTCATTAGTTACATTGCTTGCAAGGCTTATAGTGATGTGCATTACCGAGAGGGCCCAGAGATACCTCTCCGACAATCGGTATGACAAATCCTAATCTCGATCTATGCCAACTCAATAAGGACCATCGGAGACACCTGTAGAGCACCTTTATAATGACCTAGTTACATTGTGACGTTCGGTAGCACACAAAGTGTTCCTCCGGTATTCGAGAGTTGCGTAATCTCATAGTCATAGGAACATGTATAAGTCATGAAGAAAGCAATAGCAATATACTAAACGATAAAATGCTAAGCTAACAGGATGGGTCAAGTCAATCACATCATTCTCTAATGATGTGATCCCGTTAATCAAATGACAACTCATGTCTATGGCTAGGAAACTTAACCATCTTTGATTCAACGAGCTAATCAAGTAGAGGCATACTAGTGACACTTTGTTTGTCTATGTATTCACACATGTACTAAGTTTCCGGTTAATACAATTCTAGCATGAATAAGAAACATTTATCATGATATAAGGAAATATTAATAACAACTTTATTATTGTCTCTAGGGCATATTTCCTTCAGTCTCCCACTTGCACTAGAGTCAATAATCTAGTTCACATCACCATGTGATTTAACACCAATAGTTCACATCACCATGTGATTAATATCCATAGTTCACATCGATATGTGACCAACACTCAAAGGTTTTACTAGAGTCAGTAATCTAGTTCACATCACCATGCGATTAACACCCAAAGAGTAGTAAGGTGTGATCATATTTTGCTTGTTTGAGAAGTTTAGTCAACGGGTCTGCCAAATTTAGATCCGTATGTATTTTGCAAATTTCTATGTCATATGAAAGATGCAACCAATATTACTCTGCCAAGTTAAAAGTGTCTTGTCATAAGTGTCAATTCGAAAAATTAGAAGCAGTTCAACGTAGAAATCAATGCAAGATGCAACCACTATCAAACTGCCATGTTAAAAGCGTCCAATCATGAGTGACTGATGCGTGATACACAACAACAGTACTTTGATGTAAGAACATGGTATTATAGATAGATGCAGTATATTCTAGACACAGAAAGCCATGTCATATGCACATGTATAATGTATAAACTCAACAGGTGCAATTTGATCAAAATAGAATAAATACAGGCTAGACAACATATGCAACATGAAACCAATTATCACACTGTCAACTTAGAGCAAGCACCTGCGATGGTGGAGTACGGGAGATGAACTCATCATGTAGACTTGGGACTTCAACTTCATTAGCAGTAGCAGTGGCAAATCTAGAGAGTCTCTATTTGCGTCGGTGCGGAGGACCACCAACATCCCCTAACTTACTCTTTTCCTTCCTATTTTCTGATATTGCCTTATGAAGTCAAAACCACAAGAAGATGAATAAAATTAGCTCTGCATAACTGGTTGATTTATGATACAGACGAACACTACTTTGATGTAAGGCAAGCGCAGGATAGGAGGATGGAATATATACAAAAAAGACAGCGTTTCATATTCACATGTATGATAGCGTGTCTTATGGGTAAGCAATCGTTGCAGGTATCAGTTGTAAGCTACGCAGATGCAATTCAACATAATCAGAAGCAATACAAACTAGACATCATACGGAAAACGCAACCACATATAACAGTTCCAAGTAAGAGCAAGCACCGGTGATGGTGGAGTAGGGGAGATGTGCTCATCATGTACATGTATGTTCTAGAAACAGGAACACGTGTCATATTCACAGGCATTATGTGTAAAGTAAGCAGATGCAATTCAAGTTAGAAGCAATACAAGCTAGACATCATATGCAACATGCAACCACATATAATAGTGTCAAGTTAGAGCAAGCACCTGTGATGGTGGAGTAGGGGAGTCATCATCTACACAGCTATGTTGACTGTCCAGCCTTGTGTTGTCTTGCGAATCTTGTTGGGAGGATGGCGGAGTAGAATCTGTAGAGACCCCCTGTTTGAGTTGCTCCGAAGGACCACCATCATCCACTACCGGACTAATTTCCTTCAGCTGTAATGATTTTGCATTGTGAAGTCAAACCGATAAGAAAAAGGGATTAGAAACACTGCAAGACACCATATGGAAGATGCAATCAATATCACTCTGCCAAGTTAAAACTGTCTCGTCATAGGTGGCGTTCATCAAACTAGAAGCAATACATGCTAGAAATCATATTCAAGACGCAAACCAATATCACACTGCCAACTTAAAGGTGTCCCATCATAAGTGACTGATGCAGGATACACAAGAAGAGTAGTTTCATGTTAGAACATGGTGTGATAGACAGATATAGTATGTACCAAAAAACAGGAAAGCGTGTCATATTCACATGTATCATGTGTAAGCAAAGCAGATGCAGTTTACACTAATTAGGGCAATATGAGCTAGACACCATATGCAACATGCAACCAGATATCACACTGCCAAGTTAGAGCAATTACCTTGGATGGTGGAGTAGGGGAGCGGAGACTTGGACCTTGTAATGCACTATCAGTACAAGGAGAATCAATACAGATGCTCCGTTTACGTTGCTGCAGAGGACCACCATCATCGCCTTCCTTACTCTTTTCCTTCCACTTTCTTGATTTTGCCTTGTCATGTCAAACCCACAAGAAAAAGGAATAAAATTTGCTCTTCAGAACTCATTGATGCATGATACTAACGAACACTACTTTCATGTAAGGCAGCCGCATGATAGGAGGATGGAATATGTATGAAAAACAGGACGGCATGACATATTGACACGTATGAGGTATAAAATGTAAACTAAGCACAAGGTGCTTGAACTTGTTAGAATCGATGCAAGCTAGAAACCATATGAAAGATGAAACCAATATCACTCTGCCAAATTAAAAGGGTGCCCTAACAAATGTATTTGACCAAATTAGAAGCAATACATGGCAACAGACTAGAAATAATATGCAATATGCAACGAATAAATGTGACTCATCGTAAGTGATTGATGCAGGATACAGAAGAGAGGTAGTTTCATGTAAGAACAAGGTTAACACATAGATGTAGTGTGTACCAAAAATAGGAATGCATGTCATATTCATAGGTATAGTGTGTAAACTAAGCAGATGCAATTTACCCTAATTAGAAGCATTACAAGCTAGACACCGTATGCAACATGCAACCACATATCACACTGCGAAGTTAGAGCAAGCACCTGTGATGGTGGTGTAGGGGAAGTGCGGTCTTCAGGTACAGAGCTACGTTCAATATCTTAATTTAGGCTTGTTGTTTCTTGAGAATCATGTGGAGAGGATGAAATTGCATTCCTTATAAGAGTATTGCGTCTCATATTAACCAACGCGCGTGATTGTCTCATCATAAGCGATAGACGCAGGATACACAAGAACAGTAGTTTGATGTAAGAACATGGTGTGATAGGCAGATGTAGTATGTACCAAAAACAGGAAGGCATGTCATATTCACATGTATAATGTGTAAGCTAAGGAGATGCAATTTAACAAATTAGGAGCATTGATGAGGGATACACAAGAAAAGTAGTTTGATGTAAGAACATGGTTAATAGAAAGACGTAGTATGTACCGAAAACAGGAAGGCATGTCATATTCATAGGTATAATGTGTTAACTATGCAGATGCAATTTACCCTAATTAGAAGCATTACAAGGTACGACACCATATGCAACATGCAACCACATATCACACTACCAAGTAAGAGCAAGCACCTGCGATGGTGGTGTGGGGGAATTGCGGTGATCAACTAGAGAGCTACGTTGACTATCTTCATTTAGCCTTGCTGTTTCTTGAGAATCGTGTGGGGAGGATGACACTGCACTCTTTAAACGAGTATGGGGTCTCACAGTAACCCACCCGGGTGACTGTCTCATCATAAGTGATTGACGAGGGATACAAAAGAGCATTTGTTTGATGCACGAACATGGTTCATAGACATATGTAGTATGTATCGAAAACAGGTATAATGTGTAAAGTAAGCAGTTGCAATTTAACCAAATTGGAAGCAATACAAGCTAGACACCATATGCAACATGCAACCACATTTGACGGCACGAAGTTAAAGCAAGCACCTAGGATGGTTGTGTGTGGCAATTTAGATCATCAACTGCAGAGGTACGTTTACTGTCTCCAACTGCTGACACTGCACCCGTTAGAGCGCTGGAACGCTTAGTGCTTATCTTCGAATTACAGTGGAGCGACTTCTGTCTTTTCTTTTCTGCATTCATCAACACTGCGTCAGAGTCTGAAATACCCATGCATAAAAAAACAATAGTGTCAGTATGGGTGAAGTGTGTGCGCAATTAGTACAGTGTAAAGGTAGCAGATAGCAGGTCGGTGAGAAATAAATGATGGGAGACAAATGATAGCTCCACAACATGCATGGCACACTAAATTACTATAGGATTCTATGAAAATAACAGTCGACTGAAAGCAAATAGGCCAGTCCATTCTTTCTGCACCGTCCGATGTACACAGAACGGGCAGATCGCCTTCATCTACCTCCAGTCAGTCAGTGTTGACGATCTTCCTCGAAACGCCAGCGACCACCGGCCCAGTATTCCTCCCTTGCCTGCGCCCTCCCCTCGACTTCACCGCACCGCCGTGCTTCGCACCGCCCCCGGCCATCCATTCAAACCCCGCCGACCTCTAGATCGGGCGCAAGCAGCTCCTGCGCCGCACACCCCGCTTCCCCAGGGAGCAGGCGGACTAGGTGCTCCGTGCGCCTAAGCGGGTGCTGCTTCTTTTAATTGCGGTTCAACTGACCCTGAATTGAAATCCAGGCGGGCTACTGACCTCTAGCAAAGGTGAAATAGTAAAAGGGACGAAACCTTGTGCATTTAGTATCATGAAGAAGATGCAGTAAGAAGCGTTCAACTAGTTTCTTTCATGGGATGAATACGGTGTGAGCGGAGATGTAAGTTGCACAAATATGGGAAGAGGAGTACCTCTTTCTGCTAGCAGTGCTGTGTCCTCCTTCTGTTTTTCCGACGATCTTCTTGTTGTTTGCTGGAAACCAGAAGTTGTGGAGGACGGTGCAGCCTTGGACGAACCCATGGCCAAGTTGTTGAGTGTGGTGCGGTGGCCGTCTGTCGGCGGCGGGGAAGCAGATCCGAGGTGGCGAACAACGGCGTAGAGGGAACAGCTCCGGTGCGGTGGACGGTTGCGACAGTGGAGCCGTAGCAGTTAGGCGCAGGATGGCGTGGTCGGAGTGGTTCTGGTACGGCGCATGTCGGCGTCGGCGTCGTGGAGGCAGCTCTGCCTCAGCTTCAGCTGCTAAGTCCTTGAGGGCGTTGCGGTTGCGGTTGCGTTGGACGACGACGTCGGGGTACCGGCTCCGGCGTGATCACTACTAGGAAAAGGGCTACTAATGGCGCACCGGTTTTGCCTACTAATGGCGCATCACTGGTGCGCCATTAGTATCACGCCACTAGTATTTTTTACTAATGGCGCACCACTGGTGCGCCATTAGTATCTGGTATACTAATGGCGCACCACTGGTGCGCCATTAGTATAGGCCACTGGTGCGCCATTAGTATAGGGCACGGTGCGCCATTAGTATTTTTGAATTTTGAAGGCGGGAAAATAGTAGTGCCGCACTGTCTAACCCCCACCGTGCGCCATTGCTATTTTTGAATTTTGAATTTGGATCTGGATCGTGATTTTTTTGCCCATTTTTTGCTCGTTTTTTTGCTCATTTTTTGGCACGATATTATTTCAAATTTTGTTCTTGTTTTTGGATCTTGTATGTTCTTTTGCCGGAGAGGAGTTCGCCGGAGAGGAGGAGGAGGAGGTCACAGGAGATGCGCTCTCCTACATCGCCGAAGAGGAGGAGGAGGTCGGCGGAGAGGAGTTCACCGGAGAATTGGAAGGAGAAACCATGAGGGGATGGGAGGAGAGGAGGGAGGAGGAGCTCACCGGAGTGTCGGTGTACAAAAAGAGGGGTACACTTTTTATACCCCTATGACTGTGCACGGGCAGTCTGAGCCATGGGCGCCGCCGCACTCAGCCCGGCAAGGGAGGTAGAACCAAGGTGAGGCCGAAGCCAAAGAGGAGCAGAACAACGCCAAGACCAAGACCACAAAGAGCAAAGGGGGCGAAGCGGGCCCCTCCCGGCAAGATCCTTGCCGGGGGCGGTTTTCACCAACCCGGCAAGACCCTTGCCGTGGCACCTTGCTCCACACCTACGGAGCGGGTCACCCTTGAGTCCACTGCCCCCATGGGGCAAGGATTCGGGAGGCATCCCCGTGGTGGTATGCAGATCTTTGTGAAGACATTCAAGATCAGATGCACACTTTAGAAGATGATGGTCCTTGGCGGGATCCCAGCCAAGGAGAACCACAAGGCCCCCAGCAAGAGCCTTGCCGGGGATGACAGCAGACGCCACGGCAAGACCCTTGCCGGGGCCGCGGCAAGGCCCTTGCCAAGGACACCCACAGGGCCACCATCGGACCCGCGCCAGTCACACCTCCACCATCGTTCGCATGCAGCTGCCGACCCAACCAGCTAGGCAGGCCCCTGCGTGGCGGCATGCAGATCCTCGTGGAGACCCACCGCTGCGCCACCTCAGCTGCCTGCCCGCCTACATGGCATCGCAGGCACCGCTGGACAGGGCGCGTGTCGACGCGGGAGAGAGCGGCGACGGACGAGACAGGGCTCTCCCCCGCCCCCGATAAAGCAAGGACACCTAAGCAAGGTGCATTAAATGCACCTTGTCATGTAATGCAAGGGATAACCTCGCATCACTGTACCCTTTCCACCTCCTGTGTGCCACTGTGGCAGCCCCTTTCCCTATAAAAGGAGGCCCCAGGCAACCAGGAAGAGGATTCGGCTTTTTGGAGCTCCTCACGCCCCATAGCTAGTTCAAGAACACAAACATATAATCCACCAAAGCAGGAGTAGGGTATTACGCATCTCCGCGGCCCGAACCTGGGTAAAGGAATCGTGTACTGCCTGCTCGATCCGCTCTTCTCACGACACCCGCGCCCCGCAACCGCAGAAAGGGATTCTCGTGATCCCATAGGTGTCGTTTCCCACCGACATCTTTGGCGCACCAGGCAGGGGCTGCGCAGTTGTGAGAATCGGCTTTAGCAGTTAGTTCGACGCTTTTTCATCGTCATGGCACCCAAGAAGAAGACGACGGTGGCGGTTGGCCCGTCGGACGCCGGGCATCCCATCCCGACGTGGGCGAGCAGCGGACCGGTCGCCGAAAGGACCCGGGGCGCTGTTCGCGAACACCAACACCGTCCCAGCAGCCGGAGTTTGGGAGGCGTCGATGTTCGTGCGCCCGGTAACGGTCCACACGCCGCCAAATCCAAAGACGGAGCCGGGCCCCCCACAGGTGGCGCGGGACCTTCCGGGGTCGCTGCTGCCCCGCCCGCTGGCGGCGCGAGGGCCTCCAGGACTCCCACTCCGGCGCCGACGGCGCGTTCCTGTCAAGCGGCGCGCGACGAGCGGCGTGATCACCCCGAAGACCTCGGGCGTCGCCGCGGGAAAAGCCCCGAGCGCCACTCCCGGGATGTAGAAGACCTGCCCGCTCGCCGAGGCGCTGGTGAGGACGGCGTGCGACCGCACGGTCGTGGTAGCGCTCCTTCTCACATGGTCAGAAGTCGAAGCGCGTTGCGATCCGTGCAGGTTTCGCTGCCACCGACGCCAGCAGAAGCCCTGGCGCGCGCGCAGTTGCTCCTCGACTTCCCTCCCGCTACGGGGAAACTCGACGAATGGAGAGCCACCATCCGAAGCCTTGTTGCGGTGGCCAACAAAGATGAGCCGACCCCGACGGAGCCCCCGGGTCGACGTTCCGACGGAGTCCCGCGTGCCAGTGGCAGGAAGGCTGGTGGCGCCGCGACCACGGTGCACTCGCCTCCTCCTTGCCCGGTGCCACGGACACCTGCCCGTCGCGATGTTGCGGGCGACGAAATCTCCATAGCGTCGTCCGACCCGCGGACCCATCAGGACCAACGCCAGGTCCTTCGGGATCGGGAACATGAAGACGCTCGGAACACCATCGTGCGCTGGCGCGGAGCGCGCCACCAGTCAGATAGGCGAGCGGGGCCTGCTGTGGACCACCCAACACCAGAGAGCCCTGGGGGCCTGCCTTACGAGGTAGGCTGCCCGGCTTTTACCCGTGAGCTGCGGCAGTTCCAGTGGCCCACTCACCGCACTTTCAAACCTGACGTGGGAGAGAAGTACGGCGGCAAGACCCACCCATCCGAGTTCCTCAGCATCTACACCATCGCGATGCAGGCTGTCGGGGCTCGTGACGATAAGGTGCTTGCAAATTACTTCCCGTTGGCTCTTAAACCCAACGCCATGTCATGGTTGATGCACTTGCCGGTGGACTCCATATCCTCCTGGTCGGATTTGTGCCATGAATTCGTGGGCGCCTTCACTGGCGGTCGCTAAGCTCATGGCCAAGCGAGTGATCTCCACGTCATTCCCCAGAAGGGAGGCGAGAGTCTCTGCAAGTACATACAGAGGTTCAGCCGGGTGCAGTACAATATTCCGGATGTTCACCCCGCCGCCATCATCAGCGCGTTCCATCAGAATGTTTGGAACCGCAAGATGCGCGAAGAGCTGGCGATGAACAAGGTGAAAGATGTCGCAGAGCTTTATGTTCTCACGGATAAATGTGCCCGGGCTGAAGAGGGAAGGAAGTACCCCGGCGAAGATGCTGGCGTGGAAACCGATTCCTCAGAAGAGGACACCGCCGCCCCGACAAAGAAAGGCCGGCGCCGCAACAGGAAGCACAAAGGGAAAGTTGTGCTTGCCGCCGAGGGGTCTGACGACACCGGCTCCACCAAGAAGACCAAGGCAGGTGACCCCGGCAAGGAAATTGCCGGATGTGTCACCTGCCAGGCCTTGGCGGTTGCCAAGAAGCCAGGCAACTCCGACAAGCGATACTGCAAGATCCATCGCACCAAAGGCCATGCTCTCCAAGACTGCCGACAGGTTGAGCTCCTCGCTGAGAAGCAGAGGGCTAAATACGAGAGGCGGGACAAGGAGAAGGGCCAAGACGGTGCTGAGGGGTCCGGCAAGAAACGCGACGGCCAGGCGGGCCGTCGTGGCAAGGACAAGCAACAAGAGAGGCCCGCTCGGGGCCGTGACAGAAAGCCAGGAGATGACGATCACGAAGAGGACGATGAGTCCGACGACCAAGAGTTTCAGAAAGCTACAGAGGCCATGTGCGTTGATGGAGGCGCTTTGCTGCATGCCTCTCGGCGCCGGCTTAAACAGTGGGCGCGAGAAATCATAGCAGCAGAGCCGTCGTTTGATGCCCAGAGGCCGCGGAAGTGGTCCAGCACACCTATCATTTTTGACTCTGAGGATCACCCTGATCGCACTACTGCGGTCGGGTGCTTGCCGTTGTTGGTTTCACCAACAATACGCAACCTCAAGGTGACAAAAATGTTAGTAGATGGCAGGGCCGGTCTGAACTTGATCTCGCCTGCCGTGGTCGAGAAGCTGCAGATCCCTGATGGAGTCCTCAAAGAAACGGGCATGTTTCAAGGGGTTAGCCTGGGGAGAAGCCAACCCAAGGGAAAGGTCACGTTGCCCGTAACTTTCCGGAGCGACCTGAACTTCAGGACGGAGAGGATTGTGTTTGATGTTGCCAAGATCCCCTTGCCCTACAATGGGATTCTTGGCCGCCCAGCGCTGGCCAAGTTCATGGCGGCATCGCACTACACCTACAATACCCTGAAGATGCCAGGGCCCGTGAGGGTCATCACCATCCCCTCCGACAACAAGGATGCGCTGATCAAGTATACCAGCAAGCAGTCGCAGCAGCTGCCGCCGCTGGGGCACTCGCTCCTGCTGCCGGGACCCCCGGGGGGGGGGAAGAAGATGAAGGCCGGTGAGACCTCAGACACCCACTCCGGCAAGCGCACCTCTTCGGAGTGTAGCGCTGCCGTCGAGGACGTGCCAAAAAGCTCCGCCGGCGGAAGCAAGAGGTCCAGGGCCACGTCGCTGGGAACCAAGAAGGTTTCCGTCAATGAGGACGACACGGGAGGAGCTTTCACCATAAGCCCCACCCTTGACGACAAATAGGAAGACGCGCTCGTCACCTTCCTACGGGCAAATGTCGATGTGTTTGCATGGCAAGCTTCCGACATCCTCGGCATTCCCAGGGAGGTGATTGAGCACCACCTTGTTGTCTTTCCTCATGCGCGGCCCGTCAAGCAGAAGGCCAGAAAGCAAGCTTTGGAGCTATAAGAGTTTATCACAGAAGAAAACCGGAAACTAGAGGCAGCGGGTTTGGTAAGAGGAGTGCTCCACCCGACGTGGTTGGCCAATCCGGTCGTAGTGCGCAAGGCAAATGGGAAGTGGAGGCTATGTATTGATTACACAGATATCAATACGGCTTGTCCTAAAGACCCCTTCCCGTTGCCGCGCATCGACCAGATTGTTGACTCCATAGCTGGGTGTGATCTGTTGTCATTCCTCGATGCCTACTCCGGCTACCACCAGATCTTTATGACGAAAGAAGACGAAGAGAAAACAGCATTCATCACCCCATGTGGTACGTATTGTTTCATACGGATGCCTTTCGGGTTGAAGAGTGCTGGATCAACGTTTGCAATGGCGGTCCAGATTGGTTTTGAGCCCCAGCTCCATAGAAATATGGATGCTTATATGGACGACATAGTGGTCAAAACCAAGGACAGGGCCACCCTCATATCAGATTTGCGGGAGACATTTGCAATTCTACGCAAGATCAACCTCAAGCTGAACCATGAGAAGTGCGTCTTTGGCGTCCCGTCCGGCAAGCTTCTCGGGTTCTTTGTGTCACAGCGGGGGATAGAGGCCTACCCGGACAAGATCAAAGCTATAGAGCAGATTGAAGCACCCAAGCGAATCAAGGATGTGCGTCGGCTCGCTGCTTGCGTCGCTGCCCTGGGCAGGTTCATATCCAAGTCCGCCGAGCGCGCCCTTCCCTTTTTCAAGATCCTGAAGAAGGCGGGCCCGGTGGAGTGGACACCAGAAGCCGAAGCGGCATTGCAAGATTTGAAGAAGTACCTCTCCTCCGCGCCAATACTAGTCGCGCCCAGGCCCCAGGAGCCATTGCTGCTATACTTAGCGGCAACGAACCAGGTGGTCAGCGCCGCACTAGTGGCGCAGAGGGAGGTTGATGACGAGGTAATGGCAGGAACAGATCCCGACGCCACCAGTGCAGAGGCGACACAGTTGGTCGAGGTGCCGCCAAAGAAGAAAGTGATGCAGTGGCCGGTCTACTTCGTTAGCTCCGTCTTGTAGGGGCTAGATCGAGGTACTCCGGTGTGTAGAAACTGCTCTTCGGCCTCCTCATGGCCTCGAGGAAGCTGCGTCACTACTTCCAGGCACACGAGATCACTATCGTCACCCGCCTCCCTCTGCAGCTGATATTGCACAACCCAGATGCAACGGGGAGGATTGTGGAATGGGCGCTGGAGCTGTCCAGCTTTGGCCTCAAGTTTGAAAGTACTTCAACGATCCAAAGCCGAGTCCTGGCGGAGTTCATTGCAGAATGGACCGCCACACCTGACGAAGAAGCCCAAGAGACTGCTCTCCCCGGCAAGGAGGCAAGTTGCGATTGGATTATGTACTTTGATGGGGCTCTCTCCCTCCAGGGTGCCAGGGCTGGCGTACTGCTCGTCGCCCCCACCGGAGAGCACCTCAAGTACGTGGTCCAGATGCACTTCCCCAGGGAGGCGTCAACAAACAACACATCGGAATACGAAGGGCTGCTTGCCGGTCTTAGGATCGCGGCGGACCTCGGAATCAAAAAGCTCATCATCAGGGGCGACTCGCAGCTTGTTGTCAAGCAAGTCAATAAGGATTACCAGAGCCCGTTGATGAAGGCCTACGTTGATGAAGTGAGAAAGCTGGAAGAGCGTTTCGACGGTATCCAGGCTGAATACGTTCCCCGAACAGAGAACGATATCGCCGATTACCTGTCGAAGCGCGCTGCCCTCAAGCTACCTGTGGAACCAGGTACCTTCGTGCTTCAGCTAACTCAGCCATCCGTTGATCCATCAACAGAGCAGAACAAGAGAAGGAAATCAGGACCCGGCAAGTACTTTCCCGCCGAGCTCCCCGGAGCTGCCAGCAAGGATGTTGCCGAGGACACTGAACCCGCCATGGGACGGCTAGCTCCGGCAGGACGCCAAGCTCTTGCCGTCGAGACGGCCGCCCCTATAGCGGAGGAAATGCCTTTAGTCCTCGCCGTCGAGCCTCAGGCTCCAGCGTGGGCACAACATACCGTCGGATTCCTCCAGACAGGGGAGCTTCCTGAGGAGCAGGAAGAAGCGGAAAAAGTAGCCCGTCGCTCTGCCATGTACCAGTTCGTCGATGACGTCCTGTACAGGAAGAGACCGAATGGTGTGAAATTGAAGTCCATCCCTCGAAAGGAAGGACTGGAGCTGTTGGCAAAGATACATGGAGGCATATGTGGATCCCACATTGGGTCGAGAGCCCTTGCCGGAAAGGCATTCCAGCAGGGTTTCTTCTGGCCCACCGCCCTCCAGGATGCAACGACACTCGTCACCAGGTGTGAGGCATGTCAGTTCCATTCAAGAAAGCTTCATCAACCAGCTGAAGCCCTTCATACCATTCCTCTCTCCTGGCCCTTCTCGGTCTGGGGGCTTGACATACTGGGCCCTTTCCCCCGCGCTGTCGGGGGCTTTGAGTACTTGTACGTAGCCATTGACAAGTTCACAAAGTGGCTAGAAGTGGAGGCAGTGAGGAAGGTCACAGCTCAGTCAGCCGTCAAGTTCTTCAAGGGGCTAGTGTGCCGTTACGGTGTACCCAACCGGATCATCACCGACAACGGTACACAGTTCACAAGCCGCACCTTCCTGCAATATACTCAGGACCTCGGCAGCAAAGTCTGTTTCACTTCCGTCGCTCACCCACGGAGCAACAGGCAAGCTGAGAGGGCAAATGCTGAAGTGTTGCGAGGCTTAAGGACCAAGACCTTTGACAAACTGCACAAGAGCGGAAGGCGCTGGATTGATGAGTTGCCGACGGTTCTTTGGTCAATCAGGACGACACCAAATCGAGCCACCGGCCAGACACCCTTTGCCCTGGTATACGGGGCAGAAGCAGTTATCCCCACTGAACTCATATACGGGTCACCTCGAGTGCTCGCTTATGATGAGCTTGAGCAAGAGCAACTGCGGCAAGACGACGCACTGCTCCTTGAGGAAGATCGTCTTCGGGCGGCTGTGAGAGCAGCACGCTACCAGCAAGCCTTGCGCCGCTACCAAAGCTACAAGGTTCATGCCCGGAGCCTTGAGGAAGGAGACCTTGTTCTTCGGTGCGTTCAATCGGCCAAGAATTCCAACAAGTTGACGCCAAAGTGGGAAGGCCCTTATCGGGTAAGACGAGTCACCAGGCCCGGTGTAGTCCGCCTGGAGACCGAAGATGCCGTTCCGGTGAGCAACTCCTGGAACATCGAGCATCTTCGCAAGTTTTATCCATAAGGCGCGGCTTGTCGGGCCTCCCGGCAAGCCACCTTTTGTACAAGCATTGCCGATGATGCATGTAAACCTTTGTACAAAGCCAGGCGCATACCCTGAGCATAAATGAAGCGCTGGCGCCCTAAGTTATAGCATGCATGCTAGATCGAGTCTCGTCCTTGGTTAGGGTTCATAGTGCTTAGCGGCGGATAACCCCTAGCTTAGAGGTCGAGTGTGCGTCTCTTTGCCATTCTTTTGTCTCCCTTGGTTCGCAGGGATCGGATATCCTTGCCGGATCACTTGAAGATAAAAAAAGGCGAAGAGGGACGGACCAGCATCTGGACCTCGACAAGCCAGTGTTGCTAGGGGCTGCAAGTACAAAGATTCACCCACGGTGAACCAGAGTTGCCAGGGGCTGCAGTTTCAGATAAGTTCTTCATCCCTTATCATGCATTCTCTTATGAAGTGAGGTATGCGAAACCTCGTTTCTTCCTGAAGCTACCGTGCTCCCCTAAACTCTAGGCCCTAGGGCTCGTTCCTGGGGCCAGGTTTGGTCGTAGTCACGGCAGCGAAGGGGCGAAACGAGGAGCCTGAACCCGCCTCATCCCTGCCTCCGCCGAAAGCGTGAGAAAGGTCGAGCGACGTGGGAAGACGGTCGGGCCTGCTGCCGGGCAAGGAAGTGTCTATCTTAAAGATATCAAGGGTTTGCCCCTTGACGTGGGTTCCACCCGCAAGAAAAGTGACCCGGCAAACATCCCCTTTTCATTAAAAAACATTCCACTCAGGTACAGTTCATGGAGAATGGAAAACATGAATGATGGGATTACAAGTTTTAAATTCAGCTAAGGCCCGAAGGCTTACAAACTAAAAAGAGATAAGGTGCCCGTAATCCTTTCCTTGTCTCTCTCCTCAGGAGGCAGGTCAAGGAGGCGAAAAGGGCAAAAGAGGCGCCTAGGTGAGCTACGGGTGTCAGAAGACAACAAGAGAACATCTCGGTGGCCGTCCAAAGGCTGGATGGTGATGGCGGCGCCGGAAGCAGGGCTTGAAGACGAGATGGCAGGACGTCAGCATGCTGTCGAGGGCGTGACGCCCATGTACTC
The DNA here is from genome assembly GCA_032464435.1 of Aegilops umbellulata. Classification (NCBI taxonomy): domain Eukaryota; kingdom Viridiplantae; phylum Streptophyta; class Magnoliopsida; order Poales; family Poaceae; genus Aegilops; species Aegilops umbellulata. Next base: position 478,190,109 of record CP136055.1, read on the forward strand.
CGACTTGACGGCCTTACCACCCGCCCTCTTTCTCTTCCGCAGCCTCCCAACGCCAGCCGCCCAAGGAGACGACACCGAGAAATTCAGGGAGCCGGCGACACGGATGATGGGGACGCCGGTGCCGCACGGAGCGACGCCCAACACCTAGTCGGACCCGTCATCCTGCCGCCTACCGCCCTCGTCGTCGCGGCCGCTGTCCTCCTTGTCACTCCCGCCCGAGGAAGAGTCTTCGCTATCAGAAGAACTCTCCACGCAGCACCTTGCGCGGGTCCCGAAGAGCCCGAAGACCTTGACGGAGAGAAGGCCATCCTCCATCAACTTAAAATGGAGGGTAAACCCCTCCGCCAGGTGGTGGATACGAGCAAAGGTCTTCCATCCCCGACAAAGATACATTGTGTGAGGAGCGGGGAAGTCGATGCGGACCCACGTACCGCCGATCCCGCAGCCCCTCATGTGCAGCCGCAAAGACTCCGGCGGATCCAGCTCCATCTCCCGCGCGAATGGAGTCGGGAGACGAAGGTGACGACAAGGCGGCCGACGCAGCCTGACGAAGAACTCGCAAGGGTCCTCCCCAATATGGACCGCCATGGGAAGAGGAACCGCTGGCGGAGGCGAGGCCGGCGCGCCGCCCCGTCCTCCTCTTCCCCGAGCGCCGCGACCTCGCCCTCGACCTCGCCTACGGCCTCGCCCCCTCCCTCTTCCCCTTACGGCTGGCTCTGCCACCGCAGGTGCGGGAGAAGGAGGGACGCGTTGTCGAGCGGCGACCCTCGCCGCCACCGTCGAAGGACCAGGGTTCCCTTTCTCCATGGCGAATGAGAGGGAGGGGAGCAGAAGCTGAAGGAAGGAGGAGATGAAAGAATGCGGGGCGCCATCCTCCCCCTCCCGCTCCTTATAAAGGAACGGGGTGGGGGCTCGGCCGCCCTGCTCGGCCAATCAAGACGCAGAAGGCGCAGGGAACTGGGACCGACCCGCTGCCTCGGCCCACGACGGCCCAGTTTCCCGCCTCCACCGTTCGCCACCCCAAGGGCATGGAAGCCGCGTGGCAGGCGTGCAGAACCGAGGCGACGGACGAGGCGACCTCTCCCCACCCCGTGATCATGGGGAGTGGACGCCTCGAAGACCACGCCTCGGCCCCGTCCAGTAAATGGACCGCGCCTCCACGCCTCCCTCCGTTTATGAGGAAGGTGCGAACCGCCTCCTTTACTACGACGTGACGCATGCATGCGGAGCTCAGCCCCACGCACGCCGCTCACGTCACACACGCCTCCCCACGCCGTGCCACGCCCGGGACGCGCGGGGAGCACAGCGCGCGAAGAAACTTATCGCGGTGAAAACCGCCCTGCCTGCCCGCGCACCGTTCTTGTGCCTGGTCCAACAACGCGTAGCGCTTATGTGTGGCCCAGGCCCAGGGGCTCCTATCGGTGTACAAAAAGAGGGGTACACTTTTTGTACCCCTATGACTCTGCACGGGCAGTCTGAGCCACGGGCGCCGCTGCACTGAGCCCGGCAAGGGAGGTAGAACCAAGGTCAGGCCGAAGTTAAAGAGGAGCAGTACGACGCCAAGACCTAGACCACAAAGAGCAAAGGAGGCGAAGCGGGCCCCTCCCGGCAAGATCCTTGCCGGGGGGCGGTTTTCACCAACCCGGCAAGACCCTTGCCGTGGCAGCTCGCCCCACACCTACGGAGCGGGTCACCCTTGAGTCCACTGCCCCCATGGGGCAAGGATTCGGGAGGCATCCCCGTGGTGGTATGCAGATCTTTGTGAAGACATTCAAGATCAGATGCACACTTTAGAAGATGATGGTCCTTGGCGGGATCCCAGCCAAGGAGAACGACAAGGCCCCCGGCAAGAGCCTTGCCGGGGATGACAGCAGACGCCACGGCAAGACCCTTGCCGGGGCCGCGGCAAGGCCCTTGCCAAGGACACCCGCGGGGCCACCATCGGACCCGCGCCAGTCACACCTCCACCACCGTTCGCATGCAGCTGCCGACCCAACCAGCTAGGCAGGCCCCTGCGTGGCGGCATGCAGATCCTCGTGGAGACCCACCGCTGCGCCACCTCAGCTGCCTGCCTGCCTACGTGGCATCGCAGGCACCGCTGGCCAGGGCGCGTGTCGACGCGGGAGAGAGCGGCGACGGACGAGACAGGGCTCTCCCCCGCCCCCGATAAAGCAAGGACACCTAAGCAAGGTGCATTAAATGCACCTTGTCATGTAATGCGAGGGATAACCTCGCACCACTGTACCCTTTCCACCTCGTGTGTGCCACTGTGGCAGCCCCTTTCCCTATAAAAGGAGGCCCCAGGTGACTAGGAAGAGGATTCGGCTTTTTGGAGCTCCTCACGCCCCATAGCTAGTTCAAGAACAAAAACATATAATCCACCAAAGCAGGAGTAGGGTATTACGCATCTCCGCGGCCCGAACCTGGGTAAAGGAATCGTGTACTGCCTGCTCGATCCGTTCTTCTCACGACCCCCGCGCCCCGCAACCGCAGAAAGGGATTCTCGTGATCCCATAGGTGTCGTTTTCCACCGACACGGAGAGGGGGAGGAGGAGGTCACCGGAGAGGAGGGAGGAGAAACCGTAAGGGGAGGGGAGGGGAGGACAGGAGGGAGGAGGAGGTCGCCGGAGAGGAGGAGGAGGTCGCCGGAGAGGAGGAGGAGGAGGAGGTCGCTGGAGAGGAGGAGGGTAGTATGGTGGAGGAGGGAAGGGACGATGGAGTGGAGGAGAGGAGGAGATAGAGTGGAGGAGAAGAATGAAGAGGTAAGGAGGAGAGGACCACACCCAGCAATATATACGGCATAGTAATGGCGCACTGCGGGCAGGTGCGCCATTACTAATTTTTTTATTTTTTTATTTATTTTGAATTTTGAAGGCGGGAAGATACTAATGGCGCACCATGGGCAGGTGCGCCATTAGTAACTTTTTATCTTTATTCTTTTGACTTATTTTGAATTTTGAAGGCGGGAAGATAGTAATGACGCACCATGGGCAGGTGCGCCATTAGTAAGTTTGAATTTTTTTCTCTCTCCAGATCTTAAAAGCCCCGTATCTTTTTTCTGTTAGGTTTTTGACGATTTTGAAAATGTTTAACAATGTTCTCCCATCAAATTCTTATGTAACTTTTCGAGTAGATGATTTTTCATATAAAAAACTTTTTCATCCGAGTTCGTACGCAAAAGTTATGCCCATTTTACAAATTCTCGAGAGATTTTGCAAATAAAGTCGAAATTCATATTTGTAAATTTCCACAACAACTAGACCACATATCACATGAGAAACTTATTTTCTTTTATTTGTTTGACATTTCCATCATTTTTTATTTTTTTTAAACTGAAAAGGCGGTCCACGGGGTGGGGGGTGCATTCAGTGGTAGTGGTGGCCAAGTTACTAATGGCGCACCGTGGGATGGTGCGCCATTACTAGTTGAACTAGTAATGGCGCACCATCCCTACTAATGGCGCACCGTGGATGTGGTGCGCCATTAGTATTTGCAAACTAATGGCGCACCAACACATGGTGCGCCATTAGTATTTAGTAATGGCGCACCACATGTACAATGCGCCATTAGTGTCCATATTGGCTATAGTTGTTTTTGTAGTAGTGGAGGACGGCGGTGGATTGGTCGCTATGGGGTGGAGGACGGCGGAGGCTGGGGTTTCGCGGCTGGTGGAGAGGGCGTTTTCGCGCCCATGGAGTATGAATGGGGAAACGGAGGGAGGCGGGGAACTAAGGGGGAACAATGTTTCGGTTTGAGACGCGCTTGTTTGAAATTTGGGGAAAGTTAGAAACTTTCCCCCCATCTAAAATTCCGGACATATTGCGGGTTGGGGGTAGGACAGTCATGTCAGGTGTCCCAAATGTGGGTGGGATAGATTTCGGCTGAGCGCATGGGTAGGCGCCCACGGCGTAAGAATGCTTCTCTAGCGTCTTGGTGAAGTTACAAACCTACCCCGGTTTAGACCTTTGGACATCGGGCCGATAGGCTACACGGGCCAGAGTCAGGACAGTAATTTCCTACCACCAAAACATTAGTCTCGCGCGGTTTCGTGTGACTAGAGGCCTATTTGGCGCTTCGTTCAATATTTGGGAGCAGAAGCATTAACGTTTTCGGCTCTCTTGAATTGAACTTTCAGGATTTGTCAAACTTCACAAATCTTTACTCTTGAAAATCCTAAAGCTACGATTATTTTGGAATGGAGGGGGTACATTTGAATATACATTGTACACGAGTATATATTAAAAAATATGCAACTTACCTCAGTTCATGCATGGTTCCAGATATAATCTCCTTGGTTGCAAAAAAAAGTTAGATATGCGTATGAATATATATAGCATGTTCAAACTCACAACAAAGATTGATGCCCCCTTTTACATCTGATTTACAAATGCCATTATCTCGGGTTCAAATAGATGAATGCACTTCCTATGAATTCGAATCTTCGAAACCCCCTTTATGTTGAATTCGACATATATTCTATTTCATAGCTAGCAATTTGGAATGTATCCATGCAAGTGACAAATGTATAAAGTTCTTCACACTAACAACATGGAGTGCACTAATTATTGTTTATATATGAATTGCAAAAGCATCCATTGCGTGTATTTCAAACCGCTCTCACTCTATGGATCGATAATATGAAATAAACACATGCACATGCTAGAATTCAATTGCAGTTGAAGAAAGAGCCTACTCCTGGTACTGAACATTAGTGATAGGGGTGTGTACAAAGTACACGTGAATACCAGGCATTGTGCATGTGTGTATACTATCGACGAACTAGCCCCCAAGCTTGTGTAACATACTAAGGGCCTAGGGTTACAAATCATATATAGTCGGCTTATCACCAGTGGGGATAGAGTCCTCCGCGACTCTGGTAGCTTCGTGTTGTACGCCGAGTCCTCCACATGGGTCTTCGTATAACACGTCTCGGTCCAACCTATATGTGTCCCAGGATGGAATCGACCCATGAGTCTTCATGTTGACCCACCACAACTAGAAATGATGTGCCCACCACACCACACACGCAATCGGCCACTAAGAAAATAAGCATATACAATAGTACAACGGTATCTAGCTCACGATACGTCTCCATATTTTGTTGATGACACTGACGGACTTTGCATTTGATGCTTGCTTCGTATTTTGTTGACGACACTTATGGTCATTGTATTTGAAGCGAAAGCACGATATGGTCACTGGACTTCAGAATAAGCGGTCAATGCATACATTTTGTCGTGCTAACCAACATGTGGTTGGATGGTTAGAGGACAGTGGTTTTTCGAGCCCACCAAGTTAAAGTCCCGGTGCTCGCATTTATCTTGTGTTAATTTCAGTATTTTCCGGCGACGTACGTTCAGTGGGAGGAGACGTTCCACTCGACTACGAGGCACCTATGGTGACTTCGTAAAATCTCAAAATCATATATGCTGGCCAATCTCTCGAAGGTGCTCATAGGGGTCGGGTTCGCGTGTGTGTGCTTATAGCGGGGAGTGCTTGCGCGTATATATGAGCCCTTGCGTCTGTACCGTGTTAAAAAAATACATATCATGATTATACGGTCACTGGCTCACCCGTACAACTCTGTATTTTGTTGATGACACAATTAATTGACCAGTCAAACGTTCCACGCGGCGCAACTAGTGTTGCACCATCAGGGCGCGTAACCATGGGGCCCACCTATCAGCCCGTATATGAAAGAAAGAAATGGTAGTTTGAGTCTGTACTGTGTTAATAAAATAGGAGTACATTTTAGGGTGATTGTACGATCACTGGCTCACCATACAGCTCCGTAATTTGTTGATAACACGATCAATTGACCAGTCAAACGGTCCACACTCAGCAGCGCACATTACCATAGGGCCCACCTGTCAGCGCGTATATGAAGGACGGGAATGGTAATAAATTAGTGGTCGGTGGGTATTCGAAGTTGTGAGACCTCTGGTTGGCAGTCACCGGCGGTTGGGGGCGTTCATTGGGCGGTGGGGTGGGGGGCTAGAGGGATGGCCGGTGCAGCGGCGGACCGGCGATGGGGAGTGGTTTCGGGAGGGTGGGCCGGACGCGAGTGGCGGGGGCTGGCGGTTCGGCCGGTGGTGGCTGGCGGCTCAGGGGGGTGGAGCTTGATGATAAACTGGAGGCCCTTGATTTCGTATCCAACGGCTGGAAAATCTAATGAGCAGAGATGAAAAAGTCAGTCGACTGACGTGTAGCCTCACCCCGCACGTACACATGCACGCACACAAGACACGCACGCATGTAGGCGTGCAACACTGACACGTACACACGCACGCATGCTGGCGTGCAACACTGACACGTACACATGCACTCACGAACACACGCATGTACGCACCCATGCATGCAACACTGAAACGTACCCGTGCACGCACGCAACACTCGCACGCCTGCATGCACACAGCACACGAGGCAAGACACATGTTCAACCTATACGTTCATGCACCCTTTGTTAAGGACATGGATTGTTACGGGTATTAATCAATCTTATCTGTGATAAGGAGAACATTGATGTTTGCAGCGGTCTTTATGAATCACAATGTATCGAACGGGCTATCAACATAGTAGGCTTAGAGCAGGTACAATAGTACACAGTCAGCAGGCTATTAGCAGTTCCACCTCATCAAATTCATAGCTGGAAGAGAGAGAATGAAGAGAAAAGGAGGGAGCGGGCGCTTGAGCTATCGCCGGCTCGACTGCAAGAAACAAGAAATCGAACCTGCATGCAGCCCGCATGGAGCCGTGTGAGCCTGCGCGCCTCTCCTTTCCACCAATGAGCTTGTGCCTTCTTTTCTTCTTTCACATGCAAGCATTAAATACGAGTAGCTAGTTTAGGCTGCCCATAATGGTAGTACCATAGGTAATATCATGCATGCCAAATAAGCAATTTTGATGAGATGGCATAGAATTAAATGAAGAAAGAGATGCTTGAGTATCATATCATGATACCGTATCACATTAAATAATATGCTACTTTGTGTCATGCATGGCAATAAATATAATAATTTATGATACCAACATATGATACTTTGCATTACTGGATGTAGTATCATACACTAGTATTATATACATGATACTAGTATATGATACTCCCCATTACAACTAGACTTATAGCCCATCTATTATATTCGCTGGCTATTATAAAGGCTCCAAGTGACATGGCATTGGTATATAGCCAGCAGCTGGCTTTCTTATTAACCATGCCCTTATCTACATGAAAAAGATGACGTCACACTCAATGAACAATCATAGGTTTATGAAATGCCCGCTTCTGACCGCCCTGACCCATCAAAGGTTCCTCTGCTGTGCGCTGCCTGCGTTGGGTCACTAACATGCAGGCCATGCACCCAAAGAGCCCACACGTCAGTGGAAGAAAGGCGCGGTGTCGTAGGTCAGAGTCGAGGGCGCCACTCGCGGCACGCCTGGCTGAACACGCCTCCGTGCCGCATTCAAATGCCTCCATGAAACCCGCCCGTGTGGAAGCCGAGAAACCCACTCTGGACACACGTCCGTTCATGACCGGGCTGGCGTTAAACGCAATGCCGGCCGAGCCCCTCCCGTCCGCCGTCTATTTAATCTCCTATTTAAACGAGGCCAAACGCCGGCCAAGAATTGCACACCTCCACCGCTCCCCTATCTCCTCCACCATTTTGTCCACTCTTACAATGGCTTACGAAGAGTAGTTACTCCGCATCCAAGCCGGTTGGGTAGCCTGCCGGATACGAGCTATGCAGCTCGCTGATCCACCTCCCTCCCCTCGCCCGACGGAGCCAGTTACCGCCGCAAGCCGGCGCGCAGTTCAGCAACTCGCCGCTCCAGGCCAGCTCGACGAGGAGCGGCGCACGGGCGTCGTTGCTGCCGTCCACGCCGCCGCCTCGTACCGTGTCTCCCGTTTATGTGGCTGAGACTCCCATGCCGGCCGCCGCGCCATGCAAGCAGCGACAGAAGCTGGGTGCGCGGAGAGCGGCGACTCAGCGGCCAGCTCCTCCGCGTCCGCAGCCATCATCAAGGAGAAGTAGAACACGGGAGGCCGCCGCCGCTTGGGTCCCATGAAAGCCACCGCGGAGGCGATGCCGGCGTACACATCAGGTGTCTTGTCGGATCCTTTTGTAGCGAGGACCTTCGTCGACCCCGCATGGGCTCCACAGAAGAGGGAAATGTTAGGATGAACTCGAGCAGGTGCCGGCCATGGAGAAGTAGTCGCCAATATTTTGGCTACCCCGGGCAAGATCCAAACAGCCCCTCCCAACATATTCAAATCCCTCGTTCGCCGTGGAATTTTTCCATGTGTTATTTTCATGGACTAGCAAGATGCCCGTGCATTGCACGGAATATCAAGATGCATTTTTTTACAAACTCCCGCATGCATGCAAGGGAGAATTAATGTCCTCCTTTGCTAGTACCACGAGGCAAACACCATTAATATTGCATCGATTAGTGTTAGTGGCCTTGTATATCTGCAAATTGTAATTTTGATAGTGGCCCCTTGTATATAAAAATGGAGGGAGAAAGATGAGAGATAAGGTGAGGAGGAGTGGGGCGTGGTGGTGACTGGTGGTCGGACTGGGCGGAGGCATGGGGATGGACGGCGCATTATGTCTAGGTTTGTATCTCTCTCACACACACCCACGTAGGTGGGGGACGTGCACGAAGAGAAGAGGTGCACGCACGGCGCACGTACTCCCGTCTCTTCCCCAACCACACCCGCGCGGATACACGGTGGAGCTCATTTCTGTACGAAAAAGGCAGCCCACGTGGTAATTTGGCACGTGTACTGGTTGTCCACTTGGTGGAGGGAGGATCGTCTACCATGGGTGAACAAACAAATTGCGACTTGACGCATTATGTTAAATTAAAAAAAGAGGCAAACCATGTGGGGCCTACCTTAGAGGCAAGGCTCTATACACTTGAGTACTTTTGATGTGTCTCGTCAACTCACAGAACGAGGAGAAGCTTGCTTAGTACGCCGTCTCCCCCGCCCACGGGCGCGGTGGCTCGCAGGATGAGGTGAAGCTTGCTCCCTCGCCCACGCGCGCGGTGGCTCGCAACACGAGGAGAAAATTTTACTACTCCCTCCGTTTACTCCTCGTCCCTACTACGTACTTTGGTTAGTACTTCCTCCATTTACTTATACAAGGCCACTATAAAAAATACATTTTGCATCTATACAAGGCCACAAATAGTAATTGAGACAAAAGTTACTACTCCCTCCTTTCCAGTTTATGGCTCAATTTCAAAATCTCTCCAACCAAGGTAGACGGTGAGTGGTCGAATTGATTTCTTAGTTTGCACAAGTAATTAGTACGCTCATTTTTCTCAAGAATTTGTGTTTATCGAGGCATTAATTAGGACGAATGCATGAATGACCACTAAATTTCCATGAACTTGTACACGCATTGGTTAGTTTCCTCTTGACACTACTTGCGTCGGGTGATCTAACGCACCTCGAAATCCAACATGTAATGGTACTACTACTAGTATAGTAGAATTGAGACTTATCAAACGGAAAAACGAATGTTTTTAGATGAGACCTATAAACCCTAGTGGGTACTTACTCCATAAAAACAGATTTTTCCAAAACTAAGTCGCTCCCTTTCATGAAGTCTGTAATAGTATACTCCTCCGTCGACGCTCCCTTTCATGAATTTTGTACTTCCTGTCGCCTACATGTGGGACATATAGCAACCGGGTCGATGTGTCAAGCACCAAATAACAGTGCAGAATAGCAGGGGGGACGCACCCCCACTCGTACCGGCCCAGTAGTAGTAATGAGCAATGAGACGTCAAATCACAATGCCGCACTTTCCCAGACGGACGAAGCAACCCTTATTTCACACTTCGGTTCGCCATCATCTCAAACCACGTACTAGTATTGCTTCTGCCTCAAGAGGGACACACGCATCGCCTTGGTACATCATGACACGTGGGACCGCATGACAGGCCATGCTCCCCCGCCGATCGCTCAGTAAAATCACCTCATTTTTACTATACTTCCTCCGTATCGGTTTACTACATGGCATGCACGTCGTTCTAGGTTGAGAATTTAACTGGCTATATATGTGATGAACAGTACTCTAGCATTTTAAAAAATGTATACTTTTGTACAGTAGTACTATCGATGGATTGCGCCATGGAGCAAAAATTGAAAAAAAAGGTGGTACATATAGAGAGTGCTCGTCGCCAAATTATGCATATATTACTATTAAAAAAGCTAGTACGTGCTTAATTGGGGTGCTAAATTCAATTAAATAAATACTAGTAGTATGTACATACTGAAGATTTAAAGTAACGAGAAGAAACATAACATAGTTCTGCTGGGGGCTCAGCACAACACAACCCTCAAATTAATCTAAGCACACCTGAAATTAAACTATGCAACTAATCCGGTAGACACTGCATTAGAAGTTTAGAACCACCATGAGCAACGACACTGCCACCTTACTCGGAGTCCTCGTCCACGTCATCGACTTCGTCCTTGTCCCTATTCCTCTTGGCCGATACTTCTTTGCTTGAACCGCACACTTGGCTGTTGCTCTTCATACAACCCTTGTAGCTATTGAAGCAAAGGTAGCCATCCATTGCAGCGTAGTGGATGTGGTCTATATCTAGTACATTCCGCTGCCATGCATGACGATGAAACGTGTATGGAGGTTTCTCTAGTTTACCGTACGAAGGATGAACCATGGCTCCTGCCAGGGTCAACATTGAAGGCTGACGAGAGGGCACCAGCCGATTCTTCTGGAGGTCAAAGGGGTTGCCTACAACGAGGCCTATCCGACCCAGGACTTCTTCGTCGTTCGTAAAGTCTACAGTAACGAATTTCACTGTTTTGTCCTTGAGGAAGGTCTTAAAATCCTGGCACTCAACGTCGGCATGGCATATGTGGTAGACCAAGCAAACGTTATGTACACAAACCTGGATCACGGCGGGCTTCTTTCTCTCTTCGTCCTTTAGATACTTCTCTCGTCCCAGGACTGTGGTGTACTCAACATCTAGCCCAGCGACCCACTCATCATCTGAGTTTTCGAACATGCGTCTGAAGCGAGAAAGGCATCCGTTCACCGTCGCGTAAGAACGGGTGTAGATGACATCGAACTCATCGCCGGTGATTGTTCTAACCTTGTACTCAGCGCCGATCGTGGAGATTTGGGACGCCATGGATTTGGGAGGAGGGTTAGGATTAGTGGAACTGCCGTAATGAGAATGGACGGGATGACTAGGAGCGAACCACCGTAGTATTGAAGGACGTGCGGGGACGAGTAGGAGCGAACTGCCAGCGTGCGAACGGCAGGGTAGTGGCTTTCCATTCTCCCATGATACGGGCTTCCGAGAGCCCTTGGATCTAAGATCGAACGGTTGCATGGCGTGATTCTAGACCTATGGGAGAATATCCTATCCTGGAGGGTTATTCTGCAAATTTTTAGCAACTTAGCATGCGACCGTTTCATCTCAGATCCAAGGGCTGCCAGCAGCCCGTATCATGGTCACGCCTACCATGACCGTCGCGTCGCTCGCATGGTCGCGCCCTTGGAGATTTAACACGGTGCGTTAGGCTATCTGATGTTGGCATGTCATACATAGTCATCACTTAGTCACTCATACTACAACAAGGTTGGCTATAAGTGTATTTTTTGTTACTCCTCTCTATCTCTTTCTTCGTACTCAAGGAAGAAACGGTGATAGTAAGCGCGTGTATTTATTGCCAAGGAGTGACCTCTTCCAATGAAATGGTGTTGCTAAGTTTGCTTCATTTAATTAGCTATAGACTAAAAATTGTCTTTTCACCTAGGTACACGCGCTTAGCACCGTTTCTTCCTTGGGTCACCAAACTAGTCTCTCTCTTCTTGACTAACTTGCCACATCAGACTTTATGCCTATGTGGCAAGCTTAAGCACCTGTAGGAGCAAGTAAAAGTAAGTACAATAGTGCGCTTTACATGCATTTTTGCATATGCGGAGGAAATAGAGGCAAGGAAAAAGTGGAGAAGTGGGCTCTCATGCAAGAGCCAGCCTCTACTACATGGTGGAGCATTGGGAGAGGCACCTGTATGGAGGTGGTCAGGAATCTGGGAGACTCACGCCGGCCGTAGCGCCGCAGTTAAAATGATAATGGCAAGTCAAATCACGGGCCCCCACCTGTCCAGCAGTAACTTGCTGTCAAATCACACATCCCTACGTTTGCAGCAGCCTACTCCCTCGTCTTCTCGCGTCTCTATCGAACCGACTAGGCGGAACTGCCCCGCCGCCTATCGCGCAGGAAAAGCCCCGCCCTCGACTTTTAAATACAACTACATCCGCTTAAGAATCCAATGATATACTTTTTGTGACATAGTAACTCATATTTAGTTAGTCAAATGGATGACTCTACGTGCAGGCCTTATATACCGAGACGCCTAAAAATAAAAAAACCAAGACGGAGAGGATAGTTCAGCATGTATCTTTTTAGGTCAATATAGTCGGGATTCACCAAGGAGCAAAACCAAGTGGTAGGCTGCTCCTGTCGTGTTGGCGTAGCAACTCAAGCAGGGCCAGTCCGCACACGAAATGGCGACACACTTAACAGGACCCCTTTGGCCGACATGTGGCTCATCCACCGTCTTGTTCCACGTGCGATGCACCAAATTGCAGTTTGGAGCAGTGGTTGGAATTGGAGGCACCCCGGTCGTAGCGCCACAGTAGTAGAAAATGAGCGACGAGGGGTCAAATCACGAAGCCCCACCTTTCCCGCATTAAGCTGGATGGACGAAGCAACCATTATTTCACTCTAGGGTGCAAGAGCATAAAGAAAAGAGAAAACAATGATGCATGCGGCAGCTACCTAGGGCACCCTACGGTAGGGGTCTCCACTATAGATCTTTTTTTAAAGCGCCTCCACTACAAATCGGCTTCTCCCTCGTCCTCTTGAAGAAAACCGATGATGAGTGCAGCGGTAGGGTTTGTAGGAGTACTACGGCATGCGGGGCCACGTCGTAGTAAACGGGTTCGAGCCGACGCCTTAAATATGTGTGGGCCGCTTGGTTTTACGGGAACGAGGCAGCATTTTGGGTTCGGGGACCAGTGGAGATATAGTACGTACAAAAAATTGTGGACGTAGGTTCCACCGAAAGGCAATGATGCATGGGCCCTGCATTTTGATATACCCGGGGCCGCGTGAAATTTGCTACTCTACTCAAAACTAGTAAGGTACACATGTATTGAACGCATGAGATTTTGAAACCAAATTATGAATAAATACACACTATAGCATGTAAAGCTTTGAGTCATATATGCATGATGTAGATGTTCGTTTAGTTCTTATAGTTCATCTCATTCAAAATCAATAAGTTTTATAAAAATGTTAAGATTCATAGGGTTGTGCATTGTACTCCCTCCATTCCAAAATAGATGACCCAACTTTGCACAAACTTTGTACAAAGTTAGTGCAAAGTTGGGTCATCTATTTTGGAACGGAGGGAGTAAATCATAAAGTGAAAAACAAATAATGGCAATTCATTTAGAAAAAAATAATGAATTATGATACAGAAGATTCTAGAACAAAGGAGAAGTGCTTGTGTTTTGAGGTTTGTGCATTATGCTTAAGTTCAACCATGGAGTCTTCTTAATTGTACATGTGGCAGATCTGGTGGAATGTTGATGATATCCAACGGCCAGTAGTGCTCAGATTTGCTTCATCCAATGGCCAGTAGTGCTCAGATCGGGTTAGCTTCATCCAGCGACCATCTTTCAAAGTTATTGGCACACTATATAGTTCTTGTGCCATAGTTGCATGTTTTGGAAAAAAGCTACTAGTGGGTTGTACTGTCTATTTAGGAATAGAAGATGTATACATGGAAGTTGTAGGGAAAGAGATGACATGGAGCATCTCAATTCCTATGAGTAGGGATTGGAAAAGAGATGTCATTTGGTTCACATCATAGGAACTTTTCTATTGAATCTAGAGATGACATGTATCTCAATTCCTATGAGTAGGGATTGGAAAAGAGATGTAATTTGGTTCATATCATAGGAACTTTTCTATTGAATATACGCTAATGTTTATTTTCCTTTGAAATTAAGGGAGTATAGGAATCCATTCATATGAACCAAGTGGCTCTAAAGCTATAGAAATGATATCATGTTTATTTCCTTTGAAATGTGGAGTATATGAATCTATTCCTGTGAACCAATTGGCTCTAAAGGAAAAAATCCTATAAAAATCATATCATATAGAGTTCCTATGATATTCCTCGACACTAAAGGATGCTTGAAATTGCTACGGGTGATACGATGGTCTTTATTTGTAGACTCCTCACCCAACTTTATAGTTACCTCTCGAAGATGAATGAAATGACATATACATGGTATTCTACATGTGCAATTTGATACACGAAAACTCGGTAAAAGTTTACGAGGTTCAAATTTTCAATAAAGCTGTATGCACTGCATTTCGGAACGGAGGGAGCATACGGCAGTTGCTAACACTCACGTGGAAGATTTGTGTGTAGGAGGAGTGGCTGTTCTGTTAAATGACATGGCAAAACTGACACTGTCGGTTGCCGATCTAACGGTTCTTACGGCGTTCGTCAGGAAAAGGCTTGTGGTGAACGTTTGTCGGATAATGATTTACGGACACATGCATTGCATTGATACGTGCCCCCTCTCTCTCTCACGCACACGCACCCTCACGAGTCACGACTCTCCCGAGTCCTCTCGCAGACTCGCACGTCGCACCCACCGTCTATCTGCAGGTAGACGTTACGCACATATGTGCTCTTCACACCCTACCCTCAAAACTTCTAAAAAACAAAAGACAGTGTGCACATTTTATTTTAGCTCACACGTCACACACTTGTACTATTACTCTTGCGGCGAATGTTCTTTGGGCATAGTATATTGTACTCTCACGAAGAGAAGCGGTGCACGCACGCACTAGTTCTCTCACACCCACTCGCGGGTACACGTTGGAGCGCATTTTTTCTGAAGCTGGTACAACAAAATCACTCCACTACATATAAAAGCAGGAGCCTTAGCGCTTGCTTTACTAGGGTTCCTCTCGTTCACTCTCTCATGCTCTCCAGATCTAAGCAACACATAGGTGGCCACACTCTCTCTCAGCTCACGGCTGGTCACAAATCCGGCCTTGACAACCTCGACCGGGGCAGGGGTGTAGGTGCATCGTTCACGCTGTCGTCGGCGGCGAGGGAGGATACCAACGGCTGCCCACGCGTCCCGATCAGCGGCCGTGCCGTTCTCTCCGAGAGAGCGCCGGCTCGGGAGGGCCTCCGACCCCTTCTTCCTCCCTGCGGTATTGTGGCCAAGATGCGACCATCCGACGCCGTCTTTGCGACATGCCGACGACCCTCAGGTATATATTCCTTCGAAACCTGCCTTGCTCTACTGCCCCAGCTCCCTTCGTGTGGATCCTTTTCTACTTCCATCCGCTGTTCCAAAGCCACCTAGACTTCTACTATTATTAGAAGTAAAGCTATTTCATATAGTCGACTCAAAGCGTTGGTTCAAACAGGGAAGAAAGTGGGAAAGCTGTAGCATGAATCTAGGACTTGGTTCTAAGAGGAAACGGGGGAAAGTAGTAATATCTGTCACTATTTAAATAACCGTATTTCTTATTTGCGCAAACAAGGATGTCTATCTCCATATCGTTTCGGGATGTCTGTCTCCGTATCATTTCTATCCGCGCAATCAAAAGCACACACCTCAGTTTTAGTACAACTGTGCAAAATGAGATGGCTATCCCTCGTTGCCATCGTCTAATCTCCCGTCTTCAAGGTATCCCTACATTGGTAGTAACTAAGGTAGAATGACCAATGCAATCTAAAAGAAGCTGATTCGTATGTTTTACTTCCTGATTGCAGTGCAGGGACGAGCGAAAACAACTGCATCCTTGTCCGGAATGCACTTTCTACCAGTTCATCCATGGACTGAGGACTAGCTGGCATGGCTGCACGATGGTTTTTTGGACAGGTGCGCGGACAAGAGGCATTGTGGTCTGCTTATTTCTGCAAATAGCGATGCTTAAATTTAGTGGAATGCACAAGATGGTTCAGTTCAGCATTCCAGCTGAGACCACAATTATAATTGGTTATTCTGGAATGAGAGAACCTAATCCTGAATGGTGGCAACAAGAAAAAACCAGAGTGAACTCCAGGAAATTTAAGCCTGCCGGGAGGCCCTTTGCTCAGAGAGAAGCCTTGCTTGTTTTCTCCTGATTTGTAAACCTTCTCACAACTTTGTCTTTTGCTGTGAACTAGTATATGTTTGATATGTTCTATGAATCATTGAGATGTATAAAATTGCTTAACTTATGCTTTTCAAGTTTTTTATGAAGACGAGTTTAATGTGAGTGTTCCACATGAGCGCTGGACTAGCGTGTGAACGTTTGGAATTTATTACATTGTGGCCTCAATTAACTGCATGAACCATTGTAACAAGATACATAGTTGCTTATATGTCAGACAACAGATTGTTGATTGTAAGCTGGTCGATAGCCTAGTGTTGAAGCAAGCTGAGCCAATGTGCCGTGTTTTGCACAACTGCTTACAAGTGGGGTAGCACCAACAGTGTTTACAAGTACTTATGTATACGTCGGCGCACGGTTCTTGAAGAGTGCTCTATTTCATCAAAACACACACTGCTCGTATGATAAACCGTGACAACTTATGTCTTACCATGCCATATTCATGAAAAAACTAGTGAGGACGCATCTGTTTCGGCAACAATTACGATGGTTCTCACATCATTCACGAGCACACAAACGTAGCAGCAGTTCCCATAGACGGATTCAAACAGAGTACTAACCCCAGAGGGGTCGATAACATGCAACGTTCGTATAATTAGACACAATCCAAATTATGCCTCGATCTAATTTGGGCTGGACACAAGATGGACCTTGCCATAAACATCATCGAGGACGTCCCGCAACAGCTCAATCTTGTGAAACTTCATGAAGACAACCTTGTGGCCTTGCCACTGATAAACTTGTTTGTGGAGGCATGCCACGTCATCTTCCTGCGTAAGCTTGACAAGAACAGTATTCCTCACAAACGAAGGAGTAGCTTTGAACTTCTTGTGCTTCAGTACACCCTGGACAACACGCCTGACAACAGTGAGGCTGGAATACAACTCTTCATTGGTATAGCCGCAAATGGCTTCCAGGATCCAACAGCCTAAGAACCCTGTTTTCCCAGTGCGTATATTTAGGTCGTCCGCCTCATAGCGAGTGACATGTACAACCACACAATCCTTGTCTGCATCAGGGCTCTAATTGAAACAGAAACAAATTCTGAATTACTTTTCAGTATAAGAAACACAAGTTATTTAAACCACTACGTATACCGTGGCATCGAAGCTAATAAAATTTTGCATTATTAATCACCACATACTTCCTTCTCTAAAAAAATCACCACATACTTAGATGAAAAACCACAACCGAGATCAGCAAAGAAGGAAATCACCTTGGGCAGCTCAGCGGGGGGGGGGGGGGGACACATCCTCGAAGGGGGAAAACTGCTCCTGCAGTGCCACAGGGGATGTAACCTCAAACGGGGCGTTGACCATCTCAGTATCTGGGGTCGCCTCGGTGGTTGCCTCCATCTTCTTGGAGCTCTCTGTCTCGTGGGGATCAGCCTCCCGCGTCTGCTCCAATATCGGTAGATCTTTGCCTGGTTCTCCTTGGTCCATCATGAAACTGACGAATACTAGGGGACCACTGAAAGTCAAACACAATCGCAATGACAATGAAACAAAAAAGAGAGTGAGGATCGGTTACTGCTTTGCAAAAGTTCTTTTTTTCCTCTGAACGAAAATATACCAACATCACGGATCCGCTTACCTTCCCTTCATTCGGAGAGAAGAACAATGGCAGATGCAAGTGTTGCCTTTCTTGAAGACGGTGAGGGAGAAGGGGATTCAGTGAAGAGTGAAATGATGGTTGCTTCGTCCGTCAAACTTTGACTGCGGGGAGCTGGGGTTTTGTGATACGACGTCTCGTTATTGCCGCGCTACGACCGGGGTGACTCTCCGCCTGCATATGCCTTCTAATTTGGTGGATGGCATTTGGGCCCGCGCGCTGCATGGCCCGCATGTCGGTGAACAAAAGTATAACGGCATTCAGTAGAGGGAGACGTTTCAATGACCTAGGAGGAGCCAGAAGCGGTAGAGTGTCTCCACTGTACTAGTAGTAATTGTTTTTCTGGGTAGCTGTAGAGTTTCTCCACTGTACTAGTAGTAATTGTTTCTCGGGTCCCAAGACAAAACAGCCCATCCACACTAGTAAATAGTAAAATCAATTCAAAAGCCCATATATTTACTGAATGAGATGCGCTACCCACACCCAGCACACCGCCCCCCGCCCCCGCCCCCCAAAAACCTGGGTGCTCTTCTTCCTCCTCGCTCCCACCCACCTCACGTCAGCTCGCTCCACTCGTACCCCCAAATTCCTCACCTCACTTCTACAGAAAACCCCAGCTCCCCTTCTTCCTCAATCCTACAGAAAACCCCAGCTCCCCTTCTTCCTCACTCCTACAGAAAACCCCCAGCTCCCCTTCTTCTTCGCTCGCACTACATCTAGGCTCGTCATTCGTTACTCTGCTCAAATCAGTGAGCGCGACGCGACGCCCTCGAGGAAAATGGAGTCGGTTGACCCCAGCGCCAAGAAGATGAGGCTCCCGCCAGCGGCGATGCCTGTTATAGATCCCGCACCCGGCAGCGTGGGTAGAAGGGGCGACCCCGCCCCCACCAGATCCCAGGAACCCATAGAATCTCGGGTGGACCGCATCAGTGATCTCCCGGAGATCATCTCGCTTCTCCCCACCAAGGATTGCTGCCGCACCCAAATCCTCTCAATTCGGTGGCGTCCTCTATGGCGTGCCGTTCCCCTTAATCTCGACTGTCGTCAGCTATCTCTCTTCAATGATTTTGAAATCCCCAGAGCCATCATCTCGTCCCACCAGGGCTCTGTTCAAAGCGTCTGCATCCCGTCATGCTACCTAAGTATTCTTACCATGCCCTGCATGGTGGACGCCTGGCTGGAATCCCCTGAATTCACAGAACTACAACTGCTTGAGTTCTACTATTCCCCTGGAAATCACATACCACATACCGAATGCCATGAACTTGTGCCCTCAGCACCGATGTCCATCTTGCGGTTTTCGTGCTCTCTCCACACCGCCACCTTTGTGCAGTTCTACCTACCAGATAATATGGTACTAAACCTTTGACTCCCATTTCTCAAGAAACTTTCACTTGTGTGGGTTCGTATATCGGAGGCCTCATTGCACAGCATCATCCACTCCAGTTGCCCTGCGCTGGAGTGCTTGGTGCTTGTTTTCACAGTTAGAATCGGTTGTCTCCAAATAAACTCGCCTAACCTTGTAAGAAATGGAATTTCTTTTGACGGAAGGCAGCTCATCATCCAAGATGCCCCTTCGCTTCAAAGGTTGATCCTTGATTCTGGTTATTCACCGTTGCAAATAATCGTCCTCTCTGCTCCTAAACTGGAGACCTTGGGTGTAATACATGATCTCTGTGCTCATTTCAATATGGTGTTTGGCTCCACAGTTCTTTAGGTACTTTATATTATCATCTACACTTGTAACCATAAGCTGCATTTTAAATTTCTGCGCATAATTTATATATCATCTTGGAGTACACATTTTGTACTAATATTATGTTCTATGCTCAATGAAGAGTTTCTCCATGGATGGCCTATCAATGGTGCTGGATTCTGTCCAGATCTTATATATCCAAATGAATAGTTTTGATCTGAACAAGATTACTGGCTTGCTACAATGCTATCCATGTCTGGAGAAGTTGTACATAAAGGTGATAATTTCACGCACATTGGAAGCCTGCATATAGTGTACTAGAATTAACCGTTCAGCTGTTGCTATTTCTACACTCTTCTTTAGACCTTAACTGTTGTCGGTGTCAAAACCGGCGGATCTCGGGTAGGGGGTCCCAAACTGTGCGTAAAGGTCGGATGGTAACAGGAGACGAGGGACACTTTATTTTACCCAGGTTCGGGCCCTCTCGATGGAGGTAAAACCCTACTCCTGCTAGATTAATATTGATGATATGGGTAGTACAAGAGTAGATCTACCACGAGATCAAGGAGGCTAAACCCTAGAAGCTAGCCTGTGGTATGATTGTGTATGATGAGGGTTGTCCTACGGACTACAACCCTCCGGTTTATATAGACACCGGATAGGGTTAGGGTTACACAGAGTCGGTTACATTGGTAGGAGATCTTGAATATCCGCACGCCTAGCTTGCCTTCCACGCCAAGGAAAGATCCTTCCGGACACGGGACGAAGTCTTCAATCTTGTATCTTCATAGTCCTGGAGTCCGGCTGAAGGTATAGTCCGGCTATCCGAACACCCCCTAATCCAGGACTCCCTCAGTAGCCCCTGAACCAGGCTTCAATGATGACGAGTCCAGCGCGGAAATTGTCTTCGGCATTGCAAGGCAGGTTCCTCACTACTAGAAAAAGGGCTATAGATGAAATTGACACTAATGGCGCACCAGACATGTGGTGCACCATTACTATATACTAATGGCGCACCATGTGTTGGTACGCCATTAGTGTCCAAATACTAATGGCGCACCACATCCACGGTGCGCCATTAGTAAAAAAAATTAAATTTTTTTCAAAACTACTAATGGCGCACCGTGGGAGTGGTGCGCCATTACTAGTTGAACTAGTAATGGCGCACCACATCCATGGTGCGCCATTAGTAAAAAAAAATTTGTTTGAAATTTTTTAATTTTTTTTCAAAACTACTAATGGCGCACCGTGGGAGTGGTGCGCCATTACTAGTTGAACTAGTAATGGCGCACCATGCCACGGTGCGCCATTAGTAACTTGGCCACCACTTCCACCGAATGCACCCCCCCCCCGTGGATCGCCTTTTCAGTTTAAAAAAAATAAAAGAAAATGATGAAAATGTCAAAAAAATAAAAGAAAATAATTTTCCCATGTGATATGTGGTCTAGTTGTTGGGAAAATTTGCAAATATGAATTTCGACTTCATTTGCAAAATCTCTCGAGAATTTGTAAAAATGGGCATAACTTTTGCATACTAACTCGGATGAAAAAGTTTTTTATATGAAAAATCATCTACTCGAAAAGTTACATCCAAATTTAACGGGGCGAACCCCGTTAAACATTTGCAAAATCCTCAAAAACCTAACAGAAAAAAGATACGGGGCTTTTAAGATCTGGAGAGGCAAAAAAATTCAAAAAAAATTCAAGCTTACTAATGGCGCACCTGCCCATGGTGCGCCATTAGTATCTTCCCGCCTTCAAAATTCAAAATAAGTCAAAATAATAAAAAAAAGTTACTAATGGCGCACCTGCCCATGGTGCGCCATTAGTATCTTCCCGCCTTCAAAATTTAAAATAAGTCAAAAAAATAAAAAAAAAGTTAGTAATGGCGCACCTGCCAACGGTGCGCCATTAGTATGTCGTATATATGGCTGGGCGCACCTCCTCCACTCCACCTCTCCTCCACTCCATCTCCTCCCCTCCACTCCTTCTCCTCCTCTCCTCCACTCCATCTTTCCTTCTCTCCTCCACCATACTACCATCCTCCTCTCCGGCGACCTCCTCCTCCTCCTCTCCGGCAACCTCCTTCTCCTCTCCGGCGACCTCCTCCTCCTCCTCTCCGGCGACCTCCTTCTCCTCTCCGGCGACCTCCTCCTCCTCTCCGGGAACCTCCTCCTCCCTCCTCTCCTCCCCTCCCCTCCCCTCACGGTTTCTCCTCCCTCCTCTCCGGTGAGCTCCTCCTCCCTCCTCTCCTCCCATTCCCTCATGGTTTCTCCTTCCTCCTCTCCGATGCTTCGGTGAACTCCTCTCCGGCGACCTCCTCCTACTCTCCGGCGATGTAGGCGAGCGCCTCTCCGATGACCTCCTCCTCTTCCTCTCCGGCGAACTCCTCTCCGGCAAAAGAACACGGCAAAAGAACGTACAAGATCCAAAAACAGGAACAAAATTTGAAATAATATCGTGCCAAAAAACGAGCAAAAAAAACTAGCAAAAAATGGGCAAAAAAATCACGATCCAGATCCAAATTCAAAATTCAAAAATAGTAATGGCGCACGGTAGGGGTTTGACGGTGCGCCACTACTATTTTCCTGCCTTCAAAATTCAAAAATACTAATGGCGCACCGTGGCCTATACTAATGGCGCACCGGTGGCCTATACTAATGGTGCATCTCGTTGTCGTGCGCCATTAGTATGCCAAAGCACCTGGGTATACATGGCCCTAGGAGGCATACTAATGGCGCACTGTGGCCTATACTAATGGTGCACCAGTGGTGCGCCATTAGTATACCAGATACTAATGGCGCACCAATGGTGCGCCATTAGTAAAAATTACTAATGGCGTGCTAGTAATGGCGCACCGGTGATGCGCCATTATTGGCCAAATTAGGTGCGCCATTAGTAGCGGTTTTTCTAGTAGTGCCTCCTCCAAGTTCTTCAAGAAGATTATAAACACCAAGAATAATGTCCGGCTCTGCAAAACAAGTTTTCCACGTATTGCCATATAGAGAATAATATTAACACAAATCAAATCCGCTGACGTATTCCGCAGTGCGTCATAACACTGCGACCAAGTCTTCTGTATAAGTTATTTTCATCGTTCCACCTTGGCGCGTTTAGCGAGGCGGTTTCCTTGGCACGTCTTGTCAAAGCAGAGATCGTGTGCCCCTTTTAACGGGATTCTCATCAATATGGACGTGGGTAACCCAACCGTGCCCGTTAGCACGTCCTGCCTTGACTAAAGGCCAGTCCAAGACGGTTACAGGGAGGGCTCTTGGTATTCTGCCTCTTTATAAAGAGACCACGACCCTGTCCCCCTATTCTATTCTCAAAACGAGCTCGCCCGTCGCCTCGAGTTCCAACACCCTAGGCTTCCAAACTTCAGGCGCACCAGACCTTCGACAATGTCCGGCTCCGACCTCCAAGGTCAATGGATGCCCTCCTCCGTTACGGAGGAGGACGTATCAAGGTTGAGGGAAGCTAGATTCCTGACCAGCGAGATTCCGCACAGGTTGCCTGTTCAAGGACAGGTGATCCCTAGCCCTCAGCCTAGTGAGAGCGTGGTATTCATCTCCCACTTCCTTCGGGGATTAGGCTTCCCAATGGATCCTTTTGTAAGGGGGCTGATGTTTTATTATGGGCTGGAATTCCATGACCTAGCTCCGGAGTCCATCCTCCATATCTCCTCGTTCATAGTTGTGTGTGAAGCGTTCCTCCATGTTACCCCTCACCTCGGATTATGGCTCAAGACCTTCAAAGTAGAACCGAAGATAATCGAGGGGCACCACGCAGAGTGCGGAGGCGCTGTTATAAAAACAAATAGCGATGCTCCATGGCCCGAGGGCGCTTTCCAAGAGGAGCTCGGCTTATGGCCACAGGAGTGGTTCTACATCACCTCTCCTTGGGGCACCACTTGGGCGGCGCCTCCCGCCTTTCGCTCGGGCCCCCCACCACGCTTAGTATCGTGGATCAACACAGGGTTAGACCGGGGCTTGCCCAAAGATGTTCCTCTGTTGCAGGGCCGCATTAAGGATCTCTTGATAGGAGACCTCAACCTGGTCAAAGTGACACAAGTCATGCTCATTCGCCGGACACTGCCCGGCCAACGTCGCCCCCTCTGCTTGTGGGAGTTCAATCCAGAGGGACCGCGAGCTCTCCGAAATTTTATGGG
Source organism: Aegilops umbellulata (assembly GCA_032464435.1). Taxonomy (NCBI): domain Eukaryota; kingdom Viridiplantae; phylum Streptophyta; class Magnoliopsida; order Poales; family Poaceae; genus Aegilops; species Aegilops umbellulata. The sequence continues at coordinate 478,213,829 of CP136055.1, forward strand.
CGTGACGCCTATGGAGATGTATAAACTGTTCTTCGGATCACAAGAAGTGAGTCCGGATTTGACCGAGGATGTTGGTTTAAGCCGCAACCGCCCGGATACTCAAGTAGGTGACCTTGCGCCCGGACCTTCTATCCGCATAATTGACTTGCTTCTTAACAGTACTTCTCCTTTTAAGCAGGAGTGGATAGCGAAGGCGAAGCTGATCCGGTGTCCGGCTCCCCTTCCCGAAACCAGGCTAGATCCCGTGCTAATCAGGATGCTAAAGGTGGTGCCTTTGGAGGGAAATAAGGGGGCGGACAAGGAAACCATGGCCTCTTCGAAAGAGGCCATTCCGAAGGAGGGAATCGATAATTCCCCTCCTAAGGGGAAGAAAAGGGCCGCCTCTGACGACCCGGAAACCGTAGCTCCAAAGAGGGGGAAAGAATCCATGTCAGAGGGCCCGACGCCGGGGAGCCCCTCGGCCGAACTAAAGCTTCAAAGGGAACAGCCCTCCAGCGAGCCGTAAGTAGAAGGTGTGTTATTCTTTTAAGAGAAATCCTTGATTTATATCTGAGAAGTTTTAACTGAAACTTTATTTTGTAGTTCGGACCTCAACCCTTCTCAGCAAAGCTCGTCCTCAGGGGATCTTCTTCCGGAGATGATGGAGAGAGGAATGCCTCCTTCTTCTGTATCGTCTAACAAGGCGGGCGACGCTGAAGTGTCATCGCGGGGGATTTCTTTAGATCCGCCGGGGGCGGAAGCTGACCATGCAGCCCCTCGAGGTTCTCCACGTCCGGCCTTTGAGGAAGGCCATGGGACGAGTCCGGCGCCATCTGGTGTCTGGCCGGAGGAGCTAAAGATTCTGCTGGGGCGAGCCTCTGTCTCAGAGGAGCACCGCGCGTTAATGAACACGGTGATTGAAAAGATTTCATCCGCAGAAAGCGGACTGCATGAGGCCGTCAAGAGTTTACTGGCAGGCCTTGAGGTATGTTTTAAATGACGTGTATTTGTGTTAGTTGCGCATAAATAAAGTGCGCCCTGTGTAGATAGTAGCCCCTAAGACTCTGTGCATCGTAAAGGTATACGGCGCGCAGAGGATCTTAATCCCAGGTCCTTTAAGTGGCACCTTTATATGTAGGTGGCTGATTGTCCGGAGTCAAGCCGGACTCAAGAATTTGCCAAACTGAAGCGACAACTTGATGAGGCAGAAGCCGACATCGTGCTTGTTAACAAGCGGCTTGATGATGCTCAAGGTATTGAAATTATTGGGCGATTGTTAGTAAGATGAGCTTTATGTCAATATCTTACCGTGTGTATGCTTGACGCAGATGGTGCGGCCGCCGTAGTAGGTCTTAGGGCCGAACTCGCCAGAGTAAAGGAACAAGCCAGAATAAGCGATGCGGCTGCCGTGAAAGCCCGTGAAGAGCTGAAAGCCGAACAGGCTGCCCATTGTCGAAGCAAGGAGGAGATGGCTGATATGGCCGTAAAGTTAAAAAGTGCTACTGACCGTTGCAAGCTTCTTGAAGAGGAAGGTCGGGCAAGGGAAACGAACTTGGAGAAGGCCATTGCTGACGCCAAGGACGCTCGCTCTGTAATGAGAGCGGCAAGGGAAGAGCTACGTCAAGCCGGACAAATTGCGGATGGAAAGCCCTTCCTGCTGCGGAGAAAATTCTGTGATCCAAAGTTCGCCCCGTTGGACCGAGCATGGAGCGTGGAGGACACCTATCTGGATTTGGCGGCTAGTGCAGCTGATGCGACCAAATACTTTCAAGATAAGAAGGGTCATGAAGTGGAGAAGCTCTTCTGGTCGCAATTCACCAATCCAGAGCGTCCACTGGCAGTGGACGATCGCCTGGCCCAATGGGCCGAGCTGAATAGGTTGTCCGGACTCGCCATGAAGTACGCCATGGATTGCCTGTGCCCGGGGAGATCGAAGCCGAAGAGTTATTTTAGCTTGGTGTAGCAATTTCTCGACGCGGTGCCACGTATCGATGCTATGAAGAGGCCAGCGTGCACAGAGGGCGCTCGGCTGGCTCTTGCCCGTGTCAAGACATACTGGGCAGATATGGAGCCCACCGTTGTTGCGTCCCGTGATTCGGATAAAAGCCGAATACCTTCCGAGTATTATTTTGAGGACGTCCTCGAAGGCGCTCGCGTAATAGAGACGCAGTGCTCGAAGGATGCTATGTTATGACAACATATGTAATTATAAAACAGTATTTTGATAAAATGTAGTGGCATATTTTAAACTTGTGCCTTCAAGTATTAAGAACACCTCCTGTGCGGCCGTTAAATATATAAATTCTGAAAGATTGCAGTCGTTGGCTTCAGCCCCCACGCACATAGTGCGGGGGTGCGCGCAGAAGACGCATTTTCACACTTAACCCAACGTCTTGGTCCTACAAAGGAGGTGATAGCGCAGCGGGCTAGGCAACCGGACTATAATGCTTTAACACTTTCACTTAGCCATAGGAGCTTGACAGTGGGACTCTTTAGGTAGCCCCTTAGTGGCGACTGCGTTTACCCGAATTCGGGGCGCGTACGTGCCTGACCGGGAAGCGGCCCTTCGTTAAAATGGAGGAATTCGACAAATTCCTATAGGTCATCGAGTGGCGACCAGTCTCGCGCTACATCATGACAGTCAGTTTTCGGCTTTCTCTACTGAGGTGCTCGCCCGGCCGAACCGGGGCACAATCGCAGTAGTTCTCCTGTTGCTACCTTAGCCGATAAAGCGGAACGTAAGGTAGCCGAACTCAGGAGCCGGGCAACCCAACATTTGACCAAAGACATGATTCGGAGCTGATGCATATAGTGCCAAAACTCGCGACGCCGAACACTCCCTAAGGTGTTCGGTCTTTGTGGGTGTGTGTGAAACAATCACCCTTAAAAAAGAAAAAAGCCCCTAGTGTCCAGGTACGAGCAAGAATTCTGGCGTGGCCACATGCCAAAACGCCAGCCTCCTCCTTGGTTATAGTAAAAGAAACCAGGGGATGTATAATACCAAGAGACAGTAAAAAAGGATTACGCAGGGTCTTAATCTAAAAAGAATCCTTTAGGACGGGTCCCTACTGCACGTCTGCGCCTGTGTCTCCGCTGTGCCGTGTCCTGGACGGGCGCCGTACGACGTTCATCTGTAAAAGAGAGGAACTAAATTGAAAATGGGTCGTGCGGATCAAAAAGGATAACAAACAAAATATAAGAGTAAAAAATAAATGAAGTGGAGCTTTATTGTCTCTACGTACAGCCCCTGGTATGGCGTACTAAGCCTATATTGATAATGGGCTTGTGCCGAACTCATTGAGAACAGGTCTGTGGCCTTTAATGACTTACATCGAAAAAGTCCTTTGGCTGGCGAGGCCATTTTATTGTGCGGCTGTTTAAGCGGCCACGCAATCCTCCATTTGGAGGAGGCGTATTTTAGTGCGCTCCCTTTAAAGAGATGATGCCTCGAGGACCGGGCATCTTAAGCGTGAGAGATGCATAATGCGGTATTGCGTTAAAGCGAGCGAAAGCTCCGCGTCCCAGTAGTGCTTGATAGCGACTTGAAAAAGGGACTACATGGAAGGTCACCTTTTCGCGACGAAAGTTATTGGCAGAGCCAAATATGACTACAAGATGGAGAAAACCCATACAATGGGTGTCCGGGCCTGGTGCTACCCCTTGAAAGGAGGTTTTGCTGTGGCGGATATTCGCTGGGTTTATGCCCATGCGGTGGATTGTATCCTGATATATCAGGTTTAGTCCACTGCCGCCGTCCATAAGGACATTGGTAAACTAGAATCCATCAATTATTGGATCGAGTATCAGGGCAGTCCGTCCTGCGTTTTTGATATTTCTAGAATAATCTAGCTGATCAAAACTGATTGGCTTTAGTGACCAGTGGCAGGACTCCTGAGGGATATGCTTGATTGTGCGGACCTTTATGGGAGCCACACGTTTTGTTACGTGAAGTGAGTTCACTGCTTTGACTTCTTGCGGGAAGTTCTTTTGTTTCCTGGTGTTCTGCTTTTGGGGTTCGTCTTCTTCTTCACTTGGTGTATCGAGCCCCTTGTGTTCGGCGTTAAGCTTTCCAGATTGTTTAAAAACCCAACAGTCTCTGTGGGTGTGATTGGCAGGCTTCCCAGGAGTACTGTGTATCTGACATATTCTGTCCAGGATTCTGTTTAAGCTGGACAGATCATCCCTATTATCTTGGAGGGGTGGTTTTGTCTGATTTTGACATGAGCTTTTGAATCCGGCATTGACTGCCGTGCTCTTCGGATTTTTGCCTTTGATTTGGCGGCGGTCTTTATTTTGCCGCCGTTTTCCGTTTCCATCCCTGATTTGTGATGTACTTGGGTCGCTGGGGCTGCATCGTGCCAACCAGCTATCCTCTCCTGCGCAAAAGCGGGTCATGAGGCTTATTAGTGCGGCCATTGTTCTTGGATTTTCCTGGCCGAGGTGTCTGGCGAGCCATTCGTCTCGCACATTATGCCTGAAGGCCGCTAGGGCTTCGGCGTCCGAACAGTCCACTATTTAATTCTTTTTAGTGAGGAATCTGTTCCAGAACTGCCGAGCTGATTCTCCGGGCTGCTGAGTTATGTGACTGAGATCGTCTGCATCCGGAGGGCGGACATAGGTCCCTTGAAAATTTGCTCGAAAAGCGTCCTCGAGCTCTTCCCAACTTCCAATTGTGTTTTCGGGAAGGCTTTTAAGCCAGTGCCGGGCTGGCCCTTTAAGCTTAAGGGGTAAATATTTTATGGCGTGGAAATCATCTCCTCGAGCCATATGTATGTGGAGGATATAATCCTCAATCCAGATTCCAGGGTCTGTCGTTCCATCGTACGCCTCTATGTTTACGGGTTTAAATCCCTCTGGAAATTCATATTCTAGGACCTCATCGGTGAAACATAGGGGGGGTGCGGCGCCCCTGTATTTGGGTGTGCCGGATTCTGATGATGGATTTTTTGTATTACTTGTGAGAGCTTGCTTTCTTGGCCCGTAAATGGACCTGGCTGGGCCAGGATGTGAGTCTTTAATTGGTTCGCATGCCGCATTGAGTGCGGTGCCGCTTGCCGCTTTATGGTGGCCGTGGGGTCGTCTATCCGACCGTGTGCCTTTTTTATTTTTTAAATGTTGGGGCTCTAGGGCCTCCTGGTCGAATTCGGGCAGTAGTTTTCTCTTCGGATAGCTTTTGGTGCGGCGGCTGTCGCCGTATTTGTCTGCGGTCTTGATTACTTTGCTCCATCTTGTTCTGAGTGCATCTTCCGCCGTCTTTAGCTTCCGCTTCTGCTTTTTCAGGCTACGTGTTGTGGCAACGAGCCTTTCGTGGAGATTCTTCTGCTCCGTGGTTTTATCCAGCGTGGTATCGTTCGGAATTCTGTTATGGCCGGGGGAGGGCTGTCTGTCCTCTCTATTCGTATTGCCCTGTTCGGACGGCTGTTCTGAAGCAAGCTCGTCGTCTACCGGCTCATCCTGCTCGACGGCTGGGTCTTGATCGAGGCGGGGCTTGGCTCGGCGTTTACGTCGCCGCTTTGACTGCTTTTCGGAGGGTTTACCCCTTTTTTCGCCCCTTTTTCCACGTTGTCGTTTCCTTTAGGGGTATCCACCATGAATACATCGTTAGGTGGGGTGGAGGTCCAGTGCCCTATAGGTGCTGGTTCCAGTTCGTCTCCGTCTTCGTCGTCCATACCGTCGAAGTCTTCGGATCCAAAGTCAAGTATGTCGGTTAAATCATCGACAGTGGCTATTAAGTGGGTGGTGGGTGGGCTTTGAATTTCTTCGTCGTACGAATCCCAACTCGCAGGCCATAGTCCGGCCTGGGCTCTCCGGATAAAGAGAGAGACTTGAGAGAATTCAGGATATCATCGAAAGGTGAGCACTAAAAGATGTCCGCAGCGGTGAACTCCATTACAGGCGCCCAATCAAATTCGATTGGCAAGGGCACGGAAGGCCCGAAGTTCGGAGAAGAGTCCGGCTCCTTGGAGTCATGAGCCATGCGGAGTGCAGGGCTGACGTTCGGCTCGATCGCCTTTAAGATCGCAGCCCCAGAGGTGACGTCCAACCGTTCATCCTCAAAGGACGTAGCGGGCTCCGAGTCGAGGGTCGGGGCCGGAGCGTGTGCGGCCTCCAGGACACTGTTCGGAGGCAGAGCTATATCATGCCCCTCGGGATAGTGCGGCGCGCTTGGCTGTGGCTCGAATCCGTCGAAGATCAAGTCTCCGCGGATATCCGTCGTGTAGTTTAAGCTTCCAAACCTGACTTGATGGCCAGGGGCGTAGGTTTCGATCTGCTCCAGATGACCAAGCGAATTGGCCCTCAGAGCGAAGCTGCCGAAGACGAAGATCTGTCCGGGGAGGAAAGTCTCACCCTGGACCTCATCGTTGTTGATGATCAAAGGAGCCATCGGGCCTAAAAGCGACGACACAGAGGAACTCTCAATGAAAGCACCAATGTCGGCGTCAAAACCGGCGGATCTCGGGTAGGGGGTCCCGAACTGTGCGTCAAGGTCGGATGGTAACAGGAGACGAGGGACACTTTATTTTACCCAGGTTCGGGCCCTCTCGATGGAGGTAAAACCTTACACCTGCTAGATTAATATTGATGATATGGATAGTACAAGAGTAGATCTACCACGAGATCAAGGAGGCTAAACCCTAGAAGCTAGCCTATGGTATGATTGTGTATGATGATGGTTGTCCTACGGACTACAACCCTCCGGTTTATATAGACACCGGATAGGGTTAGGGTTACACAGAGTCGGTTACATTGCTAGGAGATCTTGAATATCCGCACGCCTAGCTTGCCTTCCACGCCAAGGAAAGATCCTTCCAGACATGGGACGAAGTCTTCAATCTTGTATCTTCATAGTCCTGGAGTCCGGCTGAAGGTATAGTCCGGCTATCCGAACACCCCCTAATCCAGGACTCCCTCAACTGTTTTCAATCTTCATGTCTATTTAGGCAACAGGACGGGGTAAGAAAGTTATAACCATTCGGTGGATTCGTAAGCATCGGGATTATCTCACTTCTCATGAGATTCGATTGAAGACAATAACGCTAGAACGATATGTAGCCAACCGTGCAAACACAAGATTTGTCACATTCTTCCTGCTGAGTGCGAGGTTACTATAGTCCTTCAGGATTAAGTTTATTAGCAGCATGGTTTTGACGGATGGGTATGTCGAAGAGCAAAAAAAGGAGTTTCAGGTGGGCAAAAGAGCTTCTAAACATGTCGGGCTTCCATTTACAACATATTGTGGTCATAATCTAGTAAATTTTACGACCCAGGATGTTCATTCTATGGACCTGACCGATCCATTTGACTGTGACTGCCGAAAACAGTGCTGGAGTTAGATGTTGTTGCCCTTTTTAATCTGTTTTTTTGTAAACCTGATGAATAATTAACCCTCATGCTTTTGTATAGTTTGTAAGCCGGAGTTAGATGTTCCTGCCCTTTTCAACTCGGCTGTGACTATCATATTTTCTTTGAAACAAGGCAAATGGCTTGCCATTCGTTTAATTTAGAGTGAAAAATTGTAACAAATCCAAACCAAGGGAAATAACATCACTCTCGCCGGCTGCTTGAGCTCACTGTGCATTACAGAAGCCAAGTGATTAGCCCCCACGAGCACCCACAAACTTATTTCGAACTAGCACATCAAATGGGCTGTAAATTTTCATAGGAAAGGCTGGACATTTGGGGCTCACGCCATTGTCAACGTAGTCAATAAACGAGAGAATTACACTACGAGCGGCTGACACCAGGGACCCAGCAAGTCGCGCAGTTTTTTTAGGAACAAGCAGTTGTTATTTATACTAGTTTTAGCTATGGATCAGGGTAACAACGGGGCTGTGCGGGGGCTATGGCCCGTCTAGCCAGGGTTTTATTTATGTTTACCACATCATGAGCCCTGTTGTGTTTTTTACTTGCTGAAAATGGCTAGCCCAGTTCTATTTTTTAGAGAAATACCAAAACAAGGCCTACTTGCTTTATCGGCCGTGCTGGGCTGCACATCTTTCAAGACGAGGAGAGTTTCATTCGGTTTGCCTAGAAATGGGCTGTACATTTTTAAAACACATCAAACCGGAAATTAGTTTCAATTTTTTTATTACAAGATCTTAAATTCCATTGATTTTTATGCGTGGACAATTATTTGGATTTTATATTTATATAAATTATTTTTCAAAATAGTTTGAATGTGAATCGATATTTCTGGATTAAAAACAGTTGACACACCAAAATATGCAAAATTTCGTATACTTTTCAACTGTGGCCACAATATGGGGTGTGATGCTAACAAAAAGAAGATGGGCTCCAAAAAAATTCTTAAAAATAATGGCAGATGGGCTGTATGCTATTTTCCACAGATTTGAGGCTGACTTGTGCGCCTACTACAGGTTGACGCGTATGCTTTCATTAAAAAAAGGTTGACGCACACACAACGCCCTGTCAACTTAGTCAACACACGAGAGCAGTGACTGTTGGATGTCCATCCAATGGCTTTCGTGCTTCTTCAATCTCTGCTCTTCATGCTCAAGCTGCTCAAAAAAGCGCCGGCGGGACTGCTTGCTCCCTCCTCCCGCGGCTGGCTATGCTGTCGCGCAAGCCTCACGGCCCCACCGTACTCCCATCGCTGGCCTAGCCATCCCTCTACTCACCCACGCATGCTGTTATTCTCCGGCGACGGCAGACGAACCAGTAAACCAGGGTACTCGTCCGCATGGGAAACAACTGTCGAGTATTCCCTGGCTCCGTGTCGTTCCCTTCCTAGGCCTCGCCATCGTCCACCGCCCTAGTGCTCTTGGCGCGGCCTGGTCAATGAACGACATCCATCGGAAGTGGAATGTACGTGGAGAGGCTGACAGCTGGGTCAACGGCCGCATGCAAGGAAATGCCTCCTTATTACGCGCAAAATAATGATTCCTCCACCTGACAGCTAGGACCCACAGGAAGGGCCTCTGTATTTCACGAAAAAAATGTTCCCCCCGCTGACAGGTCGGACCCACCAGCTATATCTTAGCACGCAAGGAAGTGCCTCCTTATTACGCCCAAAAAAATGAATACCCCCTGCTAGCTGGGACCCACCATATTGTTGGGCTGACTTGTGGGCCTACTAAGTTGACGGGGACAAAGAGCTTTGTCAACTTAGTCAATACTCCAGTGATCGTATGATGTCCATCCAACGGCCATAGTGCTTCCTCAACCTCTGGTCTTCTTGCTCCAGCCGCCCAAAGCAGCGCCGGTCGTGCCGCCTGCTCCTGCCTCCCGTGGCCGGCTGTGCTACTGCGGAGGCCTCACCGCCCCCATACTACTCCCACCACTGGCCAGGCCATCCCTCCACTCACCCACACCCCCTGTTATTCTGCGGCGACGACAGCCTCACACCGCAATCAAACCAGTGAATGCTCGTACTCCTCTCCGCGTGGGCATCCACTGCCGCATCTTGCACGGCTCCGCATCGTCCCCTTCCTAGGCCTCGCTGTCGTCCACCGCCGTGGTGCTCTCGGCGCGGCATGGTCAATGTGGTCAACGACCGACTTCCATACTGTACGTGGAGAGGCTGACAGCCGGGTCCACGGCAGCCGCAAGGAAGTGCCTCCTTATTACGTGGAAAATAATTATTCCTTCACCTGACAGCAGGGACCCACCAGACGGGCCACCAGTATTTTGCGAAAAAAATCGTTTCCCCCTGACTGCTGGGACCCACCGGACGGGCCACCATATTTCGCGGAAAAAATGTTACCCCCGCTGTCAGCTCGGACCCACCAGAAGTGCCTCCTTATTACGTACAAAAACATGAATACTCCCCGGCTAGCTGGGACCCACCTTACTGGGAGGCTGACTTGTGGGCCTACTAAGTTGACGGGGACGAAGGGCTTTGTCAACTTAGTCAATATGAACGATTCTAGCTCCAGTGACCGTACGATGTCCATCCAATCGCCGTAGTGCTTCTTCAACCTCTAGTCTTCTTGCTCCAGCCGCCCAAAGCAGCGCCGGTCGTGCCGCATGCTCCTGCCTCCCGTGGTCAGCTGTGCTGCCGCAGAGGCCTCACCGCCCCCTACTATTTCCACCGCCGGCCAGGCCCTGCGGCGATGGTAGCCTCACACCGCAGCCAAACCAGTGAACCCTCGTAGTCCTCTCCGCGCGGGTTTCCACTGCCGCGTCGTCCCCTTCCTAGGCCTCGCCGTCGTCCACCGTCGTGGTGCTCTCCACGCGGCGTGGTCAATGTGGTCAAGGAACGACTTCCATCGGAAGAGTACTATACGTGGAGAGGCTGACAGCTGGGTCCACGGCCACAGCCCAGTTTTTTTGTGATTTGCCAAGTAAGTCGCTTTGTCAGGCCTGTTGGGCTGCAAATCTTTCAACACGAGGAGAGCTTTCATTCGGCTGGCCGAGAAAATGTCCCATCAGTAATGAGAAATGGGTTGTACATTTTTAAAACACATCAAACCGGCAATTAGTTTCAAATATCTTTTTTTTATTTCAAGATTTTAAATTACATTAATTTTTATGCGTGGAGAATTTTGATTTTATATTGATATACACTTATTTTTAAAATCAGTTTGAATGTGAGTCGAAATTTCGGGATTAAAACAGTTCGGACTGCACCGAAATATGCAAAATTTCGTATAATTTTTTAACCGTTGCCACAATATGGGCTGTAATGTTAACAAAAAGAATATGGGCTCCAAAAAAACCTAAAGAATTAGCAAATGGGCTCTAAATTATTAGAAATAATGGCAGATGGGTTGTATGCTGTTTTCCACAGATTTGAGGCTTTCCTAATAAAAGGTTGACGCACAAGCACTGACTGTTGGATGTCCAGCCAACGGCTGTCGTGCTTCTTCAATCTCTGCTCTTTCTGCTCCAGCCGCTCAAACAAGCACCGGCAGGACTGCCTGCTCCCTCCTCCGCACGGCCGGCTGTGCTGCCGCGTAGGCCTCACTGCCCGACCGTACTCCCATCACTGGCCTAGGTATCCCTCTACTCACCCACACCTGCTGTTATTCTCCGGCGACGGCAGACAAACCAATAAACCGTTGTACAGTCGTACTCCCCTCCGCGTGGGAAACAACTGTCGAGTCTTCCCTGCCTCCGTGTCGTCCCCTTCCTAGGCCTCGTCGTCGCCCACCGCACTGGTGCTCTCGACGCGGCGTGGTCAAGGAATTACTTCCATCGGACGTGGACTGTACGTGGAGAGCCTGACAGCTGGGTCCATGGCTGCAGCAAGGAAGTGCCTCCTTATTACGTGGAAAATAATGATTCCTCCACCTGACAGCAGGGACCCACCGGAGGGGCCACCGTATTTCGTGAAAATAACGTTTCCCCCCTGACTGCTGGGACGCACCAGCTACACCATCGCACGCAAGGAAGTGCGTCCGAGAAAAAAACGATTCGCCCCCTGACTACTGGGACCCACCAGCCCCCCGACTGCGGGGACCCACCAGCTACACCTTTGCACGCAAGGAATTGCATCCGGGCAAAAAAACAAAATGATTCGCCCCTGACTGCTGGGACCCACAAGCTACATCTTCGCATGCAAGGAAGTGCCTGACAGTCGGGACCCACCTGGTCGAAGCGTACGTAGCGTTGTCATTCTGGTCGCGAACGTGTACGTACATATATACTGGTGGATGTAGAGGTGCGCACGTGTCGTAGTAGAGGCGGCCAGGGTGCAAGAAAGAAAATACGGCCACGTATGTGTACATACAGGTGGGGTCTCGAACGCCCACTCGCGCATACGTACGGCGAGGGCTCGTTACATGGCTGGGTCAGAACGGAGAAACAACGTCGTCGTCGTGTTCATGGGGAGGCAACGGAATGCGTCGTGTTCATTGGGAGGCAACGCGGCTGGGTCGGAATGGAATGCGTGGTCGTGTTCATCGGGAGGGCTTGGACGGAAGAGGCGTTGGAAACGAGGCCTGGCGTACCGCACAACGGAGGAAACGGACCTCCTACGGTCGAAATGGGGGTCCTGTTGATCGGGAGGGGTGTGGCGTACTGCAAAACGGAGGAAACGGACCTCCTACGGTCGAAATGGGGGTCCTGTTGATCGGGAGGTGTGTGGCGTAACGCAAAACAGAGGAAACAGACCTCCTACAGTCGAAACAGGGGTCCTGTTGATCGGGAGGGGTGTGGCGTACCGCAAAACGGAGGAAACGGACTTGTGTTGGAGCGCTACGGTCGAAACGGGGGTCCTGTTCATCGGGAGGGGTGTGGCCTACCGCAAAACGAGACTCCACGAGGTACTGTTCATCTCCACCATCGAACCCCTCCAGCCTCCACGAGCTACTGTTCATCCACCGTTGACCTTCTCCAGCCTCCACCTCGACTGTTCATCCTCGGGCTCCTGTTCATCCAGCCTCCACCGTGCGCTACTCCACCGGCTACTGTTCGACCAGCCCTCTCCACGGGCTCCTGTTCAACCACCCCTCCACGGGCTACTGTTCATCCTGCCCTCCAACGTCTACTGTTCATCCAGCCGTCCACGGGGTGGTCCTGTTCATCCAGCCCTCCACGGGGTCATGTTCATCCAGCCCCAACCGGCTCAATCGATCGGGGTCCTGTTCATCCAGAGGTAACACCACGGGGTCCTGTTCCTCCACCCCCACCAGGAACTGTTCATCCACCCCCCCTGCAACGCTCACTGTTCATCCAGAGGCAGCATCGATCGGCTTCAGTTAGCAGCAGTAGCGAAGGAATCGATCGATCGAGTTCAGTTAAGAGCCATCGATTGATCGCTCGGGTTCAGTAACGCGTAGCCTGCAGTGCAATCGCTCGGGTTTAGTTAGAGCCCAACACCTCGATCGGGTTCAGTTAGAGCCAACGCCTCGTACACACGCGCGTACGTGTACGAGAGAAACGTGCATCGCTCGGCCCCCGACCTCCCACCGTAACCGGGAACTCCCCGAAATTTTCCTCCCCCTCACTTCTACCACGGTTTTTTCCGTCATGGACGGCCCAAAGAATGTCATGCAGCTGCGTCTCCGGCCCGCCCATGACGAAAAGCCCATTTTCTGTCATGATTTTTTGTCATAGAAGTAGGACCCCACCACATCTATGATGATACCGGGTTTTGTCACAATTATTGTCATAGAAGTGTCATATGTATGACAGAAAAAAAATTCGTTCGGCCCAAAATGTCACGAATGTGTCTTTTTTTGTAGTGATAATGGCTTCTTTACTGTTTGTTTCCCACCCAACATGAAACTCATAGTAGATACCAGAGATTAACCAGATAGTAGATAGATACTACTGATTGCGGCCCCAATATGTACCCCACAACAGTTTAAAAACTCAAGTTTGACCATTAGTTTGGAGTTAACTCGGAGTCTAATCGGTGAACAGGACGATAAAGTAGCATGTAATATTAAGCGATGCATAACGTAAGCAGACACGAAAGAGTGCTACCTCTCTTGCGGACCCGTGTAGTCCTCGAGGTCATCTGCTCGGTTGATGATGGCAATGTAGTTATCATGGCTGCCCACGGTGGGGAAGAAGATCTGAGGCGGCAAAAGATAGTCTGGAGGCCGGATCCCTGCTGTGCTGGACCCTTCTATCGTTGGAGTAGTTGAGCAGGGGTGGACGAGGGCGCAGTAGGAGCGGGATAAACCACACAAGGTTTTCTTTGACAACTATTTGTAAGAGAAGTAATTTTGTAAGGGCTCGTTTGAATTGGAGGATTCTAACAACGCAGGGATAGGAAACACAGTAATAGGATAGAAATGCACGTGCAAAACAGAGAATTTAAGAACACATGATTTCTGCCAATCTAGATGTTTGGTTCACAAGAATTGGAAGATCACAGGATGCGAAGAAGCATGATGAGATTAAGTCAAACCACAAGAAATTCTGTGGTTATAATGCTATTATGCTACTATCTCTTAGTCTTGTGCTTCAGGAATAGGAATTTGAAAAGGAGGACAAGTGGATACTAAAATTCCTACGGTTTTTCTTTCAAGGAGACACTAAAGGAACAAATCCTACAGTTTTCCTTTGTTCCATTCCTTTGAACCAAATGCATGAATAGTAGTACCATAGGAAACTTTCCAATTCCTATGTTTTTCCTTCACTTTTCCATTCAAGCACTGGCGATTCTAGTAGGCAGGCTTGAGCAAGGAAAAGCCTACACTCAAAAAATGTTTTTGTGCTACTTCTACTACTTTGGACCCAGGCCACTGCCCTACTAGCACAACTCCCAGGCCCATCGAAAAATGCACAGCTCAAACGCGAAGAGATAAATAATGATGGCGTTCAAGAGAGTCCATCATGGATAGCTAAGTTGCCTGGTACCTCCCTGCTTGTCATATAGTAGGAGAAACTTATCGTATTTCACGTTACTATGTGTGCTCAGTGGACAATATATATAACATGTAGAGTAAAAAAGAGATGCAACAAGTGTACAACCTCTTTGGCGAAGCCATGTCGGTCTCAGCGTGATTGGGTTGGTTGGTGAGGATGATCCGGCTGACTTGGCTGTCGGAGGAGGGGAAGAAGATCTTAGGCATCTTGAGATGGAGCCCGGGGTACTGCTCCGCTGTGATGGAGGGCTTCGTCGTTGGAGCGGCTCCGGTCAATTGTACGACGCCGAGGCTGAAGCAGGACAAGAGAGACAACGTTAACCTGAGTGGAATTATAATAGCATCTCCAATAGATGACGTAAAATAGATAACCATAAAGTGCTAGATGTAAAATACATCAGCCGCTCATCTCTGAACTTAACTATTGAAACTGAACTTAACTGTCGAAACTGAATTTTACTGTCGGAACTGAACGCACTAGTAGCAGAAAAGCAATAGCAGCAGTGTGTGCGAGAGCCGGGGCAGCTGGTCGGGTAGCAGCATCAGTCGACTGACACCACCGGCCAAATCGCCGCCCCCCCACCGCCGGCGGCCGGTGGTGTGCCGCCCCGCCCGCCCCGAGACCACTCCCCACCGCCAGTCCGCCGCCGCCCCGGCCATCCCTCTAGGCGCCCCCGGCCGAGCTTTTTCTCCGGCAATCCCCATGCCACCACCCACCACCGCTGGTGACCACCGCCCCCACCCTGAATCCTAAGATAGATAGTGGGGTACCTCTCCGGCGAGCCCCCCTCCCCGATGCGGCTGGTTCTTCCTTAACTCCGGCGAGCCCCCCACCCCCTGAAAATCGAGTAACCAAAAGTCGATTCAGCCGACTGAAGTGTAGCAAAATCGGAGCAGCATCGCAAGCAAAAGCATGAGCGAGAGCATCAGCGCAAGCAAGAGAATGAGCAAGAGCAATAGCAAGAGCAGACCAGGCAGGGGACCAAGAGCAAGAGCACAGCAGTAGTCCGAGCGAAAGCTAAAGCAGCAGCAGCTCCTACTGATGTGGACATCGCCGCCGAGGGAGCGACGCCATGGAGGAAGTGGCCGGCGATGCCACCGTGGATGGAGCCGCGCCATGTCGGCTTGGGACTGAGTGCCGGCAGCACCATGAGATCGAATCAAGAAGAAAATGCGGCGATTAGTGTACAACCTCTTTGGTGGTGCCGATTAAGCCTCAGCTTCATCCGAGGAAACGGTGATGATGCTACTCTTTCGGTGGTGCACGTGAAGACGGTGGTGTGGGAATGGAGGTGGCGCGAAAGACGAGGGGAACGTCGGGGCAACTCCTTGGAGGTGGGGGACGGGGTGGCTGAACCGGCGGGACGACGAGATCGACGACGGATCCTCATCCAGTACGGTGGATGAGGTACGTCGAGGTGTTGCTATGGACGACGTCATCGGGGAAGAAGCTCCGACTGGGTGGCGGTCGGAGGAGGGGGTGGGGCTTCGCGGGTTTTCGTGGCCTCGGTGTACAAATGGGTGGGCGGATGGGATGGGAGTGGGGAACCATGGCTTAGGGACACACATGTCCGAAATCTGGGGTAAGTTACGGAAATACCCCCACCGATTTAAGCTAGGCAGTTCTTTCGGTTCAGGGGTATCACAGGCATTTCGTGTGTCGCGATTTCACAGGAGGTGGGTGTCGGTGTCAAAACCGGAGGATCTCGGGTAGGGGGTCCCGAACTGTGCATCTAAGGCAGATGGTAACAGGAGGCGGGGGACATGATGTTTACCCAGGTTCGGGCCCTCTCGGTGGAGGTATAACCATACTTCCTGCTGGATTGATCTTGATGATATGAGTATTACAAGAGTTGATCTACCACGAGATCATAGAGGCTAAACCCTAGAAGCTAGCCTATGATTATGATTGTTCTTGTTCTACGGACTAAAACCTCCGGTTTATATAGACAGTGGAGGGGGCTAGGGTTACACAGAGTCGGTTACGAGGGAGGAGATCTACATATCCGAATCGCCAAGCTTGCCTTCCACGCAAAGGAGAGTCTCACCCGGACACGCGACAAAGTCTTTAATCTTGTATCTTCATAGTCCAACAGTCCGGCCAAAGTATATAGTCTGGCAATCCGAGGACCCCTAATCCAGGACTCCCTCAGTAGCCCCTGAACCAGGCTTCAATGACGATGAGTCTGGCGTGCAGATTGTCTTCGGCATTGCAAGGCGGGTTCCTCCTCTGAACACTCCATAGAAGATTTTGAACACAAGGATCGTATCCGGCTCTGCAAAACAAATTCCACATACCACCGTAGAGAGTACAATATCCCACAAATCTAATCTACCGACAAATCTCATAGCATGACACCACACCACCGCCCGGTCATTATTTGAACCGTTTTTCTCAACCAGCTACTCCACATATTGTGAGGCGGTTTCCTTGGCTCGTCTTGTCAAAGCAGAGATCGTGTCCCCTTATCACGGGATTCTCATCAATACGGGTGTGGGTAACCCAACCGTGCTTGTTAGTATGACTCCTTGATGTTAGGCAAGTTCCAAACGGCCACGCAGAGGACGCTTGATATTCCTTGTCGGTGTCAAAACCGGCGGATCTCGGGTAGGGGGTCCCGAACTGTGCGTCTAAGGCGGATGGTAAGAGGAGGCAGGGGACATAATGTTTACCCAGGTTCGGGCCCTCTCGATGGTGGTAATACCCTACTTCCTGCTTGATTGATCTTGATGATATGAGTAGTACAAGAGTTGATCTACCATGAGATCGTAGAGGCTAAACCCTAGAAGCTAGTCTATGGTATGATTGTTGTCGTTGTCCTATGGACTGAACCCCCCGGCTTATATAGACACGGGAGGGGGCTAGGGTTACATAGAGTCAGTTACAAGGGAGGACATCTACATATCCGTATCGCCAAGCTTGCCTTCCATGCCAAGGAGTATCCCATCCGGACACGAGACGAAGTCTTCAATCTTGTATCTTCATAGTCCAACAGTCCAGCCAAAGGATATAGTCCGGCTGTCCGGATACCCCCTAATCCAGGACTCCCTCAGTAGCCCCTGAACCAGGCTTCAATGACGACGAGTCCGGCGCGCAGATTGTCTTCGGCATTGCAAGGCGGGTTCCTCCTCCGAATACTCTATAGAAGATCTTGAACACAAGGATAGTGTCCGGCTCTGCAAAACAAGTTCCACATACCACTGTAGAGAGAACAATATTTCCACAAATCTAATCTGCTGACACACTTGATATCATGACATCATACCACGGCCCGGTCATTATTCGAACCGGTTTTCTCAACCTGCCTTGGCGCATATCGCGAGGCGGTTTCCTTTTTTTCACCCACGCCTTCTTCCTCTTTACTTATCCATTCTCGCGCACCTGAGCTCCAACACCCAAGTTTGCACTTTTCTCCTCACACCGCTCCAATCATGTTAGGAGCGGGAGGGAAGTGGATAAAATCCTCCGTCACGGAGGAGGAAATCAAGAAGCTGCGGGGAGCCGGATACTTGGACGCGGATATCTCGCACCGGATGCCCAATGCGGGGCAGATCATCCCTACTCCATAGCCCCATGAGAGGGTAGTTTTCCTCACCCACTTTGTCCACAGACTGGGATTTACCCTCCACCCATTTGTCTGCAGCCTCATGTTCTACTAGGGGTTGGACTTCCATGATCAGGCCCCAAACTTCATCCTCAACATCTCGGCGTTTATCGTCGTGTGCGAGGCTTTCCTCCGCATCCGGCCCCACTTCGGCCTGTGGCTGAAGACCTTCAATATGAAACCGAAGGTAGTGAGCGGCCAACAAGCGGAGTGCGGAGGTGCCATGGTGGGCAAGATGCCCAATATCACATGTCTCGAGGGCTCCTATGTGGAGACCATAAAGGGGTGGCAATCAGGGTGGTTCTACATCACCGAGCCGCGTGACACGCATTGGGTGGCAGGCCCCGAGTTCTGATCCGGAATCCCTATGCGGCTCACCTCCTGGAAAGAGAAGGGCCTGCCCTGGGGTAACCCCGTAGAGCTGACCGGACTCCAGACCTGCATCAAGAACATGATGAACAGGAAAATAAAGCTTGTTAACATGGTCCAGGTCATGCTCTTCCGCCGGATCCTCCCATGTCAACAACGGGCGTTCAATCTATGGGAGTTCGACCTGGAGCAGCACCATACTCTGTGCGAGCTCTTCAACATGACACAGAAGGACGTCTGGAATGTACTGTTCAAAGGCGCCGAGGTCCCCCTTCCCTAACCAAGGACCGCGGGCTTAGCACGAAGCGCCTCGCGAAACCGGTAAGTTCTCTATATCTTATAGGGTATTTATTCTCCCTAGTTTAATCATGTGCGGGATCGAAGCTCCCATGCCGTCGTTGATAGGACTGGGAGGAGACGGCGGGGCAGATCAACTGCCCAGCTCCTTTGCCCGAAGATCTAGCGGACGCTCTCCTGGCGGAGATGCTGACTCCGGCACCTTATGAGGTGCTGGAGAAGAAGCCTGCGGGGATTCGAAAGAGTTCCCGCCGTTAGGTGGTATCGGACTCATCGTTTGATAACTCCAAGACACACTCCTCTCATGAAGACGAGGAGGAGGAAGATGAAGGCTCTCCCCCTCTAGCTGGGGGAGGCAAGAAAAGGAAGGCCGCCCCAACCGGGGAGGCCGAAGGGTCCAAGAAGGGAAGGACTCTCCTTACGGACTGCTCCACGACCGCCGCTCACAGCGAAGATGAGTGGTTGATCAGGGACAAGCCCCTGGCAAAGTCGTAAGTATTCGGATACCAGAGTAATTCATGGTTTGCTTTTTATTGCACTGCTTCTCCTTACGCCGAATATGATTATGCAGTCTGCCTCAAGCCCGCGTCAACGTATCCTCGTCGAACGGTTCTTTGGACCCGTCGGCTATGACTAGCGGTTCACTTCCGAACGCCTCCACCCCTTGTCCTACGGACAACGTCTAGGTGTTGTATCAAAGGGCACCAAGCCGAGGGGAGGTAGTCCTGGAGGTGCCTAAAGGCGACATTCCAGACCCTGGGCACAAAGGGAGCAAGACTCCCACGTGCTTCAAGTCCGCCCCCCAGCCGAACACCACACCGGAACCACCAGTGGTCCCGGACTCCGGCAGGCGGCCCCCTGCTAAGAGGGTCAAGCCGCCCGTGCCGGTGACCTCTGTCCATCTAGAGGCACCGGACAACTTGCTGGAAGTGCTTCGCAGCGCTTCCATCGACGAAGAGCACCGCACTATCATGAGTGTGGTGAGCAAGAAGGTTCAGTCCGCCAAAAGCGGACTGACTGAAGCCTGTGCCAGCCTCTTAACAGGCTTTGAGGTGAGTAATCGAAATTTAGGAAAATATTACCCCATAGATAGTAGCCCCTGATGCTCTGTTCGGCGTTCGAAAAGAAAAGCCGAATAGAGGATCAAATAATAACTGCAGGAGTCTAATCCAAATGTGTCCATATGCGTATGCAGGCTTCACTGCTGGCCGCTGCCGCACGTACTGCGGAGGTCATTGTACTGAAGCAGAACCTCGAGTGGTCCGAGGAAGAACTCAGCCTTGCCAAAAAGCAGCTCGAGGAGAACAAAGGTAAGCAATACCTTGCCTATATAAAAAAGTTTTGGTTGCAAGATAATAGGATCGTCATGAATGTACCAGGGACCACGACCAAAGTGGCGACCCTGAAACAGTCTCTCTCTGAGGCTGAAAACAAAGCGGCCAAGGAACGCCTCGAGCGAGAAAGACACGAAGCCCGGGTGGGCGAGGTGCAGCAAGAGCTCTAGGTGCTCGTGAAGAAGCACGAGTCCTTGGAGCTTGACTCAAAGACGCGAGAGTCCGAGCTTGCCAAGGCCCTCGAAAGTGCAAAAAATGCCAAGGCCGAAGCCCAAAAGGCCCTCCAGGAGATTGAGGCGGTGAAGAAGATAGCGGCGGGTAAGGCATTCATTATGCAAAGCAAGCATGTGAAAGAAAATTTCTATTTACTTACCCTAGTTCGGAGCTCTCCAGGGGCGCTCGCAGATCTGCCCTGCAGTGTGTCTGATGCCGCGGAGTTCTACCGGCTGAGGAGGGGAGCTCGATGGAGAAGGAGTTCTAGTCTCAGTATACTGGGGCTGAACACCCGATGCCCTTGAGCGACCAGCTGAAACAACTGGTCGAGCTCCACAAGGCGGCCGAACAGGCCATGAAGGGCCTTATAGTTCATATGTGGCCTGGCGATGCCCTTCCCAACATCTACTTCGACCTGGTGAGGCGGCTTGTCGATGCCTGCCCATGCCTGTAGGTCATATGGCGTTCCGTCTGCATCGAGGGTGCCCGCATGGCTTTTGCCCGTGCCAAGGTGCACTGGTCCAAGATGGGCGCCGGGAAGCTGGTGAAGGAGGGGCCGCCGCAGGGCAAGGAGCACCACCACCCCGAAATGTACTATGAGGGTGTCCTGAAGGGTGGCCGTCTCGTGGCGGACGAGTGTACCAAGGATGTAAATTTAGAATGAATTTGCTCATGTGATCCTGTATTATGAAAACTAGTTCATGTGCGCTATGCAAAGCGTTTTTATTTAAAATATTACCTTCTGTGCGGCCGTTTATAAATCTGAGAGTTGGCTAGTCGTCGGCTTCTGCCCCCATGCAGCTAGTGCTGGGGTGATCGGGATAAATCTGAGCACTCTTTTTCCCATTTTTGGGTCCTTAGAGGGAGGTGCTCAGTGCAACGAACCAGGCAATCAGACTATAATGCTTTATCACTCTCACTTAGCCATAGAAGTCTGCAATTTTAAATTTTGGCGAAGCCCCTAGTATTTGGAAGGCCGAATTTGGGGCGCTATACACGCCAAAGTCAGAGAAGGCCGACTCCTCGCCCGAAGCGGAAAAAGTCTTTAGGGACTTGGGACCTCTCGAACAGCGACCAGCTCTCACCTTATCATGACAATCAGTTTTAGCTTTCTCTACTGAGGTGCTCGCCCGGAAGAACCGGGGCACAATCGCAGTAGTTCTCCCAGTGCTACCGTAGCCGATATAGCGAAACGTAAGGTTCCAAAACATGGGAGCCGGGCAAACCCAACTATTGACCCAAGACATGATTCGGAGCTGATGCATATAATGCTATAAGTTCGGGGAGCCGCACTGTCGAAAATGTTCGGAGTTCTCACACTGTATTATGGTGTATGCGGAAGCCCCTAGCGTACTGGCCGTACTAGAGTGAACGGGTGCTGATTGTCATAAATGAACATATATATAAAAAGAATGTAGAATGTGTTAATAGACTAGTGCTATGCATTGTTTATTCGAGAAATGCGTCAAAGCAAAATGATACAAGTAGTGCGGTAAGCAAGAAATAGGACTATTTGACATGTCCACTCCAAGGGCGAGCTGCGGACTAGTATCTTAAAGCAGGTATTTTACTCGTTATTAGAGACCACCTGGGGATTCCATTGTACGACGTAGCTTCCTGCCTCCTTGGATGTTGTATCACTTGTCCGGCCATCGTACTACCGGATAGGGCTTCCAGAGAGCAAAGTCCTGAAAGAGAGAGAATGATAAAGGTAGTAAGCCCCTAGTGCGGTTGAGCCGCATTGTGGGACGCGCCGTGATCGTGCCCCCGCCTACACCTATGGTATTTTCTAAGGCTAGGGGGCTGAATTGCTATGTGAGCTCTGAGCGTGCTAGGCGATCCTGTTGTAGGTTACTCCGGGACGCGCTTGACTGTGTCCGGGGGCTCTATCGCCGAACTGGTGGATTGCCTTAATAGGCTGCTTTGTGCCTCTGCTGCGAGGGCTGCGGTGTGCTCCTCCGTACGGAGCGAGCGCTCTGTGTTTCCATTGACTGTGATGACCCCCTTAGGTCCTGGCATCTTGAGCTTGAGGTATGTGTAATGCGGTACCACATTGAATCTTGCAAACGCGGTTCACCCAAGCAGAGCGTGATAGCCACTGTGGAACGGGACAATATCGAAGATTAACTCCTCGCTTCGGAAGTTGTTCGGAGATCCGAAGACCACTTCCAGTGTGATTGAGCCCGTACAATGGGCCTCTCCACCTGGGATGACGCCTTTAAAGGTCGTTTTGTGGGTTTGATCCTTGAGGGGTCTACACCCATTTTGCGCACTGTATCCTGATAGAGTAGGTTCAGGCTGCTGCCACCGTCCATAAGGACTCGAGTGAGGTCAAATCCGTCAATGATGGGGTCTAAGACCAATGCGGTTGATCCGCCATGACGGATACTAGTGGCGTGGTCCCTGCGATCGAATGTGATCGGACAAGAGGACCATGTGTTGAACTTTGGGGCGACAGGCTCCATCGCATATACGTCCCTTGGTGCATGCTTCCGCTCCCTCTTGGGGATCTGGGTTGCGTATATCATGTTCACCGTCCTTACTTGTGGGAGGAACCTCTTCTGTCCTCCTATGTTCGGCGGCCGTGGCTCCTCCTCGTCATCGCTGTGCAGCCCCTTGTCCTTGTTTTTGGCATTTAACTTGCCGGCCTGCTTAAACACCCAGCATTCCCTGTTGGTGTGATTGGCTGGCTTATCGGGGGTGGCCTGTATTTGACACGAGCGATCGAGTGTGCGGTCCAAACTGGACGGGCCCGGAGTGCTTCTTTTGAATGGCTTCTTCCGCTGACCGGGTTTAGAGCCTTTGAATCCGGCATTGACTGTTGAATCCTTGGCGTTATCGCCGTTGTTGCGGCGCTTTTGTTTGCTGCATCGTGGCCTGCCGTTACTGTCCTTGGTGTCCAAAGCACCAAGGTTCCTTGATATGTTGTTGCTGCGAGCCAGCCAGCTATCCTCTCCCGTGCAAAAGCGGGTCATGAGTGTCGTGAGGGCTGTCATAGACTTCGGCTTCTCCTGGCCAAGGTGCCGGGCGAGCCACTCGTCACGGATGTTGTGCTTAAATGCCGCTAAGGCCTCTACATCCGGATAGTCGACCATTTGATTTTTCTTCGTTAGGAACTGTGTCCAGAATTGCCTGGCCGATTCCCCTGACTGCTGAATTATGTGGCTCAAGTCATCGGCATTTGGTGGTAACACATAAGTGCCCTGGAAGTTGTCGAGGAATGCGTCTTCCAGATCCTCCCAACAGCCAACGGAGTCTGTTGGCAAGCTATTCAGCCAATGCCGAGCTAGTCCTTTAAGTTTTAACGGGAGGTACTTGACAGCGGTCGCTCAGGAGGGCTGGCTTGTTCATCCTCCAGCTCTGAGTCTTGCTGGAGGGGATTGCCATCATCTTCGGCACTGTCCGGAGTATTGTTATCTCCTGTGCCGGTATCACTGCTTTTGCTGTGGCGAGACTTAGAGCGGCGCCGCTGACGTCGGCGCTTGGGCTGCTTCTTGGAGGGGTCATCCTCCACTGTCTTGTCGCCATTGCCTTCTTTGGGTGTATCCAGCATATATATATATATATATACATATATATATATATCGTACGATGAGGTGGCGGTCCAGTGCCCCGTGGGCAGTGGTTCCTGTTCGTCTCCTTCATCGTTGTCCATACCATCGATGTCTTCGGAGTCGAAGTCGAGCATGTCAAATAAATCATCGACAGTGGCTACTAAGTGGGTGGTGGGTGGGGAGTGAATTTCTTTGTCATCCGCATCCCATTCTAGCCAGACATAGTTCGGCCAAGGTTCTCCTGACAGGGAGAGAGATCTCAATGAGTCTAGTACATCACCGAAGGGTGAGTGCTGAAAGATATCCGCGGACGTGAACTCCATAATCGGCGCCCCATCAGATTCGACACGCACGGGCGCCGGCGGTTTGGAGTCCGTGGCCGGGGACGAGTCCAGTGGTTTGATGTCACGGCTCTCGCGAGGGGTAAGGTCAGTATTCGGCTCTATCGCCACTGAGGGTGCGGCCTCCAAGGCGGGGTCTATCCGCCCGTCCTCGGATGGCGCGATCTATTCTGGATTGAAGGCCGAAATAGTTGCTGGCGTGATTTCCCGAACACTGTCCGACGGCGGAGCTATATCATGCTCGTCGTGATCGTGCGGCACACCTGGCATGGGCCCGAATCCATCGAAGATCAAGTCTCCGCGGATATCAGCAGTGTAATTCAAGTTTCCAAACCTGACCTGATGGCTAGGGGCGTAGCTCTCGATCTACTCCAGATGGCCAAACGAGTTGGCCTGCAGTGCGAAGCCGCCGAATACAAACATCTGTCCGGGGAGGAAGACCTCACCCCGGACCGCATCATTGCCGATGATCGAAGGGGCCATCGAGCCTTACGGTGACGGCACAGTGGAACTCTCAATGAAAGCACCAATGTCGGTGTCAAAACCGGCGGATCTCGGGTAGGGGGTCCCGAACTGTGCGTCTAAGGTGGATGGTAACAGGAGGCAGAGGACATAATGTTTACCCAGGTTCGGGCCCTCTCAATGGAGGAAATACCCTACTTCCTGCTTGATTGATCTTGATGATATGAGTAGTACAAGAGTTGATCTACCACGAGATCGTAGAGGTTAAACCCTAGAAGCTAGCCTTTGGTATGATTGTTGTCGTTGTCCTACGGACTAAACCCTCCGGCTTATATAGACACCGGAGGGGGCTAGGGTTACACAGAGTCCGTTACAAGGGAGGAGATCTACATATCCGTATCGCCAAGCTTGCCTTCCACGCCAAGGAGAGTCCCATACGGACACGAGACGAAGTCTTCAATCTTGTATTTTCATAGTCCAACAGTCCGGCCAAAGGATATAGTCCGGCTGTCCAGATACCCCCTAATCCAGGACTCCCTCATTCGCCCTCTTTATAAAGGGGCCAAGGCCTGTCCTTTTCTTCTCGCGCTCGATCCTTCCCTTCCCCCACCTCGAGTTCCAACACCCAAGGCCCAGGTGAAGTGCTTCGGACCTTCAATCATGTCCGAATCCAACCTTCAAGGCCGGTGGATGGCCTCCTCTATCACAGAGGAGGACATCAAGAAGCTAAGAGAAGCCAGCTATCTGACCGCCGAAATCTCGCACAGGCTGCCTGCTCAAGGGCAGGTCATCCCCACTCCCGAAACCAGCGAGAGTGTCGTATTCCTTTCCCACTTCCTCCGAGGGCTAGGCTTTAGTCTCGATCCCTTGTTAGAGGGCTTATTTTCTATTACGGGCTCGTTTTCCATGATCTTGCTCCAGATTCCATCCTTCACATCTCGTCGTTTATCGTCGTATGTGAGGCCTTCCTCCGCATCACCCCACACTTCGGCTTATGGCTCAAGACCTTCAATGTGAAGCCGAAGATGATAGATGGGCGACACGCAGAATGTGGAGGTGCCATAATAAGCAAAGGCGCCGATGCTCCATGGCCAAAGGGTTCCTTCCCGGAGATGTCCAACTTATGGCAGCGGGAGTGGTTTTACATCACATCTCCTCGTAGTACTAAGTCGGTAGCTGCCCCCGCCTTCCGTTCAGGCACCCCGCCCCAACTGGCGTCATGGGTCAACAAGGGGCTGGACTGGGGGCCTGTTAATGACGTGCCGACATTGCAAAGTCGCATCCGAGATCTCCTCAAGAGAGATGTCAGTCGTGTCAAGGTAATGCAAGTCATGCTAGTTCGTCGGGTCCTACCATGTCAACGTCGACCTCTCCGTATGTGGGAGTTCAACCCAGAAGGACCGTGAACTATTCAACAATTCTTCGGCGTGATGATCGAAGAGATATATAAATTATTCTTCGGATCACGAATAAAGTGTCCGGACACCATCGAGGATGCGGGTCTCAACTGCAATCGTCCGGATACCCACGTAAGTAATTCTGCGGCCGAACATGCTGTCTTTTTATTTGTCACAACATCATTCTGAAAAAATCGCTCTTGGCCAGGACTGGATGAGAAAGATGAAGATGATCAGGTGTTCGGCCCCCCTTCCCAAAGGCTCATCGGATCCTGTACTAGCCTAGATGCTTGAGCGCTCACCTTATCAAGTGCCATCAAGGGAAGATAAAGGGAGGAATAAAGAAGCCGAAAGCGGGCCTCACGCATTACTCATCCAAACCGGGGGAATTAGTGTCTCCGCGAAGGAGGATAATTGGGGAGAAGAATCTAGAATCCCCTCTCCCCCGGGAAGGAAAAGGACCGCCTCTGAAGACTCAGAAACGAGGGTTTCCAAACGAGGGAAGAAACCTTCGCAAGGGGGCCCTGCCCCAGAGGGCATCCTTACCGCACAGTGCCCGCAAGGGGGTCAGCCCTCCACCGAGCTGTAAGTGAACAAGAGTACTTTTGGTAAATATATCTGCAGCGCTCAAAGATGGCTGTTGAGCTGAAGGATGCCGCCGGCCGGTATGAGCTTCTTGAAAAAGAAAGCCAAGAGCAAGCGGCGGACCTAAAGAAAGCCATGGAAGCAGCCAAGGAAACCCGCTCTAAAATCAGAGCGGCGAAGGAGGAGCTCCGTCAAGCCGGAGATATCACGGCTGGGAAGCCCTTTTCGTTGCGGACGAGGTTCGGAGATCCGAAGTATGCCCCTCTAGATCAATTATGGAGTGTTGCAGATGTGTACTTGGACTTGGCAATGAGTGCTACTGATGCGACTGAGTTTTTCAAAGATCAGAAAGATCATGAAGTGGAAAGGTTGTTCTGGTCGCCGTTCAGTGCTCCGACGCGTCCGCTGCTGTTAAATGAACAAATGGCCGAGTGGGCCAAGCTCCATAGGTTGTCCAGACTTGCCATGAGGTCTGTCGTGGATTATCTTTGGCCGAAGGGGCCAAGGCCGAATAGTTATTTTGGTTTAGTGCAACGATTCCTTGCTGGTGTGTCGCATATCGACGCTGTAAAGAGGTCGGCATGCATACAGGGTGCGCTGATGGCTCTTGCCCATGTTAAGACATACTGGGCAGGGATGGAGGCCACCGCTATTGCAACCCGGGATCCGGTCGTAGGCCAGGTCTCGGCTGAGCACTATTTTGAAGAAGTTCTAGAAGGCGCTTGTTTAATAGAGGCTCAGTGATCGAAGAGTATCATGTTCGAGTGACATGTATCCCAATTGTTAAAACAATGCTATTTGGATTATAAAGGCTGTGTTTATACTTTTTCCTGAAAGTATTATGATGCCTCCTGTGCGGCCGCTTATGTATGTATATAACCTGAAAATTTGCAGTCGTTGGCTTCAGCCCCCTCGCACGTAATGCGGGGGTGTTCGGAAAGGTGCGTATTCACACTTGACACAATGTCTTGGTCCATTACGGAGGTGACAGCGCGGCGAACAAGGCAATCAGACTATATAGCTTTAATACTTCCACTTAGCCACAGGAGTTTGACGGTGGGGCTACAATATAGCCCCTGATACTTCCGCGCTCATCCGAATACGATGCGCATACATATATGACCGGGAAACCGGTCCTTCGTTAATGCGGAGGAATCGCGAAGATTCCGCTGAGTCACGAGTGGTTGACCAGTCTCGCGCTTTATCATGACAATCAGTTTTCGTCTTTCTCTCCTGAGGTGCTCATCTAGATGAACTAGGGCACCATCGCAGCAGTTCTCCTGGTGCCACCTTAGCCGATAGAGTGGAACGTAAGATAGCAAAACACGCGAGCCAGGGAAACCCAACTATTGACCAAAGACATGATTCGGAGCTGATGTATATAAAACTCGCGACGCCGAACACTCCCTAAGGTATTCGGACTTTACAACATATGCTGGGCTGAGTAACGCCCTCGATAATAAACCCTGAATTTCCAAGTACGTGCATTAGTCTGACGTGATGAAATGTCAATAACGCCATCATCCCTCTCAGTTTTGTTGAGTATCCGGAGGGTGTAAAGCAACAAGAGACAGTAAAAAGGTATACACAGGGTCTTAATCCAGAAGAAACCTTTGAGCGGGGCCCTGCTGCACGTCTGCGCCTGTGTCTCCGTTGTGCCGTATCCTAGAAGGGTGTATCACGATGATTATCTGTAAAAGAGAAAAAACCCATGTAAAAGTCTCCTTGCGAAAAATTGGTTATTCTTAATGAACCATTAAAATGCAATCTAAGTAGGGTCAAGCCGAACTGTTGCCCTTTTTACATGCGGGAAGCCCCTAGAACCACCTATGGGGGTATATCCATCAACCCAATCTCGGGGTTATCTGAGCTGTTATAGCTAGTGGTGCGCTGGACTCGTCTAGACGTGTCCGCGGTCTTGACGGCCGATCATTTATTTTGGTTGGAGAGGCCGTTCAGTGTTCGGCTGTTAGAGCCGCCACATATTCCTCCCCACGTAAAGAACACTCTAAGTTTCCGCTAACTATGATGATGCCACATGGACCGGGCATCTTAAGCTTAAGATAAGTGTCGGTGTCAAAACCGGCGGATCTCGGGTAGGGGGTCCCGAACTGTGCGTCAAGGTCGGATGGTAATAGGAGACAAGGGACACTTTATTTTACCCAAGTTCGGGCCCTCTCAATGGAGGTAAAACCCTACTCCTGCTAGATTAATATTGATGATATGGGTAGTACAAGAGTAGATCTACCACGAGATCAAGGAGGCTAAACCCTAGAAGCTAGCCTATGGTATGATTGTGTATGATGATGGTTGTCCTACGAACTACAACCCTCCGGTTTATATAGACATCGGATAGGGTTAGGGTTACACAGAGTCGGTTACATTGGTAGGAGATCTTGAATATCCGCACGCCTAGCTTGCCTTCCACGCCAAGAAAAGATCCTTCCGGACACGGGACGAAGTCTTCAATCTTGTATCTTCATAGTCCTGGAGTCCGGCAGAAGGTATAGTCCGGCTATCCGAACACCCCCTAATCCAGGACTCCCTCAGTAGCCCCCGAACCAGGCTTCAATGACGACGAGTCCGGCGCGCAAATTGTCTTCAGCATTGCAAGGCGGCTTCCTCCTCCAGATCTTGTGTACCTATACGAATAATGTCCGATTGTTGTAGCGCTCCTCGGCTTCTGTGCCCAATAATGACCATCTTCCACGTGTTGAACGAATGCGAAAAGCCTGGGGCATTTTTACATCTACACCCCTAGCCATATAAAGGAGCCGCCTATTTAACGGGATGAGGATTTAGATCCAAACCACATTTCCTCCTCTCCGCGAGTTATCATCAGAGCTTTCCCAGCTAAAGTTCATTCCAACATGGCCAGCCGTCGCAGCTCCTCCCCTCTCTCCTCCGGTCCTAAGCCCGGGGATTGGGAGAGTTGCACCATTCCGCATAGCAAGCTGGTGTCGCTTCAGGCCCAAGGATTTCTCCCTCAGGCTTACATGGTCTCGGTCCGAGCCGGACTCGCCACCTACAATGGTGGAAAACAAGCGGAGAGTACCCCCAATCCTTCTAAAGGAGAGAGGGTGTACCTCGTCCCTTATCTAATAAGGGGACTAGGATTTCCCATTCATCCATTTCTCCGTGGGCTTCTGGAGTTCTACGGCCTCCAGCTACACAATCTTACGCCCGCCTCTATATTACATATCGCGGGCTTCGTTGCTCTTTGCGAGCTATTTTCAGGTGTTGAGGCTCATTTCGCGCTGTGGAAGAGGATATTCTGCCTGGTGCCCCGTTCTCAAGAGGGGTCCATATATCAAGTGGGCGGAGCCAAAGTATGGCGCATCGCCGGGACCGGATACCTATCCGGAACCCCAAAGAAGGCGTCTGAGGACTGGCCTTCGGAATGCTTTTATATCGACGATGTCCCGCTGCCGGACCCTATCCGGGTCGGTCTCCCCGAGTTCGACAGTGCTCAATTGAAGAAACGCTTGAGCTGGTGCCCGCGGAGCTCTCAGAGAGAAAACAACAGAGACGTCCTTTACCTGATGGGCCGGATAAGACTGTTGGCTCATTCCGGACTAACCATGATTGGAGTCATGGCCGCATGCATTATGCGGGGGGTGCAGCCGCTTCAATATAGAGGCCATCCCATGTGGGATTTCAACGGGGAGGATGACGCCACCCGTTACGGCCATAAGGGGCCAGCTTCAGCTGCCGCTCTAGTAAAGATTTTAACATCTTTGTACAAGGGAGAAAAGGAGGACTTCCTCCGCGTCAACCCGCGGGCCGGATTCACTATGTACGAACCTCCAAGCTGGGTAAGTGGACAGTTGCACTTTGTTTGTTCTCATGCTCCCATGATTAGATATGTAGTCTGACGACTTCAATGCACGAACTGCGACAGGAAGTAAAGGATATCAACAGCCGCCCTACACAGCCCGAGGACCCAGAACGGTCCCTCGATACAGACTCCGAAGAGGATCTGGACATATCGGTGGAGCTTATCGACGGGGTGTTCCATCAGTTAAGCAAGGACAATACCTTGGTAACCATTACGGCTAATTACCCCGGGTTAATCCCGGCCTCCCAGGTGACAGAAACCAGAATGTTTATTCCCTCAAGAGAGATTCCATCCTAACATATTCCGGCGTTTCTGACAACAACCATATTTTACAGGGGAGATTTCCGAGGCGGGAGGCCGAACCTGCGGTGGCTAGCCAACGAGGGGCCGCCGGGCCCCGTGGGGCAAAAAGAAATGTAGTCCGGACTGAGATGCCGGCGCAAAGGTATAACGTGCCCTCTGTTTCCCTGGTGTTTATTCTGTCAAGGCATATTAACGTTTGTGCTGTCTCCAGGACGAAGAGGCCTCGTCGGACTATATCCGGAGAGGTTGCCAATCGCGCCTCCACCAGCCAGGCTCCAACGTCTGGCCAGGAAGTGGGGACGAGCACCAGGGGCGCACCGGATGCTCCTCCAACAGAGGATGCGGACCGGCTGTCTGCCACAAATTCAGAAGTGGAGAGTGCAATGAACCACAGGCGTCGCCGGACAGTTCTGCGCGACGCCTGTTTCTCCCGAGAGGCTTTAGATGCCTTTAATTCGGGAGATGCATACCTCTGTGCCGCTCAAGATGGTTTAGCCAGAGCCACGGAGCAGTATGTGAAAGACATACGGGTAAGAAAATTTTGGTTAAATATATATATATACCAGTAGCCCCCGAGACTTGAAACAGTTAAAGTAACTGACTTAAGGATCATATAACGTGCAGGTTCTTACAGAGAAGAACACCGTGCTGTCCCAGGAGCTGGAAAAGTGCAAGGCCCAACTAGGGGCCGCACTAGCTGCAACAGGGGAGTCGGCAGGAACCCCCTTAGGTAGAATACACTTCGAAAGATTAGTACTGTTCGGCTTGGGTGCGAATCTGACAATTCATGTTGCAGATGACGCCGGACTGGATCCGGAGAAGCAACAACTCTTACGCCGGTTAAAGGCCGGTGAGAGTACGTTGACAAAGGTGAGGCGAGAGAAGAATGATCTTCAAGATGCCAACACCAAGCTGGATGTCGAACTGAAGGACGTTCGTGGCCAGCTGTCGGACTCCACAAAGGAGAATCAGCGACTTCGACGCGGCATATTTAGTAAGTGCTTGAACAAACTTTGAAAAATGAGTTCGGCGAGAAAGTCGAATAACAGAATATTGTCTGTAGGTATGCTCACAGGTCGTCCTGCAGAGGAGATGCCTAGTTCCACGGGTGACCTTCTCCCCGAACTCCTGCAACTACACGAACGAATTCGGCAGGCGATGCAAGGCGTTGCCCAAGCCTTATGGCCTGCCCACTCCATGCTCGAGGGCCTTGGAGAGCTTGCGGAGAAGCTGAAGGAAGCTCGACGGCGCTTCCGGTTATGGAAGGTATCAGCCTACCGACAAGGCGCGAGGGAGGCCTGGGCCATGGTGAAGACCCGCTTTACGAAGTCTGACCCTAATCACATGGCCGAGGTCGAACCGGTGGGGCCTGACGGGAAGGAGATCCCCGTGAGCTTAGTGTATGGCCAGGTAGAGTTGGCCGCAAAGTACTCCCAGCAGGACTGTAAATTGGACAGCCTGTTAGATGGTATAGAGGAGGAATACAATTAGACAAAATGACTATGTAATTTATAATTGACATGTGTAATGCCTTCTAGCCGGATTGTAGATCGTTTGTCTTTGCCGACCTTTTCGCTTAGACCTCGGGACCTGACGGTCCGGAGTGTGTCCGAATACCATAACGGTTATATAAGAACCGAGGCATTCATGGAGACCAGGCGTAGGGGTCATTAGTGCTTTATCAGACAAGTGCCCAACTAGTTATGTTATATTACATGGTTAGTAAGAAACATCTTCCAAAGAGAATAGTTCCGTTAAGGGTTCCTTTCGCTGGGGTGGCGTGCCTTGAAGTGCACGTCCGGACTGCAAATGCAAAAGAACATCTGGGGTCGTGTATAAGTAAAAGAAGGGTTCATCTTTAGTTCACCGACCGAATATTCCCTTAAGAACGCTAGCTTTCGGCTTCACCTAGTCTGAGGTACACATCCGGCTTATCCGGCAGTAGCAATCGCAGAGGTGCTCCCTTTACCGCCTAGTCGAACAATCAAGAACGTAGGGGTAAGCACAGGAGCCAGGCAACCCAGCTTGGCCAAAACTTAAGTCATATCGATGCATATAATGGTGAAGAAAAGGTGCATGCGGAAGTCTGACGCACGCATTGGGCATGAAACCCATAAAAACAAGCTTCTGGTAAAGAATCCCCCAGGTTTAAGGAGCGCCTGTAGCGCGTCACTTGGTGAGCCTTTAAGGGCTATAAAAGGAAAGGATGGGAGGGGACAAAATAAGAACAGAAAAATGTAAATAAAAATGGACAGAGGAAGGAGACAAACTCAGAGTTCGGCGCTAGGCATAGAATCTTCGTAGACGTGTGGCGTTCCATGGATTCGGCTCGAGTCGGTTGTTCGACGCATCTCGCAGGCGGTACGCTCCGCCAGTGAGGACTTGGTCAATTATGAAGGGACCTTCCCATTTGAGCTTGAGTTTGTCCTTTTTCTTATCCGGCAGACGTAGAACTAGTTCACCAACATTGTAATTTTTGGCCCGTACATCTCTGCTTTGATATCTTCGAGCCTGCTGTTGATAGAATGCGGAACAGGCTTTAGCCACGTCACGCTCCTCCTCTAAAGCGTCCAGGTTGTCCTGCCGATCAAGCTCGGCTTCTCTTTCTTCGTACATGCGCACTCGAGGTGATTCATGAATTATGTCGCAGGGCAGAACTGCCTCTGCGCCGTACACCATAAAGAATGGTGTGAATTCGGTGGTACGATTCGGCGTGGTTCGTAGCCCCCAGAGTACAGAGTCGAGCTCCTCTACCCAGTGCGTATTAGATTCCTTGAGGGACCACACTAGTCTGGGTTTGATGCCGCTCATGATGAGACCATTTGCTTGTTCGACCTGACCGTTAGTTTGTGGGTGATAGACAGAAGCATAATCGAGCTTAGTGCCCATGTTTTTGCACCACAGCTTTACTTCGTCAGAGGTGAAGTTTGTGCCGTTATCGGTGATAATGTTGTAGGGGACACCGTAACAGTGTACTATCCCGGATATGAAGTCTATCACAGGTACGGATTCGGCCGTCTTAACAGGCTTGGCTTCTGTCCATTTGGTGAATTTATCCACCATGACCAATAAGTATTTTTTCTTGTGGGTTCCGCCTTTAAGGGGTCCCACCATGTCAAGCCCCCAGACCGCAAAAGGCCAAGTGATAGGGATAGTTCGGAGGGCGTTGGGTGGCATATGGCTTTGGTTGGCAAAGAGCAGGCAACCGACGCATCGTTTGACTAAGTCATGGGCGTCTGCTTAAGCCGTCGGCCAGTAAAAGCCCGTACGGAAAGCCTTGCTTACAAGGGACCGAGCTGCGGCGTGGTGGCCACCGAGTCTGGCATGGATTTCAGCTAACAGACTCCGCCCTTCCTCTTCGGAGATACATCTTTGAAGGACTCCTGTCGTGCTTTTCTTATATAGCTCTCCTTCGTGGACTTTATAGGCTTTAGATCGCCGCACAATGCAGCGTGCCTCATTTTGGTCCTCAGGGAGTTCCTTCCTAGTAAGGTAGGCTAGGAATGGTTCTATCCACGGGGCGATGACCGCCATTATTACGTGGGCTGAAGGTGTGATTTCGGTGGCAGAGCCTCCGATTATGTCAGATTGTTCGGCGTCGGGTTGTGTGGATGTGTCCGGACTGTTATCTGAGGGTTCCCCCTCCCATACTACAGATGGTTTGAATAATCTTTCTAAGAAGATTTTGGGGGGGACTGCATCTCATTTTGCTTCGATGCGTGCCAGGACGTCCGCTGCCTGATTATTTTCTCGAGCTATATGGTGAAACTCCAGTCCTTCGAACCGAACTGACATTTTTAGTACGGCATTGCGATAAGCTGCCATTTTTGGGTCTTTGGCGTCAAAGTCGCCATTGATTTGGGATATCGTGAGGTTTGAGTCCCCGCATACTTCCAGGCATTGAATGCCCATGGATATTGCCATCCGGAGACCATGTAGAAGGGCCTCATATTCGGCTGCGTTGTTGGAGTCCGCGTACATAATTTGGAGTACATATTGGACGGTGTCTCCTGTAGGGGACGTCAGAACGACGCCAGCCCCCAGTCCGGCCAACATTTTGGAGCCGTCGAAATGCATGATCCAGTTGGAGTATGTGCCGTACTCTTTAGGGAGTTCGGCCTCTGTCCATTCGGCGACGAAGTCGGCTAGGACTTGCGATTTAATGGCTCGCCGTGGTTTGTAGGTTATGTCGAATGGGAGGAGATCTATGGCCCATTTTGCTATCCGGCCCATTGCGTCGCGGTTGTTGATAATATCATTGAATGGTACTTCCGAGGCTACTGTTATGGAACACTCTTGAAAGTAGAGTCGTAGCTTCCGGGATGCCATGAACATTGGGTATGCAATCTTTTGGTAATGCGGGTACCGTGATTTGCATGGTGTAAGGACAGTGGACACGTAGTAAACCGGCCTTTGAAGGGGTAGTTTGTGTCCGTCCGTTGCCCGTTCGACAACGAGTACTGCGCTAACAACTTGGTGAGTTGCGGCAATGTACAACAGCATGGGTTCGCCAGTGTTCGGCGCGGCCAGGACTGGGTTTGTTGCCAAGATGGCCTTTATTTCCTCGAGTCCGGCCGTGGCAGCGTCCGTCCACTCGATATGTTCGGTGCACCTAAGGAGGCGGTAAAGGGGCAATGCCTTTTCTCCCAAGCGGGAGATAAAGCGGCTTAGAGCCGCCACGCATTCGGTGAGTTTCTGTATTTGTTTGAGGTCTTTCGGGACGTCCAATTGTGACAAAGCTTGGATTTTAGCTGGATTTGCTTCAATTCCTCTACCGGATACGATGAAGCCCAGGAGCTTTCCGGCTGGGACGCCGAAAACGCATTTTTCCGGATTGAGCTTAATGTCGTATTTTCGGAGGTTGTCGAATGTAAGCCTCAAGTCGTCTACTAGAGATTCGACATGTCTTGATTTAACGACCACGTCATCTACGTACGCCACACTGTTTTGCCGATCTGGTTTGCCAGACATGTTTGAATCATGCGCTGATATGTCGCGCCGGCGTTTTTTAGCCCAAAGGGCATCGTGTTGAAGCAGAATGGGCCGTATGGTGTGATGAATGCCGTTGCGGCTTGGTCTGATTCCGCCATCTTGATTTGATGGTAACCGGAGTATGCGTCGAGGAAGCACAGGGGGAAAGTATCCTTTGGGCAAGCCTTATTAAGGTCTTTGAAGTCGACACACAGGCGCCAGGATTTGTCCTTCTTTGGTACCATTACCAGGTTTGCTAGCCAGTCCGGGTGTTTTATATCTCGAATGAATCCGGCGTCCAATAACTTGGCTAGCTCCTCTCCCATGGCCTGTCTCCTTGGTTCGGAGAAACGCCGAAGGGCTTGTTTGACGGGTTTGAATCCCTTCTGGATATTTAAGCTGTGTTTGGCCAGCCTGCGTGGGATTCCTGGCACATCTGAGGGGTGCCAAGCGAAAATGTCCCAGTTCTCTCGTAGGAACTCTCGCAGTGAGGCGTCTACATCAGGGTTCAGTCGTGCTCCGATGGAGGCTGTTTTATTGGGGTCCGTTGGGTGGACCTGGAATTTGACTATTTCGTCCGCTGGTTTGAAGGATGTGGATTTGGATCTCTTATCGAGTATCACATCATCCCTGTTGACCGTGGATCGCAGCGCAGTCAGTTCTTCGGCCGCTAAGGTCTCGGATAGTGCCTCGAGGGCCAATGCAGCTGTCTTGTTTTCGGCGCGGAGTGCTATGTCCGGATCACTAGCAAGAGTGATGATTCCGTTTGGCCCAGGCATCTTAAGCTTCATGTACCCGTAATGGGGTATAGCCTGGAAAACTGTAAAAGCCTCCCGTCCTAGTATAGCGTGGTATCCGCTTTTGAACGGGGCCACCTGGAACGTTATCTGTTCGGACCTGTAATTATCCGGCATGCCGAATAGTACATCTAGTGTGATCTTTCCGGTGCAGCGCGCTTCCTGACTGGGGATTATTCCTCTAAAAGTTGTGCTGCTTCGCTCGATGCGGTTCCAGTCTATTTCCATCTTTTCGAGGGTTTCCTCGTAGATAAGGTTCAATGCGCTGCCTCCGTCCAGGAGTACCTTTGCGAGGCGACAGCCGTCCACTATGGGACTGAGGACCAATGCGGCTGGCGCTCTGGCTGTTCGAAATTTGGGTTCGTCACTCGCGTTGAAGTTGATAGCAGTGTTACTCCATGGGTTTATCGTTGCTACTTGATAGACTTCGGTGAGGCTGCGGAGTGTTCTTTTTCGCATGTTATTTGATGCGAAAGTCTCAAAGACTATGAGAACGGAACCGAGGTTCCCGGGCTGGTTTCCTTCGACCTCTGGAATTAGGAGGTCCTCGCCAATTTTGGCCACCTGCCGGAGTATCCAACATGCCCTGAGGCTATGAGTTGGGGTGGCGTCCTCTGCACTATGATCTTGCAGGATCCGTCTAGCCACTTTTCTAGTACGGTTCCATGCCCCCTAGAGGGTTTTGATTTTTTGGTTTTTAGTCCGGGCGCCTTACTGGGGTGCGCCCTCTTGGTTCAGAAGGGATTGCTCTTTAAGGCCGGATTATCCCAAAATTTAACTTCGGTTTTCCAAGCACTTTCCATCGCACAGTATTTTCGTACTATGGACGCCAAGTCAGCAAAGCGTGTAATATTACGACGACTTAAGGCGTTGAGTATTCCCTTGTCCGTACAATTACTGGAAAAGATTGAAATTGCGTCTCCCTCGTGGCAGTCCTTTATCTTGTTCATAAGCAGGAGGAATCTGGCCTAGTAATGATGTACTGTTTCTTCGGGCATCTGCCTGATTTGGGAAAGAACGCTTAAGGTTGGGCGGGCAGTCGCCGTTGAATCTGAGACTTCGCCCGGTTTGCTGTTCGGAAGCCGAAGAGCTTCCTGATTCTGAGATCCGGAGCCTTGGACGTTATCCGACTCGCCTGATTTTAAGCTCAGGTTTTGGATTATATTCTCCCCTCCGCGGGTATCCGGCATGGAGGGTTCAGGGATTCAGACGTAGCTAGTCCTTAAGATAGACGAAGGATCGCCGCATTGTGTCTCCTCCACGGCAACGTGGTGGGTGACTTGGGGGAGTTAATTTCCCTTAGATCGGGTTTAAGCCCAACATGGTCGTAGTTTGTAGCGACCCCCAGGGCGGCGATGCGATCCAAGAGCTCGTTTACGGAAGAGAGCTCCATCGGATCCAGCTGCTCGGCAAGTTCGGAGCTGACATGAAGGTTGCTTTCGATGACCCAAGAGGTCACCGTCGGCGCAACGGCCGAACGGGCGGTCATGAGAAAACCACCTAGCCGGAGGGTTTGGCCGACAACCAAGGCTCCCTCAGTAACGGCACCATCTTTAAAGACGGGAAAAGGCATCCTTCCTGATTGCGACGGCACAGAGGAACTCTCAATGAAAGCACCAATGTCGGTGTCAAAACCGGCGGATCTCGGGTAGGGGGTCCCGAACTGTGCGTCAAGGTCGGATGGTAATAGGAGACAAGGGACACTTTATTTTACCTAGGTTCGGACCCTCTCGATGGAGGTAAAACCCTACTCTTGCTAGATTAATATTGATGATATGGGTAGCACAAGAGTAGATCTACCACGAGATCAAGGAGGCTAAACCCTAGAAGCTAGCCTATGGTATGATTGTGTATGATGATGGTTGTCCTATGAACTACAACCCTCCGGTTTATATAGACATCGGATAGGGTTAGGGTTACACAGAGTCGGTTACATTGGTAGGAGATCTTGAATATCCGCACGCCTAGCTTGCCTTCCACGCCAAGTAAAGGTCCTTCCGGACACGGGACGAAGTCTTCAATCTTGTATTTTCATAGTCCTGGAGTCCGGCAGAAGGTATAGTCCGGCTATCCGAACACCCCCTAATCCAGGACTCCCTCAATAAGAGTAATGCGGTACTGCATTAAAACAAGCGGAGGCCGTTCGTCCGAGTAGTGGGTGATAGCCGCTTCGGAATGGAGCGACGTCGAAGGTTAATTCTTCGCTTCGGAAGTTGTCGGGAGAACCGAATACAACCTCTAGTACTAGAGAGCCCGTGCAGAGGGCCTCTGGGCCTGGTATTACTCCTTTGAAGGTAGTATTGCTTTGGCCAATTCTTGTTGGGTCTATCCCCATTTTGCGGACGGTGTCCTTGTATATCAGATTAAGACTACTGCCGTCGTCCATAAGGACTCA
The DNA here is from genome assembly GCA_032464435.1 of Aegilops umbellulata. Classification (NCBI taxonomy): domain Eukaryota; kingdom Viridiplantae; phylum Streptophyta; class Magnoliopsida; order Poales; family Poaceae; genus Aegilops; species Aegilops umbellulata. The sequence goes on from CP136055.1 coordinate 478,252,551, forward strand.
GGTTAGATGGTATCCGTCAATTATTGGGTCTAGCACCAAGGCAGCCGATCCTCCGTGTCGGGTACTAGTCGGGTGATCCCTACGATCAGAAGTGATCGGGCAAGCAGACCAAGGGTTGGACTCGGGGGTGACGGGCTCCACGGCGCATATGTCTCGGAATGCGAGTTTGCTCATCCTCTTCGGTATGTGAATTTCGTAAATCATGTTCACTGTTTTGACCTCTGGTGGGAATTTTTTCTGTCCCCCAGTGTTCGGTTAGCGAGGCACATCCTCGTCTTCAGTTGGTGTCTCCCTCCCCTTGTGTTCGGCGTTTAGCTTGCCGGCCTGTTTGAAAACCCAGCATTCTCTGTTGGTGTGAGTTGCAGGTTTATCGGAGGTGCCATGAATCTGACATAATCTGTCTAGAATCTTGTTTTGGCTGGATGGTCCATCTCTGCTGCCTTTAAATGGCTTTTTCCGTTGACCGGGTCGAGAGCCGCTGAATCCGGTGTTTACCGCCGTGTTGTCTGGGCTGTCCTCATTGTTTCAACGCTTGCTTTTATTGCCTCGCGGTTTCCCATTGTCGTCCCTGACTTCGGATGTGCCTGGGTCGCTGGTGCCACTATGAGCCAACCAACTGACTTCGCCCGCGCAAAAGCGGGTCATAAGGCTTGTTAGGGCTGTCATTGTCCTTGGTTTTTCCTGGCAGAGGTGTCTGGCAAGCCATTCGTCCCGGACACTGTGTTTGAAAGCCGCTAAGGCTTCGGCATCTGGGCAGTTGACGATTTGATTCTTCTTAGTGAGAAATCTATTCCAAAGCTTTCGGGCTGACTCTCCGGGCTGTTGAATTATATGACTTAAATCGTCTGCATCCGGAGGTCGGACATAGGTCCCTTGAAAATTAGCCCTAAAAGTGTCCTCAAGATCTTCCCAACTTCCAATTGAGTTTTCGGGAGGCTTTTCAACCAGTGTCGAGCTGGTCCTTTCAACTTGAGGGACAGGTATTTGATGGCGTGGAGATCATCTCCGCGAGCCATGTGGATGTGAAGGATAAAGTCCTGAATCCAGACCCCAGGGTCTGTCGTTCCGTCGTATGGCTCTATGTTCACGGGTTTGAATCCCTCTGGAAATTCATGATCCAGCACCTCATCAGTGAAGCATAGGGGGTGCGCGGCACCCCTATATTTGGATGTGTCACGGTATTCTGACGGTTGTAGTGTTCGGTTTTGATTCCAAGATGTTATTCGGTCAGTATAGTCGTTTGGAAGGCCATGATTCTATGCCAGAACTCGCTTCCTAGATCCGTAGATGGACCTGGCCATACCGGCTTTTTTGTGCAGGTCCTCGCGTAGATCATGCGCTGACTTGTGTGCGACGTCGTTAGCCGCCCTGTCGCAGCCGTGGGGTGGTCGGTCCGGCTGATCGGCCGTTTTATTTTTCGGTTGAATGGGCTCTAAAGTCTCGTCATCGAATTCAGGCAGCAGCTTGTACTTTGGATAGCTCTTTGTGTGGCGACCGCCGCTGTACTTTTCTTTCGTGTCAAGCACTTTATCCCATCTTCTGCTGAGCGTATTCTGCGCGGCCTTAAGCCTTTGCTTCTACTTCTTCAGACTCCTCGTGGTGGCAATAAGCCTTCTATAAAGGTTCTCTTGTTCCAAGCGCCTTTCCGGGATGATGTGTGCATCGTTGTCCGGACTGTTCTCGTCTCCGAAGACAGTTTGATGAGCTTTAACCTCAGTGTCGCCATGATCGGATAGCGGTTATGTACTATGTTCGTCGCCCGCTGGCTCATCCTGCTCCATCGCGGGGTCCATGTGGTCGTCGTTTCCTTTGGAGTCAACCGGGGTATTATTCTTTCTTGCGCTGTTATCGCTGTTTTTGCTGAGGCGGGATTTGGAGCGGCGCCTACGTCATTGCTTTGGTTGCTTCTCGAGGGAACTATCCTTTGCTGCTTCCTCCCGTTCCTCGTCGTTGTTCTCTTTGGGTGTATCCACCATGTATATATCGTGTGATGAAGTGGTTGTCTAGTGCCCTGTGGGCGGTGGATCCGGTTCCTCTCCTACATCGTCGTCCATACCGTCGATGTCTTCGGAGTCGAAATCAAGCATGTCAGTTAATTCATCGACAGTGGCTATTAAGTGGGTGGTGGGTGGGGAGCAAATTTCTTTGTCGCCCGCTTCGAACTCGAGCCGGACATAGATCGGCCGAGGGTCTCCTGACAAGGAGAGAGATCTCAATGAATCTAGCACGTCGCCCAAGGGCGAGTGCTGAAAAATATCCGCGGAGGTAAACTCTATGATCGGTGCCCAATCAGATTGGATAGGCATGGACATAGGCGTTTCGAAGCCCATGGCCGGGGACGAATCCAAGGGTCCGGCAACACAGGTCTCATAGGAGGTGAAGTCAGTATTCGGCTCTATCGCCGCCGAGTGTGCGGCCTCCGTGGCGGGGTCTATCCACCCGTCCTCGGACGGCACGATCTGCTCCGGATCGAGGGCCGAAGTAGCCACATGTGTGATCTCTCGAACACTGTCCGACAGCAGAGCTAAGTCGTGCTCGTCGTGACTGTGCGGCGCACCTGACATGGGCTCAAATCCGTCGAAGATCAAGTCTCTGTGGATATCGGCAGTATAGTTCAAGCTTCCAAACCTGACCTGACGGCCAGGGGCGTAGCTATCGATTTGCTCTAGATGGCCAAGCGAGTTGGCCCGCAGTACGAAGCCGCCGAATATGAAGATCTGTCCAGGGAGAAAAACCGCACCCTGGATCGCATCGTTGCCGATGATCGAAGGAGCCATCAAGCCTTTATTGTGATGGCACAGTGGAACTCTCAATGAAAGCACCAATGTCGGTGTCAAAACCGGCGGATCTCGGGTAGGGGGTCACGAATTGTGCGTCTAAGGTGGATGGTAACAGGAGGCGGGGGACACGATGTTTACCCAGGTTCAGGCCCTCTCGATGGAGGTAATACCCTACTTCCTGCTTGATTGATCTTGATGATATGAGTATTACAAGAGGTGATCTACCACGAGATCGTAGAGGCTAAACCCTAGAAGCTAGCCTATGATTATGATTGTTCTTGTTCTATGGACTAGACCCTCCGGTTTATATAGACACCGGAGGGGGCTAGGGTTACACGGATTCGGTTACAAGGGAGGATATCTACATATCTGAATCGCCAAGCTTGCCTTCCACGCAAAGGAGAGTCCCACCCGGCCACGGGATGAAGTCTTTAATCTTGTATCTTCATAGTCCAACAGTCCGGCCAAAGTATGTAGTCCGGCTATCCGAGGACCCCCTAATCCAGGACTCCCTTAGTGGGAGTTTTCATGCGTGTTGTAATTTAGGAATAGCACGGCGCGGGTTGAGATGGAGGGAGTTGTCGGAGCACAACGAGACAAAGATATATCTTAAATATTTTGGGGTAACAAGGCGCAGGTTGAAATTTCCGAACAAGCCTAACGTGTACTGTACCAAATCAATTCGCACTTCCGTCGACGAAAAAAACAAAAAGAAATCAATTCACACCACACAAGAGAGTCTAGTCCCCTATACTGTACTAAATCAATTCGCACTACAAATGCCATTCAAAACTTTGGATTCATGTTATGTTCAATTAAAATATATCGCTACGTGTATAGTGCATGCAACCTGCTACTCAAATGAACGTTTTAGTGCATTCCAAACGTATATACTAACGCTTAAATATGAACTAAATTTGAATTCGTTTCTCTATTTGAATAAGATTTGCAATAATTATTGTTGTGAAGTCAAACCATTTGAATTCGTTTCTCTATTTTAATAAGATCTACAATCATCATTATTGTCAAGTTAAACCATCGTTTGTGTATTATCTTCACAGCACACCACATGATTACTGTCGAGTTAGATATGAACTATGTGTACTATACGAACTCGAACTCGAATGTTGAATCCACTTTGTGTTGATTTCAAATCACAGTACATTTCAACCTCTAGCTAGATCTTCATAATCTAAACCATGTCTCATATGTATAATGTGTTTATCACATTATGTATGGTGCCCCGCCCCCTACTCCTACAAGTATTTAGATGTGGTTGCAAAGGCCACACATTACCACAAATTCAAATAAAATTTGAGATTGTTCGATATATAGTATTGTTTACATTGTTCGATATTTAGTTGTAAGCGGCAAACGCCACACATTATCACAAATTAAAATAAAATGTGAGATTGTTCGATGTATAGTATGGTTTAGATTGTTCGACATTTAGCTGTGAGTTGCAAACGCCATGCATTATCACGTTATGGTATAAGATGTGCAAAACCACAGCACGCGTATCACCGATATATTCATGCATGCATATGTTTATAACACAATGACCTCCTATTCAAACATATGAATCCACTTTAATATCAAATTATCATCTTTGTTAGTCTCTTACACCCATACAATCCTCTAACCTTTGTAGCTAGCACTAACTTTCTCTCGTGCATGCACACACCCTCCTCGCCCTCCCCCTCGCTCAACATTCTGTCCATCGCGCACATTCATTTTCCTTATTCTTTAGGTCGTTCTCTCACAGTCTCCACAACTCCTTTCCGACACAAACCGATCGATAAACCTCTCCAGCGATGTCTACCTACAACAAACACACACCTTCCATCTCCTCATTTCTGTGTCCATGCCTCGTGTCTCTCATACGGTCCCACACACGTGTGAACTCTGACCCCTCTTTTCATCGATCTCACAATCGCACACTCCTCCCCCTATCTAGCTAGTAGCTCGGCCTCTCGCACCACCTGATAGCTCCATTCTCTCTTTCTATCCATCTCGTTGGGCCTTATTCGCCTCTAACGAATGGATGTAAACCGACCAATATCCCACTATACATATAGCTAGCTAGGTCCTTATAACTCGTTTTCCCCACGCGTCGATCGATCTACCTCATTACTTATGTCTCTCCCTTCCTCCGACAAACAACAATTGATCTACCAATCTAGTTAGGTTTGCTTATCAAACACATGGCTCCCCTTCATCATCCATGCATGTGTCCTGACAAATCTATCACGCACAGGCACACACAGAAACACATCCCCACTCTTATTGATAATATTGCAGTTCTACCCTCAGTTTTTCTAGTAGGCCTCTCCCACCATCTTCGAGAAGCAACTCCATCAGCCATCCAGCACTCTACCCCTCTCTCTCTCTCTCTCTCTCTCTCTCTCTCTCTCTCTCTGTGTGTGTGTGTGTGTGTGTGTCCGAAATTATTTCCCGTCCTTCAGTTATGTATGGATGTCGAGTGATCTCCCTCAAGACATAGTTGGGTCTCTCCTTCTCAACACATATACGAGTCGTTCTACCTCTCTAGTTAGGTCTCTGCCTCCCCCTACTCCCCCCACACACACCGATACATCGAGCACTCTAGTCATGTCTCCCTGCCACACACAAACTTGCCCTCTACCCTCTGACGTTCCGGTAGGTCAGTCGCCCTATATCTTTGACTTGCACACATACAATTTTGATGGCTCTCTTAATCGATCTCGCACCCACCCACTTGATCATCTCTTCGACTATCGATATCTATGACCCCTCCCTCTCTTCTCATGGATCGCCCCTCTATATATGATATCGATAGGCCTCTATTTCACACACATTGTATGTGTCAAAAGTTTGTTTGAGATGTCATCGACACATATTCCCACAAATACATTCACGAAATCAAACCCCCCCCCCAGAACAAAAAACACTCGCAAACGCACATGCCATATGTCTAGGTTTGTATCTCTCTCACACACACCAACGTAGGTGGGGGACGTGCACGAAAAGAAGAGGTGCATGCACAATGCACGTACTCCCGTCTCTTTCCCAACCACACCCGTGGGGGTACACGGTGGAGCTCATTTCTGTACGAAAAGGCAGCCCACGTGGTAATTTGACACGTGTACTGGTTGTCCAATTGATGGAGGATCATCTACCATGAGTGAACAAACAAATTGCGACTTGACGCGTTATGTTAAAAAAGAGGCAAACCATGTGGGGCCTACCTTAGAGGCCATGCTAAATGCACTCGAGATGCTCTGTGAGTATTACTTTTGATGTGTCCCGTCAACTCGCAGAACGAGGAGAAGCTTGCTTAGTACGCCGTCTCCCCGCCCACGGGCGCAGTGGCTTGCAGGACGAGGCGAAGCTTGCCTACTACACCTTACGCCCGCTCCCTTGCCCATGCGCGCTGTGGCTCCCAGACGAGGATGTCAGATCACGGGTTCTGGCAAAACCCTCAAGGTTCGAACACTGGGGTGCACGCGAAGATTTCGTCCCTACCGATCCACACCTTAGCTCTCTAAGATCTCGCGGACGAACTCGACGAACTCGCAACACAAAGACGCAAGATTTATACTAGTTCGGCCACCATTGTGGTGTAATACCCTACTCCAGTGTGGTGGTGGTGGATGCCCTCTTGGACTGATGAGGAACACTACAAGGGGAAGAACAGCCTCCTCAGGTCGAGGTGTTCTTGTGCTTGGTGAACTTGTGTGGGTGAGGATTACTCAAGATGAGATGCCTCCTAGTATGGTGGCTAGTCCTGTTTTTAGAGGCCCTGGTCCTCTCCCCAAATATTGAGCGGGACGGGAGCCAACAACAGCCAATTTGAAAGGGGACACCTAGTACAGCTTATCCTAACAAAAGTAGTCTTCGCCTGCAAAAGGCTCTGGTGGTGCCGCCGTCTTGGGCTCCATGGTGACCTCCGTCTTGCCGTGCTGCTGGTCTTGGTCTCGTTGCACCGATATGGAAACCTTTGCTTGACGCCTTCGTACTCCGCGCCTGCGCTTTCCACCTTGGCACCAAAGAGGAAACAAGGACGCTGCGCGCGCTAGCGCCCGCTTGGTATCGATCGTCATGGCTCACGTCATGAGGACCTCGCGAGGTTTCCCTTGTCCTGATCTCTCCGCCCCTCGTGAGCCTGCCTGGCGAGGCCGCTCCTGAGGAGGTCTTGTGTCGTCCGCCTCGCGAGGCTTGGCCCCTCGCGAGGGTCTTGAATGTCTTGTTGATGACGATGGGCCGTACGGTCCTGCTCGCTCAGCCACGCCGTGGGCCGCAGGCAGGCAAGTCTGGGGACCGCCACTCCTAGAACACCGACAGTAGCCCTCGGGCCCAAGGCGGGCTCGGGCTTGGCTTTGAGGCGAAGCCAAAGGCCAAGCGCGGAGCGCCGCGGGCCCCAAAAGCCTGCTGCCTCGGTTGACGCGTGGCGGTTGATTGGACGTGGGCGTCTCTACTTCCCCACGCTGCCTCGGCAACTGCCCGACTTGACAAAAAGGCTGGCGCAGACAGTGCTTGCCTTCATTGCCTCCGACGCGCCGGAGCCTGAGAGAAGCACCTTCTTCCATTTATTCATGAGCAGCATCGCCGCCGGGTTGGTTCCCCCCTTTCCTGATTTCTTTTTCGAGGTCCTCGACCATTTCAGGCTGCATGCAGTGCATCTTCATCCCAACTCCATTCTTCTCTTGTCCATCTTTGCCTACTATAGCGAGACGTACCTGGGCGTGATGCCATCCGTGGGACTGCTGCGCCACTTCTTCTTCCTCCGCGTCACCGGCAGCCATATCTTCGGGTGCGCTAACTTCATCGCGGCCGGCCAGGCCAACTCGATCTCGAACACCGGGAAGAGGGTTGACAACATCGGGGCCAAATGGGTCATGATGAGTGCCAAATGCGTCCATCCACGCATGGAACTACCGACAGAGGAGCCCCAGTTTGACAAGGGGTGGTCTCGTGCAGAGCTTACCGACGAGCGGGCGTCGCCGGTGTTGGAGCAGATGAAGACCGATTTGAAGCTAGGCAATGCGAAGGCGGCCAAGGTAACGGGGGCCATGCTCCTGAGGGAATTCTTGACGCTGCGCGTTGCTCCACTTCAGTTGCGCGCACGCCCTTTGTGGAAGCTTGGATATGAAGAAGACGAGATTCGTCTGAGCCCGGTGGCCCTGCCTGATGACGAGCTAACTGCAGTTCTGCTCCTCTTGGTTGGCCATAACCAAGAGTACCCTCCGAGCGCCTTTGTTCCTTTGTTCCACCGCAAGGACTGGGAGCAATTCGTTGCCTCCAGGCCGACCTTTGGTGCGTGCGGGCGGGTGCTACCGGCGCTCACTGGGGCCTCTGTAATGCCGAAGCCGGTGGAGGTGTCTTCTGACAAGTCCCGCGGGAAAGAAGAGGGGGAGGAGGACTCGGAGGAGACCCCCGAGGAGATGGGGGTACTCCCCCTTGAGCAAAGCCGACATCCTCCGCGCTCTGCCAGACGATGCCGAGGTCGACGCCTGCCAGGAGGAGAGGGAGCCACTCCTCATCCCGACAAGGGGTAGATCGTTGCTGGTCTCTCGAGATGCTGCCTCCGTCTTCACACCACCTGGGGCCGGCTCTGGCCCTTCTGATGCGCCGTCTTCTACCCCCGGAGCCCGCGTGCCCACTTCTCAAGCCCCGCCGCTTTCGGGTTTCAGGGTCCCCAAGCGGAAGGTGGACTATGTCGCGGTGGATCAATAAGTGCTTCGAGCTTTCGTCTTGTTCCTGCTTGTACTTGCTATTTTCTAACATTCGCCCTTGGTTGATCAGGCCGGTGTCTTCAGCGAAGAAGAGAAAGGAGGATGTCATGGTCGTGCCCCTTCTGCGGAGAGGAGAGGCAACATCACTCACACCTCCCCAGCCCGATCGTCCTCACGAGGCCAAGAGGAGCATCGTCAGGAGGAGTCAGCCCCCGTGGCCCCGTCGGCTCCGGGAGTGCCGGAACCCAGCTCGGCTGATGAGGTCCCGAGGGCTCTGGAGCCCCCAATCTTCCAGGCTCTGGTAACGGCATCGCCTCCTCCTCCTGCCGCGCCTCAGGCCCCAAATTCTTCTGCTTCCTCTATAGTCTTGGAGCGTGTCTTCTTGGGGATGCCCAAGCGGCGGGAAGACCTCCTAGGCGCGGACTCGCACCTAGTGGTCGGGCGCCTGAAGTTGGCCTTAGGTCGGCTTCACTCCGACTCGGCAGTCCGAGCGTCGCTTGAAGGAAATATGCCCTAGAGGCAATAATAAAGTTATTATTTATTTCCTTAATTCATGATAAATGTTTATTATTCATGCTAGAATTGTATTAACTGGAAACATAATACATGTGTGAATACATAGACAAACAGTGTCACTAGTATGCCTCTACTTGACTAGCTCATTAATCAAAGATGGTTATGTTTCCTAGCCATGAACAAAGAGTTGTTATTTGATTAACGAGATCACATCATTAGTTGAATGATCTGATTGACATGACCCATTCCATTAGCATAGCACCCGATCGTTTAGTATGTTGCTATTGCTTTTATCCATGACTTATACATGTTCCTTTAACTATGAGATTATGCAACTCCCGTTTACCGTAGGAACACTTTGTGTGCTACCAAACGTCACAACGTAACTGGGTGATTATAAAGGTGCTCTACATGTGTCTCCGAAGGTACATATTGGGTTGGCGTATTTCGAGATTAGGATTTGTCACTCCGATTGTCGGAGAGGTATCTCAGGGCCTTCTCGGTAATGCACATCACATAAAGCCTTGCAAGCATTGCAACCAATGAGTTAGTTGCGAGATGATGTATTACAGAACGAGTAAAGAGACTTGCCGGTAACGAGATTGAACTAGGTATTGGATACCGACGATCGAATCTCGGGCAAGTAACATATCGATGACAAAGGGAACAACGTATGTTGTTATGCGGTCTGACCGATAAAGATCTTCGTAGAATATGTAGGAGCCAATATGGGCATCCAGGTCCCGCTATTGGTTATTGACCGGAGACGTGTCTCGGTCATGTCTACATTGTTCTCGAACCGTAGGGTCCGCACGCTTAACGTTACGATGACAGTTATTATGAGTTTATGCATTTTGATGTACCGAAGGAGTTCGGAGTCCCGGATGTGATCACGGACGTGACGAGGAGTCTCGAAATGGTCGAGACATAAAGAATTATATATTGGAAGCCTATGTTTGGACATCGGATGCATTCCAGGTGAAATCAGGATTTTACCGGAATACCGGGAGGGTTACCGGAACCCCCCGGGAGCATAATGGGCCAACATGGGCCTTGGAGGAGAGGTGAGAGGGCTGCCCTCATGGGCTGTGTGCCTCCCCCCTTCCCCTAGTCCTATTAGGACTAGGAGAGGTGGGCGCCCCCTCTCTCTCTCTCTCTCCCCCTTGGAGAATCCTAGTCCAACTAGGATTGGGGAGGGGGGAATCCTACTCCCAGAGGGAGTAGGACTCTCTGGCGCGCCAGGCTTGGCCGGCCAGCCCCTCCCCCTTGGCTCCTTTATATACGGGGGCAGGGGGCACCCCAAAGACACACAAGTTGATCTACGGATCGTTCCTTAGCCGTGTGCGGTGCCCCCTTCCACCAAATTCCACCTCGATCATATCCTTGCAGTGCTTAGGCGAAGCCCTGCGCCGGTAACACATCAAGATCGTCACCACGCCGTCGTGCTGACGGAACTCTTCCTCGACGCTTTGCTGGATCGGAGCCCGGGGATCGTCATCGAGCTGAACGTGTGCCAAGAACTCGGAGGTGCCGGAGTAACGGTGATGTGATTGGTTGGATCGCGAGGAGAACGTACGACTACTTCCTCTACGTTGTGTCAACGCTTCCGCTTCGGTCTACGAGGGTACGTAGACAAAACTCTCCCCTCTCGTTGCTATGCATCACCATGATCTTGCGTGTGCGTAGGAAATTTTTTGAAATTACTACGTTCCCCAACAGTGGCATCCGAGCCTAGGTTTTTATGGTTTGATGTTATTTGCACGAGTAGAACACAAGTGAGTTGTGGACGATACAAGTCATACTGCCTACCAGCATGTCATACTTTGGTTCAGCGGTATTGTTGGACGAGATGATCCGGACCAACCTTATGCGTACGCTTACGCGAGACCGGTTCCCTCGACGTGCTTTGCACATAGATGGCTTGCGGAAGACTGTCTCTCCAACTTTAGTTGAACCGAGTGTGGCTACGCCCGGTCCTTGAGAAGGTTAAAACGGAGTCTATTTGACAAACTATCGTTGTGGTTTTGATGCGTAGGTAAGATGAGTTCTTGCTTAAAGCCCGTAGCAGCCACGTAAAACTTGCAACAACAAAGTAGAGGACGTCTAACTTGTTTTTGCAGGGCATGTTGTGATGTGATATGGTCAAGACATGATGCTAAATTTTATTGTATGAGATGATCATGTTTTGTAACCGAGTTATCGGCAACTGGCAGGAGCCATATGGTTGTCGCTTTATTGTATGCAATGCAATCGCGATGTAATGCTTTACTTTATTACTAAGTGGTAGTGATAGTCGTGGAAGCATAAGATTGGCGAGACGACAACGATGCTACGATGGAGATCAAGGTGTCGCGCCGGTGACGATGGTGATCATGACGGTGCTTCGAAGATGGAGATCACAAGCACAAGATGATGATGGCCATATCATATCACTTATATTGATTGCATGTGATGTTTATCCTTTTATGCATCTTATCTTGCTTTGATTGACGGTAGCATTATAAGATGATCTCTCACTAAATTATCAAGAAGTGTTCTCCCTGAGTATGCACCGTTGCGAAAGTTCTTCGTGCTGAGACACCACGTGATGATCGGGTGTGATAGGCTCTACGTTCAAATACAACGGGTGCAAAACAGTTGCACACGCGGAATACTCAGGTTATACTTGACGAGCCTAGCATATAACAGATATGGCCTCGGAACACGAAGACCGAAAGGTCGAGCGTGAATCATATAGTAGATATGGTCAACATAGTGATGTTCACCATTGAAACTACTCCATCTCACGTGATGATCGGACATGGTTTAGTTGATTTGGATCACGTGATCACTTAGAGGATTAGAGGGATATCTATCTAAGTGGGAGTTCTTAAGTAATATGATTAATTGAACTTAAATTTATCATGAACTTAGTCCTGGTAGTATTAGCATATCTATGTTGTAGATCAATAGCTCGCGTTGTTGCTTCCCTGTGTTTATTTTGATATGTTCCTAGAGAAAATTGTGTTGAAAAATGTTAGTAGCAATGATGCGGATTGGATCCGTGATCTGAGGTTTATCCTCATTGCTGCACAGAAGAATTATGTCCTTGATGCACCGCTAGGTGACGGACTTTTTGCAGGAGCAGATGCAGACGTTATGAACGTTTTGCTAGCTCAATATGATGACTACTTAATAGTTTAGTGCACCATGCTTAACGGCTTAGAATCGGGACTTCAAAGACGTTTTGAACGTCATGGACCATATGAGATGTTCCAGGAGTTGAAGTTAATATTTCAAGCAAATACCCGAGTTGAGAGATATAAAGTCTCCAACAAGTTCTATAGCTAAAAGATGGAGGAGAATCGCTCAACTAGTGAGCATGTGCTCAGATTGTCTGAGTACTACAATCGCTTGAATCAAGTGGGAGTTAATCTTCCAGATAAGATAGTGATTCACAGAATTCTCTAGTCACCATCACCAAGTTAGTAGAACTTTGTGATGAACTATAATATGAAAGGGATGACGAAAGTAATTCCCAAGCTCTTCGTGATGCTGAAATCGACGAAGGTAGAAATCAAGAAAAACATCAAGTGTTGATGGTTAACAAGACCACTAGTTTCAAGAAAAGGGCAAAGGGACAGAAGGGAACTTCAAGAAGAATGGCAAGCAAGTTGCTACTCAAGTGAAGAAGCCCAAGTCTGGTCCTAAGCCTGAGACTAAGTGCTTCTACTGCAAAGGGACTGGTCACTGGAAGCGGAACTACCCCAAGTGATTGGCGGATAAGAAGGATGGCAAAGTGAACATAAGTATATTTGATATACATGTTATTGATGTGTACTTTACTAGTGTTCATAGCAACCCCTCAGTATTTGGTACTAGTTCAAGTTGCTAAAATTTAGTAACTCGAAACGGGAGTTGCAGAATGAACAAAGACTAGTTAAAGGACAAGGTGACGATGTGTGTTGGAAGTGGTTCCAAGATTGATATGATCATTATCACACACTCCCTATACTTTCGGGATTAGTGTGGAACCTAAATAAGTGTTATTTGGTGTTGAGCATGAATATGATTTGATCATGTTTATTGCAATACGGTTATTCATTTAAGTAAAAGAATAAATTGTTGTTCTGTTTACATGAATAAAACCTTCTATGGTCATACACACCAACAAAATGGTTTGTTGGATCTCGATCGTAGTGATACACATATTCATAATATTGAAGCCAAAAAGATGCAAAGTTAATAATGATAGTGCAACTTATCTGTGGCACTGCCGTTTAGGTCATATTGGTGTAAAGCGCATGAAGAAACTCCATGCTGATGGAATTTTGGAATCACTTGATTATGAATCATTTAATGCTTGCGAACCATGCCTCATGGGCAAGATGACTAAGACTCCGTTCTCCGGAACAATGGAGCGAGCAACAGATTTGTTGGAAATCATACATACTGATGTATGTGGTCCGATGAATATTAAGGCTCGCGACAAGTATCATTATTTTCTAACCTTCACAGATGATTTGAGCAGATATGGGTATATCTACTTGATGAAACATAAGTCTAGAATTTCAGAGTGAAGTGGAAAATCATCGTAACAAGAAAATAAGGTTTCTACGATCTGATCGCGGAGACAAATATTTGAGTTACGAGTTTGGTCTTCAATTAAAACAATGTGGAATAGTTTCACAAATTCATGCCACCTGGAACACCACAGCATAATGGTGTATCTGAACGTCATAACCGTACTTTATTGGATATAGTACAATCTATGATGTTTCTTACCGATTTACCAATATCGTTTTGGGATCATGCATTAGAGACAGCTGCATTCACGTTAAAAAGGGGCACCATCTAAATCCGTTGAGACGACACAATATGAACTATGGTTTGGCAAGAAACCAAAGTTGTCGTTTCTTAAAGTTTGGGGTTGTGATGCTTATGTGAAAAAGTTTCATCCTGATAAGCTTTAACCCAAGTCGGAGAAATGTGTCTTCATAGGATACCCAAAGGAGACAGTTGGGTACACCTTCTATCACAGATCCAAAAGGCAAGACATTCGTTGCTGAGAATGGATACTTTCTAGAGAAGAAGTTTCTCTCGAAAGAAGTGAGTGGGAGGAACGTAGAAAACTTGATGAGGTAATTGTACCTTCTCCCTTATTGGAAAGTAGTTCATCACAGAAATCTATTCCTGTGACTACTACACCAATTAGTGAGGAAGTTAATGATGAGGATCATGTAACGTCAGATCAAGTTACTACCGAATCTCGTAGGTAAACCAGAGTGAGATCCGCACCAGAGTGGTACGGTAATCCTGTTCTGGAAGTCATGTTACTAGAACATGACGAACTTACGAACTATGAAGAAGCGATGGTGAGCCCAGATTCCGCAAAGTGGCTAGAAGCCATGAAATCTGAGATGGGATCCATGTATGACAACAAAGTGTGGACTTTGGTTGACTTGCCCGATGATCGGCAAGCCATAGAAAATAAATGGATCCTCAAGAGGAAGACGGACGCTGATAGTAGCGTTACTATCTACAAAGCTAGAATGGTCGCAAAAGGTTTTCGACAAGTTCAAGGTGTTGACTACGATGAGAGTTTCTCACTCGTATCTATGCTTAAGTCTGTCCGATCATGTTAGCAATTGCCGCATTTTATTAAATCTGGCAAATGGATAAACAAAACTGCATTGGATTTATTAAAGAAGAGTTGTATATGATGCAACCAGAAGGTTTTGTCAATCCTAAAGGTGCTAACAAAATATGCAAGCTCCAGCGATCCATTTATGGACTGGTGCAAGCATCTCGGAGTTGGAATATACGCTTTGATAAGTTTATCAAAGCACATTGTTTTATACAGACTTGTGGTGAAGCCTGTATTTACAAGAAAGTGAGTGGGAGTACTACAACATTTCTGATAAAGTATATGTGTATGACATATTGTTGATTGGAAATAATGTAGAATTATTCTGCAAAGCATAAAGGAGTTTTTCAAAGAAGGACCTCGGTGAAGCTGCTTACATATTGAGCATCAAGATCTTTAGAGATAGATCAAGACGCTTGATAAGTTTTTCAATAAGTACATACCTTGAAAGAATTTTGAAGTAGTTCAAAATGGATCAGTCAAATAAAGAGTTCTTGCCTGTATTACAAGGTGTGAAATTGAGTAAGACTCAAAGCCCGACCACGGCAGATGATAGAAAGAGAATGAAAGTCATTTCCTATGCCTCAGCCATAGATTCTATAAAGTATGCCATGCTATGTACCAGATCTATTGTATACCCTACACTGTGTTAAGCAAGGGAGTACAATAGTGATCTAGGAAGTAGATCACTGGACATCGGTCAAAAATTATCCTTAGTAAAATAAGGATATGTTTCTCGATTATGGATGTGACAAAAAGGTTCGTCGTAAAAGGTTACGTCGATGCAAGTTTTGACACTAATCTAGATGACTCTAAAGTCTCAATCTAGATACATATTGAAAGTGGGAGCAATTAGCTAAAGTAGCTCCGTGCAGAGCATTGTAGACATAGAAAATTGCAAAATACATAACGGATCTGAATATGGCAGACCCGTTGACTAAACTTCTCTCACAAGCAAAACATGATCACACCGTAGTGCTCTTTGGGTGTTAATCACATAGCAATGTGAACTAGATTACTGAATCTAGTAAACCCTTTGGGTGTTGGTCACATATCGATGTGAACTATGGGTGTTAATCACATGGTGATATGAACTATTGCTGATAAATCACATGGCGATGTGAACTAGATTATTGACTCTAGTGCAAGTGGGAGACTGAAGGAAATATGCCCTAGAGGCAATAATAAAGTTATTATTTATTTCCTTAATTCATGATAAATGTTTATTATTCATGCTAGAATTGTATTAACTGGAAACATAATACATGTGTGAATACATAGACAAACAGTGTCACTAGTATGCCTCTACTTGACTAGCTCATTAATCAAAGATGGTTATGTTTCCTAGCCATGAACAAAGAGTTGTTATTTGATTAACGAGATCACATCATTAGTTGAATGATCTGATTGACATGACCCATTCCATTAGCATAGCACCCGATCGTTTAGTATGTTGCTATTGCTTTTATCCATGACTTATACATGTTCCTTTAACTATGAGATTATGCAACTCCCGTTTACCGTAGGAACACTTTGTGTGCTACCAAACGTCACAACGTAACTGGGTGATTATAAAGGTGCTCTACAGGTGTCTCCGAAGGTACATATTGGGTTGGCGTATTTCGAGATTAGGATTTGTCACTCCGATTGTCGGAGAGGTATCTCAGGGCCTTCTCGGTAATGCACATCACATAAAGCCTTGCAAGCATTGCAACCAATGAGTTAGTTGCGAGATGATGTATTACAGAACGAGTAAAGAGACTTGCCGGTAACGAGATTGAACTAGGTATTGGATACCGACGATCGAATCTCGGGCAAGTAACATATCGATGACAAAGGGAACAACGTATGTTGTTATGCGGTCTGACCGATAAAGATCTTCGTAGAATATGTAGGAGCCAATATGGGCATCCAGGTCCCGCTATTGGTTATTGACCGGAGACGTGTCTCGGTCATGTCTACATTGTTCTCGAACCGTAGGGTCCGCACGCTTAACGTTACGATGACAGTTATTATGAGTTTATGCATTTTGATGTACCGAAGGAGTTCGGAGTCCCGGATGTGATCACGGACGTGACGAGGAGTCTCGAAATGGTCGAGACATAAAGAATTATATATTGGAAGCCTATGTTTGGACATCGGATGCATTCCAGGTGAAATCAGGATTTTACCGGAATACCGGGAGGGTTACCGGAACCCCCCGGGAGCATAATGGGCCAACATGGGCCTTGGAGGAGAGGTGAGAGGGCTGCCCTCATGGGCTGTGCGCCTCCCCCTTCCCCTAGTCCTATTAGGACTAGGAGAGGTGGGCGCCCCCTCTCTCTCTCTCCCCCTTGGAGAATCCTAGTCCAACTAGGATTGGGGGGGGGGGAATCCTACTCCTAGAGGGAGTAGGACTCTCTGGCGCGCCAGGCTTGGCCGGCCAGCCCCTCCCCCTTGGCTCCTTTATATACGGGGGCAGGGGGCACCCCAAAGACACACAAGTTGATCTACGGATCGTTCCTTAGCCGTGTGCGGTGCCCCCTTCCACCAAATTCCACCTCGATCATATCGTTGCAGTGCTTAGGCGAAGCCCTGCGCCGGTAACACATCAAGATCGTCACCACGCCGTCGTGCTGACGGAACTCTTCCTCGACGCTTTGCTGGATCGGAGCCCAGGGATCGTCATCGAGCTGAACGTGTGCCAAGAACTCGGAGGTGCCGGAGTAACGGTGATGTGATCGGTTGGATCGCGAGGAGAACGTACGACTACTTCCTCTATGTTGTGTCAACGCTTCCGCTTCGGTCTACGAGGGTACGTAGACAACACTCTCCCCTCTCGTTGCTATGCATCACCATGATCACCATGATCTACGAGGGCCGCGATGCAGAGCTAGAGGAGCTGACAAAGGCACAGGCCGCGGAGCGCAGCCGACTGGAGGAGCTGGAGCAGAAGGTGAAGGCGAGGGAGGCTGATCTCGAAGCCAAAGCGAAGGTCCTGGCCAAAGACCGCGTGGCCTTCTCGCTTCTTGAGAAGAGGTCCAGCGCGGCGCTGAAGTCACTGTACGAGAAGGGTCTAGAGAAGCCGCTGACCACCGACGAGGATGGCCCTGCTCAGCTGCTTTCCCACTTGGTGAAGGCGCTTGAGGAAGTCGTGGAGGGTATCAGTCCCATGGCTGAGGCAGAGGCTTGTGTCCTTTCTTCAGCCACGCTGACGCGTGTCTTCAGCCATCTATACCTTCGTGACCCCAGTGCACGTCTCGACGAGCTGCTGGAGCCTGTAGCTGATGAGCATTGTGTGGCCGCCACCGCAGCTATGAAAGGTCAGGTGGAGGCCCTGCTGAAGAAGTTCCGCGGCTTCGTCCTCGTGCCCTCGACCGGCGATGCCGCCAATCCTGCGGCTGGCGGTGCAGGTGAAGGCGACGCTACCAAGGGAGGAGCACCCTCTGCAGGCGACGGTGGTGTCCAAGGGTGACCTGCGGCTGCTTTCCTGTTTCATTCCTGCAATATGCATCAGGCCTCGTGGAGGCGTTAAACTTTCATTTGATATTGTGAGGGCAATATGTCTTGTAATATTTGCTTCAAGATTTGTGATGTTCTTCCAATTTGCTTTGTGTTCTGCATCCGCAGAGCTCGGCCCCTCGCATACCTCAACCAACGTTGGGCCGACCGGAGACCAGGACGGACCAAGGAGTGAGGGGCTACGTGACCAGTTAGGCTCCGGAGTCGCGATGCTCAGGAGTCCCCCTTGACGCGCAAACAACTTATAGGGAGGATACGCGAGCAGTGGCGAATCTACAGAGAAAATGGAGGGTGGGCTGGGTGCCTATTTCATGTGAATATATGTTGTGTTGGGCTCACAAATGGCTCGATTGGGCCTTTAAACTAGTAGTAAAAACTAATATTGCAAAGCTGGAGGGGGGGCTTAAGCCTATTAAAGCCCCCCTAGTAGATTCGCCACTGTACGCGAGGATAGGTTGACATTCTACGTCGGCAGAGCCCGGCCGCGCGCGTACCTGACCCAGCATTAGCCCCGACCAAAAACCAGGACGGGACCAAAGGAGTGAGGGGCTATGTGACCAGTTAGGCTCCTGAGTCGCGATGCTCAGGAGTCCCCCTAGACGTGCAAACAATCTCTATACCTTTGCCCTCGCTGAGGCGAGGCTCGGGAGGGGCGTGCGACAACCAGCTCCGGGAGACCTGGTTGGGTGGCGTGCGCTTGGGCGTGGCCCGAGCGCAGCCCCTGTGCCCAGCCCCCTTGCGCGGCTCTCCCGAGGGGAGGCGTTGCGGTGAGGCCGGACGCTGAGCTCTGGGGCTCCCTGAGGTTGGTGTCGGTGTCAAAACCGGCGGATCTCGGGTAGGGGGTCCCAAACCGGTGCCGTCACCGTGTGAGGCTTCGTCCCAGAGGGACCCCGGCCCAGAGGGAAAGACCGACCCAGGAGGAGAACTTGCTCCAAACAGGTGAATACCATCGAGGCTTCGTCCCAGAGGGACCCCGGCCCAGGAGGAGAGGGAAAGACCGTGAAGGCGGCGCTTGGAGGTCAAACTTCAGGGGCCGAACACCTGAGGGAGCAGATTCCCATGGGAGCTGACGGCGGGGGCCGTCTTGAATTCGGCTCCCAGCCGGATGCCATTCTGGAGACGAATACGACTCCAGAATCAAGCAGGTAGCCTTTCTCAGCTGGAGGAGGTATACCGGCAACCTCTGTCCAACCAGAGGCGTTGGATGATTTGTTGGTGGCACTGTACGGCGCTCCATCGTCTATGAACACCGTGCCCTTATGGGTGCGGTGGTTGAGAAGATTCAGTCTACAGAGAGTGAACTGAATGGAGCTTGTATCAGCCTTATAAAAGGTTTTGAGGTATGTTTTTCGAAGAGTGTTATTGTGTCGGATTTCGGGTTTCGGCAGACCCTTAAGGTTCGAACTCTGGGGTGCGCGCGGAGATTATGCCCTCTACCTCTCCGTCTCGCAAGGATCTAAACTAATGAAAGAACACCACAAGAGGCATAGGGTTTATACTAGTTCGGGCCACCATTGTGGTGTAATACCCTACTCTAGTTTTTGGTGGGTGGATTGCCTCTTCGGTTGGTGTTGATGAACAGTACAAGGAAGAACAGCTTCGCGAGGGTCTGTTCTTGGCTAGGGGATGAACTGCTAGGGGGAGTTCTATCGCCCTTCTCTCTCTCTACTTGCTCTCTGCTTGTTCTTTGTTTGCTCTGAGTGCTCGATTAGATGCTCGATCGATCCCCCTTCTCCCTGGGGGTGGCTAGTCCTATTTATGAGCAAAGGCCCTGGGCCTCTTCCCAAATATTGAGCGGGAAGGGTGCCAACAATTGGCCAATTCGAAGGGGAACATCTGGTACACTTATCCTGACTAAAGTTGGTCTTCGCCTGCCAAAGGCCCCGTGGTGACGCCGTTCTGGGCTCCACGGTGACCTCCTTCCCACCGTTGGACTGGTCTTGGTCTTTTTGCACCGAAATGGGTGCCTTTGCTTGACCCTTTCGCTTGCGCTTGCCCCTTTGCACCAAAGAGGAAAGGGAGACGCTGCGCGGGCTGGGCCCGCCTGGCATCCTTGATCGTCATGGCTTGCGTCATGGGCACCTCACGAAGTACCCCGCCTTGATCTCTCCACCTCCTCGTGAGCCAGCCTGATGAGGCCGCGCCTGAGGAAGTGTCGTGTCGTCCGCCCCGCGAGGCTTGGCCCTTCGCGAGGGTCTTGGGTCTTGTGTTGATGAAGATGGGCCGCACTGGGCCCCCATTTGAGCCACGCCGCAGGCCGCAGGCAGGCAAGTCTGGGGACCCCCGTTCCTAGAACGCCGACACATAGTATGGATAGTAGCCCATACTGTGGGAATCTCCAGACTGAATCAAAGTCTGGAGCGGGCCAAAGAAGAACTTGGCCAGTTGAAAACACAATTGGGAGATAAACAGGGTATGCACAAGTCTTGTTCGCGTTTAGTGCGATGAAATTTGCAATATTATAGAATATGTTCCTTGATTTTCTCTAGGGATGATGACCGAAGTTGCGGCTCTTAAGAAGGCTGTGGTCAAGGCCGAGGAAAAGGTAGCCGCAGAGCAGGCCCTCCGTGAGAAGTACGAGGCCGGGGTTATTAAAGCTGAGCAGAAGCTGCAACAGGCCGTGAGAAAATGCGAGACCTTGGAGCAGAGTTTAACGGAGAAAGAATCTGAACTCACCAAGGCGCATCAGGCCACGAGCGATGCCCTGGGGGAAACCCAAAGCGCCCTACAGGGGGTCCAAGAGACAAGGAAGATCGTAGCGGGTAAGGCTTTCTCCTTGTAAAGAAAGTTTTTGAGGAGAAGATTACGTTTCTGATTTGGAATTCGGATTTCTCCAATGGTCACTACAAAAAAGACACATCCGTGACATTTTGGGCCGAACGAAAAAAATTCTGTCATACATATGACACTTCTGTGACGATAATTGTGACAAAACCCGGTATCATTATAGATGTGGTGGGCTCCTACTTCTATGAAAAAAAATCATGATAGAAAATGGGATTTTCGTCATGGGCGGGCCGGAGACGCAGCTGCATGACATTCTTTGGCCCGTCCATGACAGAAAAAACCGTGGTAGAACCGAGGGCGAGGAAAATTCCGGGGAGTTCCCGGTTACGGGGGGAGGTCGGGGGCCGAGCGATGCGCGCTTCTCTCGTACACGTACACGCGTGTGTGCGTGGCGTTGGCTCTAACTGAACCTGAGCGAGGCGTTGGGCTCTAACTGAACCCGAGCGATTGCGCTGCAGCCTACGCGTTACTGAACCTGAGTGATCGATCAATGGCTGTTAACTGAACCCGATCGAGCGATTCCTTCGCTACTGCTGCTAACTGAAGCCGGTCGATTGGATGAACAGTGAGTGTTGCGGGGGGTTTGGATGAACAGTGAGCGGTGGCATTGCCTCTGGATGAACAGGACCCCGTGGAGTGGTGGAGGGCTGGATGAACAGTAGACGGTGGAGGGGTGCCCGTGGAGGGGTGGATGAACAGGACCCCGTGGTGTGGAGGGCTGGATGAACAGTAGAGGATGGAGGGGTGCCCATGGAGGGGTGGTTGAACAGGACCCCATGGTGTGGAGGGCTGGATCAACAATAGATGGTGGAGGGGTGCCCGTGGAGGGGTGGATGAATAGGACCCCGTGGTGTGGAGGGCTGGATGAACAGTAGACGGTGGAGGGGTGGTTGAACAATAGCCAGTCGAGTAGCGCGCGGTGGAGGCTGGATGAATAGGAGCCCGTGGAGGCTGGACGAGTTTGACGGTGGAGATGAACACTATCCCGTGGAGTCCCGTTTTGCAGTACGCCACACCCCTCCCGATCAACAGGACCCCCGTTTCGACCGTAGCGCTCCAACACAAGTCTGTTTCTTCCGTTTTGCGGTACGCCACACCCCTCCCGATCAACAGGACCCCCGTTTCGACCGTAGGAGGTCTGTTTCCTCCGTTTTGCAGTATTCCAGACCCCTCCCGATGAACAGGATCCCGTATCGAACGTGGCCGGTCGAACACAAGGCCGTTTCCTCCGTTCTGCGCTACGCCAGGCCTCGTTTCCATCGCATGTTCCGTCCAAGCCCTCCCGATGAACACGACGCATTCCGTTGCCTCCCCATGAACATGAAGCATTTAGTTGCCTCCCCATGAACACGACGATGATGCTGTTTCTCCATTCCGACCCAGCCATGTACACGAGCCATCGCCGTACGTATGCGCGAGTAGGCGTTCGAGACCCGCCCGTATGTACACATACGTGGCCATATTTTCTTTCTTGCACCCTGGCCACTGTACGTACGTGTACATGCCACGTGCGCACCTCTACTACGACACGTGTGCACCTCTACATCGACCAGTATGTACGTACACGTCCGCGACTAGAATGACAACGCTACGTACGGTTCGACCAGTTGGGTCCCGACTGTCAGGCACTTCCATGCCTGTGAAGATGTAGCTGGTGGGTCCCAGTAGTCAGGGGTGAATCGTTTTTTTTGCCCGGACGCACTTCCTTGCGTGCGAAGATGTAGCTGGTGGGTCCTAGCAGTCAGGGGGGAACTTTTTTTTGCGAAATACAGTGGCTCGTCCGGTGGGTCCCAGCTGTCAGGGGGAGGAATCGTTATTTTCCGCGTAATAAGGAAGCACTTCCTTGCTGCGGCCGTGGACCCAGCTGTCAGCCTCTCCACGTACAGTCCATGTCCGATGGAAGTCGTTCCTAGACCACACTGACCAGGCCACGCCGAGAGCACCAGGGTGGTGGACGACAGCTAGGCCTAGGAAGGGGATGACGGGGAGCCAGGGAAGACGCGGCAGTGGAAGCCCGCTTGGAGAGGAGTACGAGGGTTCACTGGTTCGTCTGCGGTGTGAGGCTGCCGTCGCCGCAGGGCCTGGCCAGCAGTGGGAATAGTAGGGCTGGTGAGGCCTCCGTGGCAGCACAGCCGGCCACGGGAGGCAGGAGCATGCGGCACGACCGGTGCTGCTTTGGGCAGCTGGAGCAAGAAGACCAGAGGTTGAAGAAGCACTACGGCCGTTGGATGGACATCGTACAGTCACTGGAGCTAGAATCGTTCATATTGACTAAAGTTGACAAAGGCCCCCGTCCCAGTCAACTTACTAGGCCCACAAGTCAGCCTCCCACCATGGTGGGTCCCAGCTAGTAGGGGGAGTATTCATTTTTTTGTGCGTAATAAGGAGGCACTTCCGGTGGGTCCGAGCTGACAGCGGGGGGAACGTTTTTTTCACGAAATTCTTTGGCCCGTTCGGTGGGTCCCAGCAGTCAGGGGGAACGTTTTTTCGTGAAATAAGGTGGCCCGTCCGGTGGGTCCCTGCTGTCAGGTGGAGGAATAATTATTTTGCACGTAATAAGGAGGCACTTCCTTGCGGCCGCCTGGACCCAGCTGTCAGCCTCTCCACGTACAGTACTCTTCCGATGAAAGTCGGTCATTGACCACGTTGACCACGCCGCGCCGAGAGCACCAGAGCGGTGGTCAGGACGACGGCGAGGCCTAGGAAGGGGACGACGCAGAGCCAGGGAAGACGCTGCAGGGGAAGCCCGCGCGGAGAGGAGTACGAGGGTTCACTGGTTCGGCTGCGGTGTGAGGCTGTCGTCACCGCAGAATAACAGGGGGTGTGGGTGAGTAGAGGGATGGCCTGGCCAGTGGTGGGAGTAGTACGGGGCGGTGAGGCCTCCACGGTATCACAACCGGCCACGGGAGGCAGGAGCACGCGACACGACCGGCGCTGCTTTGGGCGGCTGGAGCAAGAAGACCAGAGGTTGAAGAAGCACTACGGCCTTTGGATGGACATCGTATGATCACTACATCTAGAATCGTTTATATTGACTAAGTTGACAAAGCCCTTGGTACGTGTCAACTTAGTAGGCCCATAGCTCGGATTTGGCGGAGAACATATAGCCCATTTACGATTTGTAAGAATGTACAGCCCATTTTTCAATTCTAATGGAATTTACTACAGCCCATTTATAGTTTGTTCAAAGTATAGCCCAACTTCTAGCTAGGACAACGATTAATAATTTCAAACAACCGCTCAAAACAGAATTAAAAAAATTCCCACATTTTGATGGGATCCGAAATATTTCTATCCAAAATTTCTAGTCAGGTTAAATATAATTTCAAAATAAAGTTGTATTACGTTAAAATCCAACGAAATATTGCACGCGCAACAAGTAATGAAATTAAAAAATTTAAATTACAAAAATAATATATTTTTCAAACTAATTGCGTGCTTGGTGCATAGTAACTGTCCAGTTATTATAATTACATCCCATTTTTATTTCTTAAAGTCCATTTTCTTGTTAAGCCTAATGCATACCTCCTAGGAAAGTTTGCAGCCCAGCGGGCGGAGAATAACAAGTTGACCCGGATATTGTGTACAACTGTCAGCCCAGTTGCATTGCTGATGTTGAAAAAAAAGGCCTGTGTAGTACAGTACAACCTAACATGGTTACTCAGCCCACATTCAGCGACGCCGGACAGGCCCAAACAAGGCTTCTGTACAACTTTTTGAAGTCACTGAGCTCAATTAATAACTTAAGAAAAAAGTTAGACTATACTGGAACCTAATTAAAAGCTGTCACGAGCAAATAAATAATTCAACGGGTCCCACTTGTGCGTGTGCGTGTGTGTGTACGCACGCGTGTGGGTGTGTGAGAGAGAGACCCATCGGTCGATGCTCGTAAATACATCTTTCAGCCATACGCATTGCTGATGCTCAGTAAAAACTTATATAGTTGACACAATCATATAGAACATCATAGCACACTGAACTTGCATACAAAAATTTCACGCAGGAGGCACAATCATGATGGAAGCAGTGGATCGCTACAGGAAGAGCTATGTTGAAACTAACGAAGTCGTACATAACGGTTCATCGTCTTTATCAATGACGGGGAAATATCTTGAATGTTGTGCAAAGAAAACAGACAGACAACACAATAAGTTCTGCTAGCACATTAAGTTGACATACAACCCTTTCTAAAAAAAAGTTCAGGTACAAAATTAGAACATGTCACAATCAAATGTACTGGCATATCAGTAGTTCACACCCATAGCTCAGATTTCACTAGTATCTGACAAGATTCAGTTGTTACCTCAAATTAGAGCACATCCAGGCAGCCAACCCTGCCTCTTCTCCCAAAGAAGCAGTGGCCTCCGCCGCGCGATGGAGTAGGCCCTGTGCCATCCATCGTTCTGAGCAACACGGGGAAAGTCTGACGTTGACTCCTGTAATGGACGTCATCGACGGACCCTGGCACCAGCGGCGTCAGCAGGACTTCGATTGATGGATTGACCACTTCTTCGACATGCACGAACACTCGATACAGGTACATCCCTAATGTGGTCCGCGGCGGCCTTGGTGGCGACGAATAGTACAACCCCGGTTCCTGCACCGGTATCTCAACACCAATCACCTTCGATATGTTGGACGGCTTCTTCATCCATGCCATAACCGTCAGAGCCCAGCTGTCTGGAGGAACAAACATACTTACGAGCTCACCTCCAAGGTCGTTGATAAGCTTGTTCATGGACTCGCTGTTCCAAGCACGTCGAGGCATGCCGTGGAAGGTAAGCTTTGTTAAAAAATCAAGCTTAGAGGGCACCGAGCCCCATCCTGGGTGCCATCGATCAAAGCTCACCAGCGCGCCATCGCAGAACAAACGCCGGGAAGATTCGAACACACGACTACAGTCGAAAGTTGTTCGGAACCTGACGAAGAAATCAGCCGTTGGCGGACAGACTTCGACGAGCAAGTCACTTATTTGGATGTCGTGCGCAATGCCAACAACTTTGACAAGGTCGTCCGGCGAGACGGGAGGCCGGTCGCCGTTGATGGTTACCATCAGCACTTTGCCGGCAAACTGGTAGTCAAGCGCCGCCATGCCACTGTTGAGCGACAGCACGCAGCGACCGAAGGCAGGACAGACCTCACGATCTCCGGCTCGGAGATCCGCGTTGACCGGCAACATGATAGTGCGCTTGAGTATAGGGAGTACAGGAGGTGGATTTGGGGGAACTGGAGTAGGAATCGAGATTCCAGAGGTGGGGGAGGGGCGGGAGACTTGGGATGTAAAGGTAGCATGAATTCCGAGCACGCGCCAATATGCTCTCGGTGCACAAGCGCACGAAAACACCGGTGGCGCGCACATGTCGGCCTAAGAGTCCTTATTCTTTCATTTTTGGAGAGCCCGGCCTTTTCTTTCAGGATCTTTTGAGAGCCCGGCCTGAGAGTCATAATTGACCTGTTTGGCATTGCGTTACTACTCGACCCATATTCAACGAGACCTCATTGGCCCAAACAAGTGTACATCATCGAAAAGACACTGAGCTCAAATTATATAACTTGAAAAAAGGAGATATACTCTGAACACTGGAGAATGGTGATGCCCTCATTTAGCCCACCAGTAGTTCGAGACAATAAACAGTTCGAAACAACGATATATACAACATTCAAACACTGACTAGTGACTACTACTAACATAAATAGCAAGACATGATAGTTCATAAGAAGTCTTGCTACACCACCAAAACGCACCCATCTGCAGCGATCAGACTCTCGTGATCCAGACGGGAATGACGTTCTAAACAGAAGCAACTATTACATAGTAAGAGTGACATAGACAAGGATGACCAAGTGACAAGGAATATGCATAACAAAAGAAAGAACTACCCATCCAGAACCAGCAGCAAAGACAACAAATTCATTCGAAGACATGATCCAACACCATCATAATTTGCAGCCCCGCTTTAGCGACCAGTGATCCGAAGACACCAGTACTCCACCCTTTTGATGCAATAGCCCAATTACCTATCAACCTGATGGCTTGAACCACATCACTGCCTGTCGTAATTGAGACATCCAAGGATCAAAGTTAATCGGATGCCTTTGTCATTCTGACCTTCTTTTGGCTGCAGGCTGTATCGTTGACAATCAGGGGAGTTTGCTCCCGAACTCCTAGGGCTCGCCGTGTAGACACAATTTTCCATAGCGAACAGAGCCTCTCTGCCATCAAGGTCCTTGACAACGGTGATCTCCTGGTTAATCGAATAATTGAGTCCGAGAAACAGAGAGTGTGAACCAAGGCTATTTACCCGCCTCCAACTAAAAAATCCTAAAGGCCCCAACAAGCTGGTATCCTGCTCATAGATGTAACAACCACTGTGCGGATACTCACGTATTACACGGTGCTTGTATACAGTGGGGATTTTGCAATATAACTTTTCCGGCTCATGTGTCCGAATGATCATCAGTCTTTTGCCGTCGTCTGATCGAGCGAGGAACCAGTTGTGCTTCCCTGTTTTTGGCAAAGGTGGTGTGATTACAAAGGGCAGTAACTGTAGGGACACTGTATCATATCAAAAAGGATAGGCATTGTTAATGTAAGATCATCATTGTTCAGAGTATGAGTAGGATAATGCAAGAAACAACATTGATATGTCCATGTGGGAACTAGGAGAAAAATACAGGGAAATGTATACTGGGTTCAAAAATATAAAAGAGCCATGCATGGTTATACTCATGTTATCTCGCAATCGATTCTTCACAGGAAACTACCATGTCATGCATGTTATGTAATCATGTTCTGTCCTCACAAACAAATTCTTTAAGGTAACTAACAGACCATGCATTGTTATATACTTGTGTTCTGTGGGCAAAATTTTTGTGAGGATATTATTCTAGCCATTGATTGCTGAAGGGCGAATATAGGTATGTACACATGGTAAGCATTGCAGGATTTCACTACTTCCAAATATAGAGTTCTCCATATGCACATTTACTTCCCTAATGTATGGTTAGATGAAACCAACAGTGTGGTGCATGTTTCTACATCATGAAAATGAGGAAACTAACATGGCCATTGATACACACTCATATTTAGTAGTAGTATATAGATTACTGTAAAATAAGGATAATATCCATATATTCCTAACCGTTTGATTATTCAGGGTACAAATTGGTTGTAATGACATGGTCACTGAGGGAGTCCTGGATTAGGGGGTGTTTGGGTAGCCGGACTATACCTTCAGCCGGACTCCAGGAGTATGAAGATACAAGATTGAAGACTTCGTCATGTGTCCGGATAGGACTTTCCTTGGCGTGGAAGGCAAGCTTGGCGATGCGGATATTCAAGATCTCCTACCATTGTAACCGACTCTGTGTAACCCTCAACCCTATTCGGTGTCTATATAAACCGAAGGGTTCTAGTCCGTAGGACAACTCCATCATACAACATTCATACCATAGGCTAGCTTCTAGGGTTTAGCCTCCTTGATCTCGTGGTAGATCTACTCTTGTACTACCCATATCATCAATATTAATCAAGCAGGAGTAGGGTATTACCTCCATCGAGAGGGCCCGAACCTGGGTAAAAACATCGTGTCCCTTGTCTCCCGTTACCATCCGGCCTTGACGCATAGTTCGGGACCCCCTACCCGAGATCCGCCGGTTTTGACACCGACATTGGTGCTTTCACTGAGAGTTCCTCTGTGTCGTCGCCCTTAGGCCCGATGGCTCCGTTGATCATCAACGATGATGCGGTCCAGGGCGAGACTTTTCTCCCCGGACAGATCTTCGTCTTCGGCGTCTTCGCACTGCGGGCCAATTCGCTTGGCCACCTAGAGCAGATCGAAAGCTACGCCCCTGGCCACCAGGTCAGGTTCCGAAGCGTAAACTATATGGCGGACATCCGCGGAGATTAGATCTTCGACGGATTCGAGCCACAGCCAAGCGCGCCACACTGTCTCGCGGGGCATGATCTAGCTCTACCGCCGAACAGTGCCCTGGAGGCTGCAAACACACCGGCTCTGACCCTTAATTCGGAGCCAGCTACGCCAATCGAGGATGAGCGGTTAGACGTCACCTCGGGGCTGTGATCTCAAAGGCGATCGAGCCGAACGCCAGCCACGCACTCCGTGTGACTCATGACTCCGAGGATCCGGACTCCTCTCCGGCCTCCGAACCCCCCGCGCCCCTGCCAATCGAATCCGATTGGGCGCCGATAATGGAGTTCACCGCCGCAGACATCTTTCAGCACTTGCCTTTTGGCGATATCCCGAATTCTCTCAAGTCTCTCTCTTTATCAGGAGAGCCCTGGCCGAACTGCGGTTAGCGAGGATGGGATACGGACGATGAAGAAATTCAAAGCCCACCCACCACCCATTTTGTAGCCACTGTCGACGATTTAACTGACATGCTTGACTTCGGCTCCGAAGACATCGACGGTATGGACGACGATGCAGTAGACGAACAGGAACCAGCACCTATAGGGCGCTGGAAGGCCACCTCGTCATATGACATATACATGGTGGACACTCCAAAAGATGGGGATGGCGATGGAACAGCGGGGGATGACATCTCCAAGAAACAGCCAAAGCGCCGACGCCAGCGGCGCCGCTCTAAATCCTGCCAAAGCAAAAACGGTGATTCCGGCACGGGAGATAATACTACCCCGGATAGCGCCGAAGAACACCCTCCCCAGCAAGATTCGGCACAGGAAGATGGAGAAGCCAGCCCTCACGAGAGAGTGGCAGACCGAGAGGTTGAGGATGATAACTATATGCCTCCCTCCGAAGACGAGGCAAGCCTCGACGACGACGAATTGGTCGTACCATCAGACCCTGCCGAACAAGAGCGTTTCAAACGCAGGCTTCTAGCCACGGCAAATAGCCTCAAGAAAAAGTAGCAACAGCTTAGAGCTTATCAAGACTTGCTAGTTGAGAGATGGACTAAATTCCTTGCGGCCGAAGAGTATGAACTCGAACACCCCTCCAAGAGTTACCCAAAGCGCAGGCCGCTACCCCGATCAGAGGAGGAAGCACCTACATCACCAGCACATGACATGGCCGACCGGCCACCTCGAGGCCGCGACAGAGAGGCCTCTCGGCCCTCCAACCAAGCCATGCCCCGGCGCCGTTCAACTAAGGCACGGGAAAATGCGCCAGACCTGCGAGACGTACTGGAGGACAAGGCAAGGCAAACAAGATCGATCTACGGATCGCGCAGGCGCCCCCACGACACGTGACGGTGATCTTCATTCCGAATACAACAAATCCGGCCGGGCCGAACACAACAGACATAGCTCCTCCGAGCTGCGTTGTGATATAGCCCCGTATAGAGGCGCCGCACACCCGCTATGCTTCACAGATGAAGTAATGGATCATAAAATCCCAGAGGGTTTCAAACCCGTAAACATCGAATCATATGATGGAACAACAGATCCTGCGGTATGGATCGAGGATTATCTCCTTCATATCCACATGGCCCGCGGTGATGATCTACACGCCATCAAATACCTCCCGCTCAAACTTAAGGGACCGGCTCGGCATTGGCTTAACAGCCTGCCAGCAGACTCAATCGGTTCTTGGGAGGACCTGGAAGCCGCATTCCTCGACAACTTCCAGGGCACTTATGTGCGACCATCGGATGCCGATGACTTAAGCCACATAATTCAGCAGCCAGAGGAATCGGCCAGGCAATTCTGGACACGGTTCCTAACAAAGAAAAACCAGATAGTCGATTGTCCGGACGCAGAGGCCCTAGCAGCCTTCAAGCATAACATCTACGACGAGTGGCTTGCCCGGCACCTGGGACAGGAAAAGCCGAAAACCATGGCAGCCCTCACGACACTTATGACCCGCTTTTGCGCGGGAGAAGACAGCTGGCTAGCTCGTAGTAACAACTTAGCAAAGAACCCTGGTAATTTGGATACCAAGGACAAAAGTGGCAGGACTCGTTGGAACAAGCAAAAGCGTCGCGTTAGCAGCGACAGCAACAAAGACACGGCAGTTAATGCCGGATTCAGAGGCTATAAATCCGGTCAGCGAAAAAGTCATTCAAAAAGAATACTTAGGGCCCGTCCAGTTTGGACCGAATACTCGACCGCTTGTGCCAGATGCATGGCACCCCCGAAAGGCCGGCCAATCACACCAACAGGGATTGTTGGGTGTTCAAGCAGGCAGGCAAGTTAAGAGCCGAAAATAAAGACAAGGGGCTGCATAGCGATGACGAGGAGGAGCCCAGCCCGCCGAACAGTAATGAACAGAAGGGTTTTCCCCCACAAGTGCGGACGGTGAACATGATATACGCAACTCACATCCCCAAGAGGGAGCGGAAGCGTGCTCTACGGGACGTATACGAGATAGAGCCAGTCGCCCCAAAGTTCAACCCATGGTCCTCCTGCCCGATCACTTTTGATCGAAGGGACCACCCCACTAGCATCCATCATGGCGGCTTCGCCGCATTGGTTCTCGACCCAATCATCGACGGATTTCACCTCACAAGAGTCCTCATGCACGGCGGGAGTAGCCTGAACCTGCTTTACCAGGATACAGTGTGGAAAATGGGCATATATCCCTCGAGGATTAAGCCCACAAAAACGACCTTTAAAGGCGTTATACCAGGTGTAGAGGCCAACTGTACAGGCTCAGTAACACTTGAAGTGGTCTTCGGATTTCCGGACAATTTCCGAAGCGAAGAGTTAATCTTCGATATAGTCCCGTTTCGCAGTGGCTATCACGCCCTGCTCGGGTGAACCGCATTTGCAAAGTTCAATGCGGTGCTGCACTACGCATATCTCAAGCTCAAGATGCCAGGCCCTCGAGGAGTAATTACGGTCAACGGAAACACTGAACGCTCCCTCCGTACGGAGGAGCACACGGCGGCTCTCGCAGCAGAAGTACAAAGCAGCCTTCTTAGACAATTCTCTAGTCCGGCCGTTAAAAAGCCAGACACTGCCAAGCGCGCCCGGAGTAACCTACAACAAGACCGCCTGGCACGTTCTGAGCAGGCGTACCAATGCGGCCCCAACCCCAACCCGCGCGACATAGCGAAACCAGTGCCTTGCGTACATAACTACGCTCTGGGAATACCATGGGCACAGGGGAAGGGGCACAGTAACGGCACGCCCAAAATACGGCTTAAAACGTACTAGGGGCTGCCGGATTCTTTTTTAATTTTCTCTTACTTTCAGGACTCCATACTTCGGACGACCTGTTCGGCAATTCAACTGCCGCACAAACGATGCAAGATCAGGGAGGCAGACAGGCCATGCCGCATTATGGAACCCCCAGGTGGTCTCTATTACGAGCAGTATACCTGTTTTGAATACAATTCCGCGGCCTGCCCCTGGCCAGGACATGTTAAATAGTCCAATACTCCCTCCTTTCCGGTTTATAGGGCTTATCTCAAAATTCTAGTTTTTCCAATTTATAAGGCTCAATTTGGTTGTTTCCCATCACATGTTCAGATTCCAAGGTGCATTAAATCATTGCATGCAAGTATTAAGAGAAAATTGACCAATGCATGTAATTTATGCATGTATGCATTGCAATTAATGCATTGGTAAACATACTTTTTTGAGGAAAACAAGAGCATTAATTGGGTGCTTTTGCAAACTACAAAAAGTATTCCACCACTCACCATCTACCTTGGTTGGTGAGATTTTTGAATTGAGCCTTATAAACCCGAAAGGAGGAAGTATCTTTTGCTTATAATACCACTTGTATCGTTCTGCTCTGACAGCAGCCTTTATATAAACAATGCATAGCTTTTGTCTATTTTCTGCATTATTCTATTTTATATATGTTCATTAATGACATGTTGCACCCGTACACTATGGTACGGCAAATACGCCAGGGGCTTCAGTACCCTTTAATATGGTGTGAGAAGTTCGTACACTTTCCCAAAGTGCGGCACCCCGAACTTATAGCACTATATGCATCGGCTCCGAATCATGATTTGGGTCAATAGTTGGGTTTGCCCGGCTCCTATGTTTTGTGCCTCACGTTCCGCTATATCGGCTAAGGTAGCACTAGGAGAACCACTGCGGTTGTGCCCTGGTTGAGCTGGGTTAAGCACCTCAGTGGAGAAAGCTAAAACTCACTGTCATGATGAGGCGAGAGACCGGTCGCTGTTCGACAGGTTTTTCGAGTCCCTAAAGACTTATGCCGCTTCGAGCGAGGAGTCGGATTTGTCTGGCCAAGGCGTGGATAGCGCCCCGAACTCGGTCTTCCGAACTAGGGGCTTCGCCGAAATTTAAAATTATAAAGTTCTATGGCTAAGTGAGAGTGTTCAAGCATTATAGTCCGATCGCCTGGTTCGTTGTGCTGAGCGCCTCCCTCGAAGGACCCAACTATGGGAAAAAGAGCGCTCAGGTTTATTCCGAACACCCCAGCACTAGTGGCATGGGGGCAGAAGCCGACGACTGGCCATCTCTTAATTTTTTGATAAACGGCCGCACAGAAAATAATATTTGAAATTCAACAAGCATTGCTTAAGCGCCTATGAATAAGTTTTCAGCGCACAGGATAAAAACGAGCGAGTTCATTCAAAATTTACATCCTTGGTACATTCATCCGCCACAAGGCGGGCACCCGCAAGAACATCCTTGTAGTAGTTCTCGGGCCTGCGATGCTCCTTCCCCGGCGGAGGCCCGTCCTTCACAAGCTTCTCACCGTCCAGCTTACCCTAGTGCACCTTTGCACGGGCAAGGGCCCGACGGGCACCTTCGACGCAGACGGAGCGCTTGATGACCTCGAGCCTTGGACAGGCCTCCTCCAGCCGCCGCACCAGCCCGAAGTAGCTCCCAGGCAAGGCCTCGCCGGGCCATAGCCGAACTATGAAGCTCTTCATGGCCTGTTCGGCCGCCTTGTGGAGCTCGACCAGTTGTTTCAGCTGGTCGCTCAAGGGCACAGGGTGTCCGGCCTCAGCATACTGAGACCAGAACACCTTCTTCGTTGAGCTGCCCTCTTCAGCTCGGTAGAATGCGGCGGCGTCGAATACGCTGCGGGGAAGATCTGCGAATGCCCCTGGAGAACTCCGGATTCAGGTAAGTAACATGTAGTTTACTTTTATATTTCTGCTTTGCATAAAGAATGCCTTACCCACTGCTATCTTCATCATCTCCTCCAACTCTTGGAGGGCCTTTTGGGCTTCGGCCTTGGCAGACTTGGCAGTCTCAAGGGCCGCCGCGAGCTCGGACGCTTGGGTCTTTGACTCAAGCTCCAAACTCTCATGTTTTTTCATGAGAGCCTGAAGCTCCTGGTGCACCTCGCCGACCTGAGCCCCAAGTTTCTCTTGCTCGGTTCGCTCCGCGGCCGTTTTCTTTTCGGCCTCGGACAGCGTCTGCTTGAGGGTCGCCACCTCAGTCGTGGCCCCTACAATAAGCAGTACAATCCTGTTATTTTTTGCAATCACGCCTATCTATAGGCACTTTTTCTGTAAGGTATTTCCTACCTTCTTTTTCCTCGAGCTGCCGCTTGGCAAGGCCGAGCTCTTGCTCGGTCCGCTCGAGGTCCTTCTTCAGGACACCCACCTCCGCAGTCAGTGCGGCGGTGGATAGCAGCGAAGCCTGCACACGCATATTGACTCTTTTTTGTTAGACTCCTGCGAAATTTAATAGATCCTCTATTCGGCTTTTCTTTCCGAACGCCAAACAGAGCATCAGGGGCTACTGTCTATGCGGTAATATTTTTATATATTTTTACTTACCTCGAAGCCTATTAGAAGGCTAGCGCAAGCTTCAGTCAGTCCGCTGTTGGCGGACTGAACCCTCTGGATCACCGTACTCATAATAGTACAGTGCTCCTCATCGATGGAGGAGCCGTCAAGCACCTCGAGCAGATTGTCCGGCGCCTCCGGTTGGACGGAGGCCGCCGGCTCAGAAGGCTTGCTCCTCTTTGTAGGAGTTCGCCTACCGTGGTCCGGAACTGCTGAAGTTTCCGGCGCGGTGTCCGGCTCAAAGCCGGACTTGGAGCCCAGGGGGGTCTTGTCCCCTTTACTCCTGGAGTCCGAGAGGTTGCCTTGCGGCTCCGCCGGGACCACCCCCTCCTGCCTAGGAGCTTGTCGCGACACCACTTCGGCGTCGTCCGCAGTGCGGGGGGAGACAGCGGGCGGAACTGAGTTCACGTCCGATGAATCCAGGGAGCCGCTCGACGACTCGTTGAGCTCGGCCCAGGGCGGGCTGCATAATTATGATCGACATTAGGGAAAGCTGTTCAACAAAGGAACATCATGAGTTACTCTGATATCCGAACATACGATTTCGCCGGACGCTTGGCCCTGACTGGCCACTCCTCTTCGTCCTCTTCGGCATCGGGGGAGTAGTCCGGCGGAGGGGTCTTTCTCTTCCTAGACCCCTCGGCCTCCCCCGTTGGGGGCGGCCTTCCTTTTCTTACCTCCCCCCGCTGTAGGGGGAGAGGTTTCTTCTTCCTCCTCCTCGTTTTCACGGGAGGAGGGCGTCCCGGACTCGTCGGATGACCAGTCCGACACCACCACATTACGGGCACTCTTTAAAGTCCCTGTGGCCTTCTTCTTCTTGGCCTTCTTCTCCGGCACCACGTAAGGCCCCGGAACCAGCAGCTTCACTAGGAGAGCAGGGGCTGGGTCTTCGGGCAAGGGAGCCGGACAGTTGATCGGTCCGGATATCGCCTGCCAAGCCTGTCAAAGGTGAGGGAGTTTAGATCCCGCATAGAGTCAAACTATGAAAAAACTTGACATCCTGTAAAAGGTGAAAATAGCTTACCTCGCTAGCGTGACGCTGCGAGCTATATCCGCGGTCCTCGGAAGAGGATGTGGGAGCCTCGGCGCCTTTGATTAGCGCCTTCCAGACGTCTTCATACATCGTGTCGAAGAGCCTGTTAAGGGTTTGGTGCCGCGCCGGGTCGAACTCCCACAGAGTAAAGTCGTGTTGTTGACACGGGAGGATTCGGCGAACGAGCATGACCTAGACTACATTGACAAGCCTAATTGTCTTGTTTACCAGGGACTGGATGCATGTTTTCAGTCCGGTCACCTCTTCCTCGTTACCCCACGACAGGCCCGTCTCTTTCCAGGACATAAGCCGTCTGGGGGGTCCTGATCAAAACTCGGGGGCTGCGATCCATTTGGATTGCGTGGCTCGGTGATATAAAACCACCCGGCTTGCCACCCCTTTAGGGTCTCTACGAAGGAGCCCTTGAACCACAGGACGTTCGCAATCTTGCCCGCCATGGCACCTCCGCACTCCGCCTGGCTGCCGCGCACCACCTTGGGCTTGACGTTGAAGGTCTTGAGCCAGAGGCCGAAATGGGGGCGGACGCGGAGGAAAGCCTCGCACACGACGATGAACACCGAGATGTTGAGCATGAAGTTCGGGGACAGATCGTCGAAGTCCAGGCCGTAGTAGAACATGAGCCCTCGGACGAATGGGTGAAGTGGAAAACCCAGTCCGCGGAGGAAGTGGGGGAGGAACACTACCCTCTCATGGGGCCTTGGGGTGGGGAGGAGCTGCCCCTTCTCGGGAAGCCGGTGCGCGATGTCTTTGGACAAGTATCCGGCCTTCCTAAGCTTTTTGACGTCGCCCTCCGTGACGGAGGAGACCTTCCACTTGCCTCCCGCTCCGGACATCGCTGGAGAAGGTTGAGGTGGGAAGTGCGGGCTTGGGCGTTGGAGCTTGAGTGCGCAGCAGATGGATAGGCAAAGGAGGAAGAAGGCGTGGGTAAAAAGGTGGATCCTTATCCCCTTATATGGGCGGATGCGGTTGTGCGTCCCCACCGGCCTAGTAAAACTCGCTTGCCTCCCAAGCGCCGTGATAAATGGCGCGGTTGGGTTACTCACGTCCGTATTGATGAGAATCCTGTAAAAGGGGGGGACACGATCTCTGCTTTGACAAGACGTGCCAAGGAAACCGCCTCGCAAAACGTGTTGAGATGGAAAAATAATTCGAATGATGGACTTGGCCGTAGTGTGATGACGCACTGCGGAATACGTCAGCAGATTTTATTTGTGTTAATATTATTCTCTCTATGGCAATACGTGGAAACTTATTTTGCAGAGCCGGACACTATTCTTGGTGTTTATAATCTTTTTGAAGAACTTGGAGGAGGAACCCGCCTTGCAATGCCGAAGACAAACTGCGCGCTGGACTCGTCGTCATTGAAGCCTGGTTCAGGGGCTACTGAGGGAGTCCTGGATTAGGGGGTGTTCGGGTAGCCCGACTATACCTTCAGCCGGACTCCAGGACTATGAAGATACAAGATTGAAGACTTTGTCCCGTGTCGGATAGGACTTTCCTTGGCGTGGAAAGCAAGCTTGGCGATGCGGATATTCAAGATCCCCTACCATTGTAACCGACTCTGTGTAACCCTAACCCTATTCGGTGTCTATATAAACCGAAGGGTTCTAGTCCGTAGGACAACTCCATCATACAACATTCATACCATATGCTAGCTTCTAGGTTTAGCCTCCTTGATCTCGTGGTAGATCTACTCTTGTACTACCCATATCATAAATATTAATCAAGCAGGAGTAGGGTATTACCTCCATCGAGAGGGCCCGGACCTGGGTAAAAACATCGTGTCCCTTGTCTCCTGTTACCATCCGGCCTTGACGCACAGTTCGGGACCCCCTACCCGAGATCCACCGGTTTTGACACTGACAGTCACAATCGCATGAATTAACTCATTCCAAATATAGCTGATTTACGACGTCTCTAATACATTTCCATAGTTCTACTCAAATTCTGCTCAAACAGGGATATGCCAATCATCACAAAAAGTTCAAACAGTGTCATGGCGTCATCATTAACATGAGATGGAAACAACTTACATGCGCCGTCCCAGCAATACGTGGTGCCATCTGCTTTGTGGATCGCGTAGATGATGCCATTGTGTTCTATAGCATCACAGAAGTGTGTATCAGCCTTGACGATGATCCACTGCGAGCCGAGTTGTCTCCAGCTAAAGAATGCACCAGCGTAAAGATAGGCGCGTCCGCGGTTGAACAAGGCAATTAGCTTGAAGTCTACGTAATTCGCATGTCGTGTGGGCACTTGGCAGATTAAATTCTTCTGCAAAACAAGGTCCGTCTAACTGATGTAGTAATCTAGATGACTTGGACCATGATGGTAATACTCTATATAATCCAACTGAGGAAGGATAATCTAATGGGACATCTGGAAGTTCACGAGCACCAACTTTTTACCATCTTCTCTGAAGGCAGCCATCCAGCGGGAGTTCATGCCGACCCAGTACATACCTGCCAAGAAGTTTTGGACGATGGTGATCGGATCGATGTTGAGGGAAATGATGTACGGTGACCCACTACATACCGGCAAAGAAGTTTCGGCTAACGGAGATCGGATTGAAGTCGAGGGCATCATGCACACGTCCGTATCATGGTGAGCGAATCTCGCAAGACCAGATAGCAGCAAGCAGTGTGTCTTGAAAAGCTTAGGCCTCGCTTCGACGATGGCCATGTGCATGTCCCTCGAGCATGCAGCCAGCCGCAGGGCGCTCAACATATCCATACAAGAACAACAGAGGTCGAGGATGCCACTGGGGAGATTGCTCCAATCACGGCTCATATGGATGCTGTGCGGTCTGCATTCGGCCATGGTGGAGTTTGGAAGGGGGCTTGATTTACGGGGGAGAAGGATGTCGGTGCTGGAGCGGCTAGCGAGGGAATAGTGGTACTGGGGGAGGCGAGTGAGGCGACGGTACACGGGGGCACAGTGAGATGGAGACGGAGACGGAGATGGAGATGGAGATGGAGATGGAATGGTGCTATGGGAGCGGAGAGGGAGATGAGGCAAGGCGCCAATGTGTTGTACAGCAGCGGTGACAGACTGCACAGTGCACAGGGTGAGGCTGACTTTCGTAACCCAAACACGCCGCCTGGACTAGTGTCAGGCGCAGGGTGTTGTCACTAAACTGCGAGGACCGGATGAATAGTATTTTGACCATCAAGTGTACCACAGTTGTACTACTACTACTACTACTACTACTACTACTAGTAGGTACATGAATACTCCAGTATTGTATAGCGGAAATAGGTCTCCCGTGCTAGTATGCCTGTTCACTTCATCGTTCAGGTATCATCCATATTGCGAGCAGAACCAAATTCTCGTGCATGCCCAATCAACGCTCTGCCGCGATGCATGCAGTGGTCGTTTTGGTGCATCAAGGACGGCATGCAGATCGTTCCACACTTGAGAATAGGAAAAATGGACAGGTAAAACGCAGCAGCAGAGGAAGAAAATGCTGGCTAACAAGGCTGGGAGGGGATCGAGCAGGAAGTTAATGCTCCACGCCTAAAGGTTTTGGGAAAACCTGATTTTCATAAGGTGACTTATACTCACTGAGGGAGTCCTGGATTAGGGGGTGTTCGGGTAGCCAGACTCCAGGACTATGAAGACACAAGATTGAAGACTTCGTCCCGTGTCCGGATGGGACTTTCCTTGGCGTGGAAGGCAAGCTTTGTGATGCGGATATTCAAGATCTCCTACCATTGTAACCGACTCTATGTAACCCTAGCCCTCTCCGGTGTCTATATAAACCGGAGGGTTTTAGTCTGTAGGACAAGAATCTCGAAATACAATCATACCATAGGCTAGCTTCTAGGGTTTAGCCTCCTTGATCTCGTGGTAGATCTACTCTTGTACTACCCATATCATCAATATTAATCGAGCAGGATGTAGGGTTTTACCTCCATCAAGAGGGACCGAACCTGGGTAAAACTTCGTGTCCCTTGTCTCCTGTTACCATCCGGCCTAGACACACAGTTTGGGACCCCCTACCCGAGA
Source organism: Aegilops umbellulata (assembly GCA_032464435.1). NCBI lineage: Eukaryota > Viridiplantae > Streptophyta > Magnoliopsida > Poales > Poaceae > Aegilops > Aegilops umbellulata. Next base: position 478,292,244 of record CP136055.1, read on the forward strand.
TCCGCCGGTTTTGACACCGACATTGGTGCTTTCATTGAGAGTTCCTCTGTGTCGTCACTTTTAGGCCTGATGGCTCCTTCGACCATCAACAACGAAGAAGTCCAGGGCGAGACTTTTCTCCCCGGACAGATCTTCGTCTTCGGCGGCTTCGCACTACGGGCCAATTCGCTTGGCCACCTGGAGAAGAACGAAACACTGCTTTAAATCCCAAAAGACCTTACCACCAAAGCCACATGACACGATTATGATTTGAATCCTGTAGGATCGGAAGTATATCTAGAGGGGGGTGAATAGACTACTTGACCAAATAAAAATCTAGCCTTTTCCCAATTTTAGTTCTTGGCAGATTTTAGCTATCTTAGCACAAGTCAAGCAATCTCCACACAATTCAAGCTAGCATGCAAAAGAGTATATGAGCAGCGGAAAGTAAAGGATGCAACTTTCAAGAATGTAAAGGTAAGGGTTTGGGGGATTCAAACGCAATTGGAGACACGGATGTTTTTGGCGTGGTTCCGATAGGTGGTGCTATCGTACATCCACGTTGATGGAGACTTCAACCCACAGAGGGTAACGGTTGCGCGAGTCCACGGAGGGCTCCACCCACGAAGGGTCCACGAAGAAGCAACCTTGTCTATTCCATCACGGCCGTCGCCCACGAAGGACTTGCCTCACTAGCGGTAGATCCTCACGAAGTAGGCGATCTCCTTGCCCTTACAAACTCCTTGGTTCAACTCCACAATCTTGTCAGAGGCTCCCAAGTGACACCTAGCCAATCTAGGAGACACCACTCTCCAAGAAGTAACAAATGGTGTATTGACGATGAACTCCTTGCTCTTGTGCTTCAAATGATAGTCTCCCCAACACTCAACTCTCTCTCACAGGATTTGGATTTGGTGGAAAGAAGATTTGAGTGGAAAGCAACTTGGGGAAGGCTAGAGATCACGATTCATATGGTTGGAATGGAATATCTTGAGCTCAACACAAGTGTAGGTGGTTATCTCTCAAAACATGTGTATTGGAAGTGTAGATGTGTTCTGATGGCTCTCTCCACGAATGAAGAGTGGGTGGAGGGGTATATATAGCCTCCACACAAAATCTAACCGTTACACACAATCTGCCAAACTCGGTGGGACCGAATGGTTAAACTCGGTCAGACCGATTCAGCAAAGCTAGTGACCGTTAGGATTTTCGGTGGGACTGAGATGCAACTCGATAGGACCGATATGGTTAGGGTTAGGGCATAACATAATCTCGGTGTGACCGATTTTGGTAATAAGCTAACCAAAGAGTTGGTCAGGTAAACTCGGTGGGACAGATTCGCTCATTTCGGTGAGACCGAAATGTTACAAAAGGGAAATAGAGAGTTTACATTGCAATCTCATTGGGACCGATCACTCACTTCGGTTAGACTGAAACGTTACAAAGGGAAACAGAGAAATTGCAATCCCAGCTCGGTGAGACTGAGATCCCTATCGGTGAAACCGAATTGCTAGGGTTTGTGGCAGTGGCTATGACATGTGAAACTCGGTGGCGCCGGATAGAAAGAATCGGTGGGGCCGAGTTTGACTTTTGGTTTAGGTCAAATGTGGATGTGGGAAGATAGTTGAGGGTTTTGGAGCATATCACTAAGCACATGAAGCAAGAGGCTCATTAAACAACACCTCATCCCTCCTTGATAGTATTGGCTTTTCCTATGGACTCAATGTGATCTTGGATCACTAAAATATAAAATGTAGAGTCTTGATCTTGAAGCTTGAGCCAATCTTTTGTCCTTATAATTTTGAGGGATCCACTTTCCTCATCCATGCCATGCCATCCATTGAGCTTTTCCTGAAATATTAATCTCGGAATAATGTTAGCTCAGTGAGCTATATGTTGTTAGGAATTACCAAAACCACCCAGGTATAGTTGCACTTTCAATCTCCCCCTTTTTGATAATTGATGACAACATATAGATCAAAGCTTCGACAAATGATAATAAGAGTGAAAGATATCGTCGCTTTGAGAAGTATGTGATAAGCAAGAGTCCCCCTAAGTTTGTGCATATTTTAAGATTTGCTTTGGACTGCAAATGCACAATGGGTTAGGATCATGGGTTACTCTTCCATGTCACATACATCCTGGTGGAGCGCTCAAAATGATAAGAATTAAATACATGCACTCATCACCAAGCAAAGTGAACGGTCAAAATAAGGATAAACTGATAGTAACATCCAACGAGCATTAAGTGTAGCTTATGATCAAACACATGATCATCAATGTCTCACAGATAAAAGCATAGTATCTCAAGCACTCAAAAGCAAATAAAGTTCAACCAAGAAGACAAGAGAGAACAAATGCAAACTCTCTCTCTCTCTCTCGAAGCCTATGATCTATACATTTTTCTCCCCCTTTGGCAACAAGTTACCAAAAAGTTCATAGAAAATGCATAGTACTAAACGACTCTCAGGCTTGGTCTTCAGGTGGTGGAGTCCGGATGACGCCAAGGACGAAGGCTTCAGTTGAAGTAGTTGGAGCTGCTGGGGTAGGAGCTGGAGCTGGTGGAACTGAGGCTGTAGCTGGTGCAGAAGTAGTGGCTCTGGTGTCAGGAACTGGCACTGTAGATGATCTCTAAGCTCTAGGCACTCTAGCAAATGCATCGGTTGTGGTCTTGCCCTTCCTCTCCTGCATATCATCTTGTAGTTGCTCCACAGCAGACTAAATCTCAGTTACTTTCACATCTAGGTCATAGAACTTTTGTTCCATGATTCTTTCCAAGCTCTCTTGGTTTCGAGTCAGGGTGGCCAGTCCTTTCTCAATCCTCAGAGTGGATGCTATCAGGTAACCGAGCTACTCCTGCTTGTTCTTCAAAAAATACTCAGATGCCTCCTCTTGAGTTTGCATCTTGGCAGCTTTCTCCATCTTTGCCTTCTCCTTCTTCGCTTGAGCTTGTGCTGATGATGGTTCATTCTCATTCATCACAACTTGATTGACCTCAAAATCTGGATGGATGGGCAGGTGTTCCTTATCCAACAGGTATGTGCCTATGCACATCTTCGAGTTAATCAACTCCTGAATATGTGGGGCATATTCACAGCTCCTCTTCTGATCAGCTGCTGTCCTCTTGATGGTCTCAACTATGAGGCCCATCACCTTGAACTTCTGTGGCACATCAAATATGTGGAGCAAGTTTATTGCATGGCCTCTGATCATTTTGTGATCACCTTACTTGGGCAAGAGAGTGTGCCTAAGGATCCAGTTAATTGTAGGCAGCCCTGACAGAAGGAAGTGAACTGACCCAAACTTGAAGTCTCAAGAGCTTTGTCTAGGATCTCCTTGTACATGTTTGACATGGAATTGTGACCCATCTTCTTCTTGGCATAGACATCCAAGTCATCTTCTTGCTCTTCTGGGGCATTGATCAGCTGAGCCCATTCTGCAACTGTAGACTGGTATCAGGTGCCTTCAGTCATCCATACTATCCTGCCATCTGGATAGAAATGTGTTGTGGAGTAGAATTGCATTATGAGCTCCTCATTCCACTTTGTGAGCTTCTGCCCAACAAAGTCAGCAACTCCACAAGCTTTGAAGCTGTCAAGCACTCCAGGATAGTGTTCTTCATTCTCCTTGATATACTCCCAGTCAACCCACCTCATATCACACACTATGGGTTTCTTGTCCAGCAGCACTGTCTCATAGAAGTCTTGCTGATCCTTGGAGTGGAACCTGTAATCAACAGCAGTTCTTCTTCTTGAAGCATATGGATCTGCCTCTCTCCATTTCCTCAGCCTTGAATCTCTCCTGATTTTCATGTCCTCAGCCACAGGATGAGCATCGTTGTGGTCTGGAATCTTGGGCTTGAGCTTCCTGAGAACTTGTCCTTCTTCTTCTTCAGCAGCAACATCAGGCACTGGGGCCTTGTTCTTCTCAGCAGCATATATGTTCCTAGTGTTCCTCTTTGGTGCACTCTTGGGCTTGGAAGCAGCTTTGGGTGCTTCTTTGGGCTTTGATGAAGCAGCCCCTCACCTTATGGCATCACCCATAAGCTTCTCTGCCTTGGGTGCTGGTGCAGCAACCTCTTCTTCCTCTTCTTCCTCAGAGTCTCTCCTCATGGAGGGTTTGCCAAGAACTATGGCAATAGTGGTTCTGACTCTCTTTTTCTTCTTGTCTTGGCCACCTGCTTCCTCCTCAGATTCCATGGTAAACTTCATGGTTTCTTCAGTTGCAGCCTTCCTAGGCTTGGAAGTGGGAACTCTCCTTGCAGGTGCCTTCTTCTGCATTCCAGGTTTTGTGGCTGCAGCTGAGCCATATTCTTTCTTGAGCACCTTCTTCTTAGAAGTGGCTTCCTCTTCTGCCACATAATCTTCATCCTTAGATTCAGAAGTTCTTTTCTTGCTTGCTCTAGTGGCAGCTTTAGGCAAGTTGCTTGGGGTGCTTCTGCTACCCTCATCAGAGCTACTAGAGGTACTAGTGACTTCACTCATGTGAACCTGCTCCTCTGATTTGTTCTGGTTGTCACTCTGATTAGACATGTTGCAAACACTGACTGAAGACCCTGTGAATAGATTGTAGATGAGATAGAGTGGATGAGCATCACAAAATGCAGAGATTTTTATAAAAGAATGAGTCAAAAACTTAGTCTTAGTTTTCCACAGAAAGCATTTTGGATCAACCGATTTGCAAACTCGGTGATACCGAAGCAGCTTTTGGAACCAAAACTAGTGAACTCGGTCAGACCGAGTCATAGTTCGGTGGCACCGAGACTGCTAGGGTCACAAAGTCCTGAACTCGGTCACACCGATTTGCAATTCTCGGTCAGACCGAGAACCACATGTGCAATGGCCGTGGCCGAATCGGTGGAACCGAGTTCCACAACCCGGTGGGTCCGAGATGGTTTCGGTGGAAACCTAAACCTAAATTTTCGAATCGCATCTATTCTAAGGATTGTTTTGACTGGATAGAGTTGTTTCAATCGTAGCAAGAATCTTAATGAACACAATGTGCTAGAAATCAGACGGGGATAGCACTGTGATCGAGTCCATACCCTAGTTCGGCGATGAACTCGCTACGGCGGCAACGACGGAGACGAAATCCGTTGACGGCGGCGGAGACCAGCGACAAGAGGCGGCTGGCGACGAGGAGGACGATCCGGAGACCCAGGAGGCAGAGCAAGCTATGCGCGAGCGAAGAGGTTTCGGAGAAATTTCCAAAATTTTGCCCGTGAGTATATATAGCCCGACCCTGTCGGTGTGGCCGAGTGGAACAACTCGGTGGCACTGAGATGCATAACTGTAGACAGTTATAGCAACTTGATGTGACCGAAAAGTTCAAATCGGTTGCACCGAGGTGAAAACCTAGATCGACTTAGTGATCTCGGTATGACCAAAATGGAGGAATCGGTCAGACCGAAAAGCACAAAGAAGTTTTGGAAGTTTAAGTCTATGACAAATCGGGGACTCCGAGTGCTCCTCACACAGAGTGGTTTGAATCTGACTTGATCAAATTTTGTGATGTAGCATGAATAGAGTTTGAGACGAGAAAAGCATAGATAGCTAGAGAGGGTTCTTAGGCATTCTTGTCCATCCACTTGGCAAAAGAAAAGAAAACCAATCAATAAGAACAACAAGTGGATGTCCTCGAATGAGTAAAATATGCAATCAACATGCTCACACAATAAAATGGCAACTGAAATATGTGGCAAAGCATGCACAACCAATTCTAGCATCTATCAAGCAATTGGCGATGACTAGGTCATCTATATATGAGTATATTGACTTAGGAGTCAAATGAGAACATTTGATCATAGGTCATACTCATCGTTTAAGCACAAGTGGGGTTACCACTTTTACATAAAGCATTGTTGTGTTCACACCATTAGAGTTGCTTTAGCTCAAGTCTTAGAGTAAAGCTCCCCCTAGATGTGATATCCCCCCTAAGAGGGATGAACTAACCTTGGGTTTTGTTGATGATGACTTCATGTAGATGTTGAAGATGTGGATGCTCAATGTTGATGTAGATCATTTGGAGCTATCCATTAGAGCGAGTTGCACTTTCAATACCTACACGGGTTAGTCCCACAAGGAACAAACAAGGATATCCATAGACATAGAGTGATGCACACGCAAGATGATGTCTATGAAAGCTTTTAGGTTACCTTGTCCCTTGTCTTACGAACAAGAGGGTTTGTGACTCCTTGAACTAGTGCAAGATGTGGAAGTTGATTGCACTTGTTCTTGCCAAGATGATGAGAGTGAAGTATGTCGGCGGAGTCACCCTCAAGAACTCTCTAGTTCTTCTTCTTTTGGATTCTAACGCCCTCGATGCGGCTATATCTCCCACGTGTCGAGGCACGACTTAGAGGCATAACCGCATTGAAAGCAGTGTCGCAAGTGAGGTAATCTTCACACAATCCATGTAATAAATAAAGGGGAAAGATACATAGTTGGCTTACAATCGCCACTTCACACAAGTACATAAATAACATCCATCAAGCAGATTACACTCAAGGTCCGACTACGGTACCAAAATGAAAGAAGACTACCCCAAATGCTAAACAGATCCCCGGATCACCCAACTGGGCTCCACTACTGATCATCTGGAAAAGAAACATAGTAACGGCCACGTTCCTCGTCGAACTCCCAAGTGAGCTCGGTCGCGTCATCAGCTCTGACATCGTTGGTACCTGCAACTGTGGTGATAATAACTGTGAGTCACGGGGACTCAGCAATCTCACACCCGCGAGATCAAGACTATTTAAGCTTAAAGGTGGGAAAAGGATATTGAGGTGGAGCTGCAGCAAGCGACTAGCATATGTTGGCTACAGCGCAAAAGAGAGCGAGAAGAGAAGGCAAATCACGGTCGAGAAGCTAGAAATGATCAAGAAGTGATCCTGAAACAACCTACGTCAGACATAACTCCAACAACCGTGTTCACTTCCCGGACCCCGCCGAGAAGAGACCATCACGGTTACACACGCGGTTGATGTGTTTTAGTTAGGGTCAACTTCGGGTTTTCTACAACCGGACATCAACAAATTCCCATCTGCCTCATAACCGCGGGCACGGCTTTCGAAAGTTAATACCCTGCAGGGGTGTCCCAACTTAGCCCATGATAAGCTCTCACGGTCAACGAAGGATATTCCTTCTACCGGGAAGACCCGATCAATCTCGGAATCCCGGACTACAAGACATTTCAACAGCAATAAAACAAGTCCAGCAAAGCCGCCCGATTGTGCCGACAAATCCTGATAGGAGCTGCACATATCTCGGTCTCAGGGCACATCCGGATAAGCTAAGCGTACAGGAGCCAACATAACCCAAGTTGCCAAGGGACGGCCCTGCACGGTGCTCTAGTTTGGACCAGCAATCGAAGGAGAACTGGCCTGGGGGGGTTAAAATAAAGATGACCCTTGAGTCTGCAGAACCCAAGGGAAAAAGGCTAGGTGGCAAATGGTAAAACCAATGTTGGGCCTTGCTGGAAAAGTCTTATTCAAAGCGAACTGTCAAGGGGGTCCCATAAATCACCCAACCGTGTAAGGAACGCAAACTCCGGGAACATAACACCGGTATGACGGAAACTAGGGTGGCAAGAGTGGAACAAAACACCAGGCATAAGGCCGAGCCTTCCACCCTTTACCAAGTATATAGATGCATTAATTAAATAAGAGGTATTGTGATAACCCAACAAGTAAACATGTTCCAACAAGGAACAACAAGTCCATGTTCCAACAAGGAACAAACTTCATCTTCACCTGCAACTAACAACGCTATAAGAGGGGCTGAGCAAAGCAGTAACATAGCCAAACAACGGTTTGCTAGGACATGGATGGTTAGGGGCTGACATGGAAATATGGGAGGCATGATATAGCAAGTGGTAGGTATCGCAGCATAGGCATAGCAAAAGAGCGAGCAAACTAGCAAGCAAAGATAGAAGTGATTTCGAGGGTATGGTCATCTTGCCTGCAAGGTTCTCAGAGTTGTCGAAAGCTTGGTCCTCGTAAGCGTTCTCAACAGCTGGTCGTTGGTGTTCTGCTTTCACCCTTCTGCAGACATCACACTCATTCACGAATAGAGCGATCTCACGCTTCATTCGAGTCCACCAATACGACTGCTTGAGGTCATGGTACATCTTTGAACTTCCAGGATGAATAGACAGGAGAGAATTGTGCGCTTCGTTCATAATGACTTTGTGAAGATCACCCTTTGGAACCACAATCCGGTCCTCGAAGAAAAGGGTATCTCTATCATCAACTCGATAGCACTTGTATTTGGGGATGCTCTTTTCAATACCACGTTTCACCTTCTTCACCATGGTATCCAACAATTGTGCCTCACGAATCTGATCTTCCAAAGTAGGAGAGACAATGAGGTTGGCAAGAACACCTTGAGGAACAACTTGGAGATTCAACTTGCGAAAAGCCTCACAAAGATCTGGTTGAAAAGGCTTGAGGATTAAGCTGTTGCAGTAAGCCTTTCTGCTCAAAGCGTCTGCAACCACATTAGCCTTGCCTGGAGTGTATTCAATACTCGGATTATACTCTTGAATCATTTCGACCCATCGAGTTTGCCTGAGGTTGAGATGAGGCTGAGTGAAGATATACTTGAGACTCTTGTGATCGGTGAAGATGTCCACTTTCCTTCCCAACAGGAGATGTCTCCATGTTATTAGTGCGTGGACAACTGCCGCCAACTCAAGATCGTGAGTGGGGTAGTTCCTTTCATTGGGCTTCAACTGGCGAGAGGTATAGGCAACAACCTTCTTCTCTTGCATTAACACAGCACCGAGGCCCTGGAGAGAAGCATCACAGAATACTTCATAAGGCTTGGACTCATCAGGAGGAGTCAAGACTGGAGCAGTGACAAGTTTCTCTTTGAGAGTGTTGAAAGCAACGTCACACTCAGGAGACCAGACGTATTTCACATGCTTCTGGAGGAGATTGGAAAGAGGCTTAGCAATCTTGGAGAAATTCTCAACGAATCTTCTGCAATAGCTTGCAAGTCCAAGAAAACTGCGAAGCTGCTTGACATTCTGAGGAGGATTCCAATTCAAAACTGCAGACACCCTCTCTGGATTAACAGCAATGCCCTTGGAAGAGATGATATGACCAAGATAAAGAACTTCATCAAGCCAGAATTCACATTTGGAGAACTTCGCATATAATTGATACTCTCTGAGCTTGTCGAGTACCAATCGCAAATGTTCGGCATGATCCTTCTTATTCTTGGAGAAGACCAAAATATCATCAAGATAGACCAAGACAAATTCGTTGATGTAGGGGTTGAAGATGAAATTCATCAAGCGAGTGAAATACGGAGGAGCATTGACAAGGCCGAAAGACATGACAGTATATTCATAAGAACCAAAGCTTGTTCTGAATGCTGTCTTGGGAATATCTTCTTCACGAATGCGAATCTGATGATAACCCATACGAAGGTCAAGCTTGGAGAACACCTTAGCACCTTTGAGTTGCTCAAATAACTCATTGATGTTGGGAAGTGGGTACTTGTTCTTGATAGTCTTCTTGTTCAATGGACGGTAATCGACGCAAAGTCGGTCCGTGCCATCCTTCTTCTTGACAAAAAGAACACCACAACCCCACGGAGAAGAACTCGGTCTGATCAGGCCCAGACGTTCTTGTTTATCGAGTTGAATCTTCAATTCCTTGAGCTCATCTGGTCCAAGCTTGTAAGGACGCTTGCAAACGGGTTCCGTGCCAGGCTCAAGCTCAATAACGAATTCAACTGGCCTGCGGGGAGGCATACCCGGAAGCTCTTCTGGAAAAACATCTTGGTACTCACAAACGACTGGAATCTGAGAGATAGCCTCCATTTCACCCATCTCATTGAGAGAAAACAACCGAATGGTATCATCACGAGAAGCATAGATGATCACATCGTTCGAAGTGTGAGTCAATTTGATTTCCCTGGCAGCACACTCAAGCTGAGCCTTGTGCTTAGAAAGCCAGTCCATCCCGAGAATAAGATCAATATCAGAATCACCAAGCACCATTGGAGAAGACAGAAATTTATAGTCGCCCATCTTGATAGAAACATTCGGAATCATTGTGGTGGCCCTCATAGGCTTGGCCGGAGAAACAACCCCCAAGGGTTTAGCCAATAATTCAGAAACGAAGTCATGCTTCGAAACAAATGATCTCGACATGAAACAATGCGATGCACCAGTATCAAATAAGACTTTGGCAGGAATATCATTAACAGGAAGATTACCCATGATCACTTCAGAAGACTCCTCTGCTTGAGCTGCATTCAACATGTTCACCTTGGCATGCTTAGGATTATGCTTGACCACTGCATTGCTGGAAGATTTCACAGGAGGAGGAGGCGGAAGGCGCCTCTGGTTGAAGCACTTGTTCGCATAGTGACCCTTCTGCTGACATTTGTTACAAGTCACTTCTGAGAGCGGACGATGGTAAGGAGCACTTGGCCTTGGAGCTTGATTCTGAGACTTGTTCTGATAACCAGGGTTGGGTGGGTGGGAAGATCCACGGCCACTTGAGTTCTTTTGTTGATAAGGCTGACGGAACGGAGGAGGAGGAGGCAACCAGAACTTCTGTTGCTTAGCTGCCACAAGTGAGGAAGAAGAAGACTGAACTGCGTCTCTGACTCTCTTCTTAGATGCCTCACACTTGAGCTGAGCAGCTTCTTGTTTCAGTGCCATGTTGTAGAATTCATCATACTTTAATGGCTCGAAAAGCACAAGAGCAAGTTGCAGATCTTCTCTGAGACCACGCCTGAATTGGTAGATCATACTCTTCTCATCAGGAATGTCTTGCCTTGCAAAACGAGAGAGCTTCTGGAACTGAGTATTGTATTGATAGACAGTCATGTTGCCTTGCTTGAGATTGCGGAATTCCTCACGCTTAAGCTCAACAACACTTTCTGGAATGTGGTGCACTTTGAAATCACGGCGGAAATCATCCCAAGTGATCACACGACCTCCTCTGGAATCTTTGTATTGCTGGAACCACTCAGCAGCTTGATCTTTGAGTTGAAAAGAGGCAAACTTGACAAAGTCCTCAGGTCTCACATTGCTGCACTCGAAATGCTTGCTGATGTCCATGAGCCAATCATCTGCGTCTGTGGCCTCGACACAGTAGCTGAAGGTCTTAGGCTGATTAGCAAGGAACTGGTTCAGTGAAGCGAAGTGCGGCTGATTGTTGCCTTGGCCTTGATTCTCTTGATTAGCTTGCCCTTGGTTGCGATCTTGCAAGAGCTGAATCAGAATCTGAGCATTGGCATTTGTGGCAGTCATCAAGGCTTGCCAAGCTTCCGGAGGCGGAGGTGGCGGCGGAGGGTTAGCCTGATTCCCGTCATTGCGTTCCGGATTCTGACGCGTTGGTGGAGCCATCCTAAAGAGGGTGACATCCATTAGCATCTTGACAGAGATATATTGAGGCTGAATCAAAGGAACGAAATTGCAACATATAGTCTTCACAATTAACATTCGAACGAGAATGAACGAATGAATTCCAATGTAAATCATCACACTTCCAAAATTGAGAAGCCACTTAGAACATGGTAAGGAATAAAATCAACAAGGTACGGAAGTGAACAAATACTTGGTAAGGATTACCCAATCACAAACCAAATATCTGCGGAAGAAATACTAGAGCTATAAGAATTCCCACTTATAAACTCCCGAAACTTTCTGGTTATGCAATCAGGTGTTGGGGATACAGGGGAAGCATAATATCTCACCCAAACTAGCAAATCCTACAACCAGCTGTATCCATCCTTCAACACATAACCAAGAAACCTTCGGAAATCGTCTACCTCAACCTTCGAAAACACGTCCGTTATACAAGTCATGGCAATACCCCTGCACTCGCCACAGTACTGGGCTATCAGGGTTATCTCACCAACAACTGTACAAAAGAGATTTTCGATGTCGGTCGTACTCGACTCAGGTATTCCAAAACCGCAACGATAAAATTATGACGACAACACCTCGGTGCTCAACTCCCCGGGACACTGCCACAACCCCTAAATGTCAGGAGGCAACCAAGACAATGTTGTCATCATAAAACCATCGGAACGATTGTAATATACCCGCGTGATCCTAAAAAAATTTTAGTGAAATTTGAGAAGAGAAGAGTCAAAACTCTACGTCAGGATGCCTTACCAGAAGGTCGAAGGGACTGGGGAGTAAAAAGAAATCCTAAACTCTCCGATATATAATTCCTAAAAGACTCAAAACATTTTTCTAGACACAACTCGGCCACTAAAGACGATCAAACAGTGGGGGCTCCTAAGGTCGGGAAAGGCTCTGATACCAACTTCTAACGCCCTCGATGCGGCTATATCTCCCACGTGTCGAGGCACGACTTAGAGGCATAACCGCATTGAAAGCAGTGTCGCAAGTGAGGTAATCTTCACACAATCCATGTAATAAATAAAGGGGAAAGATACATAGTTGGCTTACAATCGCCACTTCACACAAGTACATAAATAACATCCATCAAGCAGATTACACTCAAGGTCCGACTACGGTACCAAAATGAAAGAAGACTACCCCAAATGCTAAACAGATCCCCGGATCACCCAACTGGGCTCCACTACTGATCATCTGGAAAAGAAACATAGTAACGGCCACGTTCCTCGTCGAACTCCCAAGTGAGCTCGGTCGCGTCATCAGCTCTGACATCGTTGGTACCTGCAACTGTGGTGATAATAACTGTGAGTCACGGGGACTCAGCAATCTCACACCCGCGAGATCAAGACTATTTAAGCTTAAAGGTGGGAAAAGGATATTGAGGTGGAGCTGCAGCAAGCGACTAGCATATGTTGGCTACAGCGCAAAAGAGAGCGAGAAGAGAAGGCAAAGCACGGTCGAGAAGCTAGAAATGATCAAGAAGTGATCCTGAAACAACCTACGTCAGACATAACTCCAACAACCGTGTTCACTTCCCGGACCCCGCCGAGAAGAGACCATCACGGTTACACACGCGGTTGATGTGTTTTAGTTAGGGTCAACTTCGGGTTTTCTACAACCGGACATCAACAAATTCCCATCTGCCTCATAACCGCGGGCACGGCTTTCGAAAGTTAATACCCTGCAGGGGTGTCCCAACTTAGCCCATGATAAGCTCTCACGGTCAACGAAGGATATTCCTTCTACTGGGAAGACCCGATCAATCTCGGAATCCCGGACTACAAGACATTTCAACAGCAATAAAACAAGTCCAGCAAAGCCGCCCGATTGTGCCGACAAATCCTGATAGGAGCTGCACATATCTCGGTCTCAGGGCACATCCGGATAAGCTAAGCGTACAGGAGCCAACATAACCCAAGTTGCCAAGGGACGGCCCTGCACGGTGCTCTAGTTTGGACCAGCAATCGAAGGAGAACTGGCCCGGGGGGGTTAAAATAAAGATGACCCTTGAGTCTGCAGAACCCAAGGGAAAAAGGCTAGGTGGCAAATGGTAAAACCAATGTTGGGCCTTGCTGGAAAAGTCTTATTCAAAGCGAACTGTCAAGGGGGTCCCATAAATCACCCAACCGTGTAAGGAACGCAAACTCCGGGAACATAACACCGGTATGACGGAAACTAGGGTGGCAAGAGTGGAACAAAACACCAGGCATAAGGCCGAGCCTTCCACCCTTTACCAAGTATATAGATGCATTAATTAAATAAGAGGTATTGTGATAACCCAACAAGTAAACATGTTCCAACAAGGAACAACAAGTCCATGTTCCAACAAGGAACAAACTTCATCTTCACCTGCAACTAACAACGCTATAAGAGGGGCTGAGCAAAGCAGTAACATAGCCAAACAACGGTTTGCTAGGACATGGATGGTTAGGGGCTGACATGGAAATATGGGAGGCATGATATAGCAAGTGGTAGGTATCGCAGCATAGGCATAGCAAAAGAGCGAGCAAACTAGCAAGCAAAGATAGAAGTGATTTCGAGGGTATGGTCATCTTGCCTGCAAGGTTCTCAGAGTTGTCGAAAGCTTGGTCCTCGTAAGCGTTCTCAACAGGTTCCTCGTTCACGTACTCGTCTCCCGGCTCTATCCAAGACAAGAGAACAAGCAAAGGAACCAATATCAACCACGATGCAATGCGCAAGCAATATGATGCAAAACATGGCAATGACATGCGAGAGGTGATATGCAATGCGTATGCATGCTCCGGGAGGACAAGGATGAACAGGGCATAATCTTGGCAAACCAAGCATGCCACTGGATAGATGAGGTGATTTCGGTTGAAATCGATATAAAGTTCACCGGAATCGGATGCACGGTTTGCAAATGGCAAGCAAAACAAGAATGACACGAATCTGCCATAAACAGCATGATGCTACTTAGCAAGCAACAACTAATTAAGCTACTGCACCCAAACATGGCAACAAGGCATATTTCAGTAATCTACTCAAGATGCTCGACAAAAGATGAACACTGAGCTACGGCTAATTCACATCATAACAGGTCCAAACAATCATGGCAAAAGAGCAAACGATAACAAGTTCCCAGACTTAGTGAAATTATCAAAGTAGCAGAAACTAACATCAGGATGACATGTTCAGAGCAATGGAACAACATGCTACAGGTTCAGAACATAGCAAAATAAGACACGGCATGAATCTACTCATAGCACTTGACAAAAATCCCTTACTGACCTTGAGCCAGAAAGGACTATAAAATACAATAACAAGCAAGCCAAAACAGCAAGTAACGTTACAGATTTCGGACTTAGCAGAAATCTGGACATGGCAGAAAACTAGTAACGACTAGGCATGTTCGTGAGCTCGATGCACTCACTACAGAGCAACTCATGATAAACTAAGCATACAAACATCAATAAGACATGGCATAGTAGCTAGACATGGCAAGAATAACATCATATCATGCAAGGATCAACTACACCAAGCTTGGCAAACTCGAATAACATGCAAACAATCTGCCAGCAACATTTTGAAGCAAAAGTAGAGCTCGATTTACTCAAGCTATGGCACTCCATAATTTCAAAAAAAGGCATGGATGGATAGAGCAAATACTGAAGTTCAAAACACCCTTACTGATCATGCTCAAATTATGCATGGATCTCTCAGAAACAACATGAATACATGGCATAAAAATAACAGCAGTCGGGGACTTAGTGAAATCGCTAAGTCTCTGAAATCAGCAACATCAAGACACCTAGTTTGCATGCTTGTGCTAGTCACCACATAGATCCAAAAAATACATGTCAAAATCCTATGGATAGGTAACATGGCATATTACAAAACTCATGTAGGACTCAACTTCATAGGAGGTACACATCAATCATGGCAAAAATGACAAAAGTGCATGTTCAGGTAAGATCCAGCAATAAACATCAACTAGCCCTCTTATAGCAGCATTTCGGGAATCAAGAAAACTTCAAATGAAAATGATGAAATGCAACAAAATGATGTACTCTTCGAGACGAACAAAATGACATATTATACGCGCGAAACGGAGCTACGGATGCAAAGTTATGGCATGTCGAAGATGCGACGATGATGAAGAAAATAAATGACAGATTTCGGGGAGAAGTAAAAGTCAACCGAGCCGGCGCGGAAGCCGAGGTCCGCCGCGGATCTGGCGGCTCGCCGGAGCTCGGAGGCGAGGAGGCGGAGAAGAGGCCGGGGCGGGCCGGATCTCGCCGGAGCTCGGCGCCGGCGACGTGTGGGGCAGCGCGGTGGCGTGGTGGAGGCGAGGGGCGCCGCGGGGCGACGGCGGCGGAGGCCCCGGCGGGCGCGGCGGCCGCGGGTGGCGTCGGGCGGCGCGGCGGGACGGCGGCGGAGAGCGGCGCCGGTGCGGGGTCGCGGCTGGCGGGCGGCGCGGAGCGGCTACGGGCCGCGGGGGCCGGATCTGGGCCCCCCGGGCCCGGCGGCGAAGTGGGGCGGCGCCGGGTGACGTGGCGTCGCCCGGTTGGCTGGGGCGGCTGAGATGGCGGCGGGGAGCCAACGGGGGCGCGACACGTGGCGGCAGTGAGGTGGCCGGCGGCGGCGGGGCTGTCGGCGCGGATTCCGAGGCGAAGCTAGGGTTTCGGGGTGAGACTCTCTCAGATTTAGACGGGGGAGACGTTTTTATAGACAGAAGGAGCTAGGGAGCTCCAAATGGAGTGCGGTTTTCGCCCACGCGATCGTGATCGAACGGCGGAGGACATGGGAGTGCCTTAGATGGGTTATTGGGCTGTTTTGAAGGGGTGTTGGGCTGCAACACACACAAGGCCTTCACGGTTACCCGGTTAACCGTTGGAGTACCAAACGAACTCCGATTGACCCGAAACTTGACAGGCGGACTACCGGTGCTATACCGAGGCCACAAGTCAAACCTCGGTCCATTCCGAGAATGTTTAATACCCGCTCACGAAGAAATGTAAAAGGGGACGCCGGGAGACATAGGAGCGCCGGATTGCAAAACGGACAACGGGAAAGATGCTCGGATTTATGAGACGAACACGTATGCAAATGCGATGCGCATGATGACATGATATGAAATGCATGACATGACCAAAATGCAAAACGGAGAGAACCCAACCACGGAAGGAATATCATAACACATAGCCGAAAATGGCAAGAGTTGGATTACAAATATGGCAAGTTACATCTGGGGCGTTATAGGATCCACACCATCTTGATGGGAATCCTTGGTGTTGTAGTTGTACTCGATGAAGTGGAAATTGAAGTAGTCTTGGGAACCCACTTGACTAAGGTCTTAGGAGCTTCTTCAAATGCATCATTTTCCTCTTGAAGCTTGTCCTTGCGTTTTTGCTTGTAGTCTTGTGGTGGAAGATCATCTTGAGCTTGTGTCCCTTTGAAAGAAGTGGGATCATACTTCTCTTGCTGAGGAACAAACTTCGTCTTGGGTATTGATCTTCTTCCCACTCAACTCCATTGGCATTGAACTTTCGTTCAAAACCAACACCGTGATTCTTCCGGTGCCTTCCTTGCTTGCGTACAATTTCCTCGAATTGCTTACTTCCGGCAAGGCTCTTGTAAACTCGTTTCTCTATAATTCCCTTCAATAAGCTATTTTCTTGCTCAAGTGTAACTTGGCTAAGAGACTCATTAGTGGAATCAAGAGAACTACTAGAAGCAACAATATTGGATTTAGCATGATCATTGTTACTACTAGAGGAAGAATCTTTCTTGTTCTTGTTACTATACTTGACTTGAGGCATGTAAGTGGATAAGAGTAAACGCTTGGCAATGTAAGAAGAACTTTTCTTATGAAGATCATCATTGATTGCTTTTAAGAACTCATGCTCTTGCTCAAGGTTGAGCTTTTCAAAGCGTAATTTCTCATGAGTCCTTAAAAGTTCTCGATGATCTCCTAAGATAGTTTCATGAGCTAACTTAAGAGTATTTAGTTCTTTAGTTAGAGACTCAATCTTCTCCTTATCATTGTCATTCGTTTTATCTTGATAAGCATGATTAATTGACGTTTCATCATAGTATTCATCACTAGAGTTGTCAACAAGTAAATCATCATCACCTAACAAGTCATCTTCATCACTATTGAAATCAACATATTCGGGATGTGATACCTTTGGGCCTTTAGCCATGAAGCATGTTCCAACTCCTTCATTTGGTGAGTCAAATATGTCGTAGGAGTTGGTAGACACAAGTTCTAGACCGGCAACACCTTCATCTTGAGTATATTCGGAATCGGAGTGATAGCTTCTCTCGGAGTGGTTGTCGGAGTCGGAGCCAGATACCCATTCACCATGAGCTTGATGTCTTCGTTTTGTGTAGCTCCTTGATGACTTTTCCTTTCTTTCCGAATCCTTGCTTTTCCGTGAGTGTCTTCATTCATAACGATCATCTCTACTCCTTCTTTATCTAGATGGTGATTCTTCTCTTCTACTTCTTCTCTTGGGAGAATCTTCTCTTCTCTTGTAGGGAGCCGTACACTCATTGGAACAGTGTCCGAGCCTTCCATAATTGTAGCAGTTTCGCTCTCGACTAGAAGATCTTTTGTCATTGTAGGACCTTGACTTGGAGCTTCTATCTTTGCTTCTACTCTTGTAGAACTTGTTGAAGTTCTTCACCATTAAGCTCAATTCTTCATTGAAGGTTTGTTTCTCACTTGATGATGTGGGGGCTTCACATGAGGCTTTGTAAGCACCACTTGATTTGTTGTGAAGTTCCTCTTTATCCTTGAGTGACATCTCATGAGCAACAATTCTTCCAATGACTTCTGTTGGCTTGAGATCTTTGTAATTGAACATCATTTGGATCAATGTGCACACGGTATCATATTTTCCATCCAAGGCTCTTAGGATCTTCTTGATGATGAATCCATCGGTCATCTCTTCACTCCCTAAGCCGGCAATCTCATTTGTGATAAGAGCAAGCCTAGAGTACATTTCAGCGACACCTTCACCATCCTTCATTTTGAACTTGTCAAGTTGACTTTGAAGCACATCCAATTTGGATTCCTTGACGGAGTCGGTACCTTCGTGCATATCAATCAAAGTATCCCAAATTTCCTTTGCATTCTTAAGATGGCTGATTTTGTTGAATTCTTCGGGGCACAATCCGTTGAAGAGGATATCACAAGCTTGAGCGTTATATTGCAGCATCTTCAACTCCTCCGCGGTAGCTTCACGGTTCGGTTCTTTCCCATCAAAGAAGTCACCTTGCAAGCCAACACACACAATAGCCCAAACGGCGGGGTTATGTCCAAGAATATGCATTTTCATCTTATCCTTCCAACTAGCAAAATTAGTACCATCAAAGTAAGGACCTCTACGGTGATAATTTCCCTCGCTAGACGCCATACTCTCCTAGGTTGTGAAACCAAGGCTAGGACCACCAAAAGCTATGGAAATCAAAGCAAATGGAGACCAAAGCTCTGATTCCACTTGTAGGATTGGAAGTATGTCTAGAGGGGGGGTGATTAGACTACTTGACCAAATAAAAATCTAGCCTTTTCCCAATTTTAGTTCTTGGCAGATTTTAGCTATCTTAGCACAAGTCAAGCAATCTCCACACAATTCAAGCAACCATGCAAAAGAGTATATGAGCAGCGGAAAGTAAAGCATGCAACTTGCAAGAATGTAAAGGGAAGGATTTGGAGGATTCAAACGCAATTGGAGACACGGATGTTTTTGGCGTGGTTCCGATAGGTGGTGCTATCGTATATCCACGTTGATGGAGACTTCAACCCACGGAGGGTAACGGTTGCGCGAGTCCACGGAGGGCTCCACCCACGAAGGGTCCACGAAGAAGCAACCTTGTCTATTCCATCACGGCCGTCGCCCACGAAGGACTTGCCTCACTAGCGGTAGATGTTCACGAAGTAGGCGATCTCCTTGCCCTTACAAAGCCCTTGGTTCTACTCCACGATCTTGTCAGAGGCTCCCAAGTGACACCTAGCCAATCTAGGAGACACCACTCTCCAAGAAGTAACAAATGGTGTATTGATGATGAACTCCTTGCTCTAGTGCTTCAAATGATAGTCTCCCCAACACTCAACTCTCTCTCACAGGATTTGGATTTGGTGGAAAGAAGATTTGAGTGGAAAGCAACTTGGGGAAGGCTAGAGATCAAGATTCATATGGTTGGAATGGAATATCTTGAGCTCAACACAAGTGTAGGTGGTTCTCTCTCAGAACATGTGTATTGGAAGTGTAGATGTGTTCTGATGGCTCTCTCCATGAATGAAGAGTGGGTGGAGGGGTATATATAGCCTCCACACAAAATCTAACCATTACACACAATCTGCCAAACTCGGTGGGACCGAATGGTTAAACTCGGTCGGACCGATTCAGCAAACCTAGTGACCGTTAGGATTTTCGGTGGGACTGAGATGCAACTCGGTAGGACCGATATGGTTAGGATTAGGGCATAACATAATTTCGGTGTGACCGATTACAGAAACTCGGTGGGACCGATTTTGGTAATAAGCTAACCAGAGAGTTGGTCCGGTAAACTCGGTGAGACCGAAATGTTACAAAAGGGAAACAGAGAGTTTACATTGCAATCTCGGTGGGACCGATCGCTCACTTCGGTTAGACCGAAACGTTACGAAGGGAAACAGAGAAATTGCAATCCCATCTCGGTGAGACCGAGATCCCTATCGGTGAAACCGAATTGCTAGGGTTTGTGGCAGTGGCTATGACATGTGAAACTCGGTGGCGCCGGATAGAAAGAATCGGTGGGGCCGAGTTTGACTTTTGGTTTAGGTCAAATGTGGATGTGGGAAGATAGTTGAGGGTTTTGGAGCATATCACTAAGCACATGAAGCAAGAGGCTCATTAAACAACACCTCATCACTCCTTGATAGTATTGGCTTTTCCTATCGACTCAATGTGATCTTGGATCACTAGAATATAAAATGTAGAGTCTTGATCTTGAAGCTTGAGCCAATCTTTTGTCCTTATAATTTTGAGGGATCCACTTTCCTCATCCATACCATGCCATCCATTGAGCTTTTCCTGAAATATTAATCTTGGAATAATGTTAGCTCAATGAGCTATATGTTGTTAGGAATTACCAAAACCACCCAGGGATAGTTGCACTTTCAAATCCCAATGACTCCCATGCAAAAAAACACGGCATGCTTGTCACACGAATGCAGGAATGTATGAAAGGTTATTTTCCTCTCGTTAAACATAACATAAGGGTGGTGTAGCTGGTTAGCCTGTTCGCTCATCAAACTTGAGGTCACGGGTTCGATAACCATACTTGATCATAATTTTGTTTTTGTTCATACTTGATCATACTTGATCATACTTGATCATACTTGATCATACTTGAGAAAGTGATCTGGGGCGGTGCCAGGAAGATTCTTTGACTGGTCACGGGTTCGATAACCATACTTGATCATACTTGATCATACTTGAGAAAGTGATCTGGGGCGGTGCCAGGAAGATTCTTTGACTGGTCAAAATGGATGGATACGAAACTATACGATCTCGGCCTCGGCGCTTGTTTTCTAGGGTTTGCACTCTTCACGCTCTCTCTCCACTATATATATACACGCTGGAGCCTCAGCGGTTGTAGTTGCTCTCATCACACTCTCTCACACTCTCCAGATCTAAACAATACTTCGTTTGCCTCTCTCTCTCCCCTCACTGCTAGTCAAAGAGCCTGCAGGATCCGTCTAACGGGAAGGGAAGGAGGCTTAACACTGTCGCCGTTGGTGAGGGAGGGAATCCACTACCGACGCAGTTATTCTCTTTCACCCAGCGGCGACGCGGGAGGGCCTCTGACCCCTTCTTTCTCACCACCGTACATAGTGTGGGCAAAACGGCCTCCGGTCACCCACCAAGCCACACCCCAAGAACCTTAAGGTATAATTTATTCCACATGCATTGCTCTAGCTGCATGTGGGCTTTGTCCGCTTCTGCACTCGAATCTAGGTGTTGGATCAAATAGGAAAGTAGTGGGGAAAGTTGTATAGAATGAATCTAGGACATGGATCAAAGATGAAAGGAATGGGGGAAGTAGTGGGGAAAGTTGTATAGCATGAATCTTGGACATGGTTCAAAAAGCAAAGGAAGGGGGGAAAGTAGTGGGGAAAGTTGTATAGCATGAATCTAGCACGTGATTCAAAGAGGAAAGGAAGGGGGAAAGTAGTGGGGAAAGTTGTATAGCATGAATCTAGGATGTGGTGCAAAGAGGAAAGGAAGGGGGAAAGTACCAGTACAGACTAGCTATCCAGCACCTACGTTGGTCGAAAAGGGAAAACAATGACAAACGTAGTACGCACATCCGTAACGAACTGATCCTTTTGTTTTGGGGACAAGGCTGTAGAGTTTGAGAAGGACTAGATTTGCTGCGCTCACATAGGGAAAGGTGTCTAAAGATAACAAAACTTGGACCAACACAAATATGCTCCTTGGTTGTTTGTTCTTTGTTGCAACAGACTGTGCATCACCCCTTCATACATCAGTAGATGCACATGGTGATGGTGAGTCCATTGTCCTGTGCAACTCTTTAGCTGTTGTTAATCTAAGGCCCTGTTTGGTTAAAAAGTCCTAGGACTTTTTTTAGTCCCAACTAAAAAGTCCCTAGTACCTACCTACTTGGTTCCAAGGACTATACATGGACTGGAGGTTAATAAATGACATGCTAAAAGACCATGTTACCCCGAGTAATGAACTAATAGAGATAAGGTGCGATGCGGGGCAGGGGCATCTATTGGAAAAAGTCCCAAAAAGACACTCCCTCGGGGTCTTCTATCTTTAGTCCCAAATGCCCACTTTTAGTCCCTAAAAGTCCCTCCTGTTTGGTTTAGATGGGACTGAAAGGGACTTTTTTAGTCCCTACACCAAAAAGTCCCTGTAAACAAACACCCTCTAATAATGTCGCTGGAAAATTGATGCAATGCAACAGTTAAAAGCAAATTACATGTTTAATGAATTTTATTGTTAATATAATCTCTCTGTTAATATGAATCAATGCCACCGTTTGAGAAATGCTACGGTCTTGCTTTCTTTCCCATCAAGATAAGTTAGATGCTTCTTTTTGTTGGCTTCTGTGTCATCCACTGTTATTGACCACTTGTTGTTTCCTTTGCACCTCTATGTAAATAGGGTTATCTACTTCACCTCGTTGCTATTGTGACCTTTCGTTGCACTGCACAAAACACTTTTGTTTTAAGAGTGTTTTGTGCAGTTCAACCAAAATGTCACACCGACAATGTTTCTTGATTGCTTAATCTTATTGGAACTGCACAAGGGGAGATCTTACTTCCTATCCATGTTGGCAAATTTGGTTCAGATCTTCTTCTTGTGAGTTGTTTGAATTCCGCGTCATGAGAGGTCAGTACTAGCCTTCTTTCACATGATTGTGCAGTGTGCTTTCATATGTTGTGCTACTTGTACGGTAATGTTGCTTGATTTTAGTGAACTGCACAAATGGAGACAAGACTTCCAATCTGTATGTGCACCATAATATCCCATTGAGGTAAGATAAGGATATTTCACAACTTTTGGCCTGTATTTTGCCACTTTCATCAGAAAATTAATGTCGTTGTTTAGTGCTATACTTGTGCTTCCTAATTGACATGCCAAATCTTACATTGAAGGCAAAGCTTGTCTGTTATTGAACCAAGTGATGAAGGGGAAGAACATGCGGAAGAAAAACAAAAATCAACTCCCGGTGTTGTAACGAAGCACTGGAACTGTGATGACACAAGTAATGATATAGTTTTGCATCTTAATTTATTGCTATGGCTGGAACGATCAATTGTTTTGCCATTGATTTGATGCCACTCTTAATGTAATATGTAATTATCTCTACTTGTGCAAACAGGGATCTTCTTTGAAGATACCATATATTTTTGTGGAACTACACAAGAAGATGTTGGAAACATTAAACTAACCGAGGAGTATATAGTAAGCATGGTAACCACAGTAGATAACAACAGATGGTTCCGGAGAAGTGCTTGATCTGTATGCTCTACACAATAAGCCTCCTGACAAAGGTTGGTACTCGCCCACGGATTTCATCCATATGATTGAGCCTTTTCATCTCTATTGGTGTCGTGCTACTGTTTAGATATTGTCATGAGAAAGTGGTATTGTCCTTGAGAAGTGCTTCATCTCTATTGTTTTAAATATTTCCTTTCCTTTTTTTTGAGCAAACAGGGATGCTAGCATTTAGTTGTCCTCTTGTCTTTGCACAACAGGATCATCCTCCTCTGAAGAAGAATATGGAGTACGTGAAGTGACTAGTTCCGATTATGCCAGGATGAAGAAGCCCTGTCTATCTTCTCATCAGAAGTAGCAGTTGAAGGATGGTTACATTACTCCCCACAAGACCAAACTAACTTCAGCTCAGAAGGACTGACAGATCTCCATCTTTTTTGCTGTGATGCGCAAGTACAAAGTTGTTCTAGGATTCTTTCTGATGAGTTCCATTTTTAAAGTGTGCTCTACATGGACCATGTAGGTGCCTGTTTAAACTATCAATTCATAGTACAGTTTGCTTTATACTAATCACTTTTTTCGTATTTGTGCTAATAGGGGTGCTCGGCTTGATTTCAATGGGAACTGCACAAAATGTTCATGAATACATTGAATCATTCATTTCCACCACAAGAAAGGAGGTGCCGATATGTTAAAGGCGTTGCAACATATAAAGGCGAAATCATACAAGCTACGCGCGAATTTGGTTGATTTTGGTAGAACTGCACAAAAAGAATAGCTGGTGTATTTAGCACGAGGTGCCATGTCAATGTCCGAACTGATGGCAAACCCTGCCCATTCCACAATCGTAGGCATTTGATATTTTGGAATGGGAAAACCTTGTCAAAGTTTGCTCATTGATGTACGCAAAACAACACGCATTTGACATTTTGGAATGGGACAACCTTGTCAAAAATTTCCCATTGATGTTAGCAAGAAGACATGCGTTTGATATTTTCGAATGGGACGACCTTTGCTGTCAGCAGCATCGATCAATTTTTCTTAATTGTTTAGTTGTGAAGTAAATATTGGCTCTGACATGTGAATCGCTGAGATGCATAATCATCAATTGTTTTGAATGTTCTCTATGAATTGCTAGGCTTGTGTGTTAGATTGCAATGTACAGGAACGCTAAAAAGCAGCTCAAACTCTTTGTCCTCCCTCTGTTCCTTTTTACTTTGCATATAATATTTATTTCAAGTCAGCTGATTTTACATTGTGAATGTTCATACTTTTTTCTAAAAGATTGGTCAAAGTAGAGATACTTTGACTGCAGACAAAACTTGTATGCAGACTAAAAAGGACCGGATGGAGTACATGTGAAACTGCTCCAAACGAGGTGATCACCCTAGGAATAATCCTAGTATGTATTGTTTTTCATGTTCATCCAATGCCAGTGATACAAGAATTCAAACTAATCGAACTAAATTCATTCATACACAGTCGGATTTCATATAAACATGCCGGATTTCATTACATTTCATACATTCTTCAACTAAAAAGGGGTGCGCTGGAGGTATAATTAATTAACCAAATCTACCCACCTGTGTCTGGCTGAGCTTAACAGAAGCTTATTCTCCAGCGGACTGAGCTTCAGTGACTTAACGGCAGGTGCAGTTGCGTAACTGACATGTGGCCCAGATGCCTGTTGGGCCCACGTGTCAGTGACCCAACTGCACCAGCAGTTAAGTAACTGAAGCAGCGTCCTTCTCCAACATAGCTCTCCGACTCCACGTCGCCGCCAAGAAGTTAATCGGCCGTCAATGGTCAACCCGCCTAGCTTGGCTTCAACCGGAGAGTAGCAGTGGTGGCCTTAATTGGACCCGAGCGGTGGCGACCTACCGTGTTCTACACTTCCTCGTTTTCTGTGTGGCGCGACCTCATTGGCAGCGGGGCGGGGCCTCGATGGAGCCGGCGATGACCTCTGTCTCGTTGCCGGCGGGGCGGCGCCTCGGTAGAGCGGGGGAAATCCTCCCCCTCGTTGCCAACAGGGTGGTGACTCGGCTGAGCCGGCAATGTCCTCTGCCTCATTGTTGGCGGGGCGGGGCCTCGTCGACGCCAGCGGAGCGGGGACTCATCGGAGTCGGCATTGTCCTCTTCCTCGTCCTCGATCTCGCCAAACAGCACCTCGCCCGCTTCATCGTCCTCTTTGTAGGCAGCCGCAGCCTCCGCCACCCGCATGTGGTACCACCAGCGCTCGAGGCGGCCCCGTGGGCGGAGCGGTACGAGTCGAGCAGCGCCTCCTGCTCCGCCCGCTCCACGGTGATCTGCTCCTCCGCCTGCAGGTGCTCCTGGAGGAGATGGTGGTTGTAGGCAGCGTCGGCCTGCGCCTCCCAAAACTGCTCCTGACGCTTCTGCCTCACCATGTCCATGTATTGGGCACGGGCCTCGCCGATGGTCGTGGTGCAATGCACCGGCGAGAATGGCGCGGAGGAGGGGGTTGGCGCCGGATTGTCGACTACCATGTTATCCATTGGGACATCGTCGTCCTCCGGCTGCCTACTGGCCGGCCAGTCGGCAGCAATGGCTGCCATCTCCTTGTGGTCCGTCGTCCGCCCGTCCCGAAGAGCGCTGGAGGGCGAGGAAGCCATGGTGGGCAGTAGTAGTGTGGACAAGAGAAAGAGAATGGAGGCTGATGACTACGGCTATGGCCGGTGCAACAGTTTATATAGCAATGGTGGGCGGCGGAGGGACGGACGTGTGGCGCCGGAGTAGCCGCCTCGGCAACTGCGTATCACTAATGTGGGCGGCAGACGAACGGACGAAACTTGTGTCGTTTGAAGGCGGAGCAATCGCCTGCACCGGGAAGCGGGATGGGCGGCGCTGACCCTTTCGGGCAAAAAGCGCGCGCGGGCGAGGAAGGCGGTCTAGGTGGGCCAGATCATTCAGACTCGTGCTTGGCAGCGGGTCGGTCCAGCAGCCGGACATGCTGGCTTGCCAGCGAGCTCGCCGAGCTGAGCGTCGACAATCAGACGATGGACGTAGCTTCTGACCAGGAGCCGGCGCCATTGTCCAAGCCGGTTCATGCCGTGTTCACCATAGAGCGGGCGCGGGCGCACTTCGATGCCCTAATGGCGGAAGAGCTACCAGCACAGGAGGACCTGTGTTGCAACCTCCGTCTCTTCAACGAGCACTGGTGAACAAGCGGACGACAATGCCGTCGTGGACATGTGGCCCTATGATCATGGCTTCTCGAATGAGCAGCGGGCACTGTATCAGACCATCTGTAAGGCCCGCGAGGCCCTCTTCGTCATCCTTTGAGTTGTTGCGCTCGTCGTGACGCCGCCATCTCGCGTTGTCAACATGGTCAATGGACGTGAGGAATGAGGAGATGACTTTACTTGGAGAGGATGACAGTAGGGACCCACTAGGACCATAGCCACACGTACACAAGTGCCTCCTTATTATATACAACTATAATTTTTTTGCTTCCTCATGGTTTCCTGACATCACGGTCCCACACCATTGTCGACCTATGTAGTCAATAAACAAGAGAATTGCACAAGGAGCAGCAGACAGCTGGGACCAAGCAGCTCGAGCAGTATTTGTGTTTTTGAGGTGTGAGCACTGCAGAGTTTTTCTTGAGCTATGTTTTCATTGTTGTTCAGAGGAGAGCAGGGTATTAACTAGGCGGCTTGTGGCTCGTCTAGCCAAGCCAGATATCCAGCCCAGATATTAATTTTTTTCAAGCTGAAAATGGGTAGCCCAGCTATACTTTTTTTTGAGGAATACCCAGGCAAGGTCAACTTGTTAATCTCCGCCCCACTGGGCTGCAAATCTTTCCAAGGAGGGATGCATTAGGCTTAACAAGAAAATGGGCTTTAAGTAATAATAAATGGGATGTAATTATAAAAACTGGGCAGTAACTATAAAAAAATGCACCAAACACGTAATTAGTTTATTAAATATTATTTTTGGATTTTGAAATTTTTATTTTCATTAATTGTTGCGTGCGCAATGTTTTGTTGAATTTTTACGTAATACAAATTTATATTGAAATTGTATTTAATCTGACTAGAAATTTCGGGATAAAATTATTTCGGATCCCATCAAAATGTGGGAAATTTTATTGAATTCTGTTTTGAACGGTTGGTTGAAATTATTAATCGTTGTCCTAGCTAGAAAATGGGTTATACTTTTAACAAACTGTAAATGTGTTGTAGTAAATTCCATTAGAATTCAAAAATGTGTTGTACATTCTTACAAATCGCAAATGGGCTATAAGTTCACTGCCACACACTTGTGGGCCTACTAAGTTGACGCGTCCCCTAAAAAAGTAAGTTGACGCGTATGCAAGGCTTTGTCAACTTATAGTCAACACACGGTTCTAGCAGCAGTGTCTGTTGGATGTTCATCCAAGGGATGTCATGCTTCTTCTTCAATCTCGGATATTCTAGCTTCAGCCGCCCAAAAAATGATTCCTCCCCCTGACATCCAGGGCGCACCATTTCGGAGGCTGGCCTGTGGGCCTACTAAGTTGACGCGTACCAAGGGCTTGGTCAACTTAGTCAATATAAATGATTCTAGCTGCAGAGACCGTACGATGTCCATCCAACGGCCATAGTGCTTCTTCAACCTCAGGTCTTCTTGCTCCAGCCGGCCAAACCAGCACCGGTGGGACTGCCTGCTCCCGCCTCTCGTGGCCGGCTGTCCTGCCGCACAGGCCGCATCGTCCCACCCTACTCCATTGCTGGCCTGGCCATTCTTCTATTCACCCACACCTCCTTTTATTTTCCGGCGATGGCAGCCGGACCAGTAACCCTCGTACTCCCCACCGCGTGGGCAACCACTGCCGAGTCTTTCCCGGCTCCGTGTCGTTACCTTCCTAGGCCTCGTCATCATCCACCGCCCTAGTGCATTCGGAGCGATGTGGTCAACGTGGTCAACGAACGACATCCACCGGACGTGGACTATGGAGAGGCTGATAGTTGGGTCCACGGCCGCACACAAGGAAATGCCTCCTTATTACGCGCAAAGCAATGATTCCTCCACCTGACAGGAGGGACCCATCGGACGGGCCACCGTATTTCGCAAAAAAACGTTTCCCCTGACTGCTGGGACCCACCAGCTACATCTTCGCACGCAAGGAAGTGCTCCCATATTACGGGGAAAAAACGATTCGCACCCCTCACTGCTGGGACCCACCAGCTACATCTTCGCACGCAAGGAAGTGCCTGACAGTCTGGACCCATCTGGTCGAAGCATACGTAGCGTTGTCATTCTGGTTGCGAACGTGTACGTACATACTGGTCGATGTAGAGGCGCGCACGTGTCGTATTAGAGGCGCGCACGTAGCATGTACACGTACGTACAGCCAGGGTGCAAGAAAGAAAATACGGCCACGTACGTACATATGGGTGAGGTCTCGAACGCCTACTCACGCATACCTACGGCCAGGGCTCGTGTACATGGCTGGGTCGGAACGAAGAAACTGCGTCGTCGTCGTGTTCATAGGGAGCCAACCGGCTAGGTCGGAACGGAATGCGTCGTCGTGTTCATCAGGAGACAACCGTCTTGGACGGAATAGCCAACGGAAACAAGGCCTAGCGTACCACAGAATGGAGGAAACGGCCTTGTGTTCGACCGGCCACGGCCGAAACGGGATCCTGTTCATCGGGAGGGGTCTGGCGTACCGCAAAACGGAGGAAATGGACTTTTCTTGGACCTCCTACGGTGGAAACGGGGTCCTGTTGATCGGGAGGGGTGTGGCGTATCGCAAAACGCAGGAAACGGACTTGCATTGGAGCGCTACGGTCGAAACGGGGGTCCTTTCATCGGGAGGGGTGTGGCGTACCGCAAAACGGGACTCCACGGGATACTGTTCATCTCCACCGTTGACCTCCTCCAGCCTCCATGGGTTACTCTTCATCCATCGTCGACCTCCTCCAACCTCCACCTGCGACTGTTCATCCACGGGCTCCTGTTCATCCAGCCTGCACCGCGCGCTCCTCCACTGGTTACTGTTCAACCAACCCTCTCCACGGGGTCCTGTTCAACCACCCCTCCACGAGCTACTGTTCATCCAGCCCTCCACGAGGTCGTCATCCAGCCTCCACGGGGTCCTGTTCATCCACCCCTCCACTGGCTCGATCGATGGGGTCCTGTTCATCCAGCGGCAACACCACGGTTTCCTATTCATCCTACCCCCCACCAGGAACTGCTCATCAAGCCCCCCCCCACAACAACGCTCACTGTTCATCCACAGGCAGCAGGTTCGATCAGCTTCAGTTCGCAGCAGTAGTAAAGGAATCGCTCGATCGGGTTCAGTTAACAGCCATCGATCGATCTCTCGGGTTCAGTAACGTGTAGCCTGCAGTAGTGCAATCGCTCGGGTTCAGTTAGAGCCCAAAGCCTCGCTCGGGTTCAGTTAGAGCGCAACGCCTCGCACACGCCCGTACGTGTATGAGAGAAACGTGCATCGCTCGACCCTGACCACCCACCGTAACCGGGAACTCCCCGATATTTTCCTCGCCCTCGCTTCTACCATGATTTTTTCTGCCATGGACGGCCCAAAGAATGTCATGCAGCTGCGTCTCCGGCCCGCCCAGGATGAAAATCCCATTTTCTGTCATGATTTTTTTGTCATAGAAGTAGGAGCCCACCACATCTATGATGATACCGGGTTTTGTCACAATTATCATCATAGAAGTGTCATAAGCATGACAGGAAAAAAATTCGTTCGGCCCAAAATGTCACGGATGTGTCTTTTTCTGTAGTGCTCCCACTTGCCTTTCGAACCGGATCCAGACATGGCTGGAGAAGCTGGTGGTGGTGGAAAAGATTGAGGCTTGGGCGCTGAAGCTCGAAGCTGGGAAAACAGGAGAAGGAAGAAGGAGTGGGGAAAAGAGGGAATCATTATCCTCTTATATAGGCAATGAATATCAAACGCTCTCCTCGAGCCTTAAAACTCGCCTATTCCCAAGGGGTCATGCAAATGACACAGTTGGATTACCCAAAACCGTATTGATGAGGATCCCGTGATAAGCGGACACAATCTCTATTTTGACAGGACGTGTCTATTGAGGCTGTGCCTCGAAATGTGGAGCGGGAGGCGAAAAAACTGTTGGAAATAGTAAAGGGGCCCGACATGACGTTGCGCCGAAAAGTTGTCAGTTGGTAGACATTATTTTGATTAAGTATTTTGCCTTCGTGGTTGAGGGTTGTGACTATCATGTTTGGGTTTCGATTACCAGGGAGCGAATACGCTTGACCTAGTTCACGATGAGTTGTTTCTTGAGTTAACTCGCCGCCGAGTCACCCGTTTATATACAGGTTGATGCCCGGCGGCTTACAGAGTCCGGTCGGCTCACACAAACATGACCGGCTCGGTTTCTACTAAGCTTGCCTTATAATACAAGTTAAACATATGGTGGTTCATCCCTTTGGGCCTCAAGTCGCAACTGGGTCTTGGGCCTTCAACAAGCTTGCTTCATGACCCGCCATCTTCATCTTTAAGTCACCTACGGCATGAACTGGCCCCTCCTGGTGAAGGAAATATGCCCTAGAGGCAATAATAAAGTTATTATTTATTTCCTTATATCATGATAAATGTTTATTATTCATGCTAGAATTATATTAACTGGAAACATAATACATGTGTGAATACATAGACAAACAGAGTGTCACTAGTATGCCTCTACTTGACTAGCTCATTAATCAAAGATGGTTGAGTTTCCTAGCCATAGACATGACTTGTCATTTGATTAACGGGATCACATCATTAGGAGAATGATGTGATTGA
Organism: Aegilops umbellulata; assembly: GCA_032464435.1. Classification (NCBI taxonomy): domain Eukaryota; kingdom Viridiplantae; phylum Streptophyta; class Magnoliopsida; order Poales; family Poaceae; genus Aegilops; species Aegilops umbellulata. The sequence continues at coordinate 478,323,375 of CP136055.1, forward strand.
CTTGACCCATCCCGTTAGCTTAGCACCCGATCGTTTAGTATGTTGCTATTGTTTTCTTCATGACTTATACATGTTCCTATGACTATGAGATTATGCAACTCCCGTTTACCGGAGGAACACTTTGTGTGCTACCAAACGTCACAACGTAACTGGGTGATTATAAAGGTGCTCTACAGGTGTCTCCGAAGGTACTTGTTGGGTTGGCGTATTTCGAGATTAGGATTTGTCACTCTGATTATCGGAGAGGTATCTCTGGGCCCTCTCGGTAATGCACATCACTTAAACCTTGCAAGCATTGCAACTAATGAGTTAGTTGCGAGACGATGTATTACAGAACGAGTAAAGAGACTTGCCGGTAACGAGATTGAACTAGGTATTGAGATACCGACGATCGAATCTCGGGCAAGTAACATACCGATGACAAAGGGAACAACGTATGTTGTTATGCGGTCTGCCCGATAAAGATCTTCGTAGAATATGTGGGAGCCAATATCAGCATCCAAGTTCCGCTATTGGTTATTGACCGGATACGTGTCTCGGTCATGTCTAGATTGTTCTCAAACCCGTAGGGTCCTTACGCTTAACGTTACGATGACAGTTTCATTATGAGTTTATATATTTTGATGTACCAAAGGTTGTTCGGAGTCCCGGATGTGATCACGGACATGACGAGGAGTCTCAAAATGGTCGAGACATAAAGATCGATATATTGGACGACTATATTCGGACACCGGAAGTGTACCGGTGATTTCGTAGAAAACCGGAGTGCTAGAAGGGTTACCGGAACCCCCCGGGGAAGTATTGGGCCTTAGTGGACCTAAGGGGAGAGAGAGGGCAGCAGCCTAGGAGGTGGCGCGCCCCCTCCCATGGGGAGTCCGAATTGGACTAGGGGAGGGGGGCGCGGCCCCTCTTTGCCTCTCCCTCTCCCTCTCTTTCCTTCCCCCTTCTCTCTTCCTAGTTGGACTAGGAAAGGGGAGTCCTACTCCTACTAGGAGGAGGACTCCCCCCTCCTTGACGCGCCCCAAGGGCCGGCCGGCCTCCCCCCTTGCTCCTTTATATACGGGGGCAGGGGGCACTTCTAGACACACAAGTTGAACTTCGTGATCGTTCTCTTAGCCGTGTGTGGTGCCCCCCTCCACTGTAATCCCCGATAATATTGTAGCGGTGCTTAGGCGAAGCCTTGCGACGGTAGAACATCAAGATCGTCACCACGCTGTCATGCTGACGAAACTCATCCCCGACACTTTGCTGGATCGGAGTCCGGGGATCGTCATCGAGCTGAACGTGTGCTAGAACTCGGAGGTGTCGTAGTTTCGGTGCTTGATCGGTCGGGCCGTGAAGACGTACGACTACATCAACCGTGTTGTCATAACGCTTCCGCTATCGGTCTACGAGGGTACGTAGACAACACTCTCCCCTCTCGTTGCCATACATCACCATGATCTTGCGTGTGCATAGGAATTTTTTTTAAATTACTACGTTCCCCAACACCTGGGCGGGTCATACCTAATAATTATATCCCCAACATTAGGCCCCATGTTGATTTGAACTTGTTCACATCAATCTGCATCGCTTTGATTTAACAGAATCCTCATCATCGATTCTTTTACTAATTTGATTTAACCCGCCATGACATCACATCTCAGAATCGTGTCGACCCGCCATGACGTCATCACGCATTAAAGTCACACAAAGCCTAGAATATCTCAACAGATCCTTATCTTAATGGGCCTCCCAAAAATCGAGGCGTCCATATAGCCACATAACCATTTTTTGGCCTCCTCGATTCCCGTGCATGCCATATATCCACCTCCTTATAAATAGGGACAGGGGTCCCCTGTTCGCACTTTACCCATTGGCTCTGCATCTTCTTCTCTGCAGCGCCTCTACAGACCCGAGCTCTGCCGCCGTCGTCTTCCTCCAGCGTCCTCAACTTCGGCCGCTGCATCGACCTGAACGGACCAGAGAACTGTGGCGCATCCCCGCTGCACATCAACGCCAGTGAGTATCCACTTTTCCCCGTAGTAGATTCGTATTAGGGTTTCCACCGTTCATCGGTGTTCTTCTTTTTCCTCTTTAGATCGCATAGTTGGATATGAACACAGTGCCAATGTTACGCGGTAGTAGTTTTAGCATTCGTTTCCAACAATAGGAAACACCTTCTCTATACAAAATCTCATCTGAGCATACGAGTTCTTCTGCTGCTGCCACCTCAGGTTTACAACTTATTTTATTTTCTGAACTGCTGCAGATCCAAAAACGTAGAACCAATCTGCGAAACCTGTTTGTCCATCACTTAGCAAAAATTCCACTTACAAATCTGTCATACTGATACGTGCAGGCGGTTTACACGATAACCCGTAACCCGCCATATAGCATTAGTCACCTTGTTAAGTCGCCGGTATATGTTCACAATATGCATGACCCGGCCTTATATTCCAGTTTAACCATGCTGACCTTCATAGCACATTTTCTTGCGCTTATAAACTGGTTTGGTATAACACAAATACTTTTTAATCACTGGCCAGCTTAACAGCAGAACCTTAAACCGGCAATATCTTTCTTTTTAGGCTTTCATCAAAAAATGACCAAGACTGTTGATACGTCTCCAACGTATCTATAATTTTTGATTGCTTCATGCTATATTATATTCTGTTCTGGATGATTAATGGGCTTTGTTATACACTTTTATATTATTTTTGGGACTAACCTATTAACCGGAGGCCCAGCCCAAATTGCAGTTTTTTTCCTATTTCAGAGTTTCGCAGAAAAAGAATATCAAACGGAGTCCAAACAGAATGAAACCTTCGGGGGAGTTATTTTTGGAACGGAAGCAATCCAGAAGACTTGGGGTGTACGTAAGGGAAGCAACGGAAGGCACGAGGCAGGGGGGCGCCCATCCCCCTGGGCACACCCTCCACCCTCGTGGGCCCCTCCTGGCTCCCCTGACATATTTCTTCCTCCTATATATACCAATATACCCTAAAACCATCGGGGAACAGAGTAGATCGGGAGTTCCACCGTCGCAAGCCTCTGTAGCCCCCAAAAACCAATCAGGACCCTGCTCCAGCACCCTGCCGGGGGGGATCCCTCACCGGTGGCCATCTTCATCATCCTGGCGCTCTCCATGATGAGGAGGGAGTAGATCACCCTCGGGGCTGAGGGTATGTACCAGTAGCTATGTGTTTGATCTCTCTCTCTCTCTCTCTCTCTCTCTCTCTCTCTCTCGTGTTCTTGAGATGATACGATCTTGATGTATTGCGAGCTTTGCTATTATAGTTGGATCTTATGATGTTTCTCCCCCTCTTCTCTCTTGTAATGGATTGAGTTTTCCCTTTGAAGTGATCTTATCAGATTGAGTCTTTAAGGATTTGAGAACACTTGATGTATGTCTTGTCGTGCTTATCTGTGGTGACAATGGGATATCACGTGATCCACTTGATGTATGTTTTGGTGATCAACTTGCGGGTTCCGCCCATGAACCTTTGCATAGGGGTTGGCACATGTTTTCGTCTTGACTCTCCGGTAGAACCTTTGGGGCACTCTTTGAAGTACTTTGTGTTGGTTTAATAGATGAATATAAGATTGTCTGATGCATATCGTATAATCATGCCCATGGATACTTGAGGTGACATTGGAGTACCTAGGTGACATTAGGGTTTTGATTGATTTGTGTCTTAAGGTGTTGTTCTAGTACGAACTCTATAATAGATCGATCCGAAAGAATAACTTTGAGGTGGTTTCGTACCCTACCATAATATCTTCGTTTGTTCTCCGCTATTAGTGACTTTGGAGTGACTCTTTGTTGCATGTTGAGGGATAGTTATGTGATCCAATTATGTTATTATAGTTGAGAGAACTTGCACTAGTGAAAGTATGAACCCTAGGCCTTGTTTCCTAGCATTGCAATACCGTTTGTGCTCACTTTTATCATTAGTTACCTTGCTGTTTTCCTATTTTCAGATTACAAAAACCTATATCTACCATCCATATTGCACTTGTATCACCATCTCTTCGCCGAACTAGTGCACCTATATAATTTACCATTGTATTGGGTGTGTTGGGGACACAAGTGACTCTTTGTTATTTGGTTTCAGGGTTGCTTGAGAGAGACCATCTTCAACCTACGCCTCCCATGGATTGATAAACCTTAGGTCATCCACTTGAGGGAAATTTGCTAATTTCCTACAAACCTCTGCACTTGGAGGCCCAGCAACGTCTAGAAGAAGAAGGTTATGTAGTAGACATCAAGCTCTTTTCTGGCGCCGTTGCCGGTAAGGTGAGTGCTTGAAGGTATATCTTTAGATCTTGCAATCGAATCTTTTTGTTTCTTGTTTTAGCACTAGTTTAGTTTATAAAAGAAAACTACAAAAAAATGGAAGTGAGTTTGCCTCATACGCTTCATCTTTTTAATATCCTTCGTAAGTATGATGAAAAGGAAAACTGTGCTCAAGTGCTAGAAGAAGAAGTCTATAAAATGTTTGGCACTAAATCTTTGAATGATGAGCATGCTTGCAATGTTGTTAGTATGAACTCTTTGAATATCCATAGTACTAATGATGATTGCACTAGTTATGATGAAAATGTCTCCTATAAACATGTCAATTTTTGTGGAGTGCATTGGGTTTGCAATTACACACCAAATAGGGAAGATAGATATTGCAAGAGGCATAAGCATTTAGAAACTAAATTGTTGCAAGAAAGGCTAGATGTTTGTGCTGAAATTTTAAATTTTCTTAGCCGTACTTGTGAACTTTGCAATGAACGGGGTCATTTAACTATCCGATGCAAATTGTTTCATTGACTATAAACAGTAGGGTAAAACCCCACTGCAATTTTTATTAAATAAAGTAAGGTAACAAAGAGTACTGAAAGGCTTGAGGTAAGCCTAAAAAGGAAGAAAAAAGGAAAAAAGAAAACTACAAAGTGGGAAACAACAACAAAAAAAGAAAGAAGAAACAAAAAAGAAAAGCTAGACTATCCCAAAAACAAAAATAAAAATTACAACAAGGAGTCAAGCCAATCTACAAATTGCCTCTCATGCTTCTTCCTCATTCTAAATTTAAGAAGCTTCAGTTACTCTAGAAATATAAACTTCCACCCTTGGAAAGAAGGTGCAATATTCTCAAAGATCTTGTTGTTTCTGGTGACCCAGATGGCCCAGGCTCCTAGAATGATTATCTCCATATAGAATGGGTACCTTAGCTTTTCTTTGAGGTCTTGGAATGCCTCTAACACCGACAGGTTTGGAGCTCTTGTTGGACAGATGAAGTCCCAGCATTGTTGGACAAATGGACAGCCCCAAAAGAGGTGGTGCAGAGTTTCTTCTTGTTGACATCCTCCCACAGCACAATTGTACTCCTCCAACACAAAGTTCTTTCTTCTAAGTAAGTTTCTGGTGTTGACTCGATCATGAAGAAGTTGCCAGAAAAAGACTTTATGTTTTGGTTGGCATGAACTCTGCCAGATCCAATTGAAATGTGGGGGAGTCTGTTTGTGACCAATTAAGACTTTATATGCTTTGATGGAGGAGTAGTGACCAGACCCCCAAATATAGCTCCATGTGTCCAAAGAATCCAAATGCTCAGATTGCCTCATGGCAATACAAATATCTTCCATTTGTAAGAATTCCTCATAAGCCTCAGTAGTTAAGGGGAGGAAAAATAAATCATGCAGATATTCAGTCTGTAATACTTGTTGAACATTCAGCTGGGGGTTTGTAACAAAAGAGAACAAGTGAGGGAATTGATGTTTCAGAATCGCTTGGCTCCATAGATCATCCCAGAAGAAAGCACTGACCCCATCACCCACATTACATCTTGCAATAGCCTGGTATTGATCAATATGGGCTAAGTTTGATTTCCACCAAAATGATCCTATCATGTTGTCCCCTGGTAATTTTCCATCACTATAGTATGATTCCCAAATCAAGTTGACCCAGGGAATATCATGTCTGTTGTAAAATTTGTGAAGATTTTTCATGAGCAGGGTTTTGTTATGTGTAAAGATATCTAGAACCCCTAAGCCTCCCTTCTTTTGGTCTACATACTGTAGTCCATGCCACCAGGGCAGGCCTTTTGTCTTCCATATCAGGCCCTCTCCAAAGACAGTGTCTCAAGTATTTAATAATCTGCTTTTTTATAGTAACAGGAATGTCCAAACAGCACATGAAGAAGACTGATAGAGATGTCATGACTGACTTTACCAACAGTAACTTTCCAGCTTGTGTCATGAAGATAGAGATCCCAGCCACTCTTTTTGCAATCCTGTTAACTAAAGGGAGACATTGTTCTACACTTGGTTTGTATATTCCCAGGGGCATGCCAAGGTAGGTAAATGGGAATTGTCCTCTAGCACACTTCAAAGTGTTTGTAGATGCAAATTGTTTCATGATCTAATCGTGTCCAAAAATTGTGATGACTTGATTTCCCTTGCACATTATAATGAACTTAGTTTGCTTATGGGTTACGAAGAAATGAAACGTACAACTAAGAATCTTCCAGAATTTACCCGTTATAAACTTCTTGATTTTCATCTAGAGAAAATTTATATGTATTGTGCGGTGAATTGCATTGAAAACCCTTACATTGCCAATTACATAAAGACAAGAACACAAATAGAAGATGAACAGAATACTAATGAAAGGTAAGAGACTTCCCAATATCCTCCTATTATTTCTTACTAGTACAAATGCCCGTGCGTTGCACCGGGCAATAAAAGGGGCACAACCTGATTCATGTGTCATTGTGCAACTTTTTTATATCCAATTTTAATAAATGTTTATAATAAGGTTAAACATGGAAATATCCTTATTTTAATAAAAGTTAATGTTTTCATACCGCTTCAACTCATCAACCGTGCTACACTCTTCAACTTCAATACACAAAATGACTTGTGTAGACATGGTTATAATCTCAAGGAATTGATAGACTCTGCTTGACCTATGTTTATGAATCATGCACATTGCCTTTATCCATCCAATATATGTTTGTTCATGACCTAAAATGGTGAAATCAAACCAGACAGAACTGTACATGGTTACGAATTAAATCATACTCCGCTCAAGCAACCTAAACTCGGCCTTGACTCAGTGGAGTGGTGAGATGCTAGGACACGGGGATCCAACATTGTTGGAGGAGCGCCGAGGACAATGGCCTGCTTTACGCGATACTTCGAGTCCTCCTCATGAGTCGATGGCGAGTGCGGGAGTCAGGCTTCTCCCTGCCAGCACGACTCGTCACCAGCCTATAATTCCACTACTTTTTATTTTTGATCTTTTAACCTATAAATTCCCTACCTTCCACTAACTTGCATATTTTGTAATGTTTCTTATTTTATTTTATGCATTTTTATTTCATCATGCCATTTATAATGCTTCACACCAAATTAAAAACTATGAACTTTTTCAGAAAATCATTTGATCTTTCCTTCCATTTTATACAATTGCTTCTCCAAATTCCTTTTTGAGCTTTTCAAAAAATCAAATGCCTTTTTATACTTCAAGTTTTGTCCCCAAACTTTCCCAATCACCATTTTAATACTTTACCAAGGTCCACCAAAATTTTCAATTTATTTGGACACTTCTAAAACCTTGTCATGGTTCTAACCTATTTGAATAAATTCAAATGTGTTTGAATTTAAACCTTGTATTGCCCACTTCTAATTTTCTTGGAAGAAGCACATTTTTGCGAGTCCAGGAAAAAAAGCACCTTGCCAAAACCCCATTCCTAATCCTCTATCATTTCTACTCTTTATCTATTTATATTTAATAAACAGAGAAAATGTGAGAATTAGGAGAGAGAGAGAGAGAGAGAGAGAGAGAGAGCAGTATCTAAACCGGCCGCCCATTCGGCCTAAGGTCCAGCCCAGCCAGACCCACCTTAACGTAACCTAGCAATCCAATATGTTACCCCTCAAAAAAAGCAATCCAATCTGTTCTGGAAAAAAAAGCAATCCAATCGATTCCTTGGACAGCCTCGATTCCTTTCTCCCACCTCGCGCCGTCAGGGGAGGCGCCCCAAACACGCACCCGATCCCCGGCATTGGCCGGTTCCGCCCCACCCCTGCGAGGTTGCACCGCCGCCGGCCTCGCTCTTCCTCGCCTCACCTCAATGCTCCTCCTCTCCTGCTTCATCGCGGCACCATGGCCGAGCCGCTCGCCTCCGTCCCCATGACGCGCATGGCCACCATCACCGCGGCTATACCCTGCACCGCGCCACCGCAGCCTCGTCTGACCTCATGTCGCCACACCGCCCCTCCTTTCTCACTTCTCTCCCTCACCTCCCTGCCCCATTTCTGCCCAAGACCCGCGGATGCCATGGATCCGTCCGGGAAGCCGCGCTCCGGCCTTCCTCGTCGTCACCGGCGCCCCGGCTCGCCACCCGTCTCCGGATCAGCCTCCCCAGCCCCCGTCGTGCACGTATTCGGCCCCTGCAAGCTTCAGCCGTCGTCGACGTTCTGCATCAAGCAGCCCCAAAACGAGAGCAACGCAGGGTTGAATACTCAAAACCACATGGTTCTTTTTATAAAAACGAAACGTTTTCTCATAAATATCCACTTTAAAAAGTACCGCGGGTTCAATTACTGAAAAACACATGGGCTATTTTGCAAAAGTTGCGCGACGGTGTACCCGAGAGGCTCAACCCGTGCTTTATTATTACTCGTACAAATGCCCGTGCGTTGCACCGGGCAATAAAAGGGGCACAACCTGCTTCATGTGTCATTGTGCACCTTTTTTATATCCAATTTTCATAAATGTTGATAATAAGGTTAAACATGGAAATATCCTTATTTTTAATAAAAGTTAATGTTTTCATACCGCTTCAACTCATCAACCGTGCTACACTCTTCAACTTCAATACACAAAATGACTTGTGTAGACATGGTTATAATCTCAAGGAATTGATAGACTCTGCTTGACCTATGTTTATGAATCATGCACATTGCCTTTATCCATCCAATACATGTTTGTTCATGACCTAAAATGGTGAAATCAAACCAGACAGAACTGTACATGGTTACGGATTAAATCATACTCCGCTCAAGCAACCTAAACTCGGCCTTGACTCAGTGGAGTGGTGAGTTGCTAGGACACGGGGATCCAACATTATTGGAGGAGCTCCGAGGACAATGGCCTGCTTTATGCGATACTTCGAGTCCTCCGCATGAGTCGATGATGAGAGAGGGAGGCAGGCTTCTCCCTGCCAGCACGACTCGTCACCTGCCTATAATTCCACCGTTTTTTATTTTTGATCTTTTAACCTATAAATTCCCTACCTTCCACTAACTTGCATATTTTATAATGTTTCTTATTTTATTTTATGCATTTTCATTTCATCATGCCATTTATAATGCTTCACACCAAATTAAAAACTATGAACTTTTTCATAAAATCATTTGATCTTTCCTTCCATTTTATACAATTGCTTTTCCAAATTCCTTTTTGAGCTTTTCAAAAAATCAAATGCCTTTTTATACTTCAAGTTTTGTCCCCAAACTTTCCCAATCACCAATTTAATACTTTACCAAGGTCCACCAAAATTTTCAATTTATTTGGACACTTCTAAAACCTTGTCATAGTTCTAACCTATTTGAATAAATTCAAATGTGTTTGAATTTAAACCTTGTATTGCCCACTTCTAATTTTCTTGGAAGAAGCACATTTTTGCGAGTCCAGGAAAAATAGCACCTTGCCAAAACCCCATTCCTAATCCTCTCTCCTTTCTACTCTTTATCTATTTATATTTAATAAACAGAGAAAATGTGAGAATTAGGAGAGAGAGAGAGAGAGAGAGAGAGAGAGCAGTATCTAAACCGGCCGCCCATTCGGCCTAAGGTCCAGCCCAGCCACACCCACCTTAACGTAACCTAGCAATCCAATCTGTTACCCCTCAAAAAAAGCAATCCAATCTATTCTGGAAAAAAAAAGCAATCCAATCGATTCCTTGGACAGCCTCGATTCCTTTCTCCCACCTCGCGCCGTCAGGGGAGGCGCCCCAAGCGCGCACCCGATCCCCGGCATTGGCCGGTTCCGCCCCACCCCTGCGAGGTTGCACCGCCGCCGGCCTCGCTCTTCCTCGCCTCACCTCAATGCTCCTCCTCTCCTGCTTCATCGCGGCACCATGGCCGAGCCGCTCGCCTCCGTCCCCATGACGCGCATGGCCACCATCACCGCGGCTGTACCCTGCACCGCGCCACCGTAGCCTCGTCTGACCTCATGTCGCCGCACCACCCCTCCTTTCTCACTTCTCTCCCTCACCTCCCTGTCCCATTTCTGCCCAAGACCCGCGGATGCCATGGATCCGTCCGGGAAGCCGCGCTCCGGCCTTCCTCGTCGTCACCGGCGACCCCCGGCTCGCCACCCGTCTCCGGATTAGCCTCCCCAGCCCCCGTAGTGCACGTATTCGGCCCCTGCAAGCTTCAGCCATCGCCGACGTTCTGCATCAAGCAGCCCCAAAACGAGAGCAACGCTGGGTTGAATACTCAAAACCACATGGTTCTTTTTATAAAAACGTAACGTTTTCTCACAAATATCCACTTTAAAAAGTACCGCGGGTTCAATTACCGAAAAACACATGGGCTATTTTGCAAAAGGTGCGCGACGGTGTACCCGAGAGGCTCAACCCATGCTTTATTATTATTACTAGCACAAATGCCCGTGCGTTGCAGCGGGAGAAAAATGACGGGCTGCTAATGAAAAAAACGATGGACCAATTGAGAGTAGGGTTCTTCGGGACGCCGGTACGGGATATGTCATATTTATTCTCGTTGTCCCAAGTCCTAACCTAAATCTGACCATAGGCTCCTATATTTTCAGAAATATTGTGCATCATATGAGCTGTGGTATTATTTGAATCTTGGTGCAAAAATTCAGACCAATGTATTCTACCTGCTGTTGCTTCTCAGCTTCAACATCATTTGAGCTAGGAAAATTGAGCGTTGTTACCATGGTTAAAAAATTACACCGACTGAAGAAATAGCAATGCAATGTACAACAGATTGGACAAAATCTAAATTTATACATATACTTATCATTCATTGTGATATATGTGCTGAAGTTACCTGTATCAACACAGAAAGAAACAAATAAAACAAAATGACATAGTACCACATGTCTTCCCATGCACATGATATGCCAATGCATTTGTTCCACGTAGGAATGTTGATGCATTTGAGGGTACATATGTCATGTGAAACAACAGTCAAACTTTTTTAGGAAAAAATGGGACCTTTAAAAAGCTTACACTGATTTTACCTTTTTTGCGTTGTGCAATAGATCCAAACAACAGTATTTTCTGCATCCTTTCAAAATTAATAGGTTTTATTGCTATTTCTGTCAAATTTGAATATAGATGCTAGTGTAGTATAACTATCACTCAAACATTTGGCTATGTGTAAGGCGAAACCTGATCGAGTTACATGGTTTAATTTAGCAACTGAATTACAATGAGCAATCTCTGTTCCTCCAAATCTCTTGATTTTTCCGTAACACTCTAATTTCACGCCAGGGAGGTGGCGAGCTGCGGGGTATAGAAACTGAGAGAGGCGAGTTGTGGTGTGCAATGGTCATCTGGGGACAGTGGTTGATAAGTGGGGGGCGCCGCATGGGGTGGTGACTAAGGGGCAGGCACCCGGAGGGTGGGCAACCTTGGAGAAGTAGGCGGGATAGGGGCATAGGCAGCAGAGGCATGTTTGTGAGGGGCAATGGTGGAAAACCATTTGGGTGGAGGTGGGGGCTATAAAATGAAGAACGGGGAGGAGAAGATGGGGCGGCTGGAGCGCCGCCATCGTGGTCGGTGAACCACCGCCCTGCCGCTGCGCGACGTCGTCAACCGATGCCCTCTGAGAGCCGCGAGTTCAAAATAGACATGAGCAAATATGCAACTTTGCAGTGTATTTTTTCTCTAAATAAAAGGGTGGTTGTACGGTGAATTTCCTGAAAGAATTTGAATGTGAATCTGAATGTACAGAGAAACAAGTACATGAGCTAAGCATCTTGACTTGATCTTCGGCCAGATGTGCAAGCAGCACAAGCATGCGACAACACACAAAACACACATACATAGAACAATTTTTATGGACACATGAAGACTCCAAAATGCTTCTAAATTTTAGGAATAAACATATTTCCCTCATGCCACTTATTAACATGACATTTCTGGGAGTGAAATGAGACACCAATTAAGGGAAAAAGAAATAAAGATAGATATGTCATATCTGACAGATAAAAGTGTTGAACATCTTGTTAACGTGGAAGCCAAGATAAGGTATCTAACTGGCTAACTATATGGAGGGAACATAGTAAAGACTAAAGATAATCAATACAAATGTTGTTCAACCATAGCTTATGAGGAAACAAGATCTAGTATTTTGCATAGCATGAAAATATTAGTCAGAATATCTGTACAAATACATGTAAACCTGAAGGAAACACATTTGTCTAACTAAAATAAGACAAAGAAGAGATGCTTACTGTAATTGCGTTCCCAACCAAGTGAAATACTACGCCTTGCATGCCTATGAGCTCATCAAAACGCACATCCTCGACACCATCCATGTCATCTAGACCATCTAACATATGCTCAACTTGGCCTATTAGAGTTATTTGGATGTTTGTCAGAAAGCTTCTTCACCCAGCTAGCAAGTCTTCAAATCAAGCATGCAAATGTAGATTCTTTTCCTTTACAACATTTCATGCATGATCAATAATCAATAGTCCGATGATCTGCTTGCCAAAAATCAAATATCGAAATTAATCGCAGGTTAATTAAGCAGTGTAGGAGTAAAGCAACAGACCTATCAGTTACACAAATCGTTTCAGGTTTTCAACCACAGAAGTGTACAGAAAACATCAGAGATCTCCAGACAAATTGTCATTGGTAAGTCGCTCGGTCTACCATATGTTTAACACTAACTACTTCTTTCTGCGCCAAAAAGAAAAACAGTAAATGCAATTCTGAATTTCAAAGCTCGTATACTGATCCAAACTTGCAAATAGATATTTGATCTATAGGAAACACATTACCACGAACACTAATAACTGGCACAGATCATTCCGAGCGCAACATTTTCTGATATATAAGATGTACATGAGAAAAATTCCCCACCGCATTATCTAACCACGTATAAGACACTACTCCAGACCATCAGTTACAGAAAGTAAATTTTGCAAAACTATTCGTACATACTTAGTCTTGACACAGGATTCATTAGTCATATAAATAGGAATTTTCAGGTTGGGATAGGGCGTAACTAAAAAGCAGATGAGATGTTAGCTTGGCTTCAACAACCATGAAGATATATCAGGAAATTGCAAGGTTTCCTTCAGTGAATACCTAAGTGCAGAACCGACAGATGGAGTTACGATAAAGTCTGGACCAGGGGCGAACGACGGGTGGTGTGCCGGCAGCTCGATCCCCTCCTCCTTCCCTTGTGAGCTACACCAGGAGAGGAGCGTCGTGCCCCTCGAGCGTCTGCGTGTCCCGCCCGGCAGTGGCTTTGACGCCAGCGAAGTCCTCGCACCTCGGGAGAGTGGAGACAGAGATATCAAGGAGAGCCAGTGGTATACTTGGTCCTTGCACACGGCAGCGCGAGGCGATGGCAGAGATGCTAGGGGAGTCGCGCGGTGGCGAGGTTAGTCGCCTCGGCGGGGTCCTCTCCCACGATCAGGACGTCCACCGGCGCTCCATCGTGAATATCGGCGGGCGCCGTGCTCCAAGGAGACTGTGGCTAGGGCTCCGTCAAGGCTATTTACCGGCGGGGGAGGACTACAACGACGATTGGGGACGGAAAATGGTGGCGAGGGCTGCCGGAAGCGACGGCATGGCGGCGCGGCGGCGAAGGAAACCCTACCGTCGGGGCGTCTCGCGTCCTCGTATGGGGGAGAGAGGGCCTCTGCAATCCTTTTTTTCCGACTTAATAACAGACAAAAGCTTGTGTAGTGTGGGTTGATTATCCACAAAAGCAGGGTCTTTTATGCAAACTGCAGCGACGGTGAACCCGACAAACTCAATCCGTGCTTTATTATTAGGGAAGGGATAGATGATGAATCAGGTAATGAGGCGGAGCCTTCTATTCAACCAATCTCATTAATAAGGAGCTCCAAAAAGAGGATTGAACCCACACATGATATGGTGAAGAAGAAGAAAAGAAAAAGTAAGAGAGGTAAAAAGATATCTCTCTCAAATAATGTTGCTCCTATTATTGTTGTGCCTTATGAAAATGAATCAAAAATAATTGTGGAAAATGATGCACCTGATGATGATCTCGTTATACTATTGCTTGTTGTGATGATTATGATTGGGAAGATAATGATACTTCTTATGATCTTGAAGATCTTTTTGGCACTTGCTTGGAAGAATATGATAATTGCTATACTATTGGTGCTATCCATACTATTAATGATGAAAGTGATTATGCTTATGATATGAAAAGGCCCAAGCTTGGGGGTGGTATGTTTGATGAAGATGATGTTTTTGAGAATATATTTGCGGCAATTAATGTTTGTCCCAAGCTTGGGATGCTACGTTTAATAAAGATGATATTTTTAGCCTCCCAAGTTTTGATATGCAAATTTATAATGATGATAGCACGCCTCCTACTTATGATGATTATATTGCTGAAAGTGGGTTTGGAAGAGTGTCAACTTTAGGAAGTAATAATCCCACTATTTTGGAGGATGTTGAATCTTATAATAATTATGAAAGTGGATTTGGAGAGGTCATGACTTTATTTAGTGATGAATCCACTATTTCAAAAAAGGTTTCAATTGATTATGATGAGGACAAAGTTGCTACTTATGATGATTATTGTGATGACACTTATGCTATAAAAAGTAGTGACGATTATAATTATAAAACTTGTCATGATTACGATTACCCTTTTTCTGAATATTACTCTTTTAATGTGGAAACAATTTATAATATTCGAGTCTCTTATGATACTCCCACTATTCCGAATAAGAATAAATTTGCTTATGTGGAGAGTAATAAAAATTCTATGCTTGTAGATCGTGAAAAGAATGCTTTATGTGATGGTTATATTGTTCAATTCATTCATGATGCTACTGAAAATTATCATGAGGGAGGAATATATGCTTGTAGGAATTTCAATAATATCAAGTTTCCTCTCTATGTGCTTAAAATCCTGAAGTTATGCTTGTTTTGCCTTCCTATGCTAGTTGATTATTGTTCCCATAAGTTGTTTGCTCACAAAATCCCTATGCATAAGAAGTGGGTTAGACTTAAATGTGCTAGTCATATTCTTCATGATGCTATCTTTATGTTTCAATTCTTATCTTTTATGCGAGCATCATTGAAATCATCATGCCTAGCTAGGGGCGTTAAACGATAGCGTTTGTTGGGAGGCAACCCAATTTTATTTTAGTTTCTTGCTTTTGGGTTCTCTTTAGGAATAAATAATCCATCTATCCTATGTTTAGATGTGGTTTTATGTTTTAATTAGTGTTTGTGCCAAGTAGAACCTTTGGGAAGACTTGGGTGAAGTCTTTATGATCATGCTGTAAAAAACAGAAACTTTAGGGCTCATGAGATTAGCTAAAACTTTTTACTGGAGAGTGATACTTAGTTGATTATTTTTCAAGATGATTACTAGACAAATTCCTCAGGTTCACCAACTTATTTCAGAATTTTTGGAGTTCCATAATTATACGTTAGTTACAGATTACTACATACTGTTCTGTTTTTGACAGATTCTATTTTTAGTGTGTTGTTTGCTTATTTTGATGAATCTATGGCTAGTAAAAGAGTTTATAAACTATAGAGAAGTTGGAATACAGTAGGTTTAACACCAATTTAAATAAATAATGAGTTAATTACAGTACCATGAAGTGGTGTTTTGTTTTCTTTCGCTAACGGAGCTTACGAGTTTTCTGTTAAGTTTTGTGTTGTGAAGTTTTCAAGTCTTGGGTAAAGATTCGATGGACTATGGAATAAGGAGTGGCAAGAGCCTAATCTTGGGGATGCCCAAGGCACCCCAAGGTAATATTCAAGGAAAACCAAGAGCCTAAGCTTGGGGATGCCCCGGATGGCATCCCCTCTTTCATCTTCGTTCATCGGTAACTTTACTTGGAGCTATATTTTTATTCACCACATGATATGTGTTTTACTTGGAGCGTCATGTCATTTTATTTTGGTTTGCTTGATGTTTGAATAAAATACCAATATCTGAAATTATTAAATGGGAGAGTCTTCACATAGTTGCATAATTATTCGACTACTCATTGATCTTCACTTATATCTTTCGGAGTAGTTTGTTGTTTGCTCTAGTGCTTCACTTATATCTTTTAGAGCACCGTGGTGGATTTATTTTGAAGAATATATGAACTCTCATGCTTCACTTATATTATTTTGAGAGTCTTAAACAGCATGGTAATTTTCTTAAATTGGGAAATTAATCCTAATATGTTAGGTATTCAAGACTAGTAAAAAACTTTCTTGTGAGTGCATTTAATACTAAGAGAAGTTTGATGCTTGATGATTGTTTTGAGATATGGAGGTAGTGATATTAAAGTTGTGATAGTTGAGTACTTGTGAAATTGGGAAATACTTGTGTTGAAGTTTGGAAGTCCCGTATCATGCACGTATGGTAAACGTTGTGTGACAAATTTGAAACATGAGGTGTTCTTTGATTGTCATCCTTATGAGTGGCGGTCGGGGACGAGCGGTGGTCTTTTCCTACCAATCTATCCCCCTAGGAGCATGCGTGTACTGCTTGGTTTTTTATGACTTGTAGATTTTTTCAATATGTATGTGAGCTCTTTATGACTAATGTTGAGTCCATGGATTATACGCAGTCTCACCCTTCCACCATTGCTAGCCTCTTCGGTACCATGCATTGCTCTTTCTCACCTTGAGAGTTGGTGCAAACTTCGCCGGTGCATCCAAACCCCATGATATGATACGCTCTATCACACATAAACCTCCTTATATCTTCCTCAAAACAGCCACCATACCTACCTATTATGGCATTTCCATAGCCATTCCGAGATATATTGCCATGCAACTTTCCACCCTTCCGTTTATTATGACACTCTTCATCATTGTCATATTGCTTTGCATGATCATGTAGTTGACATTGTATTTGTGGCAAAGCCATCATTCATAATTTTTCATACATGTCACTCTTGATTCATTGCTTATCCCGGTATACCGCCGAGGCATTCATATAGAATCATACCTTGTTCTAGTATCGAGTTGTAACCATTGAGTTGTAAATAAATAGAAGTGTGATGATCATCATTCATAGAGCATTGTCCCAGTAAAAAAAGAGGAAGGCCAAATAAAAAAAAGAAAGGCCCAAAAAAAGAGAAAATGAAAAGGGACAATGCTAATATCCTTTTTTTCACACTTGTGCTTCAAAGTAGCACCATGATCTTCATGATAGAGAGTCTCTTGTTTTGTCACTTTCATATACTAGTGGGAATTTTTCATTATAAAACTTGGCTTGTATATTCCAACAATGGGCTTCCTCAAATGCCCTAGGTCTTCGTGAGCAAGCAAGTTGGATGCACACCCACTTAGTTTCTTTTGTTGAGCTTTCATGCATTTATAGCTCTAGTGCATCTGTTGCATGGCAATCCCTACTCCTTGCATCAACATCAATCGATGGGCATCTCCATAGCCCGTTGATTAGCCGCGTTGATGTGAGACTTTCTCCTTTTTTGTCTTCTCCACATAACCCCCATCATTATATTCTATTACACCCATAGTGCTATATCCTTGGCTCTCGCTCATGTATTGCGTGAAGGTTGAAAAAGTTTGAGATTACTAAAGTATGAAACAATTGCTTGGTTTGCCATCGGGGTTGTGCATGATGAGAGCATTCTTGTGTGACGAGAATGGAGCATGACTAAACTATATGATTTTGTAGGGATGAACTTTCTTTGGCCATGATTATTTTGAGAAGACATAATTGCTTAGTTAGTATGCTTGAAGTATTATTACTTTTATGTCAATATTAAACTTTTATCTTGAATCTTTCGGATCTGAATATTCATACCACAATTAAGAGGGTTACATTAAAAATTATGCCAAGTAGCATTCCGCATCAAAAATTCTGTTTTTATCATTTACCTACTCGAGGGCGAGCAAGAATTAAGCTTGGGATGCTTGATACGTCTCCAACGTATCTATAATTTTTTATTGCTTCATGCTATATTATATTCTGTTTTGGATGATTAATGGGCTTTGTTATACACTTATATATTATTTTTGGGACTAACCTATTAACCGGAGGCCCAGCCCAAATTGTTGTTTTTTGCCTATTTCGAAGTTTCGCAGAAAAAGAATATCACACGGAGTCCAAACGGAATGAAACCTTCGGGAGAGTTATTTTTGGAACGGAAGCAATCCAGAAGACTTGGGGTGTATCTAACGGAAGCAACAAGGAACATGAGGCAGGGGGCGCGCCCTCCACCCTCGTGGGCCCCTCGTGGCTCCCCTGGCGTATTTCTTCCTCCTATATATACCAATATACCCTAAAACCATCGGGGAACAGAATAGATCGGGAGTTCCGCGCCCGCAAGCCTCTGTAGCCACCAAAAACCAATCGGGACCCTGTTCCGGCACCCTACCAGGGGGATCCCTCACCGGTGGCCATCTTCGTCATCCCGACACTCTCCATGACAATGAGGGAGTAGTTCACCCTCGGGGCTGAGGGTATGTACCAGTAGCTATGTGTTTGATCTCTCTCTCTCTCTCTCTCTCTCTCTCTCTCGTGTTCTTGAGATGATACGATCTTGATGTATCGCGAGCTTTGCTATTATAGTTGGATCTTATCAGATTGAGTCTTTAAGGATTTGAGAACACTTGATATATGTCTTGTCGTGCTTATCTGTGGTGACAATGGGATATCACGTGATCCACTTGAGTATGTTTTGGTGATCAACTTGCGGGTTCCGCCCATGAACCTATGCATAGGGGTTGGCACACGTTTTCGTCTTGACTCTCCGGTAGAAACTTTGGGGCACTCTTTGAAGTACTTTGTGTTGGTTGAATAGTTCAATATGAGATTGTGTGATGCATATCGCATAATCATGCCCATGGATACTTGAGGTGACATTGGAGTATCAAGGTGACATTATGGTTTTGATTGATCTGTGTCTTAAGGTGTTATTCTAGTACGAACTCTATAATAGATCGATCTGAAAGAATAACTCTGACGTGGTTTCGTACCCTACCATAATCTCTTTGTTTGTTCTTCGCTATTAGTGACTTTGGAGTGACTCTTTGTTGCATGTTGAGGGATAGTTATGTGATCCAATTATGTTATTATTGTGGAGAGAACTTGCACTAGTGAAAGTATGAACCCTAGGCCTTGTTTCCTAGCATTGCAATACCGTTTGTGCTCACTTTTATCATTAGTTACCTTGTTGTTTTTCTATTTTCAGATTACAAAAACCTATATCTACCATCCATATTGCACTTGTATCACCATCTCTTCACCGAACTAGTGCACCTATATAATTTACCATTGTATTGGGTGTGTTGGGTACACAAGAGACTCTTTGTTATTTGGTTGCAGGGTTGCTTGAGAGAGACCATCTTCAACATATGCCTACCATGGATTGATAAACCTTAGGTCATCCACTTGAGGGAAATTTGCTACTGTCCTACAAACCTCTGCACTTGGAGGCCCAACAACGTCTACAAGAAGAAGGTTGCATAGTAGACATCAACTGTTACCTCATGCAACTGGGTCGCCTCCCGGGTTATCGAGCTAACACTGAATGAGCATGGCTAAGTGGGCGTCTTAGCTGCAAAAAACGTCATCCATTGGAGGGCCCCAGGAGCAGAGACCACTCCTGAGCCAAAAGAAGGCGAAGTCATTGTCTTTACTGACCATATGCTCTAGGGGTTTACCCCACCCGGCTCAAAATTCTTTCATGATGTGCTGCATTTCTTCAATCTTCATCCTCCCCAATTATGTTTCAAACATCTGCAATTTTCAAGTGCTTTGCGAAGTATACCTTCAACAGGAGCCCACTGTGGAACTGTTCAGGGAATTTTATTACTTAAACCCGCAGACTGAGTTGACAGATGGGCCCAGACTCGAATTAGGTGGCATTTCAATTCAGAGGCGTAAAGAAGCCACTTTTCCTGCCACCGCGCCTCCCAGTCATCCTAAGGACTAGAACCAGACTTGGTTTTACTTCCAAGACACGTCTCTAGAGGGTGGAAACCCACTACTGGGTTATCGTGAAAACCGCCTTAGCAACAAACATCATCTTCCAGGAAGGATTAGCAAATAAGAACGGACCAAACATATGCCCACCTTTTCAAAAATCAGAGCCTTAATGGCCAACGGCTTGACAGGAATTGACCTAGTTCGATGTTGGGTCGCAACGAAAATTTTACCCTTAAGCCGCCGGCCTGGCTTAATGTGCGAGTATACTGGTGATGTGAAAGATCCTCAAGCCACTGCCAGATAGAACTGGATGATTATGACATCAATAATATGACCAAGTCTCTGCTCAATGAGAGCTTGGAAGATTGCAGCAAGACGGGCTTAAACCCTTTCTGCATCCTTAACAAACCTCCAGCTGTAAGTATTTTTGAGTCATTTCTATTTACTCATTAACTGACAATCTGCCTTCTCATTCTTATTTGAATTTTTGCAGGCTGACACTCCCTTTTGGAACAAAAAACTCCAAGATAAGCCGGCCAAGAAAGCTAGAAACAAGCACAAGACCAAGAAGCCTGCCAAAAAGAAGGCTGATGCAACTGATCATTTTACTCTAGATGATGAGTCGGAGGTACAACTTGACTCCCTTGGCTCATTCTTTTTTCATCCTATTGACATTGATTACTATCGGGATGATGGGGAAGGCAGCCACGCAAATGGTGACGAGGTAACTATCCTTTCCTCCGACTCAGAACCTCTGCCAAGACAGAAAGTTCGTCAAGCAAGCCGGAAAGTAAGGTTTTCTCACCCTTTAGCTTACTTGGATCCCAACTTTATTTTGAAGAAGCAGCGGCATGAAGTTTGCCGCACAACCTGGAACAGTGGTGGTGGGATTCTCTCCTCCGGCTTACCAATACGCCGGCTCCTCGCAAGCGCCGAGCAGAGGTTTCGCAAATTTCCGACTTAGATTTTCTAAAAGTGGGTGTTATACGACAACCTCTTAACCCTTATGATTCAAATTATTAGGGAACCTCTCACTCTTCATCTGGTGACTCCACTGGGACTCAGGTTCCTCTGTTCAAGACTGTTCCTAGGTGATAACACTTAAGCCTGCTTGCTTTAACACCTTACTCAAATGGTATACTCATCTCATCATGTGTTTTACTTTCAGTGCTATAGCCAAACACAGCAAGAAGCTGAAGGTTAATAAATCGGCCGAAGATCCCAAGGTTGCTGACCCGGAGAAGCAGACAATGTCTGAGTCTTTGCATCAAACTTCTGAAGCAGCCATGGATGATCCATCGCCAGAGGAGCACCATGTCACCATGGACTCCATGAATGTTGATCCGGAGAATGCTAAGACGCCCAGTCCCGCTCAGCCGACTCAAGATACTAAAGATGTAATAGTTACTGGGACGGCTTACACAGCTCTAGGCAACCCCACCGTCTTATCCAAGCACAACGCCAAAGAAGAAATTTCAGCTCTTGATAAGGGCAAGTGGAAAATGGACTTGGAAAGTTACGCCAAGTTCAATGCTTGGGAGATTCACTCGGGTTATCTAAACCGCCATCACACCAACCGTGACTTTGAAGCCGGCCTGGTCAACCTCA
Organism: Aegilops umbellulata; assembly: GCA_032464435.1. Classification (NCBI taxonomy): domain Eukaryota; kingdom Viridiplantae; phylum Streptophyta; class Magnoliopsida; order Poales; family Poaceae; genus Aegilops; species Aegilops umbellulata. The sequence continues at coordinate 478,345,128 of CP136055.1, forward strand.
TGAAGGAGCGCTTTGAGGTAAGCACTAACAAAAACTTCTCACATAAGTATATATCTATTAGCCGCCAAGTCTAGTGAGTATGAGAAGCTTGAATATGTTGTAGACTTGAATACTCTGGTTGATCTTGTAAACATGCCATAACAATTTGTAACTGCTGAATCAAAATGAGTAGTCCCCAAGGGCCGACTTAAACTAGAAAGTTAAGCTGGGACTTCAAATAGTAGTGCTCAGTTTCACACATGTAGCCCCCAAGGGTCGGCTTAATCAGCATGGCTAAGCCGGGACTTATCACCATATTTATAAATAAAATCCAAATATGTAGCCCCCATGAACCGGTTTTAATTGAAAATTTTAACCGAGTCATTAGAGATTTAGCTTCAAAAGAGCAATGTACATTAGCCCCCAAGTGCCAAGTAAAATACTTGTATTATGCTTGGGACTTTAAATAAGATGATCATCATAACTCCATACTACCTGCCTTTTGTGTGACAGGCTGAATTGAATATGAAAGAATCTCAAGTCATTGATCTGAGGCAGAACATCCAAACCTAGCAAACTAAAGCTTCCAAGGCCAAATCCGAGCTGAAGACCACTTTAGAAGACATTGAAAAAATGAAAAGGGACTTTAGTGCTAAAAGAACCGGTTGGGAGACCGAGAGGACGGCTTTGTTAAAATGAGTAGAAGATGCTGAGGCTGCTCTTAAACTGGTGACTGATGAGTTATCCGGCTTAAAGCAGCAAATCAATAACATGACAGCTACCATCTTCGGTAAGTAATAGAATACTTCAACTTGTATCATCAGTGTATCACAATCATTGGCCGGTGTATACCCCTGTGGAACAGTTGTACAGTGGTCCTCAAAGGGCTATTTCTGCTGCCTCCCATAAGAAGCATCCACATTCCCTCATCAAGGAAGTGTTGGCGAAACTATCTGTGCTGCCCCAAACGTTTGAAGAATTAAAGCGATCAGCCGCTAAAGCCGATGCTATTACCGCACTAAGCCAGGCAAAGGCATGGCAAGCAGAAATTGACCCGAAAGAGCTAGCCACCGGTTGCCCTAGCTTAAAAGAAGACGGGTCTCCCTTCAGCGCCGACGACTTCACCGGATGAGGAAACTGATCTCTCCAAGTATCATCCAGTTTATGATGCTGAAAACGCAAAAGTGAAGGCGCCAGTTCATGAGGCCGTGGACCTTATCCCGCCAACACGTAAGCATACCTTCGCCCCTGATATTGATCCGTCAAGCCTTATAGATGATGAAGCTATATTTAGAGCTTTGACTGGGATCAACTGGGCCACATCTGACTTCCAGCCAATGGGTGAACAAGAAGAGGAAGAACCGGTGCAGGATGACCCGGAATCTTCAACACGCCAAGACCAGGGCCACTGAACCACAACTCGGCTCTCATCCTGGCATATAGAAGTTGTGCGCAATAGCAACACTTATTCTTTTGGGCCGCATGACGCCTTGTAATAGGCTAGTTGAAAACAATGTTCTGCCATGCCATCGTGCTTGTTTATCTTCATAACACTTTAAACCGCCAACCTTGATATGGAAGATCTGTCGTTTCTACTTATAATATTATCAGTCATACAGGTCATATTCATCATATTCCCTGGGTACAAGCAGATAACATGTGCCCTGGCGGTTTACCCCAGGGCGGGTCATGATGCCCCATAAAAAATCGCTGGTGATTGTATAGTCCATAACCAGGGCGGGTTATCAAAACCTCGCATATACAACAAGTAAATAACATACATGTGAAATTTGTTCATACTGCCGGCTTACCACGCCATATGCAGCAAGGGTAACAGCCCAAAGACTTAGAGCGTATCGCCCTAAGTGCACAATCAAAACATACTGGCGACTTATCGTCCAAAGCCAGGTCGGGTTATCAAAACCCCGGATATACTCAAATATGAGTGTCGGTGTCAAAACCGGCGGATCTCGGGTAGGGGGTCCCGAACGGTGCGTCTAGGATCGATGGTAACAGGAGACGAGGGACACGATGTTTACCCAGGTTTGGGCCCTCTCTATGGAGGTAATACCCTACTTCCTGCTTGATTGATCTTGATGAATATGAGTATTACAAGAGTTGATCTACCACGAGATCATAATGGCTAAACCCTAGAAGTCTAGCCTATATGACTAAGGTAATGTGTGTGTCCTTTCCGGACTAACCCCTCCAGTTTATATAGACATCGGGGGGATCTAGGGTTTACATAGAGTCGGTTACATAAGAAGGAATCTTCGGTCGCCAAGCTTGCCTTCCACGCCAAGTAGAGTCCAATCCGGATACCACAACCGACAAAGTTTTTAAACCGGTTCCCGGTTTAAGCTTGGTCACCAGCTTCGCCTGATGGTCGCGGGTCATCTCGCGTCGCTTCAACCTCTGCTTCCCTACCCAGCGGCTGGAAATCAACAGTTGTCCAGTCGATTCCCATTAATGCTTGAAATACAGCCTCGTCATTGATCAGCAACGACGGTTCAATATCAGGAGCGTAAGTATGCTTACGGATTGGAGGGATCAGATTCTCCGCATCAGGAATTGGTGCAGCCACTCGTTTGTTTTGGTTATCATACTGGGCTTGATAATGAGACAAATCTGCCTCTTCAACCAATTGACAAGCTAGAGGGCGCACCTCCCGGTTTACCGCTCTCAGATCCTCCTCACTGAATTCTGTGCCATCTTCTTTCAAGTGGGGGTAGCCTTGAGCCGCTTCAACAGGATCAAAATCTGGCACCCACGCTTTTGCCCAGATTAAAGCATTAATGGCACCGGTTCGAGCAGCAGATTTCTTCAGCTCTTCAACCCGGGCCGGAAGCATAGATAGTCTCTTAAGAGTGTCTTGGATCAAGGTGGGTGTCGGGTTGTTATGAGATGCAGTTGAGATGATCCGCTGCGCGCCAGTATACAATTGCTCTATCAATGTATAGGCGGCTTTCAACTTCTTCCGCACATCTGATCCCAAGTGACCAATGCATGTCCCTGCAACATTACAAAAGATTCACAAACCGGACAAATCATAAGAAGGCCGAGTTACTACAGAAATCAAGAAAGCTTATCGAAAATAGCAGCAGTCATGGCATGCACTTGCCGTTTTACGCTGGTCAGTTCATCGACCACCGGTTTAAGTGTAGCTTCGGCGTTCTCAGCTTGCTTAGTCAAAGCGGCCTTTTCAGTGGCCCAATTCGACTGCTCTTTGTTGAAGCCCTCCTTCAGCTATTCCATGACGCTTAAAGCACTGGTCAATTCCTCTTTCTCTTTGGAATTTTCAGCTTGTTGGGACTTCAGATTTTCTTGGAGATCGGCGAGTTGGCTTTCTCTTGTCTTCAGCTCAGCCTACATACCGGACAGTATTATGATTGATATAAGGATAAAAAAATTGAAGTACCAACCACACAACAAGTTATGCACTTGGCACTTGGGGGCTAATGCATATTTGCTCTTCATCTTCCAATTATTCATAAAGTCCCAAGCTCAATACAAGTATTCAACTTGGCACTTGGGGGCTAATGGCTATTTGCTCAATTAAGTACTGACGCTACAATCTCTATTACCTAAAGTCCCGGTTTAACTATACTAAGTTAAACCGGCCCTTGGGGGATACATCAGGAAATTCAGACGCATTGAGGTTCACATTAACAAGTCCCGGTTTGAATAAAGTTCTTAAACTGACCCTTGGGGGCTAGGAGAGTTGACAAGATTGAAATATCCAAAGCAGGAAAAAGCATGTGGAAGTTACCTCAAATTTTTCTTTCATCATGTTAAACAGACCGGCTTCATAGTCACGACTGGTATACAGCCGGTTCAGGTAGCCGGAATGGATATCTTGGGCGTTCAAAGCAGCGTAAGTCGCCAGATCAACGTTCCACTTGCCTTTGCCAAAGGCAGCGAATTCTTCTTTGGCAGTATGTTTTGACAAAGCAACGGGATTGCTTGGCTCTGTATGGCCAATGCCAGTAATAACAACATCATCATCCTTGGCATCCCCGGTTTGCATTGGGGTTGTCGGTTTATCAGTAGTCTTGGACGGACTGGTGGATTTATCAATCCGGATGGAGCTTCTGGGCTGGTCAGCAGGACCGGAGGCATCAACATGTCTCTCTTTAGCAATAAAATCATCATCTTGTGGTGGTGGGTCGTTTGGCACATCCTCACAGATAGCCGTTTGAGGGCCGGGTACTCTCTCCAGTTCAGGAATAGCATCTTCTTCAGCCGCTTTATCTAGGTGAGCCTTCTTGCTTGGCCTAGGCTTGGCCCTGAAAGGAGCAACAAAGGTCAAATACAGTATATATTACAAAGTAATACACCAGAAGTATTCTGATAAGTATAGCCTTACCCAAGCACCATTTTGAGCGGTGGCAGCTGGGTAGCCGATGACTCGCGGGATGATGAATGGGAAGTGACCTGATAATCGGAGTCAGATGGATTAAGAGGTTGACGAAAACAGCCCGCTTTAGGACAAGCACTGACAAGCAAATTAGAGACCTCTGAACGGCGTTTCCGAACCGGAATGTTCGGTAAACCGGCGGAGGTAACTACCTGGCCGCTGTGCCGGGTTGTGCGGCGAGCTTCGTGCTGTTGGGTCTTCATTAGAAAGTTGGGATCCAAGTAAGCAAGAGGATGAGAAAATTTAACCTTCCGGTTTGCCTGACGGGTTTTAGCGAAGGAAAAGGGTTTGAATCGGAAGAGAGAATAATTACCTCTGCAGCATCAGCATGGCTGGCTTCGGCATCATCCTGACAAATATCATCATCAATAAGGCGTGTGAAAAATAAGCCAAGTGAATCAAGCTCTACCTCAAGGTCCGGATTACCCACATCATCGTCAGCTGCCGGATCAGAAGATGCAGTGGTTTTCTTTCTCTGAGCAGACCTCTTCACGACTTTAGTCTTTGGCCGGATTGGTCTTTCCGGTTTGTCTGGTTTCTCTGGTTTTTCCTGTGGAAGTTTCTTGCTCCAAAACGGATCATCGCCATGTTTAGACAGACGTTGATGTTAAATAATGGGCAAATATAGCAAAGACAGGCTTAGTAAAAGTAAAGTTTAAATCTTACAGCTGGCGGTTTGTTTGTGGCACAGAAAGGAAGCAGGCCGGTTCGAGCGCAGATGTGTTCCGGTTCGTTTAAAAATTTCTTCACAGCTTCTGTGACTTCGTCATCTGTGAGTTGGATGTTAATATGTCGCAGTGGGTCATCGACACGGCCAGTTTACTCGCACATCAAACCGGAGCGCTGACTGAGGGGCAGTATCCGCCAAGTTATCCAACAGCGAGCAAGATCAACCCCTATTAAACCGTTAGCCATGAAAGCCCTGAGCTTAGCTAGTTGAGGAGCGTACTTGCTTCTCTCCTTTGCGGTCAGCCTTTGTGGAAAGGGATGTGTGTTGCTTAGCCGCTCCGGACGAAAGCCAGGTAAAGGATTTTCTTCAGCAGGGGAAGTATCTTTGCAATAGAACCATGTTTGATTCCACTCCTTGGGATGCCTGTGCAGTTTGGCATGAGGATAAGTGACCTCTTTCCTTTTCTGAATCGCCACACCACCCAATTCCGTATTGGAACCATCAGTAAACTCTGTGCGACGGTTTAGATGGAAGCAGTCTCTGAACAATTCAACTGTGGGTTCCTCTTGAAAGAACACCTCACAGAGCACTTGGAAGTGACATATGTTGGTAACAGAGTTGGGGCCAGTGTCTTGCGGGCGGAGTTGGAAATTGGCTAAGACATCCTGGTAGAATTTTGAACCAGGCAGATTAAAGCCCCGGGCTAAGTGATCTGCGAAAACGACGACCTCTCCCTCTTGAGGTGCGGGAGGACATTCTGTACCGGGGACCCTCCAATGAATAGTTTCTTTGCTACTTAAAGCACCCGTTAAGACTAAATTGTTCAGCTGAGTCTCTGTTACGCGATAAGGAACCCAATTGCACTCGTACACTTGTTTGGCCATGGTGAAATCTACAAAGCAATGATTCCGGTTCAAGAATGTGTTGAACAAATATATGCTGGTATGTGCATTGTTAAACCGGAGGCAGTTATTTCTAAACCGGAGTTTTTATGAAGCGGCAACATCTGGCTAAAGAGTTCTGGCGGTTCAACAAGGGGACTAATGGCATATACCGGTTTGTTAATTTTTTCTACACCAAGTTAAACCGCCTGATCTAAACATTGAGACAGCTGAGATTGCGGATGGATAAGTATGCAGAAACAGATTTCACAAGATCTTTCTATAGCGTTGGATCTGAAGCAAGTTCGGAAAAAGAAGAAAATTAGTCGAAGGCTCAAAGCAGAATAGTATTGAATCAATATATATGTGAGATCTATGGTCTTGGGCATGAAACTAAAGGTTTCGGGGGAAACTGCCTCCACGAGCACCTATGGGGACAGAGCCCCTTTTCGGTTCGGCGGGGGGCGGAGGTCGCGCGAAGAGCGGATCGAGGCGAGGCACACGAGGGGTTTACCCAGCTTCGGGCCGCACAGATGCGTAAAAACCTACTGCTGCTTTGTGGATTGTATCGTGTTCTTGCTCGGGAGCGCTGGGTGCTATAGTACACACAAACTGCTAACCAGATCGAGCGTGAGTGTCCTCCTCCTTTCTACGTTGCGCATGGGCCTCCTTTTACATGCTCAAGGGGTCACCGACAGGTGGCAACGTAGGCAAGGGTAAAAATGGAAAAGTGTTGTGTTGGATACAACTACTTGTACAGTGTATCATACCTAACTCTAACGGCAGGGGACAAGGGCATTAAATGCCCGTCTGCGTCGCCTAAACAGTGCGAAAAGGGACCGTCAGGGACGCCACTGTTCGCCACGATGGCTATCTTGTCAGCGCTGTTTGCCACCGCATCCCCCTGGCTACACAGCCTCTTGCCACGTACGCCTGGAATGGTCCCAGAGCGACACGTTGGTGGATGAGCTGGAGCGCGGGCTGCGGAGTAGTAGCTTGCCGCGGCAAGCGCCTTGCCGCGGTCGTTGTCTTGTCTCATCTGGGAGCTCCTTGCCGGGACGCGTGGCGCGTCGCGGCAAGTTCCCTGAAGTGCCTTGGTTGGCATTCCCGGCAAGCTCCTCTTGCCGGGGGCTTGTGCCTCGAGTGGCCTTCCCGGCAAGCTCCTCTTGCCGGGGTCTTGTGCTTCGGGTGGCATTCCCGGCAAGCTCCTCTTGCCGGGGCCTTGTGTCTTTGGTTTGAATACTTTGTTCTTGAATGGCTCCAAAGGGAACCACGGAGGACCTTGGCGGTCGTCTGGCAAGCCTTGCCGCGGGGTGCTGCGACTGCCCGTGGACAAGTTCGGGATACTAGGGTACCCCTACTCTAGTACACCGACAGGAGCCCCCGGGCCTGGGCCATACACGGTGCCGAGCGCTGTTGGGCCAGGCCCAAAACAGGGCACGGGCACTCGCGGCCTGGGTCACGCCGTATCTTTCTCCGTATCCACCACGCCCTCCCCGAGCGGCACGCGTCGATTGCGGCATCGTGGGGGGAGACGTGTGCGACGTGAACGGCGTGCGTGGGGCTGAGTCCCGCATGCATGCGTCACGTCGTAGTATAGGGGGCGGTTCGCGCCTTCCCCATAAATGGAGGGAGGCGTGGAGGCGTGGTTCGTTTACTGGACGGGGCCGAGGCACGGTTTCCGAGGCGTCCGCTCCCCACGATCACGGGGTGGGGAGAGGTCGCCCCATCCGTCGCCTCGGTTCTGCACGCCTGCCACGCGGCTTCCATGCGCCTGGAGTGGCGAACGGTGGAGGCGGGAAACCGGGTCGTCGTGGGTCGAGGTAGCAGGTCGATCCCAGTTCCCTGCTCCTCCTGTGTCTTGATTGGCAGAGTGGGGCGGCCGCGCCCCCACCCCGCTCCTTTATAGGAGCGGGAGGGGGGACGGAAGCCCGCATTCTTTCATCTCCTCTTCCTTCAGCTTCTGCTCCCCTCTCTCCCATTCGCCATGGAGAAAGGGAACCCTGGTCCTTCAACGGTGGCGGCGAGGGTCGCCGCTAGACAACGCGTCCCTCCCTCTCCCGCACCTGTGGTGGCAGAGCCAGCCGCAAGGGGAAGAGGGAGGGGGCGAGGCCGTGGGCGAGGTCGAGGCACTCGGGGAAGAGGTGGACGGGGCGGCGCGCCGGCCTCGCCTCCGCCAGCGGCTCCTCTCCCCATGGCGGTCCATATTGGGGACGACCCTTGCGAGTTCTTTGCCAGGCTGCGTCGGCCGCCTCGTCGTCGCCTTCGTCTCCCAACTCCATTCGCGAGCGAGATGGAGTTGGACCCGCCTGAGACACTGAGGCTGCACATGAGGGGCTGTGGGATCAGCGGCACGTGAGTCCGCGTTGACTTCCCGACCCCTAATGTGATGTATCTTGGTCGAGGGTGGAAGACATTCGCCCGTATCCACAGCTTGACGGAGGGGCTCACCCTCCAATTTAAGCCGATGGAGGGCGGTCTACTCTCCGTCAAGGTCTTCGGGTGCTTCGGGACTCGAGCAAGGTGCTGCGTGGAGAGCTCCTCCGATAGCGAAGACTCATCCTCGAACGAGAGTGACGAGGAGGACAGCAGCAGCGACGAAGGGGGTAGCGGGCAGCAGGATGACGGGTCCGACTAGGTGTCGGGCGCCGCTCCGTGTGGCACCGGCGATCCCATCATCCGTGCCGTCGGCTCCTTGAGCTTCTCGGGGTCGTCTCCTTGGCGGCTGGCGTAGGGAGGCTGCGGAAGAGGAAGAGGGCGGGCGGCAAGGCCGTCAACTCGGAGTACGGGGGCACGACGCCCTCGACAGTGTGCTGACGTCCTGCCGCCTCGTTTTCGAGCCCTGCTTCCGGCGCCGCCATCGCCACCCAGCCTTTGGACGACCACCGAGATGTCCTCTTGGTGTCTTCTGCCACCTGTAGCTCGCCTAGGCGCTCCTTTTGCTCTTTTCGCCTCCTTGTCCTACCTCCTGAAGAGAGGGACAAGAAAGGGATTACGGGCACCTTATCTCTTTTTAATTTGTAAGCCCTCGGGCCTTAACTGCATTTAAAACTTGTAATCCCTTTATGCATGTTTTTCATTCTCTATGGACTGTACCTGAGTGGAATGTTTTTTTAATGAAAAGGGGATGCTTGCCGGGTCACTTGTCTCGCCGGTGGAACCCACGTCAAGGAGCAAATCCTAGATATCCTTAAGATAGACACTTCTTTTCCTGGCAGCAGGCCCTGCCGTCTTCCCACGTTGCTCGACCTTTCTCACGCTTTTGGCGGAGGCAGGGATGAGGCGGGTTCAGGCTCCTTGTTTCGTCCCTTTGCTGCCGCGACTACGACCAAACCAGGCCCCAGGAGCGAGCCCGAGGGCCTAGAGTTATGGAAGCACGGTAGCTTTTAGGGAGAAACGAGGTTTCGCATACCTCAGTCCATAAGAGAATGCACGCTAAGGGACGAAAAACTTATCTGAGATTGCAGCCCCCCGGCAACCCTGGCTTGTCGTGGGCGAATCTTTGTACTTGCAGACCCCGGCAACACTGGCTTGCCGGGGTCCAGATGCTGGTCCATCCTTCTTCTCTCTTTCATCCTCGGGTGGTCCGGTGAGGATATGCAAGCCCTACGAACCAAGGGAAACGAAAGAACGGCAAAGGGACGCACACTCGACCTCTAAGCTAGGGGTTAGCCGCTGCTAAACACTATCAACCCTAACCAAGGACGAGACTCGACTCAGCATGCATGCTATAACTTAGGGCGCCAGCGCTTCATTTATGCTCAGGGTCTGCGCCTGGCTTTGTACAAAGGATTACATGCAACAGCGGCAAGACTTGTACAAAAAGGTGGTTGCCGGAACAGGGTCCGACAACCGCGCCTTACGGGTAAAACTTACGAAGATTCTCAATATTCCAGGAGTTACTCACCGGAATGCCATCTTCGGTCTCAAGGCGGATAGCGCCAGGCCTAGTGACTCGTTTCACCCGGTAAGGGCCTTCCCACTTCGGCGTCAACTTGTTGGAATTCTTGGCGGACTGAACGCGCCTAAGAACAAGGTCGCCTTCCTCGAGACTTCTGGCATTAACTTTGCGGCTGTGGTAGCGGCGCAAAGCTTGCTGGTATCGAGCAGCTCGTACAGCAGCCTGAAGACGATCTTCCTCAAGGAGCAGCGCGTCCTCTTGCCGCAACTGCTCTTGCTCAAGCTCATCATAAGCGATCACTCGAGGTGATCCGTATACGAGTTCCGTGGGGGTAACTGCTTCTGCTCCATAGACTAGAGCAAAAGGTGTCTAGCCAGTGGCTCGATTTGGCGTCGTCCTGATTGACCAAAGAACCACCGGCAGCTCCTCGATCCAGTTTCTTCCGCACTTGTGCAGCCTGTCGAAAGTTCTGGTCTTGAGGCCGCGCAACACTTCAGCATTCGCCCTCTCCGCTTGACCGTTGCTTCTGGGGTGAGCAACAGAAGCGAAGCAGACCTTGGCGCCAAGATCTTGGACGTACTGCATGAAGGTGCGGCTCGTGAATTGCGTACCGTTGTCGGTGATGATCCTGTTAGGGATCCCGAAGCGGCAAACAATCGACCTGAAGAACTTGACCGCTGACTATGCTGTCACCTTCCTCACTGCTTCCAGTTCTGGCCACTTTGTGAACTTGTCGATTGCAACGTACAAGAACTCAAAGCCCCCGATTGCTCGGGGGAAGGGGCCGAGGATGTCGAGCCCCCAGACCGAAAATGGCCAGGATAAAGGGATCGTCTGGAGAGCTTGAGCTGGCTGGTGTATCTGCTTGGAATGGAACTGGCACGCTTCACACTTGGTTACTTGTGCAGTTGCATCCTGGAGGGCTGTTGGCCAAAAGAAACCTTGCCGGAAAGCTTTGCCGGCAAGTGCTCTTGCGCCAATGTGGTGACCACATATGCCTCCATGTATCTCTGCCAACAGCTTTTGTCCGTCTTCCCGGGTTGATTCCTTGGAATGTGTCGGTCTCTTCGAGCTCGCTGTCAGGGACTTGGAGTTTCCGAAACACAGCGGAGGAGATCAGGTTCAAGCCGGCCCCGCCGTCAACTAGCATCTTAGTGACCTTGAGGTTGCGGATAGTTGGTGAAACCAACATCGGCAAGCACCCGACCGCAGTTGTGCGATCAGGGTGGTCCTCAATATCAAAGATGATAGGCGTGCTGGACCATCTCAGAAGCTTGCGTGACTCGATGGGTGGTTCTGCTGCATTGACTTCTCGCAGCCACTACTTGAGTTGGCGGTGTGAAGTATGCAGAGAAGCACCGCCGTCAACGCACAAGACCTCTGTGGCTTTCTGGAACTCCTGCTCACTGGTCTCCTCATCATCCATGTCTTCGTCGTCGTCGTCATCTCCATCCTTGTCGCGGCCGCGGGGAGGTCTGTCTCCTAGCCGCTGCTTTTCCTTGCCGCGGCGTCCTCCCCGGGCTGGGCGCTTCGTGCCAGATCCTCCAGCACCTCCTTGGGCTTTCTCCTTGTCGCGTCGCTCGTACTCGGCCTTTTGCAGCTCATCGAGCTGCTCGACCTTCTTACAGCTCTGGAGGTCATGGCCCTTGGTGCGGTGGATCTTGCAGTACTATTTGTTGGTGCCGTCCTGCTTGTCGGCAGCCGCCAGAGCCTGGCAGTGGGTACACGCGGCAACCTCCTTGCCGGAGCTACCAGTCTTGGCTATCTTGGCGCCACCTTCGTTGCCGGACTGCTCAACAGCTAGCACCTCTTTGCCTCTCTTCTTTCTGTTGTTCCGCCGCCGGCTCTTGCTTGCCGGGGCGGCATCCTCGCTGTCAGATCCTTCTCCTGTTGCATTTTCTCCGGGGAGTCTCCTCCCTTCCTCAGCACGTGCACACTTATCGGCCAGAGCGTACAGCTCACCGACGTCTTTGATCTTGCACATCGCCATCTCCTCCCGCATCCTGCGGTTACACATGTTCTAATGGAACGCGCTGATGACCGCAGCGGGGTGGACGTCTGGGATGTTGCGTTGCACTTGGCTGAATCTCTGGATGTACTTGCGCAGAGGCTCTCCTTCCTTCTGGGCGAGCAGGTGAAGGTCACTCTCCTGGCCATGAGGCTTGTGGCCGCCTGTGAAGGCGCCGACAAACTGATGGCACAGGTCTGCCCAGGAAGATATGGAGTTTTCCGGCAAGTGCATGAGCCAGGACCTGACGTTGGGCTTGAGCACCAGCGGGAAGTAATTGGCAAGGATCTTGTCGTCTCGCCCTCCGGCAGCTTGCACCGCGATGGTGTAGATGCTGAGGAACTCCGATGGATGCAGCTTGCCGTCGTACTTCTCTGGTACGTCTGGCTTGAAGTTCTTCGTACTGGGCCACTGGACTTGCCGCAGCTCAGGGGTAAACGCAGGGCAACCTACCGCGTAAGGCAGTTCGCCTGGTTCCCCTGGCGCATGCATGTCGACAGTGGGCCCAGCGCGCTGGTCTGACTGACGCCGCGCTTCTCTCCGGCGCTCGATGCGTGTTCGAGCGTCCTCTTGCTGTCGTTCGTGAAGAACGTGGCGCTGATCGCGACGAGCTCGCGGGTCTGATGAAGCAGTGGAGTCGCCGTCGTGGTAGACCCGGCGAGTCGGCGATCTTCGCCTTGGGGGCGGAGAGTGGACGGTGGTCGCACCTCCACCGGTCTTGTCGCCATCGGCTCGTGTCTGGCTGGCTCGCCGCGGTTGCGATGTAGTTAGTTGCCATGGAGTGTCGCCGTTGGCGAAGCCGATGAGGCTCTGAATGGTGGCCCTCCAGTTGTCGATCTTGTCCGGCGTTGGAGGGAAATCTAGGAGCAACTGAGCTCGAGCCAAAGCTTCTGCTGGAGTGGCGGGTAACGGCGGCGAACGGTGCGAGGAGCGGGATATGCTCGGACTTCTAACTATGTTAGAAGGAGCAGTACCCCGTCCAGGCGACCGTGCCTCGCTCGCGCCAGCATGTTGGCGCGTACGCGGGCCTTGAGCATCCCGAGATCCGCCAGCTTGTTCTGGGTCCAGCGAGCGTATGGTACCATGGGTACCATGGCGCTGCCGGTCCCGCGCCTCCTAAGATGGGCGCGGTGCATGCTTGGACGCCGCGGCGTTGTGAGCTTCCTCGCCGACGTCCGTTCCTCCGACGGCGCCTACCCCACCAGCCGTTGGCTCCGGTGGTGGCGGGTTTGACGCGGACGGATCAGCCGCCTCCGAAGCCTTCTTCTTCGGCGGCATATCGATGATGATGATGAAGGTCTAGCTCGTGCGAACGCCGGATCAGGTTCACACCACCTCGACGCCCCCTACCTGGTGCGCCAAAGATGTCGGGGGAAACTGCCTCCACGAGCACCTATGGGGACGGAGCCCCTTTTCGGTTCGGCGGGGGGCGGAGGTCGCGCGAAGAGTAGATCGAGGCGAGGCACACGAGGGGTTTACCCAGCTTTGGGCCGCACGGATGCGTAAAACCCTACTGCTGCTTTGTGGATTGTATTGTGTTCTTGCTCGGGAGCGCTAGGTTCTACAGTACACACAAACTGCTAACCAGACCGAGCGTGAGTGTCCTCCTCCTTTCTATGTTGCGCATGGGCCTCCTTTTACATGCTCAAGGGGTCACCGACAGGTGGAAACGTAGGCAAGGGTAAAAATGGAAAAGTGTTGTGTTGGGTACAGCTACTTGTACAGTGTATCATACCTAACTCTGACGGCAGGGGACAAGGGCATTAAATGCCCGTCTGCGTCGCCTAAACAGTGCGAAAAGGGACCGTCAGGGACGCCACTGTTCGCCATGATGGCTATCTTGTCAGCGCCGTTTGCCACCGCATCCCCCTGTCTACACAGCCTCTTGCCACGTACGCCTGGAATGGTCCCAGAGCGACACGTTGGTGGATGAGCTGGAGCGCGGGCTGCGGAGTAGTAGCTTGCCGCGGCAAGCGCCTTGCCACGGTCGTTGTCTTGTCTCATCTGGGAGCTCCTTGCCGGGACGCGTGGCGCGTCGCGACAAGTTCCCTGAAGTGCCTTGGTTGGCATTCCCGGCAAGCTCCTCTTGTCGGGGGCTTGTGCCTCGAGTGGCCTTCCCGGCAAGCTCCACTTGCCGGGGTCTTGTGCTTCGGGTGGCCTTCCCGGCAAGCTCCTCTTGCCGGGGCCTTGTGTCTTTGGTTTGAATACTTTGTTCTTGAATGGCTCCAAAGGGAACCACGGAGGACCTTGGCGGTCGTCTGGCAAGCCTTGCCGCGGGGTGCTGCGACTGCCCGTGCACAAGTTCGGGATACTAGGGTACCCCTACTCTAGTACACCGACAAAAGGTGGATACTAAAAGCTACTACTACACAGAGCAGGGGTTCACAGATGCATACAGGAGTTAGTATATGAACATGAACAGGCGATGAACACTACAAGAACACGAAACCCTAGAACAGATCTATGTTGAGAAGAGCAGAAGGTTTACCAGGGTTGAGGAAGACGCGGAAGGTCGCCGCGGTGCTCTAGTGCGTTCAGGTTGATGAAGCGGCCACAGTCGGTGCAGAAGTCGACGGCGGCGGCCAAGCTCCGAGGCTGGCGATGCGAGGAAGACGAAGAAGAAGGGCACGAAGGGGAGAAAAGAAATGACCCTTCGGTCCTATTTATAAGGCAAAAGGACATGTGTCAGGCGCGTGAATCAAGGGACTGTGAATTTTGGAAGCGGAGTTGTCGCCTCGGTTATTGCGGATCTATTAAACAAGAAAGATATCATAGTTACTTTCTTTATGACAGATGACCTCACCCCGGTTTACAGCAACCAGAGAAGATGACATCGCGTCGGTTCAACAACTACAAGAAGATGTTGCAGTCGAAGATTTTTGCTAAGGATTGACATGAACCCGTTCAAATCAATCTGGGGCCTAATGTTGGGGATATTACTACTGGGCGTTAATCGGCCAGGACAGGCCGGGTTAACTTCATCAGTAGTTGAGCATGTTGAAGCCCATGAAGGAAGAACAGGGCTTCAGGCCCACAGTCGGTTTAAAGCCTGTAACCGTAAACCGGTGTTGGTATGTAAACTTGTATTGTAAGTTAGGAATAAGTAGAGACCAAACCGGACACGTCTATGAGCCGGTTCTGGGACTCTGTAAACCGACGGGCGTCACCCATGTATATAAGGGGACGACCCGGCGACGGTTCAAGAAAAACGGACAACAACTCGAGACTTAGGCGAAGCTTGTTTGCTCCCTAGTCATGGAAACCCCATCAATTCCATCACAACTAGACGTAGGCTTTTACCTTCATCGAAGGGGCCGAACTAGTATAAACTCTCTTGCGTCCCTGTGTCCGCTTTAACCCCTTCAAGTTAACCCGTCGCGATGGCTCCATGACTAAGTCCTTTCATGAGGACATCTGCCGTGACAAAACCATGACAGGTACAGTCTTCGGCCTTCATGTCTTCACAGCCCATCAGTCTGGCCCATGGATAACAGGTCGGACGCCCGAGGACCCCTTAGTCCAGGACTCCCTCAGTAGCCCCTGAACCTGGCTTCAATGACGAGGACTCCAGGCGTTTAATATTTGCTGCCTTTATAAGGGGATAAGGACTCCCTCTTCCTCTCTCACGCCCTCTCTCTGTCTCCGTCTTTCCAATCTCGAGCTCCAGTGTCCAAGTACTCATCTCCTTTCAACTTCAAGCAACCATGTCCGGATCCGGAGGTCAGGGCAAGTGGATGGTCTCCTCTATCAGGGAGGAGGACATTACTGAGCTTCGGGCGGCCGGGTATTTGGCGAAGGAGATCACCCACCGTTTGCCGGCCGAGGGACAAGTCGTCCCCACGCCTAAGCCCACTGAGAGGGTAGTATTAATCCCCCATTTCCTCCACGGGCTAGGGTTTCCGCTCCACCCTTTCGTCCACGGGCTGATGTATTATTACGGGATAGATTTTCACGATCTGTCTGTAACACCCTCGATGCGGCTATAGCTCCCACCTGTCGAGGCACGACTTAGAGGCATAACCGCATTGAAAGCAATGTCGCAAGTGAGGTAATCTTCACACAACCCATGTAATACATAAGGGAAAGAGATACATAGTTGGCTTACAGTCGCCACTTCACACAATACATAAATAAACATCCATCATTCAAATTACACTCAAGGTCTGACTAAGGTACCAAAATGGAAGAAGACTACCCCAAATGCTACACAGATCCCCGAATCACCCCAACTTGGCTCCACTACTGATCATTAGGAAAAGACACATAGTAACGGCCACGTTCCTCGTCGAACTCCCACGTGAGCTCGGTTGCGTCATCTGCACTGGCATCGTTGGTACCTGCAACTGTTTTGGTAGAATCTGTGAGTCACGGGGACTCAGCAATCTCACACCCGCGAGATCAAGACTATTTAAGCTTTAAGGTAGGATAGGGTTGTGAGGTGGAGCTGCAGCAAGCGACTAGCATATATGGTGGCTAACAACGCAAAAGAGAGCGAGAAGAGAAGCAAAGCACGATCGTGAAGCTAGAAGTGATCAAGAAGTGATCCTAGAACAACCTACGTCAAACATAACTCCAACACCGTGTTCACTTCCCGGAACCCGCCGAGAAGAGACCATCACGGTTACACACGCGGTTGAAGTGTTTTAGTTAAGATCAACTTCGGGTTTTCTACAACCGGACATTACCAAATTCCCATCTGCCTCATAACCGCGGGCACGGCTTTCGAAAGATAATACCCTATAGGGGTGTCCCAACTTACCCCATTATAAGCTCTCACGGTCAACGAAGGATATTCCTTCTACCGGGAAGACCCGATCAGTCTCGGAATCCCGGACTACAAGACATTTCGACAGTAATAAAACAAGTCCAGCAAAGCCGCCCGATTGTGCCGACAAATCCTGATAGGAGCTGCACATATCTCGGTCTCAGGGCACATCCGGATAAGCGAAGCGTACAGGTACCAACATAATCCAAGTTGCCTAGGGACGGTCCCGCACGGTGCTCTAGTTTGGACCAGCAATCGAAGAAGAACTGGCCCGGCGGGGTTAAAACAAAGATGACCCTTGAGTCTGCAGAACCCAAGGGAAAAAGGCTTAGGTGGCAAATGGTAAAACCAATGTTGGGCTTTGCTGGAGGAGTCTTATTCAAAGCAAACTGTCAAGGGGGTCCCATAAATCACCCAGCCGTGTAAGGAATGCAAAATCAAGGAACATAACACCGGTATGACGGAAACTAGGGTGGCAAGAGTGGAACAAAACACCAGGCATAAGGCCGAGCCTTCCACCCTTTACCAAGTATATAGATGCATTAATTAAATAAGAGGTATTGTGATAACCCAACAAGTAAACATGTTGCAACAAGGAACAACATCTCCATGTTCCAACAAGGAACAAACTTCATCTTCACCTGCAACTAGCAACGCTATAAGAGGGGCTGAGCAAAGCGGTAACATAGCCAATCAACGGTTTGCTAGGACATGGATGGTTAGAGGCTGACATGGCAATATGGGTGGCATGATATAGCAAGTGGTAGGTATCGCAGCATAGGCATAGCAAAAGAGCGAGCATCTAGCAAGCAAAGATAGAACTGATTTCGAGGGTATGGTCATCTTGCCTGAAAGGTTCTCAGAGTTGTCGGAAGCTTGGTCCTCGTAAGCGTTCTCAACAGGTTCCTCGTTCACATACTCGTCTCCTGTCTCTACCCAAAACAAGAGCACAAGCAAAGGAACAACTATCAACCACGATGCAATGCGCAAGCAACATGATGCAAAACATGGCATGATATGCGAGATGTGGTATGCAATGCATATGCGTGCTTCGGAAGGAAAAAGATGAACAAGGCATAATCTTGGCAAACCAAGTATGCCACTAAAAGATGAGGTGATTTCGGTTGAAATCGATATAAAGATCACCGGAATCGGATGCACGGTTTGCAAATGACAAGCAAAACAAGAATGACAAGATTCTGCCATTAACAGCATGATGCTACTTAGCAAGCAACAAGAAATTAAGCTACTGCACCCAAACGTATCAACAAAGCATATGGCAGTAATCTACTCAAGATGCTTGACAAAAGATGAACACTGAGCTACGGCTAAATCCCACCACAACAGGTTCAAACAACCATGGCAAAAGTGCAAAAGTTAACAGGTTCACAGACTTAGTGAAAATAACAACATGCCAGAAATTAACATCAGGATGACCTGTTTAGATCAAGAAAACAACATGATACAGGAACAGGACATAGCAAAATAAGGCATGGCATGAATCAACTAAAAGCACTTAACAAAAGTCCCTTACTGACCATGAGCCAAAAAGGACCAGAAAATATAATTACATCCATGTCAACTAAGCAAGTTTCGTTACAGGTTTCAGACTTAGCAGAAAACTGGACATGTCAAAGACAGATAACAAGTAGGCATGTTCGTGAGCTCGATGCACTCACTACAGAGCGTTGCATGATAGACTAAGAATACATACATCAAGAAGACATGGCATAGAAGCTAGACATGGCAAGAATAACATCACATAATGCAAGTATCAACTACAACAAGCTTGGCAAAATCGAATAACATGTAAACAATCTGCCAGGAAACATTTTATAGCAAAAGTAGAGCTCGATTGACTCAAGCTATGGCACTCCATAATTACAAAAAAGGGCATGGATGGATAGAGCAAATCCATATGCTCAAAACACTCTTACTGATCATGCTCAAAATAGGCATAGAACTCTCTGAAACAACATGAACACATGGCATAAAAATAACAGCAGCACATGACTTTGTGAAAATACTGTCTCTCTGAAATCAGCAACATTATGTACCCTAGTTTGCATGCTTGTGCTAGTCACCAAAAAGATCACAAAAATACATGGCATACATCCCTGGAAATATAGCATGGCATATTTCAAAACACATGTAGGACTCAACTTCATAGGATGCACACATCAATCATGGCAAAAATGACAAAAGTGCATGTTCTGAAACAGATCTGAAACTAACATCACATAACCCTCTTCTAACAGCATTTCGGGCATCAAGACGAGCTCAAATGAAAATTATGCAATGAGATGAAATGATGTACTCATTGAGACGAACAATTTGATATGCCACACGCCCAAAACGGAGCCACGGGTGCAGAGATATGATGCAACAAACATGCAACAAATAAACTGCCAGAAAATGACTTGGGGGAAATTTAACCTCCGAGATCTAGGGTTCGTCCGCGGGCACGCGAACCGAGGTTGGACGGAGGCTCTCCGGAGTTGGCCGGAGGAGACAGGACCGGGCCGGATCTTGACGGATCCGGCCGGATCCGGACGGGGCGACGAGGGGCGGAGGCGCCGGCGGTGGTGACCGACCGCGGGCGGTGAGGCGAGGCGGCGGCTGAGGACGGCCGCGGCGGCGGCTGAGGCGGGTGGCGGCGACGGCTGAGGCGGGCGGCGGCGATGGCGGCTCCTTGCGGCGCGCGGGCGGCGGAGACGAGCGCTGGGCGGCGGGGTCGGCGGCGCGGGCGAGGAACGGGCTCGGGGGCGGCGCGCCACGTGGCGGCTCCCGACTGGCCGGGGCGGACGGTGTCCGGCTGGATCCGGACATGTCCGGCGGCGCGGAGAGGAGCGGGGCTAGGGTTAGGGTGGTTTTGGACCCGGGATTTCGGAGGAGGGGCTTTACTTATAGGTAGAGGGGGCTAGGAAGCTCCAAATGGAGTGCGGTTTTCGCCCACACGATCGTGATCGAACGGCGGTGGACATGGAAGTGACTTAGATGGGTTATTGGGCTGTTTTGGAGGGGTTTTGGGCTGCAACACGCACGAGGCCTTTACGGTTACCCGGTTAACCGTTGGAGTATCAAACGACCTCCGAATGACCCGAAACTTGACAGGCGGTCTACCGGTGCTATACCAAGGCCGCTTGACAAACCTCGGTCCATTCTGAGAAGGTTTAATACCCGCTCACGGAAAAAGGTAAAAGGGGGCGCCGGGGAACATAGGAGTGCCGGATTGCAAAACGGACAACGGGGAAAATGCTCGGATTCATGAGACGAACATGTATGCAAATGCGATGCACATGACGACATGATATGAAATGCATGACAAGAACAAAATGCAAAATGAAGGAAAACCCAACCACGGAGGGAATATCATATCACATAGCCGAAAATGGCAAGAGTTGGATTACAAATATGGCAAGTTACATCCGGGGTGTTACAACACTCCACCACTACGAGAGGATCTCGTCCCGAGATCTACGACTGAAAGAACTCCAGATACTCAGAACGGAGGTGGTCCTCGCGCTCCCAGGTGGCTTCTCGGTCTGAATGGTGTGACCACTTCACTTTCAGGAATTTGATTGACTTGTTGCGAGTCTTGCGCTCAGTTTCTTCAAGAATAGCAACGGGATGCTCATGATAGGACAAATCTTCTTGAAGATCAATCTCTTCGAAGTTGATGGTGCGCTCAGGCGTCTTGAAGCACTTGCGAAGCTGTGACACGTGGAAGACATTGTGCACATTTGCAAAGTTGGGGGGAAGCTCAAGTTGATAGGCGAGATCGCCTCTTTTGCCGATGATCTTGAAAGGGCCCGCGTATCTAGGGGCAAGTTTCCCCTTGAAACTGAAGCGACGAGTTCCTTTCATTGGAGAGACGCGGAGGTAGACATGGTCTCCGATCTCGAATGCCAAATCTCGGTGTTTGCTATCGTAATAGCTCTTCTGGCGCGATTGCGCGGCTTTGAGGTTCTCACGAATGACCTTACACATATCTTCAGCCTCTGAGATCAAATCGTTGCCAAGAAGTTGACGTTCGCCCGTCTCAGACCAATTGAGAGGAGTACGGCACTTTCTGCCATAGAGAATCTCGAATGGGGCTTTGCCCGAGCTGGCTTGAAAACTGTTGTTGTAAGAGAACTCAGCATATGGAAGACAATCCTCCCACTTCATGCCGAAAGAGATAACACAAGCCCTGAGCATATCTTCAAGAATTTGGTTGACACGCTCGACTTGTCCACTAGTTTGAGGGTGGAAAGCTGTGCTAAAGCGAATATTGGTGCCCATGGCCTTCTGAAAAGAATCCCAAAACTTGGAGGTAAAGATGCTGCCACGGTCTGAAGAGATCAATTGTGGAATGCCATGCAAGGAGACAATTCTGGATGTGTAGAGCTCTGCCAGCTGCGCTGCTGTGATAGACTCTTTGATAGGAAGAAAATGAGCCACTTTGGTGAGCTTGTCGATGACGACGAAGATAGCATCATTTCCACGCTTGGACTTAGGAAAACCAGTCACGAAGTCCATTTCGATATGATCAAACTTCCATTCTGGAATAGCAAGAGGTTGGAGGAGACCAGCTGGTCGTTGGTGTTCTGATTTCACCCTTCGACAGACATCACATTCATTCACGAATTGAGCAATTTCTCGCTTCATTCGAGTCCACCAATACGACTGCTTGAGGTCATGGTACATCTTCGTACTTCCAGGATGAATTGACAGAAGAGAATTGTGCGCCTCGTTCATAATGACTTTCCGTAGATCACCCTTTGGAACCACGATCCGGTCCTCGAAGAAAAGAGTATCTCTGTCATCAACTCGATAGCACTTGTATTTGGAAATGCCCTTGTCAATACCACGTTTCACCTTCTTCACCATGGTATCCATCAGTTGTGCCTCACGAATTTGATCTTCCAAAGTTGGAGAGACGATGAGGTTGGCAAGGAAACCTTGAGGAACAACTTGGAGATTCAACTTGCGGAAAGCTTCACAAAGATCCGGTTGAAAGGGCTTGAGGATTAAGCTGTTGCAATAAGCCTTCCTGCTCAAAGCGTCTGCAATCACATTAGCCTTGTTTGGAGTATATTCAATACTCGGATTATACTCTTGAATCATTTCGACCCATCGAGTTTGCCTGAGGTTGAGGTTGGGCTGAGTGAAGATGTACTTGAGACTCTTGTGATCGGTGAATATGTCCACTTTCCTTCCCAACAGGAGATGTCTCCATGTTATTAGAGCGTGGACAACTGCCGCCAACTCAAGATCGTGAGTGGGGTAGTTCCTTTCGTTGGGCTTCAACTGACGAGAGGTATAGGCCACAACCTTATTCTCTTGCATTAAGACGGCACCTAGGCCCTGAAGAGAAGCATCACCGAATACTTCATAAGGCTTGGATTCGTCAGGAGGAGTCAGAACTGGAGCGGTGACGAGTTTCTCTTTGAGAGTGTTGAAAGCAACGTCACACTCAGGAGACCAGACATACTTCACATGCTTCTGGAGGAGGTTGGAAAGAGGCTTTGCAATCTTTGAGAAATTCTCAACGAATCTTCGGCAATAGCTTGCAAGTCCAAGAAAACTGCGAAGCTGCTTGACATTCTAAGGAGGTTCCCAATTCAAAACTGCAGACACTCTCTCAGGATTAATAGCAATGCCCTTGGCAGAGATGATATGCCCAAGGTAAGAACTTCATCAAGCCAGAATTCACATTTGGAGAACTTCGCATAGAATTTATACTCTCTGAGTTTGTCGAGCACCAATCGCAAATGCTTGGCATGATCCTTCTTATTCTTGGAGAAGACCAATATATCATCGAGATAGACCAAGACGAATTCATTGGTGTAGGGGTTGAAGATGAAGTTCATCATTCGAGAGAATGTTGGAGGAGCATTGACAAGGCCGAAAGACATGACAGTATATTCATAAGAACCATAGCTTGTTCTGAATGCTGTCTTGGGAATATCTTCACGAATGCGAATTTGATGATAACCCATACGAAGGTCAAGCTTGGAGAACACTTTAGCACCTTTAAGTTGCTCGAATAGCTCATTGATGTTGGGAAGTGGGTACTTGTTCTTGATTGTCTTCTTGTTCAGTGGACGGTAATCGACGCAAAGTCGGTCCGTGCCATCCTTCTTCTGGACAAAAAGAACACCACAACCCCAAGGAGAAGAACTCGGTCTGATCAGACCCAGATGCTCTTGTTTATCGAGTTGTTTCTTCAATTCCTTCAACTCTTTAGGTCCAAGCTTGTAAGGACGCTTGCAAACGGGTTCCGTGCCAGGCTCAAGATCGATAACGAATTCAACTGGCCGATGAGGAGGCATTCCCGGAAGCTCTTATGGAAAGACATCTTGGTACTCACAAACGACTGGAATCTGAGAGATAGCATCCAATTCGCCCTTCTCACTGAGAGAAAACAACCGAATGGTATCATCACGAGCGGCATAGATGATCACATCGTCAGAAGAGTGAGTCAATTGAATTTCCCTGGCACCACAATCAAGCTGAGCCTTGTGCTTATAGAGCCAGTCCATCCCGAGAATTAGATCAATATCAGAGTCGCCAAGAACCATTGGAGAAGATAGAAATTTGTAGTCGCCCATCTTGATAGAGACATTAGGAACTATCGAGTTTGCTCTCATTGACTTCCCCGGAGAAATAACACCCAAAGGTTTATCCAAGTAAGACCAAGAAAATCATTCTTTGCAAAGAACAATCTTGACATGAAGCAATGCGATGCACCAGTATCAAATAAGACTTTTGCAGGAATATCATTAACTGAGAGATTACGCATTATCACATCAGAAGAATCCTCCGCTTGAGCTGCATTCATCATGTTCACCTTGGCATGCTTAGGATTATGCTTGACCACTGCATTGCTGGAAGATCTCATAGGAGGAGGAGGCGGAAGGCGCCTTTGGTTGAAGCACTTGTTCGCATAGTGACCCTTTTGCTGACATTTGTTACAAGTCACCTCTGAGAGCGGACGATGGTAAGGAGCACTTGGCCTTGGAGCTTGGTTCTGAGACTTGTTCTGATAGCCAGGGTTGGGTGGGTGGGAAGATCCACGACCACCTGAGTTCTTCTGCTGATAAGGCTGACGGAACGGAGGAGGAGGAGGCAACCAGAACTTCTGTTGCTTAGCTGCCACAAGTGAGGAAGAAGAAGACTGAACTGCGTCTCTGACTCTCTTCTTAGAAGCCTCACACTTGAGCTGAGCAGCTTCTTGTTTCAGCGCCATGTTGTAGAATTCATCATACTTTAACGGCTCAAAAAGCACAAGAGCTATGTGTTCGGAAAAGAATAAGCGCTTTATATTGACCGCGGTGTCATGATATGTGCAGGAGCTGCGACCGAGGTCGAGGCCCTGAGGAAGGCCCTGGGCGAGGCCGAGGAGAAGGCTGTCTAGCAGCAAGCCGCCCGTAGGAAGCTCAAGGCCTGGGTCAAAGAAGTCCAGCAGGAGCTCCAGGATGCGGTGAAAAAATGTGAGACCTTGGAGCATGACGCGTCGGCTCAAGGGGCAGAGCTCACCAAGGCTCGTCAGAGCATGGAGACCGCACAGAATGAGGCTTAGGCCGCCCTCCAGGAGATCCAGGAGGCCAAGAAGATCACGGCGGATAAGGCTTTTAAGATGCAAAGCAAGTATGCGGAGAAGCAGTACCTTTTACTAACCCGGGTTCGGAGTTCCCCAGGGGTTTTTGCTGATTTACCACGCAGTGTATCGGACACCGTGGAGTTCTATCGAGCCGAAGGAGGGGGTTCTATGGAGAAGCTCTTCTGGTCGCAATATGCGGTGTCAGAGCCTCATGTGTCCTTCACCGATCAGCTGAAACAGCTGGTGGAGCTGCATAGGGTGGCCGAATTAGCTATGAAGGATTTGACAATCCGGCTATGGCCAGCCGAAGCTATGCCTGGCAGCTACTTCGGACTCGTAAGGCGGATGGTGAACGCCTGTCCTCGGCTGGACGTCATCAAGCGCTCTGCCTGTATTGAAGGTGCCCGTATAGCCTTCGCTCGTTGCAAGATGTGGTGGGCGAAGATGAACGTTGTTGAAGTTGCCAGCGGGCCGCCGGGCAAGGAGCACCGCACACCCGAGCGATATTTTGCGGATGTCCTAGAAGGGCCTCGACTTGTAGCGGCGCAATGTTCACAGGACATTGTATTTGAATAAATGTATTCATGTTGCCTTTGCCTTGTATTGTGAAAACAAAGCCTGTTTCTGTAATGTAATTTTAATATGCTTTTAATTGTTTCCTCCTATGCGGCTGTGTTGCATGTAATCTAAGGGTTGGTCAATCGTCGGCTTCTACCCTCACGTAGGTAGTACGGAGGTGTTCGGGATGGAATATAAACAATCTTGATGCAATTATATGGTCCTTGAAGGATTTGTTTAGCGCAACGTACAAGGCAATCAGACTATACGGCTCGAACACCCTCACTTAGCCATAGGAGTTTTATAATAAAGCATGGGCGCAGCCCCTGGTTTAAACTAGAGTGCTGTCAGCATCTGATCGGACAGTGCCGATCTCCCGCATAACACGGAAAAAATGTCCAACGATTTGTAACCCTCGAACAGCTGACCGGCTCACGCCATATCATGACAGTCAGTTTTCGGCTTTCTCTACTGAGGTGCTCATCGGGTCAAAGCCAGGGCACAATCGCAGTAGTTCTCCCTTTACTACCCTAGCCGATTCAGCGGAACATAGGGTAGCAAGCACAGGAGTCGGGCAACCCAACTATTGACCAAAGACATGATTCGGAGCCAATGCATATAATGCTAAATTTGGGGTGCCGAACTTATCTATAAGAAGTGTTCGGACTTTGCTGCCGTATTATGGGACGATGGCGAGCCCCTGGCGAATATGAGACGTACCAGATTGTACGGATGCGATCGATAAAACAAAACGAAAATGAAGTAAGAAACGAAAACCATAGAAACTGGGTCGCAAACCATTTTCATTATAACTGTATGGATACGTCAAGGCTTATCCTGTACAAAAAGTGTGATAAGCATCATGGATATTTAACATGCCGGAATTAAGAGGGCGCAGCATGCGGGTCCTGAGAAATAAGTAGAAATACCGTCAAGAAGAACGTTTAGAGGTTACCCTATGCACTTATGTTGTGTGCCGTCTTTGTATGTCGATCCTTCAAAAGGACTGGTTATCAGGCACACGGGAAAAGGAACCTGAAACAAAAAGGAAAAAAAGGGTGAAAGTGTGTGTGAGTCCGGGGTCGGTTAGGCCGTACTATGGACCACAAGATGTGCCTCCGTCGATGCCCTTGGGATTTTGAGTGCGTAATTATGTGTGCGTGGTACGAGTGACACTACTTGATCAGGGCTGGGACGTAGGCCGAATTGCTAGTCCAGCTCTTGACGGGCCGAGTTGTCCTGTGGCAGCGTAGTCCGGGCCTTCTTGACGGTGCCCGTGGGCTCGGCATCTGGATTGCGGATCTGCTTGAAAAGGATGTTATGTACTTCTGCTGCTAGGGCGGCGGTGTGCTCCTCTGTACAGAGGGAGTGTTCCGTATTTCCATTAACTGTTATGACGCCGCGTGGACCGTGCATCTTGAGCTTGAGGTAAGCATAGTGTGGGACTGCGTTGAATCTAGCGAACGCGGTTCGTCTGAGCAGTGCGTGGTAGCCACTGTGGAAGGGGACGATATCGAAGATTAACTCTTCGCTTCGGAAGTTGTCCGGAGAACCAAAGACCACCTCCAGCATGATTGAGCCCGTGCAGCGGGCCTCAACGCCTAGTATGACTCCTTTAAAGGTAGTCTTTGTGGGCTTGATTCGTGAGGGATTAATGCCCATCTTCCATACTGTATCCTGGTAGAGCAGGTTGAGGCTGCTTCCACCATCCATCAGGACTCGTGTTAGGTGGAACCCGTCGATGATTGGGTCAAGGACCAGTGCGGCTGAACCGACATGGCGGGTACTAGTTGGATGATCTCAACGATCGAAGGTGATCAGAAATGACGACCACGGATTGAATTTTGGGGCAACTGGCTCTACCGTGTAGACGTCCCTGAGTGCCCGCTTGCGCTCCTTTCTGGGAATGTGCGTGGTGTATATCATGTTCACCGTTTTGACTTGAGGGGGAAATTTCTTCTGCCCCCCCCCCCCCGGTGTTCGGCTGCTAGGGCTCTTCATCCTCGTCCTCACTTTGTGATCCCTTTTCTTTGTTTTTGGCATTTAACTTGCCAGCATGTTTCAAGACCCAACAATCTCTGTTGGTGTGATTGGCTTGTTTGTCAGGGGTGCCGTATATCTGACACGGACGGTCGAGTATCCGGTCCAGGCTAGAAGGTCCCTCATTGTTCCTCTTGTAGGGCTTCTTCCGTTGGCCTGACTTGGAGCCGCTGAATCCGGCGTTAACTGTGGTGTCATCGGTGTTATCGCCATTGCTTCGGCGTTTGTGTCTATTGCGCCGGAGCTTGCCAGTGCTATTCTTGGCCTCAGAGGGGCCTGTCTTGTTGGCTGTGTTTTTGCATCGGGCCAGCCAGCTGTCCTCACCCGCGCAAAAGCGGGTCATGAGTGCTGTGAGGGCTGCCATGGATTTCGGCTTTTCTTGGCCGAGGTGGCGGGCGAGCCATTCGTCACGGATGCTGTGTTTGAAGGCTGCTAGGGCTTCAGCGTCCGGACAGTCAACGATCTGGTTCTTTTTGGTTAGGAACCTAGTCCAGAATTTTCTGGCTGATTCTCTAGGTTGTTGAACTATGTGGCTTAAGTCATCGGCATCGGGTGGCCGGACGTATGTACCTTCGAAGTTGTCGAGGAAGGCGTCTTCCAAGTCCTCCCAGCTGCAGATGGAGTTCTCGGGCAGACTATTTAGCCAGTGTCGTGATGGTCCTTTGAGTTTTAGCCGGAGGTATTTGATAGCGTGGAGGTCATCTCCTCGGGCCATGTGGATGTGGAGAATAAAATCTTTGATCCATACTGCGGGGTCGGTTGTTCCGCCGTATGATTCAATATTGATAGGCTTGAACCTCTCGCGGAATTCGTGATCCAGCAACTCATCTGTGAAGCAGAGAGGGTGTGTGGCGCCTCTATAGCGGGCCGCGTCTCGGCGCACCTCCGACGAAGTCCGTCTGTGGTTATCGGCCCGGGTGTGATTAAGTTTGTCACGTCCCAATAGGTAGCTGTCATCCCGAGTAGGGAAGCGTCCTCGCGATCTGTATATAGATCTGGTGTGTCCTGCTCTACTGTTCAATTCCTGCCGAAGATCGTATGTATGGTCCCGAGCAGGTCTGTCCCTATGCTTGCGAGGCAGTGGGGCGGGCTGCTGTCCGGCAAGAGTTGTCGTTTTATCCCGACCGTGTGGTGGTCGGTCCGCATTGCGCAAGGGAGGTATGGGATCTGGTGCCTCTTCATCGAACTGAGGTAGCAGTCTGCGTTTGGGGTAACTCTTGGTTGGGCACTTGAGGCCGTATTCTTCGGCTGCCAGGGCATCTGTCCATCTATCGATGAGTAGGTCTTTATCTACGTGGAGCTGCTGCTGCTTTTTCTTTAGGCTTCTTGTAGTGGCTATGATTTGGCGCTTAAAGCGCTCCTGCTCGAGGGGTGTCTCAGGCATGATGAAGTCTTCATTGCTAAGGCTCTCATCATCCTCGGAGGGTGGACGATAACTATCGTCATCCGGGTCATTGGGAATGGCATGTTTATCAGGGTTAACCTACTCGTTGTCTTGCTCCTCCTGTTCGGATGCGGCTCCAACAGGGTCTTCATTGTTTTCGGCGTTGCCCAGATTACTGTTTTCTCCGGTACCAGTGTTGCCCTCTTTTGAGCGACGAGGCATAGAGCGGCGTTTAGGGCGCCGGCATTTGGACTGTGTCTCGGAGTGTTTATTCGCATCTGGCTCTTCTTTGTCATCGCCAGATCCTTTAGGTGTATCAACCATGTACACGTCGTATGAAGAGGTGGCCGTCCAGCGTCCAGTGAATGGAGGGTCTTGGCCTTCCTCCTTGTCTGCATTGTCGTCCATACCGTCGATGTCTTCGGAGCCATAGTTGAGCTCGTCGGTTAAGTCCTCGACGGTAGATATGAAGTGGGTGGCGGGTGGGAAGCCAAATTCCCCATCATCGGCCTCTAACACGAACCGAACATAGTTCGGCTGCGAGTCCTTCTCCAAGGACAAATTCTTTAGAGAGTTCAGTAGATCGCCCAAAGGTGAGTGCTGGAAAACGTCAGCGGCGCTGAATCCGAAGGTCGATAACCGATCTAGCTCGGTGTCCGCAGGCGTACACGGTCCGGAACTTATAGCCGGAGACGAGTCCTAGGTTCCGTTGAAGAAAATATTGCAGGGTGTTGAGTCCGTGTGTGGCTCCAACGCTGCGGACTCTGTGGCCCCGGATAGTATGATCTGCTCCAGATCTAAGGCCGTTGCAGCAATAGGAACCATCTCCCGGATCTGATCCGGTGACAGATTTAAGTCATGTTCATCGGAGCGAGGGGAGCGATCGCCGCGGTCTCGAATCCATTCAAGATCAAGTCTCCATGGATATACGCGACATAGTTCAAGCTTCCAAATCTGACCTGATGGCCAGGGGCGTAGCTGTCGACCTGCTCCAGATGGCCAAACGAGTTGGTCCGCAGTACGAAGCCGCCGAACACAAAAATCTGCCCGAGGAGGAAGGTTCCTCCTTGGATAGTGTCATTATCGACGATTGAAGGGGCCATCAAACCTTTTGTCGATGGCACAGTGGAACTCTCAATGAAAGCACCAATGTCGGTGTCAAAACTGGTGGATCTCGGGTAGGGGGTCCCGAACTGTGCGTTTAGGATCGATGGTAACAAGAGACGGGGGACACGATGTTTACCCAGGTTCGGGCCCTATCTATGGAGGTAATACCCTACTTCTTGCTTGATTGATCTTGATGAATATGAGTATTACAAGAGTTGATCTACCACGAGATCCTAGTGGCTAAACCCTAGAAGTCTAGCCTATATGACTACGGTAATGTGTGTGTCCTTTCCGGACTAACCCCTCCGGTTTATATAGACACCGGGGAGATCTAGGGTTTACATAGAGTCGATTACATAAGAAGGAATCGTCGGTCGCCAAGCTTGCCTTCCACGCCAAGTAGAGTCCAATCCGGATACGGGTACAGTCTTCGGCCTTCATGTCTTCACAGCCCATCAGTCCGGCCCATGGATAACAGGCCGGACGCCCGAGGACCCCTTAGTCCAGGACTCCCTCAATGAGTCATAAGGATTAAGGCTACATGACCTGAATCAATTTTAAACCATACATCAAATATGGGACAAAGATATGAACCCAAACAATGTTCAAAGTAAATAACAAATTAGACAAAACAAGGCCTTCATAGGCTGCCAAGCCTCAATATCAAGTGCTATTCAAGGGCCACACAGCTACTGAGTTAATCCTTTATTCAAACCTGTAAGCCGGGCCTCACATGACCAATTGTCGTTTTAACTTTGACAAGTTCAGGGTCTTTATAAGATTGACTGTCAAGAGTACGGCGAGTCATTCCAGGATTACCTAGGCGGAGTGGCAGACATACAAAGGCAGGATAACCCGGATTTTTGGTGAATACACCTGGCGTCCAAGCCGATCAAAAGGGTAAATAAATCTATGTTCATTGAACAGGAAGCCCCCAAGTGATTTGCAATCAAGGCATACAAGCCGAATCAGTAGGGCAATCATAGCTATGCTCAATGAGCAGGAAGCCCCCAAATAATTTTTATCAAGGCATACAAGCCGGATCAGTAGGGTAATCATAGCTATGCTCAATGAGCAGGAAGCCCCCAAGTGATCTTATGAATTGACAATAAAGACTCAAATACTCAGAAATGAAACGACACAGGCCCTGAATAATCAGGGATGCCGGCTTTATTATACTTGATCATAATATATATACATGGATGAAAATATGTACGACACAAGAGCCAGTCGCTCAAGTGTAATAAGGTCGAAGATGAGCAATGTTCCAAGGCCGGTGGGTCTCCTCCTCAGACTTGCGTGATTCCTTGTAATCTCGAATATCAATGAGGTAGTACGACCCGTTGTTCAGATTTTAGCTGACCACGAAGGGCCCTTCCCAAGGTGGGGACAACTAGTGCGTGTCTGTCTGATCCTGGATGAGCCGAAGCACCAAGTCACCTTCTTGAAAGGTCCGGGTTTTAACCCGGCGGCTACGATAATGATGCAGATCTTGCTGGTAAATCGCTGAACAAGCCACCGCAAGGTCACGCTCCTCATCCAGAAGGTCAAGAGCATCCTGATGTGCTTTTTCATTATCAGCTTCAAAATAAGCCGCCACACGGGGCGAGTCGTGATGGATGTCACTAGGGAGAACCGCCTCTCCTTCGTAAACCATGAAGAAAGGCGTATAACCTGTGGATCTTTTGGGGGTAGTATTGATACTCCAAAGTACTAAAGGCAACTCCTCAACCCAACAACCTGGCGTCCTCTGCAAAGGGACCATAAGTCGGGGTTTTATGCCCCTCAAGATTTCTTGATTGGCTCTTTCAACTTGACCATTGGACTGGGGGTGAGCCATTGATGATACATCAAGGCAAATATGCTCTTGTTGACAGAATTCTTTCATAGCACCTTTGGACAGATTAGTGCCATTATCAGTTATAATGTTGTGAGGGTAGCCAAAACGGAAAATCACCTTTTTGATGAATTGAACCGTCGTTGCCGCGTCACACTTGATGACCAGCTCTGCCTCAACCCACTTTGTAAACTTGTCAACCGCCACCAAGAGGTGAGTCTTTTTGTCCTTGGATCTTTTAAAATGTCCAACCATATCCAGCCCCCAGACTGCAAACGGCCAAGTAATTGGAATCATCCTCAATTCTTGAGCCGGCACATGAGCTCGTCTTGAAAATTTCTGACAACCATCACACTTGCTAACCAAATCTTCTACATCAGCATGAGCCGTCAGCCAATAAAACCCATGACAAAAAGCCTTAGCCACGGGAGACTTAGAGCCGGCATGATGACCACAGTCTCCTTCATGAATCTCCCGTAGAATCTCACGGCCTTCCTCAGGAGAAAAACAATGCTGAAACGCCCCTGTGACACTACATCGGTGCAACTCACCATTGACAATAGTCATCAACTTAGACCGCCGGGTTATCTGCCTGGCCAAAGTTTCATCCTCAGGCAACTCACCTCGGGTCATATAAGCCAAATATGGAACTGTCCAATCAGGAATAGCATGAAGAGCCGCTAACAACTGTGCATGCGGGTCAGGAACAGCAAGATCTTCCTCCGTAGGCAGTTTAACTGAAGGGTTATGCAAAATATCAAGGAAAACATTAGGTTGTACCGGCTTACGCTGGGACCCCAGCTGGCTTAAAGCATCAACCTCCTCATTTTTCCTGCGATCAACATTTTCCACTTGATAACCCTTAAAATGACCAGCAATAACATCCTCGGCGATAAGCCACCATGAGTAGGTCCTTGGAATCCCAAGTTCCAGTAACTTGCTGAGCTACCAAATCTGAGTCACCAAAGCACCTCACCCGGCTTAGATTCATCTCTTTAGCCATCCTAAGGCTATGGAGCAAGGCCTCATACTCAGATGCATTGTTAGTACAAGGGAACATTAACCTTAAGACATAGCAAAACTTATCACCTCGTGGGGAAGTCAAAACAACTCTAGCCCCCGAGGCTTGCAACTGCCTGGATCCATCAAAATGAATACTCCAATATGTGTTATCCGGCTTCTCCTCACGCATCTGTAGCTTTGTCCAGTCATTGATAAAATCCACAAGTGCTTGAGACTTGATAGTTGTCTGAGGCATGTATGTCAAACCATGGGGTCCAAGCTCAATGGCCCATTTGGCCACCCGGCCTGTGGCTTCTCTGTTTTAAATAATATCCCCTGAGGGAGCAGAACTGACCGCAGTGATGGGATAACCAAAGAAATACTGCTTCAATTTACGACTGGCCATAAACACTCCATAAACCAGCTATTACCAATGTGGGTACCTATGTTTAGATTCAATGAGTACCTCACTGACATAGTAAACCGACCTCTGAACCAGATATTCCGTTCCTGATTCCTTTCTTTCCACAACAATTGCTACGCTGACGGCTATGCTGTTAGCAGCCACATATAAAAGTAAGGGCTCCTTATCAATGGGAGCTACAAGGATTGGCGGCTCAGCCAACTGCTTTTTGAACGCCTCAAACGCCTGATTGGCAGCATCACTCCAGACAAAGTGATATGTTTTCTTCATCATCTGATACAGAGGGATAGCCTTTTCGCCCAAACGGCCTATAAACCGGCTTAAAGCCACAATACGACCCGCCAGACGCTGGATGTCATTAATACACGTCGGTTTAGCCAAAGAAGTGATAGCCTTGATTTTCTATGGGTTAGCTTCAATGCCTCTTTCAGAAACCAAAAAACCCAAGAGCTTGCCTGCTAGCACACCAAAGACACACTTGGCCGGGTTAAGCATCATCTTGTAGACCCGGAAATTGTCAATGGTCTCTTTCAAATCATCTATCAAAGTCTCCTTCTTCCTGGATTTCACAACGATGTCATCCACATAAGCATGAACATTGTGTCCAATCTAGTCATGAAGGCAATTCTGAATAAACCGATGATAAGTCGCCTGGGCACTCTTGAGCCCAAAAGGCATAGATAAATAGAAGAAGGCTCCAAAGGGAGTGATGAAAGTTGTCTTCTCCTGGTCCTTAACTGCCATCTTGATCTGATGATAACTAGAATAAGCATCCAGAAAACTCAAACGTTCACAACCCGTCGTAGCATCAATGATTTGATCAATACGAGGGAGAGCAAAAGGGTCAGCCGGACAAGCTTTGTTAAGGTCTGTGTAATCCACGCACATACGCCAAGTGTCATTCTGCTTAAGTACCAGCACTGGGTTAGCCAACCACTCAGGGTGAAAAACTTCAATAATAAACCCAGCCGCCAAGAGCCGGGCCACTTCTTGACCAATGGCCTTGCGCCTCTCTTCATTAAAACGACGAAGGAATTTCTTGACCGGTTTAAACTTTGGATCAACATTGAGACTGTGCTCAGTGAGTTCCCTCGGTACACCTGGCATGTCAGAAGGCTTCCATGCAAAGATGTCCCGGTTCTCACAGATGAACTCGATGAGCGCACTTTCCTATTTTGGATCCATATTGGCACTGATGTTGAACTGCTTGGATGAGTCGCCAGGAACAAAGTCAACCTGCTTAGTGTCATCTGCCGACTTAAACTTCAACGAGGGGTCATGCTCTATGGTTGGATTTTTCAAAGGTGCCATACCTACCGGGTCAACATTATCTTTGTAGAACTTCAACTCCTCTGTTGCACAAACAGACTCAGCATAAGTAGCATCGCTCTCTTCACACTCCAAAGCTATCTTCCTGTTGCCGTGAACTGTGATGGTACCCTTACGACCGGCATTATAAGCTGCAGATAAACATAACAAGGCGGCGCCATAAATTTAGCATAAGCCGGCCGTCCATACAGGGCGTGATAAGGGCTCTTGATCTTCACCACTTCAAAAGTCAATGTCTCAGCTCTGTAATCATGATCATCGGCAAAGGCCACTTCCAAAGCTATCATACCCACCGGATACACCGACTTACCAGGCACCACCCCATGAAAAATAGTAGAAGACAGCTTAATAAGACACACATAGTGTACGCTCAACATACACGCCGGCAGGGTAGAGCCTCTCTGACACGGTGGGTGGGAAGCGGTAGGTTGGTCCGATGTACTGCATGGTTGAAGAAGATGGGGTCGAAGAACAAGAAGGGAAGATGGCAGAGGATGGGAGATAGATGAGGGATGTGAGAGGAAGAAGAAGGTGATGGGTTCCTTAAATAGTCGTAGTGCAACGTGTTATTTCGTCGTGGCTGTAATGGGGTCAAATGTGAACTAGCTCATTTTCACACTCACCGCGGCATCGGGAACTCAA
Organism: Aegilops umbellulata; assembly: GCA_032464435.1. NCBI lineage: Eukaryota > Viridiplantae > Streptophyta > Magnoliopsida > Poales > Poaceae > Aegilops > Aegilops umbellulata. Next base: position 478,379,660 of record CP136055.1, read on the forward strand.
AACAAGGGTCAAGCAAAAAATACAGAGCCAATGCGACAGCCCAACCAGAGCTTGGTTTCATTTTGGGCCCAATAACTACGTTTTTTCGCGGAGTCAATGGTGGGTGAGCACAACCAATGGTAGAATATCTCGTGGATCGCCCCACGATCCAACAATGCGGAGTCGTCCATCTGATCCAACGGCGCGGAGCCTGCACGGAGCCAGCCCTTCTAGAAGACCACATCTAAGGGTTGTCGCTTGGCACTAGTGTATGATTAGATGGCTGATGTTCGAAGCTAGGGTTAGGCGAAACCCGTGGGGTTTAGAGGGGTTTTGAGCTGGTCAACGGAGTTATCTAGGCTTTGACTGAGCATAACTAATTTAGAAAAATAGAAAAAATATGAAACCTACGTCGTTCGTCGTTTTACAAGACACACTAACGAGGAAAAATACTAAACTTGGTATACGGGAATTTTCAAAAAAAAACAGGTGGCACGATCGAGGTCAAATGAGCACCATTAATTTTAAAAAATCAAAAAATATAAAACTTGCACACAATGTTGTCTTATGTGACATGTTACCAACCAAAAATCACAAACTTGGTCTATGGACATTTTCATGAAAAAACCTTCACACATATGAGCTATCGTGTACAACATTGCAGAGAGTTCAAGGAGAGGAGGTAGAGTTCTCTTAGGTTTTTGAAAAATTAAAAAAAAATAAAAAATCACCAAAGCTTGACTTCAAAGTGAATAAGAAGGATCTGAACTTAGTTTTCCATTTTCATATTTTAAATGTGTTTTTAATGGTATTAAAGCATAATTTTTTCAAAAAAAATTAAAAATATGAAGATTAATCCAATAAATAGTGAGACTTCGAATCTACACTATATAGATTGAATAGGTGTTAATAAAAAATATTTGGCTCATTTGGAGTAGGTCCAAAAAAACATGATTACAAATGGAGCTCATTTGGAGCACATTTCTCATGACTATAAGTTTTACCACGCCAAAGAGATCGAAATGATCACCTAACGTTTATAATAGTTCAACAAATTTTGCAACATCACACCACACGGCAATAGACTTCAAGTGTTGGTTCAAATTCAAACTTTGCCTCAAATTCAAATTGGGATATTTGATCTCTTATTGGAATACTTGATCAAATGATGGACTATCTTCATTCAAATGTTGTTTTTTTGCTCTGTTATTGGAATATTTGATCAAATGATGGACTATTTGCTCTTTTTGCTTAGCATGTCTCATTAGTAAAGCAACACTGAAGCAGCATGTGTGATCATTGCAGCACCTAAACTCATAGCTCACAACATGTAAACAGAACTAACCATACACCATAGGCAAATTTAAGGACAGACAAATATTGATAGCATATACATTACTACCATAGATTCAGTTCATCACATCATAAACAACCACATTTAGTTTACCAAAAGTAACCCAAAAGATAAAGATAAAACATGCTGCCACATTAAGTTCATCACATCATCACATCACACCGGAGTCACGGCCTTCGCGAGGGCAGCATGCTGCCCCCTGATCATGTAGTCCTCCCCGTGAATCGCTACATCGTCTGCATGAGACACAAGACGGCGCGACATTGGAGAATACCCATTTGGAACTACAAGATGACGAATGCTTGGTGATCGTCCACTTCTACACGACGCCATCATCTCTTTCCCATGGTGATTTGGATTTTGATCCGAGGTCGGATCTTTCCCAAGGGGGAGGGGATGATGCGGAGCATCCTATGGACATCACCATGTCAAGAGTTCATTTGGCAAGCGACACGTGCGACATCTACTTCATACATACAAAGGTGAATCATCTCCTTTACACGTGTCCACTTGTACCTCTAGAGGATGGTATACTACTTGACCCCTCTCTCGTGTGCCTACATAGGTGTGAGCGGAGCTACACATTCATCAAGGAGGGGTCCAAGAAGAAGAGAACATCTACACCGTCCAACAGGGAAGCCTGGAAGTGGAGACGGAAGCGCCAAGAAGAAGGCAGCAGCTCTCAGGCGACCCCATGCGCACGGGCGTGTACCGTGCCCACGGGACCCCCGTGTCCACGGGCCTCATGGACCCCGTGTGCACGGGCTTGGTATCTGGATACCCCGTGCGCACGGGCTCCACTTACCCCGTGCACACGGGGCCCCCTGTGCGTGGCTAATTGGGCTTGGCCCTTGTATCCCCATCTCGTCCCTACTTACCCCTTCATCCCTTGGACCTATATATATACTCCTTGATCTCCTCCATTTAGACCTAGCTAAGAATAGACACAAATCATAGAGCTTAGCTCATGTATCTCCCCTTGCGGGTTTCCTCCTAAGGGAGAAGGATCCCTAGGATCATCAAGCCCTTCTAAGGGAGAAGGATCCATAGGATCATCAAGCCCTCCTAAGGGAGAAGGATTCCCCAAGTGAATCATCAAGCCCTCATCTCCTTCATAGGATTTGGGATGAACTCTACCATGCACCTTATTTCCCTTTGATTGTTCATGTACCTTGTGGATCTTGTGTGTTTGTTAGTTTAGTGGGTGTGTGATTGGACTTGTTCTTGAGAGTTCCTCTTGTTTTCTCTCTTGTGTTCATCTTGCTCTTGGGGATTCCCCCTCCAATTCATGAAAGATCTCCACTTAGGGTTCCACCCTACAACATCTTGGTATCTAGAGCCAGGTTGATCACGAAATTGGAGCCCCCCTTCTTGTTTTTGGCCTAATTTTGTTGTGTTCATCCCCAATTTCGGAAATCCACACCAAAAATAGCCCCAAATTTTTTTGTGATTTGTTGATTTGATGAGGTTTTGTTGGATTTGATCCATGGATTTGCTTGGTTTCAAGTTGATCTAGCTTTCCACCATCTTTTCCCCACAATCCATCCCCAAAATCTCTCCAATTTTGCCCTTGAAATCTTCAATTTTTTTCCATCACGAAATCGCGAATTTCTAGTCCACCCCGTGCCCACGGACCCCAGACCCCGTGCGCACGGGCCCCCGGAAAGTCTCTGGACACCCCGTGCCCACGAACCTGTACCATGCGCACGACCCCCCCCCCCCAGGTTAGCCGCCAGCACTTCACCGTTTTGCCCATAACTTCCACATCCGGAGTCCGATTTTCGCGTTCTTTAGCTCGTTGAGTAGCTATTGACATCCCACATCCATATAGATAGGATCCAACCACTAGTGCAGAACCGGGCAATAGCACCGGTTCGTAAGGCCCTTTAGTGCCGGTTCCATAACCGGCACTAAAGTTTGGGCACTAAAGCCCCCCCCTTTAGCACCGGTCCAGCACGAACCGGTGCTAAAGGGCAACCACATGGCACAAGCCAGCTCCGGGGGCCGGGAGCCCTTTAGTACCGGTTGGTAACACCAACCGGTACTAAAATGTTTGGGGGGGTTTTGGTTTTATGATTTCTTTTTCATTTAATTTTGTGTTTTCCATTTTAATTCTTTTTGGTTTGCTGGTATTTTACGATACTACACATTGTACACGTTATGCATATATATGGTAGCTAGTAGAACCAATCATATATATATATATATATATATATATATATATATATATATAGATCATCAATGTCTCACACAAACCACCATATTAATTCACACATACACACATGTATATATAGCTATATATACAATTTCTCGTACATATGCATGTTGCCTTCGGAGCCAGTTGCATTAGCCTAATTGGTGCCTTCGGAGCACGCTGACAAATTGGAAGTGGTTCATGACTTGATCGATGGGGGCGGTAGCGGGTAATAGTATTCTCCGTTCGGATTTATGACCTGGTCGAGCAAAAATCCCGCTATTTCCTCTTGAAGTGCTTCTACGCGCTCCGTATCTAGGAGCTTGTCCCGCACCTCTGTGAACTGTTAAGAAGAAGATCAATATGCATGTGTATTAGTTGTGTGACTAGATATCGATAATGGTGCACAAATTGTGAATAGTGTTCTGACAAGCGTACCCATTCCTGTCTTTGAGATCTGCTCCTTTCGGACGCCAACATGCGAATGTTCTCGCAAACGCAGTATGCACATAGATCAGTCCCCTGCGCCTGCTTTATGGCCTTTACGAGAATGGAATTTAATTTCATCAGATAATAATTAATCAAGCATGATAATATTAAAAAGATGGCAGCTAGCTACCACACTACTTAATTACTTACCCTGGGTCGAAGCCATCTCAGCTGTCGTTTCCATTCGCCTTCCGTTTTGCTGATGAACCTTGCCCAAGCCCTGCCCGCCGACAAAGAAAATGAATAAAGGGGTTATTAAATAGTTCATATCATGAAATGACGAACTAAATAGGCCGAGATATATAGTTAATAATGATTGAAATTACCAGTTGACTATCCCAAACAAGATGTTGTAGTCACTATTTTCTGAGAGTAGTGAGTCCAGTATTTCAACTGTTCCTTCGTCAACTTTAATGATACACAAGACCCAGTGATATCTGCATGCACACACGTTTGCATGTCTTAATTAAGCGGGCATATGTAAGCAAAAACATGTAGCTAGGTAGCTAGTAGACAAAAACAGAGAATTTGTAGTACAAGAAAGTGTGACTCACTTGAAGTTGTAAGGAAGTAGTATATCTTCATTGTATTTTAGGCGCTTCAAGAACTCGAACATGCTGTCCTCTACCTGCTTTTTATAATAATCGCTTATATTCCATGTGAATTCATTAACGGTGTTTGGGTCAATGAACCCAATGCCATAGCGTCCACCTTTTCTCATTCCATACATCTTCATCCTGCATAATACCACAGAAAAGAATATAGTGAGGATAATTACAGGTAATGATTGATCAAAAGGATCAATACAGCTAGCTTGAGACTTAAATTACAGAAAGAAATCACTTATAGACAATAGCAACTGACGATAGATTTGTCGAGTGCGTCTTGATTGTATAACTGAAACAGTTCAGAATACTCAACGGTCACAGGTTTCTGATGGTAGTAATGATCCTTGTTGACTTGCACCATGAGAGAATGTCGATCGGGTCTCTTGGTAATGTCCATGTACCATTGATGCAATTCATACATTCTCGTTGGGAGCTTCTTGACATCTTCTGGCTTGACCAAAGGTTGGCCCCGGACATATTTCCGTTTTATTTCCTCCTCTGTAAGCACAGGTGAGGGAGTCCGGGATTAGGGGGTGTTCGGATAGCCGAACTATACCTTCAACCGGACTCCAGGACTATGAAGATACAAGATTGAAGACTTCGTCCCGTGTCCGGAAGGTTCTTTCCTTGGCGTGGAAGGCAAGCTAGGCGTGCGGATATTCAAGATCTCCTACCAATGTAACCGACTCTGTGTAACCCTAACCCTATCCGGTGTCTATATAAACCGGAGGGTTGTAGTCCGTAGGACAACCATCACAACCACAATACCATCATCATACCCATAGGCTAGCTTCTAGGGTTTAGCCTCCTTGATCTCGCGGTAGATCTACTCTTGTAATACCCATATCATCAATATTAATCTAGCAGGAGTAGGGTTTTACCTCCATCGAGAGGGCCCTAACCTGGGTAAAATAAAGTGTCCCTTGTCTCCTGTTACCATCCGACCTTGACGCACAGTTCGGGACCCCCTACCCGAGATCCGCCGGTTTTGACACCGACATTGGTGCTTTCATTGAGAGTTCCTCTGTGTCGTCGCCTTTAGGCCCGATGGCTCCTTCGATCATCAACAACGATGAGGTCCAGGGTGAGACTTTTCTCCCCAAACAGATCTTCGTTTTCGGCGGCTTCCCTCTGCGGGCCAACTCGCTTGGCCATCTGGAGCAGATCGAAAGCCACGCCCCTGGCCATCAAGCCAGGTTTGGAAGCTTAAACTACACGGCAGATATCCGCGGAGACTTGATCTTCGACGGATTCGAGCCACAGCCAAGCGCGCCGCACTATCTCGAGGGGCATGATATAGCTCTGCCTCCGAACAGTGTCCTGGAGGCCGCATACGCTCTGGCCCCGATCCTCGATTCGGAGCCCGCTGTGTTCTTTGAAGATGAACAGTTGGACGTCACCTCAGGGGCTGTGATCTTAAAAGCCATTGAGCCGAACGCAAGCCCCGCGCTCCGCATGGCCCGTGACTCCAAGGAGCTGGACTCTTATCCGAACTTCGGGTCGTCCATGCCCCCGCTGATCGAATCAGATTGGGCGCCTGTAATGGAGTTCACCGCCGCGGACATCTTTCAGTATTCACCTTTCGGTGATATTCTGAATTCTCTCAAGTCTCTCTCTTTGTCAGGAGAGCCCAGGCCGAACTATGGCCTGCGAGGTTGGGATTCGGACGATGAAGAAATTCAAAGCCCACCCACCGCCCACTTAATAACCACTGTCGACGATATATCCGACATGCTCGACTTCGGCTCCGAAGACTTCGACGGTATGGACGACGAAGGAGGAGACGAGCAAGAACCAGCACCTGTAGGGCGCTGGACTGCCACCTCGTCATACGACATATACATGGTGGATGCTCCAAAAGATGGAGATGGCGATGGAACAGCGGAGGATGGCACTTCGGAAAAGCCTCCAAAACGCCGACTTCAGCGGCGCCGCTCCAAATCCCGCCACAGCAGAAACGGTGATTCCGGCACGGAAGATAACACTACCCCGGACAGCGCCGAAGAACACCAAAACCAGCAGGATTTGGCACAGGAAGATGGAGAAGACCGCCCTCATGAGAGAGCGGCAGAGCGAGAGGTCGAGGACGATAACTACATGCCTCCCTCCGAAGACGAGGCAAGCCTCGGCGACGATGAATTCATCGTACCATCAGACCCCGCCGAACAAGAGCACTTTCAATGCAGGCTTTTAGCCACGATGAACCAAGCCTAAAGAAAAAGCAGCAACAGCTTAGAGCTGATCAAGATTTGCTAGCTGACAGATGGACTGAAGTCCTTGCGGCCGAAGAGCACGAACTCGGACGCCCCTCCAAAAACTATCCTAAGCGCAGGCCGCTGTTGGGGAACGTAGTAATTTCAACAGATTTCCTACGCACACGCAAGATCATGGTGATGCATAGCAACGAGAGGGGAGAGTGTTGTCTACATACCCTCGTAGACCGAAGCGGAAGCGTTGACACAACGTAGAGGAAGTAGTCGTACGTTCTCCTCGCGATCCAACCGATCACAGCACCGTTACTCCGGCACCTCCGAGTTCTTGGCACACGTTCAGCTCGATGACGATCCCCGGGCTCCGATCCAGCAAAGCGTCGGGGAAGAGTTCCGTCAGCACGACGGCGTGGTGACGATCTTGATGTGTTACCGGCGCAGGGCTTCGCCTAAGCACTACAACGATATGATCGAGGTGGAATTTGGTGGAAGGGGGCACCGCACACGGCTAAGGAACGATCCGTAGATCAACTTGTGTGTCTCTGGGGTGCCCCCTGCCCCCGTATATAAAGGAGCCAAGGGGGAGGGGCTGGCCGGCCAACTCTGGTGCGCCAGGAGAGTCCTACTCCCTCTGGGAGTAGGATTCCCCCCCCCCCCGAATCCTAGTTGGACTAGGATTCTCCAAGGGGGAGAGAGAGAGGGGGCGCCCACCTCTCCTAGTCCTAATAGGACTAGGGAAAGGGGGGAGGCGCACAGCCCATGAGGGCAGCCCTCTCACCTCTCCTCCAAGGCCCATGTTGGCCCATTATGCTCCTGGGGGGTTCCGGTAACCCTCCCGGTATTCCGGTAAAATCCTGATTTCACCTGGAATGCATCCGATGTCCAAACATAGGCTTCCAATATATCATTCTTTACGTCTCGACCATTTCGAGACTCCTCGTCATGTCCGTGATCACATCCGGGACTCCGAACTCCTTCGGTTCATCAAAATGCATAAACTCATAATAACTGTCATCGTAACGTTAAGCGTGCGGACCCTACGGTTCGAGAACAATGTAGACATGACCGAGACACGTCTCCGGTCAATAACCAATAGCGGGACCTGGATGCCCATATTGGCTCCTACATATTCTATGAAGATCTTTATCGGTCAGACCGCATAACAACATACGTTGTTCCCTTTGTCCATCGGTATGTTACTTGCCCGAGATTCGATCGTCGGTATCCAATACCTAGTTCAATCTCGTTACCGGCAAGTCTCTTTACTCGTTCCGTAATACATCATCTCACAACTAACACATTAGTTGCAATGCTTGCAAGGCTTATGTGATGTGCATTACCGAGAGGGCCCAGAGATACCTCTCCGACAATCGGAGTGACAAATCCTAATCTCGAAATACGCCAACCCAACATGTACCTTCGGAGACACCTGTAGAGCACCTTTATAATCACCCAGTTACGTTGTGACGTTTGGTAGCACACAAAGTGTTCCTACGGTAAACGGGAGTTGCATATTCTCATAGTTAAAGGAACATGTATAAGTCATGGATAAAAGCAATAGCAACATACTAAACGATCGGGTGCTATGCTAATGGAATGGGTCATGTCAATCAGATCATTCAACTAATGATGTGATCTCGTTAATCAAATAACAACTCTTTGTTCATGGTTAGGAAACATAACCATCTTTGATTAATGAGCTAGTCAAGTAGAGGCATACTAGTGACACTCTGTTTGTCTATGTATTCACACATGTATTATGTTTCCAGTTAATACAATTCTAGCATGAATAATAAACATTTATCATGATATAAGGAAATAAATAATAACTTTATTATTGCCTCTAGGGCATATTTCCTTCAGTCTCCCACTTGCACTAGAGTCAATAATCTAGATCACATCACCATGTGATTAACATCAATAGTTCACATCATCATGTGATTAACACCCATAGTTCACATCGCTATGTGACCGACACCCAAAGGGTTTACTAGATTCAGTAATCTAGTTTACATCGCTATGTAATTAACACCCAAAGAGTACTAAGGTGTGATCATGTTTTGCTTGTGAGAGAATCTTAGTCAACGGGTCTGCTACATTCAGATCCGCATGTACTTTGCAAATTTCTATGTCAACAATGCTCTGCATGGAGCTACTCTAGCTAATTGCTCCCACTTTCAATATGTATCCAGATTGAGACTTAGAGTCATCTGGATCAGTGTCAAAACTTGCATCGACGTAACTCTTTACGACGAACCTTTTTGTCACCTCCATAATCGAGAAACATATCCTTATTCCACTAAGGATAATTTTGACCGCTTGTCCAGTGATCTACTCCTAGATCACTATTGTACTCCCTTGCCAAACTCAGTGGTAGGGTATGCAATAGATCTGGTACACAGCATGGCATACTTTATAGAACCTATGGCTGAGGCATAGGGAATGACTTTCATTCTCTTTCTATCTTCTGCCGTGGTCGGGCTTTGAGTCTTACTCAATTTCACACCTTGTAATACAGGCAAGAACTCTTTCTTTGACTGTTCCATTTTGAACTACTTCAAAAATCTTTTCAAGGTATGTATTTATTGAAAAACTTATCAAGCGTCTTGATCTATCTCTTATAGATCTTGATGCTCAATATGTAAGCAGCTTCACCGAGGTCCTTCTTCGAAAAACTCCTTTCAAATACTCCTTTATGCTTTACAGAATAATTCTACATTATCTCCGATCAATAATATGTCATTTACATATACTTATCAGAAATGTTGTAGTGCTCCCACTCACTTTCTTGTAAATACAGGCTTCACCGCAAGTCTGTATAAAACTATATGCTTTGATCAACTTATCAAAGCGTATATTCCAACTCCGAGATGCTTGCACCAGTCCATAGATGGATCGCTGGAGCTTGCATATTTTGTTAACACCTTCAGGATCGACAAAACCTTCTAGTTGCATCGTATACAACTCTTCTTTAATAAATCCATTAAGGAATGTAGTTTTGTTTATCCATTTGCCGGATTTCATAAAATGCGGCAATTGCTAACATGATTCGGACAGACTTAAGCATAGATACGAGTGAGAAACTCTCATCGTAGTCAACACCTTGAACTTGTCGAAAACCTTTTGCGACAATTCTAGCTTTGTAGATAGTAACACTACTATCAGTGTCCGTCTTCCTCTTCAAGATCCATTTATTTTCTTTGGTTTGCCGATCATTGGGCAAATCCATCAAAGTCCATACTTTGTTCTCATACATGGATCATATCTCAGATTTCATGGCCTCTAACCATTTTGCGGAATCTGGGCTCATCATTGCTTCCTCATAGTTCGCAAGTTCGTCATGGTCTAGTAACATGACTTCCAGAACAGGATTACCGTACCACTCTGGTGCGGATCTCACTCTAGTTTACTTACGAGATTTGGTAGTAACTTGATCTTGAAGTTACATGATCATCATCATTAGCTTCCTTACTCATTGGTGTAGTAGTCACAAGAACAGATTTCTGTGATGAACTACTTTCCAATAAGGGAGAAGGTACAATTACCTTATCAAGTTTTTACTTTCCTCCCACTCACTTCTTTCGAGAGAATCTCCTTCTCTAGAAAGGATCCATTCTCAGCAACAAATTTCTTGCCTTTGGATCTGTGATAGAAGGTGTACCCAACAGTCTCCTTTGGGTACCTATGAAGACACATTTCTCCGATTTGGGCTTGAGCTTATCAGGATGAAACTTTTTCACATAAGCATCATAACCCCAAACTTTAAGAAACGACAACTTTGGTTTCTTGCCAAACCACAGTTTATCTTGTGTCGTCTCAACGGACTTTAGATGGTGCCCCTTTAAACGTGAATGCAGCTATCTAATGCATGATCCCAAAATGATATTGGTAAATCGGTAAGAAACATCATAGATTGTACTATATCCAATAAAGTACGGTTATGACGTTCGGACACACCATTATGCTGTGGTGTCCCAGGTGGCATGAATTTGTGAAACTATTCCACATTGTTTTAATTGAAGACCAAACTCGTAACTCAAATATTTGTCTCCGCGATCAGATCGTAGAAACCTTATTTTCTTGTCACGATGATTTTCACTTCACTCTAAAATACTTTGAACTTTTCAAATGTTTCAGACTTATGTTTCATCAAGTAGATATACCCATATCTGCTCAAATCATCTGTGAAGGTTAGAAAATAATGATACTTGTCGCGAGCCTTAATATTCATCGGACCATATACATCAGTATGTATGATTTCCAACAAATCTGTTGCTTGCTCCATTGTTCCGGAGAACGGCGTTTTAGTCATCTTGCCCAAGAGGCATGGTTCGCAAGCATCAAGTGATTCATAATCAAGTGATTCCAAAATCCCATCAGCATGGAGTCTCTTCATGCGCTTTACACCAATATGACCTAAACGGCAGTGCCACAAATAGGTTGCACTATCATTATTAACTTCGCATCTTTTTGGTTTCAATATTATGAATATGTGTATCACTACGATCGAGATCCAATGAACTATTTTCATTGGTGTGTATGACCATAGAAGGTTTTATTCATGTAAACAGAACAACAATTGTTCTCTAATTTAAATGAATAATTGTATTGCAATTAACATGATCAAATCATATTCATGCTCAACGCAAACACCAAATAACACTTATTTAGTTTCAACACTAATCCCGAAAGTATAGGGAGTGTGTGATGATGATCATATCAATCTTGGAACCACTTCCAACACACATCGTCACCTTGCCCTTTAACTAGTCTTTGTTCATTCTGCAACTCCCGTTTCGAGTTACTAATCTTAGCAACTTGAACTAGTACCAAATACTGAGGGGTTGCTATGAACACTAGTAAAGTACACATCAATAACATGTATATCAAATATACTTATGTTCACTTTGCCATCCTTCTTATCCGCCAATCACTTGGGGTAGTTCCGCTTCCAGTGACCAGTCCCTTTGCAGTAGAAGCACTTAGTCTCAGGCTTAGGACCAGACTTGGGCTTTTTCACTTGAGCATTAACTTGCTTGCCGTTCTTCTTGAAGTTCCCCTTCTTTCCTTTTGCCCTTTTCTTGAAACTAGTGATCTTGTCAATCATCAACACTTGATGTTTTTCTTTGATTTCTACCTTCGCTGGTTTTAGCATCGCGAAGAACTTGGGAATATTTTCCGTTATCCCTTGCATATTATAGTTCATCACGAAGTTCTACTAACTTGGTGATGGTGACTAGAGAATTCTGTCAATCACTATCTTATCTGGAAGATTAACTCCCACTTGATTCAAGCGATTGTAGTACCCAGACAATTCTGAGCACATGCTCACTAGTTGAGCGATTCTCCTCCATCTTTTAGCTATAGAACTTGTTGGAGACTTCATATCTCTCAACTCGGGTATTTGCTTGAAATATTAACTTCAACTCCTAGAACATCTCATATGCTCCACGACGTTCAAAACGTCTTTGAAGTCCCGATTCTAAGCTGTTAAGCATGGTGCACTAAACTATTAAGTAGTCATCATATTGAACTAGCATAACGTTCATAACGTCTGCATCTGCTCCTGCAATAGGTCCGTCACCTAGCGGTGCATCAAGGACATAATTCTTCTGTGCAGCAATGAGGATAAACCTCAGATCATGGATACAATCCGCATCATTGCTACTAACATTTTTCAACATAATTATCTCTAGGAACATATCAAAATAAACACAGGGAAGCAACAACGCGAGCTATTGATCTACAACATAGATATGCTAATACTACCAGGACTAATGTTCATGATAATATTAAAGTTCAATTAATCATATTACTTAAGAACTCCCACTTAGATAGACATCCCTCTAATCCTCTAAGTGATCACGTGATCCAAATCAACTAAACCATGTCCGATCATCACGTGAGATGGAGTAGTTTCAATGGTGAACATCACTATGTTGATCATATCTACTATATGATTCACGCTCGACCTTTCGGTCTCCGTGTTCCGAGGCCATATCTGTATATGCTAGGCTCGTCAAGTTAAACCTGAGTATTCCGCGTGTGCAACTGTTTTGCACCCGTTGTATTTGAACGTAGAGCCTATCACACCCGATCATCACGTGGTGTCTCAGCACGAAGAACTTTCGCAACGGTGCATACTCAGGGAGAACACTTCTTGATAATTTAGTGAGAGATCATCTTATAATGCTACCGTCAATCAAAGCAAGATAAGATGCATAAAAGGATAAACATCACATGCAATCAATATAAGTGATATGATATGGCCATCATCATCTTGTGCTTGTGATCTCCATCTTCGAAGCACCGTCATGATCACCATCGTCACCGGCGCGACACCTTGATCTTCATCGCAGCATCGTTGTCGTCTCGCCAATCTTATGCTTCCACGACTATCACTACCGTTTAATAATAAAGTAAAGCATTACATCGCGATTGCATTGCATACAATAAAGCGACAACCATATGGCTCCTGCCAGTTGCCGATAACTCGGTTACAAAACATGATCATCTCATACAATAAAATTTAGCATCATGTCTTGACCATATCACATCACAGCATGCCCTGCAAAAACAAGTTAGACGTCCTCTACTTTGTTGTTGCAAGTTTTACGTGGCTGCTACGGGCTTAAGCAAGAACTCATCTTACCTACGCATCAATACCACAACGATAGTTTGTCAAATAGACTCCGTTTTAACCTTCTCAAGGACCGGGCGTAGCCACACTCGGTTCAACTAAAGTTGGAGAGGCAGTCTTCCGCAAGCCATCTATGTGCAAAGCACGTCGAGGGAACCGGTCTCGCGTAAGCGTACGCGTAAGGTTGGTCCGGATCGTCTCGTCCAACAATACCGCTGAACCAAAGTATGACATGCTGGTAGGCAGTATGACTTGTATCGTCCACAACTCACTTGTGTTCTACTCGTGCAAATAACATCATACCATAAAAACCTAGGCTCGGATGCCACTGTTGGGGAACGTAGTAATTTCAACAGATTTCCTACGCACACGCAAGATCATGGTGATGCATAGCAACGAGAGGGGAGAGTGTTGTCTACGTACCCTCGTAGACCGAAGCGGAAGCGTTGACACAACGTAGAGGAAGTAGTCGTACGTTCTCCTCGCGATCCAACCGATCACAGCACCGTTACTCCGGCACCTCCGAGTTCTTGGCACACGTTCAGCTCGATGACGATCCCCGGGCTCCGATCCAGCAAAGCGTCGGGGAAGAGTTCCGTCAGCACGACGGCGTGGTGACGATCTTGATGTGTTACCGGCGCAGGGCTTCGCCTAAGCACTACAACGATATGATCGAGGTGGAATTTGGTGGAAGGGGGCACCGCACACGGCTAAGGAACGATCCGTAGATCAACTTGTGTGTCTCTGGGGTGCCCCCTGCCCCCGTATATAAAGGAGCCAAGGGGGAGGGGCTGGCCGGCCAACTCTGGTGCGCCAGGAGAGTCCTACTCCCTCTGGGAGTAGGATTCCCCCCCCCCCCCGAATCCTAGTTGGACTAGGATTCTCCAAGGGGGAGAGAGAGAGAGAGGGGCGCCCACCTCTCCTAGTCCTAATAGGACTAGGGAAAGGGGGGAGGCGCACAGCCCATGAGGGCAGCCCTCTCACCTCTCCTCCAAGGCCCATGTTGGCCCATTATGCTCCTGGGGGGGTTCCGGTAACCCTCCCGGTATTCCGGTAAAATCCTGATTTCACCTGGAATGCATCCGATGTCCAAACATAGGCTTCCAATATATCATTCTTTACGTCTCGACCATTTCGAGACTCCTCGTCATGTCCGTGATCACATCCGGGACTCTGAACTCCTTCGGTTCATCAAAATGCATAAACTCATAATAACTGTCATCGTAACGTTAAGCGTGCGGACCCTACGGTTCGAGAACAATGTAGACATGACCGAGACACGTCTCCGGTCAATAACCAATAGCGGGACCTGGATGCCCATATTGGCTCCTACATATTCTACGAAGATCTTTATCGGTCAGACCGCATAACAACATACGTTGTTCCCTTTGTCCATCGGTATGTTACTTGCCCGAGATTCGATCGTCGGTATCCAATACCTAGTTCAATCTCGTTACCGGCAAGTCTCTTTACTCGTTCCGTAATACATCATCTCACAACTAACACATTAGTTGCAATGCTTGCAAGGCTTATGTGATGTGCATTACCGAGAGGGCCCAGAGATACCTCTCCGACAATCGGAGTGACAAATCCTAATCTCGAAATACGCCAACCCAACATGTACCTTCGGAGACACCTGTAGAGCACCTTTATAATCACCCAGTTACGTTGTGACGTTTGGTAGCACACAAAGTGTTCCTACGGTAAACGGGAGTTGCATATTCTCATAGTTAAAGGAACATGTATAAGTCATGGATAAAAGCAATAGCAACATACTAAACGATCGGGTGCTATGCTAATGGAATGGGTCATGTCAATCAGATCATTCAACTAATGATGTGATCTCGTTAATCAAATAACAACTCTTTGTTCATGGTTAGGAAACATAACCATCTTTGATTAATGAGCTAGTCAAGTAGAGGCATACTAGTGACACTCTGTTTGTCTATGTATTCACACATGTATTATGTTTCCAGTTAATACAATTCTAGCATGAATAATAAACATTTATCATGATATAAGGAAATAAATAATAACTTTATTATTGCCTCTAGGGCATATTTCCTTCAGCCGCTACCCCAATCAGAGGAGGAAGCTCAAGACATGGCAGATCGGCCACCTCGCGGCCGCGACAGAGAAGCCTATCGAACATCCAAACAAGCCATACCCCGCAGTCGCTTCACCAAGGCACGGGAACACGAACCAGACCTGCGATACGTCCTGGAGGACAAAGCAAGGCAAACAAGATCGATCTATGGATCGCGCGGACGCCCGACGGCACGTGATAGTTTTCACTCCGGACACAATAAATCCGGTCGGGCCGAACACAACAGGCACAGCTCCTCCGAACTGCGTCGTGACATAGCCCAGTACAGGGGCGCCGCACACCCACTATGCTTCACAGATGAAGTGATGGAACATAGAATCCCATAGGGTTTCAAACCCGTCAAGATCGAGTCGTACGATGGTACGACAGATCCGGCAGTATGGATTGAGGACTATCTCCTCCACATCCACATGGCACGTGGCGATGATTTGCACGCCATCAAATATTTACCCCTTAAGCTTAAGGGACCAGCCCGGCACTGGCTTAACAGCCTCCCCGCAGATTCGATCGGCTCTTGGGAGGACCTGGAGGCCGCATTCCTCGACAACTTCCAGGGAATCTACGTACGGCCACCGGACGCCGACGACCTAAGCCACATAATCCAGCAGACAGAAGAATCGTCCAGGCAATTCTGGACATGGTTCCTAACAAAGAAAAATCAGATAGTCGATTGTCCGGATGCAGAGGCCCTAGCAGCCTTCAAGCATAACATCCGTGACGAGTGGCTTGCCCGGCACCTGGGACAGGAAAAGCCGAAATCCATGGCAGCCCTCACGACACTCATGACCCGCTTTTGCGCGGGCGAAGATAGCTGGCTAGCTCGCAGCAACAACTTATCGAAGAAGCAAGGTAATTCAGATACCAAGGACAAAGGTGGCAGGTCACGACGGAATAAACAGAAACGCCGCGTCAGCAGTG
Organism: Aegilops umbellulata; assembly: GCA_032464435.1. Taxonomy (NCBI): domain Eukaryota; kingdom Viridiplantae; phylum Streptophyta; class Magnoliopsida; order Poales; family Poaceae; genus Aegilops; species Aegilops umbellulata. Next base: position 478,396,159 of record CP136055.1, read on the forward strand.
ATAGCAATGAAGATACGGCAGTAAACGCCGGATTCAGAGGCCATAAATCCGGTCAGTTGAAAAAGCCATTCAAAAAGAATACCCAGGGCCCGTCCAGTTTGGACCGAATACTCGACCGCTCGTGCCAGATTCACGGCACCCCCGAAACGCCAGCCAATCACACCAACAGGGATTGTTGGGTGTTCAAGCAGGCAGGCAAGTTAAGAGCCGAACACAAAGACAAGGGGCTAGACAGCGATGACGAGGAGGAGCCCAGGCCGCTGAACAACAAAGGACAGAAGGGGTTTCCCCCACAAGTGCGGATGGTGAACATGATATACGCGACTCACATTCCCAAGCGGGAGAGGAAGCGTGCGCTACGGGACGTATACGCGATGGAGCCAGTCGCCCCAAAGTTCAACCCATGGTCCTCTTGCCCGATCACCTTCGATCGAAGGGACCACCCCACTAGCATCCGTCACAGCGGTTTCGCCGCATTGGTTCTTGACCCAATCGTTGACGGATTTCACCTTACAAAAGTCCTCATGGACGGCGGCAGTAGCCTTAACCTGCTTTACCAGGATACAGTGCGGAAAATGGGCATAGATCCATCAAGGATCAAGCCCACAAGGACGACCTTTAAAGGCGTCATCCCAGGTGTAGAGGCCAATTGCATAGGCTCCATAACACTTGATGTGGTCTTCGGATCTCCGGACAACTTCCGAAGCGAAGAGTTAATCTTCGACATAGTTCCGTTCCGCAGTGGCTATCATGCTCTGCTTGGACGAACCGCATTCGCTAAATTCAATGCGGTGCCGCACTACGCATATCTCAAGCTCAAGATGCCAGGCCCTCGAGGAGTAATCACAGTCAGCGGAAACACTGAATGCTCCATCCGTACGGAGGAGCACACGGCGGCCCTCGCAGCAGAGGTACAAAGCAGCCTGTTAAGGCAACTCTCCAGTCCGGCCGCTAAAAAACCGGACAATGCAAAGCGCGCCCGGAGTAACCTGCAGCAAGACCGACTGGAGCGTTCAGAGCAAGCGTAGCAATACGGCCCCAACCCCAGCCATCGCTACATAGCGGAGCTAGTACCTCGAGTACACAATTACGCCCTTAAAATTCCATGGGCATAGGGGAAGGGGCACATCAAACGGCATGCCAACAATACGGCGTCAAACGTACTAGGGGCTGTCGGATTCTTCTTTTCTTTCAGGACTCCATACTCTGAATAAACTGTTCGGCTTCGCTGCCGCACAAACGATGCAAGATCCAGGAAAGCAGACAACACAACGCCGCATTATGGAACTCTCGGGTGGTCTCTATTTCGAGCAATATATCTGTTTCTAAATTCCACGGCCTGTGCGTGGTCAGGACATGTCAAATAATCTAAAATATTTCTTGTTTATCACACTACTTGTATCGTTCGGCTTGAATAAACAGCCTTCTTATAAACAATGCATAAGCTTTTGTCTATTTTTTGCATTATCATCTTTTAATATATATATATGTTTCTTCCATAACATGATTGCACCCGTACACAATGGTACGGCAAACCACGCCAGGGGCTTTATTACCCTTTTATCTGGTGTGAGAAGTTTGTACACTTTCACAAGTGCGGCACCCCAAACTTATAGCACTATACGCATCGGCTCCGAGTCATGATTTTGGTCATATGTTGGGTTTGCCCGGCTCCTATGTTTTGGTACCTTACGTTCCGCTCTATCGGCTAAGGTAGCACTAGGAGAACCACTGCGATTGTGCACCAGATCAGGTGGGTGAGCACCTCAGTGGAGAAAGCTAAAACAGACTGTCATGATAAGGCGCGAGACCGGTCGCTGTTCGAGAGGTTTTTCGAGTCCCTAAAGGCTTATGCCGCTTCGAGCGGAGAGCTGGTTAAGTCCGGCTAAAGGCGTGGATAGTGCCCCGAATTCGGCCTTCCGAACTAGGGGCTTCGCCAAAATTTAAGATTATAAAGTTCTATGGCTAAGTGAGAGTGTTCAAGCATTATAGTCCGATGGCCTGGTTCGTTGTGCTGAGCGCCTCCCTCGAAGGACCCAACTATGGGAACAAGAGCCCTCAGGTTTATCCCGAACACCCCAGCACTAGTTGCATGGGGGCAGAAGCCGACGACTCGCCATCTCTCAGTTATTGATAAACGGCCGCACAGAAAATAATATTTTAAATTCAGAAAGCATTGCTTAAGCGCATATGAACAAGTTTTCAGCGCACAGGATACAAACGAGCGAGTTCATTGAAATATTACATCTTTGGCACACTCATCCGCGACAAGGCAAGCTCCAGCAAGAACTTCCTTGTAGTAGTTCTCGGGCTTGCGATGCTCCTTCCCCTGCGGCGGCCCGTCCTTCACCAGCTTCTCTCCGTCCAGCTTGCCCTAGTGTACCCTTACACGGGCAAGGGCCCTCCGGGCACCTTCTATGCAAACGGAGCGCTTGATAACCTCAAGCCGTGGACAGGCCTCCACTAGCCGCCGCACCAGCCCGAAGTAGCTCCCAGGCAGGGCCTCTCCAGGCCACAGCCGAACTAGTAAGCCCTTCATGGCCTGTTCGGCCGCCTTGTGGAGCTCGGCCAGCTGCTTCAGCTGATCGCTCAAGGGCACAGGGTGTCTGGCCTCAGAATACTGAGACCAGAACACACTCTCCGTCGAGCTGACCTCTTCAGCTCGGTAGAATGCGGCGGCATCGGATGCGCTGCGGGGAAGATCGAAGAACGCCCCTGGAGAACTCCGGATTCGGGTAAGTAATAGGTATTTCACCTTCATATTCCTACTTTGCATTAAGAATGCCTTACCCGCTGCTATCTTTTTCACATCCTCCAACTCTTGGAGGGCCTTCTGGGCTTCGGCCTTGGAACTCTTGGCGGTCTCAAGGGCAGAGGCAAGTTCGGTCGCTTGCGCTTTCGCCTCAAGCTCCAAACCCTCATGTTTTTACATGAGAGCTTGCAGCTCCTGCTGCACCTCGCCGCATTGGACCCCAAGCCTCTCTCGCTTGGCGCGCTCCTCGGCCGTTTTCTTTTCGGCCTCAAAAAGCGCCTGCCTCAGGGATGCCACCTCCGTTGCGGCCCCTACAATAGGCAGTGTAATCCTGTTATTTTTTGCAATCAAGCCTCTCTATAGGCACATTTTATTATTGAGGATATTTCTTACCTTCCTTTTCCACGAGCTACCTTTTGGCAAGGCCGAGCTCTTGCTCGGACCGCTCGAGGTCCTTTTTTAGGACTTCCACCTGCGCAGTCAGTGCGGCGGTGGACAGCAGGGAAGCCTGCATACGCATATTCGACTTTTTATTGTTAGACTCCTGCGAAAATTATTAGATCCTCTATTCGGCTTTTCTTTCCGAACACCGAACAGAGCATCAGGGGCTACTGTCTATGCGGTAATGAATTTAGCATATTTTTTGCTTACCTGCAAGCCTGTTAGAAGGCTAGCGCAAGCTTCATTCAGTCCGCTCTTGGCGGACTGAACCCTTTGGACCACCGTACTCATAACAGTACGGTGCTCCTCGTCGATGGTGGCGCCTTCAAGCGCCTCCAACGGACTATCCGGCGCCTCTGGCTGGACAGAGGTCGCCGGCTCAGACGGCTTACTCCTCTTGGAAGGAGTTCGCCCACCGCGAGCCAGGACGGTTGAGTCCGGCGTGGTGTCCGGCACAAAGCCGGACTTGGAGCCCTGGGGGGGTTTCATCCCCTTTACTCCTGGGGTCCTGAGGATTGCCTTGCGGCTCCTCCAGGACCACCTCCTCTTTCCCTGTTCGGCGGGACGCCGCTTCGGCGCCGCCCGCCCTGCTGGGGGAGACCGCGGGCGGGACAGAGTCCATGTCCGACGAATCCAGGGAGCCGCTCGACGAATCATCGAGTGCGGCTCAGGGCGGGCTGCGCAAATAACATTCGACATTAGGGTAAGCTGTGCACTTGAAGATACTATGAGTCATTCTGGTATGTAAATACTTACCATATCGCCGGACGCTTGGTTCTGTCCGGCCACTCCTCTCCGCCCTCTTCGGCGTTGGGGGAGTAGTCCGGCGGAGGGGTCTTCCTTTTCCTCGACCCCTCGTCCTCCCCCGTTGGGGCGGCCTTCTTCTTTTTCGCTCCCCTCGCTGGAGGGGGAGAGCTTCCTTGTTCCTCCTCCTCGTTTTCACGAGAGGAGGGCGTCGCAGACTCGCCAGATGACGAGCTCGACACCACCACATTGCGGGCACTCTTTCGAGTCCCGGTGGTCTTCTTCTTCTTGGCCTTCTTCTCCGGCACCACATAAGGCGCCGGAGCCAGCAGCTTCTCTAAGAGAGTTGGGGCTGGGTCTTCGGGTAGAGGAGCCGGACAGTTGATTGGTCCGGCTATCTTCAGCCACGCCTGTCAAAGGCAAAGGGAGTTTTTAGATTTAACTCTATGTAGAAAAGCTTAACGAACCTGTGAAAGGTATAAATAGCTTACCTCGCCAGCGTTGCGCTGCGAGCTGTATCCACGATCCTCGGAAGCGGATGTGGGGCACTCGGCGCCTTTGGTTAGCACCTTCCAGACGTCTTCATACGTCGTGTCGAAGAGCCTATTGAGGGTTTGGTGCTGCGCCAGGTCGAATTCCCACAAAGTGAAATCCCGTTCTTGGCACGGGAGGATCCGGCGGACGAGCATGACCTGGATGATATTAACATGCCGGATTGGCTTGTTCATCAGGGACTGGATGCAGGTTTGCAATCCGGTCACTTCTTCTTCGTTGCCCCACGATAGGCCCGTCTCTTTCCAGGACATGAGCCGCGTGGGGGGTCCGGATCGGAACTCAGGGGCCGCGACCCATTTCGAGTCGCATGGCTCGGTGATGTAAAACCACCCTGCCTGCCACCCCTTTAAGGACTCCACAAAGGAGCCATCGAACCAGAGGGCGTTGGCCATCTTGCCGGCCATAGCACCTCCGCACTCCGCCTGGGTGCCGGACACCACCTTGGGCTTGACGTTGAAGGTCTGGAGCCAGAGGCTGAAGTGGGGGCGGATGCGGAGAAATGCCTCACACACGACGATAAACGCCGAGATATTGAGGATGAAGTTCGGGGCCAGATCGTGGAAGTCCAGGCCGTAGTAGAACATGAGCCCCCGGACAAAAGGGTGAAGTGGAAAACCCAGTCCGCGGAGGAAATGGGGGAGAAAAACTACCCTCTCATGGGGCCTTGGGGTGGGAAGAAGCTGCCCCTCCGCAGGAAGCCGGTGCGGGATGTCCTTGGACAGATATCCGGCCTTCCTAAGCTTTTTAATTTGACCCTCCGTAATGGAGGAAGCCATCCACTTGCCTCCCGCTCCGGACATCGCTGGAGCAGGTTGAGGAAGAAAGAGCGGACTTGGGTGTTGGAGCTTGAGTGCGCAGGAGATGGATGGGCAAAGGAGGAAGAAGGCGTAGGTGGAAGAGGTGGATCTTTATCCCCTTATATAGGCTGATACCGTTATGCGTCCCCACCTACCTAATAAAACTCGCTTGCCGCTCAAACGCCATGGTAAATGGCGCGGTTGGGTTACCCACGTCCGTATTAATGAGAATCCCGTTAAAAGGGGCACACGATCTCTGCTTCGACAAGACGTGCCAAGGAAACCGCCTCGTTGAATGTGCCGCGGTGGAACAACAACAAATAATCCATACAGAAGGCTTGGTCGCAGTGTTATGACGCACTGCGGAATACGTCAGCAGATTTGATTTGTGTTTGTATTATTCTCTATATGGCAATACGTGGAAACTTGTTTTGCAGAGCCGGACACTATTTTTTGGTGTTTATTATCTTCTTGAAGAATTTGGAGGAGGAACCCGCCTTGCAACGCCGAAGACAATTTGCGCGCCGGACTCGTCGTCATTGAAGCCTGGTTCAGGGGCTACTGAGGGAGTCCTGGATTAGGGGGTGTTCAGATAGCCGAACTATACCTTCAGCCGGACTCCAGGACTATGAAGATACAAGATTGAAGACTTCGTCCTGTGTCCGGAAGGTTCTTTCCTTGGCGTGGAAGGCAAGCTAGGCGTGCGGATATTCAAGATCTCCTACCAATGTAACCGACTCTGTGTAACCCTAACCCTATCCGGTGTCTATATAAACCGGAGGGTTGTAGTCCGTAGGACAACCATCACAACCACAATACCATCATCATACCCATAGGCTAGCTTCTAGGGTTTAGCCTCCTTGATCTCGCGGTAGATCTACTCTTGTAATACTCATATCATCAATATTAATCTAGCAGGAGTAGGGTTTTACCTCCATCGAGAGGGCCCGAACCTGGGTAAAATAAAGTGTCCCTTGTCTCCTGTTACCATCCGACCTTGACGCACAGTTCGGGACCCCCTACCGGAGATCCGCCGGTTTTGACACCGACAACAGGCATGTCCTCGATCTCGAGAAGTTGTCCAACAGTGATCTTGAGTTCTTCAGCCTGCGTTATATGCTGCTGGGTTATTACCAGATCGCCCACCTGGGGAACGTAAACTGTTTGCCCACAATAATATTGGCCGCGCGTACTGTCACGTGTTGTTGGCGGCACAACAAGCGGGGGGATCAGTTGCGCCCACTGTTCTCCCAGCTGGGCAACGGTTCTCCCGCATTTTTTGACAGCTGCTTGTTGTTTGCTCGAGCTCGAGCTCGCCTCCTGCTGTAGACGTTTTCGATGTAACTTCCTGATGTGGCGCTCATAGTCTGTGTCAACAGGCTTAGGAGCTGGTGGTTCAGCCATACGAACGAAGTGGTCAATAACTTCCACAGGCACTTTCTCCCTTGGCGGCGGTGGCGGTTTCGGTCCAAAATGGGCGTCGACTTCTGCCCGCACTATGGCATCGGTTTGCTCCTTGGTCCTGTCGTAAGCCCTCTCAGGAGGAGGAGTATCGAGGTTTGGACCATATTTATATCGCTTGCCTCTGCCTGTACTTCCTGTACTATGACCTCGACTGGTACCGCTACGCACCATAGTTGCGGGGTGTCTCTTCTGCGATTGCTGAGGCGGCGGAGACGGCTGACGGGGCTGAGTTGGATGAGGAGGAGTGGCCTGAAGCTATGCCGGACTTGGAGGAGGAGTGGCCTGACACTTTGCCGGACTTGGAGGAGGAGTGGACGTCTAACGCTGTGTCGGACTTGGAGGAGGAGTGGCCTGACACTTTGCCGGACTTGGAGGAGGAGTGGCCTCACACGTTGGTGGACTTGAAGGAGCGGGAGTCTGCTGAATCGGTGGCGGACTTCGACGAGGAGTCGGGTGACGCGGTGTCGGTGGCCTTCAAAAGATGATGCAATCCTTTCTCCATAGGATGATATGATGTTTGGCCTCTCCGAGTGTGTGCTCGTCGTCACCTCCAGGAATGTCAAGCTGTAGCTCCGAATATGGGTCCACCACCTCATCAACCAAGACACGAGCATAGCCCGCTGGAATCGGGTTGCAATGGAAGGTTGCCTCGGGGGAATTTGGAAAAGCAACGGCGTCCGCCACCTTCATGGATATGTTCTTCATCTTGAAGTGTAGCTCGCAGTTAGTGTTCTCCGTGATGTCATCCACGGGGTATCTATCCAGCAATGCATCAAACGGGGCGGAACCCATGCTGCTTCTCGGCATGGATGGGGCGGTGCTATCCAATGTTGGATCATCCGCTAGCTGTTGCAGCTGCTGAGACTCCCTTTGCTGGCTAAGTGAGTCGATCTGCTCCTGCTGCCGCTGGAATTTAACTGCCAATTCCGCTTGACTTGCTTCTAGGCCTTGAAGGCGTTCATAGTCCCGCTTCCTCTGCTCCTCCTCCATCTTCCTCTTCTTCTCCTCCGCAATCTTATTTCTCGCACGGGTACTGTAGTCGGCGTTCCAGTCCGAAAACCCCTCATACCACGGAATAGCGCCCTTGCCTCGTGTTCTTCCCGGGTGTTCAGGATTTCCCAGGGCACGCGTAAGCTCGTCGTTCTCTCTGTTGGGCTGGAACACCCCCGATCGAGCCTCTTCTATTGCAACAAGTATCGCATCGTCGGCTCCGTTCAGACATGCCTTCGTCGAAACATTGCCTGTCTTCGGGTCCAACTCCCCCCCATGCGCATAGAACCAAGTCCTGCACCTGGGGGGCCAGCTCTTAGTAACCGGAGTAACACCTGCATCCTCCATCTCTTTCTCAGACTTATCCCACTTAGGCATTGCCACCGCGTAGCCACCTGGCCCCAACTTATGGAACTTATCCTTTTTTTGGCATTCTTCTTGTTTATTCTCGACCGTTCCTTAGCTAATTCTGAATCCTTGAATTTCACAAAATCGTCCCAATGAGCACTTTGATTCTCTAGTATCCCCTCGAATACTGGAGTCTTCCTTCCTCCCTTGACGTACTTCTCCCACGTCGTTCTCTTGTGGTTCTTGAATGCAACTGCCATCTTCCTAAAAGCAGCGTCCTTGACTTTCTGCGCATCTGCTTCTGTGAAATGATCTGGTAGGGTGAAATGTTCCATGAGAGTATCCCAAAGCAGTTTTTTTTAATTCTCGTCGACAAAAGTAACATCTGGACGTGGCTTTGCTGGCTTTCTCCATTCTTGAAGGGAGATCGGGAGTTTGTCCTTCACAAGAACTCTGCACTGACGAACGAACTTGTCCGCAATCTTCTTAGGCGCTAATGGTTCGCCATTAGGTCTGAATGCCTCGATATTGTACTTTACGCCCTCCTTCAACTTTTTGTTCGGGCCTCGTTTCGTCCTTTTGCCTGAAGATTTGCTCGATCCGGATGGCTGAAAGAAGAAAGATCGATTCGTTAATATATCTTCAACTCATTTAAAACATGCGATGATCACCAGATTCCTGCTTATATAAATATATATACCTCGCCGGTGTTTGTTGTTTCAGGATCAACATGTTCTTCGTCATCGTCATAATCGTAGTTCATGACTTCATCAATTCGGTCGTCGCGATCGAATATCATATCACCCTCTCCGGTGTGGTTTAGAAATTCGGAGCCATCAAAATCTTCTTCATTCTGATCATCATCTGGCCCGCGTATCATATCGAACATGGTCTGTTGTCTCTCTCTCTATCGGTATTGTCCGCCATAGCTTTTATTTAACTATGCCAAAATAAATATAAAACAATTTAGTATAATCTCGAATAATAGATATAATCTCGAATACATCATCTCGAATAATAGATATAATCTCAAATACCTCGTCTCAAATAATAGATTTAACCTCGAATACACCGTCTCGAATAATATATAATATTGAATAGTACATCACTGGCTAGGTAGCTAATTAAAGATCGAATACTACAGAAGAATCTAGGACACTCGCGGTTCCTGCGGCGCGGGTGGTGGACACCCAAAGAGAACGAACCCTCACAGGATCATAGCTGAAGTGAGATCCCTGAAGAAACCGCCAGGTATTAGAGAACCTGCCGCCCTCTAACGCAACCATGTAGCGATGGACGTGCTCGTCCTCCTCCCTAACACGACGACATACCACCTCCGGCGGGGCCGGCTCCCTCCGCACCGAAACTGGCCCACGCGAACGCCACCAAACGAGATCAGGGTCGACGACGGGACCCGGGGCCGGGTTCCTCATCAAGCGGCGCGCCCCTCCAGGCAGCACCTCCCAGTGCCAGCCAGGCGGAGCCCAGTCCCGGACATGGGTCAGCTGGACGTCGTCGCGGACGTGTCGACGGCGAGGATGCGGGCCGGGCATCGTCGACAACAAATACTAGCTATATGCCCGCAAAAAGTAACATTTTTTTAATGATTGGATTTTGATAACTAAAATTTCTAACATTTCTATAACATTTCTAACAATGCTATATATAACTAACATTTCTATAACATTTCTAATATTTCTATAACTAAAAAAAGAAAAATTTCTAACTTTTTTATAACTATTTCTATAACTAAAAAACAGAAAAATTTCTAACAATTCTAACTTTTTTATAACTATTTCTATAACTAAAAAACAGAAAAAATTTCTAACAATTCTAACTTTTTTATAACTATTTCTATAACTAAAACTAATTCTAAAATTTCCTGATTATATAACTAACATTTCTATAACAATTCTAATATTTATATAACTACAAAACAGAAAAATTGCTAAATTTTTATAAATATTTCTATAACTAAATATTTAAATCACTTGTGTGTGTGTGTAGTGTGTGTGTGTGTGGAACTGGACATGGCGGCCGGGGCGAGCTCACCGGCGAGGCGACGACGGGGCAGCGACGGGATGTGGCGGCGACGACGGGGCGAAGGGACGGGGCGGCGACGACGGGGCGACGGGGCGGGGCGGCGACGACGGGGCGGGGCGGCGACAACGGGGCGGCCGGGGCGCGGCGACGGGGACGGCGGGGACGACGGGGACGGGGACGGCCGGGGCGGCGACGAGGGGCGCGCACGGCCGGGGTCGGCGACGACGGGCGGGGGCGGCGGCGTCGACGGGGACGACGTCGATCGGGGCAGGGTGGCACAACAGAGGGAGGAAACAGAGGGAAGAAACAGAGAGAAACTGAAATTTTTCCAAGTGTTGTATATATAGGATGGACCTTTAGTACCGGTTGGAGCCACCAACCGGTACTAAAGGTCTGTTTTGGCTAGCCCAAGCGGCGGGAAGCGACCCCCTTTAGTACCGGTTGGTAGCTCCAACCGGTACTAAAGGCCCCCCCTTTAGTACCGGTTGGTGCCACCAACCGGTACTAAAGGGTGGTGCGCTGCCAGGCGAGGGGCACAAAAGTTTAGTCCCACCTCGCTAGCCGAGGGGCACTCGCACCTGCTTATAAGCCTCGCCGTCGCTGCTGTCTCGAGCTCCTCTCTTAAGCAGGCCTTCTGGGCCTACCTCTTCTGCGATGCCCTGTTGGGCCTACTGGGCTAGCGGGCCTGCATCCTGGCCCAACTTGAATTTAGGTTTCTAGTCGTATGCAGGCCGCTGTGGCCCAGTAGGTGGGCTTTTTTTTCTTATTTTTTTTGCTTTATTTATTTTTGTGAATAACTTAACTTTGAAAATAGATTTTTCAGTGATTCTTTTTTCTTATGTTTAATATTAGTGTGTTCTATCATTATATTCAATTTGGTAATGCTTAGGTTATTTAAAAAATGAAATGCCTTTGTAACGGATGAGTTTTCGTCCGAAACCCTGATACTTCGAAACAGATTGTCCATTTTGTACACGAAGTGCATCCAGTTTTTGCGGTAACCCTCTCTACTTTTTTGCACATGCTATGTGGGTGAAATTATGATACCATGCCAACTTTCAACCTTTTCTGAGTTCATTTGAAAAGCTTTTCAATTTCAGGCTCATTTAGCTGAAAAAATCAGTAAATCCATGAAAGAATTTGCTTGCACATAAAATTTCTTCGCGTTTCAAATGCCAAAACACATAACTAGCTACCCTAACTATTACAGAGATTCCCTCCTGGGTGTGAAACACAAAAGAAAGTGATGATAGTGAAGCCGATCACATCGCAGATCTTTGGGTGTGAAACTTTTTCTTCGCGTGTGTCCCTTTGCGTCGTAGCCATGGAAAATCTTCATCATTTAACGGGATGCTCGGGTCAATATTCACTGTGAATGGAGCAATTTCATCAAACTTTTCATCATCTTCTGACTTGTCTGTCTTGTCATCCACTCCCACGATGTTTCTCTTCCCAGAAAGAACTATGTGCCGCTTTGGCTCATCGTACGATGCATTCGCTTCCTTATCTTTTCTTTTTCTTGGCTTGGTAGACATGTCCTTCACATAGAAAACATGTGCCACATCATTGGCTAGGACGAATGGTTCATCTGCATACGCAAGATTGTTGAGATCCACTGTTGTCATTCCGTACTATGGGTCTTCCGTTACCCCGCCTCATGTCATATTGACCCATTTGCACCGAAACAAAGGGACCTTCAAACCACGTCGATAGTCAAGTTCCCATATGTCCTGTATATAACCATAATATGTTTCCTTTCCCGTCTTGGTTTCTGCATCAAAGCGGACACCACTGTTTTGGTTGGTGCTCTTCTTATCTTGGGCGATCGTGTAAAATGTATTACCATTTATCTGGTACCCTTTGAAAGTCATTATATTCGAAGATGGTAACTGGGACAGCAAGTACAGGTCATCTTGAATAGAGGTGTCATGCATGGCACGTGCTTGCAACCAGCTGGCGAAACTCCTGGTTTGTTCACGTGTAATCCAGTCATCAGACCGCTCCGGGTGTTTGGAGCGTAGCTAATTCTTGTGTTCATCCATATACGGAGCCACCAAGGCGGAATTCTGTAGAACTGTGTAGTGTGCTTCAGTGAGAGAATGTCCGTCCATACATATTATTTGTTACCCTCCTAGCGTGCCTTTTCCATCCAGTCTGCCCTTATGCCGCGATTCAGGAACACCAATCGGCTTAAGGTCAGGAATAAAGTCAATACAAAACTCAATGACCTCCTCATTTTGACAGCCCTTGGAGATGCTTCCTTCTGGCCTAGAACGGTTATGAACATATTTCTTTAAGACTCCCATGAACCTCTCAAAGGGGAACATATTGTGTAGAAATACAGGACCCAAAACGTTAATCTCTTCGCATAGGTGAACTAGGACGTGCGTCATGATGTTGAAGAAGGATGGTGGGAACACCAACTCGAAACTGACAAGACATTGCACCAAATCATTCTGTAACCTTGGTATGATTTCTGGATCGATTACCTTCTGAGAGATTGCATTGAGAAATGCACATAGCTTCACAATGGCTAATCGAACGTTTTCCGGTAGAAGCCCCCTCAATGCAACAGGAAGCAGTTGCGTCATAATCACGTGGCAGTCATGAGACTTTAGGTTCTGGAACTTTTTCTCTGCCATGTTTATTATTCCCTTTATATTCGACGAGAAGCCAGACGGTACCTTAATACTGAGCAGGCATTCAAAGAAGATTTCCTTCTCTTCTTTGGTAAGAGCGTAGCTTGCATGACCCTGATGTATGCCGTCTTTTCCGTGCATACGTTGCTGGTCCTCCCATGCCTCAGGTGTATCTTTTGTCTTCCCATACACGCCCAAGAAGCCAAGCAGGGTCACACAAAGATTCTTCGTCACGTGCATCACGTCGATTACGGAGCGGACCTCGAGGTCTTTCCAATAGGGCAGGTCCCAAAATATAGATTTCTTCTTCCACATGGGTGCGCGTCTGTCAGTGTCATTCGGAACAGGTTGTCCACCAGGACCCTTTCCAAAGACCACCTTCAAATCCTTGACCATATCATGTACATCAGCACCAGTACGGTGGCAAGGCTTCGTCCGGTGATCCGCCTCACCTTTGAAATGCTTGCCTTTCTTTCTTACGGGATGTCTGCTCGGAAGAAATCGATGATGTCCCAGGTACACATTCTTATTAGCCAAATATATGTTGTCGGTATCGTCCAAACAGTGCGTGCATGCGCGGTATCCCTTGTTTGTCTGTCCTGAAAGGTTACTGAGAGCAGGCCAATCATTGATGGTCACGAACAGCAACGCCTTTAGGTCAAATTCATCCCCCATGTGCTCATCCCACGCACGTACACCTGTTCCATTCCACAGTTGTAAGAGTTCTTCAACTAATGGCCTTAGGTACACATCAATGTCGTTGCCGGGTTGCTTAGGGCCTTGGATGAGCACTGGCATCATAATGAACTTCCGCTTCATGCACAACCAAGGAGGAAGGTTATACAAACATAGAGTCACAGGCCAGGTGCTATGGTTGCTACTCTGCTCCCCAAAAGGATTAATGCCATCTGCGCTTAGACCAAACCATATGCTCCTTGCGTCATCTGCAAACTCCTTCCCGTACTTTCTTTCGATTATTCTCCACTACGACCCGTCAGCGGGTACTCTCAACTTTCCGTCTTTCTTACGGTCTTCTCTGTGCCATCACATCGCCTTGGCATGCTCTTTGTTTTGGAACAAACGTTTCAACCGTGGTATTATAGGAGCATACCACATCACCTTGGCAGGAATCTTCTTCCTAGGGCGTTGGCCCTCGACATCACCAGGGTCATCGCGGCTGATCTTATAGCGCAATGCACCACATACCGGGCAAGCATTCAAATCCTCGTACTCACCGCGGTAGAGGATGCAATCATTAGGACATGCATGTATCTTCTGCACCTCTAACCCTAGAGGGCAGACAGCCTTCTTTGCTTCGTACGTACTCTCGGGCAATTCGTTGTCCTTTGGAAGCATATCCTTTATCATTACCAGCAACTTTCCAAATCCCTTGTCAGATACACCATTCTCTGCCTTCCATTGCAGCAATTCCAGTGTGGTGCCCAGCTTTTTCTTGTCACCTACGCAATTCGGGTACAACAATTTTTTGTGATCCTCTAACATGCGCTGCAACTTCTTCTTCTCCAAATCACTTGCGCAGTTTCTCTTTGCATCGGCAATGGCCCGACCTAGATCATCAACGGGCTCATCTGATGCCTCTTCTTCAGCTTCTTCCCGCATTGCCGGCTCAGCTTCTTCCCGCATTACCGGCTCAGCTTCTTCCCCCATTGTTGTATCATCGTATTCAGGGAACCCATGGCCAGGATAGTTGTCGTCGTCCTCTTCTTCTTCATTGTCTTCCATCATAACCCCTCTTTCTCCGTGCTTGGTCCAAACATTATAGTGGGGCACGAAACCGGACTTAAACAGGTGGAAGTGAATGGTTCTTGACTTAGAGTAATTTTGACCATTCTTACAGACAGCACATGGACAAGGCATAAAACCATCCGCCCGCTTGTTTGCCTCAGCCGCAAGCAGAAAAGTTTGCACGCCATTAATGAACTCGGGAGAGCATCGGTCATCGTACATCCATTGCCGGCTCATCTTCATTACACAACACCGAATAGACCAAATTAATACAAGTTCATACATAAAGTTCATACAACACTTAAATGCAACAAACAAATAACTCTCTAGCTAAAGCATTTAAATGCAACAACAAATGCGATCAAGATCGCAACTAAGGTAACAATGGATCCAACAGCATAATGATACCAAGCCTCACTATCGATGGCATATTTTCTAATCTTTCTAATCTTCAAGCGCATTTTCTCCATCTTGATCTTGTGATCATCGACGATATCGGCAACATGCAACTCCAATTCCATCTTATCCCCCTCAATTCTTTTCAATTTTTATTTCAAGTACTCGTTTTCTCTTTCAACTAAATTTAACCTCTCGACAATAGGGTCGGTTGGAATTTCCGGTTCACATACCTCCTAGAAAAAATTTCTATGTCAACTTGATGGGCATAATTTGTCATAAACATGAAATGCAACTAGTTTTAAAAGAGAATATATATACCACATCCGAATCATAACAAGGACGAGGGCTGACGGGGACGGATATCAAAACCATGGCACTATATGTATAACAAACAACGTACGGGTAAGATAATTATACGAGTAACTAGCTATATATCCAAATCACACAAACATCAATTTTTATATAAAATTTCATGAACAAAGAGGCTCACCACAAGGTGGTGCCGGCGACGGGACGGTGCGGGCGATCGACGGTGGTTACAATGGAGATTTAGAAGGCACTAAGTAAACCACGCCTACATATGCAAACTAAGTGTTATTTTTGACCTCAAATTGCATATAAATCAAATACTAGCACATTATATATTTCCTCCCAAATTACTAAACTCACAAATTAATCACTATATAAAGCATTGCAAGAGTAAATCTAGCAATGAGAGATGAAAGGACAAAGTTGCTAACCTTTGTGATCATTTCAATGGATGGGGGCCTTCAAATCTTGACAAAATTTGGGCAAAATGTGTGATGAGCTCGAGAGGAAGAGGGGAAGAACAGAGAGGAGAGGGGAAAGGGGAAGAACAGAGCGAGCTCGGGTGGACGAAGGGTTTATGTAGGACGACCTTTAGTACCGGTTCGTGCCAAGAACCGACACTAAATGGGCTGGAGGGGCCCCACTCTGACTACATCCTGCCACCACTCACATTAATACCGGTTCGTGGCACGAACCGGTGCTA
Organism: Aegilops umbellulata; assembly: GCA_032464435.1. Taxonomy (NCBI): domain Eukaryota; kingdom Viridiplantae; phylum Streptophyta; class Magnoliopsida; order Poales; family Poaceae; genus Aegilops; species Aegilops umbellulata. The sequence continues at coordinate 478,412,089 of CP136055.1, forward strand.
AAGGTTCGCCATGAACCGGTACTAATGAAAGCAGCCCTGCTAGCCGTTGGAACCGGCACTAATGTATACATTAGTGCCGGCTCAAATACAAACCGACACTAATGTGCTTCACGTTTGACCCTTTTTCTACTAGTGAACATCATTTGAATCCATCAAAATTTTGACATTTTGGCATCTTTGCCTAGGCCCTCCACCATATCATCTGCAAAACCACCATAGCCTTCCGCAACTTAACCCATTTTGCTCCATATAGCATTTGTGGTTGTTTGAGTTGTGACTTGAGTCTCCTAAGGTGTTTCAGCTTCTTAGGGGCGGTTGCTTCTTCATCAACCACCTCCACCACTTTCGCATTGCCATCTCCTCTTACACCATTTGACTTCTCCGTATGAGATTTTGAGTTTGTGGTTTTTACCGTTTTCTAAGGTGTTTCGGCTACTTAGGAACGGGTCTACATCATCTTGGTATCTTCATCAAGAACACCGCCACTCATCATCGCCACGAGGTCGTTATCGACATAGACCACTTCACCATTTTGACACCCTAACCGTAAGCAAGAATGGTAACCTCTATATCATCTTGGTATCGTGGTATCCCATCATTGTACATTCTTGCCATTACATTGTTAACCCCTTAGCCCATTTTGCGTCACTTGCCTATCGAGCTGTTTGAGTATTGCCAGCAACGTTCCTTGTGCACATTAGTGATCTTTGATCTACACCTTCCATTGGAGTCTCCCCTCTTTGTTTTCTAGCCTAATTTTGCTTGTTCTTGCCCAATTTCGAAAATTCCCCACAAAAAGAGCCATACCAATTTTTTTGTGATTTGAAGTTTCTTGTGAGTTTTTGTTGATTTTGATCTGTCGATCTGGTGTCTAGCAAGTAGATCTAACTCCTATTGCATCCCCATACCCCAATTTTTCTTTCCCCCATCGAAGTTGACAAGAAAATCGCGAAATTTCCGCCTACCCCGTGCCCACGGGCCCTCCCAGAATCAGCCACGTCCACTTTACATTTTCGGTCATAACTTCCACTCCCGAACTCCGATTTGAGTGTTCTTTGGAACGTTGAAAAGCTAGCGACGTGCCCGATCTGCTCATCTTGGTTTTACCACCATTTGACTCCATCAATTTTTGTCCATTTTTGCATCTTTTGCGTAGGCCTTCCGCCATAACTTCCGCACCACCATGTACAACTTCCGCAAACTAACCCATTTTGGTTCTTATTGCATTTGTGGTTGGTTGAGTTGTGATTTGAGTCTCCTAAGGTGTTTCGTCTACTTAGGGACGGCTACATCTTCATCCACCACCGGTGACTTGTATCGCACCATCGACTACATCCACCACGACATTCTGCATCGACGACGACCATCCATCCTTTCAGACCATCTTCAACCGGAAGCAAGGCCGGTTAATCCCGACTTCATGAAAGGTTAAGTGTGCCAAAGGTATCCATTCCATCATAAAATTCTCCTTCCTTGCCATTACATCTTGATAGCCCCACCATCTTTGTGAATACCTTCATACCTATTGAGACTAGCTATCCGAGTATTGCCGGGCTTCGCGAAAACTTGTGCACCATAGTGATACGATATCATATTGTTGCATCATTGGATATACTATCATATAGTGCAATTGCTTGCTCCCATGCATATCTTGTGATACTTATCTCATATTTGTGGTTGAGGCTCAATAAAAAAAGTGGAAAAGAAGAGAAGAGAAAAAAAAGCTTTTAAGCAAGAAAGAGAATGATCATAAGCTTATAAGCAAAGAGTTGAGCATGAAAAGAGATACTTGTGCATGAGGATACATGGAATAGGAAACATTCTTGTTGCATACATATAGGTTGGTGCCAATTGGTGAATCGTGCCCAAATGTGCAATCAAGCTAGTGCTCTCCTAGTGTTTGTGCAACATGAGCTTAGTCTTCGTTAGGCAAATTTGTATTGCTCATCCCTACAGTTGCACAAGCCCCATTATCCTATTGTGTGTGTTTCTTCATTGCCCTCCTCTATATTTGTGATCACTTGCTTTGCATTTTGAGTCCTTTGGATTTATCTCAACATTTACAATATCTTGGACTTCAATTTGCATGAAATGTGTGCCACTTGTCCTAACCAAGCCACTCGATAAGCTTTTACTTGTAGGTGTGAGTGAATAAGTCCGGTACCAATTCCACTATTCTTTCATCTCACATTGAGTGATACAAGATACATTATCAACTTTGGGAAAAGGTAGCTTGGTATTTTTTATCTCATTTCCTACTCACCTTTGCTCGAGTCTTGTGATGGATAGGCAAAGCACATCACCTCCGGTCTACAACCACGACGACGAGTTTGATGCTATGAAGAACTTCATCGACGCCAAGATGGACAAGCAAATGGAGGAGCTCAAGTCCCTCATCAAGAACCGCAAGTGGTCTTCCTCATCTTCGATAAGACGCTCAAGTGCAAAGACTTCCGTGCTACCATCTCCGGCAAGTACACACAAGCATCGACATCGACAAGACCATGAAGAGCGACCTACTGGACCAGAGTTGGCTTCTCTGCCACCCCCGTGCACACGGGACCCCATGCACACGGCCTCCAACAACCCCGTGCGCACGGGCTATATAGATTTGCGACATCAACCCCAACGCTGCAACATCTTCAACACCTTTGGCATCTTCGCCAAGTGACTTCAAGGCATCTTCGCCTTCGGACGTACGGCATCTTCACCTACTCCACGAGCTCAAGTCCACTACTCCCTCGAGCTACTACGACTTCAACATCGCCGATGAGATTCCATTCTTTGGGACTAATCACCCCGACGAATACCACGAGTGGGAGTGCAAGATGGACGACTACCTCAAGCTACATCAAGTACCCTCCGAAGTTCAAGTGAAGTGCGCCACAAGTACCTTCCTCGACTACGCGTTGATTTGGTGGCTTCACACACCTTCGAGGAGCTTCGACATGAGTTGGTCCAAGATGAAGAAAACGATGAGGCGAGAATTTGTGCCTTCCACCTACACGGAACATCTTCAACACCAATTGGAGAACACCATACAAGGATCCAAGTCCCTCGACAAGTACTTAAAGAACATGAAGGAAGCCTTGCGACGTGCCGGCGTGGACGACCCCATTTGGATGAAGTTCTACTTCATGATGGGATTGAACAATGACATCTCCAAGACTATCTTCCTCGAGAACTACAAGTCCCTCGACGACAACTACTTTGGTGCTCTCAAGGCGGAGCAAGAACTCAAGAAGGCCAAGTCCACTCGACCCCGAGCTCACTTTGCAATGGCCACGCTACAAGACGGCGAGATTGATGTTGTGCCATCTTCGGCCTTCATCCACGACGAGAGTGATGATGTGCCATCTTTGGTCGTCATCCACGGCGACGACTATGAGATGGTTGAGCATGGGATTTTCCCTTCGACCACGGCGGCGTATGATGACTTGAGTGACTTTAGCCACCATATTGAGAGAGAGCGTGACTTCACCACTAGCCCCATATACGACGAGTTGCCCCAATTCCCATGTGAGGAGAGCCACCACCTCCACCACTTGAGTGGTTTGAGTGACTCCACCACATGTGACATTGAGTGCACCTACCTTGAGGGAGTGAGTGAGCCACCGCCACATAGAGAGAGTGAGGTAGTTAATGAGGCATATGAGGCCATTTCGCTTTCTAACAACTTAACCTCTACATCTATTGTGTCTTCTCCTTTGGTGCTAGGTCCCATATATGATGACGCGTCAATCCTCGACGACTCCATCCTTCCTTTGGACAAGACAATGGCCATGGTGGACTATGATGCACCCCCCACATGGTTCCATCATGATGACGATGACCACGCTTTGGTTCCTACCACCTCACCTACACCACATGAGTGGAATGAGAAAGGTAACATAGGTGAAGGTGATGCTCTTGTCCCACTAGTGGAAATTATTGACATTGATTGCTTGCATGATGTTGACCCACCTATTACCATGCTTCATGCTAGTATGATTTCCCTATGCGATGATTTACCCATTTATGATGAGTATGATGATTACCATGTGGAGTCTATTAGTTGTGATGCCATGTTACATAGGATTTCTTGTGACAACTCTTTAGGTCACATCATGTTTGACAATCCGCTTGACTTGTCATATGCTATGCATGAGACTAATCATATGCCATATTTGCAATCTCATCGTAGTGACTATGCATATGCAATTAACATAAACCCAATTTGCACATATGGCATAGATGACAAGCCCATGGTTATTGGCATTTGTGTTTCTTGTGATGATATTGATATGCTTCCTTCGCATCATTTGTCTCATATGCCATGCCATAACCACCTAGCTTCGGATATGCATTGTTTTGGATGTTGTCCATTTTTCTCTATATGATGTTTCCGGTATTGCTCATGCGGAGACCCCCATAGTTTCCTCATACATTTTAGGAGATTTTGATCCATCCCATCCACTGCATGATCCTCATAATTGTGTGCACAATATGCTTTCCATGAATGATGTGCCATATAATTGCATACTTGATTTGTGTCCTCATCATGTCATAAATAACAACTATTCTTTCATGATGGATGACATGTTCTTATACCATGCATCAAATTTCTTTGAGCGATGCTTATCTTGTGCTAACTCTCACGTGCACATACACATCATGATGGATGATGTGTACATTTACCATGCACACACTTTGTTTTGTTTGTGTCTCTTTTGTGTAGGTACCCGTGAATAGTTGTCAACCTCACAATCCCATGAGTTGACAAAACGAGCTCTCGCGAGCAAGGATGACTTGGGATCCCATGGAGTTTCATTCCCACCACTCCCTTCATGCAAAGACTTCGCGCATCTCTTCTACATGGCCCTCACATGGCTATGGGTTATATACCACTTCTCACTTTATGCCCATATTTCCATGTTCACTATGCTTGATATGCTCATTCATATGCCTTTGTCATGCATTTGTGACCCATGCTTTGCACTACACATGTTTCTTGATTGTCGTACTTGTATGTGTATTTGCATGCTTGGTGGAGATAGTGCTTGTTATTGTCATGTTCCATTTATGACCCATTCCTATGATGATACTATAATCTTGCTTTGTGTTCGTGCTTGCAATACGCCATGTGCATTGCCTATATCCACTATTTGCTCACATGACATGATTGCCATCATTTCCTCTAGTGTGTTGCATCTTCGCTCCACTAGTTTGCACGACATGATTACCATGATTGAATTGTTTGCCTCACACATGTTGAACAATTGCTCTTTCCATTGTGTTGAGTGCCACGATATCTTCACTACACCCTATGCACATTATGCTTGGTTTGTCTTGCACTTGCACCATGTGTTTAGACATATCATTAGATTTGGTGCTGTGGATGATTCTTATGCATACCATAGACCTTTTGTTGAGCACTTTGTGCATTCTTGCTATGACCTTGAGGTAGATGCTTGTTCACTTGTCACACATATTTGCATCTCGACCTCCCATTTGCATGCTTGTTTCCATGATATCATTGCTTGTGCTCAACTTATATGCTTAAATGCCATGCCACACTTCTTTGTCAAACCATATGCTATGCTTGATGACAACACTTGTTGGGTGAATCACCTCTTGAATGCTTGGTTTTGCTCTTATGCCAACCACATTTGTTTTTCCATGTGCTTGTCATCTTTGCTCCTTTTGAAGGAATTACAAGACGGTGCGACATTGGAGAGTGCCCATTTGGAACTACAAGATGACGAATGCTTGGTGATCGTCCACTTCTACACGACGCCATCATCTCTTTCCCATGGTGATTTGGATTTCGATCCGAGGTCGGATCTTTCCCAAGGGGGAGGGGATGATGCGAAGCATCCTATGGACATCACCATGTGAAGAGTTCATTTGGCAAGCGACACATGCGACATCTACTTCATACATACAAAGGTGAATCATCTCCTTTACACGTGTCCACTTGTACCTCTAGAGGATGGTATACTACTTGACCCCTCTCTCGTGTGCCTACATAGGTGTGAGGAGAGCTACACATTCATCGAGGAGGAGTCCAAGAAGAAGAGAACATCTACACCATCCAAGAGGGAAGCCGGGAAGCGGAGAAGGAAGCGCCAAGAAGAAGGCAGCAGCTCCCAGGCGACCCCGTGCGCACGGGCGTGTACCGTGCCCACGGGACCCCCGTGTCCACGGGCCTCACGAACCCCGTAAGCACGGGCTCATGCGTCAGGTCTCTGGATACCCCGTGCGCACGGGCTCCACTTACCCCGTGCACACGGGGGCCCCTGTGTGTGGCTGATTGGGCTTGGCCCTTGTATCCCCATCTCGTCCCTACTTACCCCTTCATCCCTTGGACCTATATATATACTCCTTGATCTCCTCCATTTAGACCTAGCTAAGAATAGACACAAATCATAGAGCTTAGCTCATGTATCTCCCCTTGTGGGCTTCCTCCTAAGGGAGAAGGATCCCTAGGATCATCAAGCCCTCCTAAGGGAGAAGGATCCATAGGATCATCAAGCCCTCCTAAGGGAGAAGGATTCCCCAAGTGAATCATCAAGCCCTCATCTCCTTCATAGGATTTGGGATGAACTCTACCACGTACCTTATTTCCCTTTGATTGTTCATGTACCTTGTGGATCTTGTCTGTTTGTTAGTTTAGTGGATGTGTGATTGGACTTGTTCTTGAGTGTTCCTCTTGTTTTATCTCTTGTGTTCATCTTGTTCTTGGGGATTCCCCTCCAATTCACGAAAGATCTCCACTTAGGGTTCCACCCTTCAATAGTGTGTTTCTGCTAAGCTGAGATAGATCTCTTCATTATTTATCTCTAAATATGTGTGCATTGAGAAGCAACTACACAGAGTAGCTTTCTTCTCTGAATTATGGAGGTGTTTGTTTTAGAACTTTGTAATGTAATCAGTTAATAGATGTGTCAAAAATCTTGTTTGGTTAGTTTGGGTTGTAATTAGATAATGTAGAATCAATTACGATCCAATGCAAATCTGATTCCGCTCAAAATCGTGTGTTAGTTAAGGAGCGACTCTCTCGCCTCTATCCTAAAACTGTTACCGCATCTTCCCTATCGAGCCCCATGGAGTTTGGCAATGGCTCGATGTGGTGGATGACAAGGCCGCGGTCGCGGATGGAGACTGTAGCACGCTGGTATAGCGTTGGGTACTAACGATCATCAGTGTCTCGCGTGCCTGGCTTGTCGCGTGTAGTGACCCAGTAGTTGATGTGGGTGAGGACCTGTAGGCCGCGCACAACGGTGAGGATGAACGAGAGCGCGCTGACGCCAGCGCGCGCCACCACGCCCGCTGTCAGCTCAGGCTGTGGGCTTCAGTAGTACGTCATCCCGCCGCTCGAGGCCAGAATTCTCGTTTCCATTGTTGGTGGTTGCGAGGCAGAGGTGGCACTCGAGGGTAGGGGTTGGGACGTCGTGGCCGTGGGACGGGATGACGAGGAGCTTGGAGACGAGGTGGTTGACATGCTGGATGGGGAGCTCGGGTCGGCGACGTCAAAGACTAAGGTAGCACACGACTTATAAAGAGGTAGTTTAGTACACATAGAGAAGAGAGAGAATTTGCTGAAGGAGGTTTTGATTCCCTTAGTGGTGTTATGTGAACTTTAACTACATGACACTTCCCCATCTTTGGGCCTAAAGGAATGCATTGTGGAGTAGTTATTAGATGATGGGTTGCTAGAGTGACAGAAGCTTAAACCCTAGTATGTGCACTATTTCGTAAGGGGCTGATTTGGATCCATATGTTTAATGCTATGGTTAGATTTTATCTTAATTCTTCTTTCGTAGTTGTGAATGATTGCGAGGGGGTTAATAATAAGTGGGAGGCTTGTTCAAGTAAGAACAAAAACCAAGCACCGGTCCACCCACATATCAAATCATCAAAGTAGCGAATGCGAATCAAACCAACATGATGAAAGTGACTAGATGAAATTCTCGTGTGCCCTCAAGAACGCTTTGCTTATTATAAGAGATCGTTCCGGCCTGTCCTTTGCTACAGAAAGGATTGGGCTACCTTCCTGCATTTTTGTTACCGTTACCGTTACTTGCTCATTACAAATAATCTTACTATCAAACTACCTGTTACCAACAAGTTCAGTGCTTGCAGAAATTACCTTGCTGAAAACCGCTTGTCATTTCCTTCTGCTCCTCGTTGGGTTCGACACTCTTACTTATCGAAAGGAATAGATTGATCCCCTATACTTGTGGGTCATCACACGTCCGTGACAAGTAGATCGACTCCTGTCTGCATTGACTACTATTTCTCCACCAATCGAGCGGTATCTAGCATGCATCTATGGTATTAAGTTTATGAGAAACAGAGTAACACCTTAAGAAAGATGACATGATGTAGACAAAGTAAACTCAAACAATATGATTAAACCCCGTCATTTTAACCTTAATAGCAACAATAAATACGTGCTTCGCTACCCCTTCTGTCAGTGGGTGGGGACACCGCAAGATTGAACTCATTACAAAGCAAGATAAATAACAATCATGCATAGATCGGAGAGTAATACAAAGTTATAACAATCATGCATAATGAAGTTGAGAAAAGATTCAGTTACTTTCAATTAATCTGATCATAAACATACAATTCATCAAATCCCAAGAAGCACACCACAAAAGAGATTACTGTTGGGGAATGTAGTAATTTCAAAAAAAATCCTATGCACACGCAGGATCATGGTGATGCATAGCAACGAGAGGGGAGAATGTTGTCTACATACCCTCGTAGACCGAAGCGGAAGCGTTGACGCAACATAGAGGAAGTAGTCGTACGTCTTCCCGGTCCAACCGATCCAAGCACCGTTACTCCGGCACCTCTGAGTTCTTGGCACACGTTCAGCTCGATGACGCTCCCCGGGCTCCGATCCAGCAAAGCTTCGGGGAGGAGTTCCGTCAGCACGACGGCGTGGTGACGATCTTGATGTTCTACCGTCGCAGGGCTTCGCCTAAGCACCGCTACAATATGACCGAGGTGTAATATCGTGGAGGGGGGCACCGCACACGGCTAAGGAACGATCACGAAGATCAACTTGTGTGTTCTAGGGTGCCCCCCTGACCCCGTATATAAAGGAGCCAAGGGGAGGGGGCGACCGGCCAAGGACGGGCGCGCCAGGGGGGAGTCCTACTCCCACCGGGAGTAGGACTCCCTTCTTTCCTAGTTGGAGAAGGAGAACGGGGGAAAGAGGAGGAAGAGGGAAAGGAAAGGGGGGGCGCCGCCCCCCTTCCTTTGTCCTATTCGGACTAGGAAGGGGAGGGGCGCGCGGCCACCTCCTGCCCCTTTTTCTCTTCTCCCTCAAGGCCCATGTAGGCCCAATAACCCCCCGGGGGGTTCCGGTAACCTCCTGGTACTCCGGTAAAATCCCGATTTCACCCGGAACGATTCCGATATCCAAATATAGGCTTCCAATATATCGATCTTTATGTCTCGACCATTTCGAGACTCCTCGTCATGTCCGTCATCACATCCGGGACTCGGAACAACCTTCGGTACATCAAAATACATAAACTCATAATAACTGTCATCGTAACGTTAAGCGTGCGGACCCTACGGTTCGAGGACAATGTAGACATGACCGAGACACGTCTCCGGTCAATAACCAATAGCGGGACCTGGATGCCCATATTGGCTCCTACATATTCTACGAAGGTCTTTATCGGTCAGACCGCATAACAACATACGTTGTTCCCTTTGTCATCTGTATGTTACTTGCCCAAGATTCGATCGTCGGTATCCAATACCTAGTTCAATCTTGTTACCGGCAAGTCTCTTTACTCGTTCCGTAATACGTCATCCCGCAACTAACTCATTAGTTGCAATGCTTGCAAGGCTTAAGTGATGTGCATTACCGAGAGGGCCCAGAGATACCTCTCCGACATTCGGAGTGACAAATCCTAATCTCGAGATACGCCAACCCAACAAGTACCTTTGGAGCCACCTGTAGAGCACCTTTATAATCACCCAGTTACGTTGTGACATTTGGTAGCACACAAAGTGTTCCTCCAGTAAACGGGAGTTGCATAATCTCATAGTCATAGGAACATGTATAAGTCATGAAGAAAGCAATAGCAACATACTAAACGATCAGGTGCTAAGCTAACGGAATGGGTCATGTCAATCAGATAATTCAACTAATGATGTGATCCCGTTAATCAAATAACAACTCTTTGTCCATGGTTAGGAAACATAACCATCTTTGATTAACGAGCTAGTTAAGTAGAGGCATACTAGTGACACTTTGTTTGTCTATGTATTATGTTTCTGGTTAATACAATTCTAGCATGAATAATAAACATTTATCATGATATAAGGAAATAAATAATAACTTTATTATTGCCTCTAGGGCATATTTCCTTCAGTCTCCCACTTGCACTAGAGTCAATAATCTAGATCACATCACCATGTGATTAACATCGATAGTTCACATCATCATGTGATTAACACCCATAGTTCACATCGCCATGTGACCAACACCCAAAGGGTTTAGTAGATTCAGTAATCTAGTTCACATCGCTATGGGATTAACACCCAAAGAGTACTAAGGTGTGATCATGTTTTGCTTGTGAGAGAATCTTAGTCAACGGGTCTTTCACATTCAGATATGTTATGTATTTTGCAATTTTCTATGTCTATAATGCTCTGCACGGAGCTACTCTAGCTAATTGCTCCCACTTTCAATATGTATCTGGATCGAGACTTAGAGTCATCCAGATCAATGTCAAAACTTGCATCGACGTAACCCTTTACGGCGAACCTTTTTGTCACCTCCATAATTGAGAAACATATCCTTTATTCCACTAAGGATAATTTTTGACCGATGTCCAGTGATCTACTCCTAGATCACTATTGTACTCCCTTGCCAAAATCAGTGTAGAGTATACAATAGATCTGGTACACAGCATGGCATACTTTATAGAACCTATGGCCAAGGCATAGGGAATGACTTTCATTCTCTTTCTATCTTCTGCCGTGGTTGGGTTTTTTTAGTCTTACTCAATTTCACACCTTGTAACACAGGCAAGAACTCTTTCTTTGACTGTTCCATTTTGAACTACTTCAAAATCTTGTCAAGGTATGTACTTATTGAAAAAACTTATCAAGTGTCTTGATCTATCTCTATATATCTTGATGCTCAATATGTAAGCAGCTTCACCGAGGTCTTTCTTCGAAAAACTCCTTTCAAATACTCCTTTATGCTTTGCAGAATAATTCTACATTATTTCCGATCAACAATATGTCATTTACATATACTTATCAGAAATGCTGTAGTGCTCCCACTCACTTTCTTGTAAATACAGGCTTCACCACAAGTCTGTATAAAACTATATGCTTTGATCAACTCATCAAAGCGTATATTCCAACTCCGAGATGCTTGCACCAGTCCACAAATGGATCGCTAGAGCTTGCATATTTTGTTAGCACCTTTAGGATTGACAAAACCTTCTGGTTGCATCATATACAACTCTTCTTTAATAAATCCATTAAGGAATGCAGTTTTGTTTATCCATTTGCCAGATTTCATAAAATGCGGCAAGTACTAACATGATTCGGACAGACTCAAGCATAGATATGAGTGAGAAACTCTCATCGTAGTCAACACCTTGAACTTTGTCAAAAACCTTTTTCGACAAGTCTAGCTTTGTAGATAGTAACACTACTATCAACGTCCGTCTTTCTCTTGAAGATCCATTCACTTGCCGATCATCGGGCAAGTCAATCAAAGTCCATACTTTGTTCTCATACATGGATCCCATCTCAGATTTTATGGCCTCAAGCCATTTCGCGGAATCTGGGCTCATCATCGCTTCCTCATAGTTCGCAAGTTCGTCATGGTCTAATAACATGACTTCCAGAATAGGATTACCGTACCACTCTGGTGCGGACCTCACTCTGGTTTACCTATGAGATTCGGTAGTAACTTGATCTGAAGTTACATGATCATCATCATTAGCTTCCTCACTAATTGGTGTAGTAGTCACAGGAACAGATTTCTGTGATGAACTACTTTCCAATAAGGGAGAAGGTATAATTACCTTATCAAGTTTTCTACTTTCCTACCACTCACTTCTTTCGAGAGAAACTCCTTCTCTAGAAAGGATCCATTCTTAGCAACGAATGACTTGCCTTTGGATCTGTGATAGAAGGTGTACCCAACAGTCTCCTTTGGGTATCCTATGAAGACATATTTCTTCGATTTGGGTTTGAGCTTATCAGGATGAAACTTTCTCATATAAGCATCACAACCCTAAACTTTAAGAAATGACAACTTTGGTTTCTTGCCAAACCACAGTTCAGGTTGTGTCGTCTCAACGGACTTAGATGGTGCCCTTTTTAACGTGAATGCCACTGTCTCTAATGCATAACCCCAAAACGATAGTGGTAGATCGGTAAGAGACATCATAGATTGCACTACATCCAATAAAGTACGGTTATGACGTTCGGACACACCATTATGCTGTGGTGTTCCAGGTGGCATGAGTTTGTGAAACTATTCCACATTGTTTTAATTGAAGACCAAACTCGTAACTCAAATATTTGTCTCCGTGATTAGATCGTAGAAACCTTATTTTCTTGTCACGATGATTTTCCACTTCACTCTGAAATTTTTGAACTGTTCAAATGTTTCAGACTTATGTTTCATCAAGTAGATATGCCCATATCTACTCAAATCATCTGTGAAGGTCAGAAAATAACGATACCCGCCGCGAGCCTCAACACTCATCGGATTGCATACATCAGTATGTATTATTTCCAATAAGACAATTGTTTGCTCCTGTTGGAAATATGCCCTAGAGGCAATAATAAAAGCATTATTATTATATTTCCTTATTCATGATAATTGTCTTTATTCGTGCTATAATTGTGTTATCCGGAAATCGTAATACATGTGTGAATAACAGACAACAAACATGTCCCTAGTGAGCCTCTAGTTGACTAGCTCGTTGATCGACAGATAGTCATGGTTTCCTGACTATGGACATTGGATGTCATCGATAACGGGATCACATCATTAGGAGAATGATGTGATGGACAAGACCCAATCCTAAACATAGCTTAAGATCGCATAGTTCGTTTGCTAGAGTTTTCCAATGTCAAGTATCCTTTCCTTAGACCATGAGATCGTGTAACTCCCGGATACCGTAGGAGTGCTTTGGGTGTGCCAAACGTCACAACGTAACTGGGTGACTATAAAGGTATACTAAGGGTATCTCTGAAAGTGTCTGTTGGGTTGACATGGATCAAGACTGGGATTTGTCACTCCGCTTGACGGAGAGGTATCACCGGGCCCTCTCGGTAATGCATCATCATAATGAGCTCAGTGTGATCAAAGTGTTTGATCACGGGATCATGCATTACGGTATGAGAAAAAGTGACTTGCCGATAACGAGATTGAACGAGGTATTGGGATACCGACGATCGAATCTCGGGCAAGTAAAATACCGATTGACAAAGGGAATCGTATACGGGATTAATTGAATCCTCGACATCGTGCTTCATCCGATGAGATCATCGTGGAGCATGTGGGAGCCAACATGGGTATCCAGATCCCGCTGTTGGTTATTGCCCGAGAGCCGTCTCGGTCATGTCTGCATGTCTCCCGAACCCGTAGGGTCTACACACTTAAGGTACGGTGACGCTAGGGTTGTGAAGATATGTATATGCAGTAACCCGAATGTTGTTCGGAGTCCCGGATGAGATCCCGGACGTCACGAGGAGTTCCGAAATGGTACGGAGGTAAAGAATTATATATAGGAAGTGCTGTTTCGGCCATCGGACAAGTTTCGGGGTTATCGGTATTGTACCGGGACCACCGAAGGGGTCCCGGGGGTCCACCAGGTGGGGCCACCTGCCCTGGTGGGCCACATGGGCCTTAGGGGGTGCGCCTTGGCCTGCTTGGGCCAAAGGGAACCAGCCCCAAAGGGCCCATGCGCCTAGGGTTCCATCTAGGAGGAGTCCTAGTGGTGGAAGGCACCTCCTAGATGGCTTGGGGGGAGGGAAACCTCCCTGGCCGCCGCCCCCTTGGGAGATTAGATCTCCCAGGGCCGGCGCCCCCCCAAGAGGCCTATATAAAGGGGGGAGGGGAGGGGGCAGCACACCCATAAGCCCTGGCGCCTCCCTCCTCCATGCAACACCTCCTCCTCCTCCCGTAGTTGCTTAGCGAAGCCCTGCCGGAGTTCTGCTGCATCCACCACCACGCCGTCGTGCTGCTGGATATTCATCAACCTCTACTTCCCCCTTGCTGGATCAAGAAGGAGGAGACGTCACGCTTTCCGTACGTGTGTTGAACACGGAGGTGCCGTCCGTTCGGCACTAGATCATCGGTGAATTGGATCACGGCGAGTACGACTACCTCATCCACGTTCACTCGAACGCTTCCGTTGCAATCTACAAAGTGGTATGTAGATGCTATCTAATCTGAATACTCGTTGCTAGATGAACTCATAGATGGATCTTGGTGAAACCGTAGGAAAAATTTTAATTTTCTGCAACGTTCCCCAACAGCTCCATTGTTCCGGAGAACGGAGTTTTAGTCATCTTGCCCATAAGGCATGGTTCACAAGCATCAAGTGATTCCAAAATCCCATCAGCATGGAGTTTCTTCATGCGCTTTACACCAATATGACCTAAACGGCAGTGCCACAAATAAGTTGCACTATCATTATTAACTTTGCATCTTTTGGTTTCAATATTATGAATATGTGTATCACTATGATCGAGATCCAACGAACCATTTTCATTGGGTGTGTAACCATATAAGATTTTATTCATGTAAACAGAACAACAATTTATTCTCTTACTTAAATGAATAACCGTATTGCAATAAACATGATCAAATCATATTCATGCTCAACACCAAATAACACTTATTTAGGTTCCACACTAATCCCGAAAGTATAGGGAGTGTGCGATGATGATCATATCAATCTTGGAACCACTTCCAACTCTCATCGTCACTTCACCCTTAACTAGTCTCTGTTCATTCTGCAACTCCCGTTTCGAGTTACTAATCTTAGCAACTGAACTAGTACCAAATACTATGGGGTTGCTATGAAGACTACTAAAGTACACATCAATAACATGTATATCAAATATACCTTTGTTTACTTTGCCATCCTTTCTTATCCACCAAATACGTGGGGTAGTTCCGCTTCCAGTGACCAATCCCTTTGAAGTAGAAGCACTTAGTCTCGGGCTTAGGACCAGACTTGGGTTTCTTCACTTGAGCAGCAACTTGCTTGTCGTTCTTCTTGAAGTTCCCCTTCTTTCTTTTGACCTTTTCTTGAAACTAGTGGTCTTGTCAACCATCAACACTTGATGTTTTTCTTGATTTCTACCTTCGTTGATTTCAGCATCACGAAGAGCTTGGGAATTTCTTTCGTCATCCCTTTGCATACTATAGTTCATCACGAAGTTCTACTAACTTGGTGATGGTGACTGGTGAATTCTGTCAATCACTATCTTATCTGGAACATTAACTCCCACTTGATTCAAGCGATTGTAGTACCCAGACAATCTGGGCACATGCTCACTAGTTGAGCGATTCTCCTCCATCTTTTAGCTATAGAACTTTTTGGAGACTTCATATCTCTCAACTCGGGTATTTGCTTGAAATATTAACTTCAACTCCTGGAACATCTCATATGGTCCATGACGTTCAAAAACGTCTTTGAAGTCCCGATTCTAAGCCGTTAAGAATGGTGCACTTAAACTATCAAGTAGTCATCATATTAAGCTAGCCAAACGTTCATAACGTCTGCATCTGCTCCTGCAATAGGTCTGTCACCTAGCGGTACATCAAGGACATAATTCTTCTGTGCAGCAATGAGGATAAACCTCAGATCATGGATCCAATCCGCATCATTGCTATTAACATCTTTCAACACAATTTTCTCTAGGAACATATCAAATGAACATATGAAAGCAACAACGCGAGCTATTGATCTACAACATAGATATGCTAATACTACCAGGACTAAGTTCATGATAAATTAAAGCTCAGTTAATCATATTACTTAAGAACTCCCACTTAGATAGACATCCCTCTAATCATCTAAGTGATCACGTGATCCAAATCAACTAAACCATAACCGATCATCACGTGAAATGGAGTAGTTTTCAATGGTGAACATCACTGTGTTGATCATATCTACTATATGATTCACGCTCGACCTTTCGGTCTCCAGTGTTCCGAGGCCATATCTGCATATGCTAGGCTCGTCAAGTTTAACATGAGTATTCTGCGTGTGCAAAAACTGGCTTGCACCCGTTGTAGATGGACGTAGAGCTTATCACACCCGATCATCACGTGGTGTCTGGGCACGACGAACTTTGGCAACGGTGCATACTCAGGGAGAACACTTATACCTTGAAATTTAGTGAGAGATCATCTTATAATGCTACCGTCAATCAAAGCAAGATAAGATGCATAAAAGATAAACATCACATGCGATCATTATAAGTGATATGATATGGCCATCATCATCTTGTGCTTGTGATCTCCATCTCCGAAGCACCTCCATGATTGCCATCGTCACCGGCGCGACACCTTGATCTCCATCGTAGCATCGTTGTCGTCTCGCCAATCTTATGCTTCTACGACTATCGCTACCGCTTAGTGATAAAGTAAAGCATTACAGGGCGATTGCATTGCATACAATAAAGCGACAACCATATGGCTCCTGCCAGTTGCCGATAACTCGGTTACAAAACATGTTCATCTCATACAATAAAATTTAGCATCATGTCTTGACCATATCACATCACAACATGCCCTGCAAAAACAAGTTAGACGTCCTCTACTTTGTTGTTGCAAGTTTTACGTGGCTGCTACGGGCTTAAGCAAGAACCAATCTTACCTACGTATCAAAACCACAACGATGGTTTGTCAAGTTGGTGTTGTTTTAACCTTCGCAAGGACCGGGTGTAGCCACACTCGGTTCAACTAAAGTTGGAGAAACTGTCACCCGCCAGCCACCTGTATGCAAAGCACGGTGGTAGAACCAGTCTTGCGTAAGCGTACGCGTAATGTCGGTCCGGGCCGCTTCATCCAACAATACCGCCGAACCAAAGTATGACATGCTGGTAAGCAGTATGACTTATATCACCCACAAATCACTTGTGTTCTACTCGTGCATATAACATCAAACCATAAAAAACTAGGCTCTGATACCACTGTTGGGGAACGTAGTAATTTCAAAAAAATCCCTACACACACGCAAGATCATGGTGATGCATAGCAACGAGAGGGGAGAGTGTTGTCTACGTACCCTCGTAGACCGAAGCGGAAGCATTGACGCAACGTAGAGGAAGTAGTCATACGTCTTCCCGGTCCAACCGATCCAAGCACCGTTACTCCGGCACCTCCGAGTTCTTGGCACACGTTCAGCTCGATGACGCTCCCCGGGCTCTGATCCAGCAAAGCTTCGGGGAGGAATTCCGTCAGCACGACGGCGTGGTGACGATCTTGATGTTCTACCGTCACAGGGCTTCGCCTAAGCACCGCTACAATATGACCGAGGTGTAATATCGTGGAGGGGGCACCGCACACGGCTAAGGAACGATCACGAAGATCAACTTGTGTGTTCTAGGGTGCCCCCTGCCCCCGTATATAAAGGAGCCAAGGGGAGGGGCGGCCGGCCAAGGAGGGGCGCGCCAAGGGGGGAGTCCTACTCCCACTGGGAGTAGGACTCCCTTCTTTCCTAGTCGGAGAAGGAGAAGGGGGGAAAGAGGAGGAAGAGGGAAAGGAAAGGGGGGGCGTCGCCCCCCTTCCCTTGTCCTATTCGGACTAGGAAGGGGAGGGGGGCGCGGCCACCTCCTGCCCCTTTTTCTCTTCTCCCTCAAGGCCCATGTAGGCCCAATAACCCCCCGGGGGTTCCGGTAACCTCCAGGTACTCCGGTAAAATCCCGATTTCACCCGGAACGATTCCGATATCCAAATATAGGCTTCCAATATATCGATCTTTATGTCTCGACCATTTCGAGACTCCTCGTCGTGTACGTGATCACATCCGGGACTCCGAACAACCTTCGGTCCATCAAAATACATAAACTCATAATAACTGTCATCGTAACGTTAAGCGTGCGGACCCTACGGTTTGAGAACAATGTAGACATGACCGAGACACGTCTCCGGTCAATAACCAATAGCGGGACCTGGATGCCCATATTGGCTCCTACATATTCTACGAAGATCTTTATCGGTCAGACCGCATAACAACATACGTTGTTCCCTTTGTCATCGGTATGTTACTTGCCCGAGATTCGATCGTCGGTATCCAATACCTAGTTCAATGTCGTTACCGGCAAGTCTCTTTACTCGTTCCGTAATACATCATCCCGCAACTAACTCATTAGTTGCAATGCTTGCAAGGCTTAAGTGATGTGCATTACCGAGAGGGCCCAAAGATACCTCTCCGACATTCGGAGTGACAAATCCTAATCTCGAAATACGCCAACCCAACAAGTACCTTTGGAGCCACCTGTAGAGCACCTTTATAATCACCCAGTTACGTTGTGACGTTTGGTAGCACACAAAGTGTTCCTCCGGTAAACGGGAGTTGCATAATCTCATAGTCATAGGAACATGTATAAGTCATGAAGAAAGCAATAGCAACATACTAAACGATCGGGTGCTAAGCTAACGGAATGGGTCATGTCAATCAGATCATTCAACTAATGATGTGATACCGTTAATCAAATAACAACTCTTTGTCCATGGTTAACGATCTTTGATTAACGAGCTAGTTAAGTAGAGGCATACTAGTGACACTCTGTTTGTCTATGTATTCACACATGTATTATGTTTCCGGTTAATACAATTCTAGCATGAATAATAAACATTTATCATGATATAAGGAAATAAATAATAACTTTATTATTGCCTCTAGGGCATATTTCCTTCAATTACATCGGATAGAACTCCAAGAAGATCGAGGAGAACATTGTATTGACGATCAAAGAGAGAGAAGAAGCCAACTAGCTACTAGCTATGGACCCTTAGTTCTGTGGTGAATCACTCACACATCATTGAAAGGCAGCAAGGATGATGTAGAAGCCCTCCGTGATCGATTCCCCCTCCGGCAAAGTACCAGAAAAGGCCTCCAGATGGGATTGCGAAAGAACACACGCTTACGGTGGCAAAAAAAGTGTTTCGGGTGGCTCTCTATTGTTTTGGGAATATTTGTGAATTTATAGAGGTGGAATTAAGTCAAACGGAGTTGTGTGGGACCCATGATCTCAGGGGACGTGCCATGTGGGCTCGTGACTCTCCCGTAGGTCTTCTGGCCTCGTCCTGAACCTTCTAGGATCCCTTCTGGTCGAGAAAAAATCACCGTAAAGTTACATCGTGTTTGGACTTCGTTTGATATTGATATTCTGAAAAGCCGAAAACAAGGAAAAACAGGAACTGGCACTAGGCATTGGGTTAATAGGTTACACCCCAAAAATATATAAAATAGCATGAAATGCATAAAAAGCATCCAAGATTGATAATACAATAGCATGAAATAATAATAAATATATTTGAAGACGTATCAGCATCCTGAAGCTTAATTCCTGCTCGTCCTCGAGTAGGTAAATGATAATAACAAAAAAAATGTGTTGAATGCTACCTAACATGTGTATCTTGTAGTCCCTTTATGGTATAATTATTGAGAAACGATGAAGTAACAATATCAACATAATAATATCCATGAATATAAGAAGCATAATCATTGATTTTTCGAAATATACGGTCATTAACGAATGTTGTCCATACTCATTTTATCACGTTAGCATGGCATGACTCCGCCTTCACTGCATAAAGATAAATCATGAGCACCCCGGTGTCAAACCAGGCAATTGGAGCGTACTTCTAACACACTTCAGCATTTCCAACCCCACGCAAAACATGAGCATGAGCCATAGATATAGCACTATAGGTGGAATATATGTGGTGATAGAGATCAATAAGGAGAAGTCAAAAAGGAAGAAAGTTTCGCATCAACTCGGCGGATCAACGGGCTATGAAGATGCCCATCAATTGATATCAATGTGAAGAGTAGGGATTACCATGCAACGGATGCACTAAGAGCTATAAGTGTATGAAAACTCAATGGATACTAAGTGGACGTGCATTCAACTTGCTTGCTCATGAAGATATCGGGCATTTGAGGAAGCTCATCATCAGAATATACAAGCCAAGTTCTATAATAAAAAATTCCACTAGTATAAGAAAGTGATAAGTCAGGAGACTCTCTATATGAAGAAAATTGTGCTACTCTGAAGCACAAGTGTGGAAAAAGGATGGTAACATTGCCCCTTCTCTCTTTTCTCTCATTTTATTTATTTATTTTATTTATTTTCTTTTTTGTCCGGAGTCTCATCCCGACTTTTGGGGGGATAATAGTCTCCACCATCCTTTCCTCACTGTTAGAATGCTCTAATAATGATGATCGTCATACTTTTATTTACTTACAATTATAGCTCAATATTACAACTCGATAACTGAAACAATATGACTCTATATGAATGCCTCTGAGAGTGTACCAGGATGTGCAATGATCTAGCGTAACATGTATAACAATGATGAACGGTGGTTGTGCCAGAAATATCATGTCAGGTCTATATGATCGTGCAAAGCAATATAGTGATGAACACAAGTCATGTGACAGAGCGGTGCAAGTTGCAAGGCAATATATCTCAGAATGACTGTGAGAATGCCATAATAGGTAGGTATGATGGCTGCTTTGAGGAAAATATAAGGAAGCTTAAGTGTGATAGAGCGTATCATATCACGGGGTTTGGATGCACCGGCGAAGCTTGCACCAACTCTCGAGGTGAGAAAGGGCAATGCACGGTACCGAAGAGACTAGAAAATTACGGAAAGATAGGAGTGTGTATAATCTATGGACTCACAATAGTCATAAAGAACTCATATACTTATTGTGAAAGCCTATTAACCGTCGAAGCAAAATACTACTCACATGCCCCTAGGAAATTGGTTGGTAGGAGTTAACCATTGCGCGCATGAAATCCTTTGAATGAAACGTGCCATCAACCTGCTAGACATCCTTTGATGTAAAGACAACCTCTTTCATATCTCAGTGATCAAGAAAACATATTTTTAGTTTTTTTGTAGAATACGCATAAGAGCATCTACAACCAGGATAGACAAATCCGGGTTGGACAGTGACCTTGCAGGCCTCAAATTTTCCCATTTGCAACCGCAAACCCTATATTTAGATGATCTAATTCATGAAAAGGCATGCACGTCGATCATTTTGAATGTTTTAGTCTGTGTTGAGCCAGCGGGGTTGTGTAAACACGAAAAAAAAATCTTTGTAAGATTTTCAGTATAGAAACATTCGTGTTGGACCAGCATGGTTGGGTTTTTTTATCCCGCCTCGCCGCTAAGGCTGGTCATAGTGGGGAGTAACTTAGAGTAGTAACATGCATATGTTACTAGTCTATGTTACTACCTTCATAGTGGGTAGTGTCGTATGTGTAGTAACATAGATGTCTTCATTTATCATTTTGTAGACTCATTTTGCATTGGAAAGCGCTATGTGATGGTAACATATTATGTTACTCTATTTGCCTCTCTCCTCATTAACTACTTGTCACCTCATTATTTTTGCTTATGTGGATCTATGTTACTCCCTAAGTTACTCCCACTATGACCAGCCTAAAGAAGCGCAGTGACCGGCTTAAATAAACGCATCGGGAAAAGCGTTAAGCTACTCTCTCTTAATAGGGGCCATCAATACTCGCTTTGTGAAGGAGTCCGTTTCGTTCAAAAGGTGAGCATTGATGGCCCCTACTAACAGTGTGAAAGTTTTTTAAGTATGGGAATTTTTTTCTAATCATTCTCATCAAGCTTCTATGAAAAAATCACGAAAAAACTAGTCGGACAATGCGTCGAATACATAGAAGACAAGGTGCAGTCCTACGCAAGTGAAATCTGATAGGTCCGGGGGATTTGGTGCAATTTTTGTTGGAGTCAGGCTGTCAAGTCCAACGCAGCGGACGCGCCCAATTGCGCCTTGGCAGCCCCATACCCGTCCCATATTTGGGCTGGATATGAGGGGTGCCGATCAGGCCGGACATTTGAGGCGATTTAAAGCGCCCCTCTGGGTCGGGGTTTTATGACCGGGCCATCCGTCCGGGCATTTTATAAGGGTTTGAGGCGTACGGCTGTAGATATTCTAAGCATGTGTATCATATATTTATTGAACACACACTTCTAGCTAAGGTTGGATGATACTAAGCTTGAACTCATCAGAATGTCTTAGCTATCAACTTAAATAGCGCTTAGATGTGACAGTTTTCTTATTACGATCCGTATGCACAGTGAATATGGAAGAAACGCTCAGGGTTGTCATACTATATTGATGCCACACGTGTGACATACATTTATCAGGATCCTTCCACATAGTCACGACCTCTTCGGAGGCCAGATCTAGAAACACCAAATTTTTTCAACATGTATGCATAGTGGTTGGTAGTACTTAATGACCGGTTGTGTGTGGTGCATCACAAACTTTTACCACGGCCACCCGCCAAACAAAGCGTCTTTACTGCGGTCAAGATGGACACCCTCACCCCAACCCCATGGAAAGGGACCTGCCGTGAACGCCAAAATCCGGTGCGGACGTCCGGTACGGGCTTCACGTGCCGCCAGGCTTGCAGAGCCATCTCATCATCGTGCGTGGAGTGAGCACAACTTCACCCAAAAGATGCGGATGTGGATGAGAGAGAGAGGGATTGCAGCACCCGAGCTCCACTGCTCCCTATATTTAAACATTTTGAAATTTGTATTTTTGAAGTTTCAAAAAAATGTGAAATGTTTCATGAGGATACATATAAACATTCCGAATACCCGTGGCAAGTATTGGTAGAAATCTCGTTTTGTTTGGGGCTACAGAAAAAAAACAAATTTCTGACACTATATAGGAGAAAAGGTGTGCCATTTTCTGTCAGAAATTTCTCTTTTCTGTATTTCCCAAAATACAGAGTATTTTGTTTTCAGCTTTTTACCAGGCCTGAGGAATGTGTGTACGTATTCACGTATTTAATATAAGATTTTTTGAAGCAACGAAAATGTGTTTTTCAAAAATTTCAAATACCAGGAGCCCTGGAGCCCGGTTGCTGCAGCCACTTTTCGGGATGTGGATGTTTCTTTCACACACAAGCTCCAAGATCTCCTCTCGCAGAGACGTACGTACATACAGAAAAAAGCCCACGGATGGAGGCGGGAGACGGCAGGTTGCGCCTGCCTGACACAATGCAACTTTCCGTTGCCTTACGGCTGATGCAAAGGGTTAAAGCTAAGCTCTCCCGCTTTTCATCTGAGCTGTGGTTCCATGCTTTGCGTTCCAGGAATGAACATGTGTAGGAACAGGGTCCCTCTACCGCCCACGCCGCATGGGTCCGTTCTGGCCATCTTGCCCTGCTTCCTCCACATTTTCTTCAATGTTGTTGCTACATACGCGACAGAACAGAATGCCGATGTGTATTTTTTTTCAGTGCGAAGAGCGAGACAATCTAGACAGAGCAGAGCTGAAACGCAGATGTCTTGGGCGCGGCAGAGATACTACATGGCAAACAAACACAGGCAAAGCCTGAAGAAACGAACCGCGTGCCTGCCTTGCATGGATGGATGCATGCATGAAGCCATGAATGAATGGGGACGGGGGGCTGCTGGAACGAATAACTTTTCGCTCATCAGCAAAATATCTGCATCTACGTTGCACCGCAACAGGATAAGTGAACAGCGGGGAGGGATAGCTCGTGGTTTTGGGATAGGAAGGAGCACAGGAATGTGGTGGCGATGGGCCATCCGTAGGCCACCACACCGCCGGATGTACACCGGATGAGGGCACCTGTACGCGGCGAGCATCATGGGATGAGCGACTGTCCCTGCCGCTGCGTAGGTGTCCGGCTGGCTCCGGTTCGGCTTTGCTGGACAGCTGGTGCACGTGATGGGCGGCCAGGAGGCATGCCGCTTCCCCTCGATCACCCAATCTTATCTTAGCTGTACTAGTACATGTTGATAAGTGATGTAATCAATGAGTCAACTTTATGCTCAAAGTGTTCTTCACTCCTACTCTGATCGGGGTCTGAATTTGAAATTTTGAGCTAGGTTTGGTCACGTAGTACCATGATCTTGTATAGACCGTACTTTGCATGTCCACATGCAATGCGAGGACGCCATCCTAATTCCCGAATATGTCTTGTCACCAAGACACCAAGTCGTTGGTTGCACACAGCAACATACATTATCAATACATCCAGTCATCCACATCTCTCGTACAACAGTTCCATTTCCTCCTCCATTGACAACATTGTGGGTGTTCCCTTTCTCACTACATGAGCTCTGAAAGCTCCAGTACATCGTTTGTGGCATCGAACCCACTTTGTTGACTTGTCGCGGGGGGAGGGGGGGCACAAGTTTCCACGGACAGTTGGCCCGTTAAATCCCTGCACTGTTGCGGTACACGGAACAACATAATTTTGCCTTTTTTATCGATCTCGCCAGCTGTTTCCCCCAGAGGCAGGACCCACGTTTACAGTTCACATAGCGAGAGCACTACTCCGCGGGTCCCATGGCTATGACCTTCTTGAGCTTGAGAATGAACCGTTGCTTGATGAACAGCAAGAACGTCACCCCATCACATGTTCACAAGTCAAGTCGCGGTGACCGGATAACAGTGCCATGACTCCGGTTAGTTACGTTCGATCGCCCTCCATGCACAAGAAGTCACAGCACTTCATGCATGCTCTACCTATGTGCACGTATCGATCTTTTCTGCCCCAGCACCCGGCAAGAAGTGACCGCGGCCGCCGTCGAGGCCACTGCACGATGACAAGGCTTGTCCGTTGGCCTGTCGGCCTCGGCGGCACTGTGCGCGAGAGCGCCCAACCGGCAGCGGCGTCGTGCATGCGGCTGGCTGGCGCGTCCAGGGTACGTACGTGGATGGTGGTTGGCGGCGAGGCCAAGCGAAAAAATCTCCCATTCCCATGGCAATAATGCAAAGGTCGGGTACATACGTGGACCGGTGGAGGACGTCTTTTGCGGCGCGGGGTGTGGTGTGCCGGTGGGTGCGACTGCGAGAGCGAGAGCGAGCCAACGGCCCACGTGAGGACGCGCTAAAAGTCGAGTTGGTTGGCCCGATCTCGGGCCGTGTTTGGAGTTGGTGCCGGGTAGGGCAGGGTTTACTTCGTCCGGTGGTATCGGACGTGGTACGGGGATGGGAGTGGAGGCCGGTGCGCGTGTCCCCGGCCGGCCAGCCGTCGTGGTGACCACCCAGGCTATACGGCCGCGGCAGCGCATGCGCCGACAATCTGTCATTGGACTCCAAACCCGTACAGCCCTTATTCAAAAGGGGAAAACATAACATACTTTGGATTGCAACCTTGTAATGCAGTAAGAGTTACATACTAGTACTGCTCTTTATGAGTTTGCAGGCTTGCTTCAGAAAATTTCGGTCGCTTCAAAAGAGTTTGCATCGGCGAGCAGGTGCAGCCGCCTCGCATGCAATGGTCCTTTGCCTGCGTCGCTGGCACCGCAGCGCGCGCACGGCAGCCGAGCCGGCTGCCAGCGATGTCCCGGCGCGGACCAAACTGACGCGCGGTACTCCTGTACGAGCAGAAAGCTTTTGAACTCAGACACAAGCGTAGGCCAAACCAAAGGCTGCGTACCACGCGAGACGTCACCCCCATTCATCTCACCTCACCACCACCCACATGCGACGTTTCCTGCCAGGCTCCTGCTTCGAGAAACGAGAAGAAAAGATGTCGCGAACCAGGCCTCCTCTCGTTGGCTTGCTGCCACCACCAGCCACCTGAAGAATGGAGTAATTTTCAGAGTCAACCACTCCGTATATTGCCGAACCACTTTGGGGTGGCCTGGATGTGCAATGATTCGTGTATCTCTCGACGTGCATACGTGCTACCTGAGGTGGCGTCCAAGCGAGCTGCGCCGTGCGCGCACTTAAAACCGTGTGCCGGCCATGTGCGAGGATCACAGTATAAATCAATCACAAAGCCCGGGACACCAGCAAGATAAGACTTGGCCTGGCGCTGGGTGTGTTTCAATCATCTCATCTCATCTCATGAGGCCGGCCTGTCCAAACGAAGATCTACATGAACGCGGGGTCCCAGGCCCTGCCCGCGTCACAGTAATGCAAGGGGCTGCGGGTCGCCGGCGTACTACGCTCCAGTCAGTCGGGTAGAGCAACTTTAAGGGGGCGGCCCATTTTATCTTCCGCCGTCGTTTGAGTCGGGGCACAAAAGGCGGACCAACGCAACGCGCCGATCTAAACGGACGTGCGTTCGTTTTTCGTCCGCGGACGACCCATTCCCGACCCATTTTTTAGCCGTATTTGCATTGGTGCGGACGCGCGCGCACACCCTCTCCCCTCCTCAGGCCCGCTGGTCGGTGGCACATTGCCCTTTCCCCATCCAACAACGCACCCTCGCCCGCCTCTTTCGTCAGCCGCCGACCAGTTCAACATAGATAATACCAAGGATCAACTGTTAAAAGAAAAGATGAACTACTTCGTCGGCAGTCAGCGCAGGATCTCGCCGATGGTGGTCGGATAATATGGATACATAAATAGTTCATAGCATAGACTGTTAAAAAAAAGATCAACTACTCGTCGTTTTCCGACTCCGACTTGATAATGTCTTTCTCCGACGTTTGAATGTAGGCGTCAGCATACTGCTCGTCCTGGAAGTCCCAGGAGGACGCTTATCCTAGCTTCATTTTTAATTAAGCGGCCTGCTTCCACGCACGCTTGTCCTCCCGATAGGCGGCTCGCTCCGTCCTCCTCGCCTCCCTCTCCGTCCTCCTTTGCATGTAGAACTGACGCTCGTCGATTATGTCCTGCGGGAAGAGTTCACACCACACCACCATGGCTTCCACGTCCATCTCGGCGATGGCGAGGCGACGCTCCCGCCTCCGGTGGTCACGACGATTCTTGTCGGTGAAAAGCCGCGGGAGAGGCGCGAGATCCTGCGCCCGCTGGCTCGACACGTCGGAAAAAATCATCTCCCGACGAGGCCTCGGGAGGCGCCACGCCGCCGCGTTGTGCGCACGGGTCGCCTCCTCTGCGGTGTCGAAGGTGCCGAGAATGAGGCGTTTCTTGCCAAACCAGATCTCGGAGGAGAACGCGCCGGAGCGGCGTTCGCGGACTCCGCGAAAATCCAAAGCACACAGGCGGCGCATCGACATGATGGCGCAGAGGTGGCGAGGCTAGTGAGTGGGGGCGAGACGAGTGGGCGGCGCACAGAGTGTGGAGAGAGCACCTTCTTAATATCGAGCGCCGGAGGCGGCGCGCCAAAACCAGCACGCGAACTTTTTCCGCGTCCTAGAGCGCCAAAACCAGCTCGCGCTAGGCCGATTTTTCCCCCGCGCTGGGACGCCAAAACCAGGGCGACGACATGGCCGCTGGCATGTTCTATGCGCGCGCGGTCATGAAATGGATCGACGCGTTGGGCGCACTGCCGGCCCAAATTTAAAAAAGGCCGACGCCAGGCGGGCAGCTGACCCAAACGGAGAAAAAGCGGCCAAAAGGGTCGTCCGTTTGAATCGGCCGGTTGGAGTTGCTCTAACTGCTGGTAACAGTAACACGCACCGCCACCTGCGCACCGCTGCGCTGGGGTAAAACAGGGAGGGGAAGGCGACGAGGAGGCCCGGAAGAGCGCAGGCACGTGATCGCACGGGGGAGGCATGCCCCCTCACACACGGTCAGGGTCAGGACTCAGGACTCCGTTGCTGCGCTGGCGGGTGGACCTGCCTGTGAGCGTCCATGAAGAAGAACCAAACTGGTGTCACGAACGGCTCTGTCCTTTTGAAAAAAGTGAACCCCCGGGCTCCTGAAACTTCCGTCTCGTTTGCTCGGGCCGGGAAGAGGGGGGCGGGAAATAGAGGGAGTCAAATGCTCAGAGATGCCTGCCTGCTTCCCATATGCAGAGAATTGAATGACAAGGGGTGACTTTCCTCGCCATGTCCGCCTGCTGGGCACAAGGAAACGGGAGCCCAGCTGTATCATCAATGATGCCACAGTGGCATCAAGTTTGTAGTAGAAAAAATAAATCCAAACGGCAGTAATTACTGCACATTACACGTCGTTCGTAGGAGTGCCACCACGTTAGAGCAGGCTACAGCCAGTAGCTGCATCTGTACGTGCTTAAATTTTACTCAGAGCTACTGTACTGCCTACTACTGATATGCATATGCACAGTACTAGCGCAGAATTGATGCCACGAGTATACTTGCACGACCTGTGATGGGAGTCGGGAGACCATCCAGCACGTCCCACCGCATGCCGCAATGCCACCGATGGACGACTTGTTTTGCTTTGTTTTTGTGGTGATGATACAGTATGAGTAGTACTACTCCAATATGGGCGAGTGGCGGCTGGCTCGATTGACGCCCAGCTACGCCAAACTAGCTTTTTTTTAAAATCTCGCAAAGCTTTATTACTGATTAATGTTCAAGGGTACAAAAACAAGATCGCCGGTCTGGCCTAGCCAGGTGTGACGGCCAAAACCTAAAGATAAAGCATACTTTGCGAGATTATGGGCCTCCATATTGGAGGTCCTATACTCATGACTAAATGAACATGAAATGAAGCTAGCTGCTCTAGCCTTGATCTCCTGGACGATAGCGCCAAAATTTGCTTGACTTCCTTCCCTGATCGCATCAATCGCCACCTTGCAATCCGAGGCCATCAAAACTTGGTTGAGATAAAGATCTTCTGAGAGAGCTAACGCCTCCCGGATAGCCAAAGTGAAGCACTTGGGGATCCCGAAGGCCCCTCAAGGTTAGTGACGAAGCTCCCAAAAATAGCCCCCCTCATCCCTGCATATTACTCCAACTGCACCAAAAGTGCCCGAACGAGACACAGCTGCGTCCACATTAATCTTGAAGTGGTCAGCAGGTGGCGGTACCCACATCGCAGGCCGTGATATCGCTGTCACCTGTGTTCCCACCTTCTTCTTCATGAATTCTATGTCTGACAAATAAGACTTGATGAAGTTGTCCGTGGCAAAAGGAGTCTGGAAGATCTCCTCATGTATAGCCTTGCGTCGCGAACTCCAAATAGCCCATAAGGTGACAATCAACACAGTAAGCTGCTCTGCTGGAAGTGTTTCGCTCATAGCAAAAAGCCATAGTCGCGCGTTCGGTTCTGTTGTTGCCAGCATATGTTCCACCAATTCGCCGTCAGACAGAGCCCAGACACAGCGGGACGCACTGCAGTCCAGCAATGAATGGCGCCAACTGTCCTGACCTCCGCATAGTGGGCAAACACTCGAGGTTGCCATGTTCCGATGGTTTAGAACGTCACCCGTCGGGAGCGAGTGGTGCGCCAGTCGCCATGTGAAGACTCTCAGCTTCGGTGGCACTGCCACTTTCCAAATGGAGTTCCACCCCCGCAATTCAGCTGCAGAGTTTGAAAGATCCTCCCGTTCTTCTAGCCATGCCTCGCGCCCAAGCTTGATGCTGACAATCATTCGGTAAGTAGACCGAACAGAGAAGCGTCCCTTGGGATCATAATGCCATGCCCAAAAATCGTCCACCTGCCGAGTGCACAATGGAATCTGTAAAATAGCCTCAGCATCTAGTGGTATAAAAACCTGCCTGACCACGTCCTTCCTCCATTCAGCCGAAGTGTGATCAATTAACTCTGACACCATATGTGGAGGATGTTGGAAATATGCCCTAGAGGCAATAATAAAAGCATTATTATTATATTTCCTTATTCATGATAATTGTCTTTGTTCGTGCTATAATTGTGTTATCCGGAAATCGTAATACATGTGTGAATAACAGACAACAAACATGTCCCTAGTGAGCCTCTAGTTGACTAGCTCGTTGATCGACAGATAGTCATGGTTTCCTGACTATGGACATTGGATGTCATCGATAACGGGATCACATCATTAGGAGAATGATGTGATGGACAAGACCCAATCCTAAACATAGCATAAGATCGCATAGTTCGTTTGCTAGAGTTTTCCAATGTCAAGTATCCTTTCCTTAGACCATGAGATCGTGTAACTCCCGGATACCGTAGGAGTGCTTTGGGTGTGCCAAACGTCACAACGTAACTGGGTGACTATAAAGGTATACTACGGGTATCTCTGAAAGTGTCTGTTGGGTTGACATGGATTGAGACTGGGATTTGTCACTCCGCTTGACGGAGAGGTATCACCGGGCCCTCTCGGTAATGCATCATCATAATGAGCTCAGTGTGGTCAAAGTGTTTGATCACGGGATCATGCATTATGGTAACGAGAAAAGTGACTTGCCGATAACGAGATTGAACGAGGTATTGGTATACCGACGATTGAATCTCGGGCAAGTAAAATACTGATTAACAAAGGGAATCGTATACGGGATTAATTGAATCCTCGACATCGTGGTTCATCCGATGAGATCATCGTGGAGTATGTGGGAGCCAACATGGGTATCCAGATCCCGCTGTTGGTTATTGTCCGAGAGCCGTCTCGGTCATGTCTGCATGTCTCCCGAACCCGTAGGGTCTACACACTTAAGGTTCGGTGACGCTAGGGTTGTGAAGATATGTATGTGCAGTAACCCGAATGTTGTTCGGAGTCCCGGATAAGATCCCGGACGTCACGAGGAGTTCCGGAATGGTCCGAAGGTAAAGAATTATATATAGGAAGTGCTATTTTGGCCATCGGGACAAGTTTCGGTGTTATCGGTATTGTACCGGGACCACCGGAGGGGTCCCGGGGGTCCACCGGGGGGGTCCACCTGCCCCGGGGGGGCACATGGGCTATAGGGGGTGCGCCTTGGCCTATATGGGCCAAGGGCACCAGCCCCAAGAGGCCCATGCGCCAAGAGAGAAAAAAAAAGGGGAGAGTCCTACAAGGGGAAGGCACCTCCGAGGTGCCTTGGGGAGGATGGACTCCTCCCCACCCTTGGCCGCACCCTTCCTTGGAGGAAGGGGCAAGGGCTGCGCCTCCCCCTCTCCCTTGGCCCTATATATAGTGGGGAAAAGGAGGAGCAAACCAACCCTAATGCCCTGGCTCCTCCCTCCTCCCTGCAACACCTCCTCCTCCTCCCGTAGTTGCTTAGCGAAGCCCTGCCGGAGTTCTGCTGCATCCACCACCACACCGTCGTGCTGGATCTTCCTCAACCTCTCCTTCCCCCTTGCTGGATCAAGAAGGAGGAGACGTCTCCCGTCCCGTACGTGTGTTGAACGCGGAGGTGCCGTCCGTTCGGTACTAGATCATCGGTGAATTGGATCACGGCGAGTACGACTACCTCATCCACGTTCACTCGAACGCTTCCGTTGTGATCTACAAAGTGGTATGTAGATGCTATCCAATCTGAATACTCGTTGCTAGATGAACTCATAGATGGATCTTGGTGAAACCGTAGGAAAAATTTTAATTTTCTGCAACGTTCCCCAACAGTGGCATCATGAGCTAGGTCTATGCGTAGTTCTTCTTGCGCGAGTAGAACACAATTTGTTGTGGGCGTAGATGTTGTCAACTCTTCTTGCCGCTACTAGTCTTATCTTGCTTCAGCGGTATTGTGGGATGAAGCGGCCCGGACCAACCTTACACGTACGCTTACGTGAGACCGGTTCCACCGACTAACATGCACTAGTTGCATAAGGTGGCTGGCGGGTGTCTGTCTCTCCTACTTTAGTTGGAGCGGATTCGATGAAAAGGGTACTTATGAAGGGTAAATAGAAGTTGACAAAACACGTTGTGGTTTTACGTAGGTAAGAAAACGTTCTTGCTAGAACCCTAATTCAGCCACGTAAAACATGCAACAACAATTAGAGGACGTCTAACTTGTTTTTGCAGCGAGTGCTTTGTGATATGATATGGCCAAAGTTGTGATGTATGATGAATGATCTATATGTGATGTATGAGATGTTCATGCTATTGTAATAGGAATCACGACTTGCATGTCGATGAGTATGACAACCGGCAGCAGCCATAGGAGTTGTCTTTATTTTTGTATGACCTGCGTGTCATTGAGAATCGCCATGTAAATTACTTTACTTTATTGCTAAACGCGTTAGCCATAGTAGTAGAAGTAATAGTTGGCGAGCAACTTCATGGAGACACGATGATGAAGATCATGATGATGAAGATCATGGTGTCAAGCCGGTGACAAGATGATCATGGAGCCCCAAGATGAAGATCAAAGGAGCTATGTGATATTGGCCATATCATGTCACGTTTATTATTTGATTGCATGTGATGTTTATCATGTTTTGCATCTTGTTTACTTAGGACGACGGTAGTAAATAAGATGATCCCTCATAATAATTTCAAGAAAGTGTTCTCCCTAACTGTGCACCGTTGCTAAGGTTCATCGTTCCGAAGCACCACGTGTTGATCGGGTGTGATAGGTCCTTACGTTCGCATACAACGGGTGTAAGACAGATTTACACACGCAAAACACTTAGGTTGACTTGACGAGCCTAGCATGTACAGACATGGCCTCGGAACATAGAAGACCGAAAGGTCGAGCATGAGTCGTATAGAAGATACGATCAACATGAAGATGTTCACCGATGTTGGCTAGTCCGTCTCACGTGATGATCGGACACGGCCTAGTTGACTCGGATCATGTAATACTTAGATGACTAGAAGAGGGATGTCTATCTAAGTGGGAGTTCATTAATTTGATTAAATGAACTTCATTATCATGAACTTAGTCTAAAATTTTACAATATGTCTTGTAGATCAAATGGCCAACGTAGTCCTCAACTTCAACGCGTTCCTAGAGAAAACCAAGCTAAAAGACGATGGTAGCAACTATACGGACTGGGGCCGGAACCTGAGGATCATCCTCATAGCTGCCAAGAAAGATTATGTCCTAAGAGCACCGCTGGGTGACGCACCTATTCTCCCTGCAGAACAAGACGTTATGAACGCTTGGCAGTCACGCTGCGATGATTACTCCCTCGTTCAGTGCGGCATGCTTTACAGCTTAGAGCCGGGGCTCCAAAAACGTTTTGAGAGACATGGAGCATATGAGATGTTCGAAGAGCTGAAAATGGTTTTCCAAGCTCATACCCGGGTCGAGAGATATGAAGTCTCCGATAAATTCTTTAGCTGTAAGATGGAGGAAAATAGTTCTGTCAGCGAACACATACTCAAAATGTCTGGGTTGCACAACCGCTTGACTCAACTGGAAGTTAATCTCCCGGAATAAGCGGTCATTGACAGAATCCTCCAGTGGCTTCCACCTAGCTACAAGAGCTTTGTGATGAACTACAATATGCAGGGGATGGTAAAGACCATTCCTGAGGTATATGCTATGCTGAAATCAGCTGAGGTAGAAATCAAGAAGGAGCATCAAGTGTTGATGGTGAATAAAACCACTAAGTTCAAGAAGGGCAAGGGTAAAAAGAACTTCAAGAAGGACGGCAAGGAAGTTTCCGCGCCCGGTAAGCAAGTTGCCGGGAAGAAGCCAAAGAATGGACCCAAGCCCGAAACTGAGTGCTTTTATTGCAAGGGAAGTGGTCACTGGAAGCGGAACTGCCCCAAATACTTAGCGGACAAGAAGGCCGGCAAAACCAAAGGTATATCTGATATACATGTAATTGATGTGTACCTTACCAGTACTCGTAGTAGCTCTTGGGTATTTGATACCGGTGCAGTTGCTCACATTTGTAACTCAAAGCAGGAGCTGCGGAATAAACGGAGACTGGCGAAGGACGAGGTGACGATGCGCATCGGGAATGGTTCCAAGGTCGATGTGATCGCCGTCGGCACGCTGCCTCTACATTTACCTACGGGATTAGTTTTAAACCTCAATAATTGTTATTTGGTGCCAAGTTTGAGCATGAACATTGTATCTGGATCTCGCTTAATTCGAGATGGCTACTCATTTAAATCCGAGAATAATGGTTGTTCTATTTATATGAGAGATATGTTTTATGGTCATGCTCCGATGGTTAATGGTTTATTCTTGATGAATCTCGTACGTGATGATACACATATTCATAGTGTGAGTACCAAAAGAATTAAAGTTGATAACAATAGTCCCACATATTTGTGGCACTGCCGCCTTGGTCACATAGGTGTCAAACGCATGAAGAAGCTCCATACAGATGGGCTTTTAGAGTCTCTTGATTATGAATCATTTGACACGTGCGAACCATGCCTCATGGGTAAAATGACCAAGACTCCGTTCTCAGGAACAATGGAGCGAGCAACCAACTTATTGGAAATTGTGCATACCGATGTGTGCGGTCCAATGAGTGTTGAGGCTCGCGGAGGCTATCGTTATGTTCTCACCCTCACTGATGACTTGAGTAGATATGGGTATATCTACTTAATGAAACACAAGTCTGAGACCTTTGAAAAGTTCAAGGAATTTCAGAGTGAGGTTGAAAATCAACGTGATAGAAAGATCAAGTTTCTACGATCAGATCGTGGAGGAGAATACTTGAGTCACGAATTTGGCACACACTTAAGAAAATGTGGAATAGTTTCACAACTCACGCCGCCTGGAACACCTCAGCGTAATGGTGTGTCCGAACGTCGTAATCGCACTCTATTGGATATGGTGCGATCTATGATGTCTCTTACCGACTTACCGCTTTTTTTTGGGGCTATGCTTTAGAGACTGCCGCATTCACTTTAAATAGGGCTCCGTTGAAATCCGTTGAGACGACACCGTATGAATTATGGTTTGGGAAGAAACCTAAGCTGTCGTTTCTAAAAGTTTGGGGATGCGATGCTTATGTCAAGAAACTTCAACCTGAAAAGCTCGAACCCAAATCGGAAAAATGCGTCTTCATAGGATACCCTAAAGAAACTGTTGGGTATACCTTCTACCTCAGATCCGAAGGCAAGATCTTTGTTGCCAAGAATGGATCCTTTCTGGAGAAAGAGTTTCTCTCGAAAGAAGTAAGTGGGAGGAAAGTAGAACTTGATGAAGTGTTGCCTCTTGAACCGGAAAATGGCGAAACTCAAGAAAACGTTTCTGAGGAGCCTGCACCGACTAGAGAGGAAATTAATGATGATGATCAAGATGCTTCTAATCAAGCTCCTACTGAAATTCGAAGGTCCACAAGGACACGTTCCGCACCAGAGTGGTACGGGAACCCTGTCTTGGAAATCATGTTGTTAGACAACGGTGAACCTTCGAACTATGAGGAAGCAATGGCGGGCCCGGATTCCGGCAAATGGCTGGAAGCCATGAAATCCGAGATAGGATCCATGTATGAAAACGAAGTGTGGACTCTGACTGACTTGCCCGTTGAACGGCGAGCCATAGAAAATAAATGGATCTTTAAGAAGAAGACAGATGCGGATGGTAATGTGACCATCTATAAAGCTCGGCTTGTCACTAAGGGTTATCGACAAGTTCAAGGAATTGACTACGATGAGACTTTCTCACCGGTAGCGAAGCTGAAGTCCGTCCGAATTATGTTAGCAATTGCCGCATACTATGATTATGAGATATGGCAAATGGACGTCAAAACGGCATTCCTTAATGGTTTCCTTAAGGAAGAATTGTATATGATGCAGCCGGAAGGTTTTGTCGATCCTAAGAATGTTGACAAGGTGTGCAAGCTCCAACGCTCGATTTATGGGCTGGTGCAAGCATCTCGGAGTTGGAACATTCGCTTTGATGAGATGATCAAAGCGTTTGGGTTTACACAGACTTATGGAGAAGCCTGTGTTTACAAGAAAGTGAGTGGGAGCTCTGTAGCATTTCTCATATTGTATGTAGACGGCATACTTTTGATGGGAAATGATATAGAACTCTTGGACAGCATTAAGGCCTACTTGAATAAGAGTTTTTCAATGAAGGACCTTGGAGAAGCTGCTTATATATTAGGCATCAAGATCTATAGAGATAGATCGAGACGCCTCATAGGTCTTTCACAAAGCACATACCTTGATAAAATATTGAAGAAGTTCAATATGGATCAATCTAAGAAAGGGTTCTTACCTGTGTTACAAGGTGTGAAATTGAGCTCAGCTCAATGCCCGACCACGGCAGAAGAAATAGAAGAGATGAGCGTCATCCCCTATACCTCAGCCATAGGTTCTATTATGTATGCCATGCTGTGTACCAGACCTGATGTAAACCTTGCCGTAAATTCGGTAGGAAGGTACCAAAGTAATCCCGGCAAGGAACACTGGATAGCGGTCAAGAATATCCTGAAGTAGCTGAAAAGTGTTGGAAATATGCCCTAGAGGCAATAATAAATAGGTTATTATTATATTTCCTTGTTCATGATAATCGTTTATTATCCATGCTAGAATTGTATTGATAGGAAACTCAGATACATGTGTGGATACATAGACAACACCATGTCCCTAGTAAGCCTCTAGTTGACTAGCTCGTTGATCAATAGATGGTTGCGGTTTCCTGACCATGGACATTGGATGTCATTGATAACGGGATCACATCATTAGGAGAATGATGTGATGGACAAGACCCAATCCTAAGCCTAGCACAAGATCATGTAGTTCGTATGCTAAAGCTTTTCTAATGTCAAGTATCATTTCCTTAGACCATGAGATTGTGCAACTCCCGGATACCGTAGGAATGCTTTGGGTGTGCCAAACGTCACAACGTAACTGGGTGACTATAAAGGTGCACTACGGGTATCTCCGAAAGTGTCTGTTGGGTTGGCACAAATCAAGACTGGGATTTGTCACTCCGTGAAAACGGAGAGGTATCTCTGGGCCCACTCGGTAGGACATCATCATAATGTGCACAGTGTGATCAAGGAGTTGATCACGGGATGATGTACTACGGAACGAGTAAAAGAGACTTGCCGGTAACGAGATTGAACAAGGTATCGGGATACCGACGATCGAATCTCGGGCAAGTATCGTACCGATAGACAAAGGGAATTGTATACGGGATTGATTAAGTCCTTGACATCGTGGTTCATCCGATGAGATCATCGTGGAACATGTGGGAGCCAACATGGGTATCCAGATCCCGCTGTTGGTTATTGACCGAAGAACATCTCGGTCATGTCTGCATGTCTCCCGAACCCGTAGGGTCTACACACTTAAGGTTCGATGACGCTAGGGTTATAAAGGAAGCTTGTATGTGGTTACCGAATGTTGTTCGGAGTCCCGGATGAGATCCCGGAAGTCACGAGGAGTTCCGGAATGGTCCGGAGGTAAAGATTTATATATGGGAAGTCCTATTTTGGTCACCGAAAGAGTTTCGGGTTTTATCGGTAACGTACCGGGACCACCGGAGGGGTCCGGGGGTCCACCAAGTGGGGCCACAAGCCCCGGAGGCTTGCGTGGGCTAAGTGAGGGAGGGAACCAGCCCCAGGTGGGCTGGTGCGCCCCCCCCCCACAGGGGCTCAAGGCGCAAGGGAGTGGGAAGGGGGGCAAACCCTAGAGCAGATGGGCCTTATGGCCCATCTAGCTGCGCCTCCCCTTCTCCCCCCTTCTTGGCCGCCTCCCCCTTGGCCATCTAGGGCTGCCGCCCCCCTTAGGGGTGGGAAACCCTAGAGGGGGCGCAGCCCTCCCCTTCCCCTATATATATGAGGCCTAGGGGGCTGCCCACAACACACGATTCTCTCTCTCGTTGGTGCAGCCCTGCGTCTCTTCTTCCTCCTCTTCTGTGGTGCTTGGCGAAGCCCTGCAGGATTGCCACGCTCCTCCATCATCACCACGCCGTTGTGCTGCTGCTGGATGGAGTCTTCCTCAACCTCTCCCTCTCTCCTTGCTGGATCAAGGCTTGGGAGACGTCACCGGGCTGTACGTGTGTTGAACGCGGAGGTGCCGTCCGTTCGGCACTTGGTCATCGGTGATTTGAATCACGACGAGTACGACTCCATCAACCCCGTTCACTTGAACGCTTCCGCTTAGCGATCTACAAGGGTATGTAGCTGCACTCTCCTTCCCCTCGTTGCTGGTTTCTCCATAGATTGATCTTGGTGACACGTAGGAAAATTTTGAATTTCTGCTACGTTCCCCAACAGTGGTATCAGAGCTAGGTCTATTGCGTAGATTCTTTGCACGAGTAGAACACAAAGTAGTTGTGGGCGTTGATTTTGTTCAATATGCTTGCCGTTACTAGTCTTATCTTGATTCGGCGGCATCGTGGGATGAAGCGGCCCGGACCAACCTTACACGTACTCTTACGTGAGACCGGTTCCACCGACAAACATGCACTAGTTGCATAAGGTGGCTAGCGGGTGCCAGTCTCTCCCGCTTTAGTCGGATTGGATTCGATGAAAAGGGTCCTTATGAAGGGTAAATAGCAATTGACATATCACGTTGTGGTTTTGCGTAGGTAAGAAACGTTCTTGCTAGAAACCCATAGCAGCCACGTAAAACATGCAAACAACAATTAGAGGACGTCTAACTTGTTTTTGCAGGGTATGCCTTGTGATGTGATATGGCCAAAGGATGTGATGTATGATATATGTGATGTATGAGATGATCATGTTCTTGTAATAGGAATCACGACTTGCATGTCGATGAGTATGACAACCGGCAGGAGCCATAGGAGTTGTCTTTAATTTATTTATGACCTGCGTGTCAACATAAACGTCATGTAATTACTTTACTTTATTGCTAACCGTTAGCTGTAGTAATAGAAGTAATAGATGACGTGACAACTTCAAGAAGACACGATGATGGAGATCATGATGATGGAGATCATGGTGTCATGCCGGTGACGATGATGATCATGGAGCCCCGAAGATGGAGATCAAAAGGAGCAAAGTGATGATGGCCATATCATGTCACTATTTGATTGCATGTGATGTTTATCATGTTTATACATCTTATTTGCTTAGTACGACGGTAGTAAATAAGATGATCCCTTACAACAATTTCAAGAAGTGTTCTCCCCTAACTGTGCACCGTTGCTACAGTTCGTCGTTTCGAAGCACCACGTGATGATCGGGTGTGATAGATCCTTACGTTCACATACAACGGGTGTAAGACAGTTTTACACATGCAAAACACTTAGGGTTAACTTGACGAGCCTAGCATGTACAGACATGGCCTCGGAACACAGAAGACCGAAAGGTCGAGCATGAGTCGTATGGAAGATACGATCAACATGAAGATGTTCACCGACGTTGACTAGTCCGTCTCACGTGATGATCGGACACGGCCTAGTTGATTCGGATCATGTAATCACTTAGATGACTAGAGGGATGTCTATCTGAGTGGGAGTTCATAAGATGAACTTAATTATCCTGAACATAGTCAAAAAGATTTTGCAAATTATGTCGTAGCTCGCGCTTTAGTTCTACTGTTTTAAATATGTTCCTAGAGAAAATATAGTTGAAAGTTGATAGTAGCAATTATGCGGACAGTAGAAGGCTTATGTCCTTAATGCACCGCTCGGTGTGCTGGACCTCGAACGTGGTCTGTGGATGTTGCGAACATCTGATACACGATTTGATGACTACATGATAGTTCGGTAATGATAAATGGTTTAGAATTGAGGCACCGAAGACATTTTATGTCGCGGAACATATGATATGTTTCGAGGACTGAAATTGGGATTTCAGGCTCGTGCCCACGTCAAGAGGTATAAGACCTCCGACGATTTTCTTAGCCTGCAAACTAAGGGAGAAAAGCTCAATCGTTGAGCTTGTGCTCAGATTGTCTGAGTACAACAATCACTAGAATCGAGTGGGAGTTGATCTTCCAGAGAAGATAGTGATGTTTCTCCAAAGTCATTGCCACCAAGCTGCTAGAGCTTCGTGATGAACTATAATCAGGGATAGATATGATGATCCTTGAAATATTCGCGATGTTTGACACCGCGAAAGTAGAAATCAAGAAGGAGCATCAATTGTTGATGGTTAGTGAAACCACTAGTTTCAATAAGGGCAAGGGCAAGAAGGGATACTTCATGAAACGGCAAATCAGCTGCTGCTCTAGTGAAGAAACCCAAGGTTAAACCCAAACCCGAGACTGAGTGCTTCTGTAATAAGGGGAACAACCATCGGAGCAGAATTACCCTAGATACTTGGTAGATGAGAAGGCTGTCGGTAGAAGTATATTGGATATACATTATGTGAATGTGTACTTTACTAGTACTCCTAGTAGCATCAGGGTATTAGATACCGGTTCGGTTGCTAAGTGTTAGTAACTCGAAATAAAAGCTACGGAATAAACGGAGACTAGCTAAAGGTGAGCTGACGATATGTGTTGGAAGTGTTTCCAAAGTTGATATGATCAAGCATCGCTCGCTCCCTCTACCATCGAGATTGGTGTTAAACCTAAATAAGTGTTATTTGGTGTTTGCGTTGAGCATAGACATGATTGGATTATGTCTATCGCAATACGGTTATTCATTTAAGGAGAATAATGGTTATTTTTGAATAATACCTTCAATGGTCTTGCACCTAAAATGAATGGTTTATTGAATCTCGATCATAGTGATACACATGTTCATTCCAAAAGATATAAGATAGTGATGATAGTACCACCTACTTGTGGCACTGCCATGTAAGTCATATTGGTATAAAACACATGAAGAAGCTCCATGCTGATGGATCTTTGAACTCACTCATTTTTGAAAAGATTGAGACATGTGAACCATGTCTGTTGGTATATACGCATGAAGAAACTCCATGCAGATGGACCGTTTGGACTCACTTGATTTTGAATCACTTGAGATATGCAAATCATACCACATGGGCAAGATGACTGAAAGCTTCGGTTTCAGTAAAATGGAACAAGAAAGCAACTTGTTGGAAGTAACACATTTTATGTGTGCAGTCCAATGAGTGCTAAGGCACGCAGTGGATATCGTTATGCTCTTACTTCACAGATGATTTGAGTAGATACTGAGCATATTTACTTGATGAAACACAAGTCTGAATTATTGAATGATTCAAGTAATTTCAGAATGAAGTTGAATATCGTCGTGACAAGAGGATAAACTATCTATGATATGATCATAGAGATGAATATCTGAGTTGCGAGTTTGGTACACAATTGAGACATTGTGGAAATTGTTTCACGACTAGTACCGCCTGGAACACCATAGTGTGATGGTGTGTCCGAACATCATAGTTGCACCCTATT
Organism: Aegilops umbellulata; assembly: GCA_032464435.1. Classification (NCBI taxonomy): domain Eukaryota; kingdom Viridiplantae; phylum Streptophyta; class Magnoliopsida; order Poales; family Poaceae; genus Aegilops; species Aegilops umbellulata. The sequence continues at coordinate 478,453,144 of CP136055.1, forward strand.
GGATATAATGCATACCATGATGTCTCTTGTCGAATTACCACTATCGTTCATGGGTTAGGCATTAAAGACAACCACATTCACTTTAAATAGAGCACCACGTAATTCCGTTGAGACGACACCGTATGAACTATGGTTTAGTGAAACCTAAGTTGTTGTTTCTTAAAAGTTTGGGGCTACGACGCTTATGTGAAAAAGTTTCAGGCTAATAAGCACGAACCCAAAGCGGATAAATGCATCTTCATAGACACCCAAAACATTTGGGTATACCTCCTGTCTCAGATCCAAAAGCAATAGGGATTGTTTCTAGAATCGGGTCCTTTCTCGAGGAAAAGTTTCTCTCGAAAGAATTGAGTGGGAGGATGGTGGAGACTTGATGAGGTTATTAAACCATCACTTCAACTAGTGTGTAGCAGGGCACATGAATTGTTCCTATGGCACCTACACCAATTGAAGTGGAAGCTTGTGATAGTGATCATGAGACTTCGGATCAAGTCACTCCCAAACCTCGTAGGATGACAAGGATGTGTACTACTTCAGAGTGGAACGTAATCCTGTCTTGGAAGTCATGTTGCTAGACAACAATGAACCTACGAGCTATGGAGAAGCAATGGTAGGCCCGGATTCCGATGAATGGCTCGAGGCCATATAATCCGAGAGAGGATCCATATATGAAAACAAAGTGTAGACTTTGGAAGAACTACTTTATGGTCGTAAGACTGTTAGGTACATATGGATTTTAAAAGGAAGACGGACAATGATGGTAAATGTCACCATTAAGAAAGCTCGACTTGTCATTAATATGTTTTCCGACAAGTTCAAGGAGTTGACTACGATGAGACTTTCTCACTCGTAGCGATGCTAAGAGTCTGTTGGAATTATGTTAGTGATCACTGCATGATTTATGAAATTGTGCAGATAGGATGTCAAAACATTGTTTCCTCGACGATTTACTTGAGGAAAGGTTGTATGTGATACAACCAGAAGATTTTTGTCAATCCTGAAAGATGCTAACAAGTATGCAAAGCTCCAGCAATCCTTCTAAGGACTGGAGTAAGCATCTCGGAGTTGGAATGTACGCTTTGATGATATGATCAAAGATTTGGGTTTATACAAAGTTTATGAGAAACTTATATTTCCAAAGAAGTGAGTGGGAGCACTATAGAATTTCTGATGAGTATATGTTGTTGACATATTGTTGATCAGAAATGATGTAGAATTTCTGGAAGGCATATAGGGTTGTTTGAAAAATGTTTTTCAATGGAAAACCTGGATTAAGCTACTTGAACATTGAGCATCAAGATCTATAAGGATAGATCAAAATCGCTTAATAGTACTTTCAAATGAATACATACCGTGACAAGATTTTGAAGGAATTCAAAATAGATCAGCAAAGAAGGAGTTCTTGGCTGTATTACACATGTGGGTATTGAGTAAAACTCAAGACCTGACCACGGCAGAATAGAGAGAAAGGACGAAGGTCGTCCCCTATGCTTAGACATAGGCTCTAAAGTATGCTATGTTGTACCGCACCTGAAGTGTGCCAAGCCATGAGTCAGTCAAGGGGTACAAGTGTGATCCAGGAATGGATCACAGGACAACGGTCAAGGTTATCCTTAGTAACTAGTGGACTAAGGAATTTTCTCGATTATGGAGATGGAAAAGAGTTCGTCGTAAAGGGTTACGCCGATGCAAACTTTGACACTGATCCAGATTATACTAAGTAGTAAATTGGATTCGTATAGTAGAACAGTTATTTGGAATAGTTCCAAATAGAGCGTGGTAACTGCATCTAGGAGATGACATAGAGATTTGTAAAGGACACACGGATCTGAAAGGTTCAGACCCGTTGACTATAACATCTCTCACAAGCATAACATGATCAAACCAAAAACTCATTGAGTGTTAATCACATAGTAATGTGAACTAGATTATTGACTCTAGTAAACTCTTTGGGTGTTAGTCACATGGGGATGTGACCTTGGGTGTTGGAATCATTGCAATCACATATCGATGTGAGCTGGATTATTGACTCTAGTGCAAGTGGGAGACTGTTGGAAATATGCCCTAGAGGCAATAATAAATAGGTTATTATTATATTTCCTTGTTCATGATAATCGTTTATTATCCATGCTAGAATTGTATTGATAGGAAACTCAGATACATGTGTGGATACATAGACAACACCATGTCCCTAGTAAGCCTCTAGTTGACTAGCTCGTTGATCAATAGATGGTTGCGGTTTCCTGACCATGGACATTGGATGTCATTGATAACGGGATCACATCATTAGGAGAATGATGTGATGGACAAGACCCAATCCTAAGCCTAGCACAAGATCATGTAGTTCGTATGCTAAAGCTTTTCTAATGTCAAGTATCATTTCCTTAGACCATGAGATTGTGCAACTCCCGGATACCGTAGGAATGCTTTGGGTGTGCCAAACGTCACAACGTAACTGGGTGACTATAAAGGTGCACTACGGGTATCTCCGAAAGTGTCTGTTGGGTTGGCACAAATCAAGACTGGGATTTGTCACTCCGTGAAAACGGAGAGGTATCTCTGGGCCCACTCGGTAGGACATCATCATAATGTGCACAGTGTGATCAAGGAGTTGATCACGGGATGATGTACTACGGAACGAGTAAAAGAGACTTGCCGGTAACGAGATTGAACAAGGTATCGGGATACCGACGATCGAATCTCGGGCAAGTATCGTACCGATAGACAAAGGGAATTGTATACGGGATTGATTAAGTCCTTGACATCGTGGTTCATCCGATGAGATCATCGTGGAACATGTGGGAGCCAACATGGGTATCCAGATCCCGCTGTTGGTTATTGACCGAAGAACATCTCGGTCATGTCTGCATGTCTCCCGAACCCGTAGGGTCTACACACTTAAGGTTCGATGACGCTAGGGTTATAAAGGAAGCTTGTATGTGGTTACCGAATGTTGTTCGGAGTCCCGGATGAGATCCCGGACGTCACGAGGAGTTCCGGAATGGTCCGGAGGTAAAGATTTATATATGGGAAGTCCTATTTTGGTCACCGAAAGAGTTTCGGGTTTTATCGGTAACGTACCGGGACCACCGGAGGGGTCCGGGGGTCCACCAAGTGGGGCCACAAGCCCCGGAGGCTTGTGTGGGCTAAGTGAGGGAGGGAACCAGCCCCAGGTGGGCTGGTGCGCCCCCCCACAGGGGCTCAAGGCGCAAGGGAGTGGGAAGGGGGGCAAACCCTAGAGCAGATGGGCCTTATGGCCCATCTAGCTGCGCCTCCCCTTCTCCCCCCTTCTTGGCCGCCTCCCCCTTGGCCATCTAGGGCTGCCGCCCCCCTTAGGGGTGGGAAACCCTAGAGGGGGCGCAGCCCTCCCCTTCCCCTATATATATGAGGCCTAGGGGGCTGCCCACAACACACGATTCTCTCTCTCGTTGGTGCAGCCCTGCGTCTCTTCTTCCTCCTCTTCTGTGGTGCTTGGCGAAGCCCTGCAGGATTGCCACGCTCCTCCATCATCACCACGCCGTTGTGCTGCTGCTGGATGGAGTCTTCCTCAACCTCTCCCTCTCTCCTTGCTGGATCAAGGCTTGGGAGACGTCACCGGGCTGTACGTGTGTTGAACGCGGAGGTGCCGTCCGTTCGGCACTTGGTCATCGGTGATTTGAATCACGACGAGTACGACTCCATCAACCCCGTTCACTTGAACGCTTCCGCTTAGCGATCTACAAGGGTATGTAGCTGCACTCTCCTTCCCCTCGTTGCTGGTTTCTCCATAGATTGATCTTGGTGACACGTAGGAAAATTTTGAATTTCTGCTACGTTCCCCAACAAAAAGGACCAAGGAAATGTTTCTCGTTTATGGAGGTGACGAAGAGCTCGTCGTAAAAGGTTACATCGACGCTAGCTTCGACACAGATCTGGATGACTCTAAGTCACAAACCGGATACGTGTATATTTTGAATGGTGGGGCAGTAAGCTGGTGCAGTTGCAAGCAGAGCGTCGTGGCGGGATCTACATGTGAAGCGGAGTACATGGCAGCCTCGGAGGCAGCACATGAAGCAATTTGGGTGAAGGAGTTCATCACCGACCTCGGAGTCATACCCAATGCGTCGGGGCCAATCAAGCTCTTCTGTGACAACACTGGAGCTATTGCACTTGCAAAGGAGCCCAGGTTTCACAAGAAGACTAGGCACATCAAGCGTCGCTTCAACTCCATTCGTGAAAATGTTCAAGATGGAGACATAGAAATTTGTAAAGTGCACACAGATCTGAATGTCGCAGATCCGTTGACTAAACCTCTCCCTAAGGCAAAACATGATCAACACCAGAACTCTATGGGTGTTCGATTCATCACAATGTAACTAGATTATTGACTCTAGTGCAAGTGGGAGACTGTTGGAAATATGCCCTAGAGGCAATAATAAAAGCATTATTATTATATTTCCTTATTCATGATAATTGTCTTTGTTCGTGCTATAATTGTGTTATCCGGAAATCGTAATACATGTGTGAATAACAGACAACAAACATGTCCCTAGTGAGCCTCTAGTTGACTAGCTCGTTGATCGACAGATAGTCATGGTTTCCTGACTATGGACATTGGATGTCATCGATAACGGGATCACATCATTAGGAGAATGATGTGATGGACAAGACCCAATCCTAAACATAGCATAAGATCGCATAGTTCGTTTGCTAGAGTTTTCCAATGTCAAGTATCCTTTCCTTAGACCATGAGATCGTGTAACTCCCGGATACCGTAGGAGTGCTTTGGGTGTGCCAAACGTCACAACGTAACTGGGTGACTATAAAGGTATACTACGGGTATCTCTGAAAGTGTCTGTTGGGTTGACATGGATCGAGACTGGGATTTGTCACTCCGCTTGACGGAGAGGTATCACCGGGCCCTCTCGGTAATGCATCATCATAATGAGCTCAGTGTGGTCAAAGTGTTTGATCACGGGATCATGCATTACGGTAACGAGAAAAGTGACTTGCCGATAACGAGATTGAACGAGGTATTGGTATACCGACGATCGAATCTCGGGCAAGTAAAATACCGATTAACAAAGGGAATCGTATACGGGATTAATTGAATCCTCGACATCGTGGTTCATCCGATGAGATCATCGTGGAGTATGTGGGAGCCAACATGGGTATCCAGATCCCGCTGTTGGTTATTGCCCGAGAGCCGTCTCGGTCATGTCTGCATGTCTCCCGAACCCGTAGGGTCTACACACTTAAGGTTCGGTGACGCTAGGGTTGTGAAGATATGTATGTGCAGTAACCCGAATGTTGTTCGGAGTCCCGGATAAGATCCCGGACGTCACGAGGAGTTCCGGAATGGTCCGAAGGTAAAGAATTATATATAGGAAGTGCTATTTTGGCCATCGGGACAAGTTTCGGTGTTATCGGTATTGTACCGGGACCACCGGAGGGGTCCCGGGGGTCCACCGGGGGGGTCCACCTGCCCCGGGGGGCCACATGGGCTATAGGGGGTGCGCCTTGGCCTTCTTGGGCCAAGGGCACCAGCCCCAAGAGGCCCATGCGCCAAGAGAGAAAAAAAAAGGGGAGAGTCCTACAAGGGGAAGGCACCTCCGAGGTGCCTTGGGGAGGATGGACTCCTCCCCACCCTTGGCCGCACCCTTCCTTGGAGGAAGGGGCAAGGGCTGCGCCTCCCCCTCTCCCTTGGCCCTATATATAGTGGGGAAAAGGAGGAGCAAACCAACCCTAATGCCCTGGCTCCTCCCTCCTCCCTGCAACACCTCCTCCTCCTCCCGTAGTTGCTTAGCGAAGCCCTGCCGGAGTTCTGCTGCATCCACCACCACACCGTCGTGCTGGATCTTCCTCAACCTCTCCTTCCCCCTTGCTGAATCAAGAAGGAGGAGACGTCTCCCGTCCCGTATGTGTGTTGAACGCGGAGGTGCCGTCCGTTCGGTACTAGATCATCGGTGAATTGGATCACGGCGAGTACGACTACCTCATCCACGTTCACTCAAACGCTTCCGTTGCGATCTACAAAGTGGTATGTAGATGCTATCCAATCTGAATACTCGTTGCTAGATGAACTCATAGATGGATCTTGGTGAAACCGTAGGAAATTTTTTAATTTTCTGCAACGTTCCCCAACAGAGGATCAGCCACCAGAGATGTAATCGGCCGCATCATTCCATTCCGAGGAATCCAACTATGATTCCATATGTGCGTGGAGGCTCCATCCCCAATCCTCCTGATGGCCCCATTGATGATTACATCCCTCCCATCAAGTATAGAGCGCCATATCTGTGAGGGATGGCTACCTCCTTAATGCATAATATCATATATTAGTATCATGTAGTACTCTATTTATTGCCATGCATGACACAAGGTAGCTTAGCATTTAATATGATACGGTATCATGATATGATACTACATCCTCTCTTTCTTTATTTAATGCTATGACACCTCATCAAAATTGCCTAGTTGGTATGCATGATACTAGCTATGATACTACTCCCTTCGTTTCTTTTTAGTCCGCATATAAGGTTTGGTCAAATTCAAGCTTTGTAGAGTTTGACTAACATTATATTAAAAAATATAAATATTCATAATATGAAATCAATATTATCAGATGCACGATGAAACGTGTGTTCATAATATATAGTTTTAGTACTGTAGATGTTCATATTTTTTTATATAAATTTGGTCAAACTTTGTGCAGTTTGACTTTGACCAAATCCTATATGCGGAGTAAAAATAAACGGAGGGAGTACCATTACGACCAGCCTTAGGCCCCTCCCAATGCTCCACCTTGTACAGGTGCTAAGCCTTCCACGTAGGCAAAAAATTTGATGTGGCAAGTTATTTAAGAGGAGAGAGATGAGTGTTGTGACCCCAGGAAGAACCAATGCTAAGCGCGTGAACCTAGGCAAAACATTTAAAGAAAGGAAGCCCACCAATACATGAAGAACTTTAGTTGCTAAATCATTAAATGCAGCAAGCTTAGCAACCATAAGCTAAGCACCTATGCATTGGGGAGTATAGTTGCTAAGCTATTTAATGTGCTTAGCACCTCATCTAAGCACCCATGCATTGGAAGCAGTCTTATGTTACTAACACAAGCACCTCTCTTCTTATTAACTCCATGCCACATAATCATATATGTCTTGGGATGCGTTATGTTACTACCTATGTTACTCCCACTATGGCTAGCCTTGTGGGTGACAAGACATCTAGCAGTAGTACCTGTCAGACCCTCCCTACGCTACGCGCGCAGCTGACCCATGCTTCCACCACCGCCAACAGCACCTGAACTCACCCTCAAAGCTGCCAATATCAATAACTCAACACCTTTTCCTTCATAAAAACGGAACAACCAATCCTTCGACACCCACTGTTGGTTCAGTTTTAGCTTCACTGATAACCAAACAGCAAGCAGAGCAAACGATGAGTAACATGCATGCAGCGAACATCGGTGCCAGTCCAAGTACGCAACACTCAAACGATCATGGCTGCGAGCTTGCGTGAGGCGAAGAGCGACAGGTTGGAAATTGCGACGGAGGGCCCATCGAATCATGGAACGGAACCAACCCCTTTGGTTTCACGTCGGTCGGTCGACGCCGACGTCGACATGGGCCGCGCGCCCGAAGCGGGGGCCGCCTCACGTGACGCAAAGCGGCGCGGCAGAGGGTCGTGGGAAAGGTGGCGGCAGAGTTCAGTTTGGTTGTCACACCAGTCCTCGTCCTCGATCGAGCTCGCGGTGGTTGGGTTGGGGTGGGTTGGGTGGAACGTCGCCGGCCAGTGCGTGCGACGGCTGCTGCCGCCGATGCGCCGACAGCCTCGCCCGCTCGGGCCTGCGGGGGGCGTGGGAAGAAAAGGCTAATCTCCCGATCCGCGGGCACTGTCGAATGAATCGCGGGCCGTTTTAATTTCTGAAGCGTGTTTGTACGACGATCTAGATCCTCTGTTCATGGGTGGCACTGATGTGTGAACCACTGTGCCGTGGGATCGCCTCGCCTCTGGATCCAGAACCTGGAATAGAGTGTGGCGTATGTTCGTTGTTCAGGGCAATTTACATTAGTTGTCAAGTCTTGTCCTAATCATGCCAATACCAATAAAACTATATGTGGCTTTTCACTTAGTCTTGTCTCTACTAACTAAGAGGGTGCTTGGATCCAAGGGACTATTTTTAGTCTGACTAAAAATAGTCTCTTTTAGAGGCTAAAGTTCCAAGCACCCCTGACTAAAAGAACTAGTCTTGAGGCTAAAAAGTTTTAGTCAAGAGAACCTTACTAAAATATGGATTAGCTCTCTCTCCCCTCATTTAATTCCTCTACTTTAACACATGCAAGTTCATGATTGGATGGTTTGGAGGATAATAAATGCTCAATAACTTGATTTTAATCTCTTTAGTATTTGGATCCAAGCATGGGTGATGCTAGCAAGTTTTAGTCCCACTACTTTTAATCATGGGACTAAAACATATCCAAGCACCCTCTAATACACTAATACACCAAAATGTCTGGCGAGAGAAATCGTACAAAGAGAGCATCTCTTAATTAAGACAGGACAAACCGTTTTCTAGTTTCTCTCTCCCCATCTCGGTATTTATCCTATGCGGTTGTCTTAAAATAGCACCACTGTAAATGCCTTTACGTCAATTGCTGTTGTTCGGGGTATCACATTTGATTCCATTTGGTTCCATTCCGAGTGGGGACGAGCAACAGCCAGTAGCTTACCTGCCGCATTGGCATCCATGAATGCCGGAGCTATGTCTCGCTTACTGCCACAGCTAGCTCTGTCTCGCCTTAAGCGGCTCGGCTATGTGCTCGCCATAGTGGGTCGGCCCAGTATAGCGGTTTTGGGATGGTTCTATAGAACGGTACGGACCGTGTTTAGAATCTATCATGCATGTTTTTTGCCCTTTTGTGTTTCTTTATCCGTTTATCCATTTCCTTTTTTGTGTGTGTTTCTCTCTTTGTTTTAATCAACTTTTTATTCATTGTGGTATTTTTTTGGTTTTCCTTTTTTTTCACCCTTTAAAACACGTCAATTTTTATTCAAATACACGTTAAACATTTTTTTATATACATGTTTGACATTTTTTTAGATACACATTGAACATTTTCTGAATACACCTTTAAATTCAGATGCATTTCCAATATTATTCGAACACATATTGAACATTTTTTTAGTACTGTCGACAATTCTTAACACATATTGAACATTTTTCATAAATGCCATGATTTTCTTAAAAAACAAGCATAATATTTTTTATGTGTCAGAACATATATCTGAATGTTATGAATATTTCTTTTCGAATGGTACAAAACATTTTCCTAAAATAATGTGAACATTTTTCTAGAATTTATAAACATTTTTGCAAAAATATTTTTTTGAAAAGCTTTAACAATTCTTGAACTGTCACGGATATTTAGTGACTGGTAAGATTTTATTTAATTGCATGAATATTTTTGTACGTTGTACAATTGTTTTTTAAATGTATCAATCTTATTTTTGAAAATCTATAAGAAATATCACAAACATTTTTTCGATCGCGATGAACATTTTATAAATGTTACAACCATTTTTCTACACTGCACGAACTTTTCTAAATGTGCGAAAAACGCTCTTAAAATGTAAGTACATTAATTTTTGAAATATATATATTTAGAATATTTCAAGCATTTAAACGAAAGGGAAAAAGAAGACAAAATGGATAACGGATGAAGGTAAGTAAATTAGAAAAGGTAACATACCTATATTGGCGCTTCCCACTAATGGGTTTCCTTGAGGAGAGGAGAGCTACAGTCTTGCAATAGGCAAGACGTAGTCCCGGCCTCCTTGCCGAGATTGTTATGGCCAAATTGTGGGTCGTGGACTGAGCTCAGTTGACACAAAGTATTGTGTTTCTTGGAGAGCTCTGATGTGCCGCTTGCTGCGGCAAAAAGCCAAGACTTGGGCTGGCCAATCCTGCGGTCATGCTAGCAGCTCTAGCGACACCGTTTATCTTTTGTTTTTAGTGTTATTTTTTCTCTTGTGCTTTTTTAAGGGGATTTTTGTTCTCATTTGCTGGTTTTCAATCGGTTTTCTAGTAGTAGAACACACGAAAGCGACGAAGGTGTGCGCTGGAGTGTGGCGAGCGATTTCGCTTTGCCTCGTGATGGGCAGGTCTATACTAGCTGTCAGGTAGGAGGTCCCGGGTCTGCTGTAACGTCTGGGGCCGGAAATGGGCTGGAGCCCAGAGGTAGTCCTCCTCAAGCGGGCCGCACCACTGACAAGTCCATTCCCCCAACTCGGATTTCTTCCTTTCCTGCCGTTGCATGGTCGGAACCAGTGAACCACCGCCGCCGCTCCGATGGACATCGACGCCGCCGCCGTGCGGCCGGCCACCAAGGGAAAGGCGACCCTCTCCTCCGCCGCCGCCGTCAAATCTTCGCCATGGGTCGAGAAGTACCGCCCCCAGTCCCTCGCCGACGTCGCCGCCCACCGCGACATCGTGGACACCAGTGAGTGCCCTTCTCCCGTTGGCTCCGGCCTTCACTTCCTCTACGCTTTTTACCACATGATAGTTGAATATGGTGTATGGATTCGGTAGAGTTGTTATGTAGTATGGCTTTGCTAGTGATTTGGTGAAGTTTGGTGGTTTCATATGGTTAGGATTTTGGACTTCTCTAATATAGCAGTGTGCTGTTTGAGATTTATTTGATGCTTTAGAGGTTAGGTTAGACACTATCACAATGGCGCACTGCTAATGTGACCTGTGATTTGGGGGTGAAGAGTGGTTTTCTCGAGTGATTTTGTATGTATCTGTTGTCAGATTGGGTTTTTTCGCCCCAAAATCAAGCTCTCTGTAAGCTGTCACACATTTTATTATTACCTAGTACTAGCTTGGCCAAAAAAAAACCCTTTAATGCATGATTCTGTTTCCGCACTTTGAATCTGTGAGGTAATCTAATAAGTTTATATCATTTTATTTATTGTAGTTGATAGGCTTACAGATGAGAATAGGCTTCCACATTTGTTGCTCTATGGTCCACCTGGCACTGGGAAAACATCAACAATACTCGCTGTCGCGAGGAAGATATATGGCTCACAGTATGGCAACATGATTCTTGAGCTCAATGCATCAGATGAACGTGGGATTGGTGTTGTAAGGCAGCAGATACAGGACTTTGCTAGTGCACACAGCCTCTCTTTTGGGTATACACTAAGTGCTATTTTTCGTTGCAAAAAATTGTGAATATTCTTACCTTTTTTTTGTGTGGATGCATGTGGGTGGCTGGTGTTCCTTGTATTGTGCTTGGCTTAATAGATGATTTCCATTGGCCCTATCATTGTTCTAATGTGGAACTCCAGTAGCTTGCTAAGAAAAGGATCCCTTAGTTTTAACATGAGGTCGTATGGTTGTAAGTATGCAATTACAATATGAATTAAATACCTGTGCTAGAGTTGCTTACTTGCATGCGTATTAACATGAGGTTGTATGGTTGTAAGTATCTTGTAAGTATGCAATTACAATCTGAATTAAATACCTGTGCTAGAGTTGCTTACTTGCATGCGTCTATTGATACCCACACTTGATTCCTTAACTGCATTGGGTTGCTAGTATGGTTGAATGAACTGTTGAAGAAAGAAGATTTATTGCAGTATTAAGCAATTATAGTATTGTTCTTCACTTCTTCACAATGCTGTTAACTGTAGAGCAAAGCCTGCTGTTAAGTTGGTCCTTTTGGATGAAGCCGATGCCATGACCAAGGATGCACAATTTGCATTGCGAAGAGGTTTTTCTATTCTTTCGTCCTTTTTTTTACCCAGATGATATTATTATTTTCATTAAATATTTACATTGATCCGACTTGCAGTCATTGAGAAGTATACAAGGAGCACAAGGTTTGCACTGATATGCAACCATGTGAACAAAATAATTCCAGCACTACAATCAAGGTGCACTAGGTTTAGATTTGCTCCACTTGATGGCACTAATGTTAGTGAGCGTCTTCAACATGTAATAAAATCTGAGGGGTAAGAACTTACCCTTTTGTTGTAAGATTGTGTTTGGAATCTGGACCTTTTGTCAGGTTCCTCAGTTTTCTATCCTTAACTTCAGTACTCTGTTGGGACTTTAGAAGTCAGTAATTTTTATTTTTATTTTTCTATATATTTGAGTATGGCAACACTAGATTTATGCTTGTTCTTGCAGACTTGATGTCGATAAGGGTGGCTTGACAGCCCTTGTGCGGTTAAGTAACGGTGACATGAGGAAGGCTTTGAATATATTGCAGGTTACGTCTGAATAATCTCAAGTTTTTTTAATATTTCAAAGCTGCTATATTCTTATCCATTGTTTTGTTCCATGACCTGATGTACCTTTGCTTTATACTGACATGCATTGCCTTTTGTATGCAGTCAACACACATGGCATCCTCACAAATAACAGAAGAAGCTGTTTACCTTTGCACGGGAAATCCCATGCCTAAAGATATTGAGCAGATAGCGAGTTGGTTACTAAATGAACCATTTTCAACCAGCTTCAAATGTACTCCTAATTACCATTACCATCTTTCACAATTCATGATCTAAATGTGTTCTTAATGTGCAATCTGTATCCATATCTTTTTCAGATATATCTGATACAAAGATGAGAAAAGGTCTGGCCTTGATTGATATCATACGGGAGGTCACTATGTAAGTGCTCCCTCTCCCTTTCGTTCCTTCTAAGCTTCCTTATTCTCCAAATCCTACTAAGCTTCCTTTTAATTATTTCAATTAATTTTTTGCAGGTTTGTGTTCAAAATTAATATGCCATCCAATGTACGAGTAAAGTTGATTAATGATTTGGCAGATATCGAGTATGTCGTGTCTATACTTTTAAAGTTCAATTTTATCCAAAGTTGTCATCGATTAGATATATTTTGCCGATGATTCTGCTCACATCACGACACCTAACTGTAAACACTGTGTGCTCACCTCTCACAAGTTAAATTACCTGACTTGTTCTGATGATATGGTTTATGCTTATTGTGTTATTCCGGTAGTCATTTTAGTTCACACAAGAAGTACTTACCATAGCTTAGTAACTGTAATGGTATGGCCAGGCTGGCTTGGTGAGCATGGTCATTCCTTTAGGCTTTAGACTTTAGTCAACTGTAAGCAAAGCAACAAGCGACACAAATCATGTTGCCGAAACAGTGCCACACTCCAAAGCATAATTTGTATTTGGTTAACTTGGCATGTGTGTTCTCTACACGTCCAACATGTTGATTTTCAGAAAGTGAAAATTGTGGTATTTTCAACGAAGCAATTATGCCTAGGAAACCTTTTGCTTATCTGGAATGTTTGGGTTTGTACTGTACTGGATTCCTTATACTCCCTCCGTCCGAAAATACTTGTCCGAAGAATGAATGTGTCTAGATGTATTTTAATCCTAGATACATCCATTTGTATTCATTTTGACGACAAGTATTTCTAGACGGAGGGAGTATGATCTAAAATGATCATCGGAAATATTCCCCAGGAATGAGCTAAGATTATATTTTTCTTTTGACTTGTTGAATTGTTATATTCCCGAAGTACTGGGACCAAAAGTCAGATAATTCTTTTGGCAGTGCCTCTTCAAACAGTCAGCAACGTTATTGACATCATTTCTGTGCAGGTATCGACTAACCTTCGCCTGCAATGACAAACTGCAGCTTGGAGCATTGATCTCGACTTTCACGACTGCTCGCACTGCTATGGTTGCTGCCGCCGCCTAATTTGAACACCCACTCAGATCCGAAAATGGTGTGGCAGTTTATATTTATCTTATGTGTCCTTAGCTTAAAGCACGTAGAGGAGAATTTTTTATGCTAGAACTGTCTGTCTGCTTGGGACCTTCGGGAGGGTTTTAGAACTCGAGTGTAACTGATTGCTATCAGGTTTAGGCAATGCACATGATGGATGCAGCATTTTGTGCAGTAGGGAGTCATTCACGACTCAATTAATCACTGTTATGACATTGGAAAAAACATTTTTAGCAAGGAACGGAAACAAGGTGACACCAACAAGGAACCGGCATCTCCTCCCCGTCCTGTAGTATCTATCCTGTTAAGACATCTGTATTTCGTAAGTCATTCCAAAAGGGGCAAAAAAGCAACAGAAAGGAATAATTGTTAGCTTCCGAGAAATGGCGAAGCATATGTTATTCCACCAAGATATATTCATTCCCATATGGCTCAATTGCTGTGTTTTCGGCATTAGCAGGAAAGAAAAGAAAAACAAAAAGCAAGGTTACCTGAGCAATACGCGCATAACATTTTCAAATTTTGGAAATAATATTTTGACATATTACAAGTTTTGAAATAATTCTTGTATACTACTCACATTTCTCAGTTTTGTACTCCCTCCGTCCGGAAATACTTGTCATCAAAATAAATAAAAGGGGATGTATCTAGATGTATTTTAGTTCTAGATACATTTTTTTTTGTCCATTTTGATGACAAGTATTTTCGGACGGAGGGAGTATAAGACTGTTTACAGAAGCACCGCCCGGGGGGGGGGGGGAGTGGGTGTATTAGGATATGTTTGGCGCTTTCCCTAAATATACATCACATCCTGCCGTTTCTATTTATTTTCCAATATTTCGGTTTTCTATTTCTTTTCTTCTTCATATTTTGTATTTCTGGAATCTGGAGGGGCGTATGTGAATATATTTTTAAACAATTCATGAACAATATATTCACACATGAACCATTTTTCTGACATACATGAACTTTTCAAAAGATATGTGCATAATTTTTTTTTTCCATTCATGGTGAACCATTTTAAATTGGTATGAACCTTTTTTTGCATATAAGAACATTTATTTCTAGGAACATGAATGGAAATTTCTAGGAACCATTTTTAATTTACATATACACAATTCTCCACTGCAAAATTTTTATTTTTTATTTTTTAACAGAAATAATTATTAATGAGCTGCACAGTGGCCGGCCCACTATCCTTTCCCATCAGGCGGCGCTCGCCTAGCCGCCACTACAAAACTGTGTTAACAGAATATTTCTCAAAAGAGCTGTTTTAGCAGAAACTGTGTTCTCTTAATGGCCGGAAAGAGTTAACAGAACCTCTCAAAAGAAAAGAGTTAAGAAACAGTTTGTCAAAAAAAAAAGTTAAAAAACTGAAAGAAAAGGGAGTTAACAGAACCTCTCATCAAAAGATAAAAAAGTTTAGAGACTGAAAGAAAAGGAATATATCGTGCATCAAAAGAAGAGCAATCTCAAAGCAGCAAAGCATCGCCAAGAGTAGAAGGACCACGACTTTATTCAGTACCTGAATTTATCATGTCAAGAAGCCATTACTGTCTTTATTTCCTGAATCCAACCATTGTTCATGCCCTGAATCCAACCAGGGCACCAGGCTAGCAACACCAAGAAGCACAAACTGGATGATATTACAGAAAAAATACAAGTCCCAGAGGGCATTACATTTCACACGGCAAATCACAGAAGATTTACAACCCCACTGGTTGCCTGGTTGCATCTACAGTTCACGGCGCAATGCCGATGATGCTGCTTCTACTCGACGCCCTCGGCGGATCTCTGGATGAGCACGGCAGCCATGGTGATGGCGGCGGCGTATATGGCATTGGGCACCTTGTGCACTACCTTGCCGACGCCGGGGACGCCCTCGGTTGCCCTTTTGGTCGCCAGCGCCAGCGCAGGGGCGGCGACCAGCGTGATGATCAGCTTGAGGCTGATCGCGCAGAGTGACTCCGCGGTCAGCTTCCGGATGAACTCCGCGAACTCCTCGCGGTCCAGGAGACCGTTCATGTCGATGTCAAATTCCTGCGTGTTTGAGATATCCATCAGAGTTGTAACTTGTTTGTCTATAAAAATCAAAGCTGTAACATAGGACATTTCGTCGACAGAAAAGAAAGATACTCGGAGGAATCAAGGTGACTAGTTCACAGTTATAAACAATACTAATTCCCTACAAATATACTCTATATGACAGCATCGTAGACTAGAGCACATAAAACAATGGAAAATTCCGCGGGCAAGAAAATGGTATTCAGAGCTATCTGGGTGATAAGTTCAGAATTGTGAACAATGTATACTAACTTTAGCATAAAGGGCGCACCATAGACAACAGATTGCACATGAATCGCTAATTAAGCTTATATAAAGAGTATTCTTGACATGTTCAGGGAAGGAAAAGCAGAAATCAAGATTACTTTGCTTAAGTAGAACACACAGGTGAAGAACACGATATCCAGTTGACCAAATAAATCACAAAAACTGGATAAGGGGAAGGGGAGACTGTGATTACTCTCATGAGTTCCTTGAGCCTCTCCTTGGACGGGGGGTCGTAGTGCGGCCCCGGCAAGTACTTGTTGATGTCACTGCCGACCCAAAACAGCAGGAAGCATCAGGAACATCTAAGAAGAATCGCAGGAACAAATAGACGCTGAAAAAAAAAATATTTCATGTGGGATTGGGCCGGCTGTCGTACTTGTAGACGCAGAGGACGGCGATGTAGACCTCCTCGAACTTGAGGGCGTCCTTCTCGGGCTTCTGGGTGTCCTCGGTGAGCCGGTCGAACACCTTGTCGGTGATCTTCCGCACCTGCCTCTCCTTCCAGTGCCGCCCTGCGCCAATTCGATTCGTGCTTCAGCTCCGAGAGGAAGAGGGGCGGACGGATCGAAGGGACGGCGTAGGGGTGGGTGGGAGTACCTTGGAGCTTCTCTTGCAGAGACGCCCAGGCCTGCCCCATGGCGTCGGGCGTCGGCGGAGGCTGGAGAGATGACGGGTGGGGGGCTCGGAAAAGGGGGGGAGAAGAGAACAGAAGTAGTATCTCAGGTCTCCGGGCGGTGTGTGATTCTGGTTTTGGCTTTTGGCTAATCTAATATTGTGGACGATAGATCTCCCTCGCACCTTTTCGTGACTATGCTACGGGCACACAGAAGCTTTACGCAGCATATCCTCCAGGGCCAGGCTCACCAATATATTTCCCGTTCTTTCAGTTTTAATTCAAAACATGTAGTAGACGACTGAGTACTACTCCCTCCGTTCAGAATTACTTGTCGCAGAAATGGATGTATCTAGACGTAAAAAATACGTCTAGATACATCCATTTCTGCGACAAGTAATTCTGAACGGAGGGAGTATGTGCATATTTTAAATTCTGTGTTGCATTCCTGTGAAAAACTAAAGAACCATGTATACCGGTTAGCTCATCGCTGTTGTTGTCTTGTGGGTATTACCCGCAAGAAAAGAGGTTCTTATAAGAATTTGGAGATACCTACTCTGTAGTTTATATCAATACCTTATTCTTGTACCTACTTATTTTTGGCATTTGTCGACTCATATTTTAAATTTTGAACATAAAAGGGACGACACTTATATGTTCTGGCGCAAAGAAATCTCCCTCCCCTCTATGCACACTACAAATGGTACTTTAACCAAACTTAACTTTGACACAACATGTAAAAGATTCTTACAGAAGGGGATAGACTAGCTATTAGTATCAGACACTCCAAAAAAGCCATGTTGGGCCAACCCTCCATCTCACTTTCCATTTTTGGAAGAGATACACGTTCTAGGCGTGGAGACATGAGAGGGAGTGGAGGTGGTGTCACTAGTGACCATGAGATCCACTACGGCTACTATCTAACTCGTGCCCATGAGATCCATGGTGGCCTCCGCCTCACGCGGCACCTAAGATCCGAGGCTGCCACCCTCGTCGTTGTGTGAGTGGAGGTGGAGGCATGGAGGAGCCGAGAGAGACTAAGGTGGTGGTGTGCGAAAGTTGCAGCGCTGGTGAAGTGAGCACATGAAAAACGAGGACTCGGAAACAAGGTAACATAAGCGGGCCATATTGATACTTGTGTGTGATCAAAAGTAACCACGTACATGATCAGCCGCGAGGAAACTTTCTCGCTGGCAAACATAAATAGAAACAAGTGGAGAACACTTCATAGAAGTAAAGCGAATAAAAAGTCCATTGTGCCTTAGAACACAAGCCACATGGGGCAACCTTATTTTACCTTTTTAAAAGTCAATGTGCTCCTAGACGACTGATCAGTTGTGCCATTAAGAAATGAAGTTGGCAATGGGGCAAATTTATTTTACCTTTTTAATAGAATAGGAGAAGCAATCAAATTTTATGCAGCATTATTTGTATATCACTTCAACTCATCCTATTGTTATGAAAAAGATAACATGAAAACATAATAGAATGCTCTTAAGAAATGAAGTTGGTAATGCCCATTGCACGCATCTTCTTTTGAATCCTTGTATAATTTGTTAAATGGTTAAACAAAATGCATTACCCTTTTTTATTAATTGTTGATCCTCGTAATCAATGTATAATGGCTTGAATGGCTCTGGTTGTGGTTTGTGATTATGCGGAACCGCACAAATGAGAGTTATGTTGCGGCATAGTCTAAGTGTAAGTATGCTACAATTGTTAGCAAAGCACTGTCTAAGCTGCTATCACAATTATGAACCTTCATACTTTGTGATGTAATACTATGATGTACTCATAAATAGTTGGTCCCACGAATTATACTTATCTCATAAATAGTCGATCTCACCTCAAATGTCGTCTAAGCATCCACATCATCAAGTATTTGTACTTCTTTCATATATTTTATCGAGGGATTTTTATTGAAAATTCACATTTTTAGAAACAAATCATTCTTCCAAAGCGAGAAGGTCACGATGCAATATAACATGCAATCAGCCTCCATTTACGGCTAAGCCTATTTTCGTTCATATATGACAAGAATGTGAACGAGCTTTACGCTCATATATTTTACTTATTACTATAAATTCCTGCACCAAGATGTAGGGTATTTAACATTTCACAATATGAAGATTAGTTTCTTTTTACTCTGCATATACTCCCTCCATCCGGAAATACTTGTCGGAGAAATGGATGTATCTAGACGTATTTTAGTTCTAGATACATCATTTTTATCCATTTCCAAGACAAGTAATTCCGGATGGAGGGAGTAACATTTGTCTAACTTCGTAAAGTTTAATCAATTTTATGGAAAAAAATATTAACATTCACAATATGAAATCAATATCATTAGATGCATTGTGAAATTAATGTTCATATATTGTATTACTTTAATATTGTAGATGTTGATATATTCTCATATAAATTTGGTTAAACTTTACAAAGTTTGAGTTCAAACAAATCTTATATGGGGAGTGAAAAGAAACAGAGGAAGTATTAAGGAGTAGGAGTACTATGCACCCGCCCTTCAAACGCAGGGACACTGAACTTCTACAAATTCAGTTGTGTAGCCGCCGAGAAATAATAACCATATTAAGATCGAATGCCAATACGTACAGCCCTTTACCACTTTGTTTGGCTACAAATTTTCACACCGAGGTGCCTGCAATGCATACACATTTTCCAATAAAGGTGCACATTCATCTTAAACACATCGCCGCATCGCGCATTGCTCATCTATATATCAGAAAAGGCAACGCGGCGACCGGTTGAGGTGTTCACTGCTTGCCTGCCCGGATGTCCTGCAGGAGCATGAGCCCGGCGGAGAAGACGACGAAGAGCAGCGGCGTGGGCACCTTGTCCACCGCGTCCCTCATCCTCGGCACCTGCCTGCCAGCGTTCTTGGCCGTGACGGCGAGCAGCGGCGCCGCCAGGACGGCCACCGCGGCCTTGTTGGCGAGGACGAGGCGGAGGTCCATCCTCACCCACTCCATGATCAGCTCCCGGAACTCCTGCTGCGTTATCCCCTTGTCGCGGAACCCCTGCAGTCGATATATAAAACCAAATCACTCCCATAGCTGAGCAGAAGGCCATGGACATAGAAATTTCAGAAGTAGGAAGAGAGCAGAGACCTCCGCTTTTCCCTTGACGACCTGCATGCATGGAGGGTCCTTGTGAGGCCCCACCAGCTGCTTGTTGATGGAGCTGGATGAGACGCCCAACGAGATGGATCAGATCAAAGTTAGTTAATCAGGAAACGAGAGCAGAGGATGCATGAGGCGAAAGAGATGGATGCTAAAACACGAGCGCGGTATCCTTCTCACTTGTAAACCATGAGGGTGGCGACGTGGAGATTTTTGACGTCCAGGAGCTTGGCGTTCTTCTCGGCGTTGAGGACAGCCAGTTCGTCGAACACCTTCTCACATATCCTTACAACATCCAGCTTGCCTGCGACCAACCAACCCGTTACACCACACGAATGGATCAAGAAAATAGAAAGAAATTTACAAGATTGGTTACCTTGAGCTCTGTCCCACAGGCGGCCGAAGAAGCGCGCCATGGATCGATGCTCCTCCTTCTCTGGCCGCGGTGGAGGGCAAAGAACACGTACTACAAGTAGATAAGAGAAGAGAATTAGGAAGCTATGGCAGGCAGCATATTTATGCCGCTGCTGATTGGGCTGTCGAGCCGCAGTGGCTTGCAGGGAAGGTCAGAATCAGCCTACAGCTAGGCAGCTAGCAGACCAGGGTGCGTATTGGTGATCACCGACCGAGCATTTGTGGGCCGGCAGTCCTTCCTTCCCTTGCGTTGCCTTGCTCCTCCGGCAACATAAAGAATTCTCGATTCCTACCTTTTTCCTCGCGTGAACACCAAATCCAAGCACCAAGGGTGCACCTAGTAGCTTCTCTTTTGAGCAAAAAGTAATATAATCCTAATCAACTTTGGACCGTTCCCGTGGAAGAATCACGCTCACACAGTAGGTTAGTTACCATTCTCTCCTGTTGAGTAACGTGCTTCAAGTAGAAAGTATTCCTATATATGTGCCCACGAGACTCAAACAATACAACGAACTATTCCACCAAATCCCTCTCTCCCTTCTAACATGGTACCAGTTTTCGGGTTCTAAACCCTAGCCGCCGCCGCTTCCGCACCTGCGCGCCGCCCCTGGGGCGGTCGGCCTCCATGACCGCCGCCGGGGGCCGCGCCGCCCGTACCTAGGGTTCGTCCGCCGGCCGTGTTGGCCAGCTGCCCTAGAGAGTCTTTTTCCCGAGTGAAAGCACAAGTGCTCCCTGGATGGTTTTGGTAATTAATGTCAACATATCTTTTGTTGGACTAATGTTTTCATCTAGTATATTTCAGACAAATTCAACAGATGGAGTGGCATGGACAATAGGATGTGGAACCCCTTCAAAATGTTAAGGACGAAGGATTGGCTCAAGCTCAAAGCTCACACTAGTAGAAAAGGGGGCTTTGGTCCAGGCCGGGTAACTCCATTAGTCCCGGTTCAGTCCAGGACCGGGACCAATGGGTGCATTTATCCCGGTTCGTGCGGCTAAGGCATTAGTTCCGGTTCACCTGGGCCCTTTAGTCCCGGTTCGTGCCACGAACCGGGACTAAAGGGTGCGATGCCCATTAGTCCCGGTTGGTGGCACCAATCGGTACTAAAGGTTAGACCTTTAGTCCCGGTTGGTGCCACCAACCGGTACTAATGGCCTTTGAGGCATTAGTACCGGTTCATGGCACGAACCGGTACTAAAGGTCCCATTTTCAAACTCCCCCCCCTTGGACCGCCTTTTCAGTTTTAGAAAAAACAAAAGAAAATGATGGAAATGTCAATAAAATAAAATAAAATAAGTTTCCCATGTGATATGTGGTCTAGTTGTTGGGAAATTTTACAAATATGAATTTCGACTTTATTTACAAAATCTCTCTGGAATTTGTAAAATGGACATAACTTTTGCATACGAACTCAGATTAAAAAGTTTTTTACATGAAAATCATCTACTCGAAAAGTTACATCCAAATTTAACAGGTTAAACACTTTCAAAATCCTCAAAAACCTAACAGAAAAAAAGTTACGGGGCTTTTAAGATCTAGAGTGAAAAAAATCGAAAAAATTTCAAACTTACTAGTGGCGCACCATTTAGTAGGTGCGCCACTAGTAACAGAAAAAAAATATTTTCAATTTTTTTTGGAAAAAATGTGGTCAAATCTGGTCAAACAGTGGTCAAACAATGGTCAAACTAATTATTCTATAATATTAGTGTTACTAAATAATTATTTCAGTTATTTCGAATTTTGGTTAAAAATGGTCAAACTGTGGTCAAACAATGGTCAAACTAATTATTCAAGAAATATTGGTGTTACTAAATAATTATTGTTTTTTAAAACAATAGTTTCAAACTCAAACAGTGAAATGTGTCACTTCATGCTCAAGCAAAATTCCTGAAGGTTAATAGGATTGACATCTTATTATTGTCAGGAAAACAACAAGTGCAGACTTGGAAACGAGGGAGAATAGAACCCGGAAGTTAAGCGTGCTCAGGCTGGGGGAGTGGGAGGATGGGTGACCGTTCGGGAAGTTAGATGATTTGAAATAATGAGGGGTGGTTAGAGGATCTCGGTCTAAAGGGGAGAGGCATTAGTAACGACCCTTTAGTCCCGGTTCGAAAACCGGGACTAAAGGGCCTTACCAACCGGGACAAAAGCCCCTTTTTCTACTAGTGTCAAGACTCTACATTTTTATTTTTAGTGATCCAAGATCACATTGAGTCCATAGGAAAAGCCAATACTATTAAAAGGGGATGAGGTGTTGCTTAATTGCTTGCTTGCTCAAAGTGCTTAGTGATATGCTCCAAAGCCCTCAACCACTTTCTCACATCCACATATGTTCCAAACCAAAAGTCAAACTCGGCCCTACCGAAACTTTCTATCCAGCGCCACCGAGTTTTGTTGACATAGCCACTGCCAAACCCTAGTCAATTCGGTCTCACCGATGGGATCTCGGTCTCACCGAGATGGGCTTGCAAACTCTCTGTTGCCTATTGCAATAATTTTGGTCCAACCAAATATGCAATCGGTCTCACCGAGTTTGCTTGGCCAACTCTCCGTTTCACTTATTACCCAAATCGGTCCCACCGAGTTTTTGTAATCGGTCAAACTGAGATGAGGCTTTACCCTAACCCTAGCACATCGGTCCTACGGAGTTGATCATATCGGTCCCACTGAAATGCCTAACGGTCACATTATGAACTAAATCGGTCTGACCGAGTTTTCTGATTCGGTCCCACCGAGTTTGGTAAATTGTGTGTAACAGTTAGATTTTGTGTGGAGGCTATATATACCCCTCCACCCACTCTTCATTCGTGGAGAGAGCCATTAGAACATGCCTACACTTCCAACATACATTTTCTGAGAGAGAACCACCTACACTTGTGTTGAGGTCAAGATATTCCATTCCAACCACATAAATCTTGATCTCTAGCCTTCCCCAAGTTGCTTTCCACTCAAGTCATCTTTCCACCAAATCCAATCCTATGAGAGAGAGTTGAGTGTTGGGGAGACTATCATTTGAAGCACAAGAGCAAGGAGTTCATCATGAACACACCGTCAATTACCTTTTGGAGAGTGGTGTCTCCTACATTGGTTAGGTGTCACTTGGGAGCCTCCATCAAGATTGTGGAGTTGAACCTAGGAGTTTGTACGGGTAAGGAGATCGCCTACTTCGTGAAGATCTACCCTAGTGTGGCAAGTCCTTCGTGGGCGATGACCATGGTGGGATAGACAAGGTTGCTTCTTCGTGGACCCTTTGTGGGTGGAGCCCTCCGTGGACTCGCGCAACCGTTATCCTTCGTGGGTTGAAGTCTCCATCAACGTGGATGTACGATAGCACCACTTATTGGAACCACGCCAAAAATCTCCGTGTCTCCAATTGCGTTTGCACACTCCAATCCCATCCCTTTACATTCTTGCAAATTGCATGCTTTACTTTCCGCTGCTCATATACTCTTATCATGCTTGCTTGATATGTATCGTGAATTGTGAAACATGTGCTAAAACTCCACTTCAACTTGAAGAAAGTAAAAACTGCCACTTTTCTTGCTAAGAGTCTATTCACCCCCCTCTAGACACCTCTTCTCGATCCTTTCAATTGGCATCAGAGCATTGGTATCCATTGCTTTGGTTTAAACACCTTTGGAGGAAGATGGATGAGTCAACGTTGGGGAGTCTTAGACATAAAGTGCCTATACTTGATGGAGAGTACTTTCATGAGTGAAAAAAATGAGATGCTTGAGATTTTCAATGAATATCATTTGACCAAGTACATTAAAACTCCTTGTGCTAGCCTTGTTGACCCTTTGCATCCCACTCCCGATGAGGATCTTGACATGATTCGCAATCTTAGAACTATCAATCTTATTGTTAGAGGATTTCCCAAAAATTTGATTGCTAGCTTACATGCTCTAGATTATGCTTACACCATATGGAGATTTCTTGAGAAAAGATTTCCAAATTATTCCTTGCAAAATTTAGATGAGATTCCCCATAAGTCTATTGCCTTGAATAGGATGAGTACTAGTGATCCTAAGTTTGATGATTGCCTGTTTGAGCTTCGTGATCTCATGCGTGCCAAAGGAGATGTTGGAATCATTAGTAATATCATCTCCGAAGCCATTAGATTTCATAAAGATGACTATTGTGATGATAATTTATCTAATGAATCACTCTATCTAGGAATTGATCCATCACTTGACGATGTTGAACATGGATACTATGATGAGGATGATGATAGTGACTATGATCTTGATGATGCGATGAGACACTTTGGTCTTATGGTTAATCTTCGCGGCTACATGGCTGGAGGAAAGGAATGGGTCCTTTATAGTGGATGTACTGATCATATGACCGGAGACAAAGACATGTTTTGTGAGCTTGTTGAAAACGACGTCCCTCGGAAGTACGTCACTTTTGGTGATAACTCAAAGGGTAATGTGGTTGGCCTTGGTAAGGTGGCCATCTCACATGATAGCTCCATACAAAATGTCATGCTCGTTGAATCGCTTGGGTATAATTTACTTTCAGTATCTAGACTTGCTGATTTCGGTTTCAATGTCCTATTCACTGAAGTAGATTGCCAAGTGTTTCGTAGAGATAATCATAAAATGGTCTTTACCGGTATTTGTAGAGGTGATCTTTACATTGTTGACTTCACTAAAAAGGCTCAACCTAGAACTTCTTAATTGCAAAATCTTCAAAAGGCTGGTTGTGGCATAGAAGATTAGGTCATGTGGGCATGCAAAATCTTGATAAGCTTATTAAAGGTGATCATATCCTTGGAGTAAAAGATGTTATATTTGACAAGGATAGACTTTGTAGTGCTTGTCAAGCAGGAAAACAAGTTGGAGGAAGTCACCCCGTGAAGAACATTATGACCACGAGAAGACCACTCGAGCTACTTCATATGGATCTCTTTGGTCCCAATGCCTACAAGAGTCTCGGTGGTAACTCATTTGGTCTAGTTATAGTTGATGATTTTTCAAGATTTACGTGGGTGCTCTTTCTTGATGATAAATCGCAGGTCCAAAAGATCTTCAAGAACTTCTCTAGGAAGGCCCAAAATCAATTTGAAGTGAAGATCAAGAAGGTTCGCAGTGACAACAGAACGGAGTTCAAGAACACAAATGTGGATACCTTTCTTGACGAAGAAGGTATTTCACACGAGTTCTCAGCTACGTACACACCTCAACAAAATGGAGTTGTTGAGAGGAAGAACCAGACTCTTATTGAGATGGCAAGAATGATGCTTGATGAGTACAAGGCTCCAAAACACTTTTGGGCGGAAGCGGTTGAGACAGCTTGTCATGCAACAAATCGCTTGTATCTTCACAAGCTACTCGGCAAGACGGCATACGAGCTTCTCACCGGTAACAAACCCCAAGTTGGATACTTTCGAGTACTCGGCTCAAAGTGTTACATTCTTGAATAGCATCGTCGTTTCAAATTTGCTCCTAAATCTCATGAAGGTTTCCTACTTGGTTATGGCTCAAACTCTCACACTTACCGTGTCTACAACAATTTCACCCGAAAGGTTGAAGAGACGGTAGATGTGAAGTTTGATGAATCTAACGGCTCGCAAGTAGAGTAATTGCCAATTGATGTAGGAGATAAAGATCCTTCGGAAGCAATCCAAGACTTGTCTATTGGCAAGATTCGTCCAATGGAGGTGAAGGAGAGTACCTCGTCCGTCCAAGTGGAAGCTTCTACCTCACGACAAGGTGAACCAAGAGTTAATACAGAAGCATCCACAAGTGGGACGCACCAAGATGAAGAAAACGAGGAAGTACACCAAGATGAACCTCATCAACCTCCTTCTCCACCAAGACAAGAGAACTATGATGACCCACAAGTATAGGGGATCTATGATAGTCCTTTCAATAAGTAAGAGTGTCGAACCCAACGAGGAGCAGAAGGAAATGATATGCGGTTTTCAGCAAGGTATTCTGTGCTAGTACTGAAATAAGTGGTAACAGATAGTTTTGTGATAAGGTAAATTGTAACGAGCAACAAGTAACAAAAGTAAATAAGGTGCAGCAAGGTGGCCCAATCCTTTTTGTACCAAAGGATAAGCCGGAACAAACTCTTATATAAGGAAAAGCGCTCCCGAGGACACATGGGAATATCGTCAAACTAGTTTTCATCACGTTCATATGATTCACGTTCAGTACTTTGATAATTTGATATGTGGGTGGACCGGTGCTTGGGTGCTGTTCTTACTTGAACAAGCATCCCACTTATGATTAACCTCTATTGCAAGGATCCACAACTACAACAAAAGTACTAAGGTAAACCTAACCATAGCATGAAACACGTGGATCCAAATCAACCCCTTACGAAGCAACGCATAAACTAGGGTTTAAGCTTCTGTCACTCTAGCAACCCATCATCTACTTATTACTTCCCAATGCCTTCCTCTAGGACCAAATAATGGTGAAGTGTTATGTAGTCGACGTTCACATAACACCACTAGAGGCTAGACAACATACATCTCATCAAAATATCGAACGAATACCAAATTCACATGACTACTAATAGCAAGACTTCTCCCTTGTCCTCAGGAACAAACGTAACTACTCACAAAGCATATTCATGTTCATAATCAGAGGAGTAATAATATGCATATAGGATATGAACATATGATCTTCCACCAAATAAACCAACTAGCATCAACTACAAGGAGTAATCAACACTACTAGCAACCTACTAGCACCAATCCCGGACTTGGAGACAAGAATTGGATACAAGAGATGAACTAGGGTTTGGAGATGAGATGGTGCTGGTGAAGATGTTGATGGAGATTGCCCTCTCCCGATGAGAGGAGCGTTGGTGATGATTTCCCCCTCCCGGAGGGAAGTGTCCCCGGCAGAACAGCTCTGCCGGAGCTCTAGATTGGTTCCGCCAAGGTTCTGCCTCGTGGCGGCGGAGTCTCGTCCCAAAAGGTTCCTTCCTATTTTTTTCTCATGGAAAGACTTCATATAGGAGAAGATGGGCATCGGAGAGCCACTAGGGGGCCCACGAGGTAGGGGGCGCGCCCTAAGGGGGGGCGCCCCCACCCTCGTGAACAGGGTGTGGGCCCCCTGGCCTTCATCTTTGGTGAGGATTTTTCTTTATTTATTTTAAGATGTTCCGTGGAGTTTCAGGACTTTTGGAGTTGCACAGAATAGGTCTCTAATATTTGCTCCTTTTCCAGCCCAGAATTCCAGCTGCCGGCATTCTCCCTCCTTATGTAAACCTTGTAAAATAAGAGAGAATAGCCATAAGTATTGTGACATAACGTGAAATAAGAGCCCATAATGCAATAAATATTGATATAAAAGCATGATGCAAAATGGACGTATCAACTCCCCCAAGCTTAGACCTCGATTGTCCTCAAGCGAAAAGCCGATAACAATAAATATGTCCTCATGTTTAGAGGTAGAGGCGTCGATAAAAATAAAATACGGACATGAAGGCATCATGATTATTCTCATAACAACAACATGTATAGATTTTGTCATATGATTACTTATGTTCAAGTGATGATCTATTCACAATGCAAAAGTATGAATCAGAAACCTTATTGAGCACCAAGAAACTATAACCTGAGTCATTGAAGCAATTGCAATTTATCATAACATCGGAAAGAGTATATGTCAGAGCTAAAAAGCAAGTCCACATACTCAACTATCATCTAGTCCTTCATAATTGCTAACACTCACGCAATACTTGTGGTTACGGAGTTTTAATCGGACACAGAGAAAGATAGGAGCTTATAGTTTTTTCCCACAACCTTTTACCTCAAGGGTAATGTCAACAATAATAATTCATGCTCCCCTACATCCAATTAGATATATATATATATATCATGTTCTTTCCAACATGCTGAGCTTGCCAAAGGATAAAATGAAAAAAAAGGAAAGGTGAAGATCACCGTGACTCTTGCACAAGGTAGAAGATAATAATAATAGATAGGCCCTTCGCAGAGGGAAGCAGAGGTTGCCATGCGCTTTTATGCTTGGATGCATAAAATCTCAATGCGAAAGAACGTCACTTTATATTGCCCCTTGTGATATGAACCTTTATTATGCAGTCCGTCGCTTTTATTACTTCCACATCACAAGATCGTATAAAGCTTATTTCTCCCACACCAATCAATCATACATATTTAGAGCAATTTTTATTGCTTTGCACCGATGACAACTTACTTGAAGGATCTTACTCAATCCATAGGTAGATATGGTGGACTCTCATGGCAAAACTAGTTTAAGGGTATTTGGAAGCACAAGTAGTATCTCTACCTGGTGCTGAGAATTTGGCTAGCATGAGGGGAAAGGCAAGCTCAACACGTTAGAGGATCCATGACAACATACTTTATCTCAGATATAAGAAAACATAACTCATTATGTTGTCTTCCTTGTCCAACACCAACTCTTTAGCATGTCATATTTTAATGAGTGCTCCCAATCATAAAAGATGTCAATGATAATATATCTATATGTGAAACCTCTCTTTCCTTATTACTTCCTATTAATTGCAACGATGACCAAAGCTATGGCTGCCAACTCCCAACAACTTTTAATCATCATACTCTTTCTATGTGAAGTCATTACTTTCAATAAGATCAATATGAACTCTTTGTTTCTTTTTATTCTTTTTCTTCTTTGCTTTTTCACCCAGGATCATGGCAAAATAATCAAGCCCTTGACTCAACACTAATCTTTATTATATATATAGCTCACGGACTCGATTACATAGAGAGATCATAAAGCAAAACTCAAAACTAGATCATGTCATAAACTTTATTCTACTAGATCAAGATACTACTAAAAGGATCGAACTAAGAAAAACGGTAAAGGTAGGAGATGTGATGGTGATACGATACCGGGGCACCTCCCCCAAGCTTGGCGGATGCCAAGGGGGGTGCCCATACCCATGTGATTATATCTCCTTTGTTGGTGAAGAAGGTGGAGGTGTTGTCGATGACGCTGGCTTGCCCTTCTCTTTCTCCAACTTGCGTCTGAGGGAGAAATTATCAATCCTCAACTCATCATTCTCGATCTCAAGCTTTATTATCCTTTTAAATAATGCCTCTTTGCTTTCTTGCTCGAAACGAGCGGGAATTGGTTCATATTCATCTTCCTCATCGGGGTACCATATATATGGGTAGGTGTCCTTGAATATGTTCTTATCCAAAGGCTGGTAAGAAACTGGGCAATCCTCCTCTGAATCTTGAGACGACATGTTGATCTAATCTGCAGCAGCACAGCTCGAAACAAAAATAGAGGATATTTGCGTGATACGGGAGTCAAAACCTTCGGGAGGATATATAATGAATTTTTACCGACCAAAATACGTATCATGCAAGAAACCGGAGTCCGTAGGGCACACGAGGTGCTCACGAGGTAGGGGGCGCGCCCAGGGGGTAGGGCGCGCCCACCACCCTTGTGGGGCCCTCGTGTCCTTCCCGGACCGCTACTTATTTTTCTATTTTTCTAAATATTCCAAGACGGAGAAATATTGCCTTAAAAATTGTTTTGGAGTCGGTTTATGCTACCTCTTGAGCTTGCGTTGGATTTCCCCGAAGAGGAAAGGATGATGCAGCAGAGTAGCGTAAGTATTTCCCTTAGTTTTTGAGAACCAAGGTATCAATCCAGTAGGAGGCTACACGCAAGTCCCTCGTACCTACACAAAAGCAATAGCTCCTCGCAACCAACGCGATTAGGGGTTGTCAATCCCTTCACGATCACTTACGAGAGTGAGATCTGATAGAGATGATAGATAATATTTTTGGTATTTTTGATATACAGATGCAAAGTAAAAAGTAAAAGGCAAAATAAAAAGCAAAGCAATATTAAAGTGATGGAGATTGATATGATGAGAATAGACCCGGGGGCCATAGGTTTCACTAGTGGCTTCTCTCAAGAGCATAAGTATTCTACGGTGGGTGAACAAATTATTGTTGAGCAATTGACAGAACTGAGCATAGTTATGGGAATATCTAGGTATGATCATGTATATAGGCATCACGTCCGAGACAAGTAGACCGACTCCTGCCTGCATCTACTACTATTACTCCACTCATCGACCGCTATCCAGCATGCATCTAGAGTATTAAGTTAAAAACAGAGTAACGCCTTAAGCAAGATGACATGATGTAGAGAGATAAATTCATGCAATATGAAATAAACCCCATCTTGTTATCCTCGATGGCAAGGATGCAATACGTGCCTTGCTGCCCCTTCTGTCACTGGGAAAGGACACCGCAAGATCGAACCCAAAGCTAAGCACTTCTCCCATGGCAAGAACTACCAATTTAGTTGGCCAAACCAAATGGATAATTCGAAGAGACTTGCAAAGATAACCAATCATACATAAAAGAATTAAGAGAAGATTCAAATATTATTCATAGATAGACTTGATCATAAACCCACAATTCATCGGTCTCAACAAACACACCGCAAAAAGAAGATTACATCAAATAGATCTCCACGAGAGAGGGGGAGAACATTGTATTGAGATCCAAAAAGAGAGAAGAAGCCATCTAGCTACTAACTATGGACCCGGAGGTCTGAGGTAAACTACTCACACTTCATCGGAGAGGCTATGATGATGTAGAAGCCCTCCGTGATGAAGGCCCTCTCCGGTGGAGCTCCGGAACATGCCCCAAGATGGGATCTCGTGGATACAGAAAGTTGCGGCGGTGGAATTAGGTTTTTGGCTCCGTATCTGATCGTTTGGGGGTACGTAGGTATATATAGGAGGAAGGAGTACGTCGATGGAGCTCCGAGGGGCCCACGAGGCAGGGGGGCGCGCCCCCCACCCTCGTGACCGCCTCTTGGCTCCCTTGGAGTAGGGTCCAAGTCTCCTGGATCACGTTCGGTGAGAAAATCACGTTCCCGAAGGTTTCATTCCATTTGGACTCCGTTTGATATTCCGTTTCTTCGAAACACTGAAATAGGAAAAAAAAACAGCAATTCTGGGCTGGGCCTCCGGTTAATAGGTTAGTCCCAAAAATAATATAAAAGTGGAAAATAAATCCCAATATAGTCCAAAACAGTAGATAATATAGCATGGAGCAATAAAAAATTATAGATACGTTGGAGACGTATCAGGCATCCCCAAGCTTAATTCCTGCTCGGCCTCGAGTAGGTAAATGATAAAGAGAGAATTTTTTATGCGGAGTGCTACTTGGCATAGTTTCAATGCAAATCTTCTTAATTGTATTACGAATATTCAGATTCAATAGATTCAAGACAAAAGTTCATATTGACATAAAAATATTAATACTTCAAGCATACTAACAAAGCTATTATGTCTTCTCAAAATAACATGGCCAAAGAAAGTTATCCCTACAAAATCATATAGTCTGGCTATGCTCTATCTTCACCACACAAAGTATTCAAATCATGCACAACCCCGATGACAAGCCAAGCAATTGTTTCATACTTTAACATTTTCAAAACCTTTTCGATCTTCACACAATACATGAGCGTGAGCCATGGATATAACACTTATATGTGGAAGAGAATGGTGGTTGTGGAGAAGACAAAAGGAGGGGAAGATAGTCTCACATCAACTAGGCGTATCAACGGGCTATGGAGATGCCCATCAATAGATATCAATGTGAGTGAGTAGGGATTGCCATGCAACGGATGCACTAGAGCTATAAGTATATGAAAGCTCATCAAAAGAAACTAGGTGGGTGTGCATCCAACTCGCTTGCTCACGAAGACCTAGGGCAATTTTGAGGAAGCCCATCATTGTAATATACAAGCCAAGTTCTATAATGAAAAATTCCCACTAGTATATGAAAGTGACAAAATGAGAGACTCTCTATCATGAAGATCATGGTGCTACTTTGAAGCGCAAGTGTGGTAAAAGGATAGTAACATTGTCCCTTCTCTCTTTTTCTCTCATTTTTTTATTTGGGCCTTTCCTTTTTTTATGGCCTCTTTTTTTTCGTCCGGAGTCTCATCCCGACTTATGGGGGAATCATAGTCTCCATCATTCTTTCCTCACTTGGGACAATGCTCTAAAAATTGATGATCATCACACTTTTATTTTTCTTACAACTCAACAATTACAACTCGATACTTAGAGCAAATATGACTCTATATGAATGCCTCCGGTGGTGTACCGGGATATGCAATGATTCAAGAGTGACATGTATGAAAGAATTATGAACGGTGGCTTTGCCACAAATACGATGTCAACTACATGATCATGCTAAGCAATATGACAATGATGGAGCGTGTCATAATAAACGGAATGGTGGAAAGTTGCATGGCAATATATCTCGGAATGGCTATGGAAATGCCATGATCAGTAGGTATGGTGGCTGTTTTGAGGAAGGTATATGGTGGGTGTATGATACCGGCGAAAAGTGCGCGGTATTAGAGAGGCTAGCAGTGGTGGAAGGTTGGGAAAAAGTGCATATAATCCATGGACTCAACATTAGTCATAAAGAACTCATATACTTATTGCAAAAATCTAGAAGTTATCAAAGCAAAGTATTACGCGCATGCTCCTAGGGGGATAGATTGGTAGGAAAATACCATCGCTCGTCCCCGACCGCCACTCATAAGGAAGACAATAAATAAATAAATCATGCTCCGACTTCATCACATAACGTTTCACCATACGTGCATGCTACAGGAATCACAAACTTTAACACAAGAATTTCTCAAATTCACAACTACTCAACTAGCATGACTCTAATATCACCATTTTCATATCTCAAAACAATTATCAAGCACCAATCTTTTCTTAGTATTCAACGCACTCAAAAGAAAGTTTCACAAATCTTGAATACCAAGCATATTATTATTAAGCAAATTACCATGCTATTAGGACTCTCAAAATAATCTAAGTGAAGCATGAGAGATCAATAGTTTCTTTAAAACAAAACCACCACTGTGCTCTAAAAGATCTAAGTGAAGCACATAGAGCAAAATTATAACGCTCAAAAGATATAAGTGAAGCACATAGAGCAAAAATACATAGCTCAAAAGATATAAGTGAAACACATAGAGTATTCTGTTAAATTCAAATTCATGTATGGATCTCTCAAAAGGTGTGTACAGCAAGGATGATTGTGGCACACTAACAAACAAAGACACAAATAATACAAGACGCTCCAAGCAAAACACATATCGTGTGGTGAATAAAAATATAGTTCCAAGTAAATTACCGATGGAAGTAGACGAAAGAGGGGATGGCTTCCGGGGCATCCCCAAGCTTTGACTTTTTGGTGTCCTTAGATTATCTTGGGGTGCCATGGGCATTCCCAAGCTTAGGCTCTTGCCACTTCTTGTTCCATAATCCATCAAAAGATTTCACCCAAAACTTGAAAACTTCACAACACAAAACTCAATAGAAATCTCGTGAGCTCCGTTAGAGAAAGAAAACAAAAGACCACTTCAAGGTACTGTAATGAACTCATTATTTATTTATATTGGTGTTAAACCTACTATATTCCAACTTCTCTATGTATTATAAATTATTTTACTAGCCATAGATTCATCAAAATAAGCAAACAACACACGAAAACAGAATCTGTCAAAAACAGAACAGTCTGTAGTAATCTGTAACTAACGCAAACTTCTGGAACTCCAACAAATCTACCAAAATTGGACGATCTAGACAATTTTTTTATTGATCAGCAGCAATTGGAATCAGTATTTTATCACGTTTTCGTGATTTTTAATAATTCGGGCACTGAGCACAAAGTTTCTGGAAATTACAGCAAGATCAAATAACTATCATCCAAGAAGATCCAATAGGTCTAACTTGGCACAATCACTAATTAAAACACAAAACCATATCCAAACAGAAGGTAGATGGGTTATTTATTCCTAAACATAAGAAAAACACAAAAAACTAAAAATAAAATTGGGTTGCCTCCCAACAAGCGCTATCGTTTAACGCCCCTAGCTAGGCATAAAAGCGAGGATAGATCTAGGTGGTGTCGTAGTAATAAGATAGATCGGTGAAAATCATTTCATATTCTCTACGTTCAGCAGCAAGTTTCCTTTGAGGCAAGAAAAAGTAATCAAAAGGGCTAAATTTAATAGGACATAAGTCCCCAAGATCAATTTTAGAAGGTATAGGTTCCTCTTTTGGCCCTTCGTATTGCACAACCAATTCATCATTATAAGCATTCTTTTGACAAAACCTTGTGAGCCTAAACTCGAGAGAGCATCCTAGCTCGTTATTTCGAATAGCCAAGTCATCATTAAGTTCAGAAATTCTATCAATTAAAATATTGGCAGACACCTTTTTTCTAAGGTTTTCATTGAAAGCAACATAGTCAAGAGATTGAAAGCGCATAATTTATTCTTGATCAAAGAGGATAGATTCTATGGGAGGACGACCAACGTCCACCCTATAGTGCGCAAACATTTCTTTGGCTTCTTTTATTATAAATCTGAATTCATGAGCCAAAAAGATAGTAGCGGCACGCTTAACAGAAGAATGTTCGATATTAGAAAATTCTAGGAAAATTCTTTGTATAGATGGGTGCATATGCATAAATTGCCTTTCAAGTTCAACGATAAGCATGGCAATAGCGTCCGCAAGACTACTAGTTCTATGGAGAATAGAACCGCCCATAGAGGGCAAAGCACCGGCACAAGTAAAGAAATCTTGAATAACTCCTTTTCCAATAATATTACCACTACCTATTCGAAATCTTTTTGTATGATAGGTAGGGGGTTCTTCAGCAGGAGCATCAGAATTTTCTATGACATTGTTATCACCCATATCGGCGATAACTTCCCCAATTTCAGACATAGCGACAAGCAAGCGAGAAAAAGGCAGACGGAAAAAGAGAAGGAGAAGGAGATTGGGAGAGAGCGGGCAAATAAAACGGCAAGGGTGAAGTGGGGGAGAGGAAAACGAGAGGCAAATGGCAACTAATGTAATGCGGGAGATAGGGATTGTGATGGGTACTTGGTATGTTGACTTTTTGCGTAGACTCCTCGGCAATGGCGCCAGAAATTCTTCTTGCTACCTCTTGAGCTTGCGTTGGATTTCCCCGAAGAGGAAAGGATGATACAACAGAGTAGCGTAAGTATTTCCCTCAGTTTTTGAGAACCAAGGTATCAATCCAGTAGGAGGCTACATGCAAGTCCCACGTACCTACACAAAAGCAATAGCTCCTCACAACCGATGCGATTAGGGGTTGTCAATCCCTTCACAGTCACTTACGAGAGTGAGATCTGATAGAGATGATACATAATATTTTTGGTAATTTTGATATAGAGATGCAAAGTAAAAAGTAAAAGGCAAAATAAAAAGCAAAGCAATATTAAAGTGATGGATATTGATATGATGAGGATAGACCCGGGGGCCATAGGTTTCACTAGTGGCTTCTCTCAAGAGCATAAGTATTCTAGGTGGGTGAACAAATTACTATTGAGCAATTGATAGAACTGAGCATAGTTATGAGAATATCTAGGTATGATCATGTATATAGGCATCACGTCCGAGACAAGTAGACCGACTCCTGTGTGCATCTACTACTATTACTCCACTCATCGACCGCTATCCAACATGCATCTAGAGTATTAAGTTAAAAACAGAGTAACGCCTTAAGCAAGATGACATGATGTAGAGAGATAAATTCATGCAATATGAAATAAACCCCATCTTGTTATCCTCGATGGCAACGATGCAATACGTGCCTTGCTGCCCCTTCTGTCATTGGGAAAGGACACCGCAAGATCGAACCCAAAGCTAAGCACTTCTCCCATGGCAAGAACTGCCAATCTAGTTGGCCAAACCAAACGGATAATTCGAAGAGACTTGCAAAGATAACCAATCATACATAAAAGAATTAAGAGAAGATTCAAATATTATTCATAGATAGACTTGATCATAAACCCACAATTCATCGGTCTCAACAAACACACTGCAAAAAGAAGATTACATCAAATAGATCTCCACGAGAGAGGGGGAGAACATTGTATTGAGATCCAAAAAGAGAGAAGAATCCATCTAGCTACTAACTATGGACCCGAAGGTCTGAGGTAAACTACTCACACTTCATCGGAGAGGCTATGATGATGTAGAAGCCCTCCGTGATGACGGCCCTCTCCGGCGGAGCTCTGGAACAGGCCCCAAGATGGGATCTCGTGGATACAGAAAGTTGCGGCGGTGGAATTAGGTTTTTGGCTCCGTATCTGATCGTTTGGGGGTACGTAGGTATATATAGGAGGAAGGAGTACGTTGTTGGAGCTCCGAGGGGCCCACGAGGCAGGGGGGCGCGCCCCCACCCTCGTGACCGCCAATTGGCTCCCTTGGAGTAGGGTCCATGTAACATCCCAAATTTTCAATTTGGAATGTTATACATTAGATCATCATGCATATCATATTTTCTTGCATTTTGGTCGATCCTAGAAATTTCACGCAACTCAAGGACCCCCGGAGAGAGTTGGAGATTTCGTCATTTTCATATTTGAGAATTCTCAAGCTTTGAAAAGAGGATCATTTGATTTTATTTATTTTATCTTCAAATTTTTCCGATATCAAAATATGAGAGGGAATAATATGACTTTCCCAAATTTAGGAAAAATGAAGATTTAATAAATAAATCAAATTTTGGATTTTTCCGGAGTTTATTTGCATTTTATTTGGATTAGGGAAAAATGCGTGTTTTCAAAAATTTGCATCTAGGCCCCGAGAAAAGTTCATTTTGTTCGACTCATTTTTAGTAGTCGGGGAAAATCTACTTCGGGATTTTTGGAGCTCGTTTAGATTTTCTTTCTTCGTTTTTCTGCGCGCGTATATATTTAAAAAAAACCCGTGCAGCTCCCTGCCTGGGCCAAGGGCCCAGCCGCCCCTCCCCCTCGCGAGCGCGCACCCAGCGCCGCCGCCGCCTCCTAGTCTGAGTCGGACTCGGACTCCTCTTTCTTGCCCCCTTCCCCAAGCAACCCTCCCCCCTCCTATAAATACCCAACACCCCCCTCTCCTCCCCACACCGCCCGCGCCCCGCCCCGCAGCAGCAGCAGCAGCAGCGCCGCCGCCGCCGCTCGCGCCGCCTGCCGCTGCCTGCCGCCGCCGCCCGCGCCTCGCCTCGCCCCGCCGCCAAGCCCCGCCGCCGGAGCCCCTCGACGAGGTAGCCGCCGCGCCGCGCCACCCCTCCCCCTCGGTTTGGTTTTTATAAAAACCGTTCCGGTTTCTTTTTGTTTCGTTGTTTCGGTTTTTTTCGAAACCCTAGATCGGTTTTCGTTTTTCTTCGGTTTTGTTTTTTAGCGAGCGTTCGTCGGACCGTTCGTCTTAACGAACATGATCACCGGTTATTCTCGGTTAACGAACGTCCGTTCGTTTAACCGTTCGTCGTTTTCTTGTTCGTCGGATTTATTCCGCGATTTTCTGATCGTGATTTCAGATCCGATCTTCGTTCTAGTTTATTTTCTCGCTCGTTTATTAGAATCAGGTGATTCAAGCGCCTGGAGTTTCGTTTCGAAACCGTCGTTCCGACTAATCAACTTAAACAAGTTTTTGCTACTGTAAAAATTGACCTAGTTTCAACTTGCTAGAACCGAGTTGTTTTCTTCCGCCGTTTGTTTTCCGTTTCTTTGTTCGGTTCGTTTTCTCTTTGCAACCGGAGTTCTTAAGTTGAACTTTCTGGTTCGCTCTCTTGTTCGAGTTTTACCTGTGCATTAGATGAGTACTTATTGTATGCTTGTTGTTTGTCTGCGATAGATTACCCGGAGTGCGCCGCCTGTTACTTCGAATCTCTAGGTTTCGCGGATCATCAGCAAGGCAAGTAACACTTTGATCATACTTTTTCTACTACCCAGTTTTATTGCATTAGATCAATCATCAAACACTGCATGATTAGGATCTAATCAAATTGTGGGATGGGAAGTAGATGAGGTAGTACCTATACCTGTTTTATTATGAAACCCTTGGGAGTTACTCTACGTTGCTTGTTATGCCATGCTATGCTAGTAGACGTGGATTGGGTGAGTGATATCCATGACAGTTGTGAGTTTGTTAATTTTAATGGTTTACTTAAGGTGGCAACTTAAACACACATCTGGGTGGATTGAGGCACCTGGTTTCTATCAGGACTTGCCTGTTTTTTTTCGGGACCGCCACCCAGGCTCAAAGGGATCATAAGATTATTCATGCTAGAAACTTCCGTGTGCAGCCACAAGCCATTATGGGCTCTGGCATAGTTGACTAAGTCGTGCGAACTCTTACAGTGGTAGACTAGCTGATGTAGGGGTTGTAGGTTGGTACGGTCTACCCGATCGTAAGGTGCTAGTGCTTCTGAAAGACTATGTCTCGGTCATCCGTTTCTCAAACACCATGCAGTGCGAGAAATCCAACGGAGGAGATCGAGTCTTGTGGGGAAAAGTGCGCAAACCTCTGCAGAGTGTACAAACTAACCATGATTAGCCGTGTCCCCGGTGATGGACAACTTGAGTATCTAGTACTTGATTATCATGTGAATCTCATCATGTTACTTCTAATTAATATTGTTGGGTTATTGATGATTACTTTTAATTGGGATTGAGGATGCTGTCAACCATTCTCAATGTTTAACAACCACCATGATAGTTAAATAAATTTATTCCTTTGCAGTAGGGAAAAATTGGCTTTACGCAAAACCGTAACCATAGAGCTTTTCCACCAGCCATATATGCATGTAGTATAGGCTTATCATCCATTATTCTCTATGTGTTACATTGCCAGCATATTCCATGTGCTGACCCGTTTTCGGGCTGCAACTTTCATGTTGCAGACTTTTCAGACGACGAGTAAGGTGCTTTTAGGTCGTGGTTCTATACTCAGTGATGCCGTTGGAGTTGATGGACTCACTTATCTTCCAAGCCTTCCGCTGTTATCGATATTAGATGGTCTTAAGCCATATTTATTGTAATAAGTTCTCTTTGAGACATCGATGTAATAAGTGTGTGATTGCTACTCTGTTATAAATCCTTCGAAGTACTGTGTGGTGTCAGCATTACTGATCCAGGGGTGACACTTGAGCACAGAGACTTGGCCATCTGGGGTCGGGTCGCTACAGGGATGGTATCAGAGCACATGCTGACTGTAGGACACGACCACTAAGTTAAAGCCATAGATCACCATTCTCTTCTCATTTTCTAACTCCTCATCTTTTCTACTCTTTTAGGATGACGGACGCGAAGATCAAGTACGCTCAACCAGATGAAGGCACACCTTTTGGATTTCACTTGAAGGAAGTCACCAAGTACCTGAACATTGGACTACCAAGCTTCACCGGGACCTTCAACGCCACTCTGCCTGAAGAGGAGCGCTGGAAGATTCAAGCTCACGTTCCGGGAAGGACATTCGCGCCAATCACGAAGCCCATAGATAGTGTTTTCAGTGCACCAACCTGGAGTCTGGGAAAGAGCATGGCAGCTCATATCACCATGGGACGCATTGGAGAAGTTTATCAAGAAGACCTCAAGGACACTATCTACCAGATTTGCGGACGCCGAGATGAACAATGGGAGATAGTCAGCTCCAAGAAGGATAGATCCATTGCAGCTTTCATCCAGGAGTTAAACCAGCACATTCGACGCCATGAGAACCAGATGTGCAATGATATGATAGAGTTGAAGAATGCGAAGGGAAGGATCATCGAGCTAGAAGGAGAACTGAAGGCTACACGCAAGGACTACATGGACAAGATCGTAGCTCTAGCAAGGCACAATGGCGATCTTAAGCAGGAGATTTCAGAACTCAAGGGGAAATTAGCATCCAAGAAGGAAGACAAGTACGTCGCATGTCCGGACAACTACATCATCATCGACGACACCGATTCGGATCCAAGTGAACCCGACTTTGAAGACGAAGCTGGAGTAGACATCATGGAGTCTTCCACCGATTCAAATTTCTAGATGACCACCATATATTAGTAGTATTTCCCCCATGTAAACACTATAGTTCAAGCACTTTGGCGATAGTTCTAGACCATTTGTATGCCCTTGTTTGAATTGAATGAAGTGATTTTGTGTGCAATTGCTCATGTGCATTGGGGTAGTGTTTTCTCCTTAGACCTCACTCTATTCTTAATTCTCATCTTTTCTAAAACCTCAGATGCCTCCGAGACGTGACAATGGATTCGTATTCCCGCCAGAGATCACTCAGTTGATTCAGCAGCAGAATGCCTTGATCCAAACTTTGGTGCAGAACAACAACAACAACAACAACAACAACAACAACAACAACAACAACAACCCACCACCACCACCACCTGTTGATCATTTGACTCATTTCCTTAGGCTGAATCCGCCGGTGTATTCCAGTAGCACCGAGCCGATTGTAGCAGATGATTGGCTCCGCAAGATAGGAAGGGAGTTGACCACTTCAGGATGCACCGATGCTGAAAAAGCGAAGTTTGCTGCACACCAGCTTGAAGGACCCGCAGCAGCATGGTGGGAGAATTTCACAGCCACTTACCCTGTAGACACTGTCACATGGGATCAGTTTCAGCAAGCTTTCCGCACTGCCCATGTTTCAACAGGAGCTATGGCCATGAAGAAGCGTGAGTTTTGCAACTTACGCCAAGGAGGACGGACAGTTGGCCAGTATGTGGATGATTTTAGTAAGTTAGCATGTTATGCTCCAGATGACGTTGCTACAGACGCAACTAAGCAGGAGAAGTTTCTGGAAGGACTGAATGATGAGCTAAGCATGCAGTTGATGGTAGCAAGCTTCAACAACTACCAGGAGTTGGTAGGTCGTGCCATCATGATTGAAGGGAAGCAACAACAGATTGAGAACCGCAAGAGGAAGTATGGACAGGGGAAGTATAACTCTGGAGCCCAGCAGAAGCCCCGTCTTACCCCTAAACCAGGAGTTCATTTTCAGCATACCCATGGAGGAGGTAGCTCGCACAACCATAATGGCCACAAGAATGGTAATGGAGGAAGCAACGGCCAGAACCGTACCACCCCATCAACCCCAACTAAGAAAGATCTGAGTCATATCACCTGTTACAAGTGTTCCAAGACCGGACATTATGCCAATGAATGTCCCGAAGGCCAAAGTGGAAATGGAAGCTCTGGAAAGAAGCCGAACCCTTTCAACAGAGGACAGGTGAACCACGTTAGCGTGGAGGAGGTTG
This sequence comes from Aegilops umbellulata, assembly GCA_032464435.1. Lineage (NCBI taxonomy): Eukaryota > Viridiplantae > Streptophyta > Magnoliopsida > Poales > Poaceae > Aegilops > Aegilops umbellulata. Next base: position 478,494,485 of record CP136055.1, read on the forward strand.
AAGCTCAGCCCGATGCAGTAATCGGTAAGTTTTTGGTTAAGTCATTTACTGCACTTGTTCTTTTTGATACTGGTGCATCACATTCATACATATCAAAGGGATTTGTGGATAAGTTTAACCTGCCAACCCAAGCCCTTAGGTCACCCATGTTAGTAACCTCGCCTGGAGCAGAATATATGGCTAGTCGATGGTGTGATCGGTTACCATTAAGGATTGGTAACTATGTGTTTCCCTCAGACCTAATAGTATTGGAATCTCAAGGATTGGATGTGATATTAGGCATGGATTGGTTTTCAAAGTATGAAGGGAACATTGAATGTGCCAGTAAGACAATTTTGCTTACAACGCCCGAAGGAAGAAGGATAAAGTATGTACCCCGACATGTGCCCAACAGGACACAATTAAATTCTTTATCAGGAGTTGTACAGGAGGAAGTACCAGTGGTAAAGGATTTTCCTGATGTATTTACAGAAGAGTTGCCAGGCATGCCACCGGATAGAGACATTGAGTTCTTAATTGAGCTTTTGCCAGGTACAGGCCCAATATCGAAGCGACCATACCGGATGCCAGCAAAGGATTTGGTAGAAATTAAGAAGCAGATTAAGGAGTTATTGGATAAAGGTTACATACGCCCAAGTTCTTCGCCTTGGGGATCACCCGTACTTCTAGTGGAGAAGAAGGATGGATCATTAAGGATGGTTGTTGATTACTGTGGATTGAATGAAGTAACCATCAAGAACAAGTACCCTTTGCCAATGATTAATGATCTGTTTGATCGTTTGCAAGGAGCTAAAGTGTTTTCCAAGATCGATTTGCGATCAGGGTACCATCAGTTGAAGATTCGAGAGCAGGACATACCTAAGACAACATTCACCACAAGATATGGACTGTATGAGTATACCGTTATGTCGTTTGGACTGACTAACGCACCTGCCTATTTCATGAACCTGATGAACAAAGTGTTTATGGAATTTTTGGATAAGTTCGTCGTGGTTTTCATCGATGATATTCTGGTATTCTCAAAGAATGAAGAGGAGCATAAAGAACATTTGCGTTTGGTTTTGGAGAAACTAAGGGAACATCAGTTATATGCCAAGTTCAGCAAATGTGAGTTTTGGTTAAAGGAAGTTGGATTTCTTGGACATGTTATATCCGGGGAAGGGATAGCAGTTGACCCCACAAAGGTTGAGACCGTAACCGAATGGGAAGCACCAACGACAGTTGGAGAGATCCGGAGTTTTCTTGGACTCGCAGGATACTACCAGAGATTCATCGAGAATTTCTCAAGGATTGCAAAGCCTATGACTGAATTGTTGAAGAAGGATACCAATTTCAATTGGACTGAGGAATGTGAGGCCAGTTTTCAGGAGTTGAAGAAACGATTGGTTTCCTCACCAGTATTGATTCTGCCAGATCAGAACAAGGATTATGAGGTGTATTGCGACGCTTCACGTCGAGGACTTGGAGCAGTGCTTATGCAGGAAGGAAGAGTTGTTTCGTATGCCTCACGCCAACTGAAGCCCCACGAATTGAATTATGCTACGCATGATTTGGAGTTAGCAGCCGTAGTGCATGCATTGAAGACATGGAGACATTTCCTCATTGGAAATCATTGTGAGGTGTACACGGATCACAAGAGTTTGAAGTACATTTTCACGCAGAAGGAGTTGAACCTCAGACAAAGGAGATGGTTGGAGCTCATCAAGGATTATGATATGAGATTGCATTACCATCCCGGAAAAGCTAATGTAGTAGCTGACGCATTGAGCCGTAAGAGCCATGTCAATACACTAATGACGGGAGAAATACCAAAGGAGTCAGCAGAAGATCTTCGTGAGCTATGTTTGGAGATAGTTCCGAGAGGCTATGTAGCAACATTGGAGATTCAGTCAACATTGATGGATAAAATCAGAGAGGCTCAGAAAACTGACAAGGAGATTGCAGATATAAAGAAGAAAATGAGTGAAGGAAAAGCAAAGGGATTTCATGAGGATGAGCACGATACCCTATGGTTTGAGGACCGTGTTTATGTGCCAAATGACCCGGAGATCAGGAAGTTGATTCTGCAAGAGGCACATGATTCACCCTATTCGATTCACCCAGGAAATACCAAGATGTATTTGGATTTGAAGGAAACATTCTGGTGGACCGGAATGAAGAAGGATATTGCAGCATATGTAGCAGTTTGTGATGTGTGTCATAGAGTGAAGGCAGAACATCAGAAGCCAGCCGGATTGTTACAACCATTGCCGATTCCCGAATGGAAGTGGGATAAGATAGGCATGGATTTTATCACAGGACTACCCAGGACGAAGGCCGGCTATGACTCGATATGGGTAGTAGTTGATCGTTTGACGAAGGTAGCACATTTCATCCCAGTTAAGACCACTTACACCAGTGCTAAGTTGGCAAAGATATACATGACTAGGATCATTTGTTTGCATGGAGTTCTGAGGAGTATCGTATCAGATAGAGGAACCCAATTTACCTCAAAGTTTTGGAATCAGTTGCATGAAACTTTGGGAACGAGGCTAGAATTTAGTACAACTTTTCATCCGCAGACAGATGGACAGACTGAGAGAGTCAATTAGATTTTGGAAGATATGCTGAGAGCTTGTGCACTAGATTATGGGTCTAGTTGGGACGATAACTTGCCGTATGCAGAGTTTTCTTATAACAACAGTTACCAAACCAGTTTGAAGATGGCACCTTTCGAAGCTTTATACGGAAGGAGGTGCAGTACACCGTTGTCATGGGACGAAGTTGGAGACCGTCAGTTGTTTGGACCAGATTTGATTAAGGAGTCTGAACGGAAAGTTAAGTTGATTCGCGATAGGCTCAAGGTAGCCCAGTCCAGGCAGAAGAGCTACGCAGATTCTAAACGCAAGGAGACAGTTTACGAAACTGGAGACAGAGTTTATCTTCGAGTATCCCCACTTCGAGGAGTTAAGCGCTTTGGAGTAAAGGGAAAATTAGCACCGTGTTTCGTTGGACCGTATAAGATCTTGCAACGTATGGGATAAGTCGCTTATAAGTTGGAATTACCAGAGGGACTGTCAGGAGTTCATGATGTATTCCATGTTTCTCAGCTGAAGAAATGTCACGCCGAGATGGCGGAGGTACCGCTAAGAGATACAGTGCCGCTTGAGGCGATTCAGTTGAAGAATGATTTAACGTATGAGGAGAAACCAGTCAAGATTCTCGATTATGCCAGCAGGGTTACCCGCAGTAAGGTTATCAAGTTTTGCAAAGTTCAGTGGAGCCACCACTCAGAGGATGAAGCCACCTGGGAGAGAGAAGAAGATTTGCTCAAGGACCACCCTCACCTATTTTCTAGCCAACTCGAATCTCGAGGGCGAGATTCATCTTAAGGGGGGTAGGTTTGTAACATCCCAAATTTTCAATTTGGAATGTTATACATTAGATCATCATGCATATCATATTTTCTTGCATTTTGGTCGATCCTAGAAATTTCACACAACTCAAGGACCCCCGGAGAGAGTTGGAGATTTCGTCATTTTCATATTTGAGTATTCTCAAACTTTGAAAAGAGGATCATTTGATTTGATTTATTTTATCTTCAAATTTTTCCGATATCAAAATATGAGAGGGAATAATATGACTTTCCCAAATTTAGGAAAAATGAAGATTTAATAAATAAATCAAATTTTGGATTTTTCCGGAGTTTATTTGCATTTTATTTGTATTAGGGAAAAATGCGTGTTTTCAAAAATTTGCATCTAGGCCCCGAGAAAAGTTCATTTTGTTCGACTCATTTTTAGGAGTCGGGGAAAATCTACTTAGGGATTTTTGGAGCTCATTTAGATTTTCTTTCTTCGTTTTTCTGCGCGCGTGTATATTTAAAAAAACCCGCGCAGCGCCCCGCCTGGGCCAAGGGCCCAGCCGGCCCAGCCGCCCCTCCCCCTCGCGAGCGCGCACCCAGCACCGCCGCCGCGCCTGCCGCCGCCGCCTCCTAGTCCGAGTCGGACTCGGACTCCTCCTTCTTGCCCCCTTCCCCAAGCAACCCTCCCCCTCCTATAAATACCCAACACCCCCCTCTCCCCCCACACCGCCCGCGCCCCGCCCTGCAGCAGCAGCAGCAGCTGCGCTGCCGCCGCCGCTCGCGCCGCCTGCCGCCGCCACCCGCGCCTCGCCTCGCCCCGCCGCCAAGCCCCGCCGCCGGAGCCCCTCGAGGAGGCAGCCGCCGTGCCACGCCACCCCTCCTCTTCGGTTCGGTTTTTATAAAAACCGTTCCGGTTTCTTTTCGTTTCGTTGTTTCGTTTTTTTTCGAAACCCTAGATCGGTTTTCGTTTTTCTTCGGTTTTGTTGTTTAGCGAGCGTTCGTCGGACCGTTCGTCTTAACGAACGTGATCACCGGTTATTCTCGGTTAACGAACGTCCGTTCGTTTAACCGTTCGTCGTTTTCTTTTTCGTCGGATTTATTCTGCGATTTTCTAATCGCGATTTCAGATCCGATCTTCGTTCTAGTTTATTTTCTCGCTCGTTTATCGGAATCAGGTGATTCAAGCGCCTGGAGTTTCGTTTCGAAACCGTCGTTCCGACTAATCAACTTAAACAAGTTTTTGCTACTGTAAAAATTGACCTAGTTTCAACTTGCTAGAACCGAGTTGTTTTCTTCCGCCGTTTGTTTTCCGTTTCTTTGTTCGGTTCGTTTTCTCTTTGCAACCGGAGTTCTTAAGTTGAACTTTCTGGTTCGCTCTCTTGTTCGAGTTTTACCTGTGCATTAGATGAGTACTTATTGTATGCTTGTTGTTTGTCTGCGATAGATTACCCGGAGTGCGCCGCCTGTTACTTCGAATCTCTAGGTTTCGCGGATCATCAGCAAGGCAAGTAACACTTTGATCATACTTTTTCTACTACCCAGTTTTATTGCATTAGATCAATCCTCAAACACTGCATGATTAGGATCTAATCAAATTGTGGGATGGGAAGTAGATGAGGTAGTACCTATACCTGTTTTATTATGAAACCCTTGGGAGTTACTCTACGTTGCTTGTTATGCCATGCTATGCTAGTAGACGTGGATTGGGTGAGTGATATCCATGACAGTTGTGAGTTTGTTAATTTTAATGGTTTACTTAAGGTGGCAACTTAAACACACATCTGGGTGGATTGAGGCACCTGGTTTCTATCAGGACTTGCCTGTTTTTTTTCGGGACCGCCACCCAGGCTCAAAGGGATCATAAGATTATTCATGCTAGAAACTTCCGTGTGCAGCCACAAGCCATTATGGGCTCTGGCATAGTTGACTAAGTCGTGCGAACTCTTACAGTGGTAGACTAGCTGATGTAGGGGTTGTAGGTTGGTACGGTCTACCCGATCGTAAGGTGCTAGTGCTTCTGAAAGACTATGTCTCGGTCATCCGTTTCTCAAACACCATGCAGTGCGAGAAATCCAACGGAGGAGATCGAGTCTTGTGGGGAAAAGTGCGCAAACCTCTGCAGAGTGTACAAACTAATCATGATTAGCCGTGTCCCCGGTGATGGACAACTTGAGTATCTAGTACTTGATTATCATGTGAATCTCATCATGTTACTTCTAATTAATATTGTTGGGTTATTGATGATTACTTTTAATTGGGATTGAGGATGCTGTCAACCATTCTCAATGTTTAACAACCACCATGATAGTTAAATAAATTTATTCCTTTGCAGTAGGGAAAAATTGGCTTTACGCAAAACCGTAACCATAGAGCTTTTCCACCAGCCATATATGCATGTAGTATAGGCTTATCATCCATTATTCTCTATGTGTTACATTGCCAGCATATTCCATGTGCTGACCCGTTTTCGGGCTGCAACTTTCATGTTGCAGACTTTTCAGACGACGAGTAAGGTGCTTTTAGGTCGTGGTTCTATACTCAGTGACGCCGTTGGAGTTGATGGACTCACTTATCTTCCAAGCCTTCCGCTGTTATCGATATTAGATGGTCTTAAGCCATATTGATTGTAATAAGTTCTCTTTGAGACATCGATGTAATAAGTGTGTGATTGCTACTCTGTTATAAATCCTTCGAAGTACTGTGTGGTGTCAGCATTACTGATCCAGGGATGACACTTGAGCACAGAGACTTGGCCATCTGGGGTCGGGTCGCTACAGTCCAAGTCTCCTGGATCACGTTCCGTGAGAAAATCACGTTCCCGAAGGTTTCATTCCGTTTGGACTCCGTTTGATATTCCGTTTCTTCGAAACACTGAAATAGGCAAAAAACAACAATTCTGGGCTGGGCCTCCGGTTAATAGGTTAGTCCCAAAAATAATATAAAAGTGGAAAATAAAGCTCAATATAGTCCAAAACAGTAGATAATATAGCATGGAGCAATCAAAAATTATAGATACGTTGGAGACGTATCAGTTTACTTCCCGTGCCACATACCTATTTGCTTTTCGGAGTCTGAAACGTTCTGGAAAGTGTCTCTTATGTATTCCTCCGGGGTTATGGTTTCAATAATATTGGTTTCAACATTTATGGGATTACCTGAGATGTAATGTTTAATTCTTTGACCGTTTACCACCTTCGGATTTGTACCTTTAATGTTGTTGATCTTTATGGCACCGAAACAACAGACCTCCTCGATAACGTAGGGGCCTTCCCATTTAGAGAGAAGTTTTCCTGCAAAAAATCTTAAACGAGAGTTGTATAGCATTACATAATCACCTACGTTAAACTCATGCTTCTGTATCCTTTTTTCATGCCATCTTTTAACTTTATCTTTAAACAACTTGTCATTTTCATAAGCTTGGGTTCTCCATTCGTCAAGTGAGCTAATATCAAATAACCTCTTCTCACCAGCAAGTTTGAAATCATAATTGAGCTCTTTAATAGCCCAATATGCCTTATGTTCTAGTTCGAGAGGTAAGTGACATGCTTTTCCATATACCATTTTATACGGAGACATACCCATAGGATTTTTGTATGCAGTTCTATAAGCCCATAATGCATCATCAAGTTTCTTGGACCAATTCTTTCTAGACCTATTAACAGTCTTTTGCAAAATTAATTTGAGCTCTCTATTGCTCAATTCTACTTGACCACTAGACTGTGGGTGATAAGGAGATGCAATTCTATGATTAACATCATATTTAGCAAGCATTTTACGGAAAGCACCATGAATAAAATGTGAACCACCATCAGTCATTAAATATCTAGGGACTCCAAGCCTCGGAAAAATAACTTCCTTAAGCATATTAATAGAAGTGTTATGATCAGCACTACTAGTTGGAATAGCTTCTACCCACTTAGTAACGTACTCCCTCCGTTCTGAATTACTTGTCGCAGAAATGGATGTATCTAGAACTAAAAAATGTCTAGATACATTCATTTCTACGCAAGTAATTCCGAACGGAGGGAGTAATCAACAACAACTAAAATATGTGTATATCCATTAGAGGCAGGAAAGGGTCCCATATAACCAAAGCCCCAAACATCAAATGGTTCAATAACAAGTGAATAATTCATAGGCATTTCCTGACGTCTACTAATATTACCAATTCTTTGACATTCATCACAAGACAAGACAAAATTACGGGCATCCTTGAAGAGAGTAGGCCAATAAAAACCGGATTGCAATACCTTATGTGCAGTTCTATCTCCCGCATGGTGTCCTCCATAAGCTTCGGAATGACACTTACGTAGGATCTGTTCCTGTTCATGCTTAGGTACACAACGTCTAATAACACCATCTAATCCTTCTTTATAAAGATGTGGGTCATCCCAAAAGTAATGCCTTAAATCATAGAAAAACTTTTTGTTTTGTTGGTATGTGAAGCTAGGTGGTATAATTTTAGCAACAATATAATTAGCATAATCAGCATACCAAGGAGTACTACGAGAAGTACTTATAAAATTTAATTGTTCATTAGGAAAGGTATCATCAATAGGTAGTGGGTCATCAAGAACATTTTCTAGCCTAGACAAGGTGTTTGCAATGGGGTTCTCAGCCCCCTTTCTATCAACGATATGCAAATCAATTTCTTGTAGCAAGAGAACCCATCTAATAAGTCTAGGTTTAGCATCTTTCTTTTCCATAAGATATTTAATAGCAGCATGATCAGTGTGAATAGTTACTTTAGAATCAACAATATAAGGTCTGAACTTATCACAAGCAAATACAACTGCTAAGAGTTCATTTTCAGTGGTAGCATAATTTCTTTGAGCATTGTCTAGAGTCTTACTAGCATAATGAATAACATTAATTTCTTATCAACTCTTTGCCCTAGAACAGCACCTACAGCATAATCACTGGCATCACACATAATTTCAAAGGGTAAATTCCAATCAGGTGGCTGAACAATAGGTGCAGAGACTAATGCTTTCTTAAGTATTTCAAATGCTTCTACACAATCATCATCAAAGACAAATGGTATATCTTTTTGCAATAAATTAGTCAGAGGCCGAGAAATTTTTGAGAAGTCCTTAATGAACCTCCTATAAAATCCGGCGTGACCAAGGAAACTTATTATACCTTTGATGTCCTTGGGACATGGCATCTTTTCAATAGCATCAACCTTGGCTTTACCAACTTCAATACCTCTTTCAGAAACTTTGTGCCCCAAGACAATACCTTCATTAACCATAAAGTGGCACTTTTCCCAATTCAAGACAAGATTAGTTTCTTCACATCTCTGCAAAACTCGATCAAGATTGCTCAAGCAATCATCAAAAGAGGAACCATAGACGGAAAAGTCATCCATGAAAACCTCACAAATCTTTTCACAAAAGTCAGAGAATATAGCCATCATGCATCTTTGAAAGGTAGCAAGTGCATTACATAAACCAAAAGGCATACGTCTATAAGCAAAAGTACCAAAAGGGCATGTAAAAGTAGTCTTTGATTGATCTTTAGCCGACACGGGTATTTGAGAGAACCCAGAATAACCATCTAGGAAGCAATAATGCGTATGTTTGCATAATCTTTCTAGCATTTGATCAATAAAAGGTAAGGGGTAATGATCTTTCTTAGTAGCCTTATCTAATTTGCGGAAATCAATTACCATCCTATAACCTGTGATAATTCTTTGTGGGATCAATTCATCTTTATCATTAGGAACAACAGTAATACCTCCCTTCTTAGGGACACAATGGACAGGACTTACCCAGTTACTATCAGCAACGGGATAAATTATACCTGCCTCCAGAAGCTTTAATATTTCTTTTCTTACCACTTCTTTCATTTTAGGATTCAAACGTCATTGAGGATCACGAACTGGTTTGACATCTGCTTCCAAATTTATTTTATGTTGACATAGAGTGGGACTAATGCCCTTAAGATCATCAAGAGTATATCCAATAGCGGCACGATGCGTCTTCAGAGTTTTCAATAATCTTTCTTCTTCATGCTCTGAAAGGTTAGCACTAATAATAACATGATATATCTTCTTTTCATCAAGATAAGCATACTTAAGATTATCAGGCAACGGTTTAAGCTCAAACACGGCATCACCCTTGGGTGGAGGAGGATCCCCTAAAATTTCAACATGGAAATTGTGTTGCAGAATAGGTTCCTGTTTAAAGAATACTTCATCTATTTCCCTTCTTTCATTCATGAACATATCATTTTCATGGTCTAGCAAATAGTGTTCTAAAGGATCACTAGGAGGTACGGCAATAGAAGCAAGACCAATAATTTCATCCTTACTAGGCAATTCTTCCTCACGATGTTGTTTACAAAATTTAGAGAAATTAAACTCATGAATCATATCATCCAAGCCAATAGTAATAACATTCTTTTCACAATCTATCCTAGCATTAACAGTGTTCAAGAAGGGACAAAAGCTATCTTGTGGGGAACTGAGAACAAGAAAATCAGCGGGATATTTGGTTTTCCCACACAAGACTTCAACATCTCTAACAATTCCCACTGGTGAAATAGTATCTCTATTGGCAAGCTTAATTGTGACATCAATTTCTTCTAACTCAGCAGGTGCAATTTCATGCTTGATTTCTTTATACAAGTCATAAGGTATAACACTAGCACTAGAACCCATATCTCATAAGCCATGATAACAATGATCTCCTATTTTAGCAGAAATAACAGGCACGCCTACTACAGGTCTATGTTTATCTTTAGCACAAGGTTTAGCAATTCTAGAAGTTTCACCGTTGAACTGAATAACATGCCCATCAATATTTTCAGACAAGAGATCTTTAACAATAGCAATATTAGGTTCTACTTTAACTTGCTCAGGAGGTGTATAAGTTCTAATATTGCTTTTACGGACAATAGTTGAAGCTTTAGCATGATCCTTTATTCTAACAGGGAAAGGTGGTTTCTCAACATAAGAAGTAGGAACAATAGGATCATTATAAGTGATAGTCTTTTCTTCAACTTTAATAGGTGCAGCTACTTTTACTTCTATGGGAGGATGATATTTAAACCACTTCCCTTTAGGGAGATCAACATAAGTAGCAAAAGATTCACAGAAAGAAGCTACTATCTCAGAGTCAAGTCCATATTTAGTGCTAAACTTATGGAAAATATCGGTATCCATAAAAGATTTAACACAATCAAACTTAGGTGTCATACCTGACTCCTTACCTTCGACGAGGTCGCAATCTTCAGAGTTGCATTTAATTCTATCCAATAAGTTCCATTTGAATTCAATAGTCTTCATCATAAAAGAGCCAGCACAAGAAGTATCAAGCATGGTGCGATTATTTTCAGAAAGCCAAGCATAAAGATTTTGAATAATTGTTTCCCTTCGAAACCCATGATTGGGGCATGAATATAACATTGATTTAAGCCTCCCCCAAGCTTGAGCGATGCTTTCTCCTTCGCGAGGCCATAAATTATATATATAATTGCGATCACGATGAACAAGATGCATAGGATAATACTTTTGATGAAATTCCAATTTCAATCTTTTATAGTTCCATGATCTCGTATCATCACATAGTCTATACCATGTCAATGCGTCTCCCTTCAAAGATAAAGGGAAGACCTTCTTCTTAGCAACATCATCGGGTATACCTGTAAGCTTAAACAATCCACAAACTTCATCCACATATATTAGGTGCTCATCAGGATGTTTTGTTCCATCTCCTATAAAAGGATTAGCTAGCAGTTTTTCCATCATACCCGAAGGAAATTCAAAAGGAGTTTCATTTTCAATAGGTTCAGTAGGTTGAGGAGCAACTCTTTGCTCTACTGGACGGGGTTAAGATACCCCGAACAAGCCCCTCAGAGAATTACTTTCCATAGTAACAAGTGACAGTAAATTTCAGCACACTATATAAAATTTTCCTTACCAAATTACACCTACCAAAGGCGCTACACTCCCCGGCAACGGCGCCAGAAAAGAGTCTTGATGACCCACAAGTATAGGGGATCTATCGTAGTCCTTTCGATAAGTAAGAGTGTCGAACCCAACGAGGAGCAGAAGGAAATGATAAGCGATTTTCAGCAAGGTATTCTCTGCAAGTACTGAAATAAGTGGTAACAGATAGTTTTGTGATAAGGTAAACTGTAACTAGCAACAAGTAACAAAAGTAAACAAGGTGCAGCAAGGTGGCCCAATCCTTTTTGTACCAAAGGACAAGCCGGAACAAACTCTTATATAAGGAAAAGCGCTCCCGAGGACACATGGGAATATAGTCAAACTAGTTTTCATCACGTTCATATGATTCGCGTTCGGTACTTTGATAATTTGATATGTGGGTGGACCGGTGCTTGGGTGCTGTTCTTACTTGAACAAGCATCCCACTTATGATTAACCTCTATTGCAAGGATCCGCAACTACAACAAAAGTATTAAGGTAAACCTAACCATAGCATGAAACACGTGGATCCAAATCAGCCCCTTACGAAGCAACGCATAAACTAGGGTTTAAGCTTCTGTCACTCTAGCAACCCATCATCTACTTATTACTTCCCAATGCCTTCCTCTAGGCCCAAATAATGGTGAAGTGTTATGTAGTCGACGTTCACATAACACCACTAGAGGCTAGACAACATACATCTCATCAAAATATCGAACGAATACCAAATTCACATGACTACTAATAGCAAGACTTCTCCCTTTTCCTCAGGAACAAATGTAACTACTCACAAAGCATATTCATGTTCATAATCAGAGGGGTAATAATATGCATATAGGATCTGAACATATGATCTTCCACCAAATAAACCAACTAGCATCAACTACAAGGAGTAATCAACACTACTAGCAACCTACTAGCACCAATCCCGGACTTGGAGACAAGAATTGGATACAAGAGATGAACTAGGGTTTGGAGATGAGATGGTGCTGGTGAAGATGTTGATGGAGATTGCCCTCTCCCGATGAGAGGAGCGTTGGTGATGATTTCCCCCTCTCGGAGGGAAGTGTCCCCGGCAGAACATCTCTGCCGGAGCTCTAGATTGGTTCCGCCTCGTGGCGGCGGAGTCTCGTCCCGAAAGGTTCCTTCCTATTTTTTTCTCATCGAAAGACTTCATATAGGAGAAGATGGGCGCCGGAGAGCCACCAGGGGGCCCACGAGGTAGGTGGCGCGCCCTACCGGGGGGGGGGGGGTGGGGCGCCCCCACCCTCGTGAACAGGGTTTGGGCCCCCTGGCCTTCATCTTTGGCGAGGATTTTTCTTTATTTATTTTAAGATGTTCCGTGGAGTTTTAGGACTTTTGGAGTTGCACAGAATAGGTCTCTAATATTTGCTCCTTTTCCAGCCCAGAATTCCAGCTGCCGGCATTCTCTCTCCTTATGTAAACCTTGTAAAATAAGAGAGAATAGCCATAATTATTGTGACATAACGTGAAATAACAGCCCATAATGCAATAAATATTGATATAAAAGCATGATGCAAAATGGACGTATCAAACTACAACGCCAATAATGAAGAAGGCTAAGAAGAAGGACAAGAGGATGAAGAAGATGTTCCACCCCGAACCAAGCAAAAGCTCTCACGAGTTCGAGCAAGAGTCACCAGAGACCATCCCGTCGAACAAATCTACAATGATATCCAAACCGGGAGAATCACTCGCTCTAAAACTCGTTTGGCTAACTTTTGTGAACATTATTCATTCATCTCTAGCATTGAACATATGGAGGTTGAAGAAGCATTGGAAGATCCGGATTGGATAAATGCCATGCACAAAGAGCTACACAACTTTGAGAGAAATCAAGTGTGGACATTGGTCGAGAAGCCCGACAACAACCACAACATCATTGGTACCAAATGAGTGTTTTGCAACAAGCAAGACGAAGATGGTCAAGTCGTTCGCAAAAAAGCATGTCTCGTCACCCAAGGCTACACTCAAGTCGAAGGTATGGACTACGGTGAGACATATTCCCCCATTGCTAGACTTGAGTCCATCCGCATCTTACTTGCCTATGCTAATCACCATGATATTACCTTGTACCAAATGGACATTAAAAGTGCCTTTCTAAATAGTGAAATTGAGGAGGAAGTTTATGTTAAACAACCTCCTGGCTTTGTCAATCCTAAGAAACCCAATTATGTTTACAAACTTCACAAAGCTCTTTATGGTCTTAAACAAGCTCCTAGAGCGTGGTATAAATGCTTGACCAAGTTCCTTATTGAGAAAGGCTTTGAGATTGGAAAAATAGATTCTACTCTTTTTACTAAAAGGGTTAATGGTGAATTATTTGTGTGCCAAATTTATGTTGATGATATCATATTTGGTTCGACTAACCCTCGTTTTAGTGAAAAGTTTGTAAAGCAAATGCCAAAGAAGTTTGAGATGTCTATGATGAGTGAACTCAAGTTCTTTCTTGGTTTGAAAATCAAGCAAACTAAGGAAGACACCTTTGTTTCTCAAACAAAGTACACCAATGACTTATTCAAGAAGTTCAACATGCAAGAAAGCAAAGGTATGAAAACACCCATGCCTACTAGTGGACATCTTGACTTGACCAAGGATGGCAAATCGGTTGACCAAAAGGTTTACCGTTCTATGATTGGTTCATTGTTATATCTATGTGCTTCCCGTCCCGATATTATGCTAAGTGTGTGCATGTGTGCACGATACCAAGCGGCCCCCAAAGAATGTCATCTTAAGGCTGTGAAAAGGATAGTGAGATACTTAATACATACACCAAATTTTGGCATTTGGTATCCTAAGAGGTCTTCTTTTGATCTTGTTGGCTACTCCGATTCGGACTATGCCAGAGACAAAGTTGATAGAAAGTCCACTTCGAGTACTTGTCAATTTCTTGGTAGATCTCTTGTGTCTTGGTCCTCCAAGAAACAAAACTCGGTATCCTTATCCACTGCCGAAGCGGAATACATTGCCGCCGGTTCATGTTGTTCTTAATTACTTTGGATGACCCAAACTCTTAAAGATTATGGGTTCAATGTGAAACATGTTCCATTGCTTTGTGACAATGAGAGTGCTATTAAGATTGCTCACAATCCCTTGCAACATTATCGAACTAAGCATATTGAAGTTCGTCATCATTTCATTCGAGATCATGTTGCTAAAGGGGACAATGATCTTAAGCATGTTCGTACCGATAAGCAATTGGCGGATATATTCACCAAACCGCTTGATGGGAAAGTCTTTTGCCGTTTGAGAGGTGAATTGAACATCATTGATGCTTCAAACTTGCAGTAGGAGCTCCATTTGGATACATGCAAGGCATGAGCCTTTGACTAATCCTTGATATTTCTTTCATGATGCTATCATATGTCTTGGATATACTTGCACCCTTGTAGGTACTTGGATGAATCTAAATCTATGAGATTGCAACTCACTCACATCTTGAGCAATCTCTACATCACCAAGTCTCTACAACATGGTGGTTGAAGACAAGGAAGCACGAAATTCGCACATATCCTTTGAAAAATTCTATACCAAGTTTCATGATTGTCATTTTGGATACACAAGTGCTCTTCCTTGCAAAACTAACACATGTAGGTAGATGAACTCAACTCCAAGTGGTGCTCCCAATCATTGATGTGCTACATCAACCTCGAGCACTTCACACAAGTTCAACTACATGATCAAGTTCGACACCACCACCAAAGGTATGATATTCCATCTTATAGAAGCTTTACCCCAAGATATGGGTCAAAGCAGCTCAACAAGATGTGAATACATCAAATGCTTGAACGAAAAAATGGTAACCTCATTTTGAGCTTAAACGATGAGTATGACTTATGATGCAAGTGTTCTCACTTGACTCCTTAGTCAATATACTCTAACATAGGTGACTTTGTCACCGCCCAATTCTAGATGAAGTTCTCTAGTGTTTCTCTGAGTTTTTGCGTTTGTCCTTTGCATATTTATTCCCTTTCTTCTATCAAAAAAACTTCATGTAGATTTTCTTTTATCTGTTTTGTTCTGCATTTTCCGCATCCAATTCATTGCAAAGCCTCAAGTTAATTCCTTGCAAATCTTTGTGAGATCTTATTTTTCTAGTGAGATGAGGTGACAATTGTTCCTTTTTTGTATTGAACTCGGTCACACCGGTTTGCTACCTTCGGTCCAACCGACCCATTTCGGTGCAACCGAAGAACACAACTCGGTGTCACCGATTTCACTGCATAGAAGACAATTTGCCACTAGTTCCTGCACTTTTGTTCCAGCTCCACTCAATGATTCTTGTCCTCTACCAGCATCACATTTTACATGCTACTTTGCTCTGTGACTCAAGGACCACACCTAGTTTGACTCACACTCCAGAAGATCTCTTCTTGGAAATTGATATCAAAGGGGGAGAGAGAGATCACATCAAAGCTTAAATCCTTAAAAGGGGAGAGAATACTTCAAACAGGGGGAGAGAGAGGCAATCTCATCAAATGCCCCAGATGCTTGGTGTTCAAGAGGAGAGAAGTCACATGTCTTTAAGAGGGGAAAGACATGATTATGTTTTGATCTGTTTTGCTCTGATGTTGTTTCCCTATCTTCTCCCAGCATCCCATAAAAGATTCAGGAGGAGAAAGACATCTAAGGGAAGGAAATCTTTGAATTTATTGTATATTTTTTTTACCTTTTTGGGACATGTCTATATCCAACAGAGTATTCAGTACTCATATTCTACACGTCATCCCATTCTTGGTACTCTTGTGGTTTAATGTTCTTGCTCGCTTAGTAGATGTTTCTGTGTTATCTAACCTTGTTTACTCAGGTTCATCTCTTTCAAAGCCAGCTCAAGACCACAAGGTAAGTATATGCATCACACTCATGTGCATGAGGATTTCCTGCTGATGTACATACTGTTTGCAAGAAGGACTCATGAGCATGAAGGTACATTTCCTATACTCACACCATTTGCTCTGATGCATATAGCCAAGATACATGTAACACATTGACTGCTCTGTCATGATTATGCATTCACATGCTCTTACATTCCATATTGACATGATTGCATACATGTAGGGGGAGCCTATGCATGTTACATGTCCTTCCAAATCTTTACTTATTATTCTTCATATCTTTATCTAAATCTTTAATATATGTTGTCATCAATTACCAAAAAGGGGGAGATTGAAAGCACAAGTGCTCCCTGGGTGGTTTTGGTAATTAATGTCAACATATCTCTTGTTGGACTAATGTTTTCATCTAGTATATTTCAGACAAGTTCAACAGATGGAGTGGCATGTACAAGAGGATGTGGAACCCCTTCAAGATGTTAAGGACGAAGGATTGGCTCAAGCTCAAAGCTCAAGACTCTACATTTTACTTTTAGTGATCCAAGATCACATTGAGTCCATAGGAAAAGCCAATACTATTAAAAAGGGATGAGGTGTTGCTTAATGTCTTGCTTGCTCAAAGTGCTTAGTGATATGCTCCAAAACCCTCAACCACTTTCTCACATCCACATATGTTCCAAACCAAAAGTCAAACTCGGCCCTACCGAAACTTTATGTCTGGCGCCACCGAGTTCTGTTGACATAGCCACTGCCAAACCCTGTGAGGGCATATTTATCCCTAAGGTGTTTTGGTGATTGATGACAATGCTTTTGCAGACTAATCGTGTGCCTTGAGTTTCTCAGACGTTTCATCACTAGGCACAAGACGGTTTGGTGCCCCTCGAAGACTATTGAAGACAACATTTTTCTACGTTTCTTTTTGGTGGATTTGAGTTGTAGGGAAGCCGTACTATTAAGAGGGGGTCCGCGTCGGAAAGGTTCGCGTGGAATCATCACGTACACGTTTTCTTCCTTGTCTCCACCTTTCCCCTGCACTTTGGAGCATCCTCCGTTTATCCTCTATGCAATTGTCCTGGCTGCTGATATTGGGCTTGCGGTAGTACTGCTCCCTGGAGCGGTAGTACCGCAGGCACTTGCGGTAGTACCGTACCTCGGCGCGGTAGTGCCGCAGGAGCCCACGGTAGTACTGCTCCTCTGGAGCCATAGTACCGTGGCCCCCAGGCCAAGTGCCGCTGCATCGCGGTAGTAGGGGCGGATGTAATTTTTTACATCCGGGCCTCCGCGGTAGTACCGCACTTCGTGCGCGGTAGTACCGCGTGCGGCCTGGTTCAGCTGCCATGCGGTAGTACCGCTCCTCAACGGTAGTACTGTGTCGGATTTTTGCAACGTTTGTTTTCCAGCGGAAGTAGGCACGGATGTATTTTTATTCATCCGCGCCCTTCCCAGGCTAGGACTTTCATGCCTTGCGGTAGTACCGCAAGGGGGAGCGGTAGTACCGCGCTTGCGGAAGTATCGTTCTCCGCCTCCGTGCTTCGGGCTTGTTCTAGTTCCTGTCGTTGCTGCGGTAGTACCGCGGTCCCTCACGGTAGTACCGCATGGCCTTGCGGTAGTACCGCTTGTCAGGGGCGGTAGTACCGCAAGTCGCGGGCTGGTTAGGTGGATAACGGTTGGATTTTGTCCACAGCTATAAAAGGGGTGTCTTCTACCTCTAGTTGACTACCTCTTCCACCCCTAAGCTCCATTGTAGCTCTAAGCTCCATTTTCGCCCGATCTCACTCCCTAGCCAATCGAACTTGTTGATTTGCTCGGGAGTGGTTGAGAAGGCCCCGATCTACACTTCCACCAAGATAAATTTGATTCCCCACTAATCCCTTGCGGATCTTGTTACTCTTGGGTGTTTGAGCACCCTAGACGGTTGAGGTCACCGCGGAGCCATAGTCCATTTTGGTGAAGCTTCGTGGTGTCGTTGGGAGCCTCCAATTAAGTTGTGGAGATTGCCCCAACCTTGTTTGTAAAGGTTCGGTCGCCACCTCCAAGGGCACCAATAGTGGAATCATGGCATCTCGCATTGTGTGAGGGCGTGAGGAGAATACGGTGGACCTAGTGGCTTCTTGGGGAGCATTGTGCCTCCACACCGCTCCAACGGAGACGTACTTCCCCTCAAAGGGAAGGAACTTCGGTAACACATCCTCGTCTTCACCGGCTCCACTCTTGGTTATCTCGCGCCTTTACTTGTGCAAGCTTATTTGTGCTATATCTCTTGCTTGCGTGCGTACTTATTGTTGTTGTATCATATAGGTTGCTCACCTAGTTGCATATCTAGACAACCTACTTTGATGCAAAGCTTAAATTGGTAAAGAAGAGCTAAAAATTGTTAGTTGCCTATTCACCCCCCTCTAGTCAACTATATCGATCCTTTCAGTTGGTATCAGAGCCTCATCTCTTTATTAAGGACTTTACCGTCCGAAGAGTATGGTTGATGTCGTAGACGATGTAGAGGAGCACTCCGGTGCAAATCCGATATCGTCTACGGGATATGGGGGTACCTCGATCTCACGTGAGGAATTCAATGTAGTGTTGGACACATTGAAAACCTCCATGACGACCGAGGTCGAGAGCATGTTTAATAAATTTCTAGAAGGGCTTAAACTTTCCACCGCACCTTTGAAAGTGTGTGATCCCACTAACAAGGTGACGGATGCTACCTCCGATAAGGGGGAAGCTACTAGCGAGAAAGGTCCTTCTTCTAGTGGTAAAAATGGCACCGACATCTTTGCCCATGTGGAACCTCCACTTGTCTATGGTGGACCGATTCCTTCCACTCATTTGAATCATGCTGGCCCGGCCCCTAAGATTGAGAAGAATGTAGATTTTCATTCTTGTGTCAGTGTCAAAACCGGCGGATCTCGGGTAGGGGGTCCCGAACTGTGCGTCTAGGCGGATGGTAACAGGAGACAAGGGACACAATTTTTTACCCAGGTTCGGGCCCTCTTGATGGAGGTAAAACCCTACGTCCTGCTTGATTAATATTGATAATATGGGTAGTACAAGAGTAGATCTACCACGAGATCAAGGAGGCTAAACCCTAGAAGCTAGCCTATGGTATGATTGTTGTATGATGAGGTTCTGTCCTACGGACTAAAACCCTCCGGTTTATATAGACACCGGAGAGGGTTAGGGTTACACAAAGTCGGTTACAATGGTAGGAGATCTTGAATATCCGCATCGCCAAGCTTGCCTTCCACGCCAAGGAAAGTCCCTTCCGGACACGGGACGAAGTCTTCAATCTTGTATCTTCATAGTCCTGGAGTCCGACTAAAGGTATAGTCCGGCTACCCGAACACCCCCTAATCCAGGACTCCCGCAGTAGCCCTTGAACCAGGCTTCAATGACGATGAGTCCGGCGCGCAGATTGTCTTCGGCATTGCAAGGCGGGTTCCTCCTCCAAATTCTTCATAAAAGTTTGTTAACACCAAGAATAGTGTCCGGCTCTGCAAAATAAGTTTCCACGTATTGCCATAGAGAGAATAACATTAACACAAATCTAATCTGCTGACGTATTCCGCATCGTGACATCACACTGCGGCCAAGTCCTTTATTCGAATCGTTTTTACTTCCACACCTCAGCGTGTTTCGTGAGGCGGTTTCCTTGGCACGTCTTGTCAAAGCAGAGATCGTGTCCCCCATTTACGGGATTCTCATCAATACGGACGTGGGTAACCCAACCGCGCCATTTATCACGGTGCTTGGGAGGCAAGCGAGTTTTACTAGGCTGGTGGGGACGCATAGTCGCATCCGCCCATATAAGGGGATAAGGATCCACCTTTTTACCTACGCCTTCTTCCTCCTTTGCCTATCCATCTTCTGCGCACCCGAGCTCCAGCGCCCAAGCCCACACTTCCCACCTCAACCTTCTCCAGCAATGTCCGGAGCGGGAGGCAAGTGGATGGTCTCCTCCGTCACGGAGGGCCATGTCAAAAAGCTAAGGAAGGCCGGATACTTGTCTAAAGACATAGTGCACCGGCTTCCCAAGGAGGGGCAGCTCCTCCCCACCCCAAGGCCCCATGAGAGGGTAGTATTCCTTCCCCACTTCCTCCGCGGACTGGGTTTTCCTCTCCACCCATTTGTCTGCAGGCTCATGTTCTACTATGGCCTGGATTTCCACGATCTGGCCCCGAACTTCATCCTCAACATCTCGGTGTTTATCGTCGTGTGCGAGGCTTTCCTCTGCATCCGCCCCCATTTCGGCCTCTGGCTCAAGACCTTCAACGTCAAGCCAAAGGTGGTGCGTGGCAACCAGGCGGAGTGCGGAGGTGCCATGGCGGGCAAGATGGCCAACGTCCTATGGCTCGAGGGCTCCTTTGTGGAGACCCTGAAGGGGTTGCAATCCGAGTGGTTTTACATCACCGAGCCGCGCGATCCGGAATGGATCGCGGGCCCTGAGTTCCGATCCGGACCCCCCACGCGGCTCACGTCCTGGAAAGAGACGGGCCTGTTGTGGGGTGACGAAAGAGAGGTGACTGGACTGCAGACATGCATCCAGTCCCTGGTGAACAAGCAGCTCAAGCTTGTTAATGTAGTCCAGGTTATGCTCGTCCGCCGGATCCTCCTGTGTCAACAACGGGACTTTAATCTGTGGGAGTTTGACCCGGCGCAGCACCAAACCCTTAACAGGCTCTTCGACACGACGTACGAAGACGTCTGGAGGGTGCTAACCAAAGGCGCCGAGGCTCCCGCATCCGCTTCCGAGGACCGCGGATACAGCTCGCAGCGTCACGCTAGCGAGGTAAGCTACTTTCACCTTTTACAGGATGTTAAGTTTTTTCATAGTTTGACTCTATGCGGGATCTAAACTCCCTCACCTTTGACAGGCTTGGCAGGTGAAGTCCGGACCGATTAACTGTCCGGCTCCCTTGCCCGAAGACCCAGCCCATGCTCTCCTAGTGAAGCTGCTGGTTCCGGCACCTTATGTGGTGCCGGAGGAGAAGGCCAAGAAGAAGAAGGCCACGGGGACTCGAAAGAGTGCCCGGCATATGGTGGTGTCGGATTCGTCATCCGGCGGATCCAAGACACTCTCCTCCCGTGAAGACGAGGAGGAGGAAGAAGAAGCCTCTCCCCCTCCAGCGGATGGAGGAAAGAAGAGGAAGGCTGCCCCAGTAGGGGAGGCCGAAGGGTCCAAGAAGAGGAAGACCCCTCCGCCGGACTACTCCCCCGACGCCGAAGAGGATGAAGAGGAGTGGCCAGACAGGGCCAAGCGTCCGTCGAAATCGTAAGTATTCGGATACCAGAGTAACTCATGATATTCCTTAGTTGCACAGCTTTCCCTAATGTCGAATCTAATCATGCAGCCCGCCCAAGGACGGGCTCGACCAGTCGTCGAGTGGCTCCCTGGATTCATCGGACGTGAATTCAGTTCCGCCCGCTTTCTCCCCCCGCACTGCGGACGACGCCGAAGTGGCATCGCGACAAGCTCCAGGGCAAGAGGAGGTGGTCCTGGAGGAGCCGTGAGGCAACCTCCCGGACTCCAGGAGTAAAGGGAACAAGACCCCCAGGGCTCCAAGTCCGGCTTTGAGCCGGACACCGCGCCAGAATCATCAACGGTTCCGGACCGCGGCAGGCGAACTCCTGCCAAGAGGAGCAAGCCTATTGAGCCGGCGTCCTCCGTCCAACTGGAGGCGCCGGACAATCTGCTGGAGGTGCTTAAGGGCACCTCCATCAACGAGGAGCACCGTACTATCATGAGTACGGTGGTCCAGAAGGTTCGGTCCGCCAAAAGCGGACTGACTGAAGCTGGTGCTAGCCTTCTAACAGGCTTCGAGGTAAGTAAAAATATGTAAAATATTACCGCATAGACAGTAGCCCCTGATGCTCTGTTTGGCATTCGGAAAGAAAAGCCGAATAGAGGATCTATTAAATTTCGCACGAGTCTAAAAAAAGAGTCAATATGCGTATGCAGGCTTCGCTGCTAGCCACTGCCGCACTGACTGCGGAGATGGGTGCCCTGAAGCAGGGCCTCGAGCGGACCGAGCAAGAGCTCGGCCTTGCCAAACGGCAGCTCGGGGAGAAAGAAGGTAAGAGATACCTTATAGGAAAAAAATATAAAAAAGATGCAATTGCAAAAAATGACAGGAGTATGCTGCTTATTGTAGGGGCCACAACTGAGGTGGCGACCCTCAAGCAGGCGCTGTCTGAGGCCGAGAAGAAAGCGGCCACGGAGTGCACTGAGCGGGAGAAATTTGAGGCGCAGGTCGGTGAGGTGTAGCAAGAGCTTCAGGCTCTCATGAAAAAACATGAGAGTTTGGAGCTGGACTCGAAGACGCGAGCGTCCGAGCTTGCTGCGGCCCTTGAAACTGCCAAGTCTGCCAAGGCCGAAGCCCAGAAGGCCCTCCAGGAATTGGATGCGGTGAAAAAGATAGCGGCGGGTAAGGCATTCTCTATGCAAAGCAGACATATAAAAGTAAACTACTTGTTACTTACCCGAATCCAGAGCTCTCCAGGGGCATTCGCAGATCTTCCCCGCAGCGTATCCGATGCCGCCGCATTCTACCGAGCCGAAGAGGACAGCTCGACGGAGAAGGTGTTCTGGTCTTAGTACGCTGAGGCCGGACACCCTCTGCCCTTGAGCGACCAACTGAAGCAGCTGGTCGAGCTCCACAAGGCGGCCGAACAGGCCATGAAGGGCTTCATAGTTCGGCTATGGCCTGGAGAGGCCCTGCCTGGGAGCTACTTCGGACTGATGCGGCGGCTGGTGGAGGCCTGTCGAAGGCTCGAGGTCATCAAGCGCTCCGTCTGCATCGAAGGTGCCCGTAGGGCCCTTGCCCGTGCAAAGGTGCACTGGGGTAAGCTGGACGGTGAGAAGCTTATGAGGGACGGGCCACCGCCGGGGAAGGAGCATCGCAAGCCCGAGAACTATTACAAGGATGTTCTGGTGGGTGCCCGCCTTATGGCGGATGAATGTACCAAGGATGTAATTTTTGAATGAACTCGCTTGTGTTATCCTGTGCGCTGAAAACTTGTTCATATGCGCTTAAGCAATGCTTGTTGAATTTAAAATATTACTTTCTATGCGGCCGTTTATCAAAAATTGAGAGATGGCCAGTCGTCGGCTTCTGCCCCCATGCCACTAGTGCTGGGGTGTTCGGGAGAAACCTGAGCGCTCTTTTTCCCATGATTGGGTCCTTCAAGGGAGGCGCTCAGCACAACGAACAAGGCAATCGGACTATAATGCTTGAACACTCTCACTTAGCCATAGAACTCTATAATTTTAAATTTCGGCGAAGCCCCTAGTATTCGGAAGACCGAGTTCGGGGCGCTATCCACGCCTTGGCCGGACAAAGCCGGCTCCTCGCTCGAAGCGGCATAAGTCTTTAGGGACTCGAAAAACCTCTCGAACAGCGACCGGTCTCTCGCCTCATCATGACAGTCAGTTTTAGCTTTCTCTACTGAGGTGCTCAGCCCAGCTCAACTGGGGCACAATTGCAGTAGTTCTCCTAGTGCTACCTTAGCCGATATAGCGGAACGTAAGGCACCAAAACATAGGAGCCGGGCAAACC
This sequence comes from Aegilops umbellulata, assembly GCA_032464435.1. Classification (NCBI taxonomy): domain Eukaryota; kingdom Viridiplantae; phylum Streptophyta; class Magnoliopsida; order Poales; family Poaceae; genus Aegilops; species Aegilops umbellulata. Next base: position 478,518,167 of record CP136055.1, read on the forward strand.
CAACTATTGACCCAAATCATGATTCGGAGCCGATGCATATAGTGCTATAAGTTCGGGGTGCCGCACTTGTGAAAGTGTTTCGGACTTCTCACACCATATTGAGGGGTACTGAAGCCCCTGGCGTATTTGCCGTACCACAGTGTACGGGTGCAACATGTCATTTAATAAACATATATATAAAAAGAGGATAATGCAAAAAATAGACAAAAAGCTATGCATTGTTTATAGAAAGGCTGCTATGAAAGCAGAACGATACAAATAGTGCGATAAGCAAAAGAAATTGGACTATTTAACATGTCCTGGCCAGGGGCAGGCCGCGGAATTATATTCAAAAACAGGTATACTTCTCGCAATAGAGACCACCTGGGAGTTCCATAATGTGGCGTGGCTTGTCTGCTTTCCTGGATCTTGCATCATTTGTGCGGCAGTTGAATTACCGAACAGGTCGTCCGAAGTATGGAGTCCTGAAAGTAAGAGAAAATTTAAAAAACAATCCGGCAGCCCCTGGTGCGGTTTAAGCCATATTTCGGGCGTGCCGTGATAGTGCCCCTCCCCCTGTGCCCATGGTATTTCAAGAGCGTAGTTATGTACGCGAAGCACTGGTTTCGCTATATCGCGAGGGCTAGGGTTGGGGCCGCATTGCTACGCTAGCTCAGAACGTGCCAGGCGGTCTTGTTGTAGGTCACTCCGGGCGCGCTTGACAGTGTCTGGCTTTTTGAAGGCCGAACTGGAGAACTGCCTAGAGAGGCTGCTTTGTACTTCTGCTGCGAGCGCTGCCGTGTGCTCCTCCGTTCGGAGGGAGCGTTCAGTGTTCCCATTGACCGTGATTACTCCTCTAGGGCCTGGCATCTTGAGCTTGAGGTATGCATAGTGCGGTACCGCGTTGAATTTTGTGAATGTGGTTTGCCGAGCAGTGCGTGATAGCCACCGCGGAACGGGACTATGTCAAAGATTAATTCCTCGCTTCGGAAGTTATCCGGAGATCCGAAGACCACTTCCAGTGTAACTGAGCCTGTACAGTTGGCTTCTACACCTGGTATGATGCCTTTAAAGGTCATTTTGGTGGGCTTAATCCTCGAGGGATCTATGCCCATTTTTTGCACTGTATCCTGGTAAAGCAGGTTCAGGCTGCTGCCGCCGTCCATGAGGACTCTCGTGACATGAAATCCGTCAATAATTGGGTCTAGGACCAATGCGGCAAAGCCGCCGTGATGGATGCTAGTGGGGTGGTCCCTTCGATCAAAGGTGATCGAGCAGGAGGACCATGGGTTGAACTTTGGGGCGACTGGCTCCATCGCGTATACGTCCCATAGCGCACGCTTCCGCTCCCTTTTGGGAATGTGGGTTGCGTATATCATGTTCACCGTCCGCACTTGTGGGGGAAAACCCTTCTGTCCACTATTGTTCGGCGGCCTGGGCTCCTCGTCGTCGTCGCGATGCAGCCCCTTGTCTTTGTTTTCGGCTCTTAACTTGCCTGCCTGCTTGAACACCCAACAATCCCTGTTGGTGTGATTGGCTGGCTTTCTCGGGGTGCCATGTATCTGGCACAAGCGGTCGAGTATTCGGTCCAAACTGGACGGGCCCTGAGTATTTATTTTGAATGGATTTTTCCGCTGACCGGATTTGTAGCCTCGGAATCCGGCATTGACTGTCGTATCCTCGATGCTGTCGCTGTTAACACGGTGTTTTTGCTTGTTTCGGCGCGACCTGCCGCTTTTGTCCTTGGTATCCGAATTACCAAGGTTCTTGGTTAAATTGTTGCTGTGAGCTAGCCATCTATCTTCTCCCGCGCAAAAGCGGGTCATGAGTGTCGTGAGGGCTGCCATAGATTTCAGCTTTTCCTGTCCCAGGTGCCGGGCAAGCCACTCGTCACGGATATTATGCTTGAAGGCCGCTAGGGCCTCTGTGTCCGGACAGTCGACTATCTGGTTTTTCTTTGTTAGGAACCGTGTCCAGAATTGCCTGGCCGATTCCTCTGGCTGCTGAATTATGTGGCTTAGGTCATCGGCGTCCGGTGGTCGTACATAAGTACCCTGGAAGTTGTCAAGGAATGCAGCTTCCAGGTCCTCCCAAGAACCGATTGAGTCTGCTGGCAAGCTGTTAAGCCAATGTCGGGCCGGTCCCGTAAGTTTGAGTGGGAGGTATTTGATGGCATGCAGATCATTGCCGCGGGCCATGTGGATATGAAGGAGATAATCCTCGATCCATACCGCAGGATCTGTTGTGCCATCGTATGATTCGATGTTTACAGGTTTGAAGCCCTCAGGGATTTTATGATCCATTACTTCATCTGTGAAGCATAGCGGGTGTGCGGCGCCTCTGTATTGGGCTATATCACGACGCAGCTCAAAGGAGCTTTGTCTGTTGTTTTTGGCCCGGCCGGATTTATTGCATCCGGAGTGACGATCACCGTCACGTGCCGTGGGGCGCCTGCGCGATCCGTAGATCGATCTTGTTTGCCTTGCCTTATCCTCCAGTATGTCGCGCAGGTCGGGCACATTTTCCCATGCCTTAGTATTCCTTGAGCGGCGCCGGGGCATGGCTTGAGTGGAGGGCCGAGAGGCCTCTCTGTCACGGCCACGAGGTGGCCGGTCGGCCATGTCATGCGCTGGTGATGTAGGTGCTTCCTCCTCTAATCGGGGTAGCAGCCTGCGCTTTGGGTAACTCTTGGAGGGGCGTTCGAGTTCATACTCTTCGACCGCAAGGACTTCAGTCCATCTGTCAGCTAGCAAATCCTGATCAGCTCTAAGCTGTTGCTGCTTTTTCTTGAGGCTGCTTGCCGTGGCCATAAGCCTGCGTTTAAAATGCTCTTGTTCGGCGAGATCCTCTGGTACGACGAACTCGTCGTCGTCGAGGCTTGCCTCGTCTTCTGAGGGAGGCATGCAATTATCATCCTCGACCTCTCTGTGTCAGGGTAAATGACCACGGGTAGCCTAGCCGGCTCCCCCTGGCACTTTAGAAAAAATTACGAGCCGATCCGGCCTCCAAGAATCCAAGACGTGGGGCCGCCTTCCCCTGCCGGCTGCCTCTCCGGCCGACTATCGGAAGGCGGCTCGGCCCTAACCCTCATGAAGAAAGCCGCGGGAGGGCCGGCTCCAAGAAGCCGGCTATGAGAAGGCCGACTCCAGGGAGCCGGCTACCACAAAGCGGTCAAGATCGTACCCTCAAAGCCCGCATCCACATGACGGCGATGGGACGGGGCGTGGCTACAGTAAAGCCTAAGACCCCCAAAACCCGGGGCACGCCTGACACAGTGCGCCGTATGGGGTAGCCCTGACCCGTCCGGCGCGGCACTGTTGCCATGTTGATTATGGCGCCATCCACGGCGGGCTGTCAGCGCGGCCCATGGGCAGTGGGCCCCTTCGGCCAGGCCTCCTCCAGCCGGCCCAAGACATGGCCGGCTCCCCAAAGCCGGCTTGACCCCTCCCTCGAAGGAGGCGCTCCATTAAGGAGACAAGACGACGTGAGGCTACAGCGATCGCCCGCCAGGCGGCGGCACTGTAGCCATGCTTACCTCGATAAAGCCCTCATCATCAGGATTGAGGCAACAGTAACCAGCCACCGACAGGGCCCTTGGCAGTGGGGCCTGCCTGTCGACCAAGGAGCCGGCAGCCGGCGGGACGCCGGGACCCACCAGCCGGCGGGCCCCAGCGGCCGGCGCAGAAGCCGGCGAGTGTAGACACTGACGGCTAGGGCCCGCGCCCAGCCGGATTACAATTGTACCCCCGGGGGTAGGCCTATATAAACCCCCCGGGGCACCCATGCAAAGGGTTGATCTCATCCAGGTTTAGACACCGCATAGAGAGAAGAGTAGAGCTAGCCTTGCCCTTCTTCTTCCTCTCGCCAAACAGCTCAAGGAGCATCTTGTAGCTACTTGTTCATCGAGTGATCATGCGGAGACCCTGCAGAGCAGCAGTAGGGGTGTTATATCCACGGAGAGCCCCGAAGCTGGGTAAGATTCGCCGGCGTGCATGTCTTCGCCTTATCCCGCTTCCAGGCACTGGCGACGTCTTACTGGCTCCCACAATGATTAGCCACCCATTGGCATATGTCGCTCCGGAGACCTGTTTTGGACGGGAACCCTCTTCCTCCCCATCGAGCGTAGCCAGCCCGGCACGCCCGATGGCGCTTGGCATGACGCGCTGCAAGGCGTCACCAACGCCTGCGCGGCGAGCAACCTCGCCGATCCCCTTGGCGAGACCCTCATCTCCGACGAGCCCACCTCCGACGCGGGCATCGACCATCTCGTCGGCCTCCTCGGCCAGCTCCACGTCTCCAGCGAGCCTGTTGTGGACCAGGAGTCTGTTGGCTCCACCGATCCGATGCCTGTCAACTCTGACATGGCCTCGCTCAATGCCTTCCCCACCAACGTCGTGATTTACGACGACCCGCTTCCCCAAGCCGATGGCTGCGACGGTGCCGTCACCGAGGTGATGGTCATCAGCCACGGCGGCGCCTCTGGCGAGAACGCCCACGACGCCCCGCAAGCGGTGATCCACGACTTATCCGTCCCCCTCCCGGCCGACGTCGACGCCGAAGCACTGGAGGCTCGCCGCCTCGCCCTCCTCACGGAGGGCCGGAAGTTAGCTTCCATGAGTCGCCTCACCGAGGCCCACCAGCGCGAAGTCGACCGCGCTGCCTTTAGCATGCCACCTCCTGGCGGGCCAAGCCGAGCCGGCGTTGTCAGACAGCGCGGCGCTGCCTTCGCCGACATGCTTGGAGTCGACCGCCCAGTCTACGCCACCCCACTCGAGAATCTGCGCGCCGCTCAGGCGGCCGTAGACGAGCTGGACGGGCTGGGGGCCGAGGAGCTCCCCCACATGACCAGACGCATCCAACAGCTAATCGATGCAGCCGCACAGCGGCACGAAGCTAACGCCCGCGCAGAAAGCTCTCCTCCGCGCCGGGAGCACGGCGCGACGTCCCGGACGGCGACTGCGGGAAAAACCCGCGCGCGACACGAGAAAGAGCCGGCTGCTAGCCGAAGCCGAACCCGGATCTCCATCGAGCGAGACGCAGAAGGCCACCCTCGAGCTGTGGAGCGGCGGGGCAACCTGCCTCCGCCTCCGCCTCGCGGGGAGAGATATCCCACCTCACCGCCTGTCACGCATCCGACTCTCAGTGGCCGACTAGGTCGCCGCGAAGGAGTCGGCGAGAATGATGCCCGCCATCGGATTGACCGCCTAGCGCGATCCTTGGCACTAGAAGAAGAAGATGATGTCGGCCCGCCTTGCTTCGGCCCCCGCATCCGCGACGAGCCCTTCCCCAAAGGGTTCTCGCTCCCAAGAGACACGCCCAAGTACAACGGCTCCGTGAAGCCGGAAGATTGGTTGATCGACTACTCCACTGCAGTACGCATCACGAACGGCAACAGGCGCGTTGCCGTGAAATACGTGCCCCTCATGCTCCAAGGCACGGCGCGGACCTGGCTCAACAGCTTCAAGCCATACAGCGTCAACAGCTGGCTAGATTTCACAGAAGCCTTCATCCGCAACTTCACCAGCACCTACAAGCGGGCTCCCAAGCCCAGACAACTCTCCTTGTGCGTACAAGGCCCCGCCGAGTCCACTCGCGACTACCTCACGCGTTGGGCCGAGCTCCGCAACTCTTGCGAAGGGGTGCACGAGGTGCAAGCCATAGAGTACTTCACAGCCGGGTGCCGAGAAGGCACCCTCCTCAAGCACAAGCTCCTTTGCGACGAGCCGACTACCCTCGACGAGCTTCTGGTCATAGCGGACAAGTACGCCACTGCCGACTCCTTAATGAAGACCGAACTCCGGGTAGACGCGTCCCGAAAGGTACTCAACCCGGCGCCCAAGACGCCGGCTGGGGACTCCGGCCGACGCCCGTACCAGAACGACCACAAGCGCAAGGGCCCCATGCCGCCTTCCACTAGTCGACAGGTGGCCACGGTCGAGGGCGAGCAGCCCGAAGGGCGGCCCACACCCAAGAAGCAGAAAGGCGGCAGGCCGGCTTGGCAGCCGGCCTTCTCCTACGAGCAAACTCTCGACGCCCCATGCAAGTTCCACAGCGGCGCGAAGCCGTCCAACCACACAACCCAGAAGTGCCACTGGCTCACCCGAATCTCCAAAGGCGAAGGGCTCGTGCCGCCTCCGCCTGCTGGTCCGCCTCCTCCGGCTCCCCAGCAGTCGGCCGCTCGGCCAGCAGTCGGAGCCGTGCACGATGAATTCCCCGACGAGCGTGCCGCCTATGTCGTCTTTACAAGCCAGCCTGAAGACCGGCGTAGCAGACACCGAGAGCACCAGGAAGTCAACGTGGTCACCGCCAACCCCTCCGAGCACATGCACTGGTCAGAAAAGCCTATCAGCTGGAGCCGAGCCGACCACCCAGAGGTGATGCCATCTCCCGACTCTTACGCGCTGGTCCTGGATGCCACCCTTGCAACAGACAGACGCGCCGCCCGCTTCTCCCGCGTGCTGATAGACAGCGGGAGCAGCATCAACATCCTGTACCGTGACACCCTGGAGAAGCTCAACGTCAAGACGAGGCAGCTCATGCCTACCCGGACTATATTCCATGGCATCGTACCCGGCCTGTCCTGCGCCCCCATTGGCAAGATCAAGATTGATGTCTTGTTTGGGTACAAGGATCATTTCCGCAGGGAGGCGATCTGGTTTGAAGTGGTGGACCTTGAGAGCCCCTACCATGCACTACTTGGCCGCCCTGCCTTGGCCAAGTTCATGGCTGTCCCCCACTATGCTTACCTCAAGATGAAGATGCCGAGCACCAAGGGCATCATCACCATAGCTGACGATTACAAGAAATCCTCTGAGTGCACAGCGGCCAGCAGCCGGCTGGCCGAGTCCCTTGTGATTGCCGAAGAGAAGAAGATGTTGGACCGAGTCGTGGCCATGGCCGGCAAGCAGCCGGCCCTGTCCCCCAATCCCAAAGAATTTGATGCCCAAGGTTCCTTCCAGCCGGCCAAGGAGACAAAGAAGATACCTCTTGACCCCGAGCACCCAGAGAGGTTTGCCGTCATTGGGGCAAACCTGAACAGCAAATAGGATGGCGAGCTCGCCGATTTCCTCCGTGAGAATCGAGACATCTTTGCATGGTCCCCCAAGGACATGCCGGGTGTTCCGAAGGAATTCGCCGAGCACAAACTACACGTCCGAGAAGGTGCAAAACCAGTCAAACAACCCCTCCGTCGACTGTTGGAGGAGAAGAGAAGGATTGTGGGAGAAGAGATAGCCCGGCTTCTGGCTGTCGTCTTCATTATGGAGGTTTTCTTTCCGGAGTGGCTTGCCAACCCAGTCCTCGTGCTGAAGAAGAACAACAAGTGGCGCATGTGTATAGACTACACGAGCCTCAACAAGGCCTGCCCCAAAGATCCTTTCGCCCTGCCAAGGATAGATCAAGTGATAGACTCCACAGCTGGATGCGAGCTGTTGAGTTTCTTGGATGCTTACTCCGGATACCACCAAATAAAGTTGGACCCGGCTGACCACCTGAAGACCGCCTTCATCACGCCCTTCGGAGCTTTCTGCTACCTGACTATGACATTCGGCTTAAGAAATGCCGGTGCCACTTTTCAGCGTTGCATGCAGAAGTGCCTCCTCAAGCAGCTCGGCAGAAACGCCCACGTCTACGTGGACGACATTGTGGTGAAGACGAAGAAGCGCGGCACCTTGCTGGAAGACCTCAAGGAAACATTCGAGAATCTTCGTCGATTCCGGATCAAGCTCAACCCCGAGAAATGCGTGTTCGGAGTGCCAGCCGGCCAGCTTCTAGGCTTCCTGGTCTCCGAACGCGGCATCGAATGCAACCCAGTGAAAATCAAGGCCATTGAGAGAATGGCGATTCCCACCAAGCTTCGAGACGTCCAGAAGTTCACCGGATGCTTGGCTTCCCTGAACCGCTTCATCAGCCGGCTCGGAGAGAAAGCTCTCCCCCTCTACCGCCTCATGAAGAAGACCACTCACTTCGAGTGGAACGACCAAGCCGACCAAGCTTTTCACGAGTTGAAGAAGATGCTGACCACGCCGCCTGTCCTGGCGGCGCCGACTGAGAAAGATCCCATGCTCCTTTACATTGCTGCAACCAGCCGGGTGGTCAGCACCGTCATCGTAGTCCAGCGCCCAGAAGAGGGCCGAGCCCAGCCGGTCCAGAGGCCGGTGTACTATTTGAGTGAGGTGCTGTCCACCTCGAAGCAGAACTACCCGCACTACCAGAAGATGTGCTATGGCGTGTACTTTGCCGCCAAGAAGCTGAAGCCCTACTTTCAAGAACACCCCATCACGGTCTTTGGACTTCGATCCGGCCGTAGCCCTCGCTCAGCGCTTGTTTCGTCTCAACCCAGCCCGCCATTTCAGTCTCGAACTCAGCCCTGAGGGCGGCCTCGCTGTCCTGCGCCTTCTTTAGGGCCGCCTTGTGGCTCTCCTCCTGGTCAGCCAACTTCTTGGCCAGGCGGTCGCGCTCCAGGACTAAGGCGTTGAACTCGGCCTCCTTGGCGCGAAGGGCGGTCTAGGCCCCGCCGAGCTGCTCCCTCAAGTTGGCATTGGCCCCTGCAAGCATGAAGACAAAGGAAGAAACAATAAGGAAGAAGTCGTCGGGGAAGATCCGACCCGACTGCTCAGCAGTTGGCCCGGATCTCGAGGAATACACCTAGTGGGTGCGCTGACGCGCCCCCACAGGATATGAACGAAATAAAGCACGCACTCCGGCTGTTGGTCAGATCCTCGGTTTTCTGGTGCAGCTCCTAAGCCTGGGAGTTGAAGGCAACAACGCGGTGGTTATGGTACTCCTAGAAGATCAGACAGGATGCAAGAATAAGATAGCTGTCAGGACCTAGTAAGTTCCAAGCCGCCTGCTCAGCAGCCAACTCGGAACTCGGGGACTACACCCAGTGGGTGCGCTGATGCGCCCCCACAGAAGAAATCAAAAAAGCAAAAGCCTCACCCGGACGATGGCCCACGTCGCGAGGAACTCTTGGGTATATCGCTGCAACGCTACGGCATGAGCCTGAAGCCGGCTCCGAACCTCCTGGGCCGCCGCGTTCAGCTCGGCCGTCCCACCGTTGGGCGTCCACTCGGACGTGCTGGAGCTGGCCGCCTCCAGGGCCTCCGCCGTCCGGCTGGCGCCTGCAGCCCTGTGCGGCTCCGGCATGGGGGTAGCCTCCCCCGCGTGCCGACGAGATGCCGGCTGCACCTCGAGGCCGACTCCGACTCCTGCTGCCGGCTCGCTCCCAGCCGGCTGCTCCGGCGCCGTAGTCGGCTGGCCGCTCTGGCCCGTCCCAGTCGGCGCCGTCCGCGGCACCTCCTCCAAGACAATCACATCATCCTCTCTCCGCTCCGCCTCTGACCGGCTGCGGTTGGCGTCCTCTGACGGAGGCACGAGGACGTCGGGGGCCACGCTGCGGAGGGGAACGACGAGCTGTGGAGGCTGGTTGCGCGAGGCCTCCGCCTCCCTCTCCGCAGCCGCCGCCTCCGCCTGGGCCTGGGCCGCCGCGTCGGCCTGCTCCTTCGCCGCCTGGGCGGCCCTTCGCTCCGACGCCTCCCGCTCCTCCCGCGCCTCCCGCGCGTTCCGCTCCATAGCCTCCATGAGGTCGGCGCGGGGATCCACGCGGCGGGAGCTCGAAGACCCTCCAGCTGGTCCGATCACGGAGCCGGCGGGGCCTCGCTCAAGGGAAAGCGGCGCCCTGGCCGGTTAGCCAAAGAAAAAGTTTAGAAGAGCCTCAACCAAGGAAGACAACAAAAAGACAAAACGTTTGGCACTTACGCCGAAACCGCCCGCGGCTGCTTCACCACCTTATGGAAGCGGGCCGCCCTCGCGGCCGCTTCATCTCGCTTGGTTGCCGCGGCGGTGCCCCTGGCCTTCTTCGGCCGACTGCCGAAGTAGGTCGACACGGCCCGACGCTTTGGCGCGCCGCCACGGGCGGCCGGCGCGGCAGAGGGACCCGCGCCTTGATGATCAGGCGCCGGCTGGTGGTGCGGGACGACTTCGACCTCGTCATCGTCCGCCCAGTCCTCGAGGCCGGCTCCGAGCCCCGCGCCGCCTGCCTCGCCGCCTTCCCCCACGGCAGCATCTTCCATGGCGGCCGCTCCAAGATCCGGATCGTCGATGTCATCCACCGTACGGTCGGGGAGGAACTGGCGCTCTGCCCCTGCGGCCCCGGCCGCCGGCGGAAGTAGGGGATTCTGCAGAAAACAAGCCGGCTGATCTGAGGCCGACCATATTGAAGCCGGCAACACAAAAGAAAGGAAAGAAGAAAGACTTACAGCAGGCGGAGGGTTGGCGCGAGAGTATGGCTCCTTGCTATATCACCAATCCTCGGGGAGCTTGCAGTTGGCGATGTAGTTCACCAGGGAGGACACCTCGGCATGGGGCATCTCCCTGGTGCTCAGCCGGCATGGGTCGAAGCGGTCGCTCATCTGGCAGATCATGTGTGGCCGGCCTTGGAGCGGGAGTACCCGGCGCTCCACGAAGGCGGCCACCAGGTCGGCTCCGACCAAGCCCTCCGACTGGATCATCCCCCGGAGTCGGGCGACGGCGGCGTTCCCGGCCTGGGACAACGTCCTGGCCCGGTAGCTCCATGAGGGTGGCCTCGCAGCCGGCGGGCTGGCTACGTAAGCCGGCAGGTTGACAGAGTCGCCTTGCGGGGCGACGTTCCTCACGTAGAAGTAGGATTTCTGCCAGAGCTTCACCGACTGGATCAGCGGGATGGACGGGAACGGATTGTTCTCGCCCGTCCACCTCATGGCGATGAAAGCTCCACATGGGGCGGGCACGCCCACGACGACGGTGCCAAGATTGCTTTGGAAGAACTCTCCCCAAAGCTCCAGGGTGGGGAGAACACCAAGAAAGCCCTCGCAGAGGGTGACGAAGGCCGACAGCAGCATCACTGTGTTGGGGGTGAGGTGATGCGGCTGAAGGTGGTAGAATTCGAGGAAGGAGCGACGGAACCCGCTCGCCGGGAGGCCGAAGCCGCGCAGATAGTGCGAGCGGAAGACCACCCGCTCGCCCTCCTCCGGCGCCGGCGAGATCTCCCTCTCCGGCGCGCGCCGAACCCGCACGTAGTTCTCGCCGGGCAGACGCCGCATCCGGCGGAGGAACTCGATGTGCTCGTCAAGGACGTTGGAGCTGTCCCACGAGCTCGACAACGCCATTGGGACGGTGCGGCGAAGAGCAAGGTGCGGCAGCGGCGGAGGCGCGTGCGACCCCGCTGCGGCGGAGCAACCGTGAACCAAAGGCCCGACGGCGGAGCGGCGCGACAATGAGGCGCTGCGGTGGCGGAGAGAATAAGGAAGGAAGGAGAGAAAGGTTGGAGCGAGGGAGAGCATGCGAGCCCTTGCCGCTCCCTCGCCTCCCCCTACTTATAGACCCGCGCGGCGGAGCCGAGGAGACGTGGTGTGGGGGACGTGGGATTAACTGCGCCCACTCTCCCACGTCCCGCTATAATTGCGCCTTGATGGCGTGGCAAAACCGCCGCGGGAAGGCAAACAACCCATCTTGGGCCACAGAAGATCCGCCCTTGGGTCGAGGCCAGGAGTGGCGGGCCCGGGCCTGCGGTGACGTCCCGTCGCGCACGCGCGTTGGCAGGCCTTTTCTTCCACATAACCCACGAGAAGGTGTGCGATCAGCGCGCAAGTTGGCCCACGCCCCGTATGCGAGACCACGAAGATTTCCAAAGACAGCATGCATAAGCAGAGCCGGCTCCCAGCTGCCGGTTCCTCGAGATAGGAAGCTGACCGAGCTTCTCATCCCCTAGCCAACCTCGAAGCACGACCAGCTTCGGGGACTACTGTCGGGGTAAATGACCACGGGTAGCCTAGCCGGCTCCCCCTGGCACTTCAGAAAAAATTACGAGCCGATCCGGCCTCCAAGAATCCAAGACGCGGGGCCGCCTTCCCCTGCCGGCTGCCTCTCCGGCCGACTATCGAAAGGCGGCCCGGCCCTAACCCTCATGAAGAAAGCCGCGGGAGGGCCGGCTCCAAGAAGCCGGCTATGAGAAGGCCAACTCCAGGGAGCCGGCTCCCACAAAGCGGTCAAGATCGTACCCTCGAAGCCCGCATCCACATGACGGCGATGGGACGGGGCGTGGCTACAGTAAAGCCTGCCACCCCTGAAACCCGGGGCACGCCTGGCACAGTGCGCCGTATGGGGTAGCCCTGACCCGTCCGGCGCGGCATTGTTGCCATGTTGATTATGGCGCCATCCACGGCGAGCTGTCAGCACGGCCCACGGGCGGTGGGCCCCTTCGGGCAGAGAGACACCCGAAGGCGGCCAGGCCTCCTCCAGCCGGTCGAAGACATGGCTGGCTCCCCAAAGCCGGCTTGACCCCTCCCTCGAAGGAGGCGCTCCATTAAGGAGACAAGACGACGTGATGCTACAGCGATCGCCCGCCAGGCGGCGGCACTGTAGCCATGCTTACCTCGATAAAGCCCTCATCATCAGGATTGAGGCAACGGTAACCAGCCACCAACAGGGCCCTTGGCAGTGGGGCCTGCCTGTCGACCAAGGAGCCGGTAGCCGGCAGGACCCACCAGTCGGCGGGCCCCAGCGGCCGGCGCAGAAGCCGGCGAGTGTAGACATTGACGGCTAGGGCCCGCGCCTAGCCGGATTACCATTGTACCCCCGGGGGGTAGGCCTATATAAACCCCCCGGGGCACCCATGCAAAGGGTTGATCTCATCCAGGTTTAGACACCGCATAGAGAGAAGAGTAGAGCTAGCCTTACCCTTCTTCTTCCTCTCGCCAAACAGCTCAAGGAGCATCTTGTAGCTACTTGTTCATCGAGTGATCATGCGGAGACCCTGTAGAGCAGCAGTAGGGGTGTTATCTCCACGAAGAGCCCCGAAGCTGGGTAAGATTCGCCGGCGTGCATGTCTTCACCTTATCCCGCTTCCAGGCACCGGCGACTTCTTACTGGCTCCCACAATGATAAGCCACCCGTTAGCATATGTCGCACCCACCACCCGACACTCTGTCTGCCACTCTCTCATGAGGGCTGGCTTCTCCGTCCTCCTGTGCTGAATCTTGCTGGAGGAGGTGTTCTTCGGCGCTATCCGGAGTAGTATTATCTCCGGTGCCGGAATCACCTTTTTGCTTTGGCGGGATTTAGAGCGGCGCCGCTGACGCCGGCGCTTGGGATGTTTCTTAGAGGTATCGTCCCCCGCTGTTCAACCGCCATCTCCATCCTTTGGAGTGTCCACCATATATATGTCATATGACGAGGTGGCCTTCCAGCGCCCTACAGGTGCTGGTTCTTGTTCGTCTCCTGCATTGTCGTCCATGCCGTCGATTTCTTCGGAGTTGAAAAGTCAAGCATGTCGGTTAAGTCGTCGACATTGGCTACGAAGTGGGTGGTGGGTGGGTTTTGAATTTCTTCATCGTCCGTATCCCAACCTTGCTGACCGTAATCCGGCCAGGGCTCTCCTACGAGAGAGAGAGAGAGAGAGAGAGAGAGAGAGACTTTAGAGAATTCAGGATGTCGCCGAAGGGCGAGTGCTGAAAGATGTCCGCGGCGGTTAACTCCATTATCGGCGCCCAATCGGATTCGATCGGCAGGGGCGCGGGGGCTCGGAGTTTGGAGAGGAATCCGGCTCCTCGGAGTCACGGGCCATGCGGAGTGCGGGGCTGGTGTTCGGCTCGATCGCCTTTGAGATCGCAGCCCCCGAGGTGGCGTCCAACCGCTCATCCTCGATCGGCGCAGTAGGCTCCGAATTAAGGGTCGGAACTGATGCGTGTGCGGCCTCCAGGACACTGTTCGGCTGCAGAGCTAGATCATGCCCATCGAGACAGTGCGGCGCGCTTGGCTGTGGTTCGAATCCGTCGAAGATCAAGTACCCGCGGATGTCAGCCGTGTAGTTCAAACTTCCAAACCTGGCCTGATGGCCAAGGGCGTAGCTTTCGATCTGCTCCAGGTGGCCAAGCGAATTGGCCCGCAGGGCGAAGCCGCAGAAGACGAAGATCTGTCCGGGGAGAAAAGTCTCACCTTGGACCGCATCGTTGTTGATGATCGAAGGAGCCATCGGGCCTAAAAGCAACGACACAGAGGAACTCTCAGTGAAAGCACCAATGTCGGTGTCAAAACCGGCGGATCTCGGGTAGGGGGTCTCGAACTGTGCGTCTAGGCGGATGGTAACAGGAGACAAGGGACACAATGTTTTACCCAGGTTTGGGCCCTCTTGATGGAGATAAAACCCTACGTCCTGCTTGATTAATATTGATAATATGGGTAGTACAAGAGTAGATCTACCACGAGATCAAGGAGGCTAAACCCTAGAAGCTAGCCTATGGTATGATTGTTGTATGATGAGGTTCTGTCCTACGGACTAAAACCCTCCGGTTTATATAGACACCGGAGAGGATTAGGGTTACACAAAGTTGGTTACAATGGTAGGAGATCTTGAATATCCGCATCGCCAAGCTTGCCTTCCACGCCAAGGAAATTCCCTTCCGGACACGGGACGAAGTCTTCAATCTTGTATCTTCATAGTCCTGGAGTCCGGCTGATGGTATAGTCTGGCTACCCGAACACCCCCTAATCCAGGACTCCCTCAGGTCTATTGTTTTAAGCGTCATTTAAATCATGTGAACACTAACCTTTGGAGAATCATTAAAGAAGGTTTTTATCCGCATGACCGAAGCAACTTCACCCCTAGAGAAGTCGTGGATGATCAATTCAATGAGAATGCTCTCTTCATCATCCAAGAAGCAATCCCACCAGAAGACCTTCCTCATCTCTGGCCCTACTCCTTGGCTAAAGATGCTTGGCGCCAAGTGGTTTCCCTCTATCGGGGAAGCGCAAGCATTCAACGTTCCAACTATGAAGTGGTGCAAGATGAAGCCGATGAGTTTGCAATGAAAGAAGATGAAGAACCTCGTGAGCTTTATCGGAGAGTAACCAAACTCGCGGTCTCTCTCTGAGATAATGGAAGCAAGGACACGGATGACAATTGGATCAAGCGCAAATTCCTCAAGGCAATGAAGCCCTGATATGTCTCCAATGTATCTATAATTTTTGATTGCTCCATGCTCTATTATCTACTGTTTTGGACATTATTGGGCTTTATTATCCACATTTATATTATTTTTGGGACAAACCTATTAACCGGAGGCCCAGCCCATAATTGCTGTTTTTTTGCCTATTTCAGTGTTTCGAAGAAAAGGAATATCAAACGGAGTCGAAACGGAATGAAACCAACTGGAGAAGTTATTTTTGGAAGGAAAGCTACCGGAAAAACTTAGAGTGCACGTCAGGAAAGAAACGAGGGAGCCACGAGGGAGGGGGGCGCGCCCACCCCCTAGGGCGCGGCCTCCACCCTCGTGGGCCCCTCGTGGCACCCCTGACGTACTTCTTTCACCCATATATACCCACGTACCCTAAAACTTTCGAAGAACAGAATAGATCGGGAGTTCCGCCGCTGCAAGCCTCTATAGCCACCAAAAACCAATCTAGACCCTGTTCTGGCACCCTGCCGGAGGGGGGGATCCCTCACCGGTGGCCATCTTCATCATCCCGGCGCTCTCCATGACGAGGAGGGAGTAGTTCACCCTCGGGGCTGAGGGTATGTACCAGTAGCTATGTGTTTGATCTCTCTCTCTCTCTGTCTGTCTCTCTCTCTCTCTCTCTCGTGTTCTTGATTTGGCACGATCTTGATGTATCGCGAGCTTTGCTATTATAGTTGGATCTTATGTTGCTTCTCCCCCTCTACTCTCTTGTAATGGATTGAGTTTTCCCTTTGAAGTAATCTTATTGGATTGAGTCTTTAATGATTTGAGAACACTTGATGTATGTCTTGCCGTGCGTATCTGTGGTGACAATGGGATATCACATGATTCACTTGATGTATGTTTTGGTGATCAACTTGTGGGTTCCGCCCATGAACCTATGCTTCCAGGTCCTCCCAACAACCAATTGATTCTGCTGGCAAGTTGTTAAGACAATGTCGAGCTGGTCCTTTAAGCTTGAGTGGGAGGTATTTGATGGCGTGCAGATCATCACCGCGGGCCATGTGGATGTGAAGGAGATAGTCCTCGATCCATACCGCAGGGTCTGTTGTGCCATCGTATGATTCGATGTTTACGGGTTTGAAACCCTCTGGGATTTGATGATCCATTACTTCATCTGTGAAGCATCGTGGGTGTGCGGTCCCTCTGTACTAGGCTATATCACGACGTAGCTCAAATGAGCTTTGTCTGCTATGTTCGGCCCGACCGGACTTACTGTATCTGGCATGACTATTATCATCTCATGTCGTGGGGCGCCCACGCGATCCATAGATCGATCTTGTTTACCTTGCCTTGTCTCCAACATATCGCGCAGGTCTGGCGCGTTTCCCCGTGCCTTGGTATGTTTTGAGCGACGCCGGGGTGCGGCTTGAGTGGAGGGCCGAGAGGCCTCTCTGTCGTGGCCGCGAGGTGGCCGATCAGCCGCCTCATGCGCTGGTGATGTAGGTTTAAGTGCTTCCTCCTCCAATCAGGGTAGCAACCTGCGCCTTGGGTAGCTCTTGGAGGGGCGTTCGAGTTCGTATTCCTCGGCCGCAAGGATTTCAGTCCATCTGTCGGCTAGCAAATCTTGATCAGCTCTAAGCTGTTGTTGTTTTTTCTTAAGGCTACTCGCCGTGGCCATAAGCCTGCGCTTAAAGCGCTCTTGTTCGACAGGATCCTCAAGCACGACAAATTCGTCATCGCCGAGGCTTGCCTCGTCTTCGGAGGGAGGCATGTAGTTATCATCCTCTCCTCTCTATCTGTCGCCCTCTTAGGGGGGCTGGCCTCTCCATCCTCCTGTGCTGAGTCTTGCTGGAGGGAGTTGTCTTCGGCACTGTCCGGGGTGTTATTATCTCCCGTGCTGGTATCACCGTTTTTGCTTTGGCGGGACTTAGAGCGGCGCCGCTGACGCCGGCGCTTGGGTTGCTTCTTGGAGGGGTCATCCCCCGTTGTTCCGTCGCCATTGCCTTCTTTGGGTGTATCCACCATATATATGTCATATGACGAGGTGGCTTTCCAGTGCCCTATAGGAGCTGGTTCATGTTCGTCTCCTACATCGTCGTCCATACCGTCGATGTCTTCGGAGTCGAAGTCTAGCATGTCGGTTAAATCGTCGACAGTGGCTAAAAAGTGTGTGGTGGGTGGGCATCGAATTCTTCGTCGTCTGCATCCCAATCCTGTTGGCCATAATCCGGCCAGGACTCTCCTGACAAAGAGAGGCACCTTAGTGAATTCAGAATATCGCCAAAGGGCGAGTGCTGAAAGATATCCGCGGCGGTGAATTCCATGATCGGCGCCCAATCGGATTCGATTGGCAGGGGCGCGGATGGTTAGGAGTCCGGATAAGAGTCCGGCACCTTGGAGTCACGGGCTTCGCAGAGGATAAGGTTGGTGTTCAGCTCGATCGCCGTTGAGACTGCAGCCCCCGAGGCAGTGTCTACCCACCCGTCCTCGATCAGCTAATGCGGGCGCGGCCTCCAGGGCGTTGTTCGGCGGCAGAGCTAGATCATGCCCATCGTGACAGTGCGGCGCGCTTGGCTGTGGCTCGAATCCGTCGAAGATCAAGTCTCCGCGGATGTCAGCCGTGTAGTTCAAACTTCCAAATCTGACCTGATGGCCTGGGGCGTAGCTTTCAATCTGCTCCAGATGGCCAAGCGAATTGGCCCGCAGTGCAAAGCCGCCGAATACGAAGATCTGTCCGGGGAGAAAGGTCTCACCCTGGACCGCGTCATGGTTGACGATCGGAGGAGCCATCGGGCCTAAATATGACGACACAGAGGAACTCTCAATGAAAGCACCAATGTCGGTGTCAAAACCGGCGGATCTCGGGTAGGGGGTCCCGAACTGTGCGTCTAGGCGGATGGTAATAGGAGACGAGGGACACAATATTTTTACCCAGGTTCGGGCCCTCTCGATGGAGGTAAAACCCTACTCCTGCTTGATTAATATTAATGATATGGGTAGTACAAGAGTAGATCTACCACGAGATCAGAGAGGCTAAACCCTAGAAGCTAGCCTATGGTATGATTGTCGTTCGTCCATGGACTAAAACCCTCCGGTTTATATAGACACCGGAAAGGGCTAGGGTTACACAGAGTCGGTTACAACGGAAGGAGATCTACATATTCGTATCGCCAAGCTTTCCTTCCACGCCAAGGAAAGTCCTATCCGGACACGGGAAGAAGTCTTCAATCTTGTATCTTCATGGTCCAAGAGTCCGGCCAAAGGTTATAGTCCAGCTACCCGGACACCCCCTAATCCAGGACTCCCTCAATAACTTTGAGGTGGTTTCGTACCCTACCATAATCTCTTCGTTTGTTCCGCTATTAGTGGCTTTGGAGTGACTCTTTGTTGCATGTTGAGGGATTGTTATATGATCCAATTATGTTATTATTGTTGAGAGAACTTGCATTAGTGAAAGTATGAACTCTAGGCCTTGTTTCAACGCATTGCAATACCGTTTACACTCACTTTTATCATTAGTTACCTTGATGTTTTTATATTTTCAGATTACAAAACCTATATCTACCATCCATATTGCACTTGTATCACCATCTCTTCGCCGAACTAGTGCACCTATACAATTTACCATTGTATTGGGTGTGTTGGGGACACAAGAGACTCTTTGTTATTTGGTTGCAGGGTTGCTTGAGAGAGACCATCTTCATCCTACGCCTCCCACGGATTGATAAACCTTAGGTCATCCACTTGAGGGAAATTTGCTACTGTCCTACAAACCTCTGCACTTGGAGGCCCAACAACGTCTACAAGAAGAAGGTTGTGTAGTAGACATCAAGAAGTTTCTGGCGCCGTTGTCGGGGAGGTGAGTGCTTGAAGGTATATATTTAGATCTTGCAATCAAATCTTTTTGTTTCTTGTTTTAGCACTAGTTTAGTTTATAAAAGAAAACTACCAAAAAATGGAATTGAGTTTGTCCCATACGCTTCATCTTTTTAATATCTTTCCTGAGTATGATGGAAAGGAAAATTGTGCCAAAGTGTTAGAAGAAGAATGTATTAAAATGTTCGGCACTGAATATTTGAATGATGAGCATGATTGCAATGTTGTTAGTATGAATTCCTTGAATATCAATGATGCTAATGATATGCAAAGCCACAAGCTTGGGGAAGCTATGTTTGATGAATATGATATTTTTAGTCCCCAAGCTTTGATGAGCAAATTTACTATGATGAAAGCATGCCTCCTATCTATGATGATTATTGTGATGACACATATGCTATAAAGAATAATGATAACCATGAAACTTGTCATCTTGATCTTAATTTTCAATCACATGATAGTTATTTTGTTGAGTTTGCTTCCCACTATTGTTGATGAGGATAAATTTGCTTATGTGGAGAGTAGTAAAAATTCTATGCAAGTAGATCATGAAAAGAATGCTTTATGTGCTGGTTATATTGTTGAATTCATTCATGATGCTACTGAAAATTATTATGAGGGAGGAACATATGCTTGTAGGAATTGCAATAATATCAAGTTTCCTCTCTATGTGCTTAAAATCTTGAAGTTATGCTTGTTTTGCCCTCCTATGCAAGTTGATTCTTGTTCCCATAAGTTGTTTGCTCACAAAATCCCTATGCATAGGAAGTGGGTTAGACTTAAATGTGCTAGTCATATTCTTCATGATGCTCTCTTTATGTTTCAATTCTTATCTTTTTGTGAGCATCGTTGAAATCATCATGCCTAGCTAGGGGTGTTAAACGATAGCACTTGTTGGGAGGCAACCCAATTTTATTTTAGTTTCTTGCTTTTTGGTTCTGTTTAGGAATAAATAATCTATCTAGCCTCTGGTAAGATGTGGTTTTATGTTTTAATTAGTGTTTGTGCCAAGTAGAACCTTTGGGAAGACTTGGGTGAAGTCTTTATGATCATGCTGTAAAAAACAGAAACTTTAGTGCTCACGAGATTAGCTTCAACTTTTTACTGGAGAGTGCTATTGTGACACCCCAAAATTTTGACCTTGTTTTAATGAATTAAATTTTGCCAGGAATTTAAAACTTTGATTTTCTGAGCTCCTTTTTGATTTTTTTAAATCATTTTCTTCCTTGTTGTGATGGAGTTTTTCCAAAGTGAAAACCTTTCAAATATGTTATTGGACTTGCTTAACCTCTCAAGAAAAGCTTTTCCTTAATCAGCAGGACTAATTACATAATTAATTTACTTGATCTTCTTTTCTTGAAAAATGGATTTATTCAGGTTTTATTGCCCCATTTGCATTACAACCATTTGATGAATTCACTTAAAATTCCCACCAAAATTTGGAGATGTCATGTGATGTCTTTAAATCACTTTTGTGCAAAATCATATTTTATTCTTGAAATATTTTGAGCTATACACCCAATCTTCTTCTCTGGTCCAGAGTGCAATTTTGCACTACAACCCTTTTAAATAATTCTTTTTAGCCTCCACCAAAATTATGGGATGTTAGTAGTAGCATATGATTCAGCTTTATGCAAAAACCCAGTGATGTTATTTGAAAGTTTTGAGTGGATCATCCTCATCTTCATTCTGGACCAACTTGATGATTTGTACAACAACCATATTCTTGCTTGCTCTTTGGCCCTTGAGCTTTCTCATGCTTGTAGTGCACCTTGCCAAACCCTTAAGTCCAGGAGAGTGGGCCCATTGGATGACTCTAAGTGCTTGCAATCATCCCCTTTTCTTTCTGTCCAAAATTGAAGTTCAGCAAAACTTGAACTAACAAGTTTCTGCATTTGACAAACTAACCTTACCACTCTCTTTTGCATCTAAGGAGACACTGATCTGGAGAATTTGGCCACTCCAAGAAATGCCTAAGTGCCCTTAGCATTTTGTCAAACACCTTATGGGCATGATCCGTTTTGACATGACTCTTGTCATTGCACTATGAGCTTGCTCCTCTGCTCAATCTAACATGTCCACTAGACTCCCAGGTGCTCCTAACCTAGATCTGCTAAGTGCTAGCCTCACCCAAGCCCGATGGCATGCACTGGCATTTCATCGAGCACGTTCCGTGCATGCTCTGGGCGCGAGCAGAGCACGCGTTTTGCACGTGTCGCGCCCGAGCCGACACGTCGCACCCCTGGGCTCTGCCCGCCCTACAGAGCCACGCCACTCACTCCCCTCTCACCGCAACGCGCCAAGAGCCCTCGCCACGTCCCCGACAGGCCAGGAGCTAGCCGCCACGGCCGCCGATAGCCCCTGCTCCGTTCAGCGCCGCCCAAGCCTCTCCCACTCGCCACCTGGCCCCTGGAGCATCACAAGCTCATCCACAAGCGTGTCTACTAGCCCTCGTCGCCGCCACGTCGCCCTGGCTACAGAATGGCGGTCGCCGGCGACCTTATCCACGGCCGCCGCGGAACCGCCTTGACTCGCCTATTTAGGGGACCCCGAGCTCATCCCCGCACACAGTTAGTCTCAAGCGGTCTCCAGGAAGCCCCCATTGGCAGCCAAACGACCAGGGGAGGTCTCCTTCCCCATCTCCGGCAACCGCAGCCGCCGCCACTGCCCCTACCCTTCCGGCGCCACCAGATCCTCACCCTCCCTTTTCTCTTCACCAAGAACCTTCTCATCCTCCCGTGAACTCGTTCCCCTACTCGATTTTGATCGGGAACCACCGCAGCCCCAAACTCACTTCGCCCCCGAAGCCATCTCCGCCGCGAAGCTCGTCGCTGGCGACTCCGTCCATGTCAGCGACCATGGCGGGTACCCCCGAGTTCGTCTCGACCTCCTGAGCACGCCCATGCGTGCAGATCACCGAGAGATGCCGCCATTCATCGGCGAACCTCGTCGGAGCTCCGCCTCTGTTCGGTCAGGGGGAGACGACGCGCGTGTGGACCAGTCAAACCTGACCAGTGGGCCAGGCGGGCCCACTGTCGGTCACCCACGCCCAGTCCACGCTGGATAAGTGGAGGCGTATTTCTAGAGTACGCTTTCGACGTGTACGTATATATTCGAATCGTTTTTCTTTTCTGATTTTATTTTTTTAAACAGATTTTGACCACAACTTTGACTGGCTATATCTTTTTAAATACAACTCCAAATGAATTAATTCTTTTTCCTACCTCTCTCAAATATTGTCTAGTTTATTTTAAGATTTATTTCAAAATTTTCCAAACAACTTTTTTGTGCTGCTTCGAATTATGCGTTAATTTAAATTAATTTAAAATAGGATTTTTGGGAGAGAGGAAGGAAATCTTTCAAAGGCTTTGGAGTGCACCCCGCCTTTCCAC
Source organism: Aegilops umbellulata (assembly GCA_032464435.1). Taxonomy (NCBI): domain Eukaryota; kingdom Viridiplantae; phylum Streptophyta; class Magnoliopsida; order Poales; family Poaceae; genus Aegilops; species Aegilops umbellulata. Next base: position 478,540,350 of record CP136055.1, read on the forward strand.
ACCATGAAGGCAAGCATTCTGAACCCCGGAATAATATTTTGGTGTGTAAGTTGTCACGTTTATAACCCCACTTTATTTCGGAGTATTGTTATTTCATGTGATATGATCATTTGCATGGATGCATTGTTTGTGATTTCCTTGCTGTTGGAAGTATACATACTTGTGATGGTGATCATCCTCACGTGCCTTACATGCATGCCGGAGAGGAACCCGGGAAAAAGTCTCTGCCTTGGGTAAGCGTGAGCTTGTCGCCGGTCTCCGTCAGGACAGTTGTATCCGGTATGGCATGGCAAGGTATAATGAGTGTTAGTCAGCTGGTTAAAATATTTTGTTACACTTCTCATGCAGGAAACTTGTAAGCCTCCTGAGTCGACCACAGATCGAGCCTTGTTCCAATAACCCCCATACTTACCTTGTACTACCACTTGTCCCTGCCACAGGTAGGGTACGATTCAGTAAGTCGTCAACCCCTTTCAAGCACACACCGTACAGAGAGGCCATGGTGGAAGGTACCGGTTGTAACCGGTAGGTTGGCCACCTGGTCCGGGGGCATGGGTGTTTCCGGTTGGGACCGAGAGGGGAGGCCACCCCTTAGAGCGCGTGATATAAGTTTGATCCCATGCTACGCGAGGTTGTAGCCTCCCCACTTAGAGTTTTGCTTAACAAGTGTCGTGGGTGATTCCAGACACCGGTGAGTTAAACTGGTGTGTGCAAGTTAGGTGTGTTTTCAATTAAAAGACCGTAGACGGAATTAGTCCCAATGGACTAAAGGAATCCGTTACTCGTGGGTAAAGAGTACACCCTCTGCAGAGATAAAACCTATTCGAATAGCCGTGTCCATGGTTAATGATTACAGTCTGGGATGCGTCAAGTGTCGGTCTTAGTGTCGGTCTTCGGAGGAGAAACTGTTAAACCAGAACTGGGATTACGATTTGAGAATTGTGATGTTTATGATTATTATTTTGTTGTGAACTAACCCGTTATATTATTGGCATTATCGCATATCCCTGAGATGGTTCTACCTCCTGGATATTCACTGTGATTATTCTATCAGCCCTTTATGTGGCGTCGCACAGATGCCCGACTGTGGCCTGTTATTTACTTCGTTTACTTCTAAGCCCTTTATGTGGCGTCGCTCAGACGCCCGACTGTGGCATGTTCACTGTTACATTTATCTTATAAGCCCTTTCTGTGGTGTCGCTCAGACGCCCGACTATGGCATACATGTTGTTTCATTTCCTTATAAGCCCTTTATGAGGTGTCGCTCAGACGCCCGACTGTGGCATTGCCGTATTTTGTTTCGTAAGCCCTTTATGTGGTGTCGCACAGACGCCCGACTGCGGCATTTCATTCCTGCTCCTTTATTACTTATTCAAGTTGCATACAAATAACTTGCTTGTGTGCATAAGAGGTGTTTTATTTATGACTGACAAAGTGATTATAGCATATTTTGTGCATGTTTATCAAATAATTTATTCCAGTGTTCATAATGTTTGCGAGTACATTCAAAGTACTCACTGGCTTGTCCCTGGCTATTGTCTTGGCCAGATATCTGCTTGGAGAGGAGCGTTGCGACGACAGCCCCGGAAACTAGGCAACGGTGTTAGCAGCCTCGCGAAGATGGGAGTTAGCCTGGTCAGCTGTTCCCGTGGGAAATGGAGTCCCATACACGGATGATCCACAAACCGCTTCCGCCACCAACCACTAGAAACCAATCGTTGTACTCATAGGCCACAATGGTCTTGTACTGCATATTATGTATTTTTGCTTGGAATTTCTGTATCAAGTTGATGCCTCATCAGCTAACAGTACTCCTGGGGCTGATGAGCACGACGGCCATTTTCTGGAAATTTAACGTCCGGAAATGCGGTCGCCACAGCTATTTAGTTGATTTTATTTGCAGATGATTACTATACAAATTCCTCAGGTCCACCAATTTATTTTAGAATTTTTGGAGTTCCATAAGTTTGCGTTAGTTACAGATTACTACAGACTGTTCTGTTTTTGACAGATTCTGTTTTTTGTGTGTTGTTTACTTATTTTGATGAATCTATGGCTAGTAAAATAGTTTATAAACCATAGAGAAGTTGGAATACATTAGGTTTAACACAAATATAAATAAAGAATGTGTTCATTACAGTACCATGAAGTTGTGTTTTGTTTTCTTTCGCTAACGGAGCTCATGAGATTTTCTGTTAAGTTTTGTGTTGTGAAGTTTTCAAGCTTTGGGTAAAGATTCGATGGACTATGGAATAAGGAGTGGCAAGAGCCTAAGCTTGGGGATTCCCAAGGCACCCCAAGGTAATATTCAAGTACAACCAAGAGCCTAAGCTTGGGGATGCCCCGGAAGGCATCCCCTCTTTCGTCTTCGTTCATCGGTAACTTTACTTGGAGCTATATTTTTATTCACCACATGATATGTGTTTTGCTTGGAGCGTCATTTTATTTTCTTTAGCTTTGATTGCTGTTTGAATAAAATACCAAGATCTGAAATTATTAAAAGGGAGAGTCTTCACATAGTTGCATAATTATTCGACTACTCATTGATCTTCACTTATATCTTTCGGAGTAGTCAGTTTTTGCTCTAGTACTTCACTTATATCTTTTAGAGCACGGTGGTGGTTTTGTTTTATAGAAACAATTATTCTCTCATGCTTCACTTAGATTATTTTGAGAGTCTTAAATAGCATGGTGATTTTCTTAAATAATCCTAATATGCTAAGCATACAAGATTTGTAAAAACTTTCTTATGAGTGTGTTGAATACTATGAGAAGTTTGATGCTTGATGTTTGTTTTGAGATATGGAGGTAGTGATATTAAAGTTGTGCTAGTTGAGTAGTTGTGAATTTGAGAAATACTTGTGTTAAAGTTTGTGATTCCCGTAGCATGCACGTATGGTGAACCGTTATGTGATGAAGTCGGAGCATAATTTATTTATTGATCGTCTTCCTTATGAGTGGCGGTCGGGGACGAGCGATGGCCTTTTCCTACCAATCTATCCCCCTAGGAGCATGCGCGTAATACTTTGCTTTGATAACTTGTAGATTTTTGCAATAAGTATATGAGTTCTTCATGACTAATGTTGAGTCCATGGATTATACTCACTTTTCTTCCTTCCACCATTGCTAGCCTCTCTAATACCGCGCACTTTTCGTCGGTACCATACACCCACCATATACCTTCCTCAAAACAGCCACCATACCTACCTATCATGGCATTTCCATAGCCATTCTGAGATATATTGCCATGCAACTTTACACCGTTCCGTTTATTATGACACACTCCATCATTGTCATATTGCTTCGCATGATCATCCAGTTGACATCGTATTTGTGGCAAAGCCACCATTCATAATTCTTTCATACATGTCACTCATGAGTCATTGCATATCCCGGTACACCACCGGAGGCATTCACATAGAGTCATATTGTTGTTCTAAGTATCGAGTTGTAATTCTTGAGTTGTAAGTAAATAAAAGTGTGATGATCATCATTATTAGAGCATTGTCCCAGTGAGGAATGGATGATGGAGACTATGATTCCCCCACAAGTCGGGATGAGACTCCGGACGAAAAAAAGAGAGAAAAAAAGAGGCCATAAATAAAGGGCAAAAGGCCAAAAAGAGAGAGAGAGAAAAAGAGAGAAGGGACAATGCTACTATCCTTTTACCACACTTTGTGCTTCAAAGTAGCACCGTGATCTTCATGATAGAGAGTCTCCTATGTTGTCATTTTTCATATGCTAGTGGGAATTTTTCATTATAGAACTTGGCTTGTATATTACAATGATGGGCTTCCTCAAAATGCCCTAGGTCTTCGTGAGCAAGCGAGTTGGATGCACACCCGCTTAGTTTCTTTTTGAGCTTTCATACACTTATAGCTCTAGTGCATCCGTTGCATGGCAATCCCTACTCACTCACATTGATATCTATTGATGGGCATCTCCATAGCCCGTTGATACGCCTAGTTGATGTGAGACTATATTCTCCTTTTTGTCTTCTCCACAACTACCATTCTATTCCACCTATAGTGCTATGTCCATGGCTCACGCTCATGTATTGCGTGAAGATTGAAAAAGTTTGAGAATGTTAAAAGTATGAAACAATTGCTTGGCTTGTAATCGGGGTTGTGCATGATTTAAATATTTTGTGTGGTGAAGATAGAGCATAGCCAGACTATATGATTTTGTAGGGATAACTTTCTTTGGCCATGTTATTTTGAGAAGACATAATTGCTTTGTTAGTATGCTTGAAGTATTATTATTTTTATGTCAATATTAAACTTTTGTCTTGAATCTTATGGATCTGAATATTCATACCACAATTATGCCAACTAGCATTCCACATCAAAAATTATCTTTTTTTATCATTTACCTACTCGAGGACGAGCAGGAATTAAGCTTGGGGATGCCTGATACGTCTCCAACGTATCTATAATTTTTGATTGCTCCATGCTATATTATCTACTGTTTTGGACATTATGGGCTTTATTATCCACTTTTATATTATTTTTGGGACTAACCTATTAACCGGAGGCCCAACCCAGAATTGCTGTTTTTTTGCCTATTTCAGTGTTTCGAAGAAAAGGAATATCAAACGGAGTCGACACGGAATGAAACCAACTGGAGAAGTTATTTTTGGAAGGAAAGCTACCGGAAAAACTTGGAGTGCACGTCAGGAAAGAAACGAGGGAGCCACGAGGCAGGGGGCGCACCCACCCCCCTAGGCGCGCCCTCCAACCTCATGGGCCCCTCGTGGCTCCCCTGACGTACTTCTTTCACCCATATATAGCCACGTACCCTAAAACTTCCGAAGAACAGAATAGATCGGGAGTTCCGCCGCCGCAAGCCTATGTAGCCACCAAAAACCAATCGGGACCCTGTTTTGGCACCCTGCCGGAGGGGGGATCCCTCACCGGTGGCCATCTTCATCATCCCGGCGCTCTCCATGACAAGGAGGGAGTAGTTCACCCTCGGGGCTGAGGGTATGTACCAGTAGCTATGTGTTTGATCTCTCTCTCTCTCTCGTGTTCTTGATTTGGCGCGATCTTGATGTATCGCGAGCTTTGCTATTATAGTTGGATCTTATGTTGCTTCTCCCCCTCTACTCTCTTGTAATGGATTGAGTTTTCCATTTGAAGTAATCTTATCGGATTGAGTCTTTAATGATTTGAGAACACTTGATGTATGTCTTGCCGTGCGTATCAGTGGTGACAATGGGATATCACGTGATTCACTTGATGTATGTTTTGGTGATCAACTTGCGGGTTCCGCCCATGAACCTATGCATAGGGGTTGGCACACGTTTTCGTCTTGACTCTCTGGTAGAAACTTTGGGGCACTCTTTGAAGTACTTTGTGTTGGATTGAATAGATGAATCTGAGATTGTGTGATGCATATCGTATAATCATACCCCCGGATACTTCAGGTGACATTGGAGTATCTAGGTGACATTAGGGTTTTGGTTGATTTGTGTCTTAAGGTGTTATTCTAGTACGAACTCTAGGGCTGTTTGTGACACTTATAGGAATAGCCCAACGGATTGATTGGAAAGAATAACTTTGAGGTGGTTTCGTACCCTACCATAATCTCTTCGTTTGTTCTCTGCTATTAGTGGCTTTGGAGTGACTCGTTGTTGCATGTTGCGGGATTGTTATATGATCCAATTATGTTATTATTGTTGAGAGAACTTGCATCAGTGAAAGTATGAACTCTAGGCCTTGTTTCAACGCATTGCAATACCGTTTATGCTCACTTTTATCATTAGTTACCTTGCTGTTTTTATATTTTCAGATTACAAAAACCTATATCTACCATCCATATTGCACTTGTATCACCATCTCTTCGCCGAACTAGTACGAACTCTATAATAGATCGATCCGAAAGAATAACTCTGACGTGGTTTCGTACACTACCATAATCTCTTCGTTTGTTCTTCGCTATTAGTGACTTTGGAGTGACTCTTTGTTGCATGTTGAGGGATAGTTATGTGATCCAATTATATTATTATTGTGGAGAGAACTTGCACTAGTGAAAGTATGAACCCTAGGCCTTGTTTCCTAGCATTGCAATACCGTTTGTGCTCACTTTTATCATTAGTTACCTTGTTGTTTTTCTATTTTCAGATTACAAAAACCTATATCTACCATCCATATTGCACTTGTATCACCATCTCTTCACCGAACTAGTGCACCTATATAATTTACCATTGTATTGGGTGTGTTGGGGACACAAGAGACTCTTTGTTATTTGGTTGCAGGGTTGCTTGAGAGAGACCATCTTCATCCTACGCCTCCCACGGATTGATAAACCTTAGGTCATCCACTTGAGGGAAATTTGCTACTGTCCTACAAACCTCTGCACTTGGAGGCCCAACAACGTCTACAAGAAGAAGGTTGTGTAGTAGACATCATGCCCTACCACAAAGCCATGTCCTCCGTCATTCGTCAAAGGCCGGACTTCCACACCTTGTCCTCAAGTGATGTGTTGGATGAGTTCGTTGCTATGAGCATCTTGGACAAGACCGCCGACAATGCGGTTCTTCGGTCTCAAAGAGTAAAGAAACCCAACCTTGCTCTAAAGGCCTAGGTTAGCATGGATGAAGAGGATGAAGAGGAAGAAGAGGAGAGCAACCTCGAAGATACAAAGTATGCCTATCATGAACACATGGCCCTTGCTTCAAGGCAATTTTGGAGTAAGAAGAACTCAAGGCCCAACTTCAACAAGAACAATTCAAGTGGCGCAAAGGGCAAGCAATGAGTGAGGACTTTCTTCAATTGTGGCAATGTGAGCCACTTTGTTGCGGAGTGCCCTTATGAGAAGAGGGAAGACAACAGTGGCAAGCTCATCAGAAAGGACAAGGCCAAGTCTTTCCCCAACAAGAGCAACTTCACCAAGAAGACTCCTCACAAGGCGTTGGTGGTACAAGAAGAGTACAATGAGGATGATGACGATGATGAAGATGGTGAGTCGGTTGCCATGGCCTCCGTTGCCATTGCGACGACTCCATGGGTGTCTCTCTTCGACTCACCCAATGAGAGCATCACCGCCAAGTGCCTCATGGCTAAAGCCACCAACAAGGTAACCCCCAACATCAAAACTACCATCATTAATCATCCTTCTTCGACGGATAGCATTGATTAACATGAGGGGACTAATGTGGAGGAGCATGAGTTTGAGGCCTTTATGGGTAAACTCAAGGGTAAAGCCAAGAAGCACTTCGTTGCTCTCTTGGAACAACTTGGTGAAGCCAATGACATGATCGAGGCTCATGAAGATACCATCTCTAAGATGGAGGGGCATAGTCGAGACTATGTCGATGAGATTTCGGATATTTCCAATGCTCTTGAGGAAGAGCATGGTCTTCGTTTGGCTCTTGAGGAGTCACACAACGATGATCATGCTAAATTAAAGAAAGATCTTGATCATGCTCTTGTTGTTTCTCGTGTGCTAAATTCCGAGAAGGCAAACTTGGGGTTGATCTTGCTAGACTCAAGGAGGAGTTTGATATACTTGACAAGGCTCATAAGACCTTGAAAGGTATTCGTGCTAGTCTCAAGGAGTCTCATGATCAACTCCAAGTGAAGCTAACTAAGGAGAAAGCCACTTATCCTCATATGGTTTTAATTGATAATGCAAATGCTACTAAACCGTGTTGTGAGCATGTGCATCTTATTGAGGAAAATGCTAAGTTGAAGGAGCAACTTGAGAAAGGCCTTGTGTCATGCATACAAGGTGAGAAGAACCTCAATGACCTTTTGAGCAATCAAAAGGAAGTTGTGGCCAAGGAGGGGATTGGGTTCGCACCCAATCCCAAGAACAAGAAGAAGAATGACAAGACCAAACGACCTCCTCCCCTCAAGCAAACTTTTGTAAAGGAGGGAGAGGGTGCTTCCAAGGAGAAGAAGAACAATGCGAAGGGTGGCGCTGTCAAGAAGGGAAATGCCACCCCTCCCAACAAAGCCGGCAACTTTAATCCTTCTTATGTGTTATGCCGTGCTAGTGATGGGCATGTTTATGCCAAATTTGTTGGTTCTCCTCATGAATATACTGAATGGTCTATTTGGGTTCCTAAGACCCTTGTTACTAACATCAAAGGACCCATTACAAAATGGGTACCTAAAACCAAGCATTGATCTCTTGTAGGTGTTTGCTTCCGGTGGGGGATCATGGTTGCTCGATAGTGGAGCTACAAATCATATGACCGGAAGCAAGGACTTGGTGGTGGACGTGCACAAGATTGCATCTATGCGCAGCAATGTCGAGTGGGGTGATGCCTCGTCTTCTAAGGTATTGGGACTCGGCAAGGTTGTCATTTCTCATGATCTCACGATCGAGAAGGTCATGCTTGTTGAGTCCCTTGCATACAATTTACTTTCCGTTCGTCAACTTGCAATCATGGGCTTTGCCACTTTCTTTGATATTGATACCGTGGCCCTCTTGTGGAGCAAGACTCTTAAAGTATCCTTTGTTGGTCATGTCGAGAATGGTCTATATGTGATTAACTTTTCGGAGCGACCCACTAAGACCGCGACATGCCTAATGGCTAAAGTTGACGTGGGATGGCTTTGGCATCGCCGTTTAGCCCATGTCAATATGAGATCTTTGCAAAGTCTTCTCAAGGGGGACCATGTCCGTGGACTAAAGAATGTTAGTTTTGCTAAAGATCATGCTTGCAGTGCCTGTATCGAAGGAAAGCTACACGAGAAGGCTCACCCTCCCACGACTATCATTTATTCAAAGAGGCCTTTGGAGCTCCTTAATTTGGATCTCTTTGGGCCTCCATCCTTTGATAGTCTTGGGGTAGGAAGTATTGCTTGATGATTGTGGATGACTATTCAAGATACACTTGGGTGTATTTCTTCAAGAGGAAGAGCGAGACCCAACAAACCGTCATTGACTTTGCAAATGAAGCCCAACGTCAACACAATGCAAAGATCTTGACAATAAGAAGTGACAACGGCACCGAGTTCAAGAACAAAACCTTGGATGAGTTCCTTAGTGATGAGGGGATCAAGCATCAATATTCCGCACCTTACACCCCTCAACAAAACGGTGTTGCGGAGAGGAAGAACCGGACGTTGATGGATGCGGCAAGAACCATGATGGCGGAGTTTAAGTCTCCATACAACTTTTGAGCCGAAGCCATCAACACCGCATGTCATGCATCCAATCGGCTCTGCCTCCGCAAGGGCTTGAACAAGACTCCATATGAGATACTCACCGGTAACAAGCCCAACCTCAAGTACTTTCGGGTGTTCGGGTGTAAGTGTTTCATTCTCAAGAAAGGTGTTCGGTTGTCTAAATTTGAGGCTAGAGCTTATGAGGGCATATTTGTTGGTTATGCTACAAACTCTCATGCTTACCGTGTCCTCAATAAATCCACGGGACTTATTGAGGAGACATGTAACGTGGAGTTTGATGAGAATAACGGCTCCCAAGTGGAGCAAAGTGGCACTTGTGATGTAGGTGATGAAATTCCTCCTCAAGCGATAAGAAGAATGGGTGTTGGTTTTATCCTACCCATTGAGGAACTCCTTGTGGCCGAAGGAGAAGGACAATGCTCCACTCAAGTGGAGCCATCACAAACCCAAGGCCCACACGCTTCCGGAGAACAAAGTGAAGGCCCTCAACCTCATGAACAAGACCAAGGCAAGATCATGCTCACGAAGGTGTTGACACACCAAGTGATGCCCAAGGTCAAGTTCTCTCCCCTGAGCAAGTTCTAGATCAAGAACAAGCTCAAGTCGGCGCTCAAGATGATCAAGTGACCGCTCCTCAACTCAACACCGAGTTGGAATTAGAGCATCGTGCCGCCAAGATTGCATCCAAGCTCTCCACCAAGGGTCATCTCATGAAGAATGTGCTTGGAAGCATTCAAAAGGGGGTAAGCACTCGTAGACAATTGGCAAACTATTGTGAACATCACGCGTTTGTCTCTTGTGTTGAACCCCAAAAGGTATACGAAGCACTCGAAGATCCGGATTGGCTTAATGCCATGCATGAAGAACTCAACAACTTCGAGTACAACAAGGTGTGGAGGTTGGTGCCAAGGCCAACGGGGAACCACAATGTCATTGGAACCAAGTGGATATTCAAGAACAAGCAAGATGCTCATGGGACCATCATTCGCAACAAGGCAAGATTGGTGGCACAAGGCTACTCCCAAGTCGAGGGTATCGACTACGGTGAAACCTTTGCTCCCGTTGCTCGCCTTGAATCCATTCATTTGTTGATTGCTTACGCTTCTCATCACAACTTTAAGTTGCAACAAATGGATGTGAAGAGTGCTTTTCTTAATGGTCCCATTAATGAGTTGGTCTACGTCAAACAACCCCCCGGGTTTGAGGATCCCTACTTTCCCGATCATGTCTATCAACTCGATAAGGCACTCTATGGCCTTAAACAAGCCCCACGTGCGTGGTATGACCACCTTACCGAGTTGTTACAAGATCGTGGATTTGAAGTTGGGCTAATCGACCCCACTCTTTTTACTAAGAAGGTCAAAGGGGAGTTGTTTGTGTGCCAACTATATGTTGATGATATTATCTTTGGTTCCCCTAACAAAGCTTTCAATCAGGAATTTTCCAATCTCATGACCTCAAAGTTCAAGATGTCTTCCATGGGAGAGTTGAAGTTCTTCCTCGGATTCGAAGTGAAGCAAAGACGAGAAGGAACCTTCATCAACCAAGCCAAATACACTCAAGACATGCTCAAGAGATTCAAGCTAAGTGATGTCAAGCCGGCTCCCACTCCAATGCCCACCAAGTGCCAACTTGACATTGATCCCAATGGTAAAGTGGTGGATCAAAAGGTATATCGCTCCATGATTGGCTCCTTGCTTTACCTTTGTGCATCTAGACCGGATATCATGTTGAGTGTGGGAATTTGTGCATAGTTTCAAGCCGCACCTAAGGAAAGCCACTATGTGGCGGTCAAGCGAAGCTTTCGATATTTGGCTCATACCCCAAACTTTGGCTTATGGTACACAAGAGGAGCAAACTTCAAGCTTGTAGGATATTCGGATTCTGATTGGGCGGGAGACAAAGTGGATAGGAAGTCCACTTCCGGAGGGTGCCAATTCCTTGGTTGCTCTTTGGTGAGTTGGTCTTCCAACAAGCAAAGTTGTGTGTCTCTCTCGTCCACCAAAGCGGAGTATGTGGCGGTCGGTAGTTGTTGTGCACAACTCTTATGGATGAGGCAAACTTTAAAGGATTACAGTGTCATTTGTGACAAAGTGCCTCTTTGGTGTGACAATGAAAGTGCCATCAAGATTTCTCTCAACCCGGTGCAACATTTCAAGACGAAGCATATTGAGATTCGGTATCACTTCATCCGGGATCACATTAGGCGAGGGGAGATCGAGCTCAACTATGTCAACACTCATGATAACCTTGCAGATATCTTCACGAAGCCTTTGGATAAAGCAAGATTTCCCGAGTTAAGGCATGAGCTAAATATCATTGATTCAAGAAATGTTGCTTGAACCCTTGCACACCCCACCATACTCAACTTGTTGTCTTGTTTAGGTGTAGGCATGGAAATAGGAGGAGTGTTGTTCTCTCAATGAACTCTCCCTCCCCCCATTATGCATAAATTGATCAACTCTTTCACATTAGCCATTTTCTATGGTACCTGTGCTTCAAAGACGAGCTTTGGTCATGGGCCCAAGGATAATTCTTCGCAGTGCCATATCAATTGACTCAAACATAGGTGGCTCCGGCCACCGCCCTCTCTTTGGAGAGGTGGTGTCTTGTGGTTGTCTCTTGTTGTCGTTTTGCCCCTTTTTCTCTTTGTGTTGAGCATGTTTTGGTGGTGTCTTGTTTGCTTGAAGTTTCCATGCGAAGACCTCTCTTTTCTTGTGTTTGAAACATGCAGTTTCTTGAGCTCACGGTACTACCGCGGCCTGCCATGGTCCTACCGTGTGTGGAGAGTACCGTACTACCGCCCCAACACGGCAGTAATTTTTTACTGCCGCCTGGGAGAGCGGTACTACTGCTTTGGTGTGGTACTTCCGCTCAAACGGTAGTACCGCGATGAAGCACGGTACTACCGCGATGAAGCGCGGTACTACCACACTGACGAGTGTGCGTGGGGGTTATGACTCGGGCAGGGGAGTTCCAACTCCCCATACCCATTCACTTTGTTCTCTCCCCGCCGCCTCTCTCTCTCTCTCGCTCAAGAACGGTGCTGGAGATCCTCGCCGGATCTCCATCTCCGGCCACTCTCTTCGGATTCCGACCAGTGGGATCGTTCCCCACCACCTCCTCTTGCCATGGAACAAGGTTTCTCCTCAAATCCCTCTCTCTTTTGGTTGTTCTTTTGCTTCTAGGTTTTTGGGGAGATGCATGTGTTCTTGAGATTTTAGGCCAAATTTATGCAAGAGTAGGATGTAGGAGAGTAGTGATGCGTAGAAATTATACTTGATATGTTGTCCCGTGGTGGATTTGATCAACCGTAGTACCGCCATGTTTTCGTGGCTTTTCTCAGATTCAAAGTGATTTGGATCTACTGTCGTGCCGTACTACCGCATCTAGTATGCGGTACTACCGCAGATCCGGTACTACCGCCTATCAGGTGCGGTACTACCGCACGAGCTATGGCACTAAAATCCTACTATCGCTCCAAGCCCCGGTACTACCGTGCCCTCACACGGTACTACCGCGGCTAGGAGCGGTACTAAAATTTTAGTACCGCACGACCTGGCCGTACTACCGTTGTTGTCCAGTCTTTCTCGTGGCAATTACCACGTATGCTTTCTATTTGTTTCTCTTGTCTTGCTAAGGTCTTTGCATTGATTCTTCTCACTCTTTGTGTGTGCTTCTCTTGTATCTTAGGTGGTGGCTCTCGCTGTTCCAATCCCAGTCGTGACACTGGCTCCAAGCGACTGCGCAATCAAGATGAAGCACCAGAGGGCTCCAGTGCCCCCAAGCACAATGTCAAGACCTCAGCTAGCAAGTACAAGGAACCCGCTAAGGGCATGGATGAGATTCCCCTCGCTGAGTTTATCCCTCGCAGGCAAATCAACCCATATGTGAATGCTCGTGCTACCTTCAGAGGAAATGACTTGTTTTGGACCAAGCAGCAGGCTCTCATTTATCTGGATGTGATCAAGGCCAAGCAAAATACCTACGTGGATGTCAAGTGGATTGACATGAATCACATGAGGAAGGACAAGTTTCGTGAGTACTTTGGAGAGGCTTTGGATTTGGTGGAGCAGTTTGGTATTGAACATGTGATCTCTTTCCACCTGGACTATGACCCTGAGCTTATCTATCAGTTCTTTGCCTCTGTTCACTTTCACCCTGGGGAGGAGTGGAGGATGACTTGGATGTCCAATGGTCATCAGTTGACTGCTACCTGGAAGGAGTTCATGGATCTACTACATGTTCCTGATGACGGGCTCACCACACCCGTTGGTGTTCGCCCCCATGCCAATCCTGAGTCCGCTAGCAAGAACAAGATCCAGCAGTACTATGTTGAGAAGGTGCTTCCCAGTGGCAAGTCGACGTGGGTGTTGAACCCATTTCTGGATATCATGTATCGCATCTTCCGCAACTCTCTGTTTCCTCGCATTGTCGACAAGGACAAGGTTCATGCCTATCTGGTGGATATGATGCTCCTGTGTGAGGAGGCACGTGTGTCTCAGACTCAACCACTTCATGTATCACACATCATGTGGTGTGAGCTTCGGTTCGCGGTGTTCAACCGCAAGGTACCTATCTATGGACCATACATGTTTCTGTTGATCTCCAAGACTTGGGAGAAGCTGTTCCCTGGTGATGAGTTCCTTGCTTCGGACTGGATTCGGCATGAGTCCATCAGTCTCTGTGTGAAGCCCAAGTGGGCCAAAACTACTACTCGTGCTGAGGCGTCTGCTGCTAGGAGGGCTATTGATGAGGAGGAGGCTGGAGCAGAGGATGTTGTTGAGGACCGTGGTGCTGGGCATACCCATCGTTCCTCTGAGCCCTCGTGGTCCAAGAAGCTGAAGGACAAGATGAAGACTCTGTTCTACATGCAGGTAAAGGGGCAGTACAGGACTCACGTTGCCTCCAAGGAGGTTCGCCGCCATGACAAGAGGATCGTGAAGGTCTTTGGTGAGGCAGAATCTAGCGGGTCAGAGAGGCACATCACTCCGGAGACCAAATGTACGGCGAAGCAAGGCTACAAGTGGACTGATTATGAGGAGGACATCGAGGAGACCGTTCCTGCTGCCGAGTCTGACGAGGAGCGTTGGGATGATTACTCTGCCTGAGCCACCCCTTGTGTGTAGGTGTCCTCTCTGCCTTTCTGGCGTTTCGATGCCAAAGGAGGAGAGAGTGTAGGGATTTGCGTGCTTGCGAGTCGTGTGTCGTGTTCGGTGTGTTTGCTTTCTCGTTTGAACCTCGTTTGCTTTGGTTTGGTTTGCGGTCTTGAGACTTATCCTTCATATGGTGTAAGACATATGCACTCTATCTTATCTTAGTGAGCTTTTGACATTTTGTGCTACTTATGTTATGCTCTTGTTTAATGTTAGCCTTACTATTGCAAGATATGCCTTGTCTCTAAAATATAGGGGGAGTGTTGATCCTAGTTTGTGTGCTATGCAGTCCAAAGCATCCATCTAGATTGCACACATCTAGGGGGAGCCCGTCTATATTTTAGAGAGGAGGGGTTTGCGTTTGCTCAATATCATTTCCCTTTGTGCAAATCTTGTATTGTCATCAATCCACCAAAAAGGGGGAGATTGTAAGGGCATATTTATCCCTAAGGTGTTTTGGTGATTGATGACAATGCTTTTGCGGACTAATCGTGTGCCTTGAGTTTCTCAGACGTTTCATCACTAGGCACAAGCCGGTTTTGTGCCCCTCGAAGACTATTGAAGACGGCATTTTTCTACGTTTCTTTTTGGTGGATTTGAGTCATAGGTAAGCCGTACTATTAAGAGGGAGTCCGCGTCGGAAAGGTTCGGGTGGAATCATCACGTACATGTTTTCTTCCTTGTCTCGACCTTTCCCCTATACTTTGGAGCATCCTCTGTTTATCTCTATGCAATTGTCCTGGCTGCTGATATTGGGCTTGCGGTAGTACTGCTCCCTGGAGTGGTAGTACCGCAGGCACCTGCGGTAGTACCGTACCTCGGCACGGTAGTACCGCAAGAGCCCACGGTAGTACCGCTCCTCTGGAGCCGTAGTATCATGGCCCCCAGGCCAAGTGCCGCTGCATCGCAGTAGTAGGGGCGGATGTAATTTTTTACATCCGTGCCTCCGCGGTAGTACCGCATTTCGTGCGTGGTAGTACCGCGCGCGGCCTGGTTCAGCTGCCATGCAGTATTACCGCTCCTGAGCGGTAGTACCATGTCAGATTTTTGCATCATTTGTTTTCCAGCGGAAGTAGGCCCAGATGTATTTTTATTCATCCGCGCCCTTCCCAGGCTAGGACTTTCCTGCCTTGCGGTAGTACCGCAAGGGGGAGCGGTAGTACCGCGCTTGCGGAAGTACCGTTCTCTGCCTCCGTGCTTCGGGCTTGTTCTAGTTCATGACGTTGCTGCGGTAGTACCGCGGTCCCTCACGGTAGTACCGCATGGCCTTGCGGTAGTACCGCTTGTCAGGGGCGGTAGTACCGCAAGTCGCGGGCTGGTTAGGTGGATAATGGTTGGATTTTGTCCACAACTATAAAAGGGGCGTCTTCTACCTCTAGTTGACTACCTCTTCCACCCATAAGCTCCATTGTTGCTCTAAGCTCCATTTTCGCCCGATCTCACTCCCTAGCCAATCAAACTTGTTGATTTGCTCGGGAGTGGTTGAGAAGGCCCCGATCTACACTTCCACCAAGAGAAATTTGATTCCCCCACTAATCCCTTGCGGATCTTGTTACTCTTGGGTGTTTGAGTACGCTAGACAGTAGAGGTCACCGCGGAGCCATAGTCCTTTGTGGTGAAGCTTCGTGGTGTCGTTTGGAGCCTCCAATTAAGTTGTGGAGATTGCCCCAACCTTGTTTGTAAAGGTTCGGTCGCCGCCTCCAAGGGCACCAATAGTGGAACCACGGCATCTCGCATTGTGTGAGGGCGTGAGGAGAATATGGTGGCCCTAGTGGCTTCTTGGGGAGCATTGTGCCTCCACACTGCTCCAACGAAGACATACTTCCCCTCAAAGGGAAGGAACTTCGGTAACACATCCTCGTCTTCACCGGCTCCACTCTTGTTTATCTCGCGCCTTTACTTGTGCAAGCTTATTTGTGCTATATCTCTTGCTTGCGTGCGTGCTTATTGTTGTTGCATCATATAGGTTGCTCACCTAGTTGCATATCTAGACAACCTACTTTGATGCAAAGTTTAAATTGGTAAAGAAGAGCTAAAAATTGTTAGTTGCCTATTCACCCCCCCCCCTCTAGTCAACTATATCGATCCTTTCAAACCCTAGTCAATTCAGTCTCACCGATGGGATATCGGTCTCACCGAGATGGGCATACAAACTCTCTATTGCCTATTGCAATAATTTCAGTCCCACCGAAATATGCAATCGGTCTCACCGAGTTTTCTTGGTCAACTCTCTGTTTCACTTATTACCCAAATCGGTCCCACCGAGTTTGTGTAATCGGTCAAACCGAGATGACGCTTTACCCTAACCCTAGCACATCGGTCCTACCGAGTTGATCATATCGGTCCCACCGAAATGCCTAACGGTCACATTATGAACTAAATTAGTCTGACCGAGTTTTCTGATTCGGTCCCACCGAGTTTGGTAAATTGTGTGTAACAGTTAGATTTTGTGTGGAGGCTATATATGGGTTTAGAACATGCCTACACTTCCAACATACATTTTCTGAGAGAGAACCACCTACACTCGTGTTGAGGTCAAGATATTCCATTCCAACCACATAAATCTTGATCTCTAGCCTTCCCCAAGTTGCTTTCCACACTCAAATCATCTTTCCACCAAATATGAGAGAGAGTTGAGTGTTGGGGAGACTATCATTTGAAGCACAAGAGCAAGGAGTTCATCATCAACACACCGTCTATTACCTTTTGGCGATTGGTGTCTCCTAGATTGGTTAGGTGTCACTTGGGAGCCTCCATCAAGATTGTGGAGTTGAACCTAGGAGTTTGTACGGGTAAGGAGATCGCCTACTTCGTGAAGATCTACCCTAGTGTGGCAAGTCCTTAGGGCGATGGCCATGGTGGGATAGACAAGGTTGCTTCTTCGTGGACCCTTCGTGGGTGGAGCCCTCCGTGGACTCGCGCAATCGTTACCCTTCGTGTGTTGAAGTCTCCATCAACGTGGATGTACGATAGCACCACCTATCGGAACCACGCCAAAAATCTCCGTGTCTCCAATTGCGTTTGCACACTCCAATCCCATCCCTTTACATTCTTGCAAATTGCATGCTTTAATTTCCGTTGCCCATATACTCTTATCATGCTTGCTTGATATGTATTGTGAATTGTGAAACATGTGCTAAAACTCCACTTCAACTTGAAGAAACTAAAAACTGCCACTTTTCTTGCTAAGAGTCTATTCACCCCCCCTCTAGACACCTCTTCTCGATCCTTTCACCGAGGCCTAGCACCGGGTTTTTTTCGCTCTCTCGCCGGTCGTTTTGATCGGTGTTTTCTTTTTGGTTTTCCGATCTCTGCTTGATCGTTTTACGTCGCCCGCCGCCGCCGTCGACACCCCGCGCCTCTACTCCAACACCGGCGCGACCGGCCGACTACTTCACCGACCAGGCGGCCTCGAGCGACAGGCGGCCCCTCAAGGCCATCGTCCGCGCGCCGGCCGTCACCGCCCTGCTCCGACCGGGACAACTACATCGCCTACACCCGGCGGCCTCGCGCCATGCAGCGGCCAATCATAGCCGCCGCTCGCGCATCGGCCCGCCATTTGATCCACGCCACCCGCCTCCATCGCGTTTGCACGGCAGCCCTGCGGGTTGCCTCGCCGGCCTCGTCCCCAGCTGCATCAGGCCCGTGGCTTCCTTGAGCTTGGGCGCCGCTGCTCCGTTGGTCGCTCGGGTCTCGCTGCCTAGGCGCCAGCGCTGCTTTGGTGGCCTGGGTGTCGGTGCTGACGCGCTCGTTCGCACGTCGTCCCACGCCGTCCATCGTCGTCGGTTTCATTTCAGACTCCGCCGCCACCCCGTCTCCATCGAGCAGCGACCCCGACCTCGCGCGCAATTAGATTGATCACCCGCCCGCCGCCGCGATCTGCCTCATCTATGCCTTGCGACAGACCTGGCCCGTCGGTTGCACGCGCCTCCGCAGGCCCTGTGAAGACTGTCCCGAGTTTTGCACGCCCCTCTACCGATCGAGCAACGGGCTGTCGCTGCGTCGCCCCGTCGGGCCGCAGCATCGCCGCCCCGTGGTTCCTCTCCCGGCTGCACCGACCCGCGTCACCGTTGCGTCGCCCCTTCGGGCCGCAGTGCCGCGGCTCGCGGTCCACCGCCTCCCTGAGGCCGTCCGCTCCAAGTCGTCCCCGTGGTAGCACGGACCCTTGCGCCGCCGCTGCGTCGCCCCGTCGGGCCGTAGCGAGCGTGGCACGCGGTCCATGCCGCCGTCCCGAGGCCGTCCCAGCGGTTGCAGTGACCCGCGCTAATCCGCCGCGCCGCCCCTTCGGGCTGTCGCGCCACAGCCCGCGGTCCGTGCCGCCACCCTGAGGTCTTCTTGTCATCGCCCCAACCTGCCCGCCGCCGCTGCGTCACCCTTTCGGGCCGTAGCGCGGCGACCGGCGGTCCACTTCGTCGTCCCCGCGCGTCAACTTCCCGTGGTATGCTCTGTGCCGCCTCCCTTGGCGTGGGAACGCCACCGTCTGCGCCGGTCTTTGTCATGTTGTCGGGTTGTTCGCCTACTTCGAGCACTGCCACCGCCGCCGCTCTTCTTTGGCCGCCGCCGCCGCTACCCACGTGGCCGCCGCCGCCCGTCCACCTCCTTCATCTTCGTCCAGCACCAACCCATCGCCAGCGTCACCGTCATCTACTCCGACAACTACGGGTGACTTCGGCCCCGCGCCGATGGACGCCGCAACCGTCGTTGAGTCCTTCTCTGCTGGCCTCATACTTCTTCGACATGGCGTACAGCTCGTGCAGGTCCCAGTCTACGCATGCCCGGTGCTGGCAACACTGCCGCGTGCTTTCGTCCATGACATGTCCTCGGGCCTGGCAAGCCTAGTGCGGCGCTTCGTCAACTTCAACTTCATCTGTCTACGTATGCCCGGAGCTGGCAACACGGACGCGTGCCTTCGTCTACATTATGTCCCCGGGGTTGGCAACCCCGGCGCGACGCGTCGTCAACAACATCTCCTTTCCGGCGCACCACTACTTCGACACCACTGCGCCCATACTAACTAGGCGCCCCCTTGCGCCCGCGGCTCCACGACGACAACCTCGACACCGGCTCCCCGACTCGACATCGACCACGGCATTCTTCGCACGGCTACCTCGACCACGGCTACACCACCCTCCGCTCTCGGCTGCTGCTACCTCTTGAGCACTGCGTTGGATTTCCTTGAAGAGGAAAGGGTGATGCAGTAGAGTAGAGTAAGTATTTCCCTCAGTTTTTGAGAACCAAGGTATCAATCCAGTAGGAGGCTATGCGCGAGTCCCTCGTACCTACACAAAACAAATAGCTCAACGCAACCAACGCGATTAGGGGTTGTCAAGCCCTTCACGGTCACTTACGAGAGTGAGATCTGATAGAGATGATAGATAATATTTTTGGTATTTTTGATATAAAGATGCAAAGTAAAATAAAAGGGAAAGTAAAAAAGCAAAGCAATAATAAAGTGATTGGAGATTGATATGATGAGAATAGACCCGGGGGCCATAGATTTCACTAGTGGCTTCTCTCAAGAGCATAAGTATTTCTACGGTGGGTGAACAAATTACTGTTGAGAAATTGACACAACTGAGCATAGTTATGAGAATATCTAGGTATGATCATTTATATAGGCATCACGTCCGAGACAAGTAGACCGACTCCTGCCTGCATCTACTACTATTACTCCACTCATCGACCGCTATCCAGCATGCATCTAGAGTATTAAGTTCAAGAAAACAGAGTAACGCCTTAAGCAAGATGACATGATGTAGAGGAATAAATTCATGCAATATGATAAATACCCCATCTTGTTATCCTCGATGGCAACAATACAATACATGTCTTGTTGCCCCTACTGTCACTGGGAAAGGACACCGCAAGATTGAACCCAAAGCTAAGCACTTCTCCCATTGCAAGAAAAACCAATCTAGTAGGCCAAACCAAACTGATAATTCGAAGAGACTTGCAAAGATAACCAATCATACATAAAAGAATTCAGAGAACATTCAAATATTGCTCATAGATAATCTTGATCATAAACCCACAATTCATCGGTATCAACAAACACACCGCAAAAAGAAGATTACATCGAATAGATCTCCACGAGAGAGGGGGAGAACATTGTATTGAGATCCAAAAAGAGAGAAGAAGCCATCTAGCTACTAACTATGGACCCGAAGGTCTAAGGTAAACTACTCACACTTCATCGGAGGGGCTATGGTGATGATGTAGAAGCCCTCCATGGTGGATTCCCCTTCCGACGGAGCTCCAAAACAGGCCCCAATATGGGATCTCGTGGGTACAGAAGGTTGCGGCGGTGGAATTAGGTTTTTGGCTCCGTATCTGATCGTTTGGGGGTACGTAGGTATTTATAGGAGGAAGGAGCACGTCGGTGGAGCTTCGAGGGGCCCACAAGGCAGGGGGCGTGCCCTAGGGGGGCGCCCTCCACCCTCGTGATCGCCTCTCTTATTTCTTGACGGAGGGTCCAAGTCTCCTGGATCATATTTGTTGAGAAAATCACGTTTCGGAAGGTTTCATTCTGTTTGGACTCCGTTTGATATTCTGTTTCTTCAAAACACTGAAATAGGCAAAAAAAACAGCAATTCTGGGTCGGGCCTCCGGTTAATAGGTTAGTCCCAAAAGTAATATAAAAGTGGAAAATAAAACCCAATATGGTCCAAAACAGTAGATAATATAGCATGGAGCAATCAAAAATTATAGATACGTTGGAGACGTATCAGGCATCCCCAAGCTTAATTTCTGCTCGTCCTCGAGTAGGTAAATGATAAAAAGAGAATTTTTGATGCAGAGTGCTACTTGGCATAATTTCAATGTAACTCTTCTTAATTGTGGTATGAATATTCAGATCCGAAAGATTCAAGACAAAAGTTCATATTGACATAAAAATAATAATACTTCAAGCATACTAACAAAGCAATTATGTCTTCTCAAAATAACATGGCCAAAGAAAGTCATCCCTACATAATCATATAGTTTGGCTATGCTCTATCTTCACCACACAAAGTATTTAAATCATGCACAACCCCGATGACAAGCCAAGCAATTGTTTCATACTTTTGACATTTTCAAAACTTTTTCAATCTTCACGCAATATATGAGCCTGAGCCATGGATATAGCACTATATGTGGAATAGAATGGTGGTTGTGGAGAAGACAAAAAGAGGGGAAGATAGTCTCACATCAACTAGGCGTACCAACGGGCTATGGAGATGCCCATCAATAGATATCAATGTGAGTGAGTAGGGATTGCCATGCAATGGATGCACTAGAGCTATAAGTATATGAAAGCTCATCAAAAGAAACTAAGTGGGTGTGCATCCAACTCGCTTGCTCACGAAGACCTAGGGCATTTTGAGGAAGCCCATCATTGGAATATACAAGCCAAGTTCTATAATGTAAAATTCCCACTAGTATATGGAAGTGACAAAATGAGAGACTCTCTATCATAAAGATCATGGTGCTACTTTGAAGCACAAGTGTGGTAAAAGGATAGTAACATTGTCCCTTCTCTCTTTTTCTCTCATTTTTTTTATTTGGGCCTTTCTCTTTGTTTTATGGCCTCTTTTTTTTCTTTCCCTTTTTTTTATTTTTCATCCGGCGTCTCATCCCGACTTATGGGGGAATCATAGTCTCCATCATCCTTTCCTCACTTGGGACAATGCTCTAAAAATGATGATCATCACACTTCTATTTTTCTTACAACTCAACAATTACAACTTGATACTTAGAACAAAATATGACTATATGAATGCCTCCGACAGTGTACCGGGATATGCAATGAATCAAGAGTGACATGTATGAAAGAATTATGAACGGTGGCTTTGCCACAAATACGATGTCAACTAAATGATCATGCTAGCAATATGACAATGATGGAGCGTGTCATAATAAACGGGATGGTGGAAAATTGCATGGCAATATATCTCGGAATGGCTATGTAAATGCCATGATAGGTAGGTATGGTGGCTGTTTTGAGGAAGATATATGGTGGGTGTATGATAACGGCGAAAAGTGTGCGGTATTAGAGAGGCTAGCAATGGTGGAAGGATAGGAAAAATGCGTATAATACATGGACTCAACATTAGTCATGAAGAACTCATATACTTACTGCAAAAATCTAGAAGTTATCAAAGCAAAGTATTACGCGCATGATCCTAGGGGGATAGATTGGTAGGAAAAGACCATCGCTCGTCCCCGACCGCCACTCATAAGGAAGACAATCAATAAATAAATCATGCCCCGACTTCATCACATAACGGTTCACCATACGTGCATGCTACGGGAATCACAAACTTTAACACAAGTATTTCTCAAATTCACAACTACTCAACTAGCATGACTCTAATATTACCATCTTCATATCTCAAAACAATTATCAAGCATCAAACTTTTCTTAGTATTCAACGCACTCAAAAGAAAGTTTTACAAATCTTGAATACCAAGCATATTATTATTATTAAGCAAATTACCATGCTATTTAAGACTCTCAAAATAATCTAAGTGAAGCATGAGAGATCAATAGTTTCTATAAAACAAATCCACCACCGTGCTCTAAAAGATATAAGTGAAGCACTAGAGCAAAACTATAAAGCTCAAAAGATATAAGTGAAGCACATAGAGCAAAACTATAAAGCACAAAAGATATAAGTGAAGCACATAGAGTATTCTAACAAATTCCAATTCATGTATGGATCTCTCAAAAGGTATGTACAGCAAGGATGATTGTGGTAAACTAAAAATCAAAGACTCAAATCATACAAGACGCTCCAAGCAAAACACATATCATGTGGTGAATAAAAATATAGCTCCAAGTAAAGTTACCGATGGAAGTAGACGAAAGAGGGGATGCCTTCCAGGGCATCCCCAAGCTTTGAATTTTTGGTGTCCTTGGATTATCTTGGGGGTGCCATGGGCATCCCCAATCTTAGGCTCTTGCCACTCCTTGTTCCATAATCCATCAAATAATTTCACCCAAAACTTGAAAACTTCACCACACAAAACTCAACAGAAATCTCATGAGCTCCGTTAGCGAAAGAAAACAAAAGACCACTTCAAGGTACTGTAATGAACTCATTCTTTATTTATATTGGTGTTAAACCTACTGTATTCCAACTTCTCTATGGATTATAAACTATTTTACTAGCCATAGATTCATCAAAATAAGCAAACAACACACGAAAAACAGAATCTGTCAAAAACAGAACAGTCTGTAGTAATCTATAAATAACGCAAACTTCTGGAACTACAAAAAATCAGCCAAACTAGGACGACCTAGGAAATTTGTTTATTGACCAGAAGCAATTGAAATCACTATTTTATCACGTTCTGGTGAATTTTAATAATTGTTTTCGTGAACCGAAAGTTTCTGGAAATTACAGCAAGATCAAATAACTATCATCCAAGAAGATCCTATAGGTTTAACTTGGCACAAACACTAATTAAAAGATAAAACCACATCTAAACAGAAGGTAGATGGATTATTTATTCCTAAACAGAAAAAAAAAGCAAAAAAACTAAAATAACATTGGGTTGCCTCCCAACAAGCGCTATCGTTTAACGCCCCTAGCTAGGCATAAAAGCAAGGATAGATCTAGGTATTGCCGTCTTTGGTAGGCAATCCATAAGTGGCTCTCATGATAGATTCATATGGTAATTTTATTTTCTTTCTAGGGAAGTGTTCCATGCCCTTTTTTAACGGAAATTGGAATCTAATATTCCCTTCCTTCATATCAATAATTGCACCAATCGTTCTAAGGAAAGGTCTACCAAGAATAATAGGGCAAGAAGGATTGCAATCAATATCAAAAACGATAAAATCTACGGGCACATAATTCCTATTTACAACAATAAGAACATCATTAATTCTTCCCATGGGTTTCTTAATAGTGGAATCCGCAAGGTGCAAGTTTAGAGAGCAATCATCAAAATCGCGGAAATCTAGCAAATCACACAAAGTTTTGGGAATGGTGGAAACACTAGCACCCAAATCACATAAAGCATAAAATTCATGATCCTTAATCTTAATTTTAATACTTGGTTCCCACTCATCATAAAGTTTTCTAGGGATAGAAACTTCCAACTCAAGTTTTTCTTCATAAGATTGTATCAAGGCATCAACGATATGTTTGGTAAACGCTTTATTTTGACTATAAGCATGAGGAGAATTTAGCACGGATTGCAACAAGGAAATACAATTAATTAAAGAGAAACTTTCATAATTAAATCCCTTGAAATCCAATATAGTGGGTTTAGCAACATAAGGGTTTTATTCTTTTCAATCCCACTTTTATCAATTTCATCATCAAGATCTAAATACTCCGAATTTTTGGAACGCCTTCTAGGTAAAGGTGGATCATATTAAGTTTCATCAAGATTCATATTGCAAAACAAAGATTTAATAGGGGACACATCAATAACTTTTAGATCTTCATCTTGATTTTCATAGGAATTGGAAGAACACGCTTTAATAAAGGCATCTTTTGTAGCACGCATCCTAGCGGTTCTTTCCTTGCGCTCATCAATGGAAATTCTCATGGCTTTGAGAGACTCATTGATATCATGCTTAGGAGGAATAGATCTAATCTTTAAAGAATCAACATCAAGAGAAATTCTATCAACGTTCCTAGCCAATTCATCAACTTTAAGCAATTTCTCTTCAAGCAAAGCATTAAAATTCTTTTGTGAATTCATAAAATCTTTAACACTAGTCTCAAATTCAAGTTGCATCTTATTAAAATTTCCATAAGAGTTGTTGTAGGAATTTCCATAATTATTAGAAGGATTACTAGAATAAGGCCTAGGATAAAAATTCCCTCTATACGCGTTGTTACCAAAATTATTCCTACCAACAAAATTCACATCCATAGATTCATTATTATTCTCAATCAAAGTAGACAAAGGCATATCATTAGGATCAGAAGAAACACTCTTACTAGCAAATAATTTCATAAGTTCATCCATCTCTCCACTCAAAACATTAATTTCTTTTATCGCATGCACTTTTTTATTAGTAGATCTTTCAGTGTGCCATTGAGAATAACTAACCATAATATTATCTAGGAGTTTAGTAGCATCTCCTAAAGAGATTTCCATAAAAGTGCCTCCCGCGGCCGAATCTAAAAGATTTCTAGAAGCAAAATTCAATCCGGCATAAAAATTTTGTATGATCATCCATAAATTTAAACCATGAGTAGGACAATTACGTATCATTAATTTCATTCTCTCCCAAGCTTGTGCAACATGTTCATGATCAAGTTGCTTAAAATTCATAATATCATTCCTAAGAGAGATGATCTTAGCGGGAGGAAAATACTTAGAGATAAAAGCATCTTTGCACTTGTTCCAAGAATCAATACTATTTTTAGGCAAAGACGAAAACCAAGCTTTAGCACGATCTCTAAGTGAAAAAGGAAATAGCTTCAATATAACAATATCATTATTGACATCTTTCTTCTTTTGTATATCACATAAATCAACGAAGCTATTCGGATGAGTAGCGGCATCTTCACTAGGAAGGCTGGCGCATTGATCTTTCATAACAAGATTCAACAAAGCGGTATTGATTTCACAAGATTCAGTATTGGTAAGAGGAGCAATCGGAGTGCTAAGGAAATCATTATTGTTGGTATTGGTAAAGTCACACAATTTGTTATTATCTTGAGCCATCGTGACAGACAAGCAATCCAACACACGAGCAAATAAAAAGCAAGCGAGAAAAAGGCAAACGAAAAAGAGAGGGCGAATAAAACGGCAAGGGTGAAGTGGGGGAGAGGAAAACGAGAGACAAATGAAAAATAATGTAATGCGAGAGATAAGGAATTGTGATGGGTACTTGGTATGTTGACTTTTGCGTAGACTCCCCGGCAACGGCGCCAGAAATTCTTCATGCTACCTCTTGAGCACTGCGTTGGATTTCCTTGAAGAGGAAAGGGTGATGCAGCAGAGTAGAGTAAGTATTTCCCTCAGTTTTTGAGAACCAAGGTATCAATCCAGTAGGAGGCTATGCGCGAGTCCCTCGTACCTACACAAAACAAATAGCTCAACGCAACCAACGGGATTAGGGGTTGTCAAGCCCTTCACGGTCACTTACGAGAGTGAGATCTGATAGAGATGATAGATAATATTTTTGGTATTTTTGATTTAAATATGCAAAGTAAAATAAAAGGGAAAGTAAAAAAGCAAAGCAATAATAAAGTGATTGGAGATTGATATGATGAGAATAGACCCGGGGGCCATAGATTTCACTAGTTGCTTCTCTCAAGAGCATAAGTATTTCTACGGTGGGTGAACAAATTACTGTTGAGCAATTGACACAACTGAGCATAGTTATGAGAATATCTAGGTATGATCATGTATATAGGCATCACGTCCGAGACAAGTAGACCGACTCCTGCCTGCATCTACTACTATTACTCCACTCATCGACCGCTATCCAGCATGCATCTAGAGTATTAAGTTCAAGAAAACAAAATAACGCCTTAAGCAAGATGACATGATGTAGAGGAATAAATTCATGCAATATGATAAATACCCCATCTTGTTATCCTCGATGGCAACAATACAATACGTGCCTTGCTGCCCCTACTGTCATTGGGAAAGGACACCGCAAGATTGAACCCAAAGCTAAGCACTTCTCCCATTGCAAGAAAAACCAATCTAGTAGGCCAAACCAAACTGATAATTCGAAGAGACTTGCAAAGATAACCAATCATACATAAAAGAATTCAGAGAAGATTCAAATATTGCTCATAGATAATCTTGATCATAAACCCACAATTTATCGGTATCAACAAACACACCGCAAAAAGAAGATTACATCGAATAGATCTCCACGAGAGAGGGGGAGAACATTGTATTGAGATCCAAAAAGAGAGAAGACATCTAGCTACTAACTATGGACCCGAAGGTCTGAGGTAAACTACTCACACTTCATCTGAGGGGCTATGGTGATGATGTAGAAGCCCTTCATGGTGGATTCCCCTTTCGGCGGAACTCCGGAACAGGCCCCAAGATGGGATCTCGTGGGTACAGAAGGTTGCGGCGGTGGAATTAGGTTTTTGGCTTTGTATCTGATCGTTTGGGGTGCGTAGGTATTTATAGGAGGAAGGAGCACGTCGGTGGAGCTTCGAGGGGCCCACTAGGCAGGGGGGCGCGCCCTACACCCTCGTGACCGCCTCTCTTCTTTCTTGACGGAGGGTCCAAGTCTCCTAGATCATATTTGTTGAGAAAATCACGTTCCGGAAGGTTTCATTCCATTTGGACTCCGTTTGATATTCCGTTTCTTCGAAACACTGAAATAGGCAAAAAAACAGCAACTGGGCTAGGCCTCCAGTTAATAGGTTAGTCCCAAAAGTAATATAAAAGTGAAAAATAAAGCTCAATATGGTCCAAAACAGTAGATAATATAGCATGGAGCAATCAAAAATTATAGATACGCTGGAGACGTATCAGCTGCATCAACAAACGGCACAAAGGGCTACCGCCTTGCTTAAGCAACCTCGTCGAGTTTTCACTCCAGCCACGACTTCCGCGATGCATCGACTGTTACGACTGTGGGGGGGTGCCCGTCGGCTTGCCTTTGGATTCTTCTTCAGTCTCACCGTCTGCGTCGCTACCGTTGTGACTGCGGGGGGGTGTTGAGTAAGGTGATTGTATTGGATACATAGGATAGACTAGGAAAGTATTCTGGCTTGTCTTGTACTCCAAGTAGATCATGTACTCCTATATATATGCCCACGAGGCTCAAACAATACAACGAACTATTTCACCAAATCCCTCTCTCACTTCTAACATTTCCAACATTAGGTTAGTTTTTTTTTTTAGGGTAACATTAGGTTAGTTGCCAGTCTTTTTTGGATGGCTCCCAGTTTCTTTTTTCCTTTTTTTGTTTGAGAATACCAGTTTCTTTTTCCAGTAGAATGACAACGGCATTCGGTATACTTGGGCCGCATGGGAACGGGATACCCTACCACTCCTTTCTAGCCCATCAAGGCAGGTAACTCTCCAGCGGGTTCTCGCGCCACGCAACACCCTCGTCAGTCGTCCCTTCCCCACACGAGCACTGCAATTCTGGAACCGCCTGTTCTCCCTTGCCACCGGAGAACTGCTAAATTCGCTCGACACCGTCGAAGAAGATGGAGCAGGCAACATCGATCTCGTCGTCCTCCCATGAACCTGGTTCGTTCCTGCCCCCCGTCTCCGTTTTGGTAGGAAATAGAGAAATTAAGCTTCTCCGTCCGATGCATGGAGGCGCGCAGTTCATCACGATCTGTGTTCTTACTTTTTCTTTTTTCTTTTCTTTTTTGGCGGGAAGATCTGTGTTCTTACTATTCATGTGACGTTTCTACTGAAGCGCCGGCGCCGGATGAGAATGAGACGGGGATGGAGCAGGTCCTGGCGGATCTGCAGGCGCTCAAGGGGCTCTACGGCCTGCTTCACAGGGGCCCCCAGCCAAATGAAAATGTAAGATTGCTTGAAGATCGATCAGCATGTTTTACTGCCTAAACAACCATTGCTTCTTTCAACAAGTCTTCTTCAACTGCGTCCGTCGATGCGTGCATTTTAAATTTCTGGATTTGCTAACTCTCGGTTGATCGATCATGACTTTCTTAACCATATTGTTTTTGAATCTCAATAGCAAATGCTGTTTTTCCCCCTCTTAACAAATTATTACAGCAAGCTGAATGTTTTCTTAGATTCATATGAACAAAGTTGTAAACTAGACTGGGAAATAAGATGTTCTCAGTCCGCTGAGATGATACTATATTGTTCTGCAACAAATTATTACAATAATATGAACTTTTTCTTTAAATCTGCATGAATAAATTGAGAAATGAGATTTGTTTTTATTGCCTTCAGACGTGTTTGGCTACCAAAGATTAGGAAGAACATAACATAACATAATGGAAAATGGTGGTTCTATTCCAAATTAGTGCATTATAAGTCCTTTTTTTTTTGCATGAGAAACAAATTTCCACGCCAAAGGCGAAAAAAATGAGCTGTTGCCTTTGTTTCAAAAGAAATGAGAGGTTTGCTATTTCTAAGGCAAACTAATACCAAAATGCCATTGTGAGGTTTACCGTTGTTGTGTGCTAGTTTTAGTTGCTTATTTGTAAAGTTCAACATGATTTTCAAACTGTATGCCCATCCAATTTTAAAAGGATAAAAAAATAAAAATATGATATCGTCGGATTAGAAATGGACACTCTCAAGAAATAAATGGCAATGGTTTTTCTACCCCTTGTCCTTGCTCGGAGATTCGTCCCACATTTTTTCGAGTTATGTTGATGTTTGCCTTGTTTGCTTGTTTCGTAGCGTATCATAAACGTTACACCATTGAAGAGTGAAAATTTGTGCTTCTGTCAGATCCTCCCTATCTTTTGATCGAGCTTGTATAGGTTCATACTGCCTGCTAGGACCGATAGTACTATACTGTCTGGGATGGAGTCAGGGCCTTTGTCACCCCTAGGAGTCGTCTAGCAGAAATTTGTTTCTGGGTGGGGTAGAAGGGACTAGGAATCACAGATCTCTGCCTTTAAGGTTGAGATGAATCGATCTCGTTCGACGGAACGAAAACACCTCATATGTCGAATTCCAGAAAACCAGCAAGAGGTTCCCTCTCTTTGATCCCGAGGGCCGAGCGACAACCTCGACCAGAGCTGAAGTTTCGTCATATTTTGATCAAGTTCCATGGGATTTTCCTTTATTTTAGAAGTATATCGTAATGTTTCATTGTATATTATCAAAAATAGTTGCACGAAATATCCAACACATCGAACAGTAGATGAAAAATGCCGCCCACGGTAGATAAGCGTTTCTTTGAAACTAACATGATAGTAATTGCCAATATACAAGAAAACTTCAGGCATCTTAGTTTCGTTTACATTTTCAGTTGCAACTCTAATTTAAACTCAACATTGTTGCAGTTGAACGAGGCATCAAGAGATATGTTAATGAAGATGCTAGACAACGTTACTCAGCAGACTCTCCTAAGACAGGCAAAGGTAATAATACATTTGCAGTAGTAATTATATATTGCCTTCTTGGGCAAATGCTGATAAGCAGAGCGATCGCTCGTCTGTACGCTTGCAGCTGCTGTCAGGCCCCCTGATGTCTCCTGCTGTGGAGAGGAAGCTCTCGATCCAACCAGGCCGCCGGACAAGCGGCAACGCCGAGCATCGCCTGAAGCCGACCGCGTCGCCCAGCCCCAGCCTCTGCGCCAGCCAGATGTCCCGGAGGCTGAAGCCGCAGAGCTCGGCGAGAAGCCGGGACGCCCGCAGCGTGTACGACGACCATCGCCGCCGCGAGAGGGACGGTCGTCTCCTTGCTCGCGTCGACTCCGGCCGCTCGTCAAGAACCGCGATGCCGCAGCTCCATCAGAGGACTCCGGATCAGCGCCTTTCCCGCCTCGCCTACAACCGTTCGTCCAGGGTCGCCGAGCCGCGGCTCCATCCGAGCACTCCGGAGCAGCGCCTTTCCCGCGTCGACTCCAACCGCTCGTCCAGGGTCGCCGAGCCACGGCTCCGTCCGAGCACTCGGCCGGAGCAGCACCTTTCCCGCCTCGCCTCCAACCGTTCGTCCAGGGTCGCCGAGCCACGGCTCCGTCCGAGCACTCCGGAGCAGCGCCTTTCCCGCGTCGCCTCCAACCGTTCGTCCAGGGTCGCCGAGCCACGGCGCGGCGTGGCGAGCGGCAACGCTCCGCGCGCCGACCGCAGCGACAGGCATAGCAGGCTGCGCGGGAGCTCTGGACGTGGTGATCGTTCGTCGTCACCGTCGTCGTCGTCCTCGCCAGAGCGGAGCAACAGGCGCCGCTCCGTGTCCCGCGCGCCCTCGTCGCATGGTCGCGCCACGGTGCGAGGAGTGGGGGCGTATGGCTCCTCGACGCGTCGTTACAGCGGGAGGCTGGAGTCTGGGTTGTCCATGGGCGTGAGGTCACGCCGCGGCTCCGAGCGGGCCGGACGCGGCGCGGCCACGCCGAGGCGATCGTCGTCGAGCAGTGGCGAGGCGGCCACGATAAGCAGCCGCATCAGGCCGACCCGGGAACTCACAGAGCGCCGCGTACACGAATCTGAAGAAAGCGGAGAACGGAGCCTTCGGCGGCGACAGAGGAAGGAAGGTACCGAAAGCGGAGAACGGAGCCTTCCTCTTTGTGGCAGCACGGGCTGGTCAAGCCGTCGGCCGCGGCGAGCGCTGGACCCAATCACCTCCGGCAGCACGTACAGCAGCAGCTCGTCAGCTGCCGCTAGCCCGTCTCCCTCCGCCAGCCCCACGGCGCCAACATCAACATCGGCCCCTTCAGCTTCTTCCTACTCCTCGTCGGCGTCGGCGTCAGCGCCGCGGCGAGGCAGTGCGCTGCCGGAGCACAAATTCAAGGAGGCGTCGAGCGCGTCAAGAAGTCGCCGGCGCCGGGAACGACAGGAGAGAAGGGAAGGGCGGCTACGAATGTTCAAGGAGAAGCTGGCGCTGGTGTTCCACCACCGCCATGACCATCACCACCACCACCACATCGGTGGCGGTGGCGGGCGCTCCGGCAGCCCCGTGCCCAGGCGCGACCGCCGCAGCAACAACAGCAAGTCGCCGTGGAGCTACCTCGGCGGCATGTTCCACCGCAGCATTGGCCACGACGCAAAGAAAAGCCACGACGCAAAGGAAAACCACGGCGCAAAGAAAAACAACGACGCAAAGGAAAACCAGGACGCAAAGAAGAAGACCACGAGCCGGACGGTGGTGCCGGTGCCGGCGCCGGCGAAGAAGCGCGGCGGGGGGCAAGCGCAGTCGCTGTTCGGCGCGCTGGTGAAGCACAAGTTGGGAGCGCGGAAGGCACCGGCGCGAGCTCCGACGGCGCGAGCTCCGACGGCGCGCGCGGGTACCCAGAGCAGGATGCAGGTCAATCACTGGTGGCAACTGCTGAGGCAACAGCACGGCCAGGCACAGCGTACCGGCAGGGCACGTCGTCGTTTAGGACAAGGGAAAGCACCGTAGTTTTGTGCGCCTGGGTCTGCAAGCACTCTCGTGCAGCATGTACTACAACTAGTGGTTGGTGCCCGCGATTGCGGGCCTCCTGAGAGCCCTCCTCTGCGGCACAATCTTGTCTAAGAATTGGGTATGTACTTCTGTGGTGCGAAGTAGGAAGCGCACTTTGATAAGTTGGCTTTTTTGGTCATCGGTGTGACACATGGAGATGGAACTGGGGACACAATTATAGATACATAAATCTAGCTGAAATCCATTAGAGGTGATAGTATATTAAATTTTGGGGAGTAGCACGCAGCAGTAGACCTTGTTAGATGATGCATTTACATATTTGGTAGCTGGTTCAAAAATCAGGCAAGGCAGTTGGATTATAGAGTACATGATAGAAAAGCATCTGAATGAAGATACTTTGCTACACAAGCTATATAGATGCAGTTTCTTCTAGTGGGCAACACACTCTCAAAGGCAATGTCTGGTGCGACAAAGACGATTTGTAGCTCCCACTTCCAAACTTCATGGGAAGGTAATCCATGCCCGGGTGGATGGAGATGCACCTCGGCGAAACGGACAAGTACTGCAGATTGCAAATACAAATTATAAGATTATTACAACAGAACAAAATGAGAAAAAGGACCAGTATACCTATATACAATAGAAAATATAGTGCACATAA
Source organism: Aegilops umbellulata (assembly GCA_032464435.1). Lineage (NCBI taxonomy): Eukaryota > Viridiplantae > Streptophyta > Magnoliopsida > Poales > Poaceae > Aegilops > Aegilops umbellulata. The sequence continues at coordinate 478,573,298 of CP136055.1, forward strand.
AATATTCGTTATAGCCGTTCTTTGATGGATCAATAAGAAGAAAATGAACAAACTCTCAACAAAATAAATTTGAGTGTGTATGTATGATAGGTTGCTCTGCCATCTACAAAACAGAGAGATAGAAAAGGGGGGAGAGCTGCCATTAGATGGAAACCAATTTGCACTTTACACCAAGACTACTTTTTAAAAACATGTTCATAACATACATGGCATGGATCGATAAGATGATAAATGTCAAACTATTTTCTTTGTGGCTTTTGTTGATCAGTCATATTTATGGATCCAAATTCATTCAACATGTTTGTTATTTCCAGAGCCATTAATCCATAAACCATGAAGCACCTACAATCATACATACCATGACCGAGAGCATAATTAGTCAAACCAGATTATCAAGCATGCCAGCATGCAAAACAAATTGAGGGCAACAAAAAACAAGCACCTATTGACCTAAGTATTTGATGCACGTCAGGTTTGAGGGCTTCATTTCCAGTATAGATGCATACTTTGTGATTTACTTGGAGTGTAAATATATCACAATATAAATAGGCCAACTCATAAGAAAATCTGGTGTTGTTCACCGAAGAAATACATCAAAGCATATGCTCAACTTAAACAAAAGTAGAATGGCTACTCGCTTCTTTACAACCCAAGCAAAGGTTGGACCAGGACATTACCCTAGTATATGTAGCAAGGGATTAATTGTTTTTCATTCAATGCCTAAGAAGCTAGCAGACATTTATCTACTTTACACAAACTAACCCTGTTACTGAAATGGCAAATACATGGCTTAGCTCCCCAAAGAAATGAATCCAATATTAACTAAACTGTGTTTCCAATGTTTAATTCCTCAAATAACCCAAATCAGATATATAGAATAAGGGATAAAAAATAAACTAATAAGAGGATAGGTAAGATGTCAAATGATGTCTAATTAGAAGCATGTTAGGCTACTGCTACTTCAATTGAAAATATCATCAATGTTTCTCGCAGACAAAACATTGTATATTGGGATACCTTGCAGTGCCAATAGCTAAGATGGAAACTATTATATATGCTTCAAAAACGATAAAACAATGTAGTCAAGAGCTAAAGTAGTCTACAATCGTTTGAAGAAGCTTGTCCAAATTAAGAGGGCTCAGGGACAACCTGCACAGGCATGCTAGCATGTCGTCTGGCTACAGATCAAATAGATCCCATTAGAACATAAATTCCTAGCCCCTCATGGACACACCATGGTCAGAGGCACATCAGTGATTTTGTACTTAACGTCTCCGGTCTGATAGTACATAAGCTTCTAACAAACATAAATATTCAATTCGGCATTTGAGGAGGAAAAGCAATATGGTAGGGAAATATATAGCCAATAGGTACATAATTGGAGAATACCAGTAGCAGCTCATTTGAGACTCACAAAAGGGAAAGATGTATGGTTTATTTGAAATACAAAACATAAAGACACACACACACACATGCAATTGAAAAAGAGATACAAGATTATACCTGACACTTATCATCAATAAAATAAACATCAACATGGTTTGATGTTTCTGCAATGTGGCCCTGGTCAGGACTTGATGACTGCCACGGCGAACCTCAAAGGTGAAGAAAGGCTAACCAATTATCCTCTCTTACTCAAGGCTGTGCATTTTTTATTCCCAATTAGTGACCGTTCTCTAACAGAATGTAGCTGTACAAATAGCTAGCAGCTTGACAATTGGCTCATCGTCTTATTATAAGAAGGCCAACGCTCTGGTGGCCAAGAGTAATCTTCATAGGCTCATAGCGACTGAACATGGGATGACAAACTTGGTGAGCTTTTACGATATGTTTCATGTACAGAATAATAAATCGTGAGAAAAACATAACAATGCGCATTTAAGTGAAATCTATCAAAAGGACCAGGAAATTATTAAAGTGACACAATTTTTTTGCGTGAAATTAAAGCGATACAACTTGAAATACGAAGAAGCACAGTTCGTCATTTTAGAACTGTTGCTGCATTCTAAACTGGCCCACCCACATCATTCGCCACAAATCTAAAATCGCCCCCATCATTATCAAAATAACCTACAAGAATTACTCGTACCTACCTTCGGTTGTCTCCCAGGCTACACCCCCAACGAAAATTCTCCTGTATAGAAGCACAGACGAAACCAAAACGAGTTAACCAAACCCCATTCAGTCCAAGAGACCAAAGCAAAACTGATTTATTCATGTTGCTGATACAGTAATAGATAAGTATCAAGAATATAGACATCAGTTGTCGCAAAGGATGGAGGTGCTTCCAAATCAACTGATAGCATATTTTGCAAATCAACCACCAGATGAGTAGGAATATTAGAAAAGGCTTCACTTGTAAAATATGTCAATGAATTCATATACTGCAATTAGAGGGGGACATGTCCGTATATTTTCTGCATATGTAGCCATAGCATATATCAAAGGTAGAGCGAAGTCCAGATTAAATACATTATATTTTGACAAAGCATGTGCCAGATTGTCACAGCCCTAGAATTGCTAGTGGTTAGTTGCATCTGTGAGCATCCATGCATCATGTTAAATTCAATTAATTTGAAATGGGGATGACCAAGCCCTAGCATCAAAGGAATCCAACTAGGGTCAACTAAAATATTTTTCAGTAAATCCAAATGGCTCTCAAAAAATGTTCCTCATTTATGGAAAATACTGTAAACAGTAACCAGAGGTGATGCACATTTTTCCATGACCATTTGGGCCCTGAATTAAATCATATTCTATTTGAATTTGGGCACTTTAATACTATAAAATATTTAAATTGCCCAAATAGTCATAAACTAAAATGTTTGCTGTTTGATATATTCTAAACAGTAGCCATGATTAGTTTCATGATTTTTGGTTTTGCCCTGGTATTTTTAATAAAGCCCTAAAGCTGCAGAAGTAATAGAAATATAGATAAAAGAGGAGAGAGATACTTACCTGGGCCAACTCACCTGGCAGCCCAAGTGGCCGGCCCAGCCACCTGGCCGGCCCAGCTGGCCCCTCCCCCTGTCATCTTCCTCCTTGCCAGGAGGATGGGCGCGTGGCCGACACGCACGGCCACCGCACGCCACCTCCTGCTTCGCGGTGGCAGCCTCCCCGGCCTCCTAACCGCGCCACGGAGACGCCGCGACCCCTGGCTCCTCTCCCGTGCCTCTCCCCCACTCGCTGCAGCTCCTCCCCTCCTCTGGCTTCCTCCCCCTCTCTTCCCGAGCGCAGCCGTCGCCGACGCTCGCTGTTGCCGTAGCCACAACCTCCCTCTCGCCTCCCCGATGTATCCAAGAGCTCCGCCGCCTCGTCTACGTCCTCCTCACCGCTCCACGCGGCCGGAAGGGCACCGAAGCACCGTCCCCGACCTTTCTTCCCCGTCCACGGCCGACGGATGCCGCCGTCCGATTCGTCGTCCTCAGCGCTTCCCCGAGCCTTCCGAGACCGTCTTCTACACCGCTGTGAGCTCCTGCGTGGATCCCCTCCTTCCTTCCCTTTGATTTCGAGCCGTAGTCGTCGCCCCCTTGACGACCATAGCCGCCGCCGCTTGAGCACGTCGCCGACATAGCTCCGGTGACCAAATGGTCACCCCGGCGACTCCAACTTGCTCCCCGCAACGCGTAGTGCCCCGCTAGATCTTCGCCTCACTTGTTTGTGCATCGCAGCGCCAATCCCACACCACCCGAACTCCGGCCGCCGCCAAAACTCGTCGCCGGCATGATTCCGGCGACCCCTGCGCCCAACTTCGCCTCCTCTTGATGCGGACGGGCAAGGGCAACCCCCTGGTGCCCTCAGTTGCCGCTGCCGTGGCCTCTAGGGTGGACGCTGCCGCGTCTGTGTGCTCGCCGGCGCTGAACTCCGGTGAGATGACGTGGCCCGTCATTAGCACCTAACAGCCCCGCTAATTAAACCCCACAGTCAATGACAAACGGGCCCCACCGTTTTAATTAACCAGCTAATGACTTAAGCTAGAATTAATCTAAGTCCAGTGGCCCCACGCGTCAGCATTGACCTGGCTGACGTGGGCGTTGACCGGACCCACCTGTCATTGACACTGAACAGCACTGTGTCACCGACCAGTGGACCCCACAGGTCAGGGTTGACCTGGACCGTCTCTGTTGACCACTGACGTCACTCTGACGCCAGGCTGACGCAGTAAATCATTTTCTAAAATTATATTTAATCAGGAAATTCCAGAAAATAGTATAAACTTCTAAAAATCATATCTATTCAACCGTAACTCCAAATGAAATAATTTATATATGAAAAATTATCAAAAAAATTCAAGGAATCCATCTGGACCATTTCCATGCATGTTTGAACAATGCTTGTCCTCTGTTTTGGACAAAACACATAAAGGGCATTTAAATAATCACATATGGAGTTTGAATTTGAACCTAAGGTTCAAACCCACTCCATTTAACATGTTGCTAGTTGCATTAGCTAAACCACAACATATTGCCATGTCATGATCATGCATCATATTGTGCATTGCATTGATTGTGTTTCCTCCTCAGTTGCCGGTGGTTGTTCCCCCTCGGTAGACGTATGTTCCGACGATGAGATCGTTGACACTGATGAAGACTCAATGTTATCTTCAGAAGTGCCAGGCAAGCAAAACCACCTTGTTCATTCCGATACAATCCCACTCTCTCGCTCCTGCTCTCTTTTACTGCATTAGGACAACAACGATTCAACTGTTACATGCTGCGGTAGCTGAACCCCTTTATCCTCTGCATGACCTGTCATTCCACAGTAAATAGATGAAACCCACTAGTATGAGTAGGAGTTGTTTGAGCCCTGTTGTGCCTACTCATTCATGCTTGTTTGTCATGCCTGCTACTGCTTAGAGTTGAGTCGGGTCTGATTCATCGGGAATGAATTGGAATAGTGATGAACATGTCCTACTGTGTGAGAGCTAAGTGTGTGAACACGATTTGGTAAAGGTAGCGGTGAGAGGCCATGTAGGAGTACATGGTGGGTTGTCTCATTGCAGCCGTCCTCAGGAACTGAGTTCTGTGTTTGTGATCCATGAACAGTTACTACCACACATTGGGATCCTTAATTGACTCTCTCGGCTTCTTGATCACCCTTGTCCTCTGTCCAGGAGTTGCAAGTAGTTTCTGGTGTTTGTAGTATGCTGGGGGCCGCACGCAGTGCTGACCATAGGGGTGGGCTGTGTTGCGGTAGGCACGTGGCACGGTGTACCGATTCGCCCGTTTGGTGTCTCGGGAACCCTGCACACATCGTTTGGGGCTGTGAGCGAAACTCCGGCCGGATCTCCTCATGGATGGAACCCGAATAGGCGATAAACCTGGACTAGAGACTTGAGTGTTTAGGTAGGCTGTGGCCGACACCCTCGCTGGGCTTCCGCTTGAAGGTTGCCGAGTACATGTCGTGTAAACGGCGGTAAGTGGTGAGAGCGTGTGTGAAGAAGTACACCCCTGCAGGGTTAACATCATCTATTCAAATAGCCGGATTCCTCGAATATGGAAACTTGGACCCCTTGCATAGTTCATAGACAAGTGAAAGTGGATACTCTAAAATGCGCAAGATAAGCGTGAGTGCTATGGATGGCGTTCTCGTAGGGAGACGGGAGTGGATCCATAGTGGTGTATTGATATGGTGAATATGTGGACTCGTGTGCGCCACCTCAAAAGAGTTACTGGCAGTCGTAGTTTAGGATAGCCACCGAGTCAAAGCTGGCTTGCTGCAGTTAAAACTCCACCACCCCCCTTTTGATACTGATGCATATGTAGATAGTTCTGATGTAAGTCTTGCTGAGTACATTTGTACTCACGTTTGCCTATTTTATGTTTTTGCAGAGAGACTTCAGTCTCGCTAGTAGTATCGCTTGGACTTCGACGTTTAGCTTGTTACCTCAGCTACGATCTTGTGCCCTCGGCAGGATCTGGTAGATAGTCAGGCTTCTCAGCCTTTTTCATTTGTAGATGTCTGTACTCAGACATGTTAAGCTTCCGCATGTGTTTGACTTGTTGCTCTGATTGTTGGGTCATGAGACCCATGTTTGTAGTATCTCGCTCCTCGGAGCCTAATGAATAAATACTTTGAGTCGTAGAGTCTTGTTGTGATGCCATGTGGTATTTACACATATCGAGCATATTGTGTGTATGATGATTGAAATGCTTGGTATGTGTGGGGTCCGACTATCTAGTTGTTTATCCTTAGCAGCCTATCATATGGGGAAAGGTAGGTCTAGTGATTCTGAGCGATAGTAGTCCGCTACAGCCCGGTTCACCGGAGTCCTGCTAGCCCAGCACTACTGCTTGGACACTTGACTGGCCGGCATGTGTTTCACGTCGTTCCTATGTCTGTCCCTTCGGGGAAATGTCGCGCGTGTTATTCGGAGTCCTGCCTAGCCTGCTACAGCCCGGATTACCGGAGTCCTGTTAGTCCAGTGCTACAGCCCGAATAAATCTCGTTGATGACCGACATGCTCGATGTGATTCATGTATGCCTGTCCTCATAGGCTAGTGCCGCTTTGGGTTCACGACTAGCCATGTCGGCCCGGGTTCTCTGTCATATGGATGCTAGCGACACTATCATATACGTGAGCCAAAAGGCGCAAACGGTCCCGGGCCAGGTAAGGTGGCACCCGTGGGAGTACCGTGCGTGAGGCCGCAAAGCGATATGATGTGTTACATGCTGGATCGATGTGACTTAGGATCGGGGTCCTGACACAGATTAAAAGAGATACCATTTTCATATTATTATGGCAATCCAGAAGTGGTCTATGAGAAACTAAGTGGTAAGCCAAGCATCCAAAACTAATTATATCACAGGTAAAGCCTAATTTAGAATCACCACTAGGGACCAATTCTGGCACAGTATAGTTCACAGATGGTTGAAGAGGTAAAGCTGTACCGTAGTCTAAAGAGTGACCAAGCATATAAAAAGGTTATGATCCTACTTTTTCTAATCACAACGACGGCATGAGCAAAAAAATAGCAAGTGGGCAAAGAATATACAATCAGTATATCCCTGTTTGGATAGTTCAAACTGAACTTTGACTTGGAGGAAACTGAAAGAGCAACCTTTTTTGATGAAGAAATAAAAGGCACTAATTTAAGTGGTAGTTCTGCCATGTAAATACAAAATGGATTTAAATCCTGCTATACTTACAAATACATGCAGTGTTTGTGTACCAAAAAAGATCTAAAGATAGCTAACTAACCCTTGTTTGGAGATGATACAGAGCAGAACTATTACCCAAACAACATGAAAAAAACTACAAAGAAATATAGATGCAGGCCACCAAGCTAATCTGCATCTATTGACAGAAAAAGTAAGGCTAAAACCTCACATCACAAAATTGCAAGAGAGGCTAACCATTGCTGAAACCTATTGATCAGCTTTTTCCTTTGATCTGAGTTTGGAGCATTGTGTTACCTGGATTCGACACGGCACACAAATCACATATATCTACCCTTAACCAGTATGTATGTCACCAGCCTACAGCCTCTATTTCTCTGTCTCTTTCACTAACAACAAATCCCCAATCAACATACAAGGCTGAATATCTCAAAGATCCACACCCTAATTGCATAAATGTTTAATTTGTGCACAACAAATTGCACATACTTGTTGAAACAGTGTGACCTATCTGCGTCGCATAGAAGGGGGGAAATGGGATTGATTTGTCGAAGGTACCATGCTCACTTTTGTCCTCCTCACGACGATGCGACGCCATGGGGACAATTAGCTCCTTCATGGATCTCCCTGTCAAGAGGTAGAAAGAAACCAGCATACAGGAATTAAGACAATGTGAATCGACATCCTGAGCTATGAAAATCAAATATTGTAACATAACTGGAATAACCAATCAAGAAATATTTTATCTTTGGTGGTTCAAATGGATATTGCCTTATTAATTGTCTCAAGTTCCTTCTTGCAATTTTCAGTAACAATCTAAACAATTCTATGAAGAACCCATCTATAATATGGCAAATTTGTATACAGAAACAAGTTCAGAGTCACTGTTTTGCAAATGAACTACACCCTATCAATATTCTTCACCCCAAAATAATGACCCATACAATCTCACACAGATGCCTATGCGTGTTGGAATCTTCGACTCTAGACACAGGCATGACCTCAAATAAACCATGCCCCACCTTCACTTGACCCTGAAATAAGCTTTGGAGCGTAGATCACTAAAATCTTTTGATGACAGATACTCCCTAAATTTCTGTGAACATCCAACAACAGAAAATAATTACTGATCAGCAGAAATAGAAATTGAGACTCACTTCACACCCGACGAAAGCAACAGCAGAGGCAGATTATGCGGGTGATGAGGAGGGCCATGGCCTACTGCGAGAGCGGAGACACCCACAACGGCAGCAACCACCGCCGCCCATACCATAGGGCGCGGGCGACGAGAAGGACAGATCGACGGCGGAGCGAGAGCAGGATAGAGCCCTTGTCCATGGCGTCCTCAAGCTGAAGCAGCGATGTGAGCGTGTGAGATTTGGGCCTGCATCCGATCCGGAGCAGCTCCTCGATCTGGGGCGAGTGGGAGAGGAGGAGGTCTCCATTGGTGGGGAGAAGACGAGGAAATAAAAGAAGGGGGTGGGGGCATCAGCTGTGGGGGAGGGTGCCAGTGGTGATGACGGCTGTGGGGGAGGACGGTGGTGAGTGGTGGCGGCGGAAGACGAGGGGAGGGGAGAGGTAGAGGAATCAGGGCGACGGAGGGGGGCTGGGCGATCCCTTTCTCTTTGTGCCAATCCTCTCGTCACTTTTTGCCCAATCGCTGCGCACAGTACGTGACGACGTGGCATAGCTGAACGAGCGCCCCTTCTGCACAGCTGAATGTGTTTAATGTGTGTTCAATTTGTTTGCTTTGCTTTAGGCTAGTCATAGTGGGGAGTAACTTAGACTAGTAACATACATATGTTACTAGTCTATGTTACTACCTCCATAGTGGGTAGTGTCATAGATGTGGTAACATAGAGGGCTTCATTTATTACTTTATAGACTCATTTTACTTTGGAAACCGCTATGTGATGGTAACATATTATGTTACTCCATTTGCATATCTCCTCATTAATTACTTGCCACATCATATTTCTTGCCTATGTGGCATGCATGTTACTACCTATGTTACTCCCACTATGAGCAGCCTTAGTTGAGAAGTTGACCTGTTGGCCGGAGAGCCACGATGCCGAGTCCGGATTTACTAGGCCGCTGCCTCGATTCTCTGCTGTTTTGTTTAGACTTCCGATAGAATTAACTGCGAGCCGAACGCTGCGCCTCAAATAACGGGAAAGCCAGCTCCTTCATTGGCCATGCACGGGCGCTGCATGCGCGTGTGAAGCCTCGAGCGTGGGGCGAGGCGGAGGAGACTTGCCTGCTCCCCCGTCGTGTGACCATCCGTGCTCCCGTGTACGTGGTTTGATTTGATTGAAGCAAAATAAGGTCCGATCCCACCCCCTTAAAATCAGGGGGGAGATGATTAAATTACAGACAATTACAGATAGCGCATTCAGTGACACCTAAATCCTGCCAATCCTGCCGTCCGGCCCTTTAAACCCGGACGGAGGTAGTATGTTCTTACAATTAATTTGTCGGAGCAGAGGAAGCTGTTGATCACGAAGATGATACTACTACCAAAGCCAGCACGCGGCCCAGTTCCACGACCCCGTGACCCGCTCCCGTCCCCGCAACCCTAGCCGCCGCCGCCTCCCCCTGCCCGTCGCCGGCGGGATCCGGCCGCCCTCGCCGGCGCGCGGCCCGGATCCGGCCCTCCCTCCCCCCGCCCTTCCTCCCCCTCCCCTCCTTCCGCCCTCGCGCCGCCTCCTCGGGAGGCAGCCGGGGCGGCCCCCACGCCGTTGCTCTCGGCTCCGCTCCGCTCTTCCTCTCCCCTGCCGTCGCCGGCGGGCGCCCCCGGCTCCGGCCCGGGGGCGCCGGTGGCGGCAGGATCTTCCTTCCCCGCGCGCGTGTCCTCCTGGCCCGGGGCAGGGGGCGGCGGCGGTGTCGCTCGGCTTGGTGGCGGTCCGGTGACCCGGCGGGGTGGCCGGCGGCGGACGTGGTGGCGGCGCTGCTCCTTGGCGGCGGGGCGGCGTGGTGGTGCTGGGTGGCTGACGTCGCGCCCCCGGCCCAGATCCGGGCCCGGTGGGCCCCATCTGGGTCCTAGCAGGCCGGCCCCCGGCATGGCCTCGTTGTCTGCGGCGCGGTGAGGAGGAGGAGCGGCTCGGATTTGGGGCGTCGGCGCCGATGGCGTGCCGGCAGCAGCACGAAGGCGGGAGCTTTACGGGCCCACGAGGGCTCGGCCGGGCCCCCCCCCACGGGCCTGGTGTGCTCCTGCTATTGCGTCCGGACGGCTATCGTCGCTGACGGTGGAGGTGGGGCCCTCCCGCGTGCCGATGGTGCTGATGCCCTAGTCCCGGCTCTGATCCTTCGCCGCACTGCCCTCATTTCGTGGTGCCGTGGTGAGACGGCGTGGGGGCCTCATGACCGCGTTGGCGCAGGGTGGTGGTTGGTTTGGTGGATGGATCCGGAGCGCCCGAGGTGCGGGTTGGGATCAGGGGAAACCCTTGTCGGCGTGGCCGACACCGACGCGGTGGCGCCTGAGGGTGCCACCTGACCTTCCGGGAGGGCGTCGGGGGCTACCCTGCCTCTTGCCTCGTCGTGTACCAGGGGAAACCCTTGGCAGCAGCGTCGTCATCGTCGCGGTCCTTCTTGGAGGTGTTGATAGGTGCCGGCGCTTCGGAGTCTTGGAGCCTAGGGGTAGATTCCGGTGGGCGCAGCGATCGCGAGGCTTCTTCGTTTTTGTTGATCCGCCGTTGTCGGCATTTGTTTCTTTTGTTCTTTCTCTGTCGTTTCTTTTGGGCGTGTCTGTGCTGCTTCCGCCCCAGCACCTATCTCTGTATGGTTCGGTTGGTTGCTTTGTATACAAAGCGGGGGGAAACCCTTTTTCGGCAATTAATTTGTCGTTGCATTGAGGGTAGACAATAAAATCTGAGAATACAAATGATAAATGCCACATGTTACTCCCTCCTTTTCGGTTTAGACTAGCCACAATGGGTAGTAACATAGAGTAGTAACATGGGCATGTTACTACTCTATGTTACTACCTCTATAGTGGAAAGTAACATATGTGTGGTAACATGCAGTACTTCATTTATTATGCTATAGACTCATCTTGCTTTGGTATGTGTGATGTTACAGTAACTAGCTAAGTTACTAGAACTACCTCTCTCTTCATTAACTCATTGCCACATAGACAAATTTGCTGAGTTGGACTTGAAGTTACTGCTGAAGTTACTCCCACTGTGGTTAGTCTTATAGGGCTTATCTCAAAATTTTAGTTTTTCCATTTTATAAGGCTCAATTTGGTTGTTTTCCATCACATGTTCAGATTCCAAGGTGCATTAAATCATTGCATGCAAGTATTAAGAGAAAATTGACCAATGCATGTACTTTATGCATGCATGCATTGCAATTTATGCATTGATAAACATAATTTTTTGAGGAAAACAAGTGCATTAATTAGGTGCTTTTGCAAACTACAAAAAGTATTCCACCATTCATCATCTATCTTGGTTGGTGAGATTTTTGAATTGAGCCCTATAAACCGAAAAGGAGGGAGTAGGTGCGTGACACTTTGGCCCAAACATTTTTTGATGGCAATTCCAGTAACTCAAGGATAGCAAATTTCAATGATACACGGAAAGTTTCTGTCAAAAATTGGAGCACGAAAGTTGCCATGCTTGCCATCCTCGCGTAACTAAACTTACCATAGCAAAGGACGGTGGTGCTAAAAAGTCGTCGATGAGCCGCTACTGAGATGCAACCACTGTGCTGCAACCAAAGTGTTGCTTGAGGGCGGTGCAAGCTTGCTGGCTACCGCTAGCGAAGGTGCTCACCGGTGCGGGTTGGCCTGCATAGGTCGTTGGGGTTTGCAACATTGCCTATGTTGCAGTGCAACATGCCCCGGTTGCACGAGCGGTGTTTGGAGAGTCATACAAGCTGGAGGTGACCGCAACATGATCCATGTTGCAATTGATGACCAACGACCCATGTGTTTTTGCACTCATTCAAGGTGACCCCAACATGGTCCATGTTGTAATGGATAACTGCCACATGGTCCGTGTTTGTGATGATGCGATGGCTACACGAGACAAATATAACGATGCATGACCCCAAACGATCTTTGCCAAAGATTAGTCGACTTGCGTGGTCCCTAAATTTCAAGAACCCTCTTACGAACGAAGACATACATGAGATTCATGGAAAGCCTGAGGCGGAGATGCGCCTGCTCGTAGGTCAATGGCGGACATGAGGCCAACAACTTCCTGCTAGACCAAGAGAAGAAAAGAGCTCTCTATCTTGAAGTATCTTTCACCCTTTGAAATGGGGTGAGGGCTCCCCAATTTATAAAAAAAATGGAAGAAGACTATAATTTAGCCCTTTAGGCTACAACATAAAAGGAGAAGCATCATGATTCTCTTTACTGTTGATCCTAAAGGCAGCATGAGTGAGGCGATCCTTACACTAAACATAGCCTGCCCGGTAACTGAGCATAACATAAAACCCAACACGCTTGTTCAGAAGGTGTATTAAGGGAATGTTTGCAATATATGTCAATACTATATTTGATTTTATGGAACATGGATATATGAAATAATAATATAAAAACAAAAAATTCATACTATGATTTATTGTGTTTGATTGATTATTGTATAGTTGCAAAATATTTGTTGAATATAAATTGCATAACAGGACAAGCATGTTTGCATATCGAGGTGACCTTTTTCTCATGTATGTTGCATGCTGAGGTGGTACATTTGCATGTTGAGAGAAATATGTTAGTGTGGGGTGGCTATTTAGATATTAAGATTAACATGAAACTAAACTTAAGTAAAAAGGCATGCCAAATATATGGAAACAATCCAAACAAAGGCCAATAATTTGGACATGACCAAAATATTGGTAGGTAAGTTTATCACCATCCAAACATATCCTAAGAATAAAACACTACCAATGAACATACAATGGCAGATCCAATAGCCTATAGCTGCATTACGATTTGAATCAGGATGCATTTCCTGCATCCAAAAACTTTCCAGCGTCTAAAATTCATGCATTCAAAAGCTTTCGAGCATCTGAAGCACTCCATTTTTACGAACCCATTTCTGTTGTCAGAACAACATAGCTTGCCAAAGTTCACCATGGATTAAAAACTTATTTACTATTATGAATAATATATCTCACATAAAAAAATACATATACTGATAGCCATACAAGGGAGAGACAAAAAGGGCGGAAATCGACAAAATTTACGAACTAATCACCAAAGGTTTAGCAAGTAGTATCAGACATGGCTGCTGCTGAACTGTAGCAGCTTATTTCCAAGACAACAAGGAATTACAGCTGGAAGTGGCAAAAGCCATTTCTTATAATACCTCCCAAAGAAATGAACAGATAGTACAAAGTTGCCATCATATGCAGGGCTGACTCATCAACCTTTAGTTCTTCACAGTGGTGACGTGCCTCAGAAGCATCTGAATCACCTCTGGAGAGATGTTTGCTGCCTGCTGCTTGAGCTGCTCAATCTTTACGTTTGTCTCTTGCTCAAGGCGTTTGACGTTTGCGCCAGAGTCACCGCTGGTCTGGAAGTGGAAATGATCAGAAGCCCTGTTATTATCTTATATAAACAAACAGATTGAATGTGCAGATGCGCGGTACATACCTCGGTGAGCTTCCTCTGGAAATCAGCCTCCATTTGTGCACGATACTCAGCTATTTCTCTCTCAGCCTCTTCTTTGGCTTGCCTAAGCCTCGCCGTTTTAGCTGACAGAGACATCAGATTTCAGTTCATAGACAGAAGTAGATAGGAGTAATTTAATTTCAGCTTCGCAGTGAACAATAATATTCATAGAAGTTCAAATATTTCTATGGTACTCCCTCCGCTCCTAAGTATGTCTTTTTAGAGATTCCAATGCGGACTACATACGGAGCAAAATAAGTGAGTCTACACTCTAAAATATGTCTATATATATATCCGTATGTAGTCCTTATTGAAATCTCTAAAAAGACTTATATTTAGGCCCCGGAACCCAAAGACTTTGATAACCGTAACAGATTTTGCCAACTCAACAATGCAATGCAAACATTTCACTTTCTGTACCCAACAAAAGAAAAGATGACATGGCCTATCAAGTTTGAAAGACAACATTACCAGGCAAAGAAGTTACACAACGCTAGCAACCATGCTCTGTGCTACAAACCAGATGATGATCTCATAACTCACAATGGAACAACATCTATCATGACTTTAAAGTTCACTTAGTATAGCAGACAAGACATAGCAAATACTCTCTCCGTTCCCTAAAATAAAACCTTTTAGCTATTTCAAAATATTGATTACATACATACTAAAATGAGTGAACATACATACTAAAATGTGTCTAGATACATACGAATCAGGAAAAAGCTAAAAGGCCTTGTGTTCATTAGAAAATGACATTAGATCATGACAAATCCTACAAAAATCGGTGAATGCATCAAAATATAAAGTATCCACTGTAGCAAACAGAGCAGACCCTCACAGACTTCATAATGTTCTCACTCCATAATATTATGCTCGATACATAATTAATTAAGCCAAAAAATAAGAAATTTACCAGCCCTAGCAGCATTTACAATTTGCTGAGCTTCTTGCTCTGCAGCAAGCAATTGCTGGATTCCACTCGGGCGCCTGCTTGAGTCCATGTTTGGGCTGCAGAATGAAGAACAATAATCAACGAAATGCAAATGGGTATGCAATATTGTTACATGGTTAGGAGTCCTAAAACACAGAATGTCACATAACATCCCAAAACTGCTAACAAAAGGGAAGCCTATAGCACTACCCATGCTGTAACCACCTGCAGTTTTACAGACAGAGATAGCTGGAAGAAAAATCGCACAAATCTGCTACTCAGAATACCAAATATCAACATTAGCTGGAGCTACAAAACTACTCCCTCCGGTCCTTTTTACCTTGCGTGTAACTCATAGCCCGGATACCAAGGAGGGCATTTTCTACCTTGTTTTGGACTGTTTTGCCCCTAAGATGGACCGAAGTGCATGGCTGGAAAGAGCTGCAGGTAATAAATGTGCATGCATGCTATTGGCCATCCAGCTCGCTCGTCTCCTCGTTTCCTGCCTACGCGCGCATGCGCCGCTGCATGTGTGGTACTATTGGAGGCTGGCTACTCGATACAAGTGAAAGGTTAGGGGCATACCAGGAAAGATCAACGTATCTACTCCAACACGCAGAGCAATCCGGGAAAAACGAGAAAAAATTATACGCAAACAAAAGAGGACCGGAGGGAGTACCACAGAAGGCAGTATTTCGCTTCAAGCGGCTTAAACATTCATACGCAATTGCCTGATTCCAGGGCCTGACTACCTTGGAGCAACAAACTAATCAGGTCAATTTAGCGTACATAGCAACAGCCACTGCAGAATAGTTGGATCTACCCAGGCAGGTCTACACAAGCTTACAAGCCAGCTAGATGCCCACACATTACGGACCGCTACCTCAAACTGCAAATCCAGATCAGATCAGCTAAGATCCAGCAACAGAGGCCAGCTACTTGACAAATCAGCGATCCCCGAACACCCTTTGCTTATCCTCAATCGACCGGATCATCAAACAAACAGCGCCCAAATTGCAATAGCGTGAGCGAGCAGGATCGAATCGACGAAACGACCCGGCATCAAGCGCGGCCGATTCCGGCCCAGATCCGCCCAGATCGACGCGACGGGAAAAGAAATCAACGGAAAATCCCCCTGCGGGGAGGCGGATCGAGCTCGTACCTGACGGAGAGAGGCGAGACGACTCGAATCACGTGGAAGACGAGAAGGATCCGTGGGGAAAAGCTATCCTCTGCTGCTCCTCTCGCCGTCGTGGCCCCGACCTTTCCAGACTATTTATTACGGCCGCGCAATTGTATCGTTGTCTTGTGCCGAGCAGGGCCGGGCCGGGCCGGCCGTTTCAGATCCACTCGGTTACGAATAGGGCCTGTTAGCACTAATAAGGCCCAGAGGCGCGGGCAGCAAATAATAGTATCTCTTCTCCCAAACCCCCAATCAAAACCCCATCCATTCCGGTTCCACCTCCTCCGCTCGTCTCCTACTCTCCCGCCATGGCCACCGCAGCGCGCGCCGTCGCCGCCGCCGCGCGCCCGGCCCGGCCGGTGCTCCAGCCGCGGCGCCTCCCGTGCCCATCCGCTCGCCCCGCTCGGCCTCGCGTCGGCCGCGCCGTCCGCTGCATGGCGCGGCGGCCCGACGCCTCGTACTCGCCGCTGCGGCCGGGGCAGGGCGGGGACCGCGCGCCCACGGAGATGGCGCCGCTGTTCCCCGGCTGCGACTACGAGCACTGGCTCATCGTCATGGACAAGCCCGGCGGCGAGGGCGCCACCAAGCACCAGATGATCGACTGCTACATCCAGACCCTCGCCAAGGTCGTGGGCAGGTAATCCGCGCGCGTTTGGCTCGATTTCTATCCGTCCCTACCGTGGGTGCTTCGCGGAATGAGGCTAATTTTGGTTTTGTTGTTGGTCGCCGGTGTAGCGAGGAGGAGTCGAAGAAGAGGATCTACAACGTGTCCTGTGAGCGCTACTTTGGGTTTGGGTGCGAGATTGACGAGGAAACGTCCAACAAGCTGGAAGGTATACATCAGCGAAATGCAAACTTTTTTCCATATTTAAGCACACATTGTGATAATTGGATATGAGTGCCATCTTAGGTTTCAGTTTCCAGTTGATGTACAGTCGCATTTTAGTATTCTGTTGTCTAGTTTAATAACATGATTAACACACCCTTTTGCTAACTGCGGATCAAAACATTTCAAGTGCAAAATGTGTGAATGCCAAGGTCCAAGGATTACATAATACTGAGAAAAGGGCAAGTTGTAACATGCTCATGTTTGTCCCATATTAGTAGAGACTGAATTGTGCTGCACTATTGCAATCTGTGATCCTTTGGTGATGGGTATATTGGTTCATGGACATTGTTTTTTGTATATCTCACTTGGGTTGTATGGTATGCTACTGCACTTTTACCTTCGTTGATGGTGTATCAGGGATTTGATTTCTTGATATTTTGATTCTAAAAGGTTTATTATGTGAAATGTGCTGTAACAGCCTTATGTTTGGCATATACTACTTGTTTGTGGAATGTTCAGTAGCTAATCTGAAGAGAAAGTTTGCTATTGACTAGTGAGTACAGCTTCAGTGTTATGGTATTTATATACTTATCTGCATATGTACATTTGTTTAATGTCAGTAGCTAATATTCAGAGATGTTTTGCTGTTGGATATCTGGTGGTTTCATAACCGTTGTTTGTGTTTTCAATATACAGGCCTCCCGGGTGTTCTTTTTGTGCTTCCGGATTCCTATGTTGATGCTGAGAACAAGGACTATGGTGGTAAGATTATTGCTTATGTTCTCTCTATTCCATTGTTTTGGCGTATTTTTCGAATTTTATGCTAGCTGTTGGTAGGCCATACTTTACGATTGTCCTTGAAGTAGAATTGGTCAATCAGATTTGTGATACCTTAATCCAAATGACTTGATTCTACTTAATGAGCCACTATCAGTTCTGTGCATTGATGTGCTCACTGCACAGTTTGATTCAATATACTCCCTCCGTAGATACATTCGTATGTAGACAAATCTAAGACAAGCTTTTTTGGACGGAGGTAATAGTTACTACATTACATGATTGAGGAAACCTTATTTAGGAGTATAAAGGTGCATTAATTTATTAGTCAGTGTTAAGGTTATAGTCCTTAAATGATCCTTTTGGAAAGACTGATCCTTCAAACATGATTTGCATGGCTTTCTATTCAAGGGTTTATACCATCCTCAGACTGTTCACATGCCTCCTGAGCCGTTGATTGTACAAGTGCAATTGATCCTTTCAGACCTGAAGTATATACTACACCTATGCATACTTCTGTTCTCCATGAAGAACATTTCTCACAAATGTGATCATATTTGTCCCGGATTTTCATCATGCTGCCCTTCTTTGCAGCCGAGTTATTTGTGAACGGAGAGATCGTCCAACGATCACCGGAAAGGCAGAGAAGGGTGGAGCCGGTGCCTCAGAGAGCTCAAGATAGACCGCGTTACAGCGACCGGACTCGCTATGTGAAGAGGAGGGAGAACCAGGCCTACCAACGGTGACATGTCCCCGTCGGTGTACCGCACAAGTGGCCCACTGCTATCGCTCCTTGCCCTAGATATAGCAACTGCTCCACGCCCAAAATGCCCCTCGTCGTCTTTGCTGCATTGTAGCCTCGCCATATCTGGGCGTTTATTTTCTTCACGAACTGTAGGTTAAGGACTGCATGTACTACTGTGAGTGACTTGTTCCGTTGTTTTGGTAACGGTATCTTGGTTTGCGGCGGAAAGAAAAAAAAAAGTTCATGTGTTTGGAGCTCTGAGATTATTTTCACTCGTGATGATGAATCCTCCCTACCCTGTTTCAGCTCCATTAATTCGCCCTCTGTAACAAGCGTAGGTAGTAGCAGCACTGCAGCAGGGAGCTCATTTTCAGAAATCATCCATCTCTGTGTTGTCGCACGAGCCATGATGCCAGTGACCACGGGAGGCGGCACGGTTCGGTAACAATGTGGAAGCCAATCGGGGACGCGGAGGAACAACGCAGCGGCGCGATGAGTTTTACCAGCAAACGTGTGGTGGCGGTGGCGACATGGAGAATGCACGTGCAGGTCCGTGATTGGCTGCCTTATCCGCCGAATCCTCCCGCTGCATGCCGAGCGCACAACACACGCGCCGGCCAGCCAGCCAGCCCCGTGACCGAGACCGTGCGAGCGCTCAAGTCGAACGGAGTGAGGGAAATGGCGGGCGCGACCTTCCTCTCTGCTCCCGCGCTGCGCCTCGGCCTCCCTTCCGTCTCGTCGCCGGCGCGCAGACACGCACACGTATGTATGCTTCCCGATTCAGACCGCGAGTCCCCTCTCATGCTAAGTTAACAGCTTTCTCCGTGCAGATTCAGGTGTGCTGCCAGGCCAAGTCCGGGGGCTCCGGCGCCGAGGCGGCCGCCGCTTGCGAAGAGGCTCTGCGGTTCCGCAGAAGGGATCTGATCGGGGGCTGCTTCGGAGCCGCCGTTGGCTTGGTATGTGATACTACTTCTCTATGCAGCTCAGCAGTCCCTGCAGGCTGCAGCTCAGCTCTGCTGCATCATCATGGGTGGCAGTATGGCACAGCTAAACAAATGCAGCATGCATGATGGAAGAATGATGACAACCGGCACCTCCATGGCTTTTTTTTTTGAACCGGGCCTCAACCCCTTTCCATTAAAAGCATAACGGAAATACATAGTTCAGAGAACCACAGACCCAAGAACCAAATTCAGCATAAGGAAACTAGAAAGGGGGGGCGAGTTCAAGGCACCACTGGGAAACCCACCATGAGCACTCGTCATCGAGCAGCTCATTGCGGGGCGAAAACCCAGCGACACCTGTGATCACGCAACCTATAGGATCTAAACACCAAGGAGTCTCCAAAAGGAACCCGGAACAGTCTAAATTCACCAAGCTTACAGGCTCACAAAAGAGCAATAAGAGCACTCGCGCAAGAGTGAAAGGCAGCCTATCCCTGACAGACGAGAACTTGAAGCTTCGAAGAGATGCAGAAGGGATCAGTTCAAAGCTGAGTTGGTTGGAGCCGCGCAGATTCTCATCATCATCGAAGCACTGGACCTGAGCATCTTGGCTCCGCGCTCCATGGCTTTTATCTATCGTAATTACAGTTGTTTGTTTATGCGGTGTGTTAGGAAATCGTTGAGGGCTCTACGAGGTTCACAGGGGTGGCTGCTGCGGCTGACCTGATCGAACGCCGGCAGCGCTCCGAGTTCCAATGTAGGTCGCCTCAGCTCCCTCTTTTCGCTTCAAATGCTACGTAGTACATATGCTTCTTAATGACCTTTCGGGTTGGTGCACTCTGCTGTTTGTTTCTTCAGCAAGCATCAAAAGCACCCTCACAGCAGCCATAGAGGTGAGATAATTGCACATTATGTACACTCAGATCGTCATCAATTTCACCTGTCTGTCCCATTGTCGGCTGAAACTCTGAAAGTCTTTTGCAGGCAAAGCCAGAGCTCGTGCCGTCTCTCTTGACCTTGGCACTGAATGATGCTATGACATACGACAAGGTCTGCTCTCTAAATGGCTTCTGGCAATTGGTTACATGTTCACATTGAGGTAATTGATGGTGCTACTGGCTGTTAACTTAACTCTTCTGCAGGCTACGAAGACAGGAGGGCCAAATGGGTCCATCAGGCTAAGGTAGTAGCTACCAGCTTCTCTTTCTGCATCTTTGTGGTTATGTTACAGTTAAGCTCTGCAAGTGACAGCCTAACAAGTTGCTCGGCCTTGTTGTTTGATCAATTCCTGTTAAACAATAAAGTGCAGAAATAAGCAGACCTGAAAACAGTGGACTTTCTGCTGCCTTAGATCTGCTAGTAGAAGCAAAGAAAGAGATTGATTCCTACTCCAAGGGAGGCCCCATTTCATTTGCAGATTTGGTCCAAATAGGGGGTATGCTAATTTGATTAGCCATATGATCTGTGTGTGTACTGCACTACTGATGTATACTCAAATAAACTTTTACCCGCAACAGCATCACAGGCACTTAAGAAAACGTTCCTTGATGCGGCCATTGCCAAGACCGGTGGGAACGAAGAGAAGGGAAGGACCCTATACTCGGCATACGGTTCAAGTGGGCAGGTATTCATCCACTTCGCCAGGCCGGAGCCTGTCTGTTCATTTCTTCTTCTGTAATATAGACCTAGTTTGCTAATATACAAGTCGGTACACATTCATTGTAGTGGGGTTTCTTCGACAAAATATTCGGGCGAGACGACGCACAAGAACCTGATCCAGAGGGCAGGGTGCCTCAGTGGAGCACCGCTTCTGTCCAGGAAATGAAGGACAAGTTTATCTCCGTCGGTCTCGGTCCTCGTCAGGTCACTTCTACTCATTGATCGTTTCATAATTTCTTCTTTAGTTACAGATCACTTTTTCTATTGGACTGCAGAAATTGTGATTTCAGTCTAACCAGTACCAGGAGAATTCTACTGCAGGTTGCTGTGATGTCGGCCTTCTTCGGACCCGACCAAGCTGCCACGGAGGAGAAACTGATCGCTGATCCAGACTGCCGGCCATGGGTCGAGAAGTACCAGCGCAGTCGCGAGACGGTCTCCCGAACCGACTACGAGGTAAGAGATTTAATGG
Source organism: Aegilops umbellulata (assembly GCA_032464435.1). NCBI lineage: Eukaryota > Viridiplantae > Streptophyta > Magnoliopsida > Poales > Poaceae > Aegilops > Aegilops umbellulata. The sequence continues at coordinate 478,594,579 of CP136055.1, forward strand.
ACATGTTCAAGCTGCCAATGCCAATGCCGCAGGACATATATATGTTCTGAAATCCTCACCTCTGGTTTTTAAACTCTGCTTCTGAATGTGTATGTATGCCAGGTTGACCTGATAACCGCGGTCACCAAGCTGAGCTACCTGGGCCAGAAGATAAACTACGAGGCCTACACATACCCCAAGCAAAAGATTAACTTGGGTAAACTGAAGCTGTGATTGATGATTGCGCTGGGCATATCTGCGAGCGATTGGGTGTGTATGGAGAATGAGTTTGATATGGGGAGAGTTAATGTTTTGGCTGAGTCTTGTCGTGTTTTAGAAAAAGAAAGATTTATTGCTTTTGCTCTCTGCGTCATAGATGCACACACATACCTTTTTTTAGTTGTTGGAGCTGATTCTGGCAGATCCATCAGTAGGGTATCCCAGCGAGGTGAGTAGATCGGCAGGAGACCAGATTTACCTAGGTTCAGGTCCTTCTTACGAGGTAAAACCCTACTCGGCCTCGGCTTATTTTTAGTTGTATGTTGTCTATCGACTAGCTCACTCTCGGCTTATATAAGATATTGCGGCCCCTGGGTTGCACAAACATAGTCAGCTATGTCCCCCTAAAAAAAACATTGTCGGCTATGTCGGTGGAGGAGAGTCCTCTATGGCTTCAGCTTCCTTGTCTTGAACAGTAAGGCCTCCAGCGTCTTCCTTCTATAGAGCCCATGGGCCGACATGATGGCCCAGGACGGGAAACTGACCTAGGGGGCCTTGGGCTGGCCTACTTGGAACGACAACCAAAGAGGTGAGGCACCCCAGGGGCTGTAACACCATTAGTAGCCCCTAAACTGGTCCTCAAGCTTGGCGGCATCTTGATCGGCATTGATCCTCAACAATGTCTTCTCAGCTTGCCGAGGTTGAAGCTGGTTCTTCGAAGCTCCCTTGAAAGTGACTGTTTGTTGCCGACCTCCTATAGCCGGTCTGCTCCCTGAAGTCGGCCCACATGTTGAGAGAAAAGCTTAGTTTGATCTTGAATTGCCGATTAAGCTAGCTGGACTCCGTGGAAAAGTTATCCTGCCAAGCCGGCTCTTGTGAGCCGATTTCTCGAGGAAAAATTTCTGATGACGTCCAGTGGCCCCCAAGGAGTAGGTTTGTTCGACGAACCCGTCCTGCACTATGGACTTTTTCCTTTTAAAATTCATGCAACTTCCGTCCCGTAGCCCCCGAGTCAAACCGGTTTCAATGAAACTGGGTTGCAGTTCACTATAATTAGGATTTAGCGCGGGATGCAGTAGCCCACCAGACCCAGGCCGGTTTGAAAAGTTGACCTAAGGATCGAATCTCCTTGGAATCATTTTTCCGTTGAACTGATGTATAGCCCGCGAGACTCAGGCTGGGATGTAAGGCCGACCTAAGGATCGAATCTCCTCGAAGAAATTATTTCTTTGAACTGATATGCAGTAGCCCCCCGGGACTGAGGACGAGCTGAAAGGCCGACCTGAGGATCGAATCTCCTCTTGGCATTTTTATGTTGAACTGAGATGCAAGGTGGCTGGCCTGAGGATCAAATTAATCTTCTCGGAATTTAGCTTTTTGCGCTTGAAAACACTGATCCAGTAGCCCGTGAGACTTAGTCCGTGTTGAAAAGCCGGCCTTTCAACCCGGCCCGAGGATCAAAAATTTCCTTGTAGGATCTAAATAAATCAAATTGGTGAGCAGTAGCCTCCGATAGTCAAGTTAGGCAGAATGGCGGACCTGAGGATTTTCCTCTGGTAGCTTGCACTTAGTTTTGGCACTGGACTATAATTCACTTAGGTTTGACCATGTGTAACCCCAGGCTCAGTTGGGGTGTGTGTGTGTGTGGGGGGGGGGGGGGGGAGGCCTCAATGGTGTTTGGGCCCAAGCAGCCCCCATGCTCGGTTCTGGGGGATCTGTCAATTATCCCGCTAGATGTCGGCCTGGAATATAATTCAGTCGACTAATTGCTTTATCCGCGAGGTTAATTCACCCGAATTGATTTTTTTTTTGCGAGGGAATTCACCCGAATTGATAACTCAATACATACCTATAAGCTTGTGCAATGTGTTGTATAAGATAATTTTCAAGATGTTAGCAGCCATATGGGGAGTGTCTCATGTTCTACTCTTCCCCTCCGACAACTTCACTTTTCGGAGCTCACCACCATTTGGTTTTACTGGACATGGGGAGAAAGGACGCGGAACACAGAAATCTCCACAGCTGGTGAAGATTTAGACTATGTTAAGAAAGTGTTGTCCACTTTTGTTTAGTTGAAATATGTCAAAAATGTAATGAATTTGGTCCGGTATAAATGAAAGCCATCCGGTTTACATGAAATGTGTCAGATTTTTTCAAATTCGGGTTGAAACGTGTCGGACGTTTGTGAACGAAATATGCCCTACAGGCAATAATAAAGTTGTTATTTTATATTTTCTTATTCATGATAAAGGTTTATTATTCATGCCAGAATTGTATTGATCGAAAACTTAAATACATATGTGAATACATAAACAAGTATCGTGTCCCTAGTAAGCCTCTACTAGACTAGCTCATTGATCAAAGATGGTTAAGGTTTCCTAACCATGGACATGTGTTGTCATTTGACATCCGGATCACATCATTAGGAGAATGATGTGATGGACAAGACCCACCCATTAGCTTAGCATAATGATCGTTTGATGAGGAGCGAACCTCGAGACGAGGGTCGATCCGTTGTTGGCCCGATCTTTCACGGCACAAACCTCCATCGCAGCAAGAACAAGTCGGAGGTTTACGAAGATGCTCGCAAATCCCGTGGAAACAACACGCCAACCCCTCAATTTGAAGGAATAACGTGGACGAACCGTATAGGCTCAGCTTGTAATCCCTTACGCGTCGCGTCGCAGGAACTCACACGCCAACAGAGGTTTTTGACAAAGTTTCTCTAAACTCGATAATGGCCGACGGCCGAAAAACACACACGTGTCTAATTCATCTCAAAATAACCTCACCTATTACATGGCGCACAGCTTGGCTTTATAGTAGAAACCGATCCTTCTAACTTGACTCACAAGAATAAACTAACTTTTGATCTATCTCTAACTCACGGCTGAAATAATAGAAATAAAAATACTAGATATTTGATCGAACACAGCTAACCGAAATACTTGGTGCGTCATGTGCAACATGACTTGATTGGGTGGCCCCCAGCCAGAGACGTACAAGGACAGGAAGTCCCATGGTGCACCCCTCCTCATACGTGATAACTTATTCTCTTCCGGCGGCCTTGACCGTGAGAAATAATAGCAGGTTAAGTTTCTTTTAATTCCAATAAAGCAGTGCTCCTTCAAATCAACATGATCTGGTGGACGTGGCCTTCCAAAGCAATAACATATATTTCCTTGTGTACGTGGTCTTCCAAAGCAATAGCAAATATTTCCTTCTTTACTTTTCCCATCCGAAATAAGATTTAACTCTGGCGGTCTCGGCAACTCAAACGAATCCATCTTATCTCCTATTTTAATGGAGTTCCAAACAAGACCCGAATCTGATGTATATAGTACTGAACCAGTTAATTCTTTGAACAAGTACTTGTACATGCATGTGTTAGTATCATATGCATGTGCCTCCTTGTCCATGCCAAACATGCGATAGCAAGCATGCATGTATTCAAATCTTATTTCATTATGCACAAAAACAATTTCTTGAACAAGTGCAACGCCATTAGGACTGGAGCTAGGGCTGGCCGTATCATCCTTCCCTTCTTCAAGTGAAACCGCCCTCGGTTTCATGTCAATGTCTTCAGCAACATCTCTGGTTACAGGATGAACGTGTGATGAAAAAAATTCAGTAACTTCAGCTCCCTTCTTTGTTTCTTCTTGCTCCTTCATATTCTGCAGTTGTACTTTCCTCCATGTCTTGAACAACTTCTTCTCCATAGTTATGAGAACATATTTTTTATCCTGTTCGATGGTGTACGAGTTGGCAAGACAACTATATGCAGCTGCGTTCTCTTCATACCATGGATCTCCTAGTAGCATATGACACGAAACCATGGGCACCGGAATTACGTCGCACAAAACCTCACAAGAAAATTTGCCGACTGAAAATCATACCATAGTTTGGTGAGTGATGTCGAGCTTGTCGTAGCACCTCCTCAGCATGTACGGTCGTGGATGTGGTGTCATTGATAGCTCTAGCTTCTCCACCATGTCGATGCCGACCGCGTTGACCGAGCTGTCATGGTCAATCGTCATGGCGCAAACTTTCTCTCCCACTTTACAATAGGTGTGAAAAAGTTCAGCACCATAACCTTTCTCCTCCAGCAAAAATTCGCCGGAGAGCCTCCAGTAGCTCCTTGGTGACGGCGTGCCCGCCGTCTCCTCCGAAGTGCCGTGAGAAACGTCGGGCTCTGATACCACTTGATGAGGAGCGAACCTCGAGACGAGGGTCGATCCGTTGTTGGCCCGATCTTTCACGGCACAGACCTCCATCGCAGCAAGAACAAGTCGCAGGTTTACGAAGATGCTCGCAAATCCCGCGGAAACAACACGCCAACCCCTCAATTTGAAGGAATAACATGGACGAACCGTATAGGCTCAGCTTGTAATCCCTTACGCGTCGCGTCGCAGGAACTCACACGCCAACAGAGATTTTTGACAAAGTTTCTCTAAACTCGATAATGGCCGACGGCCGAAAAACACGTACGTGTCTAATTCATCTCAAAATAACCTCACCTATTACATGGCGCACAGCTTGGCTTTATAGTAGAAACCGATCCTTCTAACTTGACTCACAAGAATAAACTTAACTTTTGATCTATCTCTAACTCACGGCTGAAATAATAGAAATAAAAATACTAGATATTTGATCGAACACAGCTAACCGAAATACTTGGTGCGTCATGTGCAACATGACTTGATTGGGTGGCCCCCAGCCAGAGACGTACAAGGACAGGAAGTCCCATGGTGCACCCCTACTCATACGTGATAACTTATTCTCTTCCGGCGGCCTTGACCGTGAGAAATAATAGCATGTTAAGTTTCTTTTAATTCCAATAAAGCAGTGCTCCTTCAAATCAACATGATCTGGTGGACGTGGCCTTCCAAAGCAATAACATATATTTTCTTGTGTACGTGGTCTTCCAAAGCAATAGCAAATATTTCCTTCTTTACTTTTCCCATCCGAAATAAGATTTAACTCTGGCGGTCTCGGCAACTCAAACGAATCCATCTTATCTCCTATTTTAATGGAGTTCCAAACAAGACCCGAATCTGATGTATATAGTACTGAACCAGTTAATTCTTTGAACAAGTACTTGTACATGCATGTGTTAGTATCATATGCATGTGCCTCCTTGTCCATGCCAAACATGCGATAGCAAGCATGCATGTATTCAAATCTTATTTCATTATGCACAAAAACAATTTCTTGAACAAGTGCAACGCCATTAGGACTGGAGCTAGGGCTGGCCGTATCATCGTTCAGTTTCTTGCTATTGCTTTCTTCATGTCAAAAACATATTCCTTTGACTATGAGATTATGCAACTCCCGGATACCAGAGGAATACCTTGTGTGCTATCAAACGTCACAACGTAACTGGTTGATCATAAAGATTCTCTACAGGTATCTCCGAAGGTGTTTGTTGAGTTGGCATAGATCGAGATTAGGATTTGTCACTCTGAGTATTGGGGAGGTATCTCTGGGCCTCTCGGTAATACACATCATAAGAAGCCTTGCAAGCAAATTACTAAGGAGTTAGTTACAAGATGATGTATTACGGAACGAGTAAAGAGACTTGCCGGTAACAAGATTGAACTAGGTATAAAGAGCGACGATCAAATCTCGGGCAAGTGACATACCGATGGACAAAGGGAATTACACATGTTGTCATAATTGTTCGACCGATAAAGATCTTCGTAGAATATGTAGGAGCCAATATAAGCATCTAGGTTCCGCTATTGATTATTGACCGGAGAGGTGTCTCGGTCATGTCTACATAGTTCTCGAACCCGTAGGGTCCGCACGCTTAATGTTCGTTGACGATATAGTGTTATATGAGTTATATGATTTGGTGACCGAATGTTGTTCGGAGTCCTGGATGAGATCACGGACATGACGAGGAGTCTCGAAATGGTCGAGAGGTAAAGATTTATATATAGGACAATGGTATTCGGACACCGAAAGAGTTTCGGGATGCACCGGGTAGCCATCGGGTCACCGGAAGGGGTTCCGGACACCCCCCCCCCCCGGTAGGTATATGGGCTTAATGGGCCAAGGAAGGGACAAACCAGCCCACAGGGGGCTGGTGCGCCCCTCTCCCTGGCTGGCCAGCCCTAGGGAACGAAATGTGGAGGGCTAACCCCTCCCGCCTTTCCCTCTCATGGGAGAAAGGAAGGGGGCGCCTCCCTCCTCCGCCTTTCCCCCGCACCTAAACATGGCAGGGGGGCGCCGCTTGGGAGGAGACCCCAAGTAAGATTCAACCTACTTGGGGCGCCCTCCTGGCTTCTCCCTCCTCCCCCACCTTTATATATGTGGGAGGGGGGATGCCTAGCACACCATAACATTGTCTTAGCCGTGTGCGGTGCCCCCTCCACCGTTTACACCCCCGGTCATATTTTCGTAGTGCTTAGGCGAAGCCCTGCGGAGATCACTCCACCAACACCGTCACCACGTGATGACCCACAAGTATAGGGGATCTATCGTAGTCCTTTCGATAAGTAAGAGTGTCGAACCCAACGAGGAGCGGAAGGAACTGATAACCGGTTTTCAGTAAGGTATTCTCTGCAAGCACTGAAATTATCGGTGACAGATAGTTTTGTGATAAGGTAATTTGTAACGAGTAACAAGTAATGAAAGTAAATAAGGTGCAGCAAGATGGCCCAATCCTTTTTGTAGCAAAGGACAAGCCCGGACAAACTCTTATATAGAGAAAAGCGCTCCCGAGGACACATGGGAATTATCGTCAAGCTAGTTTTCATCACGCTCATATGATTCGCGTTCGTTACTTTGATAATTTGGTATGTGGGTGGACCGGTGCTTGGGTGCTTCCCTTTCTTGGACAAGCATCCCACTTATGATTAACCCCTATTGCAAGCATCCGCAACTACAAAAGAAGTATTAAGGTAAACCTAACCATAGCATGAAACATGTGGATCCAAATCAGCCCCTTATGAAGCAACTCATAAACTAGGGTTTAAGCTTCTATCACTCTAGCAACCCATCATCTACTTATTACTTCCCAATGCCTTCCTCTAGGACCAAATAATGGTGAAGTTTCATGTAGTCGACGTTCACATAACACCACTAGAGGAAAGACAACATACATCTCATCAAAATATTAAACGAATACCAAATTCACATGACTACTTATAGCAAGACTTCTCCCATGTCCTCAGGAACAAACATAACTACTCACAAATCATATTCATGTTCATAATCAGAGGGGTATTAATATGCATAAAGGATCTGAACATATGATCTTCCACCAAATAAACCAACTAGCATCAACTACAAGGAGTAATCAACACTACTAGCAACCCACAGGTACAAAGATTGGATACAAGAGATGAACTAGGGTTTTAGAGGAGATGGTGCTGGTGAAGATGTTGATGGAGATTGACCCCCTCCCAATGAGAGGATCGTTGGTGATGACGATGGCGATGATTTCCCCCTCCCGGAGGGATGTTTCACCGACACAACAGCTCCGTCAGAGCCCTAGATTGGTTTCGCCGAGGTTCCACCTCGTGGCGGCAGAGTTTCTTCCTGAAAGCCTGCTTATTATTTTTCTCGGGCGAAAGACTTCATATAGCAGAAGATGGGCACCGGAGGCCTGCCAGGGGGCCCACGAGGCAGGGGCGCGCCCAGGGGGGTAGGGTGCGCCCCCACCCTCGTGGCCAGGGTGTGGGCTCCCTCTGGTGGATTCTTTCGCCAGTATTTTTTATTAATTCCAAAAATAACTTCCGTGAAGTTTCAGGACTTTTGGAGCTGTGCAGAATAGGTCTCTAATATTTTCTCCTTTTCTAGCCCAGAATTCCAACTGCCGGTATTCTCCCTCTTCATGTAAACCTTGTAAAATAAGAGAGAATAGGCATAAGTATTGTGACATAACATGTAATAACAACCCATAATGCAATAAATATTGATATAAAAGCATGATGCAAAATGGACGTATCAACTCCCCCAAGCTTAGACCTCGCTTGTCCTCAAGCAGAAGCCGATAACGATAAATATGTCCACATGTTTAGAGGTAGAGGTGTCGATAAAATAAAATACGGACATGAGGGCATCATGATCATTCCTATAACAACAACATATATAGATATTGTCATATGATTTCTTATGATCAAGTAATAATCTATTCACAATGTCAAGTATGAATCAGAAACTTCATTGAGAACTAACAAACTATGATCTTGGTCATTAAAGCAGTTGCAATTTATCATAACATCAGAAAGAGTCAATATAAGAGCTTTTCAGCAAGTCCACATACTCAACTATCATTTAGTCTTTCACAATTGCAAACACTCACGCAATACTTATGGGTATGTGCTACCTCTTGAGCACTGCGTTGGATTTCCTTGAAGAGGAAAGGGTGATGCAGCAGAGTAGAGTAAGTATTTCCCTCAGTTTTTGAGAACCAAGGTATCAATCCAGTAGGAGGCTACGCGCGAGTCCCTCGTACCTACACATAACAAATAGCTCAACGCAACCAATGCGATTAGGGGTTGTCAATCCCTTCACGGTCACTTACGAGAGTGAGATCTGATAAATAATATTTTTGGTATTTTTGGTATAAAGATGCAAGATAAAATAAAAGGCAAAAGTAAAAAAGCAAAGCAATAATAAAGTGATGGAAGATTGATATGATGAGAATAGACCTGAGGGCCATAGATTTCACTAGTGGCTTCTCTCAAGAGCATAAGTATTTCTACGGTGGGTGAACAAATTACTGTTGAGCAATTGACAGAATTGAGCATAGTTATGAGAATATCTAGGTATGATCATGTATATAGGAATCACGTCCAAGACAAGTAGACTGACTCCTGCCTGCATCTACTACTATTACTCCACTCATCGACTGCTATCTAGCATGCATCTAGAGTATTAAGTTCAAGAAAACAGAGTAACGCCTTAAGCAAGATGACATGATGTAGAGGGATAAATTCATGCAATATGATAAAAACCCCATCTTGTTATCCTCGATGGCAAAATACAATACGTGCCTTGCTGCCCCTACTGTCACTGGGAAAGGACACCGCAAGATTGAACCCAAAGCTAAGCACTTCTCCCATTGCAAGAAAAACCAATCTAGTATGCCAAACCAAACTAATAATTCGAAGAGACTTGCAAAGATAACCAATCATACATAAAAGAATTCAGAGAAGATTCAAATATTGTTCATAGATAATCTTGATCATAAACCCACAATTCATCGATCTCAATAAACACACCGCAAAAAGAAGATTACATCGAATAGATCTCCACGAGAGAGGGGGAGAACATTGTATTGAGATCCAAAAAGAGAGAAGAAGCCATCTAGCTACTAACTATGGACCCGAAGGTCTGAGGTAAACTACTCACACTTCATCGGAGAGGCTATGGCGTTGATGTAGAAGCCCTCCGTGATGGATGCCCCCTCCGGCGGAGCTCCGGAACAGGCCCCAAGATGGGATCTCGTGGGTACAGAAGGTTTCGGCGGTGGAATTAGGTTTTTGGCTCCGTATCTGATCGTTTGGGGGGGGGCGCCCTCCACCCTCGTGGCCACCTCCCTCCTTTCTTGACGGAGGGTCCAAGTCTCCTAGATGATATCTGTTGAGAAAATCACGTTCCCGAAGGTTTCATTCCGTTTGGACTCCGTTTGATATTATGTTTCTTTGAAACACAGAAATAGGCAAAAAAACAGCAATTCTGGGTTGGGCCTCCGGTTAATAGGTTAGTCCCAAAAGTAATATAAAAGTGGAAAATAAAGCCCAATATGGTCCAAAACAGTAGATAATATAGCATGGAGCAATAAAAAATTATAGATACGTTGGAGACGTATTGGTATGGAGTTTTAATCGGACACAGAGAAAGATAGGGGCCTATAGTGTTGCCTCCCAACCTTTTACCTCAAGGGTAATGTCAACAATAATAATTCATGCTAACTTACATCCAATGTATATATATATATATATATATATGTATATATATATATATATATATATATATATATATATATATATATATATATATATATATATATATATATATATATATATATATATATATATATATACAACACAAGGTGCTTGCCAAAGGATAAAATGTAAAAAGGAAAGGTGAAGATCACCATGACTTTTGCATAAGGTATAAGACAATAGTAAAAGATAGGCCCTTCGCAGAGGGAAGCAGAGGTTGTCATGTGCTTTTATGGTTGGATGCACGAAATCTTAATGCAAAAGAACGTCACTTTGTATTTCCACTTGTGACATGGACCTTTATTATGCAGTCCGTCGCTTTTATTGCTTCCATACCACAAGATCGTATAAAGCTTATTTTCTCCACACTAATAGATCATACATATTTAGAAAGCAATTTTTATTGCATGCAACATGGCAACTTACTTGAAGGATCTTACTCAATCCATAGGTAGATATGGTGGACTCTCATGGCATAACTGGGTTTAAGGATATTCGGAAGCACAAGTAGTATCTCTACTTGGTGCAAAGAATTTGGCTAGCATGAGAGGGAAAGGCAAGCTCAACATGTTGGATGATCCATGACAATATACTTTATTTCAGATATAAGAAAACATAACCCATTACGTTGTCTTCCTTGTCCAACATCAACTCTTTAGCATGTCATACTTTAATGAGTGCTCACAATCATAAAAGATGTCCAAGATAGTATATTTATATGTGAAAACCTCTCTTTCTTTATTACTTCCTATTAATTGCAACGATGACCAAAGCTATGTTTTTCAACTCTCAACTACTTTTATTCATCATACTCTTTATATGTGAAGTCATTACTCTCCATAAGATCAATATGATCTCTTTACTTCTTTTTATTCTTTCTTTTTATTTCATTCCATCAAGATCATAGCAAGATAATCAAGCCCTTGACTCAATACTAATCTTTATTATATATAGCTAACTGACTCGATTACATAGAAGGATCATAAAGAAAAACCTTAAACTAGATCATACTAAAACTTTATTCTACTTGATCAACATATTACCAAAAGGATCGAACTAATAAAAACGGTAAATATAGGAGTGTGATGGTGATACGATATCGGGGCACCTCCCCCAAGCTTGGTAGTTGCCAAGGGGAGTGCCCATACCCGATACTCAGTTCTCCTTTGGTGGTGAAGAAAATGGTGATGATGAAGATAACTGTGACTTTAGCTTTTTCATATTGTAATTGAGAGCAATTTCCTCCTTCAAATCATCGACCTCAGTTTCTAGATTCAAAATCTTGTCACATAAATCCCCTTTGCTTTTCTGCCGAAAACAAGAAGGAATAGATCGGTTGCTAGACAGTTTAGCCCTCTTAGGGAGACTATACTTCTTGAACTTCACGTGCATATCCCCAAGTTGAGGTAGAGGAACATCCTCCTCCTCTGAACTTGAACCATTGATCCTCCTCGAATGAGCACCCTCCTCATCATCCGTAGTTCGACCACAAGGAGATAGATCCCCATAGGTCTTTGGGTCAGCAATGAGATGTGAGACATAGTTCTCTCCGTCAGAGTCCTAAGATGACATCTTGCTCTAAATCTGCAGCAGAAACAGCTCGAAACAAAACAGAGGATATTTGAGTGATACGGTGGTCAAAACCTTCAGGAGATTATATAATGAATTTTTACCGACCAAAAGAAGTATCGTGCAAGAAAGCTGAGTCCAGAGAGCACACGAGGTGCCCACGAGGTAGGGGGCGTGCCCAGGGGGTAGGGCGCTCCCTCCACCCTCGTGGATGCCTCATGTCCTTCCCGGACTAGTTCTTATTTTCCTATTTTCTTAAATATTCCAAAACGGAGAAAAATTGCCATTAGAACTGTTTTGGAGTCGGTTTACTTACCATACCACATACCTATTCCTTTTCGGAATCTGAAACATTCTGGAAAGTGTCTCTTATGTATTCCTCCGTGGTTACAGTTTCAATAACATTAGTTTCAACATCTATAGGATTACCTGAGATATAATGTTTGATTCTTTGACCGTTCACCACCTTCGGATTTGTGCCTTCGAAGTTGTTGATTTTTATGGCACCAGAACGATAGACCTCCTCGATAACGTAAGGCCCTTCCCATTTAGAGAGAAGTTTTCCTACAAAAAATCTTAAACGAGAGTTGAATAGCAACACATAATCTCCTACATTAAACTCACGCTTTTGTATCCTTTTGTCATGCCATCTTTTAACTTTTTCTTTAAACAGTTTGGCTTTCTCATAGGCTTGGGTTCTCCATTCATCAAGTGATCTAATGTCAAATAGCCTCTTCTCACCGGCAAGCTTGAAATCATAATTGAGCTCTTTAATGGCCCAATATGCCTTATGTTCTAGTTTGAGAGGTAAATGACATGCTTTTCCATAAACCATTTTATAGGGAGACATACCCATAGGATTTTTATATGCAGTTCTACCCGTAATTCATCATCAAGTTTCTTGGATCAATTCTTTCTAAATCTATTAACAGTCTTTTGCAAAATTAATTTAAGCTCTCTATTACTAAGTTCTACTTGACCACTAGACTGCGGGTGATATGGAGATGCAATTCTATGATTAACATCATACTTAGCAAGCATTTTACGGAAAGCACCATGAATAAAATGTGAACCACCATCAGTCATTAAATATCTAGGGACTCCAAACCTCGGAAAAATAACTTCTTTAAGCATCTTAATAGAGGTGTTATGATCAACACTACTAGTTGGAATAGCTTCTACCCACTTAGTAACATAATCAACAGCAACTAAAATATGTGTATACCCATTAGAGGAAGGAAACGGTCCCATATAATCAAAGCCCCAAACATCAAATGGTTCAATGAGTGAATAATTCATAGGCATTTCTTGACGTCTACTAATATTACCAATTCTTTAACATTCATCATAAGATAAGACAAACTTACGGGCATCTTTGAAGAGAGTAGGCCAATAAAAACCGGACTGCAATACCTTATGTGCAGTTCTATCTCCAGCGTGGTGTCCTCCATAAGCTTCGTAGTGACACTTGTGTAGGATCTGTTCCTGTTCATTCTCAGGTATACAACGTCTAATAACACCATCTACTCCTTCTTTATAAAGGTGTAGGTCATACCAGAAGTAATGTCTTAAATCATAGAAAAACTTTTTCTTTTGCTAGTATGTGAAACTAGGTGGTATAAATTTAGCAACAATGTAATTAGCATAATCAACATACCATGGAGCAGTACGAGAAGCATTTATGACAGCTAATTGTTCATCAGGAAAACTATCATCAATAGGTAGTGGGTCATCAAGAACATTTTCTAACCTAGACAAGTTGTCTGCAACGGGGTTCTTAGCTCCCTTTCTATCAATAATATGCAAATCAAATTCTTGTAGCAAGAGAACCCATCTAATAAGTCTAGGTTTAGCATCTTTCTTTTCCATAAGATATTTAATAGCAGCATGATCAGTGTGGACAGTTACTTTAGAATCAACAATATAAGGTCTGAACTTATCACAAGCAAATACAACTGCTAAAAATTCTTTTTCAGTAGTAGCATAATTTCTCTGGGCATTGTCTAGAGTTTTACTAGCATATTGGATAACACTTAATTTCTTATTAACTCTTTGTCCTAGAACAACACCTACAGCGTAATCACTAGCATCACACATGATTTCAAAGGGTAAATTCCAATCAGGTGGCTGAACAATAGGTGCAGAAATCAATGCTTTCTTAAGTATTTCAAATGCGTCTACACAATCATCGTCAAAGACAAAAGGAATATCTTTTTGTAAGAGATTAGTCAGAGGCCTAGAAATTTTAGAGAAGTCCTGAATGAACCTCCTATAAAAACCGGCATGACCAAGGAAACTTCTTATACCTTTAATGTCCTTGGGACACGACATCTTTTCAATAGCATCAACTTTAGCTTTGTCAACTTCAATACCTCTTTCAGAAATTTTATGCCCCAAGACAATACCTTCATTAACCATAAAGTGGCACTTCTCCCAATTCAAGACAAGGTTAGTTTCTTCACATCTCTGCAAAACTCGATCATGGTTGCTCAAGCAATCATGAAAAGAAGTTCTGTATACGGAGAAATCATCCATGAAAACCTCAACAATCTTTTCACAAAAATCAGAGAATATAGCCTCATGCATCTTTCAAAGGTAGCAGGTGCATTACATAAACCAAAAGGCATACTTCTATAAGCAAAGGTACCGAAAGGACAAGTAAAGGTGGTCTTTTCTTGATCCTCTTTTGACATAGGTATTTGAGAGAAACCAGAATAACCATCTAGAAAGCAAAAATGTGTATGTTTGGATAATCTTTCTAGCATTTGATCAATAAAAGGTAAAGGGTAATGATCCCTTTTAGTAGCTTTACTTAATTTGCAGAAATCAATTACCATTCTATAACCTGTAATAATTCTTTGTGGGATCAATTCATCTTTATCATTAGGAACAACGGTAATACCTCCCTTCTTAGGGACACAATGGACAGGACTTACCCACTGACTATCAGCAACGGGATAAATTATACCTGCCTCCAGAAGCTTTAGTATTTCTTTCCATACCACTTCTTTCATCTTAGGATTTAACCGTCGTTGGTGATCAACAACTGGTTTAGCGTCTTTCTCCAATTTTATTTTGTGTTGGCATAAAGTGGGACTAATGCCTTTAAGATCATTGAGAGTATATCCAATAGCAGCACGGTGTTTCTTCAGAGTTTTCAATAATTTCTTTTCTTCATGCTCTGAAAGGTTAGCACTATTAATAACAGGATATATCTTCTTCTCATCAAGATAAGCATATTTAAGAGTATCAGGTAATGGTTTAAGCTCAAACGCGGGATCACCCTTGGGTGGAGGAGGATCCCCTAGGATTTCAACAGGCAAGTTGTGTTTCAAAATAGGTCCCTGTTTAAAGAATACTTCATCTATTTCCCTTCTTTCATTCATAAACATATCATTTTCATGGTCGAGCAAATACTGTTGTAAAGGGTCATTAGGAGGCACGACAATAGAAGCAAGACCAATAGTTTCATCTTTGCTAGGCAATTCCTCATCATGGGGTTGTCTACGAAATTTAGCAGAATTAAACTCATGAGACATATCCCCCAAGCCAATAGTAACAACATCCTTTTTGCAGTCTATCTTAGCATTAACAGTATTCAAGAAGGGTCTACCAAATATGATGGGACAAAAGCTATCTTGTGGGGAACCAAGAACAAGAAAATCAGCAGGATATTTAACTTTCCGACACAAGACTTCAACATCTCTAACAATCCCAACTGGTGAAATAGTGTCTCTATTGGCAAGCTTAATTGTAACATCAATTTCCTCTAACTCAGCAGGTGCAATATCATGCATAATTTCTTTGTATAAGGAATGAGGTATTGCACTTGCGCTAGCACCCATATCACATAAGCCATGATAACAATGATCTCCTATCTTAACAGAAATAACAGGCATGCCTACAACAGGTCTATGTTTATTTTTAGCATAGGCCTAGCAATTCTAGCAACTTCATTGCAGAAGTAAATAACATGCCTGTCAATATTATCAGCCAAGAGATCTTTAACCATAGCAACACTAGGCTCAAGTTTAATTTGCTCAGGGGGTTTGGGTGTACTAATATTACTTTTGTTGACCACCGTTGAAGCTTTGGCATGATCCTTTATTCTAACAGGGAAAGGTGGTTTCTCAATATAAGCAGTAGGAATGACAGGATCATTATAAGTGATAGTCTTTTCTTCAACTTTAATAGGTGCAACTACCTTTACTTCAATGGGAGGATTATATTTAAACCACTTCTCCTTAGGGACATCAACATGAGTAGCAAAGGATTCACAGAAATAAGCTACTATCTCAGAGTCAAGTCCATATTTAGTGCTAAATTCTTGGGAAACATCGGTATCCATAAAAGATTTAACATAATCAAACTTAGGTGTTATACCTGACTCCTTACCTTCATCGAGATCCCAATCTTCAGAGTTGCGTTTAATTCTTTCCAATAAATCCCACTTGAATTCAATAGTCTTCATCATAAAAGAGTCAGTACAAGAAGTATCGAGCATGGAGCGATTATTGAGAGAAAGCCGAGCATAAATTTTTTGAATAATCATTTCTCTTGAGAGCTCATGATTGGGGCATGAATATAACATTGACTTAAGACTCCCCCAAGCTTGAGCGATGCTTTCTCCTTCACGAGGCCAAAAATTATATATATATATATATATATATATATATATATATATATAAAATTACGATCACGATGAACAAGATGCATAGGATAAAACTTCTGATGAAATTCCAATTTCATCGTTTGTAGTTCCATGATCCCATATCATCACGTAGCCTAAACCATGTCAATGCCTCTCCCTTCAAAGATAAAGGGAAGACCTTCTTCTTGATAACATCTTCGGGCATACCTGCAAGCTTAAATAATTCACAAACTTCATCCACATAGATTAGCACTACAAAAAAAAGACACATCCGTGACATTTTGGGCCGAACGCAATTTTTTTCTGTCATACGTATGACACTTCTATGACGATAATTGTGACAAAACCCGGTATCATCATAGATGTGGTGGGCTCCTACTTCTATGACAAAAAATCATGACAGAAAATGGGCTTTTAATCCTGGGCGGGCCGGAGACGCAGTTGCATGACATTCTTTGGGCCGTCCATGACGGAAAAAACCGTGGTAGAAGCGAGGGGGAGGAAAAATTCGGGGAGTTCCCGGTTACTGTGGGAGGTCGGGGGCCGAGCGATGCACGTTTCTCTCGTACACGTACGCGCGTGTGTGTGAGGCGTTGGCTCTAACTGAACCCGAGCGAGGCGTTGGGCTCTAACTGAACCCGAGCGATTGCACTGCAGGCTACGCGTTACTGAACCCGAGCGATCGATCGATGGCTGTTAAGTGAACCCGATTGAGCGATTCCTTCACTACTGCTGCTAACTGAAGCCGATCGATGCTGCCTCTGGGATGAACAGTGAGCGTTGCGGGGGGGGGGGGGGGGGTTGGATGAACAGTGAGCGGTGGCGTTGCCTCTGGATGAACAAGACCCCGTGGTGTGGTGGAGGGCTGGATGAACAGTAGACGGTGGAGGGGTGCCCGTGGAGGGGTGGATGAACAAGACCCCTTGGTGTGGAGGGCTGGATGAACAGTAGATGGTGGAGGGGTGCCCGTGGAGGGGTGGTTGAACAGGACCCCGTGGTGTGGAGGGCTGGATGAATAGTAGACGGTGGAGGGGTGGTTGAACAGTAGCCGGTGGAGTAGCGCGCGGTGGAGGCTGGATGAACAGGAGCCCGTGAAGGCTGGAGGAGGTCGACGGTGGAGATGAACAGTATCCCGTGGAGTCCCGTTTTGCGGTACGCCACACCCCTCCAGATGAACAGGACCCCAGTTTCGACCGTAGCGCTACAACACAAGTCCGTTTCGTCCGTTTTGCGGTACGCCACACCCTCCCGATCAACAGGACCCCCGTTTTGACCGTAGGAGGTCCGTTTCCTCCGTTTTGCGGTACGCCAGACCCCTCCCGATGAACAAGATTGCGTTTCGAACGTGGCCGGTCGAACACAAGGCCGTTTCCTCTGTTGTGCGGTACGCCATGCCTCGTTTCCATCGCCTGTTCCGTCCAAGCCCTCCCGATGAACACGACCACGCATTCCGTTCCGACCCAGCCGGTTGGCTCCCATGCGTTCCGTTGCCTCCCGATGAACACGACGCATTCCGTTGCCTCCCCATGAACACGACGCATTCCGTTGCCTCCCCATGAACATGATGCATTCCGCTGCCTCCCCATGAACACGACGATGACATTGTTTCTCCGTTCCGACCCAGCCATGTACACGAGCCCTGGCCGTACATATGCGCGAGTAGGCGTTCGAGACCCCGCCTGTATGTACACATACGTGGCCGTATTTTCTTTCTTGCACCCTGGTCGTTGTACGTACGTGTACATGCTACGTGCGCGCCTCTACATCCACCAGTATATATGTACGTACACGTTCTCGACCAAAATGACAACGCTACGTACGCTTTGACCAGGTGGGTCCCGACTGTCAGGCACTTCCTTGCCTGCGAAGATGTAGCTGGTGGGTCCCAGCAGTCAGGGGGGCGAATCGTTTTTTTTGCCCGGACGCACTTCCTTGCGTGCGAAGGTGTAGCTGCTGGGTCCCAGCAGTCAGGGGAGTGAATCGTTTTTTTTGCCCAGACGCACTTCCTTGCATGCGAAGGTGTAGCTGGTGGCTCCCAGCAGTCGGGGGGCGAATCATTTTTTTTTCGGACGCACTTCCTTGCGTGCGAAGATGTAGCTGGTGGGTCCCAGCAGTCAGGGATGTGAATCGTTTTTTTTTCGGACGCACTTCCTTGCGTGCGAAGATGTAGCTCATGGGTCCCAGCGGTCAGGGGGCGAATCATTTTTTTTGCGAAATACGGTGGCCCGTCCGGTGGGTCCCTGCTGTCAGGTGGAGGAATAATTATTTTGCGCGTAATAAGGAGGCACTTCCTTGCGGCTGCCGTAGACCTAGCTGTCAGCCCCTCCACGTACAGTCCACGTCCGATGGAAGTCGTTCCTTGACCACGTTGACCACGCCACGCCGAGAGCACCAGGGCTGTGGACGACGGCAAGGCCTAGGAAGGGGACGACGCGGAGCCGAGGAAGACGCGGCAGTGGATGCACACGCGGAGAGGAGTACGAGGGTTCACTGATTCGGCTGCGTTGCCGTCGCCGCAGAATAACAGGGGGTGTGGGTGAGTGGAGGGATGGCCTGGCCAGCGGTGGGAGTAGTAGGGGGCGGTGAGGCCTCCGCGGCAGCACAGCCGGCCACGGGAGGCAGGAGCAGGCGGCATGACCGGCGCTGCTTTGGGCGGCTAGAGCAAGAAGACCAGAGGTTGAAGAAGCACGACGACCGTTGGATGGACATCATACGGTCACTGCAGCTAGAATCGTTTATATTGACTAAGTTGACAAAGCCCTTGGTACGTCAACTTAGTAGGCCCACAGGTCAGCTTCCGAAATGGTGCGCCCCAGATGTCAGGGGGAGGAATCATTTTTTGGGCGGGTGAAGCTATAATATCCGAGATTGAAGAAGAAGCACGTCATTAATTGGATGGACATCCAACGGCCACTACTCCTAGAACCGTGTGTTGACTATAAGTTGACAAAGCCTTGCATACGCGTCAACTCTGTTTTTTTAGGTGACGCGTCAACTTAGTAAGGCCAGAAGTGTGTGGCAGAGAACTTATAGCCCATTTGAGATTTGTAAGAATGTGTAGCCCATTTTTGAATTCTAATGGAATTTACAACAGCCCATTTACAGTTTGTTAAAAGTACAACCATTTCAACCAAGCGTTCAAAACAGAATTCAATAAAATTTCCCACATTTTGATGGGATCCGAAATATTTTTATCCCGAAATTTCTAGTCAGATTAAATAAATTTCGATATAAATTTATATTACGTAAAAATCCAACGAAACATTGCGCTCGCAACAATTAATGAAATTAAAATTTTCAATATCCAAAAATAATATTTTCTAAAGTAATCACGTGTTTGGTGCATTTTTTTATAGTTACTGCCATTTTTTTAATTACATCCCATTTATTATTTCTTAAAGCATATTTTCTTGTTAAGCCTAATGCATCCCTCCTAGGAAAGATTTGCAGCCCAGCGGGGCGGAGAATAACAACTTGACCTTGCCTGGGTATTCCTAAAAAAAAGTATACCTGGGCTAGCCATTTTCAGCTTGAAAAAAGGGTTAATTTGACAAATGCCATTCCAAATTTGGCGATTCTGAGAAATGCCACTGCAATTTCCAAACTTTGAAAAATGCCATTTCATACCATTTCTAGTGACATTTTTCGAAGTCTGCAGTGGGGTTTTTCAAAGTTTGCAAAAATTGCAGTGGCATTTTTCAAAGTCTGGAAATTGCAGTGGAATTTTTGTGAATCACCATAATTGGAGTGGCATTTATCTAATTAACCCAAAAAATTAATATCTGGGATGCATATCTGGCCTGGGCTAGACGGGCCACAGCCCGCCCAGTTAATACCTGCAGCAATGTTTTCGTTGTTGTTCAGAGGAGAAAAATTAATATCTGGGCTAAACATCGAAAAACTCTGCAGTGCTCACACCTAAAAGACACAAATACTGCTCGAGCTGCTTGGTCCCAGCTGTCGGCCGCTTCTTGTGCAATTCTCTCGTTTATTGATTACTACATAGGTTGACAATGGTGTGAGACCGTGATGTCAGGAAACCAGGAGGAAGCAAAATAAATTATAGTTATATATATATAATAAGGAGGCACTTGTGTACGTGAGGCTATGGACCTGGTGGGTCCCCATTGTCATCCTCTCCAAGTAAAGTCATCTCCTCACCCGCGCGCTCTTTCTGCCCGAAACTGTCAGCACCGCTCGCCCCGCTTCCCGGTGCAGGCGATTGCTCCGCCTTCAAACGACACAAGTGCCGTCCGTCCATCCATCTGCCGCCCATATTAATGATACACGGTTGCCAAGCCAGCTACTCCGGCGCCACACGTCCGTCCCTCCGCCCGCCCACCATTGCTATATAAACTGCTGCGCCGGCCATAGCCGCAGTCATCCGTATCCGTTCCCTTTCTCCTGTCCACACCACTACTGCCCACCATGGCTTCCTCGCGCTCCAGCGCTCTTCGGGACGGGCGGACGACGGACCGCAAGGAGATGGCAGCCATTGCTGCCGACCGGCTGGCCGGCAGGCAGCCAGAGGACGACGACGTCCCAATGGAGAACATGGTAGTCGATGATCCGGCGCCAACCCCCTCCTCCGTGCCATCCTCGCCGGTGCATTGCACCATGACCATCGGCGACGCCCGTGCCCAATATATGGACAGTGTGAGGCAGATGCATCAGGAGCAGTTCCAGGAGGCGCAGGCCGACGCCGCCTACAACCACCATCTCCTCCAGGAGCACCTGCAGGCGGAGGAGCAGATCGCCGCGGATCGGGCGGAGCAGGAGGCGCTGCTCGACTCGTACCGCTCCGCCCGTAAGGGCCACCTCGAGCGCTAGCGGTATCGCATGCGGGTGGCAGAGGCTGCGGCCGCCTACAAAGAGGCTAGCAAAGAGGGCGATGAAGCGGGCGAGGCGCTGTTTGGCGAGACCGAGGACGAGGCAGAGGACAATGCCGGCTCCGACTAGTCCCCGCTCCGCTGGTGTTGATGAGGCCTTGCTCCGCCGAGGCCCCGTGGCGCCAACAACGAGGCAGAGGACACCGCCGGCTCCGCCGAGGCCCCGCGGCACCAACAACGAGGCAGAGGACACCGCCGGCTCTGCCGAGGCCCCGCCCCGCCAACAACGAGGCAGAGGACATCACCGGCTCAGCCAAGGCCCCACCCTGCTGGCAATGTGGGGGAGGATTTCCACCGCTCCGCTGAGGCGCCGCCCGCCGGCAACTAGACAGAGGACATCGCCAGCTCCGCCGAGGCGCCGCCCCGCTGCCAACGAGGCCGCGCCACACAAAAAACAAGGAAGAGTAGAACACGGTAGGTTGCCGCGGCTCGGGTCCAAGTAAGGCCACCGCTGCCACCCTCCGGTTGAAGCCAAGCTAGGCGGGTTGACCATTGACGGCCGGTTAGCTTCTTCGCGGCGACGTGGAGTCGGAGAGCTGCGCTAGAGAAGAACGCTGCTTCTACTTACACGTGGGCCCAACAGTTGGTGCAGTTGGCTGACTGACACGTGGGCCCAATAGGCCGCATGTCAGTTAAGCAACTGCACCTGCAGTTAAGTCACTCAAGCTTCTGTTCGGCTCAGCGGGACACATGTGGGTAGCTTCGGTTAATTAATTATACCTCCAGCGCACCCCTTTTTAGTTGAAGAATGTATGAAATGTAATGAACTCCGACATGTTTATATGAAATCCGACCGTGTATGAATGAATTTATTTCGATTAGTTCGAATTCCTATATCACTGGCATTGGATGAACATGCAAAACAATACATACTAGCATTATTCCCAGGGTGATCACCTCGTTTGCAGCAGTTTCACATGTACTCCCTCCGGTCCTTTCTAGTCTGCATACAAGTTTTGTCTGCAGTCAAAGTATCTCTACTTTGACCAATCTTATACAAAAAAGTATGCACTTTCACAATGTGCGAAGTAAAAAGGAACAGAAGAGTACAAAGAGTTTGAGCAGCTTTTTAGCGTTTTTGTACATTGCAATCAAACACACAGGCCTGGCAATTCATAGAGAACATTCAAAACAATCAATGATTATGCATCTCAGCGACTCACATGTCAGAGGCAATATTTACTTCACAACTACAGAATAAAGAAAAAATTGATCAACGCTGCTGACAGCAAAGGGCGTTCCATTTGAAAATATCAAACGCATGTCTTGCTAAAATCAGTGAGCAAAATTTGACAAGGTTGTCCCATTCCAAAATATCAAATGCCTACGATTGTGGAATGGGCAGGGTTTGCCATCAGGACATTGACATGGCACCTCGTGCTAAATAAACCAGCTATTCTTTTTGTGCAGTTCCACCAAAATCAACCAAATTCGCGCGTAGCTTGTATGATTTCGCCCTTATATGTTGCAATGCCTTGAACTTATCAGCACCTCCTTTCTTGTGGTGGAAATGAATGATTCGATGTATTCATGAAAATTTTGTGCAGTTCCCATTAAAATGTAGCTGAGCACCCCTGTTTGCACAAATACAAAAAAGTGATTAGTATAAAGCAAATTGTACTATGAATTGACAGTTTCAACAGGCACATACATGGTCCATGTAGAGCACACTTTTAGAAAAATGGAACTCACCAGAAAGAATCCTAGAACAACATTGTACTCGCGCATCACAGCAAAAAAATGGAGATTTGTCAGTCCTTCTGAGCTGAAGTTAGTTTGGTCTTGTGGGGAGTAATGTAACCATCCTTCAACTGCTCCTTCTGATGAGAAGATAGACAGGACTTCTTAATCCTGGCATAATCGGAACTAGTCACTTCACGTACTCCATATTCTTCTTCAGAGGAAGATGATCCTGTTGTGCAAAGACGAGAGGACTACTAAATGCTAGCATCCCTGTTTGCTCGAAAAAAAGGAAAGGAAATATTTAAAACAACACAGATGAAGCACTTCTCAAGGACAATACCACTTTTTCATGACAGTATCTAAATAGTAGCACAACACCAATAGAGATGACAAAGCTCAATCATATGGATGAAATCAGTGGGCGAGTACCAACCTTTGTCAGGAGGCTTATTGTGTAGAGCATACAGATGAAGCACTTCTCCGGAACCATCTGTTGCTATCTACGGTGGTGGCCATGCTTACTATATACTCCTCGATTAGTTTAATGTTTCCAACATCTTCTTGTGCAGTTCCACTAAAATATATGGTATCTTCAAAGAAGATCCCTGTTTGCACAAGTAGAGATAATTACATATTGCATTAAGAGTGGCATCAAATCAGTAGCAAAACAATTGCTCGTTCCAGCCATAGCAATAAATTAAGATGCAAAACTATATCATTACTTGTGTCATCACAGTTCCAGTGCTTCATTACAGCACCGGGAGTTGATTATTGTTTTTCTTCCGCATGTTCTTCCCCTTCATCACTTGGTTCAATAACAGACAAGCTTCGCCTTCAATGAAAGATTTGGCATGTCAATTAGGGAGCACAAGTATAGTACTAAACTTAATTTTTCGATGAAAGTGGCAAAATACAGGCCAGCAATTGTGAAATATCCTTATCTTACCTCAATGGGATATTGCGGTGCACATACAGATTGGAAGTCTTGTCTCCATTTGTGCAGTTCACTAAAATCAAGCAACATTATCGTACAAGTAGCACAACATATGAAGCACACTGCAGAATCATGTGAAAGAATGCTAGTACTGACCTCTTATGATGCGGAATTCAAACAACTCACAAGAATAAGATTTGAACCAAATTCACCTTAACGGATAGGAAGTAAGATCTCCTCTTGTGCAGTTCCACTAAGATCAAGCAATCAAGCAACATTGTCGGTGTGACATTTTGGTTGAACTGCACAAAACACTCTTAAAACAAAAGTGTTTTGTGCAGTGCAACAAAAGGTCACAATGGCAACGAGGTGAAGTAGATAACCCTGTTTACACAGAGGTGCAAAGGAAACAATTAGTGGTCAATAACGGTGGATGACACAGAAGCCAACAAAAAGAAGCATCTACCTTATCTAAATGGGAAAGAAAGCAAGACAGTAGCATTTCTCAAACGGTGGCATTGATTAATATTAACATAGAGATTATATTAACAATAAAATTCGTTAAACATGTAATTTGCTTTTAACTGTGGCATTGCATCAATTTTCCAGCGGCATTATTAGAGGGTGTTTGTTTATAGGGACATTTTGGTGTAGGGACTAAAAAAACTCCGTGTCAGTCCCATCTAAACCAAACAGGAGGGACTTTTAGGGATTAAAAGTGGGCATTTGGGACTAAAGAAAGAAGACCCCGAGGGAGTCTTTTTGGGACTTTTTCCAACAGTTGCCCCTGCCACGCATCGCACCTTGTCTCTATTAGTTCATTACTAGGGGTAACATGGTCTTTTAGCATGTCATTTAATAACCTCTAGTCCATGTTTAGTCCCTGGAACCAAGCAGGTAGAGACTAGGGAGTTTTTAACCAAACAGGGCCTTAGATTAACAACAGCTAATGAGTTGCACGGGACAGTGGACGCACTAGCACCATGTGCATCTACCGATGTACTATGGTCATGCACAGTCTGTTGCAACAAAGAACAAACAACCAAGGAGCATATTTGTGTTGGTCCCAGTTTTGTTATCTTTAGACACCTTTCCCTATGTGAGCGCAACAAATCTAGTCCTGCTCAAACTCTACAGCCTTGTCCCTTCCTTTCCTTTTTGAACTAGTACTTTCGCCCCTTCCTTTCCTCTTTGAACCACGTCCTAGATTTATGCGATACAACTTTCCCCACTACTCCTTTCCTTTTTGAACTAGTACTTTCGCCCCTTCCTTTCCTCTTTGAACCACGTCCTAGATTTATGCGATACAACTTTCCCCACTACTTTCCCCCATTCCTTTCCTCTTTGAACCATGTCCTAGATTCATGCTATACAACTTTCCCGCTTCATTTCTTCTTTGAACCATGTCCTAGATTCATGCTATATACAACTTTTTCCACTACTTTCCCCCACTCCTTTCCTCTTTGAACCACGTCCTAGATTCATGGTATACATGCAGCTAGAGCAATGCATGTGGAGTAAGTAAATTATACCTTAAGGTTCTTGGGGCGTGGTTCGGTGGGCGACGGGACGACGGCGAAGAAGAAGGGGTCGGAGGCCCTCCCGCGCCGCCGCTGGGTGGAAAGTGAACAGCTGCGCCGGTAGTCCCTCGCCGACGGCGACAGTGTTAAGCGTCCTTCCCTTCCCGGCGGACGGATCCTGCCGGCTCTTTGAGCAGCAGTGAGGGGAGAGAGAGGCCAACGAAGTCTTATTTAGATCTGGAGAGGGCGAGAGAGTGTGGAGAGAGCAACTACAAGCGTTGAGGCTCCATCGGGAGAGGGCGAGAAAGTGTGAAGAGAGCAACTACAAGCGCTGAGGCTCCAGCGTGTATATATATATACTGGAGAGAGTGTGTGAAGCGTGCAAACCCTAGAAAACTTTTTGACCAGTCAAAGAATCCTCCTGGCACAAACTATGCTCAAGTGTAGTTATCGAATCCGAGACCTCAAGTTTGATGAGCGAACAGGCTAACCAGCTACACAACCCTCCCATTATGTTCAACGAGAGGGAAATAACCTTTTATACATTCCTGCATTCATGTGACAAGCATGCCATGTTTTTTTGTGTGTGCGGGAGTCATTGGGATTTCAATCATAATCGTGTCATGTGGATTTGGTGGTAAGACTATCCACAGTGGTGCAGAAATAATGCAGCCTTAGTCACCTTACCTCTCTCCACGTAGTACGTTGGGTCCCACCAGTCAGAGGGTGAAACAAACAAATTAGTAAGAAAAATTAAAAGCGCCAGCGGTGTATCTTACCTCACACATCTCGCTACTGCTCAAGAACACTGTTCAATTGATCCCTCTGTTCGCTCACGTACTATTTTAAGTGAATCCTCATTATAACATGCACACAAATTTTGGGCACTTGTATTCGACTTAAGTCAGTGTGCCACCGTATCTCGTATACTTACTACTCCCTCTGTCTAGGTGTAATAAGTCACGTTAGAAGGTGCAACGGGACCAAGGTGCATGTGTGTGTGTGTGTGTGCGTGTGTGTGTGTGTGCGTGTGTGTGTGTGTTTAACAGTATGTGTGTGTTAGAGAGAGCGACAGATCGACCTACTCCTACAGAGAGATGTTGTGTAGTGTACGATTTTAGCCGCAAGAGTCGGTGCATCCTCTCGTTTCCGGGCGTGTCCGGTAGGGACATGCGGACAGCTGCCACGCCCGCTCCTGACCAGCCTGGCCCACCCAAAGCCCCTCCATCGCTCGCGCGCGCTTCCCGCCCAAAATGGTTAGCGCCGCTCCAAAGAATCAGTGCCGCATTCATGCCCGGGCAGAGCGGACGCGGCCTCTCACTGGCGCAAGAGTGATGGTTGCTTCGTCCGTCCAACTTACTGTTGGGTCTATGTGATTTGATGGGTCATTGGTCTTTATTACTGAGGTGGTAGGACTGCTGGATGTCCCACGCTTTCGGCGAAAGGAGGTACTACTACTAGATTACAATTTTCTCCATTCTTACAGCGGAGGCGTGCAAGAGCAGTGAAAACACGCAGGCTCAGTGATTACATGGCCCACCTCACACTATCACCGTGTGACACCTAACTCTTTACATAGTACTCCCTCCATTCCTAAATATTACTAGATGAGTCCCCGCGCGTTGCCGCGGAACAGCGGTATATCTCTCTGCGCAAAATTATCGATTTCATAGAATTAAAAAAACTCTATAACCGCATGACAAATGTGGTAGCCAAACTAAATAAACTCCCATCATCATTTAGATCATCCCACGTAAGGAAAAAAGATCAGCCAACTCCTACTGCATAATGGGATTATATTTTTCTTTTTGACATGTTAATGGGACTTAAAAGCTCACTTACATGCATGCTACCGGTGCATGCTTGCATGCAAACATGTTGATGTGATTTAAAACCCACTCACATGCATGTGCCACGGTATTTCTGCATGCTTGCATGTGGCTTAGTGCGGGGCCTCTCAACGTCTACATCAGACGGCTATTATGGACTGATTTACTTCATCTAACGGCTACATCAATTTTGATGATGTGGCTCAAGGAGAGGATAGAGAATTCCTAGTAGTGGGGGCTAGCTATTACTAGTAGATAAGTCTTTGTAGAGATTCCACTACATACGGAACAAAATGAATGAAACTACACTTAAAATGCATCTATATACATCCGCATGTGGTTCATGGTGAAATCTCTACAAAGACTTATATTTACGAATTGAGGAAGTACTAGTATAGTACGTACTATAATTTATCAGCGAGATAAATTTGTACAATGCTATGAAGCTTCCAGCTTCTGTTACATGTATCTTGCGTCCAAGGTTGCCCGTTGCAACATTTCATCAAATACAAAGGAGACTAACATGCATGCTATTGCATCTCAATGGTTGACAGATCATAGCAAATATGTACTCCCTCCGTTCCAAAATAAGTGTCTCAACTTTGTGCAAACTTTAGTACAAAGTTGTACTACTACTAAAGTTGACACTTATTTTGGAACAGAGACAGCTAAAGAAAAAACGATCCATGCAGTCCCTAGCCCTTGAACCGTAAACCCTAACCAAGCTTTAATTTGCTGGCAACGTGGCGCTTCCTAAGAAATGAAGTTTGCAACATTTTGACCACCGGATCATTTTGTGCAGTTTCACCAAAATCGAGATGAGCATCCCTGTGGCAAAGAAATTGAAGAAGCGTGATTAGAATAAGATTACTGGGACTAGTTGATGAGACATAAACTCATCACAAATACAGTACGTAGAAGCCAGTAGAGGTATGTGCGAGGCAAATAAGTAGAGAAATATCCACAGGGAGTGATGTGGGCAGCTGGAGCAGTGGTGCAAGCCGACTGTAAAGGGAGTTGTACCTGAGGGACGTAGCTCAACCTTGAGGAGGGCGGCGGGAGGCGGCAACTGCCCACGTCGCGGCAGTGAGCAAGGGACGAAGGCAACCTCACCGGCTTTGTGAGAGAGAACGGCGGGGACCCCTGATCGGGACGTGCCGACAGTGGGTTTCACCGTCGGCGCCGGCCACCGCATCTACACTAAGCATCCACCCCTTCCCCAAGCGGACGTGATCCGCCGGGATGTTAGAGATGTGGCCACAGTCGTTTTGTGCGAGAGAGTGTGAAGAGAGCAACCCCAACAAGCAACCGTGTAGGCTGGCCCGTCCTGACTATGTATATAGTGGAGCGGTTTCCTTTTCTCTTCATATGAACCTATCATATTGCGTACGTGCCACTAAAGAAAAAAACTTTATTTATAAATGACGCGGCACCTACTACTCGTTCTCCTATAACCTTGCGCTTGGCATCTCCAAAATACTATTAACCTTGCGATTGGCTCTTCGCCTCTTCGGGAAGTCGAGCAATAATGGTAGTGCAGTATATATCGTTCTGGCTATATGAGATCGAATGAATTGCTGCACGTCCACCACGTGGGCGAGGGTCGAGGGGCGAGGGAGAGTGATACATACGGAGCAAAATGAGTGAATCTACACTCTAAAATACGTCTATATACATCAGTGTTTGGAGTATGTACTAGTAGTTCATATTGAAATCTACTAAAGGACATATATATTCCAAACAATATGATATAATCTCTATAACCAAGGTAGTAGGGACGACTGGACGAGGAGTAAACGGAGGGAGTAGTAAATTTTTCTCCTCGTCCTGCGAGCCACCGCGTGCATGGGCGAGGGAGCGGGCGTAAGGCGGAGCAAGCTTCACCTCATCCTGCGAGCCACCGCGCCCGTGGGTGGGGGAGACGGCGTACTAAGCAAGCTTCTCCTCGTTCTGCGAGTTGACGGGGCACA
Organism: Aegilops umbellulata; assembly: GCA_032464435.1. NCBI lineage: Eukaryota > Viridiplantae > Streptophyta > Magnoliopsida > Poales > Poaceae > Aegilops > Aegilops umbellulata. Next base: position 478,623,781 of record CP136055.1, read on the forward strand.
TCAAAAGTACTTCAGTGTATAGAGCCTTGCCTCTAAGGTAGGCCCCACATGGTTTGCCTCTTTTTTTAACATAACACGTCAAGTCGCAATTTGTTTGTTCACCCGTGGTAGACGATCCTCCCTCCACCAAGTGGACAACCAGTACACGTGCCAAATTACCACGTGGGCTGCCTTTTTCGTACAGAAATGAGCTCCACCGTGTACCCGCGCGGGTGTGGTTGGGAAAGAGACGGGAGTACGTGCGTCGTGCATGCACCTCTTCTCTTCGTGCACGTCCCCCACCTATGTGGGTGTGTGTGAGAGATACAAACCGCATTCGTGAGTGTTTTTTGTTTTGGGGTGGGGGTGGGGTGGGGGGTTGATTTCGTGAATTATTTGTGTGAATATGTGTCGATGACATCTCAAACAAAATTTTGCATGCAATGTGTGTGAAATGGAGGCCTATCCATATCATACATATAGGGTCGGGTAATCCATGAGAAGAGAGGGAGGGGTCATAGCTATTGATAGAGTCGAAGAGAGGATCAAGTGGGTGGGTGCGAGATCGATGAAGAGAGCCATCGAAATTGTGTGTGTGTGCAAGTCAAAGATATAGGGCGACTGGCCTACCGGAACGTTAGATGGCACATGTCAAGTTTGTGTGTGGCAGGGAGACATGACTAGAGCGCTCGATGTATCGGTGTGTGGGGGGAGGGGGAGGGGTAGGCAGAGGCCTAACTATAGAGGTAGAACGACTCGTATATGTGTTGAGAAGGAGAGACCCAGCTATGTCTTGAGGGAGATCGGTCGACATCCATACATAACTGAAGGACGGGAAATATGATGCGACAGAGAGAAAGAGGAGAGAGAGAGAGAGGGAGGGAGAGGGAGGGAGAGGGGTAGAGTGTTGGATGGGTGATGGAGTTGCTTCTCGAAGATGGTGGGAGAGGCCTACTAGACAAACTGAGGGTGGAACTGCAATGTTATCAATAAGAGTGGGGATGTGTTTCTGTGTGTGCCTGTGCGTGATAGATCTGTCGGGACGCATCCATGGATGATGAAGGGGAACCATGTGTTTGGTAAGCAAACCTAACTAGATCGGTATATCAATTGTTGTTTGTCGGAGGAAGGGAGAGACACAACTAATGAGGTAGATCGATTGACGTGTGGGTAAAAACGAGTTATAAGGACCTAGCTAGCTATATGTATAGCGAGAGATCGGTCGGTGTACGTCCATTTGTTAGAGGCAAATAAGGCCCAGCGAGACAGATAGACAGAGAGAATGGAGCTAGGAGGTGGTGCGAGAGGCCCAACTACTAGCTAGATAGGGGGAGGACTGTGCGGTTGTGAGATCGATGAAAAGAGGGGCGAGAGTCTACACGTGTGTCTGACCGTATGAGAGACACGAGGCAAGGACACATAAAGGAGAAGATTGAAGGTGTGTGTGTATGTTGTAAGCAGGCATCGCTGGAGAGGTTTATCGATCGGTGTGTGTCAGAAAGGAGTTGTGGAGACTCTGGGAGAACGACCTAAAGAAAAAAATGAATGTGCCCGGTGGGGGAGGGCAAGGAGGGCGTGTGCATGCACGAGAGAAAGTTAGTGGTAGCTACAAAGGTTAGAGGATTGTGTGGGTGTAAGAGACTAACAAAGATCATAATTTGATATGAAAGCGGATTCATATATTTGAATAGGAGATCATAGTGTTTTAAACATTGCATGCATGAATATAGCGGTGATACACGTGTTGTGCACATGTTATACCATAATGTGATAATGCATGGCGTTTGCAACTCACAGCTAAATGCCGAACAATCTAAACCATACTATACATCAAACAATCTCACATTTTATTTGAATTTGTGATAATGTGTGGCGTTTGCACCTTATAACTAAATATCGAACAATCTAAACAATACTATATATCGAACATTCTCACATTTTATTTGAATTTGTGGTAATGTGTGGTGTTTGCAACTCACATATAAATACTTGTAGGCATAGGGGGCGGGGCACCATACATAATGGTAAACACATTATACATATGAGACATGGTTTAGACTATGAAGATCTAGCTAGAGCTAGAAATGTAATGTAAATTGAAATCAAAATAAAGTGGATTCAAAAAAATCTAGTTCGAGTTCATAGAGTACACATAGTTCATATGTAACTCGAGACTAATCATGTGGTGTGCTGTGAAGATAGTACACAAACGATGATTTAACTTGACAATAATGATGATTGTAGATCTTATTAAAATAGAGAAACGGATTCAAATGCTTTGACTTCACAACAATCATTATTGTAGATCTTATTCAAATAGAGAAACGAATTCAAATTTACTTCATATTGAAGCGGTAGTATATACGTTTGGAATGCACTAAAACGTTCATTTGAGTAGTAGGTTGCATGCATTATACACGTAGCGAAATATTTTAATTAAACATAACATGAATTCAAAGTTTTGAATGACATTTGTAGTGCGCATTGATTTGGTACAGTACAGTTAGGCTTGTCCGGAAATTTCAACCCGCGCCTTGTTAGCCCGAAATATTTAAGATATATGTTTGTCTCGTTGTGCTCCGACAACTCCCTCCATCTCAACCCGCGCCTTGCTATTCCGAAATTACAACGCGCGCGAAAACTCCCACCTCTTGTGAGATCCTGACACACAAAATGCCCGTGGTACCCCTGAACCGAAAGAACCGCCTCAAATCGGTGGGGGTACTTTTGTAACTTACCCCATATTTCGGACAAGCGCGTCTCTAAGCCATGGTTCCCCACTGCCATCCCATCCGCCCACCCATTCGTACACCGAGGCCGCAAAAACCCGCGACGAAACCCCACACCCTGCTCCGTCCACCACCCAGCCGGAGCCTCTTCCCCGACGACGTCGTCCACAGCAACACCTCGACGTCCCTCATCCACCGTATCGGATGAGGATCCGTCGTCGATCTCATCGTCCCGCCGGTTCAGCCACCCCGTCCTCCACCTCCAAGGAGCTGCCCCGACGTTCACCTCGTCTTTCGCGCCACCTCCATTCCCACACCGCCGTCTTCACCTGCACCATCGGAAGAGCATCATCATCACCGTTCCCTCGGATGAAGCTGCGGCCTAATCGGCGCCACCAAAGAGGTTGTACACTAATTGCCGCATTTTATTCTTCATTAGATCTCACGGTGCTGCCGGCGCTCGGTCCCGAGCCGACACGACGCGTCTCCATCCACGACGGCGTCGCCGACCACTTCCTCCACAGCGTCGCTCCCTCGGCGGCGACGTCCACATCAGTAGGACCTGCTGCTGCTTTAGCTCTCGCTCGCGCTGCTGCTCTACTCTTGCTCTCGGTGCCCTGCCTAGTCTGCTCTTGCTATTGCTCTTTCTCGCGCTGCTGCTCTCGCTCTTGCTCTTGCTTGCGATGCTGCTCCGATTTAGCTACACTTCAGTCGACTGAATCGACTTTTTGGTCAGTCAATTTTCAGCGGGTGGGGGGGGGGGGGCTCGTCGGGGTGAAGGAAGAACCAGCCGCAACGGGGAGGGGGATCGCCGGAGAGGTACCCCACTATCTATCTTAGGGATCAGGATGGGGGCGGTGGTCGCCGGCGGTGGCGGGGCGTTGGCGGGGCGGTGGCATGGGGATCGTCGAAGAAAAAGCTCGACACGGAGGGGCCTAGAGGGATGGCCGGGGCGGCGGTGGACCGGCGGTGGGGAGTGTTTTCAGGGCGGGCGGGGCGGCGCACCGCCGGCCGCGGGCGGCGGGGGGCTGCTGTTTGGCCTGCTCAGGGGGGTGGAGATTGAAGATGAACCGCAGGCCCTTAATTTCGTATCCAACGGCTGCAAAATCGACTGACCGGAGATGAAAAAGTCAGTCGACCGACGTGTAGCCTCACCTTGCTAGTGCGTTCAGTTTTGACAGCAAAATTCAGTTTCGACAGTTAAGTTCAGTTTCGACAGTTAAGTTCAGTTTCGACAGTTAAGTTAAGTTTCGACAGTTAAGTTCAGAGATGAGCGGTTGATGTAGTTTACATCTAGCACTTGTGGTTATGTATTTTACGTCATGTATTGGAGATGCTATTAGAATTCCACTCAGGCTTCCGTCATTGTCCACGAACACGTCCACAGACAGATACTGTTCCGTTTTAGGGGTTGGAGATGCCCTTACTGAGTTCTTGGCCCAAAATGTAAGATCACTTTTGAGTTAATGGACCAGGCAGGACAAATGAAACCTTATCCGTCAGCCCCATCCCAACCCTAGGCGTTGTCTAGGTCCCCCTCTTCTTCCCTGTTCGGTGACCTCTTCGATGACAAGAGGAGTGGGGACCCATCCACCTCGTGTTATTTTTCATAGATTTTTGCTTCTCCCGCGACATCGACGAGGTGGTGGTGATTCTGGCGTGTTGGAATAAGGTCTCTTCAGACTCTCCCTGCCACGACGACGTCCGAACCGGCGCCGAGAAGGGCCTATGAATGCTTGTGTCCCGAGATCTATTGTTTCCTTTCAGATCTTGGCAATTTGTGTGCTTTTCAAGGAGGGCTATTGGCTGGCTTTTGGTATGGTGACTTCAACATCTTCTTTTGTGTTGTTTCGTTGCTTGGCATGATTTCTTCAACCCTCTGAACTGGTGGTGATGGATTGGAAGCCTGTCCCGCGTGGGCGATGCTCCAACCTATGTACCTTCAATGGTTTATAGATTTCGTCTCAACAGGCGAGTGACTATTGCAGTCTTCAAAGCCTTGTATGGCAAGAGCGTTTGCACATGTCACTTTTCTTTACTGTTGGTTCAGTGCAATTTTTAGTCTCCGGTGGGCACCATAGGATCGGAGTAAGAAGAAGATTAGTGTGCTTTTTAATGTAATTTTAGTTTTTACCGGTCATTCTTCGACCTTTGTTTTCTGGCGCCTGCTACGAATCAATCGGATGATACGAGCCAAATTTAAGCCGCCCCTATAGCCGTCAGATCACATCATCTACAGCGTCCGATTCATTCTACAGAGCAGTACATCCCAACACGCCTCCCGCACGCATGACCGCAACTCCCTCGTAGCACCTCACACCCGTGCATGGTTCATCTCATCACAGCTCCAGCGACACCCATGTGGCAGCGTCGGGCAGCTCCTGCGACGTCCATGCCAGCATCAACTCGCAGCTTCGCCGCCGGCTATGGCAGCAGCTCGTCGCCTCTAAGCGCCGTCGGCACGGCAGTAGCGGCATCGTCGTCTCTCCTCCTGCAATGCAACTCCGCCGCCGGCCATTGAAGCAACTTGTCGCCTCTCCTGCTGCAACGCAGCTCCGCCATCAGCGTGGCAGTAGCGCCGTCATAGCATCTTGTGCTTCAACGCAGCTCCGCCGTCAGCCATGGCTGCTCGTCGCCTCTCTTGCTTCAACGCAACTCCGCCGTCGGTCATGGCAGCAGCTCGTCGTCTCTCCTGCTGCAACGTAGCTCCGCCATCAGTGTGGCAGTAGCACCGTCATAGCATCTTGTGCTTCAACGCAGCTCCGTCGTCGGCCATGGCAGCTCGTCGCCTCTCTTGCTTCAATGCAACTCCGTCGTCGGCCATTGAAGCAACTCGTCGCCTCTCCTGCTGCAACGCAGCTCCGCCATCAGTGTGGCAGTAGCACCGTCATAGCATCTTGTGCTTCAACGCAGCTCCGTCGTCGGCCATGGCAGCTCGTCGCCTTTCTTGCTTCAACGCAACTCTGTCGTCGGCCATTGAAGCAACTCGTCGCCTCTCCTGCTGCAACGCAGCTCGGCCATCGGCATGGCAACAACGCCGTCATGGCTTCGCATGCTGCAAACGCAGCTCCACCGGCGGCAATGCAGGTGCGCCATCGGCATGGCAAAAACGATGTCGTAGCAAAGCATCGCGTGCTTCAACACAGCTCCGCCGGGCCATGGCAGCAACGCCCTGCTCTCCTAGCCTGCAGCAGCGCGGGGGCGACGGCGACTCAGGTTGCGGCACCAGTGCCTCATCTCCAGCAGAGCAATTTCCTCTCTGAAGCCGCCTTTGCAACGAACGGTGAGAAGAAGGTTTGGAGTAGCAGCTTCTGGAGCGCATCCATGAGCCATGGCGGTGACGTAGTAGGAGACGAAGAGGTGCGGGATGAGAAGGAATCAATGAAAGTTGAGATGAGAAGACAAAGCTGCCATGGAAATAACTCAGTGGAACGAGTGGCTCTCGTGACCTGCTAGAGATAAGAAGATAATGCTGCCTAGCGAGCGTGCCCCACTAGGACGCATGGCGCTCAGAGCGCGTGATTGACACGAGAGAAAATCATCTGGTTGTTTTTAAACGTTTTCCTTGTTTTCTTCGATATTAATCAGATCTAATATCCCCAAGATAGAAGGAAAATCATCTGGTTGTTTTTAAACGTTTTCCTTGTTTTCTTCGATATTAATCAGATCTAATATCCCCAAGATAGAAGGTATAGTTTTGCAAGGAAGAAGATATAAGTTTTTTTCTAGAAGTTGATAAGAGCATCTCCAATAGACGGTCCAAATGTAAAAATACCTAACTTTTGGACCGTCTGGGGCAAAAAACGCTGCTCCAACAGACGGTCCACATGTAAAAAAAATTTGACCGTGGCCTCCCGGTGATGTAAAATACAACACCTCACGGTGCAAATTTACATCACGAGATACAACTGGTCCAAATTCGGCGACCGCCAGCCAACGCCCAACCGCCCTTCATTTCATTTCACAGCCGCGCCTGCCCGCCCGAACACCAGTCGGCCGGAATCCGCCGCCACCACCGCCCAAATCCCCGTCGATGTCGCCGCCAGCGCCGCCCTCGCCCCCGTCGCCTCCCTCGCCGGAAGCCATCTCGCAGCCGCCCGGGCGCCACCAAATCGGGAGGCAGCCGCGGTGGGATTCGGCGCCTTCGGCGGTCCGGCTGCCCATGTAGGCCTCCGCTGGTCATTAGGCCGCTGCCCGCCTCCGCCGCCCGCCACTGCTCGCTGGCCCGCCCCGTTGCCACCGCTTCCCGGCCCCGCCGCCGCCTCGCACTGACCCTGTCCAGTCGAGCTGCCATCGCTGCTGGCCCGTGCAGCGTGCCTGTGTCGTTGCTCGTGGTGTTCGCGTCGGCTGCTGCCCGCCTCCGTCGCTGCTGGCCGGCAAAGGAGCACGTACAGGGGAGGTCGGGCTCCAGCCATGGCGACCACGGACGAGCACGGTAGCGGTGGCAAACGACACCGATCGAAGGGGAAAATAGAGGGATTGGGAGAGGAGCTCATCATGGGGAGGATGGCGCGCTCGGGGAGGTCAGGGAGAGCTTGATGGCGACGGATTTGACGAAGGCGGCCGATATCCCAAGGTTGAAGAAGACAATCAAGACGATTTTACATCTTCGTTTTGGACTATTTGTTGGAGTTGCTCTAACAAATAAGTTTATAGGGACAAAGAAATTTCATCGCCAGACCGACTCTGACCCGCCCCCTCACCATCTCTCTCCGCTGCAAAGCAGAAGAGCGCCGCCACCTCGATCTGCGTCTCTGGCTATCTCCGCCGTCGCCAATGACGTCCAGGGAATCCCCTCTGCCCTACTCCCTCGGTTAGTGCCGCCGCTGCCGCCCAAAAAATCGACATTGACAAGCACGCGGGCCACCACTGCTGTGAGTCGCTGCCGCTTCCATCTGCTCATACGGATACGGTGCCGCCCCCATTCCCGATGACCATGACGCCTACTTTCTCTCGTCTCTCCCTTCTCCATGGCGGCTCCGGGGAGGGACGACTCCAGGACGACGAGACGTTGCTCGATCCCGAGCCAGATGTCAGAGACGTGACAGAGTGTCCAGGTATGTGCTATTGCCGGCTCATTGGAGATCTTTTATCAGGCGGTCACGAAGGTTGGAGCAAGAAAGAAGGAGAAACACCTACAACAGAGCTCTACAAAGCCTAGCAAGTCATGTCAGAACCATCTCATCCTTCCCAGTAAAAGCCAAAACGCACATCTAGCGGCTCCAACGCAGCATACAGCCAACCAAAACAAGCCCCTGCCATTTCGTTGGCTTCACAGTGATGGGTACGAAACAAAAGTGTCCCCAACAGAGGCGGTACCAGAATTTCTCAAAGCCTAGGGCTAAAATTACATGGCTATAAATGATGCCAAATACCGCTACTTTAAAAGAATACCTCCAAAAAATGCCAAATGCCGCTACTTTAAAAAATACCTCCAAAAAGGTCAAATACCACACATCTTGGATTTCTATTTCTTTCTATTGAAAATAAAAAATGAAACAAATTTGACTAATCCTAATCTCATTAATTTCGGATGAAAGAAAGGAACTAGCGAAAAATAGCTGATACAAGTATAATGAGTAGGAGATTACTTGATTTACCCTTCCAAATTCCAATTGATTGTAAGATGAACCAGAACCCGAGCAGAAATAGGATGCCTGGAGGGGCTCATCCGACGATGTTGATCGGAAGAGAAACAGGCTCGTCACCTACTACGTGTTATGATCCCGCAACCCCGGAGTGACAATAGTCGGGGCCACTTCCGGTGATGACCATAGTTTGAGGAGTTCATATATTCACTATGTGTTAATGCTTTATTCTGGTTCTCTATTAAAAGAAGGCCTTAATATCCCTTAGTTTCCAATATGAACCCTGCTGCCACGAGAGGGTAGGACAAAAGATATTATGCAAATTCTTTCCATAAGCACGTACGTCTATTTACGGAATACATGCCTACATTATATTGATGAACTGGAGCCAATGTCGTATCGCCCTAGGTTATAATTGTCCCATCATGAATATCATCCAACAAGTCACCGATCCAATGCCTACGAATTTATCTTATATTGTTCTTGCTAAGTTACTACGGCTATCATCACTGTTACATTTGCTACAAAATTACTGCCATCACTGTTACCATTACCGTTACTGCTGTCACTACTATCAAAACTATCATATTACTTTGCTACTGATTACTTGCTGCAGATAATTAATCTCCAGGTGTGGTTGAATTGACAACTCAGCTGCTAATACCTTCAAATATTCTTTAGCTCCCCTTGTGTCAAATCTATAAATTTGGGTTGAATACTCTACCCTTGAAAACTGTTGTGATCCCCTATACTTGTGGGTTATCAGTAACTCTATAGAGTCGAGCAACAAAAGGGGCGTGATGTGATGTGAGGTGTCGGGCTCTGGTCATTGATCACGCTGATCGAGTCGTCGGTGATGAAGCAGGGGCAACAAGGACAAGGTGGGGGTCACTGATGGATCACTAACCAACCTATACTAAGCAGTTTAGGATAAGCAGGTAAGGTACAACGGCAGGTACAAAAGTAGGCTATGCATCAAAATAGGAGCAAACAATTACAGTAGCAAAATATAATGCAAGCAAGAGAGAATGGAATGGGCGATATCGGGATGATCAAAGGGGGGGCTTGCCTGGAAGCTCTGCTGAAAGGGGAGGAGGGTCGTCGTCGACGTAGTCGATCACAGTGGCATCAGCTGCGGTCTCAGGGTCTACCGGAGAGAAGAGGGGGAAGAAACAGTAAATACAAGCAACAGATGCATGACAAGACAAAAAGCAGCGCTAGGGGTGTCCTACCGTGATGCTGCACGATACCGGCGAAGGGGGAGAACATCCGGGAATGTTTCCCCGAAGTTTGGCATTTCTCGACAGTCGAACCAGAGGGAGGAGGTTGCATGTTCGCTATGCTAGGGACGCGTGACAGACAAACGGGCTGCGAATTCAGATTCGTCTCGTCGTTCTGAGCAACTTCCATGTATAAAACTTTTTCATCTGACTTACGGTTTAACTTATATGATTTTTCCAAAGATTTGACAATATTCTAAAATTAATATTTATTCTAGAATGGGGTTATTGCATCAGCATGACGTCAGCAGTCGACTGAGTTGAGCAGAGTCAACCTTGACGTGTGGGGCCGTTTTGTCATAGACATGGCTAATTAAACAGAATTTAATTAACTAATCAAGTTCATTAGGTAAACTAACAGAGTTAATTAAGTTAATTAATTAATTCTTTAATAACTTCTATTTTTGTTTCTTTTTTTGTAACAGGGGCGCGGGGCCCACTCGTCATGGACCCACAGGGCCAAATGGGCGTTGGGGATTGGGTGTGGGCGCCAACCCCAATGGCGAACCCGGGCGCGAGCGCCGGCAGCGGGCGGCGGGTGGCGGAGGAGCAGCAGGGCGCGGGGCGCGGGTTGGCCGGCGGCCAAGGACGGGCCAGCGCGCGGTAGGTCACGCCAGGGCGGCGCAGCATGTGAGGGCAGCGGCGGGAGCGCGGCGGCGCAAGCAGCAGAAGCGAGCGGGGAAGATGGCAGCGAGCGGCTGCAGGCGGGAGGCGATGTGCCGGGAGCAGCAGCCAGCAAGCAGTGTAGCTGGGGGCGGCGGAAGGCGCAGGGCGCACGCCGGAGAAGCAGCACGCAGGCGGCGGCGGCGCACAGCAGCAGGGGAGGAAGCAGTGGCGGCACGGCGAGCCGGGCCTGGGCGGCCACGCGCGCAGGGGGCTCGGCTAGGCGCTACGGGATGTGGCCAGGGCGCGACAAGGGAGCCCGGTGCGCGGCCAACGCTTGGTGAGCGCGAGGTCGGCTGCGGCTGCTTACGGCGGCCTACGTCACGAGGAAAACAGGAGGGGGCGGGGAACCAGACGAGGGCTCACCACGGGGGGGTCGTGGACGAGCTCGAGGGGGTTGGGGATGCTCGGAGTCGACGATGGCGACCGGCGGTGTAGAGGAGGAAGACGAGTCAGGGCGGCAGCGTAGGCGGTCCCTGGCGCCTTGGGCTCGTCAAGGAGGCGTAGTCGACACCGGCGGAGCGAGGGGGCATGGTGGCGCAGCGTGGGGGCGGACGATGGCCATGGTGGTCATCGACGACGGCGACGAAGGCGCTCGGGCGAGTGGATCTGAAGGGGGAAGGAGGTGGATCTGGGGGACGAGAGGCGAGCGAGTGCGCGTGGGGGAGCGGGGGATATTTTGGGCGAGCGGGGAGGGTCCAGTGGGGCTCTTATCCCCTAGCCGAAGGGTCGCCGGCGAGGTGGCTCGGTGGTGACGGGCGCGTACAGTCCTGCCCGATCGGAGGAACAGGAGGGCGACCGGGGAAGTGGGCTGCTGGGTTGGCTCGGGTGGGGCAAGGCCCGGGGAGGCAGGGGAAATCCCCTTTTCTTTCTAATTATTTTGCCTTTTCCTTTTATAGTTTATGTTTTCTTATTAGTTTTATTTTATTTTTAGTTTTATAAAATATAATGTTAGCACCTAAATTAGTATTTATAATTTAGCCACTGCCAAAAATAATTTGGCACCTAAATAAAACAGTTTTATATTTGTTTGTTATTTAGAAGCATTTATGAATTGTTTTTAGCGACTGCTTTATTAATTTAATGGCATTGAAACATTTTATAGAAATATTGGTTCATCACCACATTTATTTATGGAATATTTGCCACATGATTGACATTTTAGTTTTCATGTTTGAGAAACTTAAATTTTGGACTTTAATTTGAATTTGAATTTGAATCATGATTTGGATCAAGTGAGGATTAGCAACAGTAATGTGATGACATGACACCATTAGCGGGGATTACTGTAGCTTAATTATCTGGGCGTCACACCCATGTAGTTGCAATTGGGCTATAAAATTTGTAGTTGCATGTGTGGTGGTGGACATGCAATTGGTTGGACAATTCCCAAGTCACCCTAGTTGCGGTCGATTTCCGGGTCATGCAGTTGCAGTCGGGCTACAACGCTCGCAATTGCATATCTGGTGATGGATATGCACACTGGCCAACAAAGCCCTGCTGGTTCTCACTTCCAATCGCTTTGTGGGCCCATACAGTTGCAGTCGGGTTACGACACTTGTAATTGGCACACCATACAAAATGGGCAACTCCCATCCCTCGGTCGCATGAAAAACAAACCCTAAACGCAAAAATGGAAGAAAAAAAATTATAAAACATAGATAAAATTAAACTAAAAAACACCTACCGCGCCGGCCACAAATCCCTAGATGTGAGCATCTTGTGTCCCTTGTAATTGCATCCGGGTGCAGCATGCAGTTGCTCGTGGGTGGTGGACAAGCAATTGGAGGCATTTTTTACAAGAAGAAACAATTTAGTTTCACACATACAACGGACAAATTATGTAGGCCAATGGGTGTAAAATGAATAATAAAACAAGATAAAATATTAATAATAAATGTACATGTGGGACCATCAATGCATCCAACCCCTTGCATCTCCTAGTTACTCGTGTGTTGCACCCCTTTGAGTTGCATGCAAGATACAACAAATGCAGTTGCACATGTAGGGCGGATGTCCAAACTGGATGGAATTAAAAAACACACACACAAAACAACCATATTTTAGGGGAAAAAGCAAACTAAAGAAGGCAAAAAATCACAAACAAAAATATAGAAGATTGAAAAATGGAAAGTAAAAAAAGTAAAGAACAAAAGAAATGCAAAAAAAAATGAAACCAAGACTATAGTGGATTAAAGTTAATGAATTTGTGCTGGATTTGAATATATTTTTAAACACATATTCATAGGTCCGCTTTAAATTTATGCCACACTAAAATATAAAAGAAAAATCAACAAAAACCAACATTAGTGTAGACTCGAGTTTTCTGTTACACGTTTCTTACAAGAAAAAGGGTTTTCAACTACACGTTCTTTTTTTAGCCCATTCACGCGTGACTCCGATGCAGTAAAGGTAGTGGCACAAAAGAAATAGGCGCTGCTAAAAAAAGAAATAGGCTGCGGCTAAAACAAAAGGCCGATATAATTAAAAAAACCGGCAGATCTACAGGAACTTCGCCGCTAGAGAAAAATAAAACAAAGGCCCAAAACTAACCACCAGGCCTAGTGCGGGACAACCAGAAAATAAAAGAAAAAAGTATAGTTTTCCCCCTCAAATCCTCCTTAATGAATCAATAACCCCCTCAACTTTAAAACCGGATTGTTTTCCCCCTAAACTTTGCAAAACCGTATAAATCTCACCCTAGGTGGTTTTGAAGAGAATTGAAGGTGGTTTTGCTTCTATTTTCTCTCTTGTTACTTTCCACGTCGGTAGTACGTATGCACCAGATGTCGGAGGCCACGCGGTTCACGCCTTGCCGCGAGTTGACTCCCTTGGCGAAGACGAGCACCTCGCCACTCGGCGCTCGACCTCCTCGGCGTCCCCGCCGCCTGAGATGATGATGACCGGGCGCCGGCTGGCTGGTCGGATCGACTGATTAATCTCCTGTTGTGGTCTGCGTTTGGGATCAGTGGTACGTAGTAGTATGTTTCTTCTTCTTTGATAGACTACTAGTAGTAGGATGGTTCGAGGACCGGATTAACTGGTTGGCAACGGAAATCACTGTAAAGAACTTACACGGTGCGTCGTTGTGTATGAAATTTTGGTTTGGTCAATAGATGCGCCCATTGCTTGGTATTCGTTCTGCCATGTGGAATCGAGGCCTGTGCAATATCGGTCATGCATCTGCGCCGGCAATAAGCAGCTTGCCGGTCCAGCTGCACGCGCGCCGGCGACACGCCGTGACGCGGTGTCGCGCGCTCATTGCCGGCCGTGGCTATCACCATGTCACTCGCAGCAGTCCTCTGCTTCAGCCGCCTCGACCCCGCGGGGCTGCTGGTCGCGGCCGCGCGCTGCAGCTCGTCCCGCCACGTCGGCTGTCCGCGGACTACTGCGTCCGCCACGCCAGCCGCCGGCCGAAATTCACGATCTTTGTTGCCAGAGACTGAGGCCGTGCTTCTCCCGGACTGGCAGGTGCTCGTACTGCACTGCCCCGGGGCTGCCGCAGAAAACGCCGACGGGAACGCGATGTGATCGTTTGGCCGCGGGATATCGTCGGTGTGTGCGCGCTCGGGAAGCTGCCAGCGTTTGGGCGCCGCTCGTACTCCTGCGCGCAGGTAGAGGCGGGTCCGCTCGCCGTTGCTCGTGATCCCCTCCCCGACCTCGTAGTCGAAGGTTAGTACTGCCACCGTGGCGGCCGGTCATTGGAGATTATGAGGTGGTGCGGACGGCCGACAAGAAGCGTCACGAGACGGCATAGGCCAAGGCGGCGCCAAGCTCTTTGAGCTTGACCCAGACGGGATGGTGCGGACGCCGACCTGTTCGGGCACTTCTCAGCGGTCGCGCAGCGCAGGTCCCCGACGAGATGATCACTGCCCCTCCAATTTCCTCGGCCTGCTACACCGCTGGTTCCCCATGAGCCGCTCCGGGGCCTCGTCTTCGCACACCACGGCGAGCACTGGTGCCACGTCCGCCGGTCTGCTCCCCATTGGAGGCCCGTGATGAGGAGGTTCATGGTGGAGGGCCGCGTGGAGCAAATGGACGAGCTCGCGGGCACCGCGTCATGCGGCCTGGGGCTCACCGGCCAGACCCCGCCGGAGAGGAGGATGATTGGTGGGGGAGACTCATCGGAGTTGACTTTTATATGTCCAGTCAGCATCAATAACTCAAAACCATCTTAAATCATGTCCAATACCACCTTGGGGCCTGATTGATCCGGTATAACAGATTTGAGGGGGTGGTTAATCCGGTTTTGGACTTGAGGGGGAATTTGAACCAATTATAGAGATTTGAGGGGAAAAACTATACTTTCTTCAAAATAAAATGATGAAAACGGGCTGCAGGCATAACTCGAGCGAGTGCACAGTCATCTACGAATCACTGCACATTACATCCAACGGTCCAGCACGTCAATGAGACCAATTTAAATCTCACCTAGCTGAGTTTTAGTACTCCCTTCATCCAAAAATACTTGGCGAAAAAATGAATGTATCTAGACGTATTTTAGTTCTACATACATCCATTTTTATCCATTGCTCCGACAAGTACTTTGGGACGGAAGGAGTAAAACCGAACCATCTATACTTCCCTAGTGCTCTAGCTCTTTGAAAGCACTGCATCATAGTTGTACTGATTCTCACAAGTAACAGCAAAAGCTAAGAACAACCGGAGAGTATGAAATAGTTGCCGGAAACCTGCTAGTACACATCCCCAAATCAAGCGTAGCACACCGGTCCCAACTCCCAAGTACTGATACAGTTTCTCCTAGATTAATCAAGAAGCCCTGATCTCTCAAAAATCCTAATCAACCGTAGCAGACCAGTCCACTGTCCACTGATCCAGTTTCTCTCTGATAAATCAAGGAGCCCTAATCTCTCTGAAAAATCCTGAATTTACGTGTTCTCCTTCCTCACCTAGCCATGGCCAGGACTGCAAGATGCAGCGCCTGCTCCTCTACCCATCCCCTTCCCCACGCATCTACAAGCAGGCGATGTTGCCCCCTGCCACCTGAGCAAAGCCTTCAACCTCATGCTGTCATGCACGCCTCGCTGGACCGCGTCGGTCTCACCTCCCACCTCCCTCCCGGCTGTTGCCTCCTCCATGACGAGCTGCTCCTCTTCTACATGGTTTCTGCACAAACCATTGCAGGAGATCATGCCATCTATCGACGAGCAAGGGCAGCGTAGTCAGCGACATGAACCAGAGACGGATGCGGGGGCGGCGAGTCATGAGAAGGAGGCGAGGAGCACCTTGGCAACCCCTTATTATCAAGGGAGGTGGAAGAACACGACGCAAGAATCCGATCGGAGTTTTGCTCAGCCCCGGCTATTTTTCTTCCAATGTAGCCCCCTTGTTTTTTTTTTTTGAGCGGCTGTAGCTTTTTCTTTTTCTTTTAGGTGTGGCTGTAGCGTTCGTGGGTGTGGAGGAATAGCAGGCCATGCGGTGGTCGGGGTCTTTTTTTCGCTACGTTGGTGCCGACGATGTGCGTCAATTAACTGCACCCTAGATATGTTGAGCGCTCGATATTGAAGCAATCTACGTTGTTGGATTGACATAATTTGAAAGTGCTCCGTCGTTGTTCAAATTCTTCACCAATATACATACAACCGTTTAAGATCAGCATATGTAAAAGGGTGACCTATGAAGATCTAAGGAAGCTTCATCGTTTTAATATTATTATTAATTATATTGTTATTAGGTATAGATATAGATTGCACTTTCGAATTTTAGGCTTCCACTATTAGAGGAACTTTACGTTGCACGAAAGAGGGTCAAGGAATTTTACGCTCATATTTTCCGACGAATTTTATACTTTACATTATGTGGGAGGAATTTTACAAAGACAAATTGGTTTTACTTATTTTAGTAGGACAGTTCAGAACTGTGATCCTCCCATCCACCCGTAGGAAGGTGAAGGTCACCTCTGCCACAAACTCGTACCATGGGGGATTCGAGCGGGCATCATAACTCCTTCTGTCCCTCTTCTTTGCTCAGCAATTCCAAGATATTCTTATCGACTCTAATTCACCTGCCACTTCCTTAATCTAAATTTTGTTCAAACTTATTATGCTTTCTTATTTGGAGTTTGCAACGCATAGTGCATATTGACTACTTGACTACTACTCCCTCCGTTTCAAAATAGATGACTCAACTTTATACTAACTTAGTATAAAGTTGGGTCATCTATTTTGGAACAGAGGGAGTAATAGGAAGCAAGCAAATCAAAGCCGAAAAGCATAATAAATTCACAGAACAAAGCAAGCACACAACAACAAATGCGTTAAGTCAACAGTCCCACGGTTAGCTCACAAGCTCACATGCATACAAGTTGGATATCTAGCCAGAAACTAGCACAGACCTATAAAGTGGTCATCAAATCTGGTACCATATACTCCATGGAGAAGGCAGGTAGATCATATGAGAGCTTTAAAGGCTAGATCAAACCTCACACCATATATTCCAGTGAGAAGGCCAGGTAGATTGACCTTGAGCATTTCATCAAGCTGGTGACGCTATAACACACATAAAAGGGGTCAGTTATGTATACAGTCCAAAAAGAAATAAATAGAATAATTTATGAGGCATACTGATGATAATGGGATATGGCAACTTTTGGGAAGTGCAGCTTACCCCTTTAGGATCATACTGATGATAATGGGATATGGCAACTTTTGCAAAGTGCAGTGCTCCCCATGAACTTGGTTCAAACCCGCCAGACTTAGTTTGAAAGTGCACACAGGGCCGGCCCTGTGTTTCGGGAGGCCCTAGGCGAACTCGACGATATGGGCCCCTATGTCCTAAGTTGTAAGACCATATATGTATGTGTGTGCGTTATATATAACTTATTAGGCGTAACTTTCAATCACACATTTTTACTTTAAAATTTGACTATAATAATTCAATGATTCCATCAAGAACAATAGTAACCAAATTCGAAATGACAATATCAACAACAATGATACTAAAAAGATCGCAAAATGTAATCCATGACATGTACATAGAATGACAAAAAATTAATTGATTGGATTAGAAAATTTTAAAATTTTGTGCATACTGAAATTGGAGGATGGATCATGGATGTATAGTTGAATACGTACATACTAAATAAAAAATAAATAAACTACTGAAGGTTTGAGGGATGGACAAGAACCGAGAAACATGGATGGAAACGTTCAAACGTACTCACTTGTAGAATTTGAGCGATTGGAGACGGCCGCGTTGTAGACTTCAAGACTTGCAGTCGGGTGTATGCTTGTATAGGTATTGTCATGGTGCCGCCTTGCCGGATGCCGGATGGCCGGGCTGCCGGACTGCCGCGCAGTGGCGGCGCTCACAGCTCCAGCGGGCAGCGGCGGCCGAGGCGAGGGCGACGCGGCAAGGCGCTGAGCGAGGAGGCCGACGGGTGTCACGGGCGACGAAAAACGAGCAGTCGTGTGCCTGGCAACTGGGGTGTGTCACGGTGCCTGACCCTTAGTGTTTGTTAATCGATCAAGGGTCGCTAGCTAGCTTGACGCTTCATGTTTGCTAATCGATTAAGGGTCGCTAACTAGCCATCTGATGGGCCTTTTATTTCTTTTCTTTAATTCTTTTTATTTTTTTTACATATTTTTTGCTGGGTTATAGTATATGTAAATACTCCATCATGGGCCCCTCCCTCGCCTGGGCCCTGGGCCGTCGCCCCGTCGCCCATACCCCAGGGCCGGCCCTGAGTGCACAAGTTGCAGATTTGCCTTTGCAGTTGCATTTGTTTTAAGGTTACAAAGTCTGTGTTGCCACCCACTTGTGTTAAGGTTGTTGTCCATCCAACCTTTTTGTCCATCGGTAAACAATTGTCTAAAGATTTTCTTGTACCACCGCTCCCTAGCAGGGGAGTCTCCTAGGAATGGATGATCGAGGACATCTTGTTTACTGCCAACAATGATTAGAGTTAATCACAATCATTAGAGTTATAGTTAAAGATGGTGGTTAATGCTAGAATAGTTACATGGCTAGTGCATACCTTATATTTGGCTTAAGGAGGAAGGCATGGAAGTGACGTAGTTCAATATCTTTTGCCCATAGATTCAAAATATTGTTTTGTATCATGGCTGCCAAACCATGAATAGGCGTACGATCACCAAAATTCCTAATACGAACTTGGCTTTGCTTAATTTGCATGATGTGGTCATTGAGAGCATAAGTACCAATAAGTTCCGCACCAACTACTGTCTGGTTTTTGTCCCACAACCTCTCAAGCTTCTCATACAAATCCCTACCATGATTAAAGAGGATAAATTTTCATCACTAAAGTGCCACATACAAATTCCTAACAGAAAATTTTCATCACTAATAAAATAGCACAATTTAATGTGACAACCTTAGCACAGTACAAGGCAAAGCACATTCTAATGAGAGAAACTTAGGAGACATAGCAACTTGCACAATCTAAGACTAAATAATGTATGGAGCAAATACAAGTTAATGAGCAAATATAAATTGGAGAGGATAAAGAGGGTGTCCATACCTAATACAATCTCTTAGCACTTGTGGAATGAAACCTTGATTGTTTAAGGATTGTAACCAGGAGTGCACACTTTGGCTAGAGTGAGCAAAAGCTGTCACTGTTCTTCCAATCTGCGTATTATAGGCAACACCGTGGGTCTTAACAATCCCTATATCAAAGCGTGGGTTTAGCCCCATTAAGTTTAGCTGACCAAAAGGAACTTCATTCTCAACTAAGAAAGTAGCCGGTCGTTTCTTCACTGCTGTTGAATCAAATCCTTCATCTTTATTCCCAGCAAAAGTTATTGTTTTATTTGAATAATGAATGAATCCATCTTTTTCTCCAAGTTCTCCATTTTGAGAGCAACTAAACTCATAGGGCAGGATCAGAATACCACAGCTATGACCACGAAAATCTGTGGTTTTCATGAGTCTCTCAAATATTTTCTTCTCATTTTCCTACGAATACATGCAACCGGTGGGGATAAGCTTATGAGGTTGAGAAAATAAAAAAGGAAAAGGAAAGAACTAGATGCAAAGGAATGTATGATCTGCTTATACTTACATGTGGTGGCGGTTGCTGATCCACTTCCATTTGGTCCATGCTGAAAAACAAACAAAAAGATGATATACACATGAGAAACGGCAAACAAGCAAAACAAAGAACAGGGGACGGGGGAGATACATACCTCGGCTAGGAGCAGCAGCGGAGCAGCCCAAGCCAACGAACAGGGAGGGCGGCAGCGGGATCTAGGGTAGGGTTTAGGTGGTGGGAGTCGGGACGGGGTGCCTTTATAAGGCCGACGGCGCGACCACCATAACCTAAACCGGGAAAATAATGTTATCGGGGAGGGGGTAGGTCGACCCCCCCTCGTGTTGAAGTTATCGGGACACGGGGTATATCGACAACGACATATCCGATAAAAAATAAGACGACGAAGAAGAAATAAAAAGAGGAGAAGAAGATATTAATAGAGGAGAAGAAGATATTAATAGAGGAGAAGATTGAAGAAAAAAAAGAAGAAAAAGAAGAGGAGAAGAAGAAAGGAATAGAGGAGATTCTTCTCCTCTTCTTTTTCTTCTTTTTTTCTTCTTCTTATTTATTTCTCCTCTTCTTCCTCTCCTCTTCTTCTCCTTTC
This sequence comes from Aegilops umbellulata, assembly GCA_032464435.1. NCBI lineage: Eukaryota > Viridiplantae > Streptophyta > Magnoliopsida > Poales > Poaceae > Aegilops > Aegilops umbellulata. The sequence continues at coordinate 478,643,637 of CP136055.1, forward strand.
TTCCTCTTCTTATTTTCCTTTTTCCTCTCGTTCTTTTTCTTATTCTTCCTTTCCTAGCTAGATATATAAAACTTTTCTAAAAATGTAACTTTTGCATATATACATGGAAAAAATGTTATCGGGGAGGGGGTATATCGACCCCCCCTCGACCCTCTTTTCCTTCTTCTTCCTTCTTCCTCTTTTCTTCTCCAACACAAAACACATCTCATCTCATCTCATTTTGTCCAAAAATAATTCTTTGCATATGAACATACATACATTTACTTTTTTTTCTTAAATGTTACATATGAACATTTTCTTAAATGAGCATATGAACATACATATCACCAAAAAATAGACCTTTTTCTTGGTAACAAAAAAAATGCAAAAACGAGCATTATACAGTGAACATACATACATACATACATACATACATACATACATACATACATACATACATACATACATACATACATACATACATACATACATACAGTGAGGATATACAGAGCATTATACGGCGACAACGACGATGGTTGGCGGTGGCACGCGCTTACGGATGGCGTGCGAGGACGGCAATGAGAAGGAAAGAGGAGGAGGCAGGGACTCACAACGCGGGGAGGGGTCGAGGTCGCCGGCCGGAATCGGTGCGGCGGCGGACGAACGGCCTCGGGGATGAACGGGTCGCGGGAGCCGGCGTGGTGCTTCCCCGCAGCGACGGCAACGACGGGCGCGGGCGACGGCGACGACGGGCACGGGCGACGACGACGGCGTCGGCGGGGGCGGCGGGCGGCGTCAGGGCAGCCTGGCGGCGACGGTGCAGGGGCGACGACGAGGGCGCGCGGACGGCGTCTGGGCGGCGGACGGCGTCGATCTGGGCAGCCTGGCGGTGTCGATGAGCTCGGCGTCGTCGGGCGGGCCGGGGCAACTGGCGATGAGTTCGTCAAATTTTTCTAAGTGCTACTTATATACCCAGGCCTTTGGTCCCGGTTCATAGCAGCAACCGGGACCAAAGACACCCTTTAGTCCCGGTTGGTGCCACCAACCGGGACCAAAGGCCGCCGCTTCTCGCCCTTTGGGCTGCTGAAAAGAGGCCTCTTTTCAGCAGCCCAAAGGGCGAGAAGCGGCGGCCTTTGGTCCCGGTTGGTGGCACCAACCGGGACTAAAGGGAGGGGGGCATTGGTCCCGGTTGTTGCCACGAACCGGGGCGTTGGTCCCGGTTCGTGCCAGCAACCGGGACCAATGGCCTTGCACAGCGGCATGGTGGTGGGAGTTTAGTCCCGCCTCGCTAGTTGAGAGCGTCGACTACCTGTTTATAAGCACTGCTCCATCCTCTCTCTCGAACTCCTCTGTACTGCAGGCCTATGGGCCTAATTTGACACTGCTTTGCCTGTGGGCCTGATGGGCCTTCTGCGAGCCTGAATCCTGGCCCAACTAGCTGGGTTTCTAGTCGTATTCAGGCCATGGTGGCCCAGGAGGTGGCATTTTTTTTATTTTTTTCCAGTTTTTTTGTTTTCTTTGTTGCTTTATTTTTTATTTTGTTTCTACTTACAACAAAATACTTACTGTTGCTATTTTATTTATTTTATTAAGGTTTATTTATTTTGTTTTATTATAGTTTATTTTATTTTGTTTCTACTTATTTATTTTATAAAAGTCTATTTTATTTATTTTATTTTGTTTCTACTTATTTATTTTATTTTATTTTATTTTGTTTCTACTTATTTATAAAAGTTTATAAAAGCTTTTTGTATTTATTTTATGAAAATTCTTTTTGCTTTTAATGTTTTGAACAGAAAATACTTTGATAATTTTAGTTGCATAAATTCTATATAATTTTAGTTTCAATAATACTAGAGGTTTATAAAAGCTTTTTAGTTGATTCCTTTAGTACCGGTTCTTTCTGCCCTTTCTGATTTCATTTGTTATTTTTCATGCATTTATTGATTATTTTGAGCTATAAGACCCTGAAATTGAAAAGCATTTCAAATGAACTCTGAAAAGGTTGAAAGTTGGCATGGTATCATCATTTCATCCACATAGCATGTGCAAAAAAGTTGAGAGGGTTACGGCAAAAACTGGATGCACTTCGTGTACAAAACGGACAATGGTATCATATTCATCTGTTACAAAGTTGACATGGTATCATCATAATAGTTGCGGGAGAAAGTCTTCACTTTTTCTTCGCTTGTGTCATTTGCTTATTGCGCCGTAACCGTGGATAATCTTCATCGTTTATTAGGATGCTTGGGTCATCCTTGACTTTGAAGGGAGGAATTTCATGAAACTTTTCATAATCTTCAGACATGTCTGTCTTGCCCTCCACTCCCACGATGTCCCTTTTTCCTGAAGAACTATGTGGCGCTTTGGCTCATCGTATGATGTATTCGCTTCCTTATCTTTTCTTTTTCTCGGTCTGGTAGACATGTCCTTCACATAGATAACCTGTGCCACATCATTGGCTAGGACGAACGGTTCGTCAGTGTACCCAAGATTGTTCAGATCCACTGTTGTCATTCCGTACTGTGGGTCTACCTGTACCCCGCCTCCTGACAGATTGACCCATTTGCACTTAAACAAAGGGACCTTAAAAATCATGTCCGTAGTCAAGTTCCTATATGTCCATTATGTAACCATAATATGTGTCCTTTCCCCTCTCGGTTGTTGCATCAAAGCGGACACCGCTGTTTTGGTTGGTGCTCTTTTGATCTTGGGCGATCGTGTAAAATGTATTCCCATTTATCTCGTATCCTTTGTAAGTCGATACAGTCGAAGATGGTCCCCTGGACAACGAGTACAGCTCATCACAAACAGTGGTGTCACTTCTGAGACGTGTTTCCAACCAACTGCTGAAAGTCCTGATGTGTTCACATGTAATCCAGTCGTCACACTGCTCCGGGTGTTTGGAGCGCAGACTGTTCTTGTGTTCATCGACATACGGGGTCACCAAGGTAGAGTTCTGTAGAACTGTGTAGTGTGCTTGAGACCAAGAATGCCCGTCCCTGCATATTATTGAGTCCGCTCCTAGCGTGCCTTTTCCAGTCAGTCTCCCCTCATACCGCGATTTAGGGAGACCTATCTTCTTAAGGCCGGGAATGAAGTCAACACAAAACCCAATGACATCCTCTGTTTGATGGCCCATGGAGATGCTTCCTTCTGGCCTACCACGGTTACGGACATATTTCTTTAGGACTCCCATGAACCTCTCAAAGGGGAACATATTGTGTAGAAATACGGTCCCCAAAATGACAATCTCGTCGACTAGATGAACTAGGACGTGCGTCATGATATTGAAGAAGGATGGTGGGAACACCAGCTCGAAACTGACAAGACATTGCGCCACATCACTCCTTAGCCTTGGCATGATTTCTGGATCGATCACCTTCCGAGAGATTGCATTGAAGAATGCACATAACTTCACAATGGCTAATCGGACGTTTTCCGGTAGAAGCCCCCTCAATGCAACCGGAAGCAGTTGCGTCATAATCACGTGGCAGTCATGAGACTTTAGGTTCTGGAACTTTTTCTCTGGCATATTTATTATTCCCTTTATATTCGATGAGAAGCTAGTCGGGACCTTCATACTGAGCAGGCATTGAAAGAAGATTTCTTTCTCTTCTTTCGTAAGAGCGTAGCTGGCAGGACCTTCATACTGCTTCGGAGGCATGCCGTCTTTTTCGTGAAAATGTTGCAGGTCCTCCCATGCCTCAGGTGTATCTTTTGTCTTCCCATACACGCCCAAGAATCCTAGCAGGTTCACGCAAAGGTTCTTCGTCACGTGCATCACATCCATTGAAGAGCGGACCTCTAGGTCTTTCCAGTAGGGTAGATCCCAAAATATAGATTTCTTCTTCCACATGGGTGCATGTCCCTCAACGTCATTCGGAACAGCTAGTCCGCCGGGACCCTTTCCAAAGATTACGTGTAAATCATTGACCATAGCAAGTACGTGATCACCAGTACGCATGGCGGGCTTCTTCCGGTGTCTGCCTCGCCTTTGAAATGCTTGCCTTTCTTTCGACATTGATGGTTGGTCGGAAGAAATCGACGATGGCCCAGGTACACATTCTTCCTGCATTTGTCCAGGTATATACTTTCAGTGTCATCTAAACAGTGCGTGCATGCGTGGTATCCCTTGTTTGTCTGTCCTGAAAGGTTACTGAGAGCGGGCCAATCGTTGATGGTTACAAACAACAACGCGTGCATGTTAAATTCCTCCTGTTTGTGCTCATCCAATGTACGTACACCATTTCCATTCCACAGCTGTAAAAGTTCTTCAACTAATGGCCTTAGGTACACATCAATGTCGTTGCCGGGTTGCTTAGGGCCTTGGATGAGAACTGGCATCATAATGAACTTCCGCTTCATGCACATCCAAGGAGGAAGGTTATACATGCATAGAGTCACGGGCCAGGTGCTGTGATTGCTGCTCTGCTCCCCGAAAGGATTAATGCCATCCGCGCTTAAACCAAACCATACATTCCTTGGGTCACCTGCAAACTCAGCCCAGTACTTTCTCTCGATTCTTCTCCACTGCGACCCGTCAGCGGGTGCTCTCAACTTCCCGTCTTTCTTACGGTCCTCACTGTGCCATCACATCAACTTGGCATGATCTTCCTTTCTGAACAGACGTTTCAACCGTGGTATTATAGGAGCATACCACATCACCTTCACAGGAACCCTCTTCCTGGGGGGCTCGCCGTCAACATCACCAGGGTCATCTTGTCTGATCTTATACCGCAATGCACCACATACCGGGCATGCGTTCAGATCCTTGTACGCACCGCGGTAGAGGATGCAGTCATTAGGGCATGCATGTATCTTTTGCACCTCCAATCCTAGGGGGCATACGACCTTCTTTGCTGCGTATGTACTGTTGGGCAATTCGTTATCCTTTGGAAGCCTCTTCTTCAATATTTTCAGTAGCTTCTCAAATTCTTTGTCAGACATAGCATTCTCTGCCTTCCACTGCAGCAATTCCAGTACGGTACCGAGCTTTGTGTTCCCATCTTTGCAATTGGGGTACAACCTTTTTCGTGATCCTCTAACATGCGATCGAACTTCAGCTTCTCCTTTTGACTTTCGCATTGCGTCCTTGCATCGACAATGACCCGGATCATCATCATCGGGCACATCGTCTGGTTCCGCTTGATCTTCAGCAGCTTCCCCCGTTGCAGCATCATTGGGCACATCGTCTGGTTCCTCTTTATCTTCAGCAGCTTCCCCCGTTATAGCATCACCGTATTCAGGGGGCACATAGTTGTCATCGTCCTCTTCTTCTTCGCCGTCTTCCATCATAACCCCTATTTATCCGTGCCTCGTCCAAACATTATAGTGTGGCATGAAACCCTTGTAAAGCAGGTGGGTGTGAAGGATTTTCTGTTCAGAGTAAGACTTCGTATTCCCACATTTAGGGCATGGACGACACATAAAACCATTCTGCTTGTTTGCCTCAGCCACTTCGAGAAAATCATGCACGACCTTAATGTACTCGGAGGTGTGTCTGTCACTGTACATCCATTGCCGGTTCATCTGCGTGCATTATATATATTTAAGTGTGTCAAAAACCATTACAGAACCTCATGAATAGATAATTAAGTGACCAAATTAATAGAAGTTGTTCATCACATTAAAACCAAAGTACATAGATAGTTCTCATCTAACAACATATAGCTCTCCAGAGCATCTAATTGATTAAATCATACATTGAAACTATGTAAAACATTTCAATGCGAAAACAAATGCGATCATAATCGCAACCAAGGTAACAATTGATCCAACGGCATAATGATACCAAGCCTCGGTATGAATGGCATATTTTCTAATCTTTCTAATCTTCAAGCGCATTGCATCCATCTTGATCTTGTGATCATCGACGACATCCGCAACATGCAACTCCAATATCATCTTCTCCTCCTCAATTTTTCTATTTTTTCCTTCAAGAAATTGTTTTCTTCTTCAACTAAATTTAATCTTTATACGTCTCCAACGTATCTATAATTTTTGATTGCTCCATGCTATATTATCTACTGTTTTGGACCATATTGGGCTTTATTTTCCACTTTTATATTACTTTTGGGACTAACCTATTAACCAGAGGCCCAACCCAGAATTGATGTTTTTTGCCTATTTCAGTGTTTCGAAGAAACGGAATATCAAAAGGAGTCCAAACGGAATGAAACCTTCGGGAACGTGATTTTCTCACTGAATATGATCCAGGAGACTTGGACCCTATGTCAAGAAAGAAAGGAGGTGGGCATGAGGTAGGGGAGCGCCCACCCCCAGGGCGCGCCATCCACCCTCGTGGGCCCCACCTTGCTCCACCGACGTACTTCTTCCTCCTATTATATACCTATGTACCCCCAAACAATCAGATACAGAGCCAAAAACCTAATTCCACCGCCGCAACCTTCTGTACCCACGAGATCCCATCTTGGGGCCTGTTCCGGAGCTCCGTCGGAGGGGGCATCCATCACGGTGGGCTTCTACATCCTCACCATAGCCCCTCCGATGAAGTGTGAGTAGTTTACCTCAGACCTTCGGGTCCATAGTTAGTAGCTAGATGGCTTCTTCTCTCTTTTTGGATCTCAATACAATGTTCTCCCCCTCTCTCGTGGAGATCTATTCGATGCAATCTTCTTTTTGCGATGTGTTTGTTGAGACCGATGAATTGTGGGTTTATGATCAAGATTATCTATGAACAATATTTGAATCTCCTCTGAATTCTTTTATGTATGATTGGTTATCTTTGCAAGTCTGTTTGAATTATCAGTTTGGTTTGGCCTACTAGATTGGTTTCTCTTGCAATGGGAGAAGTGCTTAGCTTTGGGTTCAATCTTGCGGTGTCCTTTCCCAGTGACAGTAGGGGCAGCAAGGCACGTATTGTATTGTTGCCATCGAGGATAACAAGATGGGTTTTTTATCATATTGCATGAATTTATCTATCTACATCATGTCATCTTGCTTAAGGCGTTACTCTGTTTTCATTAACTTAATGCTCTCGATGCATGCTGGATAGCGGTCGATGAGTGGAGTAATAGTAGTAGATGCAGGCAGGAGTTGGTCTACTTGTCTCGGACGTGATGCCTATATACATGATCATACCTAGATACTCTCATAACTATGCTCAATTCTGTCAATTGCTCAACAGTAATTCATTCACCCACCGTAAAATACTTATGCTCTTGAGAGAAGCCACTAGTGAAATCTATGGCCCCCGGGTCTATTCTCATCACATTAATCTTCCATCACTTTATTATTGCTTTTCTTTTTTACTTTGCCTTTTATTTTACCTTGCATCTTTATACCAAAAAATAGCAAAAAAATTACCTATCATATCTATCAGAGTTCACTCTCGTAAGTAACCGTGAAGGGATTGACAACCCCTATTCGTGTTGGTTGCGAGGAGTTATTTGCTTTGTGTAGGTACGAGGGACTCGCGCGTGGCCTCCTACTGGATTGATACCTTGGTTCTCAAAAACCGAGGGAAATACTTACGCTACTTTGCTGCATCATCCTTTCCTCTTCGGGGAAATCCAACGCAGTGCTCAAGAGGTAGCAAGAAGAATTTCTGGCACCGTTGCCCGGGAGTCTACGCAAAAGTCAACATACCAAGTACCCATCACAATCCCTTATCTCTCGCATTACATTATTTGCCATTTGCCTCTCATTTTCCTCTCCCCCACTTCACCCTTGCCGTTTTATTCGCCCTCTCTTTTTCCGTTTGCCTTTTATTTCGCTTGCTTGTCGTTATGTTTGAATTTGGGGAAATTATTGCCGATATGGACAATAATAATATCATGGAGAATTCTGATGCTCCTGCTGAAGAACCCCCTACCTTGCATACAAAAAAATTTCGAGTTGGTAGTGGTAATATTATTGGAAATTGAGTTATTCAAGATTTCTTTACTTGTTCCGGTGCTTTGCCTTCTATGTGCGGTTCTATTCTTCATAGAACTAGTTGTCTTGCGGACGCTATTTCCATGCTTATAGTTAAACTTGAAAGTCAATTTATGCACATGCATCCTTGCATACAACGAATTTTCTTAGAATTCTCTAATATTGAGCATTCTTCTGTTAAGCGTGCCGCCACTATCTTCTTGGCTCATGAGTTTATATTTATAATAAAAGAGGCCAAAGAAATCTTTGCGCATTATAGGGTGGATGCTAGTCATCCTCCCATTGAAGCTATCCTTTTTAATCAAGAAGACATGATGCGTTTACAATCCTTAGATCATATTGCTTATAATGAAAATCTTAGGAAAAAGGTCCCTGCCGATGTTCTAGTTGATAAAATTTCCAAGCTTAATGATGATTTTGCTATTCAACATAATGGACTAGGTTTTCCTCTTGAACGAAGGCTTGTAGCTTTTTGCCAAAAGAATGCTCTTAATGATGAACTGGTTGTGCAATACAAAGGGCCTAGGGAGGAACCCATACCTCCCGAGATTGATCTTGGGCACTTTTGTCCCATTAAATTTAGCCCTTTTGATTATTTTTGCTTGCCTCAAAGAAAACTTGCTGCTGAAAGTTGAGAATATGAGAGAAGTTTTCATGATTTGCCATACCACTATTATGGCAATACCTAGATCTATCCTTGCTTTTATGCCTAGCTAAGGGCGTTAAACGATAACGCTTTGTCGGTGTACTAGAGTAGGGGTACCCTAGTATCCCGAACTTGTGCACGGGCAGTCGCAACACCCCGCGGCAAGGCTTGCCAGACGACCGCCAAGGTCCTCCGTGGTTCCCTTTGGAGCCATTCAAGAACAAAGTATTCAAACGAAAGACACAAGGCCCCGGCAAGAGGAGCTTGCCGGGAAGGCCACCCGAAGCACAAGACCCCGGCAAGAGGAGCTTGTCGGGAAGGCCACTCGAGGCACAAGCCCCCGGCAAGAGGATCTTGCCTGGAATGCCAACCAAGGCACTTCAGGGAACTTGCCGCGACGCGCCACGCGTCCCGGCAAGGAGCTCCCAGATGAGACAAGACAACGACCGCGGCAAGGCGCTTGCCGCGGCAAGCTACTACTCCGCAGCCCGCGCTCCAGCTCATCCACCAACGTGTCGCTCTAGGACCATTCCAGGCGTACGTGGCAAGAGGCTGTGTAGCCAGGGGGATGCGGTGGCAAACGACGCTGACAAGATAGCCATCGTGGCAAACGGTGGCGTCACTGACGGTCCCTTTTCACACTGTTTAGGCGACGCAGACGGGCATTTAATGCCCTTGTCTCCTGCCGTCAGAGTTAGGTATGATACACTGTACAAGTAGCTGTACCCAACACAGCACTTTTCCATTTTTACCCTTGCCTACGTTGCCACCTGTCGGTGACCCCTTGAGCATGTAAAAGGAGGCCCATGCGCAACGTAGAAAGGGGGAGGACACTCACGCTCGGTCTGGTTAGCAGTTTGTGTGTACTGTAGCACCCAGCGCTCCCGAGCAAGAACACAATACAATCCACAAAGCAGCAGTAGGGTTTTACGCATCCGTGCGGCCCGAAGCTGGGTAAACCCCTCGTGTGCCTCACCTCGATCCGCTCTTCGCGCGACCTCCGCCCCCCGCCGAACCGAAAAGAGGCTCCGTCCCCATAGGTGCTCGTGGAGGCAGTTTCCCCCGACATCTTTGGCGCGCCAGGTAGGGGGCGTCGAGGTGGTGTGAACCTGATCCGGCGTTCGCACGAGCTAGAACTTCGTCATCATCATCGACATGCCGCCGAAGAAGAAGGCTTCGGAGGCGGCTGATCCGTCCGCGTCAAACCCGCCACCACTGGAGCCAGCGGCTGGTGGGGTAGGCGCCGTCGGAGGAACGGGCGTCGGCGAGGAAGCTCACAACGCCGCGGCGTCCGAGCACGCACCGCGCCCATCTCAGGAGGCACGGGACCGGCAGCGCCATGGTACCCACGGTACCATACGCTCGCTGGACCCAGAACAAGCTGGCGGATCTCGGGATGCTCAAGGCCAGCGTACGCGCCAACATGCTGGTGCGAGCGAGGGACGGTCGCCTGGACGGGGTACTGCTCCTTCTAACATAGTTAGAAGTCTGAGCATATCCCGCTCCTCGCACCGTTCGCCGCCGTTACCCGCCACTCCAGCAGAAGCTTTGGCTCGAGATCAGTTGCTCCTAGATTTCCCTCCAACGCCGGACAAGATCGATGATTGGAGGGCCACCATTCAGAGCCTCATCGGCTTCGCCAACGGCGACACTCCACGGCAACCAACTACATCGCAACTGCGGCGAGCCAGCCAGACGCGAGCCGATGGCGACAAGACCGGTGGAGGTGTGACCACCGTCCACTCTCCGCCCCCAAGGCCAAGATCGCCGACGCGCCGGGTCCACCACGACGGCGACTCCACTGCTTCATCAGACCCGCGAGCTCGTCGCGATCAGCGCCACGTTCTTCACGAACGACAGCAAGAGGACGCTCGAACACGCATCGAGCACCGGAGAGAAGCGCGGCGTCAGTCAGACCAGCGCGCTGGGCCCACTGTCGACATGCATGCGCCAGGGGAACCAGGCGAACTGCCCTACGCGGTAGGTTGCCCTGCGTTTACCCCTGAGCTGCGGCAAGTCCAGTGGCCCAGTACGAAGAACTTCAAGCCAGACGTACCAGAGAAGTACGACGGCAAGCTGCATCCGTCGGAGTTCCTCAGCATCTACACCATCGCGGTGCAAGTTGCCGGGGGGCGAGACGACAAGATCCTTGCCAACTACTTCCCGCTGGTGCTCAAGCCCAACGTCAGGTCCTGGCTCATGCACTTGCCGGACAACTCCATATCTTCCTGGGCAGACCTGTGCCATCAGTTTGTCGGCGCCTTCACAGGCGGCCACAAGCCTCATGGCCAGGAGAGTGACCTTCACCTGCTCGCTCAGAAGGAAGGAGAGCCTTTGTGCAAGTACATCCAGAGATTCAGCCAAGTGCAACGCAACATCCCAAACGTCCACCCCGCTGCGGTCATCAGCGCGTTCCATCAGAACGTGCGTAACCGCAAGATGCGGGAGGAGATGGCGATGTGCAAGATCAAAGACGTCAGTGAGCTGTACGCTCTGGCCGAGAAGTGTGCACGTGCTGAGGAAGGGAGGAGACTCCCCGGAGAAAAGGCTACAGTAGAAGGATCTGACAGCGAGGATGCCGCCCCGGCAAGCAAGAGCCGGCGGCGGAACAACAGAAAGAAGAGAGGCAAAGAGGTGCTAGATGTTGAGCAGTCCGGCAACGAAGTGAAGGAAATATGCCCTAGAGGCAATAATAAAGTTATTATTTATTTCCTTATATCATGATAAATGTTTATTATTCATGCTAGAATTGTATTAACTGGAAACATAATACATGTGTGAATACATAGACAAACAGAGTGTCACTAGTATGCCTCTACTTGACTAGCTCATTAATCAAAGATGGTTATGTTTCCTAACCATGAACAAAGAGTTGTTATTTGATTAACGAGATCACATCATTAGTTGAATGATCTGATTGACATGACCCATTCCATTAGCATAGCACCCGATCGTTTAGTATGTTGCTATTGCTTTTATCCATGACTTATACATGTTCCTTTAACTATGAGATTATGCAACTCCCGTTTACCGAAGGAACACTTTGTGTGCTACCAAACGTCACAACGTAACTGGGTGATTATAAAGGTGCTCTACAGGTGTCTCCGAAGGTACATATTGGGTTGGCGTATTTCGAGATTAGGATTTGTCACTCCGATTGTCGGAGAGGTATCTCAGGGCCTTCTCGGTAATGCACATCACATAAAGCCTTGCAAGCATTGCAACCAATGAGTTAGTTGCGAGATGATGTATTACGGAACGAGTAAAGAGACTTGCCGGTAACGAGATTGAACTAGGTATTGGATACCGACGATCGAATCTCGGGCAAGTAACATACCGATGACAAAGGGAACAACGTATGTTGTTATGCGGTCTGACCGATAAAGATCTTCGTAGAATATGTAGGAGCCAATATGGGCATCCAGGTCCCGCTGTTGGTTATTGACCGGAGACGTGTCTCGGTCATGTCTACATTGTTCTCGAACCGTAGGGTCCGCACGCTTAATGTTACGATGACAGTTATTATGAGTTTATGCATTTTGATGTACCGAAGGAGTTCGGAGTCCCGGATGTGATCACGGACGTGACGAGGAGTCTCGAAATGTTCGAGACATAAAGAATTATATATTGGAAGCCTATGTTTGGACATCGGATGCATTCCAGGTGAAATCAGGATTTTACCGGAATACCGGGAGGGTTACCGGAACCCCCCGGGAGCATAATGGGCCAACATGGGCCTTGGAGGAGAGGTGAGAGGGATGCCCCATGGGCTGCGCGCCTCCCCCCTCCCCTAGTCCTATTAGGACTAGGAGAGGTGGGCGCCCCCTCTCTCTCTCTCTCTCCCCCTTGGAGAATCCTAGTCCAACTAGGATTGGGGGGGGGGGGAATCCTACTCCCAGAGGGAGTAGGACTCTCCTGGCGCACCAGAGTTGGCCGGCCAGCCCCTCCCCCTTGGCTCCTTTATATACGGGGGCAGGGGGCACCCCAAAGACACACAAGTTGATCTACGGATCGTTCCTTAGCCGTGTGCGGTGCCCCCTTCCACCAAATTCCACCTTGATCATATCGTTGCAGTGCTTAGGCGAAGCCCTGCGCCGGTAACACATCAAGATCGTCACCACGCCGTCGTGCTGACGGAACTCTTCCTCGACGCTTTGCTGGATCGGAGCCCGGGGATCATCATCGAGCTGAACGTGTGCCAAGAACTCGGAGGTGCCGGAGTAACGGTGCTGTGATCGGTTGGACCGCGAGGAGAACGTACGACTACTTCCTCTACATTGTGTCAACGCTTCCGCTTCGGTCTACGAGGGTACGTAGACAACACTCTCCCCTCTCGTTGCTATGCATCACCATGATCTTGCGTGTGCGTAGGAATTTTTTTTGAAATTACTACGTTCCCCAACAGTGGCATCCGAGCCTAGGTTTTTATGGTTTGATGTTATTTGCACGAGTAGAACACAAGTGAGTTGTGGACGATACAAGTCATACTGCCTACCAGCATGTCATACTTTGGTTCAGCGGTATTGTTGGACGAGACGATCCGGACCAACCTTACGCGTACTCTTACGCGAGACCGGTTCCCTCGACGTGCTTTGCACATAGATGGCTTGCGGAAGACTGTCTCTCCAACTTTAGTTGAACCGAGTGTGACTACGCCCGGTCCTTGAGAAGGTTAAAACGGAGTCTATTTGACAAACTATCGTTGTGGTTTTGATGCGTAGGTAAGATGAGTTCTTGCTTAAGCCCGTAGCAGCCACGTAAAACTTGCAACAACAAAGTAGAGGACGTCTAACTTGTTTTTGCAGGGCATGTTGTGATGTGATATGGTCAAGACATGATGCTAAATTTTATTGTATGAGATGATCATGTTTTGTAACCGAGTTATCGGCAACTGGCAGGAGCCATATGGTTGTCGCTTTATTGTATGCAATGCAATCGCGATGTAATGCTTTACTTTATTACTAAGCGGTAGTGATAGTCGTGGAAGCATAAGATTGGCGAGACGACAACGATGCTACGATGGAGATCAAGGTGTCGCGCCGGTGACGATGGTGATCATGACGGTGCTTCGAAGATGGAGATCACAAGCACGAGATGATGATGGCCATATCATATCACTTATATTGATTGCATGTGATGTTTATCTTTTATGCATCTTATCTTGCTTTGATTGACGGTAGCATTATAAGATGATCTCTCACTAATTATCAAGAAGTGTTCTCCCTGAGTATGCACCATTGCGAAAGTTCTTCATGCTGAGACACCACGTGATGATCGGGTGTGATAGGCTCTACGTTCAAATACAACGGGTGCAAAACAGTTGCACACGCGGAATACTCAGGTTATACTTGACGAGCCTAGCATATAACAGATATGGCCTCGGAACACGGAGACCGAAAGGTCGAGCGTGAATCATATAGTAGATATGATCAACATAGTGATGTTCACCATTGAAACTACTCCATCTCACGTGATGATCGGACATGGTTTAGTTGATTTGGATCACGTGATCACTTAGAGGATTAGAGGGATGTCTATCTAAGTGGGAGTTCTTAAGTAATATGATTAATTGAACTTTATTTATCATGAACTTAGTCCTGGTAGTATTAGCATATCTATGTTGTAGATCAATAGCTCGCATTGTTGCTTCCCTGTGTTTATTTTGATATGTTCCTAGAGAAAATTGTGTTGAAAAATGTTAGTAGCAATGATACGGATTGGATCCGTAATCTAAGGTTTATCCTCATTGCTGCACAGAAGAATTTTGTCCTTGATGCACCGCTAGGTGACGGACCTTTTGCAGGAGCAGATGCAGACGTTATGAACGTTTTGCTAGCTCAATATGATGACTACTTAATAGTTTAGTGCACCATGCTTAACGGCTTAGAATCGGGACTTCAAAGACGTTTTGAACGTCATGGAGCATATGAGATGTTCTAGGAGTTGAAGTTAATATTTCAAGCAAATACCCGAGTTGAGAGATATGAAGTCTCCAACAAGTTCTATAGCTAAAAGATGGAGGAGAATCGCTCAACTAGTGAGCATGTGCTCAGATTGTCTGGGTACTACAATCGCTTGAATCAAGTGGGAGTTAATCTTCCAGATAAGATAGTGATTGACAGAATTCTCTAGTCACCATCACCAAGTTAGTAGAACTTCGTGATGAACTATAATATGCAAGGGATAACGGAAAATATTCCCAAGCTCTTCGCGATGCTAAAATCGGCGAAGGTAGAAATCAAAGAAAAACATCAAGTGTTGATGGTTGACAAGATCACTAGTTTCAAGAAAAGGGCAAAAGGAAAGAAGGGGAACTTCAAGAAGAACGGCAAGCAAGTTGCTGCTCAAGTGAAAAGCCCAAGTATGGTCCTAAGCCTGAGACTAAGTGCTTCTACTGCAAAGGGACTGGTCACTTGAAGCGGAATTACCCCAAGTGATTGGCGGATAGGAAGGATGGCAAAGTGAACATAAGTATATTTGATATACATGTGTACTTTACTAGTGTTCATAGCAACCCCTTAGTATTTGGTACTAGTTCAGTTGCTAAAATTTAGTAACTCGAAACGGGAGTTGCAGAATGAACAGAGACTAGTTAAGGGTGAAGTGACGATGTATGTTGGAAGTAGTTCCAAGATTGATATGATCATCATCGCACACTCACTATACTTTCGGGATTAGTGTTGAACTTAAATAAGTGTTATTTGGTGTTTGCGTTGAGCATAAATATGATTTGATCATGTTTATTGCAATATGGTTATTCATTTAAGTTAGAGAACAATTGTTGTTCTGCTTACATGAATAGAACTTTCAATGGTCATACACCCAATGAAAATAGTTCGTTGGATCTCGATCGTAGTGATACACATATTCATAATATTGAAGCCAAAAGATGCAAAGTTAATAATGATAGTGCAAATTATTGTGGCACTGCCGTTTAGGTCATATTGGTGTAAAGTGCATGAAGAAACTCCATGCTGATGGGATTTTGGAATCACTTGATTATGAATCACTTGATGCTTGCGAACCATGCCTCTTGGGCAAGATGACTAAAACGCCGTTCTCCGGAACAATGGAGCAAGCAACAGATTTGTTGGAAATCATACATACTGATGTATATGGTCCGATGAATATTAAGGCTCGCGACAAGTATCATTATTTTCTAACCTTCACAGATGATTTGAGCAGATATGGGTATATCTACTTAATGAAACACAAGTCTGAAACATTTGAAAAGTTCAAAGAATTTCAGAGTGAAGTGGAAAATCATCGTAACAAGAAAATAAAGTTTCTACGATCTGATCGTGGAGGAGAATATTTGAGTTACGAGTTTGGTCTACATTTGAAACAATGCGGAATAGTTTCGCAACTCACGTCACCCGGAACACCACAACGTAATGGTGTGTCCGAACGTCGTAATCGTACTTTACTGGATATGGTGCGATCTATGATGTCTCTTACCGATTTACCGCTATCTTTTTGGGGTTATGCTCTAGAGACGGCCGCATTCACGTTAAATAGGGCACCATCAAAATCCATTGAGACGACGCCTTATGAACTGTGGTTTGGCAAGAAACCAAAGTTGTCGTTTCTTAAAGTTTGGGGCTGCGATGCTTATGTGAAAAAGCTTCAACCTGATAAGCTCGAACCCAAATCGGAGAAATGCGTCTTCATAGAATACTCAAAGGAAAATGTTGGGTACACCTTCTATCACAGATCCAAAGGCAAAATCGTTGCTTAAGAATGGATCCTTTCTAGAGAAGAAGTTTCTCTCGAAAGAAGTGAGTGGGAGGAAAGTAGAAAACTTGATAAGGTAATTGTACCTTCTCCCTTATTGGAAAGTAGTTCATCACAGAAATCTGTTCTTGTGACTACTACACCAATTAGTGAGGAAGCTAATGATGATGATCATGTAACTTCAGATCAAGTAACTACCGAATCTCGTAGGTAAACCAGAGTGAGATCCGCACCAGAGTGGTACGGTAATCTTGTTCTGGAAGTCATGTTACTAAACCATGACGAACTTGCGAACTATGAGGAAGCGATGATGAGCCCAGATTCCGCGAAATGGTTTGAGGCCATGAAATCTGAGATATGATCCATGTATGAGAACAAAGTATGGACTTTGATGGATTTGCCCGATGATCGGCAAGCCAAAGAAAATAAATGGATCTTCAAGAGGAAGACGGACACTGATAGTAGTATTACTATCTACAAAGCTAGAATTGTCGCAAAAGGTTTTCGACAAGTTCAAGGTGTTGACTACGATGAGAGTTTCTCACTCGTATCTATGCTTAAGTCTGTCCGAATCATGTTAGCAATTGTCGCATTTTATGAAATCCGGCAAATGGATAAACAAAACTACATTCCTCAATGGATATATTAAAGAAGAGTTGTATACGATGCAACTAGAAGGTTTTGTCGATCCTGAAGGTGTTAACAAAATATGCAAGCTCCAGCGATCCATCTATGGACTGGTGCAAGCATCTCGGAGTTGGAATATACGCTTTGATAAGTTGATCAAAGCATATAGTTTTATACAGACTTGCGGTGAAGCTTGTATTTACAAGAAAGTGAGTGGGAGCACTACAACATTTCTGATAAGTATATGTAAATGACATATTATTGATCGGAAATAATGTAGAATTATTCTGTAAAGCATAAAGGAGTATTTGAAAGGAGTTTTTCAAAGAAAGACCTCGGGGAAGCTACTTACATATTGAGCATGAAGATCTATAGAGATAGATCGAGACGCTTGATAAGTTTTTTCAATGAGTACATACCTTGACAAGATTTTGAAGTATTTCAAAATGGAACAGTCAAAGAAAGAGTTCTTGCCTGTGTTACAAAGTGTGAAATTGAGTAAGACTCAAAGCCCGACCACGGCAGAAGATAGAAAGAGAATGAAAGTCATTCACTATGCTTTGGCCATAGGTTCTATAAAGTATGCCATGCTGTGTACCAGACCTATTGTATACCCTACCCTGAGATTGGCACGGGAGTACAATAGTGATTTAAGAGTAGATCACTGGACGGCGGTCAAAATTATCCTTAGTGGAATAAGGATATGTTTCTCGATTATGGAGGTGACAAAAAGGTTCGTCGTAAAAGGTTACGTCGATGCAAGTTTTGACACTAATCTAGATGACTCTAAATCTCAATCTAGATACATATTGAAAGTGGGAGCAATTAGCTAAAGTAGCTCCGTGCAGAGCATTGTAGACATAGAAAATTGCAAAATACATAACGGATCTGAATGTGGCAGACCCGTTGACTAAATTTCTCTCACAAGCAAAACATGATCACACCGTAGTACTCTTTGGGTGTTAATCACATAGCGATGTGAACTAGATTACTGAATCTAGTAAACCCTTTGTGTGTTGGTCACATATCGATGTGAACTATGGGTGTTAATCACATGATGATGTGAACTATTGATGTTAATCACATGGTGATGTGATCTAGATTATTGACTCTAGTGCAAGTGGGAGACTGAAGGAAATATGCCCTAGAGGCAATAATAAAGTTATTATTTATTTCCTTATATCATGATAAATGTTTATTATTCATGCTAGAATTGTATTAACTGGAAACATAATACATGTGTGAATACATAGACAAACAGAGTGTCACTAGTATGCCTCTACTTGACTAGCTCATTAATCAAAGATGGTTATGTTTCCTAACCATGAACAAAGAGTTGTTATTTGATTAACGAGATCACATCATTAGTTGAATGATCTGATTGACATGACCCATTCCATTAGCATAGCACCCGATCGTTTAGTATGTTGCTATTGCTTTTATCCATGACTTATACATGTTCCTTTAACTATGAGATTATGCAACTCCCGTTTACCGAAGGAACACTTTGTGTGCTACCAAACGTCACAACGTAACTGGGTGATTATAAAGGTGCTCTACAGGTGTCTCCGAAGGTACATATTGGGTTGGCGTATTTCGAGATTAGGATTTGTCACTCCGATTGTCGGAGAGGTATCTCAGGGCCTTCTCGGTAATGCACATCACATAAAGCCTTGCAAGCATTGCAACCAATGAGTTAGTTGCGAGATGATGTATTACGGAACGAGTAAAGAGACTTGCCGGTAACGAGATTGAACTAGGTATTTTATACCGACGATCGAATCTCGGGCAAGTAACATACCGATGACAAAGGGAACAACGTATGTTGTTATGCGGTCTGACCGATAAAGATCTTCGTAGAATATGTAGGAGCCAATATGGGCATCCAGGTCCCGCTGTTGGTTATTGACCGGAGACGTGTCTCGGTCATGTCTACATTGTTCTCGAACCGTAGGGTCCGCACGCTTAATGTTACGATGACAGTTATTATGAGTTTATGCATTTTGATGTACCGAAGGAGTTCGGAGTCCCGGATGTGATCACGGACGTGACGAGGAGTCTCGAAATGGTCGAGACATAAAGAATTATATATTGGAAGCCTATGTTTGGACATCGAATGCATTCCAGGTGAAATCAGGATTTTACCGGAATACCGGGAGGGTTACCGGAACCACCCGGGAGCATAATGGGCCAACATGGGCCTTGGAGGAGAGGTGAGAGGGATGCCCCATGGGCTGCGCGCCTCCCCCCTCCCCTAGTCCTATTAGGACTAGGAGAGGTGGGCGCCCCCTCTCTCTCTCTCCCCCTTGGAGAATCCTAGTCCAACTAGGATTGGGGGGGGGGAATCCTACTCCCAGAGGGAGTAGGACTCTCCTGGCGCACCAGAGTTGGCCGGCCAGCCCCTACCCCTTGGCTCCTTTATATACGGGGGCAGGGGGCACCCCAAAGACACACAAGTTGATCTACGGATCGTTCCTTAGCCGTGTGCGGTGCCCCCTTCCACCAAATTCCACCTTGATCATATCGTTGCAGTGCTTAGGCGAAGCCCTGCGCCGGTAACACATCAAGATCGTCACCACGCCGTCGTGCTGACGGAACTCTTCCTCGACGCTTTGCTGGATCGGAGCCCGGGGATCGTCATCGAGCTGAACGTGTGCCAAGAACTCGGAGGTGCCGGAGTAACGGTGCTGTGATCGGTTGGACCGCGAGGAGAACGTACGACTACTTCCTCTACATTGTGTCAACGCTTCCGCTTCGGTCTAGGAGGGTACGTAGACAACACTCTCCCCTCTCATTGCTATGCATCACCATGATCTTGCGTGTGCGTAGGAATTTTTTTTGAAATTACTACGTTCCCCAACACGAAGGTGGCGCCAAGACAGCCAAGACTGGTAGCTCCGGCAAGGAGGTTGCCGCATGTACCCACTGCCAGGCTGTGGCGGCCGCCGACAAGCAGGACGGCACCAATAAACAGTACTGCAAGATCCACGGCACCAAGGGCCATGACCTCCAGAGCTGTAAGAAGGTCGAGCAGCTCGTTGAGCTGCAAAAGGCCGAGTACGAGCGACGCGACAAGGAGAAAGCCCAAGGAGGTGCTGGAGGATCTGGCACGAAGCGCCCAGCCCGGGGAGGACGCCGCGGCAACGAAAAGCAGCGGCAAGGAGACAGACCTCCCCGCGGCCGCGACAAGGATGGAGATGACGACGACGACGAAGACATGGATGATGACGAGACCAGTGAGCAAGAGTTCCAGAAAGCCACAGAGGTCTTGTGCGTTGACGGCGGTGCTTCTCTGCATACTTCACACCGCCAACTCAAGCAGTGGGTGCGAGAAGTCAATGCAGAAGAACCACCCATCGAGTCACGCAAGCTTCTGAGATGGTCCAGCACGCCTATCATCTTTGATATTGAGGACCACCCTGATCGCACAACTGCGGTCGGGTGCTTGCCGATGTTGGTTTCGCCAACTATCCGCAACCTCAAGGTCACTAAGATGCTAGTTGACGGCGGGGCCGGCTTGAACCTGATCTCCTCCGCTGTGTTTCGGAAACTCCAAGTCCCTAACAGCGAGCTCGAAGAGACCGGCACATTCCAAGGAATCAACCCGGGAAGGAGCAAGCCAAAGGGGAAGATAACATTGCCGGTGACATTTGGCAGCGAGTTGAACTTCAGGACTGAGAGGATCACCTTTGACGTTGCCGATTTTCCATTGCCTTATAATGGAATTCTCGGCCGTCCAGCGCTCGCCAAGTTCATGGCGGCCTCTCACTACGCATACAACATGCTGAAGATGCCAGGCCCGATAAGTGTCATCTCTGTCCCTGGCGACAAGAAGGATGCTCTTGTCTGTGCCGACAAGATCTATCGGGAAGCAGCAGCCGCAGCAGATCGCGAGAAACTTGCCGCTGAAGCTCCCGGGGGGAAGAAGAAGACCGAGTCTGGCAAGAGCTCTGATGCCCACTCTGGCAAGCGCACCTCTTCGGAGTACTGCGCTACCGTCGAGGACGCACCATCGAGCTCCACCGGCAAGTGCAAGAAGACGATGGCAGCTCCGCCAGCAACCAAGAAGGTGTCCGCCAAGGAGGACGGCACTGGTGGTACCTTCACCATCAGTGCCACTCTCGACCCTAAATAGGAAAGCGCGCTCGTTGCTTTCCTGCGGGCGAACGTCGATGTGTTTGCATGGCAACCGTCTGACATCCCCGGTGTTCCCAGGAAAGTAATTGAGCACCACCTTGCCGTCTGTCCTCACGCGCGGCCCGTCAAGCAGAAAGTCAGGAAGCAGGCAGTGGAGCGTCAAGAATTCATCGCAGAAGAGATCAAGAAGTTGGAAGCAGCAGGCCTTGTCAGAGGAGTGCTCCATCCTACGTGGTTGGCCAATCCTGTAGTCGTGCGCAAGGCAAACGGGAAATGGAGGCTTTGCATTGACTTTACTGATGTTAACAAAGCTTGTCCCAAATATCCATTTCCCTTGCCGCGCATCGACCAGATTGTTGACTCCACGGCCGGATGTGACCTGCTTTCATTTCTTGATGCCTACTCAGGATACCATCAGATCTTCATGGCAGAAGAGGATGAGGAGAAAACCGCATTTATCACTCCATGTGGCACGCATTGTTTCATACGAATGCCTTTTGGTTTGAAGAATGCTGGTTCAACATTTGCAAGGGTAGTCCATACCGCTTTTGAGCCACAAATACACAGAAATGTGGAAGCATACATGGATGATATAGTGGTCAAGAGCAAGGACAAGTCAACTCTGATTCAAGATCTAGAAGAGACTTTTGCAAATCTGCGCAAGATCAGCCTCAAGCTCAACCCCGAGAAATGTGTGTTCGGAGTCCCTTCCGGCAAGCTTCTCGGGTTCTTCGTGTCTCAGCGAGGGATTGAAGCCAACCCCGACAAGATCAAGGCCATCGAGAAGATTGAAGCACCAAAGCGCGTCAAGGATGTGCGAAAACTTGCCGGTTGCGTGGCAGCTCTCAACAGGTTTATCTCCAAGTCAGCTGAGCGCGCCCTGCCATTTTTCAAAATATTGAAAAAGGCAGGTCCCATGAAATGGACTCCGGAAGCGGAGGCTGCGCTGCAGGACTTGAAGAGATACCTGTCCTCCACTCCAATACTTGTCGCACCTAAGCCACAAGAAAAGTTGCTGCTATATCTGGAGGCAACCAATCAAGTGGTTAGTGCTGCATTAGTAGCGGAGAGGGAGGCAGATGATGAGCCAGCAACCCCGGCAAGCGCATCCAGCGACAAGCAGGGGGCTTCCCCGGCAAGCTCTGGTCCCGACAAGGATGGATCCGCGCAAGGGCAGGAGGAGATACAGAAGAAGAGAATGGTGCAACGCCCACTTTACTTTGTCAGTTCCCTTCTGCAGGGGGCTAGGTCAAGGTACTCTGGTGTGCAGAAATTGCTTTTCGGCCTTCTCATGGCCTCGAGAAAGCTGCGCCATTACTTTCAAGCACATGAGATCACAGTTGTCACTCGCTTTCCGCTGAAGAGGATACTGCAGAATCCAGAAGCAACAGGCAGGATTGTTGAGTGGGCACTGGAACGGTCAAGCTTTGGCCTCAAGTTTGAGAATACTTCAACTATCCAAAGCAGAGCAGTGGCAGAATTCATAGCAGAGTGGACACCAACACCAGACGAAGAAATTCCAGAGACGAGCATCCCCGTCAAGGAAGCAAGCAAAGAGTGGCTGATGTACTTTGACTGTGCCTTTTCGCTGCAAGGCGCCGGTGCTGGCGTGCTGCTTGTCGCACCCACCGGAGAGCACCTCAAGTACGTAGTCCAGATGCACTTTCCCAAGGAGCAAGCAACAAACAATACTGCAGAGTATGAATGTTTGCTTGCCGGTCTCAGGATCGCTGCAGACCTTGGATCAAGAAGCTCATTGTCAGGGGTGACTTGCAGCTTGCCGTCCGCCAAGTGAACAAGAACTACCAGAGTCCGTTGATGGAAGCATACGTTGATGAAGTGAGAAAGCTAGAAGAGCACTTTGTCGGCCTACAGATGGAACACGTTCCAAGAGCTCAGAACGACATTGCTGACGGCCTGTCAAAGTGCGCAGCACTTAAGTTACCTGTGGAACCAGGGATCTTTGTGCTCAAGCTGACTCAACCGTCTGTTAGGCCATCAACTGGACAGAGCAAGAAGAGGAAGTTGATTTCTGGTGACTATTTTCCGGCAGAGCTTGCCGAAGCCGCCGCCAAGAAGGTCCCTAAGATCAACTCCGAGGGTGCTGAGGAGCAGTCTGCTCCGGCAAACCCTAGGGTTTGTTCCGTCGTAGCAGACGCTCCCGACAAGTTTTGCTCCGGCAAGCTTGCCGGGGAACATCAAGCTCCGGCTAAGCCGCAGGTTCTCACCGTAGAAGCGGATGTTCCCGTAGCAGCAGATATGCCTTTAGTCCTTGTTGTCGAGCCGCAAGCTCCAGCATGGGCACAGCAGATCGTCCGTTTTCTTCAGACAGGAGAACTTCCCGAAGAGCAAGAAGAAGCGGAAAGAGTAGCCCGGCAGTCAAGTATGTACCGGTTTGTCGACGACGCACTATACAGAAGAAGACACAACGGTGTGAAATTGAAGTGTATTCCCCGGGAAGACGGACAAAAGCTGTTGGCAGAGATACATGGAGGCATATGTGGTCATCACATTGGCGCAAGAGCACTTGCCGGCAAAGCTTTCCGGCAAGGTTTCTTTTGGCCGACAACCCTCCAGGATGCAACGGCAAAAGTAACCAAGTGTGAAGCGTGCCAGTTCCATTCCAAACAAATACACCAGCCAGCTCAAGCTCTCCAGACGATCCCTTTATCCTGGCCATTTTCGGTCTGGGGGCTCGACATCCTAGGCCCCTTCCCCCGAGCAGTCGGGGGCTTAGAGTACTTGTACGTTGCAATCGACAAGTTCACTAAGTGGCCGGAAGCGGAAGCAGTGAGGAAGGTGACAACACAGTCAGCAGTCAAGTTCTTCAGGTCGATTGTTTGCCGCTTCGGGATCCCTAACAGGATCATCACCGACAACGGTACGCATTTCACGAGCCGCACCTTCATGTAGTACATCCAAGATCTTGGCGCCAAGGTCTGCTTCGCTTCTGTTGCTCACCCCATGAAGCAACGGTCAAGCGGAGAGGGCGAATGCTGAAGTGTTGCGCGGCCTCAAGACCAGAACTTTTGACAGGCTGCACAAGTGCGGAAGAAACTGGATCGAGGAGCTGCCGGTGGTTCTTTGGTCGATCAGGACGACGCCAAATCGAGCCACTGGCCAGACAGCTTTTGCTCTAGTCTATGGAGCAGAAGCAGTTACCCCCACGGAACTCGTATACGGATCACCTCGAGTGCTCGCTTATGATGAGCTTGAGCAGGAGCAGCTGCGGCAAGAGGACGCGCTGCTCCTTGAGGAAGATCATCTTCAGGCTGCTGTACGAGCTGCTCGATACCAGCAAGCTTTGCGCCGCTACAACAGCCGCAAAGTTAATGCCAGAAGTCTCTAGGAAGGCGACCTTGTTCTTCGGCGCGTTCAGTCCGCCAAAAATTCCAACAAGTTGACGCCAAAGTGGGAAGGCCCTTACCGGGTGAAACGAGTCACTAGGCCTGGCGCTGTCCGCCTTGAGACCGAAGATGGCATTCCGGTGAGCAACTCCTGGAATATTGAGAATCTTCGTAAGTTTTACCCGTAAGGTGCGGTTGTCGGACCCTGTTCCGGCAACCACCTTTTTGTACAAGTCTTGCCGCTGTTGCATGTAATCCTTTGTACAAAGCCAGGCGCAGACCCTGAGCATAAATGAAGCGCTGGCGCCCTAAGTTATAGCATGCATGCTGAGTCGAGTCTCGTCCTTGGTTAGGGTTGATAGTGTTTAGCAGCGGCTAACCCCTAGCTTAGAGGTCGAGTGTGCGTCCCTTTGCCGTTCTTTCGTTTCCCTTGGTTCGCAGGGCTTGCATATCCTCACCAGACCACCCGAGGATGAAAGAGAGAAGAAGGACGGACCAACATCTGGACCCCGGCAAGCCAGTGTTGCCGGGGGCTGCAAGTACAAAGATTCGCCCACGGCAAGCCAGGGTTGCCGGGGGGCTGCAATCTCAGATAAGTTTTTCATCCCTTAGCGTGCATTCTCTTATGGACTAAGGTATGTGAAACCTCGTTTCTCCCTAAAAGCTACCATGCTCCCATAACTCTAGGCCCTCGGGCTCGCTCCTGGGGCCTGGTTTGGTCGTAGTCGCGGTAGCAAAGGGACGAAACGAGGAGCCTGAACCCGCCTCATCCCTGCCTCCGCCAAAAGCGTGAGAAAGGTCGAGCAACGTGGGAAGACGGCAGGGCCTGCTGCCGGGAAAAGAAGTGTCTATCTTAAGGATATCTAGGATTTGCTCCTTGACGTGGGTTCCACCCGCGAGACAAGTGACCCGGAAAGCATCCCCTTTTCATTAAAAAAACATTCCACTCAGGTACAGTCCATAGAGAATGAAAAACATGCATAAAGGGATTACAAGTTTTAAATGCAGTTAAGGCCCGAGGGCTTACAAATTAAAAAGAGATAAGGTGCCCATAATCCCTTTCTTGTCCCTCTCTTCAGGAGGTAGGACAAGGAGGCGAAAAGAGCAAAAGGAGCGCCTAGGCGAGCTACAGGTGGCAGAAGACACCAAGAGGACATCTCGGTGGTCGTCCAAAGGCTGGGTGGCGATGGCGGCGCCGGAAGCAAGGCTCGAAAACGAGGCGGCAGGACATCAGCACGCTGTCGAGGGCGTCGTGCCCCCGTACTCCGAGTTGACGGCCTTGCCGCCGGCCCTCTTCCTCTTCCGCAGCCTCCCTACGCCAGCCGCCAAGGAGACGACCCCGAGAAGCTCAAGGAGCCGGCGGCACGGATGATGGGGTCGCCGGTGCCACACGGAGCGGCGCCCGACACCTAGTCGGACCCGTCATCCTGCCGCCCGCTACCCCCTTCATCGCCGCTGCTGTCCTCCTCGTTAGTCTCGTTCGAGGAGGAGTCTTCGCTATCGGAGGAGCTCTCCACGCAGCACCTTGCTCGAGTCCCGAAGCACCCGAAGACCTTGACGGAGAGGAGACCGCCCTCCATCGGCTTAAAATGGAGGGTGAGCCCCTCCGTCAAGCTGTGGATACGGGCGAACGTCTTCCACCCTCGACCAAGATACATCACATTAGGGGCCGGGAAGTCAACGCGGACTCGCGTGCCGCTGATCCCACAACCCTTCATGTGCAGCCTCAGTGTCTCGGGCGGGTCCAACTCCATCTCGCTCGCGAATGGAGTTGGGAGACGAAGGCGACGACGAGGCGGCCGACGCAGCCTGACAAAGAACTCGCAAGGGTCGTCCCTAATATGGACCGCCATGGGGAGAGGAGCCGCTGGCGGAGGCGAGGCCGGTGCGCCGCCCCGTCCACCTCTTCCCCGAGCGCCTCGACCTCGCCCTCGACCTCGCCCACGGCCTCGCCCCCTCCCTCTTCCCCTTGCGGCTGGCTCTGCCACCACAAGTGCGGGAGAGGGAGGGACGCGTTGTCTAGCGGCGACCCTCGCCGCCACCGTTGAAGGACCAGGGTTCCCTTTCTCCATGGCGAATGGGAGAGAGGGAAGCAGAAGCTGAAGGAAGAGGAGATGAAAGAATGCGGGCTTCCTTCCCCCCTCCCGCTCCTTATAAAGGAGCGGGGTAGGGGCGCGGCCGCCCCACTCAGCCAATCAAGACACAGGAGGAGCAGGGAACTGGGATCGACCTGCTGCCTCGACCCACGATGGCCTGGTTTCCCGCCTCCACCGTTCGCCACTCCAGGCGCATGGAAGCCGCGTGGCAGGCGTGCAGAACCGAGGCGACGGATGAGGCGACCTCTCCCCACCCCGTGATCGTGGGGAGCGGACGCCTCGGAAACCGTGCCTCGGCCCCGTCCAGTAAACGAACCACGCCTCCACGCCTCCCTCCATTTATGGGGAAGGCGCGAACCGCCCCCTTTACTACGACGTGACGCATGCATGCGAGACTCAGCCCCACGCACACCGTTCACGTCGCACACGTCTCCCCCCACGGCGCTGCAATCGATGCGTGCCGCTCGGGGAGGGCGTGGTGGATACGGAGAAAGATACGGCGTGACCCAGGCCGCGAGTGCCCGTGCCCTGTTTTGGGCCTGGCCCAACAGCGCTCGGCACCGTGTATGGCCCAGGCCCGGGGGCTCCTGTCGGTGTACTAGAGTAGGGGTACCCTAGTATCCCGAACTTGTGCACGGGCAGTCGCAGCACCCCGCGGCAAGGCTTGCCAGACGACCGCCAAGGTCCTCCGTGGTTCCCTTTGGAGCCATTCAAGAACAAAGTATTCAAACCAAAGACACAAGGCCCCGGCAAGAGGAGCTTGCCGGGAAGGCCACCCAAAGCACAAGACCCCGGCAAGAGGAGCTTGCCGGGAAGGCCACTCGAGGCACAAGCCCCCGGCAAGAGGAGCTTGCTGGGAATGCCAACCAAGGCACTTCAGGGAACTTGCCGCGACGCGCCACACGTCCCGGCAAGGAGCTCCCAGATGAGACAAGACAACGACCGCGGCAAGGCGCTTGCCGCGGCAAGCTACTACTCCGCAGCCCGCGCTCCAGCTCATCCACCAACGTGTCGCTCTAGGACCATTCCAGGCGTACGTGGCAAGAGGTTGTGTAGCCAGGGGGATGCGGTGGCAAACGGCGCTGACAAGATAGCCATCGTGGCGAACGGTGGCATCCCTGACGGTCCCCTTTCGCACTGTTTAGGTGACGCAGACGGGCATTTAATGCCCTTGTCCCCTGCCGTCAGAGTTTGGTATGATACACTGTACAAGTAGCCGTACCCAACACAACACTTTTCCATTTTTACCCTTGCCTACGTTGCCACCTATCGGTGACCCCTTGAGCATGTAAAAGGAGGCCCATGCGCAACGTAGAAAGGGGGAGGACACTCACGCTCGGTCTGGTTAGCAGTTTGTGTGTACTGTAGCACCCAGCGCTCCCGAGCAAGAACACAATACAATCCACAAAGCAGCAGTAGGGTTTTACGCATCCGTGCGGCCCGAAGCTGGGTAAACCCCTCGTGTGCCTCGCCTCGATCCGCTCTTCGCGTGACCTCCGCCCCCCGCCGAACCGAAAAGGGGCTCCGTCCCCATAGGTGCTCGTGGAGGCAGTTTCCCCCGACACGCTTGTTGGGAGGCAACCCAATTTTATTTTAGTTTTTGCTTTTTGCTTCTGTTTAGGAATAAATAATCCATCTACCTTATGTTTAGATGTGGTTTTATGTTTTAGTTAGTGTTTGTGCCAAGTTAAACCTATAGGATCTTCTTGGATGAAAGTTATTTGATCTTGCTGTAATTGCCAGAAACTTTCTGTTCACGAAAGCAATTGTTAAAAATCACCAGAACGTGATAAAATAGTGATTCCAATTGCTGCTGATCAGCAAATTTTTTTGCCTAGGTCGTCCTATTTTGGTAGAATTGTCGTCCGCCAAGTGAATAAGAATTATCAGAGTCCATTGATGGAAGCTTACGTTGATGAAGTGAGAAAGCTAGAAGCGTACTTTGACGGCCTACAGATGGAACATGTTCCAAGAGCTCAGAACGACATTGCTGATGGCCTGTCAAAGTGCGCAACACTTAAGTTACCTGTGGAACCAGGGATCTTTGTGCTCAAGCTGACTCAACCGTCTGTAACGCCATCAACTGGACAGAACAAGAAGAGGAAGTTGATTTTTGGTGACTATTTTCTGGCAGAGCTTCCCGAAGCCGCCGCCAAGAAGGTCCCCAAGATCAACACCAAGAGCACTGAGGAGCAGTCTGCTCCGGCAAACCCCAGGGTTTGTTCCGTTGAAGCAGACGCTCCCGACAAGTTTTGCTCCGGCAAGCTTGCCGGGGAACGTCAAGCTCCGGCTGAGCCGCAGGTTCTCGCCGTAGAAGCGGATGTTCCCACAGCAGCAGATGTGCCTTTAGTCCTTGTTGTCGAGCCGCAAGCTCCAGCATGGGCACAGCAGATCGTCCGTTTCCTTCAGACAGGAGAACTTCCCGAAGAGCAAGAAGAAGCGGAAAGAGTAGCCCGGCAGTCAAGTATGTACCGGTTTGTCGACGACGCACTATACAGAAGAAGACACAACGGTGTGAAATTGAAGTGTATTCCCCGGGAAGACGGACAAAAGCTGTTGGCAGAGATACATGGAGGCATATGTGGTCATCACATTGGCGCAAGAGCACTTGCCGGCAAAGCTTTCCGGCAAGGTTTCTTTTGGCCGACAACCCTCCAGGATGCAACGGCAAAAGTAACCAAGTGTGAAGCGTGCCAGTTCCATTCCAAACAAATACACCAGCCAGCTCAAGCTCTCCAGACGATCCCTTTATCCTGGCCATTTTCGGTCTGGGGGCTCGACATCCTAGGCCCCTTCCCCCGAGCAGTCGGGGGCTTAGAGTACTTGTACGTTGCAATCGACAAGTTCACTAAGTGGCCGGAAGCGGAAGCAGTGAGGAAGGTGACAACACAGTCAGCAGTCAAGTTCTTCAGGTCGATTGTTTGCCGCTTCGGGATCCCTAACAGGATCATCACCGACAACGGTACGCATTTCACGAGCCGCACCTTCATGTAGTACATCCAAGATCTTGGCGCCAAGGTCTGCTTCGCTTCTGTTGCTCACCCCAGAAGCAACGGTCAAGCGGAGAGGGCAAATGCTGAAGTGCTGCGTGGGCTCAGGACCAGGACTTTTGACAGGCTGCACAAGTGCGGAAGAAACTGGATTGAGGAGCTGCCGGTGGCTCTTTGGTCGATCAGGACGACGCCAAATCGAGCCACTGGCCAGACACCTTTCGCTCTAGTCTATGGAGCAGAGGCAGTTCTCCCCACGGAACTCGTATACGGGTTACCTCGAGTGCTCGCTTATGATGAGCTTGAGCAAGAGCAGCTGCGAGAAGATGACGCACTGCTCCTTGAGGAGGACCGTCTTCAGGCTGCTGTACGAGCTGCTCGCTACCAGCAAGCTTTGCGCCGCTACCATAGCCGCAAAGTTAACGCCAGAAGTCTCGAGGAAGGCGACCTTGTTCTTCGGCGCGTTCAGTCCGCCAAGAATTCCAACAAGTTGACGCCGAAGTGGGAAGGCCCTTACCGGGTGAAACGAGTCACTAGGCCTGGCGCTGTCCGCCTTGAGACCGAAGATGGCATTCCGGTGAGCAACTCCTGGAACATTGAGCATCTTCGTAAGTTTTACCCGTAAGGCGCGGTTGCCGGACCCTGCTCCGGCAACCACCTTTTGTACAAGTCTTGCCGCTGTTGCATGTAATCCTTTGTACAAAGCCAGGCGCAGACCCTGTGCATAAATAAAGCTCATGTGCTCCGCACAGCTTGTCAATTTCATGTTTTTTATTTTTTGCATGAGTTATCTGACACTTTGTGCAGCGCTAACCCCCGGTAAGCAATAACGAGCCATAAGGCTCCATATCTTTATTTTCTCTTCTTTCTTTTTTCTCAAGGAAAGGCAGGTTCCCTCGCCCACAAGTTTGCCGGGGGGGGGGGGGGGGAGGAGAAGATAATGATATGGACCAGGCGTCGTTCAAGAAAGTTTCGCCTTACCGGAAAGCAAACAACAGAAAAGCTAAGTTGCCAAAGTTTGAGCAATCAGATTTTTAAATTTTTAGGTTATCTTCCTTGAACGACCGTGCTTTGTATGGAAAACCTGTGCGCAGAGGAACCAGCTCGTGGCTAGTTGCGCCCTTACTTTGTTTCGAGTCCGCTCAACAACTTAAGTGAGCTGCAACTAGTTGCGACAAGGTTTCTTGTCGGTAACGGCACCGCCAGCAGGCTGCTGACGTCCCGCACTCAGCGCTCACGGCAAAGGTGCCTACACCGGCAAGTTCCCTAAAAGCGTAGGGTAAAAACATACAAATGAAGGAATCAAGTAAAGGAAATAACATTGCAATCACTACCCAAAATAAAGTTATATTACAAGATAGCTTGTCGCGGCTCTAATAGATTGTTTTCATAACATGACTAGCAACGACAAAGAAAGAAGAAAACAGGCGGCCTAGTCTACATGGTCGCCCTCAACCTTCTTGATTCCGCTCACCCTGTCCACAATGGGTGCAACAAGGGCCTTGAGCGCCTCCAGATTAGCATCCGGCGGCAGGGACTTGAGGACGTTGGTGAGGTTGAGGCCGGGGTTGCGGAAGGCCACCTTCACCAGCACCTTTTGAAGGGCTCCTGCGCAGATCTCGCGTGACTCGTCGGCCAGCTGCTTTGGGATCCTCTCCCGGAGTCGCTGGAGGGCCGTCGCCACGCCTTTGAAGAACAAGGTGAGCTTTGAAGGAAATATGCCCTAGAGGCAATAATAAAGTTATTATTTATTTCCTTACATATCATGATAAATGTTTATTATTCATGCTAGAATTGTATTAACCGGAAACATAATACATGTGTGGATACATAGACAAACAAAGTGTCACTAGTATGCCTCTACTTGACTAGCTTGTTAATCAAAGATGGTTAAGTTTCCTAACCATAGACAAAAGGAGTTGTCATTTGATTAACAAGGTCACATCATTAGTTGAATGATCTGATTGACATGACCCATTCCATTAGCATAGCACCCGATCGTTTAGTATGTTGCTGTTGCTTTTATCCATGACTTATACATGTTCCTTTGACTATGAGATTATGCAACTCCCGTTTGCCGGAGGAACACTTTGGGTGCTACCAAATGTCACAACGTAACTGGGTGATTATAAAGGAGTAGTACAGGTGTCACCAAAGGTAGATGTTGGGTTGGCGTATTTCAAGATTAGGATTTGTCACTCCAATTTTGGGAGAGGTATCTCTGGGCCCTCTCGGTAATGCACATCACTTAAGCCTTGCAAGCATTGCAACTAATGAGTTAGTTGCGGGATGATGTATTACGGAACGAGTAAAGAGACTTGCCGGTAACGAGATTGAACAAGGTATTGGATACCGACGATCGAATCTCGGGCAAGTAACATACCGATGGACAAAGGGAACAACGTATGTTGTTATGCGGTCCGACCGATAAAGATCTTCGTAGAATATGTAGGAGCCAATATGGGTATCCAAGTCCCGCTATTGGTTATTGACCGGAGACGTGTCTCGGTCATGTCTACATTGTTCTCGAACCGTAGGGTCCGCACGCTTAAGGTTATGATGACAGTTATTATGAGTTTATGCATTTTGATGTACCGAAGGAGTTCGGAGTCCCAAATGTGATCACGAACATGACGAGGAGTCTCGGAATGGTCGAGACATAAAGATTGATATATTGGACGGCTATGTTCGGACATCGGAATGGTTCCGAGAGGTTTCGGATATTACCGGAGTGCCGGAGGGGTTACCGGAACCCCCCGGGGGAAGTATGGGCCTTATTGGGCCGCAAGGGGAGAGAGAGGGCCGCGCCAGGAGGTGGCGCACGCCCCCCCATGAGGAGTCCGAATTGGACAAGGAAGGGGGGCGCGGCCCCCCTTTCCCTCTCCCTCTCCCTCTCCTTCCTTCCCCCCTTCTCCCTCCTAGTTGGACTAGGAAAGGGGAGTCCTACTCCCACTAGGAGGACGACTCCCCCTCCCTTGGCGCGCCCCTAGGGCCGGCCGGCCCTCCCCCCTTGCTCCTTTATATACGGGGGCAGGGGGGCACCCCAAGACACAGAAGTTGATCCTTGAGATCGTTCCCTAGCCGTGTGCGGTGCCCCCCTCCACCATATTCCACCTCGGTCATATTGTAGCGGTGCTTAGGCGAAGCCCTGCGACAGTAGAACATCAAGATCGTCACCACGCCGTCGTGCTGACGGAACTCTTCCCCGAAGCTTTGCTGGATCGAAGCCCGGGGAACGTCATCGAGCTGAACGTGTGCCAAGAACTCGGAGGTGCCGGAGTAACGGTGCTTGGATCGGTCGGATCGTGAAGACGTATGACTACATCAACCGCGTTGATATAACGCTTCTGCTTTCGGTCTACGAGGGTACGTAGACAACACTCTCCCCTCTCGTTGCTATGCATCACCATGATCTTGCGTGTGCGTAGGAATTTTTTTGAAATTACTACGTTCCCCAACAGTGGCATCAGAGCCTAGGTTTTTATGGTTTGATGTTATTTGCACGAGTAGAACACAAGTGAGTTGTGGACGATACAAGTCATACTGCCTACCAGCATGTCATACTTTGGTTCAGCGGTATTGTTGGATGAGTCGACCCGGACCAACCTTACGCGTACGCTTACGCGAGACCGGTTCCCTCGACGTGCTTTGCACACAGATGGCTTGCGGGAGACTGTCTCACCAACTTTAGTTGAACCAAGTGTGGCGACGCCCGGTCCTTGAGAAGGTTAAAACGGAGTCTATTTGACAAACTATCGTTGTGGTTTTGATGCGTAGGTAAGATGAGTTCTTGCTTAAGCCCGTAGCAGCCACGTAAAACTTGCAACAAACAAAGTAGAGGACGTCTAACTTGTTTTTGTAGGGCATGTTGTGATGTGATATGGTCAAGACATGATGCTATATTTTATTGTATGAGATGATCATGTTTTGTAACCGAGTTATCGGCAACCGGCAGGAGCCGTATGGTTGTCGCTTTATTGTATGCAATGCAATCGCCCTGTAATGCTTTACTTTATCACTAAGCGGTAGCGATAGTCGTAGAAGCATAAGATTGGCGAGACGACAACGATGCTACGATGGAGATCAAGGTGTCGCGCCGGTGACGATGGTGATCATGATGGTGCTGCAGAGATGGAGATCACGAAGCACAAGATGATGATGACGATATCATATCACTTATATTGATTTGCATGTGATGTTTATCTTTTATGCATCTTATCTTGCTTTGATTGACGGTAGCATTATAAGATGATCTCTCACTAAATTATCAAGAAGTGTTCTCCCCGAGTATGCACCATTGCCAAAGTTCGTCGTGCCCAGACACCACGTGATGATCGGGTGTGATAAGCTCTACGTCCATCTACAACGGGTGCAAGCCAGTTTTGCACACGCGGAATACTCGGGTTATACTTGATGAGCCTAGCATATGCAGATATGGCCTCGGAACACGGAGACCGAAAGGTCAAACGTGAATCATATAGTAGATATGATCAACATGATGATGTTCACCATTGAGAACTAATCCATTTCACGTGATGATCGGTTATGGTTTAGTTTGATTTGGATCACGTGATCACTTAGAAGATTAGAGGGATGTCTATCTAAGTGGGAGTTCTTAAGTAATATGATTAACTGAACTTAAATTTATCATGAACTTAGTCCCTGATAGTATCTTGCTTGTGTATGTTAATTGTAGATAGATGGCTCGTGCTGTTGTTCCGTTGAATTTTAATGCGTTCCTTGAGAAAGCAAAATTGAAAGATGATGGTAGCAATTACACGGACTGGGTCCGTAACTTGAGGATTATCCTCATTGCTGCACAGAAGAATTACGTCCTGGATGCACCGATAGGTGCCAGGCCTGCTGCTGGAGCAACACCAGATGTTATGAACGTCTGGCAGAGCAAAGCTGATGACTACTCGATAGTTCAGTGTGCCATGCTTTATGGTTTAGAACCGGGACTTCAATGACGGTTTGAGAACCATGGAGCATATGAGATGTTCCAGGAGTTGAAGTTGATATTCAAACAGAATGCCCGGATTGAGAGATATGAGGTCTCCAATAAATTCTATAGCTACAAGATGGAAGAGAATGGGTCTGTCAGTGAGCACATACTCAGAATGTCTGGGTATTACAATCACTTGAGTCAACTGGGAGTTAATCTTCCGGATGATTGTGTCATTGACAGAATTCTTCAATCACTGCCACCAAGCTACAAAGGCTTCGTGATGAACTATAATATGCAAGGGATAGATAAGACTATGCCCGAGCTCTTCGCAATGCTAAAGGTTGCGGGGGTAGAAATCAAGAAGGAGCATCAAGTGTTGATGGTCAATAAGACCACCAGTTTCAAGAAGAAGGGCAAAGGGAAGAAGAAGGGGAACTTCAAGAAGAACAGCAAACAAGTTGCTGCTCAAGCGAAGAAACCCAAGTCTGGACCTAAGCCTGAAATGAGTGCTTCTACTGCAAGCAGACTGGTCACTGGAAGCGGAACTGCCCCAAGTATCTGGCGGACAAGAAGGATGGCAAGGTGAACAAAGGTATATGTGATATACATGTTATTGATGTGTACCTTACTAGAGCTCGCAGTAGCACCTGGGTATTTGATACTGGTTTTGTTGCTAATATTTGCAACTCGAAACAGGGACTACGGATTAAGCGAACACTGGCAAAGGACGAGGTGACGATGCGCGTGGGAAATGGTTCCAAAGTCGATGTGATCGCGGTCGGCACGCTACCTCTACATCTACCTTCGGGATTAGTATTAGACCTAAATAATTGTTATTTGGTGCCAGCGTTGAGCATGAACATTATATCTGGATCTTGTTTGATGCGAGACGGTTATTCATTTAAATCAGAGAATAATGGTTGTTCTATTTATATGAATAATATCTTTTATGGTCATGCACCCTTGAAGAGTGGTCTATTTTTGATGAATCTCGATAGTAGTGATACACATATTCATAATGTTGAAGCCAAAAGATGCAGAGTTGATAATGATAGTGCAACTTATTTGTGGCACTGCCGTTTAGGACATATCGGTGTAAAGCGCATGAAGAAACTCCATACTGATGGACTTTTGGAACCACTTGATTATGAATCACTTGGTACTTGCGAACCGTGCCTCATGGGCAAGATGACTAAAACACCGTTCTCCGGTATTATGGAGAGAGCAACAGATTTATTGGAAATCATACATACAGATGTATGTGGTCCGATGAATATTGAAGCTCGTGGTGGATATCGTTATTTTCTCACCTTCACAGATGATTTAAGAAGATATGGGTATATCTACTTAATGAAACACAAGTCTGAAACATTTGAAAAGTTCAAAGAATTTCAGAGTGAAGTTGAAAATCATCGTAACAAGAAAATAAAGTTTCTACGATCTGATCGTGGAGGAGAATATTTGAGTTACGAGTTTGGTCTACATTTGAAACAATGCGGAATAGTTTCGCAACTCACGCCACCCGGAACACCACAGCGCAATGGTGTGTCTGAACGTCGTAATCGCACTTTACTAGATATGGTGCGATCTATGATGTCTCTTACAGATTTACCGCTATCGTTTTGGGGTTATGCTCTAGAGACGGCCGCATTCACGTTAAATAGGACACCATCAAAATCCATTGAGACGACACCTTATGAACTATGGTTTAGCAAGAAACCAAAGTTGTCGTTTCTTAAAGTTTGGGGCTGCGATGCTTATGTGAAAAAGCTTCAACCTGATAAGCTCGAACCCAAATCAGAGAAATGTGTCTTCATAGGATACCCAAAGGAAACAGTTGGGTACACCTTCTATCACAGATCCGAAGGCAAGACATTTGTTGCTAAAAATGGATCCTTTCTAGAGAAGGAGTTTCTCTCGAAAGAAGTGAGTGGGAGGAAAGTAGAACTTGATGAGGTAACTGTACCTGCTCCCTTATTGGAAAGTAGTTCATCACAGGAACCAGTTTCTGTGACATCTACACCAATCAGAGAAGAAGTTAGTGATAATGATCATGAAACTTCAGATCAAGTAACTGCTGAACCTCGTAGATCAACCAGAGTGAGATCCACACCAGAGTGGTACGGCAGTCCTATTCTGGAAATCATGCTACTAGATCATGACGAACCTACGAACTATGAAGAAGCGATGGTGAGCCCAGATTCCGCAAAATGGCTGGAAGCCATGAAATCTGAGATGGGATCCATGTATGAAAACAAAGTGTGGACTTTGGTTGACTTTCCCGAGGGTCGGCAAGCAATAGAGAATAAGTGGATCTTTAAGAAGAAGACTGACGCCGACGGTAATGTTACTGTCTACAAAGCTCGACTTGTCGCAAAGGGGTTTCGACAAGTTCAAGGGATTGACTACGATGAGACCTTCTCACCCGTAGCGATGCTTAAGTCTGTCCGAATCATGTTAGCAATTGCCGCATTTTATGATTATGAAATTTGGCAAATGGATGTAAAGACTGCATTCCTGAATGGGTTTCTGGAAGAAGAGTTGTATATGATGCAACCAGAAGGTTTTATTGATCCAAAGAAAGCTAACAAAGTATGCAAGCTCCAGCGATCCATTTATGGACTGGTGCAAGCATCTCGGAGTTGGAATAAACGTTTTGATAGTGTGATCAAAGCATTTGGGTTTGTACAGACTTTTGGAGAAGCCTGTATTTACAAGAAAGTGAGTGGGAGCTCTGTAGCATTTATGATATTGTATGTAGATGACATATTACTGATTGGAAATGATATAGAATTTCTGGATAGCATAAAGGGATATTTGAATAAGAGTTTTTCAATGAAAGACCTCGGTGAAGCTGCTTACATATTGGGCATTAAGATCTATAGAGATAGATCAAGACGCTTAATTGGACTTTCACAAAGCACATACCTTGACAAGATTTTGAAGAAGTTCAAAATGGATCAAGCGAAGAAAGGGTTCTTGCCTGTATTGAAAGGTGTGAAGTTGAGTCAGACTCAATGCCTGACCACTGCAGAAGATAGAGAGAAGATGAAAGATGTTCCCTATGCTTCAGCCATAGGCTCTATCATGTATGCAATGCTGTGTACCAGACCTGATGTGTGCCTTGCTATAAGTTTAGCAGGGAGGTACCAAAGTAATCCAGGAGTGGATCACTGGACAGCGGTCAAGAATATCCTGAAGTACCTGAAAAGGACTAAGGAAATGTTTCTCATGTATGGAGGTGACAAAGAGCTCATCGTAAAGGGTTACGTTGATGCAAGCTTTGACACTGATCCGGACGATTTGAAATCGCAAACCGGATACGTATTTACATAAAACGGTGGAGCTGTCAGTTGGTGCAGTTCTAAACAAAGCGTCGTGGCGGGATCTACATGTGAAGCGGAGTACATAGCTGCTTCGGAAGCAGCAAATGAAGGAGTCTGGATGAAGGAGTTCATATCCGATCTAGGTGTCATACCTAGTGCATCGGGTCCAGTGAAAATCTTTTGTGACAATACTGGAGCAATTGCCTTGGCGAAGGAATCCAGATTTCACAAGAGAACAAAGCACATCAAGAGACGCTTCAATTCCATCCGGGACTTGGTCCAGGTAGGAGACATAGAGATTTGCAAGATACATACGGATCTGAGTGTGGCAGACCCGTTGACTAAGCCTCTTCCACGGGCAAAACATGATCAGCACCAAGACTCCATGGGTGTTAGAATCATTACTGTATAATCTAGATTATTGACTCTAGTGCAAGTGGGAGACTGAAGGAAATATGCCCTAGAGGCACTAATAAAGTTATTATTTATTTCCTTACATATCATGATAAATGTTTATTATTCATGCTAGAATTGTATTAACCGGAAACATAATACATGTGTGGATACATAGACAAACAAAGTGTCACTAGTATGCCTCTACTTGACTAGCTTGTTAATCAAAGATGGTTAAGTTTCCTAACCATAGACAAAAGGATTTGTCATTTGATTAACAAGGTCACATCATTAGTTGAATGATCTGATTGACATGACCCATTCCATTAGCATAGCACCCGATCGTTTAGTATGTTGCTGTTGCTTTTATCCATGACTTATACATGTTCCTTTGACTATGAGATTATGCAACTCCCGTTTGCCGGAGGAACACTTTGGGTGCTACCAAACGTCACAATGTAACTGGGTGATTATAAAGGAGTAGTACAGGTGTCACCAAAGGTAGATGTTGGGTTGGCGTATTTCGAGATTAGGATTTGTCACTCCAATTTTGGGAGAGGTATCTCTGGGCCCTCTCGGTAATGCACATCACTTAAGCCTTGCAAGCATTGCAACTAATGAGTTAGTTGCGGGATGATGTATTACGGAACGAGTAAAGAGACTTGCCGGTAACGAGATTGAACTAGGTATTGGATAATGACGATCGAATCTCGGGCAAGTAACATACCGATGGACAATGGGAACAACGTATGTTGTTATGCGGTCTGACCGATAAAGATCTTCGTAGAATATGTAGGAGCCAATATGGGCATCCAGGTCCCGCTATTGGTTATTGACCGGAGACGTGTCTCGGTCATGTCTACATTGTTCTCGAACCGTAGGGTCCGCACGCTTAAGGTTACGATGATAGTTATTATGAGTTTATGCATTTTGATGTACCGAAGGAGTTCGGAGTCCCGGATGTGATCACGGACATGACGAGGAGTCTCGGAATGGTCGAGACATAAAGATTGATATATTGGACGGCTATGTTCGGACATCGGAATGGTTCTGAGAGGTTTCGGATATTACCGGAGTGCGGGAGGGGTTACCGGAACCCCCCGGGGGAAGTATGGGCCTTATTGGGCCGCAAGGGGAGAGAGAGGGCCGCGCCAGGAGGTGGCGCACGCTCCCCCATGAGGAGTCCGAATTGGACAAGGAAGGGGGGGCGCGGCCCCCCTTTCCCTCTCCCTCTCCCTCTCCTTCCTTCCCCCCTTCTCCCTCCTAGTTGGACTAGGAAAGGGGAGTCCTACTCCCACTAGGAGGAGGACTCCCCCTCCCTTGGCACGCCCCTAGGGCCGGCCGGCCCTCCCCCCTTGCTCCTTTATATACGGGGGCAGGGGGGCACCCCAAGACACAGAAGTTGATCCTTGAGATCGTTCCCTAGCCGTGTGCGGTGCCCCCCTCCACCATATTCCACCTCGGTCATATTGTAGCGGTGCTTAGGCGAAGCCCTGCGACAGTAGAACATCAAGATCGTCACCACGCCGTCGTGCTGACGGAACTCTTCCCCGAAGCTTTGCTGGATCGAAGCCCAGGGAACGTCATCGAGCTGAACGTGTGCCAAGAACTCGGAGGTGCCGGAGTAACGTTGCTTGGATCGGTCGGATCGTGAGGAAGTACGACTACATCAACCGCGTTGATATAACGCTTCCGCTTTCGGTCTACGAGGGTACGTAGACAACACTCTCCCCTCTCGTTGCTATGCATCACCATGATCTTGCATGTGCGTAGGAATTTTTTTGAAATTACTACGTTCCCCAATAAGCTTGGCGCTGGATGGGAGGCTCTCGTCGGAGGGATACCCGAGATCCTCCATCCCCAGCAGTGCCAACTCCTTGTCGATGGCTGCGGCAACGTTCACAAGACCCTCCGTCCAGTGCTCCACCGTCTCCCTCAAAGTGCTCTGGGCGGCAACAACACTCTCCACCAGCGTCTCGTTGGCCTGGATCTCCTTCTTCAAGGCCACCTCCTGCTCCCTGGCGCCATCCAGCATCTTCGTCAAAGTAGTCAGCTTCAACTCAAGATCGGCGTTGGAGTCCTTGGCGGCGCTAAGCTCCTTGACCATCTCGGCGAGGCGAGCCTGCAGCTCGCCAAAAGTGTAGGCATCCTTCTCGCGCTCCTGCTTGAGCGCGGCAAGCTCCTCGCCGCTCGCCTTGAGACCAGCCTCCAGCTGCGCCACCTTCGTCTCCAGCTCCTTCTTGGCGGCCTCGGCAGCTGCGGCAGCATCCTCTGCTTCCTTGAGAGCCCCGCCAAACGTTCGCTCGCGCGCAACAAGCTCCTCCGCGTGGCTGTCAAGGTTGACCTTCTGCTGCGCCAACTCGCCCTCTCGCGCAGATAGCTCCTCGGCGGCAAGCCGCTGATGCTCTTCAACTTCTGCCTTCTCGAGGAGGAAGGCCTTCTGCGCCTCGACGAGCTGCCCCCGCTCCTCCGCCAGGGCCCGGAGAGCTTCCTGGTTATGACCCCGGAGCTCCTCCGCGCGCTTCTCCATGTCAGCTCCCGCCTTCGCGACAAGCGCCTCGCGGGATTCCAGTTTAGCTTGCCGAGTGCGGTAGAGCAACAACAGCTTTCGCAGCAGCCGCTCCTCCTCAGACTCGCCGCTGCTGCTGCTCGGCGCATCCACCAGCGTCAGCCCAGCGGAGGCGAGCACCTCTCCATCCAAGATTTCTCATTCGACCGGCGCCCTGGAGTTTGACTCTCAGGGGAGGTTGATGAAGACGCCATTGCCGGCCTTCAGGTAGACGCCTGGCTGGGGCTCTTCGGAGCCTGGCGCTGCGGCAGCGGCGGAGGGGTCGGCGGTCGGTGTAGCGCCTGGCGCTCCTGCGGCCTCAGCGCCGTCAGTGCGATTGCCTGACTCCTCGCCGGCTGCTGCGGCAGCAGCCCTGGCGGCCTCTTCGCCGGCAGGATCATCAGCGCCGGCCGCTTCCTCGGTGGCAGCGGCGTCGTCGACAGCAACCTCGGTCTCCATCGGCTCCGCACCAGATGGGTCTGACGACCAGGAGAGGAAGAAAAGTAAAGCAAAAATCCAAAAAGAAGATCAAACGAAGAAGAACCCAAGGGAAGTTTCGAAGCAAGAGGTTTACCTGGCTCTGCGGTTGAGGTCTCCGCCGCCGGGGGGACGCTGGTGCTGTCCCTTGCCGGAGACTCCTCCCTTGTCGGAGAGATCCCCCTTGCTGGAGAGCTCTCCCTTGTCGGAGGATTATCCCTTGCCGGAGAACTCCCCCTTGGCGGTGTAGTCGAAGCAGATGGTATTTCGGGTGCGGTCTCCGGACGCTCCTGGTGGGGCTGCTC
This sequence comes from Aegilops umbellulata, assembly GCA_032464435.1. Lineage (NCBI taxonomy): Eukaryota > Viridiplantae > Streptophyta > Magnoliopsida > Poales > Poaceae > Aegilops > Aegilops umbellulata. Next base: position 478,685,089 of record CP136055.1, read on the forward strand.
TGCTCCTACACAAACCAACAATCAGATATCAGCAAGCAAAGAGTATCCATGCGCGCCTAAACAACGGGAAGCAAACCGTATACTTACGCCGGGGGCTGCGCTGGGGGCTGCTCTGAAGAACAGTTGGCGGGTCCGGCAAGGTTGTCTCGGGCGCACCCCCTGCAGTCACGGTGGGTTCGTCCTCGAGGATGATCAGCGGGTCCTTGTCTCTCTTTGCTGCTCTCTAGGCCAGAGTCCTAAAAAGAAGAGGTTCAGAGTGAAGCAAATGAGATACAAGACAAAACAGCAAGAATTGAAGAAGTACAAATACAACAAGGATCTTACTCTTCTTCTTCTTCCTCGTCGGAGCTGAGCGCAGAGAAGTCGAAGCCTGGCTCACCTCCGGTGCGAGGAGGCGGAGGAGTAGGTTCCCTTGGCCGCTTGGCGGGAGTGGAGCGGCGGTCCGGGAAGACCCCGCTCCAGTTGCCGTGGTGGAGCGTGTCGCACGGCGCGGCGGCTGTTGACTCGCCTGCCGCTCCGCTACGTCCCCGACCTTGCGAAGATGCCTTCTTGGTGGAGCCGGGGGTTCTGCTTGCGACGAGCTGCCCAAAGGCCGGGGAGAAGAGGAGCCGATCTCTGGCAAGCCGCTCGTATCCTCGACGGGCTCGCTCGGCTCGACGTCATGCCCGGCAGGCTCTTCCTCGCCGACAAGCTCCGCTCGTTCGGCAAGGCTTGCCGCCTCTGCTGCCTCTGCCTCCTCCACGGCGAATCCAAACTCGCCCGCGGCTGCGGCTGCCGCCGCCTCTTCCAGCCTGGTGGCGATGCGCTGCATCTCCTCATCGGTGGTGTCATGAATGAGGCCCTTCTGCTCGTCGGAGCGGATCGGCACTTCTACCAAGTCATCAAAGAACGCCTGCACGACGTCGTCTGCAGGCTCTTGCCAAGTTGGGTCAGTCCCATGCGAGTCGCACAGCGGCATCATTGCACGGATGCGGCTGAGCACGGAGTTGTTGCACAGCGGAACGACACCCTGCAGCAACCTGAACGCTTCGGGATGCTCAGGGTCATGCTTGAACAGCTCCTTGAGCATCGCGTCAAGTTCCAGGACGGTGAAGTTGAAGTTGAGGCCCGGACGCAGCCTCATGATATCCGCCGCGTTCCTGAACTCCCAGGCGGGTCTCCTCCTCTCCTGCAGGGGGGCAATGCGGCGGCGAAGGAAGTCCACGCCAACGGCGCCTACAGTGAGCCCGGCAAGCCTGAGGCGTAGGATCCGGGCAACGACAATCTTCAGCCTGTCGTCGTCCGGGGCCACGTTGCTCCAATCGCTGCCGTGCACCACTGGAGTTTGGCGCTGGGCGGTGAACGGCTGCGGGTTCTCCTCGACGATCCAGCACCAGTCTGCCCTCCATTCCTCCCACTTGCTGCGGAACTCTCCCTCTAGATAAGCTTCCTTCTTGCCGGCCTTTGAGATCCAGGCGATTCCGCCGGATAGGGGCTCTCCTCTCTCAACTCAAGGCATAAAGAAGTGGCAGAAAAGGGCTACATTGGGATGGACTCCGACAAAGTTTTCGCAGAGATGTGCGAAAACTGCCATGGTCAGGACAACATTGGGGGTGAAGTCAAGGAGGCGGAGGCCCTAGGTGTTCATGATATCGCAGAAAAATTCAGAGAAAGGCGGTCAGAGCCCGCAGTAGAAGAACAATGCGAAGAAGGGATATCCATTTGGAACCAGTCTTGAAGCAACGGCTGGGAGTACCTTCGTGCGCGGATGCGCTCGCATCTCCGTCGACCAGAAGAGGTATTAGTACTCCCTCAGCTCCTCCACGGCGAGCTTGGGGGGGAAGATTGCCCGCTCCTTTCGCAGTGCCTCGAGCCGCTGCGCCTCGGCCGACTTCACGGCCTTCGCCTTCCCGGCTTTCGGAGCCATGGCGGAGGTGGTGAGGGAGGTCGACGGCGTTGGTGGTGCTAGTGGCGATGGGGGGCGGAGCGCTGCTCTCTTTCGGCTTTGAGGAAGAATGGGAGCGGCGGAGGTTTCCGAGGACGGAATAGCAACGGACGGATGGGCGAACTGCCCCTGTTTCCCCTGCTTATAAGGAGGGAGGGGGCGGACGTTCCGCCTTTCCGAATAAATAAACCACCCATGATCTCTCCCACGACGCCGCAATCGAGCGTGCCGTTCGGGAAGGGCGCGGTGGATACGGAGTAAGATACGGCGTGACCCAGGCCGCGCATGCCCGTGCCCTATTTTGGGCCTGGCCCAACAGCGCTCGACACCGTGTATGGCCCAGGCCCGGGGGCTCCTATCGGTGTACTATAATAGGGGTACCGTAGTATCCCGAACTTGTGCATGGGCAGTCGCAGCCTCCCGCGGCCAGGCTTGCCAGGTGGCCGCCAAGGCCCTCTGTGGTTCCTTCGGAGCCATTCAAGAACAAAGTATTTAAGCCAAGGAGACAAGGCCCCAACAAGAGGAGCTTGCTGGGAAGGCCACTCAAGGCACAAGGCCCCGGCTAGAGGAGCCTGCCGGGAAGGCCAACCAAGGCATCTCAAGGAACTTGCCGCGACGCGCCGAGCGTCCCGGCAAGGCCCGGTGAGCGACAAGCTTCCGGACGCGACAAGACAATGACCGCGGCAAGGCGTTTGCCGCGGCAAGTTACCACTCTGTACCCGCGCTCCAGCGCATCCACCAACGTGTCGCTCTGGGACCCTTCCAGGCGTACGTGGCGAGAGGTTGTGCAACCAGGGGTGCACTGTGGCAAGCGGCGCTGACAAGATCGCCATCGTGGCGAACGGTGGCGTCCCTGATGGTCCCTTTTTGCACTGTTTGGGCGACGCAGATGGGCATTTAATGCTCTTGTCCCCTGCCGTCAGGGTTAGGTATGCTACACTGTATAAGTAGCTATACCAACCACAACACTCTTTTCCATTTTTGCCCTTGTCTACGTTGCCACCTGTCGGTGACCCCTTGAGCATATAAAAGGAGGCCCATGCGCAACATAGAGGAAGGAGGAGAACACTCACGCTCGGTCTCGTTAGCAGCTGGTGTGTACTGTAGCACTCAGCGCTCCCGAGCTAGAACTCAATACAAACCACAAAGCAACAGTAGGGTTTTACGCATCCGTGCGGCCCGAAGCTGGGTAAACTGCTCATGTGCCTCGCCTCGATCTGCTCTTAGTGCAACCTCCGCCCCCCGCCGAACCGTAAGGGGCTCGGTCCCCATAGGTGCTCGTGGAGTCAGTTTCCCCAACAGCTCCCGACTATTATAGTTAATCCTGATGCAGTGTTGGATTTTACGTTTTACATTACAGATGGATTTTATGCTTTATGTTCCGGCTTTTATGCTTTACGTTCCATGTGGAAATAATGCAGAAGGTTTTATGTTTTACTTCCACCTGATTGTGCTTTTATGTTCCATGTAGAAATAATGCCAGAAGCACTCTGTGTTCGTGTTGCGGCCATGCACTTTTTTCCGTTAGTTAGTTTTTTTAGGGGTGTTTTCTGTTAGTTAGTTGCTGACCGCGATCAGTCCGTGGGATGGCAAATGTGTCATGGGTAGCCCAATTTGTTTTTATTACCGGTTAATAAAAGGAAGAAACGGAAAAGACACAAGTTTTACACGTCACCAAAAACCCACGGTGCTTGTGTGTGTCTCCTCCCTCATTGAGTTCTTCCGTGAGCGAGAGATTCGAGGTCCTCTTCGACGCCGTTCTGAGCCGATTCAGCAACATCGTGAACACCATTAAGCAGTGGGGGGACCTCACCACCATGGCCGTGGCGGAAGCCACCGGTACTCTGGCCGCGCTTGAGGAGAGCCAGTGCGGGCGCCTGATGTCTACTACGCAACTTTATTCTTATAGACTTGTGTTGGGCCTCCAAGCGCAGAGTTTTATAGGATAGTAGCAATTTTCCCTCAAGTGGGTGACCTAAGGTTTATCAATCCGTGGGAGGTGTAGGATGAAGATGGTCTCTCTCAACTAACCCTGCAACCAAATAACAAAAAGTCTCTTGTGCCCCAACACACCGAATACAATGGTAAATTGTATAAGTGCACTAGTTCGGCAAAGAGATGGTAAAAAAGTGTAGTCGTGATAGTAGATATTGATTTTTGTGATAGGAACAATAAAATACAACAAGATAGCAATTGATAAAACGGAGCACACACGGTATTGCAATTCTTGAAAATGAGGCCTAGGGTCTGTACTTTCGCTAGTGTAATCTCTCAACAATGCTAATATAATTTGATCATATAACCGTCCCTCAAGGTGCGATGAAGAATCACTCCAAAGTTCCTATCTAGCGGAGAACATAAGACAAAATTGTTTGGAGGGTATGAAACCACCTCAAAGCTATTCTTTTTGTTTGATCTATTCAAGAGTTCGTACTAAAATAACACAAAGCTATTCTTTCCGTTCGATCTATCCTAGAGTTCGTACTAAAATAACACCAAAGCAAATTCATATTCATAATACTCAATCCAACAAAAATAACCTCAAAGAGTGCCCCAAGATTTCTACCGGAGAAACAAAGACAAGAGCGTGCATCAACCCCTATGCATAGATTACCCCAATGTCACCTCGGGAATCCGCGAGTTGAGGGCCAAAACACATATCAAGTGAATCAATATGATACTCCATTGTCACCACGAGTACATATGCAAGACATATATCAAGTGCTCTCCAATCCATAAAAGTATTCAATCGATAAAACGAAATCTCAAAGGGAAAACTCAACTCATCACAACAATATAGAGAGGGGAAAACACCATATGATCCGACTATATTAACAAAGCCCGCGATACATCAAGATTGTGCATCTCAAAAACACGAGAGAGAGATTAAACACATAGCTACTGGTACAAACCCTCAACCTCGGGGGTGGACTACTCCCTCCTCATCGTGGTGGCCGCCGGGATGATGAAGATGGCTACTGGTGATGATCTCCCCCTCCGGCAGGGTGTCAGAACGGGGTCTAGATTGGTTTTCGGTGGCTACAGAGGCTTTCGGCGGCGGAACTTCTGATCTACGTTAACCCGTTTTTTCTGGAATATTTGGTGATTTATAGGGCAAAGAGGGCGTGCAGGAGGCCATCGAGGTGGGCACAACCCACCTGGGCACTCCTGGGCCCCCTAGCGCGCCCTCGTGGGTTGTGCCCCCCCCTTCGGGGCACCCCCCAGGTGCTTCTCTGGCCCACTAGATGTATTCTGGTCCATAAAAAATCTCCCGATGAACACGACGCATTCCGTTGCCTCCCGATGAACACAACGCATTCCGTTGCCTCCCCATGAACACGATGCATTCCGTTGCCTCCCCATGAACACGACGCATTCCGTTGCCTCCGCATGAACACGACGACGACGCTGTTTCTCCATTCCGACCCAGCCATGTACACGAGCCCTGGCCATACGTATGCGCGAGTAGGCATTCGAGACCCTGCCCGTATGTACACATACGTGGCCGTATTTTCTTTCTTGCACCCTGGCCGCTGTACGTACGTGTACATGCTACGTGCGCGCCTCTACCACGACACGTGCGTGCCTCTACCACGACACGTGCGCGCCTCTACCACGACACGTGCGCGCCTCTACATCGACCAGTATGTACATACACGTTCGCGACCAGAATGACAACGCTACGTACGCTTCAACCAGGTGGGTCTCGACTGTCAGGCACTTCCTTGCCTGCGAAGATGTAGCTGGTGTGTCCCACCAGTTAGGGGGGCGAATCGTTTTTTTGCCCGGACGCAGTTCCTTGCGTGCGAAGGTGTAGCTGCTGGGTCCCAGCAGTCAGGGGGGCTGAGGGAGTCCTGGATTAGGGGGTGTTCGGATAGCCGGACTATACCTTCAGCCGGACTCCAGGACTATGAAGATACAAGATTGAAGACTTCGTCCCGTGTCCGGAAGGTTCTTTCCTTGGCGTGGAAGGCAAGCTAGGCATGCGGATATTCAAGATCTCCTACCAATGTAACCGACTCTGTGTAACCCTAACCCTATCCGGTGTCTATATAAACCGGAGGGTTGTAGTCCGTAGGACGATCATCATAACCATCATCATACACAACCATACCATAGGCTAGCTTCTAGGGTTTAGCCTCCTTGATCTCGTGGTAGATCTACTCTTGTACTACCCATATCATCAATATTAATCTAGCAGGAGTAGGGTTTTACCTCCATCGAGAGGGCCCGAACCTGGGTAAAATAAAGTGTCCCTTGTCTCCTGTTACCATCCGACCTTAACGCACAGTTCGGGACCCCCTACCCGAGATCCGCCGGTTTTGACACCGACATTGGTGCTTTCATTGAGAGTTCCTCTGTGTCTTCGCCTTTAGGCCCGATGGCTCCTTTGATCATCAGCAACGATGAGGTCCAGGGTGAGACTTTTCTCCCCGGACAGATCTTCGTCTTCGGCGGCTTCGCTCTGGGCGCCAACTCGCTTGGCCATCTAGAGCAGATCGAAAGCTACACCCCTGGCCATCAAGTCAGGTTTGGAAGCTTAAACTACACGGAAAATATCCGCGGAGACTTGATCTTCGACGGATTCGAGCCACAGCCAAGCGCGCCGCACTATCCCGAGGGGCATGATATAGCTCTGCCTCCGAACAGTGTCCTGGAGGCCGCATACGCTCCGGCCCCGATCCTCGACTCGGAGCCCGCTGCGTCCTTTGAGGGTGAACGGTTGGACGTCACCTCGGAGGCTGCGATCTTAAAAGCCATTGAGCCGAAGGCAAGCCCCGCACTCCGCATGGCCCATGACTCCGAGGAGCCTGATTCTTCTCCGAACTCCGAGGCTCCCGCGCCCCTGCCAATCGAATCAGATTGGGCGCCTGTAATGGAGTTCACCGCCGCAGACATCTTTCAGTGCTCACCTTTCGGTGATATCCTGAATTCTCTCAAGTCTCTCTCTTTGTCAGGAGAGCCCAGGCCGAACTATGGCCTGCGAGGTTGGGATTCGGACAACGAAGAAATTCAAAGCCCACCCACCACCCACTTAATAGCCACTGTCGACGATATACCCGACATGCTCGACTTCGGCTCCGAAGACTTCGACGGTATGGACGACGAAGGAGGAGACGAACAAGAACCAGCACCTGTAGGGCGCTGGATGGGCACCTCATCATATGACATATACATGGTGGATGCTCCAAAAGATGGAGACGGCGATGGAACAACGGAGGATGGCACCTCAAAAAAGCCTCCAAAACACCGGCGTCAGCGGCGCCGCTCTAAATCCCGCCACAGCAGAAATGGTGATTCCGGCACGGGAGACAATACTACACCGAACAGTGCCGAAGAACACCAAAACCAGCAAGATTCGGCGCAGGGAGATGGAGAAGACCGCCCTCACGAGGGAACGGCAGAGCGAGAGGTCGAGGATGATAACTACATGCCTCCCTCCGAAGACGAGGCAAGCCTCGGCGACGATGAATTCGTCGTACCATCAGACCCCGCCGAACAAGAGCGCTTTCAACGCAGGCTTTTAGCCACGGCAAACAGCCTAAAGAAAAAGCAACAACAGCTTATAGCTGATCAAGACCTGCTAGCTGACAGATGGACTGAAGTCCTTGCGGCCGAAGAGTACGAACTCGGACGCCCCTCCAAGAATTATCCCAAGCGCAGGCCATTACCCTAATCAGAGGAGGAAGCACAAGACATGGAAGATCGGCCACCTCGCGGCCGCGACAGAGAAGCCTGTGGAACATTCAAACAAACCATGCCCCGCAGCCGCTTCACCAAGGCACGGGAAAACGAGTCAGACCTGCGAGACATCCTGGAGGACAAAGCAAGGCAAACAAGATCGATCTATGGATCGCGCGGACGCCCGATGACACGTGAGAATTTTCACCCCGGACATAATAAATCCGGCCGGGCCGAACACAACAGGCACAGCTCCTCTGAACTGCGTCGTGACATAGCCTAGTACAGGGGCGCCGCACACCCACTATGCTTCACAGACGAAGTAATGGATCATAGAATCCCAGAGGGTTTCAAACCCATCAATATCGAGTCATACGATGGTACGACAGATCCGACAGTATGGATTGAGGACTATCTCCTCCACATCCACATGGCACGTGGCGATGATTTGCACGCCATCAAATATTTACCCCTTAAGCTTAAGGGACCAGCCCGGCACTGGCTTAACAGCCTCCCAGCGGACTCAATCGGCTCTTGGGAGGACCTGGAGGCCGCATTCCTCGATAAGTTTCAAGGGACCTATGTGCGGCCACCAGACGCCGACGACCTAAGTCATATAATTCAGCAGCGAGAAGAATTGGCCAGACAATTCTAGACACGGTTCCTAACAAAGAAAAATCAGATAGTCGATTGTCCGGATGCAGAGGCCCTAGCGGCCTTCAAACACAACATCCGCGACGAATGGTTGGCCCGGCACCTGGGACAGGAGAAGCCGAAATCAATGGCAGCCCTCACGACACTCATGACCCGCTTTTGCGCGGGCGAAGATAGCTGGCTAGCTCGCAACAACAACTTATCGAAGAAGCAAGGTAATTCGGATACCAAGGACAAAGGTGGCAGGTCACGACGGAACAAACAAAAACGCCGCGTTAGCAGCGACAGTAATGAAGATACGGCAGTAAATGCCGGATTCAGAGGCCATAAATCCGGTCAGCGGAAAAAGCCATTTAAAAAGAATACCCAGGGCCCGTCCAGTTTGGACCGGATACTCGACCGCTCGTGCCAGATTCATGGCACCCCCGAAAGGCCAGCCAATCACACCAACAGGGATTGTTGGGTGTTTAAGCAGGCAGGCAAGTTAAGAGCCGAACACAAAGACAAGGGGCTGGACAGCGACAACGAGGAGGAGCCCAGGCCGCCGAACAACAACGGACAGAAGGGGTTTCCCCCGCAAGTGCGGATGGTGAACATGATATACGCGACTCACAGTCCCAAGCGGGAGAGGAAGCGTGCGCTACGGGACGTATACGCGATGGAGCCAGTCGCCCCAAAGTTCAACCCATGGTCCTCTTGCCCGATCACCTTCGATCGAAGGGACCACCCCACTAGCATCCGTCATGGCGGTTTTGCCGCATTGGTTCTTGACCCAATCGTTGACGGATTTCACCTTACAAGAGTCCTCATGGACGGCGGCAGTAGCCTGAACCTGCTTACCAGGATACAGTGCGGAAAATGGGCATAGATCCATCAAGGATCAAGCCCACAAGGACGACCTTTAAAGGCGTCATCCCAGGTGTAGAGGCCAATTGCATAGGCTCCATAACACTTGATGTGGTCTTCGGATCTCCGGACAACTTCCGAAGCGAAGAGTTAATCTTCGACATAGTTCCGTTCCGCAGTGGCTATCATGCTCTGCTTGGATGAACCGCATTCGCTAAATTCAATGCGGTGCTGCACTACGCATATCTCAAGCTCAAGATGCCAGGCCCTCGAGGTGTAATCACGGTCAGCGGAAACACCGAACGCTCCATCCGTACGGAGGAGCACACGGCGGCCCTCGCAGCGGAAGTGCAAAGCAGCCTCTTAAGGCAACTCATGAGTCCGGCCGCTACAAAGCCGGACAAAGCAAAACGCGCCCGGAGTAACCCGCAACAAGACCGACTGGCGCGTTCGGAGCAAGCGTAGCAATACGGCCCCAACCCCAGCCATCGCTACATAGCGGAGCTAGTACCTCGAGTACACAATTACGCCCTTAAAATTCCATGGGCATAGGGGAAGGGCACATCAAACGGCATGCCAACAATACGGCGTCAAACGTACTAGGGGCTGCCGGATTCTTCTTTTCTTTCAGGACTCCATACTCTGGATAAAGTGTTCGGCCTTGCTGCCGTACAGACGATACAAGACCCAGGAAAGCAGACAAAACAACGCTGCATCATGGAACTCTCAGGTGGTCTCTATTTCGAGCGATATATCTGTTTCTAAATTCCGCGGCCTGCGCCTGGTCATGACATGTTAAATAGTCTAATTTTTTTTATCGCACTACTTGTATCGTTCGGCTTGAATAAACAACCTCCTTATAAAAAATGCATAGCTTTTTGTCTATTTTTTGCATTATCTTCTTTTAATATACATATGTTTATTCAATAACATGATTGCACCCGTACACCATGGTACGGCAAACCACCCCAGGGGCTTTATTACCCTTCTATCTGGTGTGAGAAGTCCGTTCACTTTCACAAGTGCGGCACCCCGAACTTATAGCATTATATGCATCGGCTCCGAGTCATGATTTTGGTTATATGCTGGGTTTGCCCGGCTCCTATGTTTTGGTGCCTTACGTTCCGCTATATCGGCTAAGGTAGCACTAGGAGAACCACTGCGATTGTGCCCCAGATCAGGTGGGCGAGCACCTCAGTGGAGAAAGCTAAAACAGACTGTCATGATAAGGCGTGAGACCGGTCGCAGTTCGAGAGGTTTTTCGAGTCCTTAAAGGCTTATGCCGCTTCGAGCGAGGAGCTGGTTAAGTCCGGCCAAAGGCGTGGATAGCGCCCCGAATTCGGCCTTCCGAACTAGGGCCTTCGCCGAAATTTAAAATTATAACGTTCTATGGCTAAGTGAGAGTGTTCAAGCATTATAGTCCGATTGCCTGGTTCGTTGTGCTGAGGGCCTCCCTCGAAGGACCCAACTATGGGAACAAGAGCCCTCAGGTTTATCCCGAACACCCCAGCACTAGTGGCATGAGGGCAGAAGCCGACGACTGGCCATCTCTCAATTTTTCATAAACAGCCGCACAGAAAATAATATTTTAAATTCAACAAGCATTGCTTAGCACATATGAACAAGTTTTCAGCGCACAGGATACAAACGAGCGAGTTTATTCAAAAATTACATCTTTAGTACATTCATCCGCGACAAGGCGGGCTCCGGCAAGAACTTCCTTGTAGTAGTTCTCGGGCTTGCGATGCTCCTTCCCCTATGGCGGCCCGTCCTTCACCAGCTTCTCTCCGTCCAGCTTACCCCAGTGTACCCTTACACGGGCAAGGGCCCTCCGGGCACCTTCAATGCAGACAGAGCGCTTGATGAGTTCAAGCTGTGGACAGGCCTCCACCAGCCACCGTACAAGCCCGAAATAGCTCCCAGGCAGGGCCTCTCCAGGCCATAGCCGAACTAATAAGCCCTTCATGTCCTGTTCAGCCGCCTTGTGGAGCTCGGCCAGCTGTTTCAGCTGATCGCTCAAGGGCATAGGGTGTCCGACCTCAGAATACTGAGACCAGAACACACTCTCCGTCGAGCTGCCTTCTTCAGCTCGGTAGAACGCAACGGCGTCGGATGCGTTGCGGGGAAGATCGAAGAACGCCCTGGATAACTCCGGATTCGGGTAAGTAATAGGTAATTTACTTTTATATTCCTACTTTGCATTGAGAATGCCTTACCCGCTGCTATCTTTTTTACATCCTCCAACTCTTGGAGGGCCTTTTGGGCTTCGGCCTTGGCACTCTTGGTGGTCTCAATAGCCGACGCGAGCTCGGATGCTTGCGTTTTTGCCTCAAGCTCCAAACCCTCATGTTTCTTCATGAGAGCTTGCAGCTCTTGCTGCACCTCGCCGACTTGGACCCCAAGCCTTTCTCGCTCAGCGCGCTCCTCGGCCGCTTTCTTCTCGGCCTCAGCCAACGCCTGCTTCAGGGTTGCTACCTCGGTTGTGGCCCCTACAATAAGCAGTAAATCCTGTTATTTCTTTTTGCAATCAAGCCTCTCTATAGGCACCTTTTTTTTAAAGGGTATTTCTTACCTTCCTTTTCCTCGAGCTGCCTTTTGGCAAGGCCGAGCTCTTGCTCGGACCGCTCGAGGTCCTTTTTCAGGACTTCCACCTGCGCAGTCAGTGCGGCGGTGGACAGCAGGGAAGCCTGCATACGCATATTTGACCTTTTATTGTTAGACTCCTGCGAAATTTACTAGATCCTCTATTCGGCTTTTCTTTTCCGAACACCGAACAGAGCATCAGGGGCTACTGTCTATGCGGTAAATAATTTAACACATTTTCTGTTTACCTCGAAGCCTGTTAGAAGGCTAGTGCAAGCTTTAGTCCGTCCGCTCTTGGCGGACTGAACCCTTTGGATTACCGTACTCATAACAGTACGGTGCTCCTCTTCGATGGTAGCGCCCTCAAGCGCCGCCAGCAGATTGTCCGGTGCCTCTAGTTGGACAGAGGTCGCCGGCTCAGACGGCTTACTCCTCTTGGGAGGAGTTCGCCTACTGCGTACCGGGACTGTTGAGTCCGGCGCAGTGTCCGGCACAAAGCCGGACTTGGAGCCCTGGGGGGTTTCATCCCCTTTACTCCTAGGGTCCGGAGGATTGCCTTGCGGCTCCTCCAGGACCACCTCCTCCTGCCCTGTTTGGCGGGTCGCCACTTCGGCGTCGTCCGCCCCGCTGGGGGAGACTGCGGGCGGAACAGAGTTTATGTCCGACGAATCCAGGGAGCCGCTCGACGAATCGTCGAGTCCAGCCTGGGGCGGGCTGCACAAATAACATTCGACACTAGGGTAAGCTGCGCACTTGAAGATACTATGAGTCATTCTGGTATGTAAATACTTACGATATCGCCGAACGCTTGGTTCTGTCCGGCCACTCCTCTCCGCCCTCTTCGGCGTCGAGGGGGTAGTCCGGCGGAGGGGTCTTCCTTTTCCTCGACCCCTCGGCCTCCCCCGTTGGGGCGGCCTTCTTCTTCTTCGCTTCCCTCGCTAGAGGGGGAGAGCTTCCTTCTTCCTCCTCCTCGTTTTCACGAGAGGAGGGCATCGCAGACTCGCCAGATGATGAGCTCGACACCACCATATTGCGGGCACTCTTTCGAGTCCCGGTGGTCTTCTTCTTCTTGACCTTCTTCTCCGGCACCACATAAGGCGCCGGAGCCAGCAGCTTCTCTAGGAGAGCTGGGGCTTGGTCTTCGGGCAGAGGAGCCGGACAGTTGATTGGTCCGGCTATCTTCAGCCACACCTGTCAAAGGCAAAGGGAGTTTTTAGATCCCACATGGAGTTAATCTATGAAGAAGAGCTTAAACGAACCTATAAAAGGTATAGATGGCTTACCTCGCGAGCGTCGCGCTGCGAGCTGTATCCGCGATCCTCGGAAGCGGATGTGGGGCACTCGGAGCCTTTGGTTAGCACCTTCTAGACGTCTTCATACATCGTGTCGAAGAGCCTATTGAGGGTTTGGTGCTGCGCCGGGTCAAATTCCCACAAAGTGAAATCCCGTTCTTGGCACGGGAGGATCCGGCGGACGAGCATGACCTGGATGATATTAACATGCCGGATTGGCTTGTTCATCAGGGACTGGATGCAAGTTTGCAATCCGGTCACTTCTTCTTTGTTGCCCCACGATAGGCCCGTCTCTTTCCAGGACATGATCCGCGTGGGGGGTCCGGATCGGAACTCAGGGGCCGCGACCCATTTCGAGTCGCGTGGCTCGGTGATGTAAAACCAACCTGCCTGCCACCCCTTTAAGGACTCCACAAAGGAGCCATCGAACCAGAGGGCGTTGGCCATCTTGCCGGCCATAGCACCTCCGCACTCCGCCTGGGTGCCGGACACCACCTTGGGCTTGACGTTAAAGGTCTTGAGCCAGAGGACGAAGTGGGGGCGGATGCGGAGAAAGGCCTCACACACGACGATGAACGCCGAGATGTTGAGGACAAAGTTCGGGGCCAGATCGTGGAAGTCCAGGCCGTAGTAGAACATGAGCCCCCGGACAAAAGGGTGGAGTGGAAAACCCAGTCCACGGAGGAAGTGGGGAAGAAAAAGTACCCTCTCATTGGGCCTTGGGGGTGGGAAGAAGCTGCCCCGCCTCGGGAAGCCGATGCGGGATGTCCTTGGACAGATATCTGGCCTTCCTAAGCTTTTTGATTTGACCCTCCGTAACGGAGGAAGCCATCCACTTGCCACCCGCTCCGGACATCGCTGGGGCAGGTTGAGGAAGAAAGAGCGGACTTGGGCGTTGGAGCTTGAGTGCCCCAACCCGAGATCCGCCGGTTTTGACACCGACAGGGGCGAATCATTTTTTTGCATGGAGGCACTTCCTTGCGTGCGAAGGTGTAGCTGGTGGGTCCCAGCAGTCGGGGGGCGAATCATTTTTTTCGGACGCACTTCCTTGTGTGCGAAGATGTAGCTGGTGGGTCCCCGCAGTCAGGGGGGTGAATCGTTTTTTTCCCGGACGCACTTCCTTGCGTGCGAAGATGTAGCTGGTGGGTCCCAGCAGTCAGGGGGCGAATCATTTTTTTCGCGAAATACGGTGGCCCGTCCGGTGGGTCCCCGCTATCAGGTGGAGGAATAATTATTTTGCGTGTAATAAGGAGGCACTTTGTTGCGGCTGCCGTGGACCCATCTGTCAGCCTCTCCACGTATAGTCCACGTCCGATGGAAGTCGTTCCTTGACCACGTTGACCACGCCGCGCCGAGAGCACCAGGGCGATGGACGACGGCGAGGCCTAGGAAGGGGACGACGCGGAGCTGGGGAAGACGCGACAGTGGATGCACACGCGGAGAGGAGTACGAGGGTTCACTGGTTCGGCTGTGCTGCCGTCGCCGCAGAATAACATGGGGTGTGGGTGCGTGGAGGGATGGCCTGGCCAGCGGTGGGAGTAGTAGGGGGCGGTGAGGCCTCCGCGGCAGCACAACCAACCATGGGAGGCAGGAGCAGGCGGCACGACCGGCACTGCTTTGGGTGGCTGGAGCAAGAAGACCAGAGGTTGAAGAAGCACGACCGCCGTTGGATGGACATCGTACGGTCACTGTAGCTAGAATCGTTTATATTGACTAAGTTGACAAAGCCCTTGGCACGTCAACTTAGTAGGCCCACAAGTCAGCTTCCGAAACGGTGCGCCCCAGATGTCAGGGGGAGGAATCATTTTTTGAGCGGGTGAGGGAGTCCTAGATTAGGGGGTGTCCGGGTAGCCGGACTATACCTTCAGTCGGACTCCTGGACTATGAAGATACAAGATTGAAGACTTCGTCCTGTGTCCGGATGGGACTTTCCTTGGCGTGGAAGGCAAGCTTGGCGATGCGGATATTCAGATCTCCTACCATTGTAACCGACTTTGTGTAAGCCTAACCCTCTCCGGTGCCTATATAAATCGGAGGGTTTTAGTCCGTAGGACAACTCCAACATACAACAATCATACCATAGGCTAGCTTCTAGGGTTTAGCCTCCTTGATCTCGTGGTAGATCTACTCTTGTACTACCCATATCATCAATATTAATCAAGCAGGACGTAGGGTTTTACCTCCATCAAGAGGGCTCGAACCTGGGTAAAACATTGTGTCCCTTGTCTCCTGTTACCATCCGCCTAGACGCACAGTTCGGGACCCCCTACCCGAGATCCACCGGTTTTGACACCGACATTGGTGCTTTCATTGAGAGTTCCTCTGTGTCGTCGCTTTTAGGCCCGATGGCTCCTTTGATCATCAACAATGATGCGGTCCAGGGTGAGTCTTTTCTCCACGGACAGATCTTCGTCTTCGGCGACTTCGCACTGCGGGCCAATTCGCTTGGCCACCTGGAGCAGATCGAAAGCTACCCCGCTGGCCATCAGGTCAGATTTGGAAGTTTAAACTACACGGCGAACATCCGCGGGGACTTGATCTTCGACGGATTCGAGCCACAGCCAAGCGCGCCACACTGTCTCGATGGGCATGATCTAGCTCTGCCGCCGAACAGTGTCCTGGAGGCCGCACACGCATTGGTTCTGACCCTTAATTCGGAGCCTACTGCGCCGATCGAGGATGAGTGGTTGGACGTCGCCTCGGGGGCTGCGACCTCAAAGGCGATCTAGCCGAACGCCAGCCCCGCACCCTGCAAGGCCCGTGACTCCGATGGGCCGGATTCCTCTTCAGACTCCGGGCCCTCCGCGCGCCCGCCGATCGAATCTGATTGGGCGCCGATCATGGAGTTCACCGCCGCGGACATCTTTCAGCACTCGCCCTTGGGCGACATCCTGAAGTCGCTAAAGTCTCTCTCTTTATTAGGAGAGCCCTTGCCGGACTACGGTCAGCAAGGTTGGGATATAGACGATGAATAAATTCAAAGCCCACCCACCACCCACTTCGTAGCCACTGTCGACGACTTAACCGACATGCTCGACTTCGACTCCGAAGACATCGACGGTATGGATGACGATGCAGGAGACGATCAAGAACCAGCACCTGTAGGGCACTGGAAGGCCACCTTGTCATACGGCATATATATGGTGGACACTCCAAAAGATGGAGATGGCGACGGAACTACGGAGGATGATGCATCTAAGAAACAGACCAAGCGCCGGCGTCAGCGGCGCCACTCTAAATCCCGCCAAAGCAAAAACGGTGATTCCGGCACGGGAGATCATACTACTCCGGATAGCGCCGAAGAACACCCCCTCCAGCAAGATTCGGCACAGGAGGATGGAGAAGCCAACCCTCATGAGAGAGCGACAGACAGAGAGGTTGAGGATGATAATTATATGTCTCCCTCCGAAGACGAGGCAAGCCTTGACGACGACGAATTCGTCGTGCCAGCGGATCCCGCCGAACAAGAGCGTTTTAAACGCAGGCTTATAGCCACGACAAGCAGCCTCAAGAAAAAGCAGCAACAGCTTGGAGCTGATCAAGATTTGCTAGCTGACAGATGGACTGAAGTCCTTGCGGCCGAAGAGTATGAACTCGAACGCCCCTCCAAGAGTTACCCAAAGTGCAGGCTGCTACCCCGATTAAAGGAGGAAGCACCCACATCACCAGCGCATGACATGGCCGACCGGCCACCTCGTGGCCGTGACAGAGAGGCCTCTCGGCCCTCCACTCAAGCCGTGCCCCGGCGCTGCTCAAAACATACTAAGGCACGGGAAAACGCGCCATACCTGCGAGAGATACTGGAGGACAAGGCAAGACAAACAAGATCGATCTACGGATCGCGTGGGCGCCCTACGACACGTGACGGGGATCGTTACTCCGGACATAATAAATCCGGCCGGGCCGAATATAGTAGACAACACTCATTGGAGCTGCGTCATGATATAGCCCAATATAGAGGCGCCGCACACCCACTATGCTTCACAGATGAAGTAATGGATCATAAAATCCCTGAGGGTTTCAAACCGTGAACATCGAATCATACGATGGCACAACAGATCCTGCGGTATGGATCGAGGATTATCTCCTTCATATCCACATGGCCCGCGGCGATGATCTACACGCCATCAAATACGTCCCACTCAAACTTAAGGGACCAGCTCGGCATTAGCTTAACAGCTTGCCGGCAGATTCAATCGGTTCTTGGGAAGACCTGAAAGCCGCATTCCTCGACAATTTTCAGGGCACCTATGTGCGACCACCGGACGCTGATGACCTAAGCCACATAATTCAGCAGCCAGAGGAATCGGCCAGGCAATTCTGGACACGGTTCCTAACAAAGGAAAACCAAATAGTCGATTGTCCGGACGCAGAGGCCCTAGCAGCCTTCAAGCATAATATCCGCGACGAGTGGCTTGCCGGCACCTTGGACAGGAAAAGCCGAAATCTATGGCAGCCCTCACAACACTCATGACCTGCTTTTGCGCGGGAGAAGACAACTGGCTAGCTCGCAGCAACAACTTAACCAAGAACCTTGGTAATTCGGATACCAAGGACAAAAGTGGCAGGTCGCGCCGGAACAAGCAAAAACGCCGCGCTAACAGCGACAACAACGAGGATACGGCAGTCAATGCCGGATTCTAAAGCTACAAATCCGGTCAGCGGAAAAAGCCATTCAAAAGAAATACTCAGGGCCCGTCCAGTTTGGACCGAATACTCGACCGCTTGTGCCAGATACATGGCACCCCCGAAAAGCCAGCCAATCACACCAACAGGGATTGTTGGGTGTTCAAGCAGGCAGGCAAGTTAAATGCCGAAAATAGAGACAAGGGGATGCGTAGCGACGACGAGGAGGAGCCCAGGCCGCCGAACAACAGTGGACAGAAGGGTTTTCCCCCACAAATGCGGACGGTGAACATGATATACACAACCCACATCCCCAAAAGGGAGCGGAAGCGTGCATTACGGGACGTATACGCGCTAGAGCCAGTCGCCCCAAAGTTCAACCCATGGTCCTCCTGCCCGATCACTTTTGATCGAAGGGACCACCCCACTAGCATCCATCATGGCGGGTTCGCCGCATTGGTTCTATACCCAATTATTAACGGATTTCATCTCACAAGAGTCCTTATGGACGGCGGCAGCAGCCTGAACCTGCTTTACCAGGATACAGTGCGGAAAATGGGCATAGATCCCTCAAGGATTAAGCCCACCAAAACGACCTTTAAAGGCGTCATACCAGGTGTAGAGGCCAACTGTACAGGTTCAGTCACACTTGAAGTGGTCTTTGGATCTCCGGATAACTTCCGAAGCGAGGAGTTAATCTTCGATATAGTCCCGTTCCGCAGTGGCTATCACGCACTGCTCGGGCAAACCGCATTCGCAAAGTTCAATGCGGTACCGCACTATGCATACCTTAAGCTCAAGATGCCAGGCTCTCGAGGAGTAATAACGGTCAATGGGAACACCGAACGCTCCCTCCGAACGGAGGAGCACACGGCAACGCTCGCAGCAGAAGTACAAAGCAGCCTCTCTAGGCAATTCTCCAGTCCGGACGTCAAAAGGCTGTACACTGTCAAGCGCGCCCGGAGTAACCTACAACAAGACCGCCTGGCATGTTCCGAGCTGGCATAGCAATGCGGCCCCAACCCCAGCCCTCGCGAAATATGAAAACTAGCGCTTCGCGTACATAACAACGCTCTCGAAATACCATGGGCGCAGGGGAAGGGGCACCATCACAGCACCCCCAAAACACGGTCTAAACCGTACTAGGGGCTGCCGAATTCTTTTTTTAATTTTCTCTTACTTTCAGGACTCCATACTTCGGACGACCTGTTCGGCAATTCAACTGCCGCAGAAACGATGCAAGAACTAGGGAAGCAGACAAGCCATGCCGCATTATGGAACTCCCAGGTGGTCTCTATCACGAGCAGTATACCTATTTTGCATACAGTTCTGCGGCCTGCCCCTGAACCGGACATGTTAAATAATCCACGTTTGCTTATCATGCTATCTGTATCGTTCTGCTTTGATCGCAGCCCTTTTAAACAATGCATAGTATTTATCTATTTTTGCATTACCTTTGTTACAAATATATGTTCATTCATGACATGTTGCACCCATACACTGTGGTACGACAAATACGCCAGGGGCTTCAGTACCCCCCAATATGGTGTAAGAAGTCCGAACACTTTCACAAGTGCGGCACCCCGAACTTATAGCATTATATGCATCGGCTCCGAATCATGTCTTGGGTCAATAGTTGGGTTTGCCTGGCTCCTATGTTTTGGTACCTTACGTTCCGCTATATCGGCTAAGGTAGCACTAGGAGAACTACTGCGATTGTGCCCCAGTTGAGCTGGGCTGAGCACCTCAGTAGAGAAAGCTAAAACTGACTGTCATGATGAAGCGAGAGACCGGTCGCTGTTCGAGAGGTTTTTAGAGTCCTTAAAGACTTATGCCGCTTAGAGCAAGGAACCGGCTTTGTCCGGCCAAGGCATGGATAGCGTCCCGAACTCGGTCTTCCGAATACTAGGGGCTTCGCCGAAATTTAAAATTATAGAGTTCTATGGCTAAGTGAGAGTGTTCAAGCATTATAGTCCGATTGCCTTGTTCGTTGTGCTGAGCGCCTCCCTCGAAGGACCCAAACATGGGAAAAAGAGCGCTCAGGTTTATCCCGAACACCCCAGCACTAGTGGCATGGGGGCAGAAGCCGACGACTGGCCATCTCTCAATTTTTGATAAACGGACGCACAGAAAGTAATATTTTAAATTCAACAAGCATTTCTTAGCGCACATGAACAAGTTTTCAGCGCACAGGACAATACGAGCGAATTCACTCAAAAATTACATCCTTGGTACATTCATCTGCCATAAGGCGGGCACCCTTCAGAACGTCCTTATAATAATTCTCGGGCTTGCGATGCTCTTTCCCCGGCGGTGGCCCGTCCTTCACAAGCTTCTCACCATCCAGCTTGCCCCAGTGCACCTTAGCACGGGCAAGGGCCCTCCGGGCACCTTCGATGCAGACGGAATGCTTGATGACCTCGAGCCTTGGACAGGATCCCACCAGCCGCCGCACCAATCCGAAGTAGCTCCCAGGCAGGGCCTCTCCAGGCCACAGCCGAACTATGAGGCCCTTCATGGCCTGTTTGGCCGCCTTGTGGTGCTCGACCAGCTGCTTCAGCTGGTCGCTCAAGGGCACAGGGTGTCCGGCCTCAACATACCGAGACCAGAACACCTTCTCCGTCGAACTGCCCTCCTTAGCTCGGTAGAATGCGGCGGCATCAGATACGCTACGGGGAAGATCTGCGAACTCTCCTAGAGAGCTCCGGATTCGGGTAAGTAACAAGTAGCTTACTTTTGTGTGTTTGCTTTGCATAAAAAATGCCTTACCCGCCACTATCTTTTTCACCGCATCCAATTCCTGGAGGGCCTTTTGGGATTCGGCCTTGGCAGACTTGGCAGTCTCGATGGCCCCCGTGAGCTCGGACGCTCGCGTCTTCGAGTCAAGCTCCAAACTCTCATGTTTTTTCATGAGAGCCTGAAGCTCTTGCTGCGCCCCGCCGACCTGCGCCTCAAATTTCTCCCGCTCGGTGCGCTCTGAGGCCGCTCTCTTCTCGGCCTCGGACAGCGCCTGCTTGAGGGTCACCACCTCAGTTGTGGCCCCTGCAATAAGCAGCATAATCCTGTCATTTTTTGCAATTGCATCTTTTTATATATTTCTATAAGGTACCTCTTACCTTCTTTCTCCTCGAGCTGCCGCTTGGCCAGGCCGAGCTCTCGCTCGGACCGCTTGAGACCCTGCTTCAGGGTGCCTACCTCCGCATTCAGTGCGGCGGTCGCAATCAGCGAAGCCTGCATACGCATATTGACTTTTTTTGTTAGACTCCTGCGAAGTTTATTAGATCCTCTATTCGGCTTTTCTTTCCAAACGCCAAACAGAGCATCAGGGGCTACTATCTATGTGGTAATATTTTTTACATATTTTTACTTACCTCGAAGCCTGTTAGAAGGCTAGCACAAGCTTCAGTCAGTCCGCTCTTGGCGGACTGAACCTTCTGCAGCACCGTACTCATGATAGTACAGTGATCCTCATCGATGGAGGCGCCGTTAAGCACCTCCAGCAAATTGTCCGGCGCCTCCGGTTGGACGGGGGACGCCGGCTTAGTAGGCTTGCTCCTCTTAGAAGGAGGTCGCCTGCCGCAGTCCAGAGCCGTTGATGATTCCGGCACGGTGTCCGGCGCAAAGCCAGACTTGGAGCCCTAGGGGGTCTTATCCCCTTTACTCCCGGAGTCCGGGAGGTCGCCTCGCGGCTCCTCCAAGACCACCTCCTCTTGGCCCGGAGCTTGTCGCGACGCCACTTCGGCGTCGTCCGCAGTGCGGGGTGAGGCAGCAGGCGGAACTGAATTCACGTCCGATGAATCCAGGGAGCCGCTCGACGACTCGTCGAGCCCGGCCTTGGGCGGGCTGCATAATTACATTCGGCATAAGGAAAAGCTGTGCAACAAGGGAATGCTATGAGTTACTCTGGTATCCGAATACTTACGATTCCGCCGGGCGCCTGGCCCTTTGCGGCCACTCCTCTTCACCCTCGTCGGCATCGGTGGAGTAGTCCGGAGGAAGGGTCTTCCCCTTCTTGGACCCTTCGGCCTCCCCTGTTGGGGCGGCCTTCCTCTTCTTTCCTCCTCCCGCTGGAGGGGGAGAGGTTTATTATTCCTCCTCCTCGTCTTCACGGGAGGAGGGTGTCTCGGAGTCGTCGGACGATGAGTCTGACACCACCGTACGCCGGGAACTCTTGCGAGTCCCCGTGGCCCTCTTCTTGGCCTTCTTCTCCGGCACCACATAAGGTGCCGGAGCCAGCAGCTTCGATAAACGAGCGTCTGCTGGGTCTTCGGGCAAAGGAGCCGGATAGTTGACCTGTACGGACTTCGCTTGCCACTCCTTTCAAAGGTAAGGGAGTTTAGATCCCGCATAGAGTCAAACTATGAGAAACAAATGTCCTGTAAAAAGGTAAAGATAACTCACCGCACTAGCTGGACGCTGCATGCTGAATCCGCGATCCTCGGATGCGGATGCGGGATCCTCAGCGCCCGTGAATAGCACCTTCCAGGCATCTTCGTACGTCGTGTCGAAGAGCTTATTCAAGGTTTGGTTCTGCGTCGGATCGAACTCCCACAGATTGAAGGCCCGTTGTTGACACGGGAGGATCCGGCGGACGAGCATAACCTGGACTATATCGACAAGCTTGAGCTGCTTGTTCACCAAGGACTGGATGCATGTTTGCAGTCCGGTCACCTCTCCCTAGTTGCCCCATGACAGGCCCGTCTCATTCCAGGACGTGAGCCGCATAGGGGGTCCGGACCGGAACTCGGGGGCTGCGACTCAATCAAGGTCGCGCGGCTCGGTGATGTAAAACTACCTCGATTGCCACCCCTTCAGGGTCTACACAAAGGAGCCCTCGAGCCAAAGGACGTTGGCCATCTTGCCCGCCATGGCGCCTCCGCACTCCGCCTGGCTGCCGCGCACCACCTTTGGCTTAACGTTGAAAGTCTTGAGCCAAAGGCCGAAATGGGGGCGGATGCGGAGGAAGGCCTCGCACACGACGATAAATGCCGATATGTTGAGGACGAAGTTCGGGGCCAGATCGTGGAAATCTAGGCCGTAGTAGAACATGAGCCCCCGGACGAACGGGTGAAGAGTGAAACCCAGTCCGCGGAGGAAGTGGGGAAGGAATACGTGTTGGAAATATGCCCTAGAGGCAATAATAAATAGGTTATTATTATATTTCCTTGTTCATGATAATCGTTTATTATCCATGCTAGAATTGTATTGATAGGAAACTCAGATACATGTGTGGATACATAGACAACACCATGTCCCTAGTAAGCCTCTAGTTGACTAGCTCGTTGATCAATAGATGGTTACGGTTTCCTGACCATGGACATTGGATGTCATTGATAACGGGATCACATCATTAGGAGAATGATGTGATGGACAAGACCCAATCCTAAGCCTAGCACAAGATCATGTAGTTCGTATGCTAAAGCTTTTATAATGTCAAGTATCATTTCCTTAGACCATGAGATTGTGCAACTCCCGGATACCGTAGGAATGCTTTGGGTGTGCCAAACGTCACAACGTAACTGGGTGGCTATAAAGGTGCACTACGGGTATCTCCTAAAGTGTCTGTTGGGTTGGCACGAATCGAGACTGGGATTTGTCACTCCGTGAAAACGGAGAGGTATCTCTGGGCCCACTCGGTAGGACATCATCATAATGTGCACAATGTGATCAAGGTGTTGATCACGGGATGATGTGCTGCAGAACGAGTAAAAGAGACTTGCCAGTAACGAGATTGAAAAAGGTATCGGGATACCGACGATCGAATCTCGGGCAAGTATCGTACCGATAGACAAAGGGAATTGTATACAGGATTGATTAAGTCCTTGACATCGTGGTTCATCCGATGAGATCATCGTGGAACATGTGGGAACCAACATGGGTATCCAGATCCCGCTGTTGGTTATTGACCGGAGAACATCTCGGTCATGTCTGCATGTCTCCCGAACCCGTAGGGTCTACACACTTAAGGTTCGATGACGCTAGGGTTATAAAGGAAGCTTGTATGTGGTTACCGAATGTTGTTCGGAGTCCCGGATGAGATCCCGGACGTCACGAGGAGTTCCGGAATGGTCCGGAGGTAAAGATTTATATATGGGAAGTCCTGTTTTGGTCACCGAAAGAGTTCCGGGTTTTATCGGTAACGTACCGGGACCACCGGAGGGGTCCGGGGGTCCACCAAGTGGGGCCACAAGCCCCGGAGGCTTGCATGGGCTAAGTGAGGGAGGGGACCAGCCCCAGGTGGGCTGGTGCGCCCCCCCACAGGGGCCCAAGGCGCAGGGGAAGTGGGAGGAGGCAAACCCTAGGTCCAGATGGGCCTTAAGGCCCACCCTAGGGGCGCCTCCCCCTTCTCCCCTCCCTTGGCCGCCACCCCTTGGCCATCTAGGGCTGCCGCCCCCCCTAGGGGTGGGAAACCCTAGAGGGGGCGCAGCCCTCCCCTTCCCCTATATATATGAGGCCTTGGGGGCTGCCCCCAACACGCGATTCTATCTCTCGTTGGTGCAGCCCTGCGTCTCTTCTTCCTCCTCTTCTGTGGTGCTTGGCGAAGCCCTGCAGGATTGCCACGCTCCTCCATCATCACCACGCCGTTGTGCTGCTGCTGGATGGAGTCTTCCTCAACCTCTCCCTCTCTCCTTGCTGGATCAAGGCTTGGGAGACGTCGCCGGGCTGTACGTGTGTTGAACACGGAGGTGCCGTCCGTTCGGCACTTGGTCATCGGTGATTTGAATCACGACGAGTACGACTCCATCAACCCCGTTCACTTGAACGCTTCCGCTTAGCGATCTACAAGGGTATGTAGATGCACTCTCCTTCCCCTCGTTGCTGGTCTCTCCATAGATAGATCTTGGTGACACGTAGGAAAATTTTTGAATTTCTGCTACGTCCCCCAACAATACGACCCTCTCATGGGGCCTTGGGGTGGGGAGGAGCTGCCCCTTTTCAGGAAGCCGGTGCGCGATGTTGTTGGACATGTATCCGGCCTTCCTTAGCTTTTTGATATGGCCCTCCGTGATGGAGGAGACCATCCACTTGCCTCCCGTTCTGGACATGGCTGGAGAAGGTTGAGGTGGGAAGTGCGGACTTGGGCGCTGGAGCTCGGGTGCGCAGGAGATGGATAGGCAGAGGAGGAAGAAGGCGTAGGTAAAAAGGTGGATCCTTATCCCCTTATATGGGCGGATGCGGCTATGCGTTCCCACCAGCCTGGTAAAACTCGCTTATCTCCTAAGCGCCGTGATAAATGGCGCGGTTGGGTTACCCACGTCTGTATTAATGAGAATCCCGTAAATGAGGGACACGATCTCTGCTTTGACAAGACGTGCCAAGGAAACCGCCTTGCAAAATGCGCTGAGGTGGGGAAGTAAAAACGATTCGAATAAAGGCTTGGCCTTAGTGTGATGTCGCGCTACGGAATACATCAGCAGATTGGATTTGTGTTAATATTATTCTCTCTATGGCAATATGTGGAAACTTATTTTGCAGAGCCGGACACTACCCTTAGTGTTTACAAACATTTATGAAGAGCTTGGAGGAGGAACCCGCCTTGCAATGCCGAAGACAATCTGCACGCCGGACTCGTCATCATTGAAGCCTGGTTCAGGGGCTACTGAGGGAGCCCTGGATTAGGGGGTGTCCGGGTAGCCGGACTATACCTTCAGCCGGACTCCTGGACAATGAAGATACAAGATTGAAGACTTCGTCCCGTGTCCGGATGGGACTTTCCTTGGCGTGGAAGGCAAGCTTGGCGATGCGGATATTCAGATCTCCTACCATTGTAACCGTCTTTGTGTAACCCTAACCCTCTCTGGTGCCTATATGAACCGAAGGGTTTTAGTCCGTAGGACAACTCCAACATACAACAATCATACCATAGGCTAGCTTCTAGGGTTTAGCCTCCTTGATCTCGTGGTAGATCTACTCTTGTACTACCCATATCATCAATATTAATCAAGCAGGACGTAGGGTTTTACCTCCATCAAGAGGGCCCGAACCTGGGTAAAACATTGTGTCCCTTGTCTCCTGTTACCATCCGCCTAGATGCACAGTTCGGGACCCCCTACCCGAGATCCGCCGGTTTTGACACCGACAGCGGGTGAAGCTAGAATATCCGAGATTGAAGAAGAAGCACGGCATTCGTTGGATGGACATCCAATGGCTAGTGCTGCTAGAACCGTGTGTTGACTATAAGTTGACAAAGCCTTGCATATGCGTCAACTCTGTTTTTTTGGGGACGCGTCAACTTTCTAAGGCCAGAAGTGTGTGGTAGAGAACTTATAGCCCATTTGAGATTTGTAGGAATGTGTAGACCATTTTTGAATTCTAATGGAATTTACTGCAGCCCATTTACAGTTTGTTAAAAGTACAACCCATTTCAACCAACTGTTCAAACCAGAATTCAATAAAATTTCCCACATTTTGATGGGATCCGAAATATTTTTATCCGGAAATTTCTAGTCAGATTGAATACAACTTTAATATAAATTTATATTACGTCAAAATCCAACGAAACGTTGCGCTTGCAACAATTAATGAAATTAATATTTTCAATTGCCAAAAATAATATTTTATAAAGTAATCACGTGTTTGGTGCATTTTTTTATAGTTACTGCCAAGTTTTTCTAATTACATCCCATTTATTATTTCTTAAAGCCCATTTTCTTGTTAAGCCTAATGCATCCCTCCTAGGAAAGATTTGCAGCCCAGCGGGGCGGAGAATAACAACTTTACCTTGCTTGGGTATTCCTAAAAAAAGTATAGCTGGGCTAGCCATTTTCAGCTTGAAAAAAATTAATATCTGGGATGGATATCTGGCCTGGGCTAGACGGGCCACAGCCCGCCCAGTTAATACCTACAGCGATGTTTTCGTTGTTGTTCAGAGGAGAAAAATTAATATCTGGGCTAAACATCGAAAAACTCTGTAGTGCTCACACCTCAAAAACACAAATACTGCTCGAGCTGCTTGGTCCCAGCTGTCGGCCGCTTCTTGTGCAATTCTCTCATTTATTGACTACTACATAGGTTGACAATGGTGTGGGACCGTGATGTCAGGAAACCAGGAGGAAGCAAAATAAATTATAGTTTTATAATAAGGAGGCACTTGCGTACGTGAGGCTATGGACCTAGTGGGTCCCCATTGTCATCCTCTCCAAGTAAAGTCATCTCCTCGCCCGCGCGCGCTTTCCGCCCAAAACAGTCAGCGCCGCCCGCCCGCTTCCCGGTGCAGGCGATTGCTCTGCCTTCAAATGACACAAGTGTTGTCCGTCCGTCCATCTGCCGCCCACATTAATGATATGCGGTTGCCGAGGCGGCTACTCCGGCACCTGCAGGCGGAGTAGTAGATCGCCGCAAAGCTGGTGGAGCAGGAGGCGTTGCTCGACTCGTACCGCTCCGCCCGCAAGGGCCGCCTCGAGCGCTGGCGGTACTGCATGCGGGTGGCGGAGGCTGCGACCGCCTACAAAGAGGCTAGCAAAGAGGGCGATGAAGCGGGCGAGGCGCTGTTTGGCGAGACCGAGGATGAGGCAGAGGACAATGCCGGCTCCGACGAGTCACTACTCCGCTGGCGTCGACGAGGCCCTGCTGCGCCGTGGCCCCGCGGCGCCAACAATGAGGCAGAGGACACCGCCGGCTCCGTCGAGGCCCCACCCTGCCGGCAACGTGGGGGAGGATTTCCACCGCTGCGCTGAGGCGCCGCCCGCCGGCAACGAGACAGAGGACATCGCCGGCTCCGCCGAGGCCCCACCCCGCTGCCAACGAGGCCGCGCCACACAGAAAACGAGGAAGAGTAGAACACGGTAGGTCGCCGCCGCTCGGGTCCAAGTAAGGCCACCGCTGCTACCCTCCGGTTGAAGCTAAGCTAGGCCGGTTAGCTTCTTGGCGGCGACGTGGAGTCGGAGAGCTGCGCTGGAGAAGAACGCTGCTTCTACTTAACTGTTGGTGCAGTTGGCTGACTCACACGTGGGCCCAGCAGGCCACATGTCAGTTACGCAATTGCACCTGCAGTTAAGTCACTGAAGCTTCTGTTCGGCTCAGCGGGACACAGGTGGGTAGCTTCAGTTAATTAATTATGCCTCCAGCGCACCCCTTTTAGTTGAAGAATGTATGAAATGTAATGAAATCCGGCATGTTTATATGAAATCCGACCGTGTATGAATGAATTTATTTTGATTAGTTTGAATTCCTGTATCACTGGCATTGGATGAAGATGCAAAACAATACGTACTAGCATTATTCCCAGGGTGATCACCTCGTTTGCAGCAGTTTCACATGTACTCCCTCCGGTCCTTTCTAGTCTGCATACAAGTTTTGTCTGCAGTCAAAGTATCTCTACTTTGACCAATCTTATACAAAAAGTATGCACTTTCACAATGTGCGAAGTAAGGAGGAACAGAAGGAGTACAAAGAGTTTGAGCAGCTTTTTAGTGCTTCTGTACATTGCAATCAAACACACATGCCTGGCAATTCATAGAGAACATTCAAAACAATCGATGATTATGCATCTCAGCGGCTCACATGTCAGAGGCAATATTTACTTCACAACTAAAGAATAAAGAAAAAATTGATCGACGCTGCTGACAGCAAAGGGCGTCCCATTCGAAAATATCAAACGCATGTCTTGCTAAAATCAATGAGCAAAATTTGACAAGGTTGTCCCATTCCAAAATATCAAATGCCTACGATTGTGGAATGGGCAGGGTTTGCCATCAGTTCGGACATTGACATGGCACCTCGTGCTAAATAAACCAGCTGTTCTTTTTGTGCAGTTCCACCAAAATCAACCAAATTCGCGCGTAGCTTGTATGATTTCGCCCTTATATGTTGCAACGCCTTGAACTTATCGGCACCTCCTTTCTTGTGGTGGAAATGAATGATTCGATGTATTCATGAACATTTTGTGCAGTTCCCATTGAAATCAAGCTGAGCACCCCTGTTTGCACAAATACAAAAAAGTGATTAGTATAAAGCAAACTATACTATGAATTGACAGTTTCAACAGGCACATACATGATCCATGTAGAGCACACTTTTAGAAAAATGGAACTCACTAGAAAGAATCCTAGAACAACATTGTACTCGCGCGTCACAACAAAAAAATGGAGATTTGTCAGTTCTTCTGAGCTGAAGTTAGTTTGGTCTTGTGGGGAGTAATGTAACCATCCATCAACTGCTCCTTCTGATGACAATATAGACATGGCTTCTTCATCCTGGCAGCCTCCCACCAAGGTGGGTCCCAGCTAGCAGGGGGTATTCATTTTTTTTGTGCGTAATAAGGAGGCACTTCTGGTGGGTCCGAGCTGACAGCAGGGGGAACGTTTTTTTTTGCGAAATACGATGGCCCGTCGGGTGGGTCCCAGCAGTCAGGGGCAAACATTTTTTCACGATATACTGGTGGGCGTCCGGTGGGTCCCTACTGTCAGGTGGAGGAATAATTATTTTCCGCGTAATAAGGAGGCACTTCCTTACGGCTGCCGTGGACCCAGCTGTCAGCCTCTCCACGTATAGTATTCTTCCGATGGAATTCGGTCGTTGACCACATTGACCACGCCGCGCTGATAGCACCATAGCGGTGGACGACGCAGAGCCGGGGAAGACGCGACAGTGGATGCCCACACGGAGAGGAGTACGAGGGTTCACTGGTTCGGCTGCACTGCCGTCGCCGTAGAATAACAGGGGGTGTGGGTGAGTGGAGTGGAGGGATGGCCTGGCCAGCAGTGGGAGTAGTATGGGGGCGGTGAGGCCTCCGCGGCAGCACAGCCGGCCACGGGAGGCAGGAGCAGGCGGCACGACCGGCGCTGGTTTGGGCGGCTGGAGCAAGAAGACCAGAGGTTGAAGAAGCACTACGGCTGTTGGATGGACATCGTACGGTCAGTCGAGCTAGAATCATGCATATTGACTAAGTTGACAAAGCCCTTCGTCCCCGTCAACTTAGTAGGCCCACTATACTGGGTCCCAGCTAGCAGGGGGAGTATTCATTTTTTTGTGCGTAATAAGGAGGCACTTCCTTGCGTGCGAAGATATAGCTGGTGGGTCCGAGCTGTCAGCGGCGGTAACATTTTTTTCGTGAAATACAGAGGCCGTTTCGGTGGGTCTCAGATGTCAGGTGGAGGAAATCATTATTTTGCGTGTAATAAGGAGGCATTTCCTTGTGTGCGGCCGTGGACCCAGCTGTCAGCCTCTCCACGTATAGTCCACTTCAGATGCATGTCGGTCGTTGAGCACGCTGACCACGCCACGCCGAGAGCACTAGGGCGGTGGACGACGGCGAGGCCTTGGAAGGGAATGACACAGAGGCAGGGAAGACTCGGCCATTGTTTTTGTTTCCCACGCGGAGGGGAGTATGACTGTACGAGGGTTTACTGGTTCGTCTGCCGTCGCCGGAGAATAACAGCAGGTGTGTGTGAGTAGAGGGATGGCTAGGCGAGCGATGGGAGTACGGTGGGGCGGTGAGGCCTGCACGGCAGCACAGCCGGCCGCGGGGAGGAGGGAGCAGGCAGTCCCGCCGACGCTTGTTTGAGCGGCTGGAGCACGAAGAGCAGAGATTGAAGAAGCACGACGGCCGATGGATGGACACCCAACAGTATACAGGCCATCTGTGGAAAACCTCAAATCTGTGGAAAACAACATACAACCCATCTGCCATTATTTCAGATAATTTACAGTCCACTTACTAATTCTTACGGGTTTTTTTGGAGCTCATATTCTTTATGTTAGCATTACAGCCCATATTGTGGCCACGGTTAAAAATTATACGAAATTTTGCATATGTCGGTGCGGTCTGAACTGTTTTTAATCCCGAAATTTTGAGCCACATTCAGACTGATCTTAAAAATAAATGTATATCAATATAAAATCCAACAAATTGTCCACGCATAAAAATCAATGCAATTTAAAATCTCGAAATGAAAAAAACTTATTTGAAAAGAATTGCCGGTTTGATGTGTTTTAAAAATGTACAACCCATTTCTCATTACTGATAGGCCATTTTCTCAGCCAGCCGAATGAAGCTCCCCTCGTCTTGAAAGATTTGCAGCCCAACAGGTCTGATAAAGCGACTTACTTGGCAAATCACAAAAAACTGGGCTAGCCATTTTCAGAAAGAAAAAAACTACTGGGCTAGTCTGTGGTAAACATAAAAGGAAAGGCTGCCTAGACAGGCCAGAGTGTCCCGCACAGCCTAGTTGACACCCTGCTTCCGTCTCAAAGACAAATTAGATAAATGCCACTCCAATTATGGCGATTCATAAAAATGCCACTGCAATTTCCAAACATTGAAAAATGCCACTGCAATTTTTGCAAACTTTGAAAAACGCCACTTCAGTTTGCAAACTTTGAAAAACGCCACTCCAGACTTCGAAAAATGCCACTAGAAATGGCATTTTTCAAAGTTTGGAAATTGCAGTGGCATTTCTCGGATACACCAGATTTGGAGTGGCATTTATCAAATTAACCCAAAACAAATATAACTGGGCGAGCTGCTGGGTCCCTGGTGTCAGCCGCTCGTTGTGCAGTTCTCTCGTTTATTGACTACGTTGACAATGGCATGGGACCCAGATGTCAGAAATCCACTAGTAGGAGCCATTTTTTTATTGGCTTGAAATAAGGAGTCACTTGCTTCCGTACTGCCATGACCTTGGCGGGTCCCTGTTGTCATCCTCTCCACGTACAATCATCTCCTGATTGTGTACGCGTCAACTTGCTAGGCCCACAAGTCAGCCTCTAAACCCGTGGAGGACAAATACAACCCATTTAAAAAATAACAGCCCATTCCATACGTTCAAAAGGAAAGTTGAACATTCAGAGCAAAGTAACAGGTCTGATCCACATATAGAGTACTGAACTGACATGTTGACAACCATCATAGCCAAGTTAACTATCTACTCCCACTAACACTCTAGTAGCGTACAAGTACTAACTTACTCTTAGCTAACTAGACGATGCCGGCCGCCATCTGCTGTCCATGCTAAACGCCGACACCGGCGTCCTCCGCCTCGCCTCGGACTTGCTAGAGGTGCAATAGGGCACGTTGCTCGCGCGCGTTGGCCCTTTCCATGCCGGCGTGGTCCACCGAAGCTTAGGCTTCCAAGCGGGAAACCCACTTGACGAGCTGGTAGTAAAAATCTGTGTTGCGAACGCGTGCGTGCCTGACAGCCTCCAGGGCTATTTGCCGGGCACCGACCTCCACGTAATCGGCCTAGTTGCGGGCGCTCTGCTCGCGACTCAGAGCGTCGGTGCGCTGCTGCTCCATGTCCCGCTGGCGGCGCAAATCAGCGATACGTTGCTCCTCCGCCAGGCGGTCGCGCTCCAACAACTCCTGCTCCTCTGCCATGTGGTCGCGCTCCAACAACTCCTTGATCTCTGCATTGCGGTCTAAAGACAGATATAATGCCTCCTCCCTCCGTCTGCCTTCTGGTGAAAACCCGAACACTATTCCGATGGTGACCGCCTCCGGCGTCGCCTACCGCGGACGGGTGGGGGCATGGCGGACGTGGTGAGCGACGTCGGGCTAGTGGTGGCTTATGAGGATATGGCTAGTGGGGTCACGGTGGCACCGGAGAAGGTCGGGAAACAGTACTTATAGGCGGAAGGTAGCGCGACGGTCATCGGAATTCAATGCATAATGGCTTAGCGCGCTAGCTTGCCGTGGAAAACTAGAGAAACTGAAATTATGACTGTGCCGTCCCGTCCCGTCTCGGTCCCATGCTCGCATGGCGGTCAAACAAGTGCACTTGAATCATCTCCCTCCTTGTCAATAATGATTCCATGGATTTAAAGAGTATCTTTTTTCGCATCAGTTAGCTGCCTTAATTACGGCCGGCTGCATGCAGGCACTCAGAATTGCTCGCAGGCAGTACGCGAAGCAGCATGCAATGAGTCGCAGCCGAGGGCATGCATGCAGCCACTTAAATCATTGGAATTAATTAGGCTTAAACTTCTGCATGCCGTTAATTATTGCCATGCCTTGGTCCTGCTGCTTTGCTCACGGGACTAATAAACTCGGACGAAGGGAGTACCTTGGTTGGTGAGAGGTTTGAATTAAGCCCTGCAAACCGGAAATGAGGTACTAGTACGTGCGTGATCCGCTATTTATTCGTGTAGGATCGAGTAGGTCGTTTCTTGAATTGAGCCCTGCAAACCGGAAAGGAGGTAGTACGTGCGTGATGCGCTATTTATCCGTGTAGGATCGATAGTGTAGCTTTGTCAGTTTTTTCAGAGGTAGGCATTTTTATCCGTGTAGGATCGATAGTGTAGCTTGTCAGTTTCCTCAGAGGTAGGCATTTTTATGCAAAAAACTGCCACTTCGCATCTTGCGTCGCAAATAAAACTGCTAGGAGTGCATTTGTAGGCTAGCTAGTGATCGATCAGTTACATGTAAACACTGAGCGAACAATAATAATTAATTGTTAATGCATCTCAATGATTCACAGATCATATACAAATATGTAGATCCAAAAGCAAAGATCAACCACTTCGGATCTTGCGTCGCAACTAAAACTAACTAGTATGATTCCCATACATAAGATCAACATGTTAATGCATCCCAATGATTCATAGATCATATACAAATATGTAGCTCCAAAAGCAAAGATCTAGAAAAAACATCTGTTCTTCCTACTAACATGGATGCTTCTCTTGGCCAACATTTAGTACAGACTGAAAGACAAATTTGTTTGTGAAGTCTACAATTCCTCTTGCAAACGTAAGTGGTTTCACCAACAGCTGGAACCATGAGAATGAACCACACATGATGGAGGAACATCCGCTGCAACATGATGGCGCGCCGGCGATGGCGGCGGGCGCCGGGCGGCAAGGCGGCGGGGCAGGAGGGCGCCCGGGCGGACGGCGGCGGGGCGCGCGGGCCTGCGCGGGCCCGCGACGGGCTCCGCGGGCCAGCGGGCGCGGGACGGCGGCGGTGCCCACGTGGCACTGCGGGATTGGATGCGGCGGCGGGGAAGGTGACGTGGAGGGATCTGATTGGCCCGGGCGACGTGGCAGGCGGACGCGTCCGGTGCGGGCGGACACGTCCGGCGGCGCGAGGGGAGCGGGGCTAGGGTTCATCTGCGAAATGATCCGGAATTTCGGGGAGGGGAGCTGTTTATATAGGTAGAGGGGCTAGGAAGCTCCAAATGGAGTGCGGTTTTCGGCCACGCGATCGTGATCGAATGACCGAGATGATGGAGATGACTTAGATGGGTTTTGGGCCACTTTGAAGGGGTGTTGGGCTGCACCAAAAGAGGCCTTTGCGGATACCCGGTTAACCGTTGGAGTATCAAACGGACTCCGATTGACCCGAAACTTGACAGGCGGTCTACCGGTGCTATACCGAGGCCGCTTGACAAACCTCGGTCCAATCCGAGGAAGTTTTATACCCGCTCCCGAAGAAATGTAAAAGGGGACGCCGGGGAACATAGGAGCGCCGGATTGCAAAACGGACAACGGGGAAAATGCTCGGATGCATGAAACAAAACACGTATGCGAATGCGATGCGCATGATGACATGATATGAAATGCAGATGATGACATGGCAAAGGGCAACACGCAAGCACATGACATGGCAACGACGGCGAATAACTGGAGGACAACTGGCACATCGGTCTCGGGGCGTCACAATTCAGTACAGACTGAAAGACAAATTTGTTTGTGAAGTCTACAATTCCTCTTGCAAACGTAAGTGGTTTCACCAACAGCTGGAACCATGAGAATGAACCACACATGATGGAGGAACATCCACTGCAATATGATTTGGTCTTCTCTCGATCACACCGCGAGACTATTTTTGGAATACAAACTTTAACTTAGGCAAAATGATGCCCATTGTATAATCAGACCAAAGCAATGAAGCACCTAGTGTTGGCCAATAAATAGTACAATACTTATTTTCTGCAGTCCATGAAGTGACTATCCAATCTTTCTGTGTCGATTTTCAAATGGCACTGCATGCAGTGACTATACTATTCTCTTGTGCAGTTCAACCAAAATTGCGGACACTTTGTTTGTTTGCCAAATAGAAACGGGTAGACATCTCTTTATGCACAAATATCAAGCAGCTAGTGAACATATACCACACCTTGTATTTTCGGTTTAAACATGTCCCTTCCGCTTAGCATCTGTCATGTTCTGAACTAGACAATTTGATACAGTTATGTTTTGCCCTGGACAATTTCATACTGAATTGATTTGCTGGTTCAGAGCAGAAATATAGCGCCTATTCTTCATCAGACCAAGGATATCCATGTTCGCAGTGATGGA
Source organism: Aegilops umbellulata (assembly GCA_032464435.1). NCBI lineage: Eukaryota > Viridiplantae > Streptophyta > Magnoliopsida > Poales > Poaceae > Aegilops > Aegilops umbellulata. The sequence continues at coordinate 478,719,934 of CP136055.1, forward strand.
AGAGGTGAAATCGATACAACCAAAATTGAGCATCCAATCATTGAATCCTGTCCTGCACCTCCAATGTAGGTCCACCCTGCCAATAAATTCACATGCAAACCACTAGTATTACTATCTAATGATAGTACAAAAAGAGTAGCAAGATAGTAGCAAACCATGTACCTTCGTAATGAACAGCTCATAGTGCCACCAATTGGATATAAAGGTTTGAAAAAAAACATGCTCCTAATGTTGAACTAGTTGGACTTTTTGTGCAGTTCCACTAAAATCGAGCATCCCTGGTTGCATATATATTGAAAGTGTGATTACTCTAAAAGTGGCACTAGTTGAAGCATAGACTCACAAATATAAGCATTCCAATTTCTTAATGGGAAAAGGTAGCAAGACTGTTTCTAACCACCTGTTTGAAGGAATAAATAAAGCAACAACGACTGATGTCAGGAAGGCATACATACAGTAGTTTTTTCTGAAAAACTGAGCCATTCCTGACCTTTCCTCTTATTTTAAGCAAATTTTGTGCAGTTCTACTAAAATGAAATGCCATCACCGCCTTGAAAATTCAGTGACACTGTACAGAAGGAAATGACTTAACATTACATCATGATGTCAGGTATGTAGTCGACAGGCATTAGAGACAAACATACAGACCTCCTCAAGAGAACAGCCGGAGGAGGAGGTGCCCACTCTTGACCTTTCCTCTTGTCTTCATAATTGTCTGTGCAGTTTAACCAAAATAAAATGACATCAGCGCCTTGGCATTTTGGTGACACTGTACAAAAAAAATTAACTTATCTCATGAAAGTGAGGTATGTAATCTATAAGCATTAACAATGCAAAAATATAAAGGTAGTAACATGTTTCATCGTTGGTATACTGGCTGTACAACAGCATTAGAATGCCTTAGCTAAAAAATCTTTAATACATCCACAATCAACAGCTAACCCTGAAATAATCCAGTGACATTAAATGGCATTGCTTAAATTTATGGGTGGCATTAGACTGAGAGCGGCATTAGTTAAATGTGGCATCACTTTAGAAGTAGCATTGCTTGACTTGACTGCTGGCGTTATACTAACAACAAAAAAAGTGGCAATAAGAGCATGGGAGGCCCATTCGGATAGTGGGCGCACCAGTACGATGTACCTCCATGGACGCAAAGTGGTGAGGGAGGTATGGTTGCCGAGAGAAACAAATATTTAGACATCATATGTTCTCTTTAGCCACCTTTTTCCTATGCGAGGACAACAAATCGATCGTCCTGGCCATTCTCTATTGCGTTGTCATGCCTTTCTACCCTTCTCCCCCCCAAAATACCCTTCTTCAACCAAGAGACATGAGACTCGTTCCTTAGCTACTGATTTCCCCTTTTCAACCTAGATGCGGGTTCGATGCCTACTCTCTTGGACAGTACAATCTCCCTTCCTTTCTTTATTCAACCCAGACATGGATTAGTCTGCATGAAGTAGGGTTTCCTTTAATAGTGCAAATTATGGTTTTCTTCTGCGTGGCCAGCAGAGTAGAGGATAGCAAATTGGGAAGATGGTGGAGTGGAAAACGATCCACATGCAACAACGTAGCAGATGGGGCAATAGAACAATGTTATGGCTCGAAAAGAGGTAGCATACCTGAGGGTCGGCGGGAAGTGGCTTCGCTCGTGGTCGTCGTCCTCCGCACACACTATGGCAGCGAGCTTGGGGACGGAGGCCATCCCGCGCGGGCGCTAGGTCTGAGAGGATGACCTTGTCGTCAGTGCGTGACCTCGCTCGCCGACGACGAGTGCGTCAACGCTGCACGTCCTTTTCTTCCCCGGTGGATCTGTGACCACCAGTGAGGAGGGAGAGAGGGGCCGTCTTTTTTAGATCTGGAGAGATGGTGGTAGTGTGAGAAGAAAGTGGGCAGACCTTAGCAAGAAAGCGTTGAAGCTCCAGCCTATATATCTTTTTTATACTACTAGTACTGGAGGTGGGGTAGTGGTAGAGTAGCTTATATTTTCTCTGTGTACAGTACCAGTTAGTCGTGCTTCAAAACTGATCGGCACGCCATTAAAAAAATAAAGGTCGATAACTAATGCGGCACCTCGGGCCAACGCGGCCAGATCGCATTTTGCACAAGAAGTTACAGACCATGTTTCGTTGACATGTGGTCCCGTTCCAACATATCAGTGAGACGACGATGAGTAGTAGGAGTATTTCCGAACGGACATGTAGGCCGGGGCACCTCTTTGTGAACCGTGGCAAACTCGCAACCGTCCACCGACTCTTCGGCTTTTCCTCTCGATTTGGAACTGCTGTCTCACGCTCTTCCTCTCGCTCCTCCATTTTCCTTCAGCCCTTCACCCTTTCTTCTGCCATTGTTCGATCGTCTTCTCCATGGAGGGAACATGCCGGAAACGACTCCGTTATTCTTGCCCCGATCTGAAAGTTGACGTGGTGGAGGAACTCATTGATCGGTGCGATGTCATCACCTCGGCTAGCATGGCAGGTTCGTTCAAGCCTATTCTCGACTCAACTAATAACATCATTGCAAGGAACGCAAGGGTCCAGGAGCGGTTTGATCTCCCCTATCTTCTTCGCCATGACCCTGCTCACTGGCGAGCGGACGACGGAGACCTCGCCTTGTGCAAGTTGATGCCGCTTGATAATGAAACATGTGATGTCAAGATGCCATCGCTTAAGGGTAAGTCCCGGGCTGGCGCAAATGGAGATTGGGTTGTTTATATTGGGTACAATTGCGAGTGGGAACTTGTGAATGTGTACACTCGTCACCGGGTTCCACTTCCAAAAATCTCCGAGTGCCCTGAGGTTGAGCACACAGATGATCTACGTACGTTCAAATACGATCATGGTGACTGTCGTGTACTAAAGATAGCAATTTGTCGAGTTCCCAACCGCTCTTGGAATTACAAGAACTATCAAGTTGTTGCTATCTTCGACAAGCTAGTTGCCGTCCTTCGTGGTTCGACTGGATGGATATTACTCGAAAATCAGTTTCTATACACGGATGTGTGCTGTGATGCAATCTTGTGTTTGCTGCCACCTCTCGTGGCACTGTTTTTGCATGGGATCCTCGTTGTTTCGGTACGTTTGTCTTCCACCGTAATTATAATTGTTTCATCCACATGCATGTGGGTTAGCAAGTTTCCCTTTACTAATTAACCTTCTTCTTGTGTTTCCAAGGTCCTGTGAACATCCCACCACCTATACTTGACGATTTTTATAACCAAGGGGGAGATGACGATGGTGATGATCACGAGCATGAGGACGCGCCGATATACTCTGTGGAGCCTGGCAACTAATTCCGTTGGATCACCTCTTCTTGTGTGTATACAGCCCACTGATGATGTTACTGCTAAGGAAGTAGGTGTAGTCTCCCATGGTCGCACTCTCCGGACCTATTCCAACACCCGTTGCATGGTATTCGAGATGGATACTAGTGTGCTAGCGCCAACTCCTTCTCCCTGGCACAAAATTGATAGTCTTGGAGAAAACTCGCTCTTCCTTGGACAAAACTATCCGATGATGGTGAAAGGCGATCCAACTGCTGTTGACACATTTATGAGAAGCAACTATGTCTATACCTCGGACATTTGGGTGGTTCCCTACCCTGGTACTGATACAGTAGGCCACTTCAGCCTGGATGATCAGTCCTGCGTTGGTCTCCAGATCGACAATGGATGGCCCATCCCAGAGAATCACTTGTGGTTCAAAGCAAGCGTTTCCAACGCCGCGGAATGGTTGAGTTGAAGTTCATTTCATGGCTTGTTATTTGTTGTGTGGTGAAAACTTTAGTATTTATAATGTATCCTCGTTGTCGACGTGGGTTGATGACCTGTTGTATGTAACAAAATGATATGCCTGTGATAAACTTACTAAATTTATGAATGGCTTTCGAGTCGCTTCTCTGAGTGAGTGGTGCGATGAGGCAAAAAAATATTTTCTGAATACATAATTGTACGTGCATTGCAACAGGTTATCGGATGAGGCCAATCAATAATAGTAGTACACTATTTGTACTCCCTCCGTCTAGGTGAGTAAGTCACCTTACTAAAATTAGATTTTCCAAAATGTTTAGGCGCCATTCATTAACTTTCCATCTCGATGCCCGCCCTGCCTTGTTCGCCAGCGAGCGCTTCCACCTCTGCCTCGTTGTCTCCCGTGGAAACCCCTTTCCTCCCTTTTTTTGCTCGGGCAAGGACCAATGCATGCAGCACGTCCATACGGTTATTAGGCAAGAAATAAAAGCGCTTTGCATGCTATGAATTACGATGGCCTGCATGAGTAGCTAATAAGGCATCCTCTTAACTGCTGTGATTAAATGTTGTGTTTAGAAGAGAGAAATATTCTTATTTTCCACCAATCTGCTTGCACCTAGGTCATGATGCACCTTCTAATACGACTTATTCACCTAGACGGAGTACTAGCTTCACATGCTTCGCGCGTCGGGCGGGTGTTTTTACTGTAGCCATATGTTAATGTGTTCGCTGTATGTAACCAGCACCTCGAATCCTCGATACTAGTACTATATAGTAGGAGTAGTAGGGTGGCATGGGCCAGAACAATCATTCACGTCCAGGAGTACAGCACACGCCACCACCACGACATCCATCTGACACCATATTATTTCTTGGAGTCCATGCTAGAGCAATCTCTTCAACCTTGTCGTTTCTCTAACTTCAGCCATCGCACGACGGGCGAGGTGGGGGTTTGCCGATAGTCGGTTTCCTTAATTGCAGTCCCACTTGTAAGGCCAACTCCAACGCACGACCCCAAATGCACCTCCGTTTTGCACGAACTCCAACGATAATTTTGACTAGAAAAGCAAGACCAAAGAAAACAAGAACCACAAGAATACATTTTACTACTCTTGTAAGTTGGATTAGTGCCTTCTCGATGCATTCATTGTTGATCTGCGGAGGCTCGATCTTGCGTGCTTCTTTCTTATTCGAGTGTAAAGAAGTAGACGTTGCTTCCTCGCATCTAGTCTCATGTCTAGCCTCTATTCTATACTAGCTAAAAGTGATAGAACATCTACTAAATTGCGCTCTATCAATATGTGGATGTACTCTTCTTCCCAATACAAAAACTTGCATCCATTCTACTCCCTCCGTTGCACAATACATGCCTTCTATTTGTCAAAATATATATGTATCTAGACATGTCTTAGTATATAGGTACATCCATTTTTGGACAAATGGAAGTCAAGTATTTTGGAACGGAGGGAGTACACAATAAATTTTTTAAGTTAGCACAACTAGTCTAATCCGAGAGCAGAGCCGAAGATTTGGTCGGGTTCTTCCTCCTTTTGCCGACACGTGGGACATCTGGCATCCAGGTCGTGTCATGAAAGAAAATAGAGTGGTAGTTGAAGCCACGAGATGTGCATCCTGGATTAAACTGTAAATAGAATCTTACTACTCTTGAGTAACTCCAAAAGCGACCACCGAAGATCTTTATTGGATTTGTTTTTCATCACCAGCACGTCGAGGTGAAAGATGTGCATGTTCAGTGGGTTCTCTTGTGTTTTCACTGACATGTGGGACCGCATGTGAGCAAACAGACGATGGGCTCCATGCGTCCGCTGGCTGGCTGAGAAGAGAGTTAGAGGAGGGCTGAGCACGGACTGCAGGAAATTTGTTCTATGTACCTCGATATAGGCTCTATAGAGTGGGGTGGCATGGGCCATAACTAGCATTCACATCTAGCACTAGGGCACACGCCACCCACACGAGTCCCATCTGACACCAATTTTCTTGGAGTCCGTGCTACAGCCATCTCTTCTCCCTCCTATTTTCTCAGCCATCGCGCGATGGGCGGGGCGGGGGTTTGCCGATAGTCGGTTTTCTCAACTGCGGTTCCACTTGTAAGTGAAAAGGCAACACCGCATGCATTCCCGCTTGAGCGGCGTGCCGAACCAACCGTGTGGGGGTGCGACGCGAACACGGCAGGCTTTTCCTTTTGAACTCGTAACTTGTAAAATTTGGTTCTGCTCCATGGCGCGACCGATAGATAGAAAATAATGATTTTGCCTAGAGTAATGAGAAATTTGGTTCTGGCGCCGTTCATGCATGGAGTACGTACGAAAATTATGAAGTTGATGCGAAAGGTAAGATAATTACTGTAGTATCATATACTACTACATGGATTTGACGGAAAGATAAAAATACATACGGATCCATCAACGTTCAACGACATCCTCACGCCCTAGTGCGCCGGGTCACCAACCGATGTGTGAGGAGCAGCGGCGTTGGCGGCGAGCTCAACGTGCTTCTGAACAGTGCCGTCCAAGGTTGCCCTGCGCTCCAAGAAGGACAGCGTCCTATCGTCCTCCTCTTGCATGTATTAGTCCTTGTGGAAGATTTGCGCGTAGACGTGGGTGATTATGTCGATGGTGTCTTGCTGCGCCAGGCGCTGCGCGGCGAGCGCGACCTCGAGGTGGACATTCTCCGGCGCGACGGCGGGCAGTCGCAGGGCCACCAGTGCATCGAAGAGGTTGTTACCATAGTGGCCGTTGAGGGTGGCGGGCATCGCAGAGCCTGGGCGCGTCGGCTGGAGGCTTACGTCAAAGTCGTCCGCAAGCATCTTGACGACAGTGAACTTGTCGAGGAAACCGACGAGGACCTCGTCGAACAAGGAGACGAAGCCGTCGTCCAAGCGGCCCCTCGCCCTGGTGGCCTCAAGCAATACTACCTGGAGACGTTCCTCGGTGCCGGGCCGCAGGCCGGCATCGTGGACCATCTGGCACAGCCGGCTGATGCTCGCGCTCATCGCCTCCATGGGTCTAGCGTAGCTTCTAGTCAACTGATCTTGCGATTCGAGTGATCACTCAGCCCTTGGTTAGCGTGCATAGGTGCGTAGGATTTCGTACTACTCCTCGGCCCTCTACTGCACCTGCCTTTGGCTGTACGATAGGTGGGCCAGCCACCCCCTGGGGCCACGTGTCATTCACCCAAAGGCAGTTGTCGTAAGTCAATGGAGTTGCACCCCCCTCCGTGCCGGTGCAGTATAGTCATCTCACCGGACCTCTAGTTGGGGCCAAACGAGAGAAGTTTGATGTTTACTGGTTTATTGGTCCCCTTTGCATTTTGCGCCAAGTTTTGACCTTTGATTTAACTAATAAAATGTTAATGCATGTAAACAAAAATGTTGTGTAAGTCACCTTACAAAAACCAAATAATCCCAAAATACTTAGGCACAGTGCATTAACTCCCTCCTTGTTTCTTATTTCGTGACATATCAACCAATGAGAGATGTGGGCCGTGCATGCTTTCAATGACTTGAGAGTACCAAACATGACATGCAGTGTTTAGTTCATTGCATGTAATCCTATTAGTACTCTAGTTAGCAAAAAAACATTAAGTTCTCTCGCCGATAGGAATAAAACACCATGTATTTATTTACAGAGGGAGTACTACATTTTTGGTGACATGCATTACTAGATATTGCTAGCCAAATACTAAAATCCAGATGGACGTGGTAGTACTCCTAAATCCAGAAGGTGGTGCTACTAGTACTAGTAGTAGTACTACCAATGTAGTAGTAGGAGTACTAGCACTGTACTACCCGTTGGTCAAATTATTACGTGCTGCTCCTCACAGTGAAGTGACAAGACCCTGCGCCGGAGATGACACCTGAGTATAGGCGCCGTGTTAGGCATACCATAGTCAGCCTCACCGTCTGCAGTCACTATGATCATGGCTCTAGAGCTAGCCTGCTTACAACTAGCCCTGTTTGACATAATTTCCCATGCGTAGATGCCCGTGCATTGCACGAAACACCAAGATTGGGGGTGGACGGCTCTGGCAGCGGCCATCGCGCCAGATTTTTCCACGGCCTTCTACTCCTAGATGTGGTGGGGAGGAGATGAGGCTGATTGTGAGAGACAAGGAGTTGTTTGTAAATAGGGAACAAGTGCGGGCATCTTTTTGCAAAAATGGAGAAGCTTGGTTTGTATGCGTCAGATCTAGATCCGACGACTATTGGTGAAAGATGGGAGGCACAACATCATTACCAACTCAGGACCTGTTTGATTCATAGGATTTTGAAACGCAGGAATAGGACACGGCAATATTACAAGTTTCAAACTGATATTACAAATGTTAGGAGTAATGATGCACCTCATTACCTTGAGCACACTTGCCTCCAAAACAAAGAACCTAGCCAATTTAATCTCAGATGTGCTGCCTCGGTAGTCGATCAAATCAATTTCTTTAAGATGGAGATCAAGGCATTCGATGAGATTGTTATAGTGCAGCACATTTTTCACTTTCGGGCCTTTTTTTATCTGCAAAAGAAGAGAACATATTAGAGCAGCTGGCTGCATAAGATTGTTGTGTCATCAAGAGGTACCAATATCATTCGCTCATACGATAGGGTTGGCTGGCTAGTGATATTTTTCACTCTCTCTCTCTCTCTCTCTCTCTCTCTCTCTCTCTCTCTATTTCCTCTCATTTAACTAGGAGCACGTGAAGAGCTTGGGCATTTGTTGCCTTCCACTATGTGGCCGATGCCATATTTTGGAACAGGATGCCACATAACACGCATCGATGTCAAATAAAAAAGATTTTGGCACCGCTCTCGCGATGTGAGAGAGTTGGCACTGCTGTGCACACAGACCCACATGTATAAACAAATCAATCAAACCAACTACACCAGCCTCTCACTCTCCCAAACAATTGTTTTTTGTTGCCTCAGTCCTCTCTCTCTCCCACGCAGTGTTTTTTCATTACATGAGTTAATTTGGCACCAGAGCAAAGTAGGTGATCCAGATTGGGACACCAGGTGAGCAATGGAGGGGCATCGATGCCAAATGCATCACAAGTGAATTTGGCACATGTTTTGGCCTACATAGCCCACTTTTGTACTCCCTCCATCCCAAAATTCTTGTCTTAAATTTGTCTAAATACGGATGCATCTAGTTACATTTTAGTGTTAGATACATCCGTATCTAAACAAATGTAAGACAAGAATTTTGGGACGGAGGGAATACTACCTCGTATTTAGTATAAAATTTTGACCATAGATTTACATAAGAAAATGCCAATTCATGTCACTAAAAATTACACCATTTGAAATTATGTTCAAATACGAATCCAACGATATAGTTCTTAGTGACATGCATTAACATTTTGTCAGTTAAATCTATGGTCAAATTTTGATACTACAAAATTGGAAGAGTAAACCAGGACGGAGGTAGTACTTGCTCTTAGGGTAACCATAGAGTTACTGGAGTAGTCTAAGTTACTTTCCACTATGACTAGCCTAGGCTACTATAGTAGTACAGCATGAAAACGATGCAGGTGATCACGTGAGAAAAAATACTAAAAACATTTCTTTCGGTGCAGTGCGTAGATGCAGTTTTGAACACTACACTTGTCATCGTAATTTGGGAAAATTACGAAAAAATTGAGCTACGTTGTGATTACCGTTTACTTATAGGAAAGAAGTTTCACCTCGATGGGTAGCTTCTCCGTTCACGAAAAGCATGTAAGGAATCCAACAACTTGATCCAGATTGGGGCCGATAGATTTTAGTGCTAAGATCTTCACTGTGCGCATGGACTGGGTCAAGCTTGTGGGAATCATTTTCTGGAAGACGGTCGTAAATACATCAAGAAGAAATTTAAAAATGTGAATTTCAAGAAGACGGAGAAGAAGATGAGTGCTGTACCTGAACGATTACGAATCCAATAAAGATTTCGGAGAATTTGGCAGACGAGTACACCAACGCTGTCAATTTCGGTGCGTCAATGACCCTAATTTTTGTTGGAACTTCTAGATCCGATACAAGCAATCTCTCAAGGAAAGGCGCATTCTCAATGACCATAACGTGGAACAGTTGGAGTGATCTCTTCCCAATTGATGTCTTGTTGCGGGGCTAGCAAGACACATAAATCCATCGGAGATTCGTCGAGGCGATGTGGAGGCTAATGAACCCGTGGGTCTGCTCAAGACGAAGGTACTCGAGCACAGTACAGCTACGGAGCAGGTGCTCCATAGCCTTCTTCGAGATGACAACGTCGAAGAGGTCGAGCTGCTTGAGTTGAGGGAGAAGATAGCAGGAGCTGAAGCTGGCACGACGCATCATTAATCTGGGGAAGATAGCAGGAGCTGAAGCTTGCACGACGCAGCGTTGGCGTGAGGCAGAGCGTGGAATGCGGCTGAGAGCGACATCGTCCAGCTTCAAAGCTGAGCTCCTCGAGCTGATCTAGGGGGGATAAGAACCACTCGTCGAACTTGGGTTGGAACTTGTAGTTGGTACTGAACATGCGGATGTCAAGGCGTCTGGCTGGCCCAGGGTGCGATGAAAGGATCTTGGAGACTGCGGCCATGCGTTTGCAATCCCCGTCATAGAGGCAGCTGTCGACGGTGAGGTTGAGGGGGACGCAGTGCCAGAGGCGGTGCCATTGCCGGGAGAGGAGGGCGGTCCGCACGGCAGATTTGGTGGGGAGGAGGCCGATGGTGACGAGCAGCATGTCGTCGGGGAGGCTGCTGATGAAGTCCAGGCTCGCCGGATGCGGTTTTGGCTCGAGCCGCCTCTGCTTGTTGGCTGCCTCGCCGTCCATCTCAATCAGCGGCGATGCCGGTGTACACGTGTGCTGGTGTGTGTTGTGTGCTGGGTGTGCGCGAGTGCGTCCTTCTGTGCATGCCGCCGCGCAGTGGTGAATTGTGCGCGAGTGCATCCTTCGCGCGCGAGAAGTTTGTCCTCAATGCGCCCTCAATTTACTAGCGTGCGGGGTGCTACCCCGAGTGGTTTCAACTTTGTTTACTTCACCGCGTGTCAGATGGGCCTCTAGTTTACTTATTTTCACCCACTGCCACATGGGCCAGCACACGAAGATACAGAACACGAGCTGACAAGGCAGCTTGTGGATTGGTTGACTGGTCAACTAAGCAATATACGGAGCTATACGCTGACAGAGTGAGCGTATAATCCGTCGGTATAGAGAGTTCGAGTGGAGGGGAGGCCCGTGAGAGATAGCAGAGAGAGAAAGAGCTACTCCCTCTGTTCGATAATGTAGTTCCAACATTTTTTTAAGTCAAACTTTTGAAACTTTGACCAAGTTTATAAAGAAATTACTTATATCTACAATACCAAAGATAAATGATAGTATGAAGTAAGTACATGTTGTGATGAATCTAATGATTGTTCCATATGTAAATGTTTTTCTCCACATATACCTGGTCAAACTTTTCTGAGGTTTGACTTTTCAAAACATCCATATGCTTATGGACGTGACAGAGTCCCTAACAAGAGAGAGAGAGAGAGAGAGAGAGAGAGAGTGAAAAAAGTGTGTGTGCGTGTGTGAAAGAGACATGGACAACACACGATAAAAAGTAGAGAAAAAGCGTGCGTGTCTTATGCAAACATATCACACATGCATCTTCGACAACGGAGGCAAGGTGGGGAGATAGTGTGTGGTTGTTTGGAACCGAGAGAGCAAGACCCCTAGCACGTGGCCAAGAGGGGTTTGACAAACAAGGGAGAGAGGTCGAGAGAGACATACGGAGAAAATGCAGACATGGGGAGGAGAGAGCGTATGTTTGTCATAGAGAGAGCCCCTGGAGATCGTGATGGGACTACATGGGTGGGAGATCGAGTGACAAGGTGTGTGCGCGATAGAAGATGCCTCGAGAGATATTGAGATAGACGTATGGATGGAAGGAGACAATAAGTGTGTTCTTGATGGCTAGTAAGAGATAATCATACTTAGGAGGGGGGGAGTGCTTGCGCCTATGATGGATTGAGGGATTATGGTACTTAGGGGTGTGCATGTCACATGGAGAGAGAACATGGGCGGAGAGTGTTGGATGGGTCTATATGTATAGTGCGAGCGAGACATGTGTATGTTTGAACCAGGGAGATATAAAGCCAGTTTGGCTTGCGTCCTGAGCATCTTTTGCCTGGCCTGGGGTTGTGGCTGGATTTCATGCACGCTTGTTTGGTTGCTACCCTCTCAAAAAGAAAGCCCGCCTGGCCTGGGTTCCCTTGCACTTTAATTAGCCTGGCTGAACTCCACACTGCAAGTAGCCAGGCCCAGGCGACCGATTTCGAACATCTGGCCGTGCCTGGTCGTGTGGCCACGAGGCTAACAGCAACATGGATGGATATTAGCATTAAATAATTGATGCATGGATTGATTGATGGGACGTTGATCCTTTGCCTGGCCCAGGCATGAACCAAACGCTTCAGCACCACACAAGCCTGGCCAGGCAGAAATATTTTACATCTCACATCCACACCAGGCAGTACCGGCCATCAAGGCATGAGGGTCAGGTCACGTACCAAACTAACCAATAAAGTTTGAGAGAGATTGAGGAGCCCCGATAAGGCTGAGTGGTGCGTCAGATAGCTAAGAGAGGGAAAGAGATATTCCATCCGCTCGATAATGCAGTGCATGTAAAAATTTTAGAAGTCAAACTTTGGAAACTTTGATCAAGTTTACGCAAATGTTATTTATATCTACAATACCAAAGATACATCATACAAAAATACATCTCATGGTGAATCTAATGGTATATGTTTGCCGTACTAGATGTAATTCTTTTTCTCCACGTACATGGTCAAACTTTGTGATGTTTGACTTTTTAATAAATCTATATGCTATGGACCGAGGAGAGTGCCTCAGTCGAGACAGATCAAGTGCGTGTGAAGGATAATGAGTAAGTGTGCAAAAAGAGTATGTGTGTGAAAGAGAAAGTGACAACAAACGATAAATTAGAGAGAGAGAGAGTGTGTGTGTGTGTTTTTTCGTTTCTTATGCGAACATATCACGCATGCATCTCCGAGATGGAAAACCGAGGCGAGGAGATACACGAAGATAGCTAGTGTGTGATTGTTTGCAACGGAGAGAGACACCCCTGTAGCACATGTCCAATAGAGGTGTGGCCAACAAGGAACAAAGGTCGAGAGGGACACATGGATGGCATGGATGCATGGGGAGGGAGAGAGGGTTTGTTTGTGATAGAGAGACCCCGTCGAGATCGTGAGGGGACTATATGGGTGGGAGATCGAGGGAGTGCGTGAGCGATAGAAAGATGCCCCGAGAGAAATTGATATAGACCATGCACATGTTTGTGATGGAGACTAAGATTAGCTAGCCATATACATATAGGGGGGACTGCGTGTGCCTACAATTGAGTGAGAGACCATCATACTTGGCTAGCTGGGCATGAGATTGTGTGTGTGCGCATGTGAGATGGAGAGAGAACGAGGGGGAGAGATAGAGTTTTAGATGGGCCTATCGAGTGCGAGTGAGATATGCATGTGTATGTGTGACCCAGGTGGATGGAGAGTTTGAGAGATGGGGGAAGAGCTCCGAGACGACATAGTGGTGCGTGAGAGAGTTACAGGCAAAGAGCCAAGGAATCTGTGTGCGTACGATGAGTGCACCCAAGATATCTAGCTTGGACTAGCTAGAGTATCATACATAGTGTGTGAGAGAGACCTATAGATGGTGTATATATGCATGCTGTCGGGGGAAATCGGCTTCCTCGAACAACTATGGGGACCGAGCCCCTTTACTGGTTCGGCGGGGGGCGGAGGTTGCACGAAGAGCGGATCGAGGCGATGCACACGAGGGGTTTACCCAGCTTCGGGCCGCACGGATGCGTAAAACCCTACTGCTGCTTTGTGGTTTGTATTGTGTTCTTGCTCGGAGGCGTGTGGTGCTACAGTACCCACAAGCCGCTGGCGAGACCGAGCGTAAAAATGGGTGTCCTCCCCCCTCCTATGTGCGCATGGGGCCTCCTTTTATATGCTCAAGGGGTTACCCACAGGTGGCAGCGTAGGTGAGGGCAAAAATGGGAGAATGTTGTAGTGGGTACAGCTGCCTGCACAGTGGCTGTACAGTGCTATCATACCTAACTCTGACGGCGGGGGACAAGGGCATTAAATGCCCGTCCGCGTCGCCCAGACGGTGCAGGAACAGGACCGTCAGGAGCGCCACCGTTTGCCACGATGGCTACTCTGTCAGCTTCGCTTCGCCACCGCATGCCCCTGGCTACATCGCCTCCCGCCACGTGCGCCTGGGATGCCCCCAAAGCGACACGTTGGTGGGTGAGCTGGAGCGCAGGCACGGGGTGGTAACTTGCCGCGGTGGATGTCTTGTCGCTCCCGGGAGCTTGTCGCTCACCGGGCCTTGCCGGAGCACGGGGCGCGTCGCGGCAAGCCTCTTGGCGTGCCGTGGTTGGCCTTCCCGGCAAGCTCCTCTTGCCGGGGCCTCGCTCTCTTCGGGTGGCCTTCCCGGCAAGCTCCTCTTGCCGGGGCCTTGGCTCAAATACTTTGTTCTTGAATGGCCCAAAAGGGGACCATGGCGGGTCTTAGCGATCTCCTGGCAAGCCTTGCCGCGGGGTGCTACGACTGCCCGTGCACAAGTTCGGGGTACTAAGGTACCCCTACTTTAGTACACCGACACATGCGAACTAGAAAGACCCCCCGCCCCCCACACACAAAGAGAGAGAGAGAGAGAGAGAGAGAGAGAGAGAGAGAGATGGAGAGAAAGGGAGAGGGACCAACAAGGTTTTTGTGTCAGATGCGTGCGACAGAATTGAAGATTGTCGGCGAGAGAGAGAGAACAGGAGTCCGGGAGAGGGGGAGGTCGCGTTTTATGCATCAAAGACTGATATAAACCATGTTTCGATATAAACTTGCATTCAAATATTTAAATTGGAGAACATGTTGTCTGCAATCCACACATGAACGGATATATGTGTATATCAAACAAGTTCATTAATTTGACTTTCAACATGTTCATGGAGTACTATAATACTGTACAACATGCTACTCGATTGAGGTGTTCAATTTTGGATTTAGTTCACTATTTTGACCTACTGAATGAGCTATTTCATTGAATCGAGATATTTCATTTTGGGTTTGATTCGAGTTTTTGAGTGGGTCAACTATTTGTCATATAGTAAATTGCTAGCAACGAGCATGTAAAAACACATTACTCCCGAGCATCATCTCTCCATCTAAAAAAGAAGTGGCAAGCTAATATTTCAAAATTTGATCCGAATCGACTTGGTATGGTAGACATGGATGCTTGTTCTCTCAAAATTTGAACGAACCGTTAAACATCATCTCTGCTTGGTGGAATTCGCCCCAGCAAATAAATGGGAGATGCGAAATTACCGTCCTATGTGGGACACGCATCAATTGGCCCGTTGTACATCGAGGGTAGGTTCGTAACTACATCCAAGCGTGCCTTCTCCTCGGCCAAAATGACATGTGCCGAATAATTCATAAACCATGGTCGGCAAAACACGCTCTCCTCACCCGAAATAGCTCGCGCCCACTATTTCAAAACACGCTCTCCTCGCCCGAAATCGCTCACGCCCACTATAGTTCAAAACACGCCCTCCTCGCCCGAAATCGCTCCCGCCCAGAGAAGAAAAGTTACTCTACTATCCCCGACCCTCAGTACACAGACCCAAGCCAAGAAGCCTATAGGCAAGGGTAGAACTGTAACTCCCACTCACATTTCAGACAAATGCGTCCGTAAGACATGGTTCCACTCCCCTCCCAATTCCCCCCACCTGCCCCCATTCATACCTCGTGGGCGCCAAATCACCTTATCCCCGGGAAGCTCCCTTCTCCCGAGCCACGAAACCTCAACCCCACCTCCATGGCACCCCCACCGCACCAATTTCACAGCCTCCCTCCTCCCTAATGCCGGAGACGCTGTCCATTTGCCGTCGTGCACTGGGCCGTGTGCCTCTTACTCCGTGCTGCTGGTGCTGCCTCGACGACGGCCGCGTGAACCGTACCGGAGCCAATTCACCCCCGCCGTTGTTCACGGCGCCGGAGCGGCTATAACTTCGGATCCGTCCAGAGTCCTAGCGCTACTTCGGCGTAGCCGTCGACCGTCGCGACATCGCTCTTTCCCTGCCGCCGGTCGCCACCGCAACCGTGCCGGCCTCACCGACTCAGCAGCTGGACCTGCCTACTTCACCATGCCGCCAGATAGGTCGCACCCTCATCTCAAATTACTTTATTTAGGCGTCAGTTGTCTGAATTTTTATTCTGTGCCAATCGATTTGCAATGGGAAGCCGCACCCCTCAAGGCGGCGGAGCTCCTAGGCTGCCGGTTGGCTGGTGTCTAATGTAAGGGTGCGGGGCCGAAAGTTTGCCGCGGAAGCATCGCTTAGATGGCTATCTTTTAGAGTTGCATGGGTTGAAGGTACTGGCGCCGCCGGATCTGGATGACGGGGAGTCTTTGTGGATTGGCCCGGGGGCGGCGCAACCACGGCAGTGCGGTGGGGCGAGGAGCGGGGTTTTGGCTGGGGCCACGGACGGCGGAGGCAGGATGCTCTGCCGTTGGTCGCTGGCTCTTCGGGGAAGATTCCGAACAGTGTCAGCCGAGAGGCACAAGACGGCCAGCCATCCGGCGTAGATCGGACAGTACCAAAATAAAATAAAATCGTGTGACCCCAATTTAGTCTTCAGTCAACAGACGTGTGACCACTCTCGTACCTTGATGTTGATCTCTTAGTGTATTTCTTCAGATCAAAGAGATATGTCGTTCTTAACATTATGCGTTATCTGCATCTTCAGACACACCGTCTTCCGACTCACCGCGGCTGCTCCAACAAGGGAAGCATACACCATAAGGGAGTTATAGTCCCCACTCAACAGTTCCCTGCATCGAATGCGCGTGCCCGACATGCACAACCACAACAACTGCAGGGCCATCGACAAGTCAGCACATAATGCTCACTCCTATGGATGGCAGCCAGATAGGTTGTGCCCTCATCTTACTTGTGTGCAACATTTATGGCTTTGTTATTCATCTAAGCATGGAAAATAGATCATCACATTTCATTGTATATTCATGCTGATCTCTTACGAGTCTTGTTTAGGAGTTAACGTTGTTCCATAGTTCAGCTAAGATACTTGTTCTTTAGGTAACACTATTCCATAGTTATCATCCATCAGCCAATGCTATCCCACAGGCTGGTGATTATAGTATTATACCACTTCTAGTATTTCCTATGTTGTTCTTTAATACTTTTGTGTGCCATCTAGTTAATCTCGAGTACAAACGATAGATATTATGTAGCTTTCATGTGTGTTCTCCCTTTAGTTTATGAGACCTGTTGCTGCTAGTTAACCCCAGTCCTACTATTTATGTCATCTCCTACAGGCACTCATTACATAAATCTAACTACTAGTTATCTTCCATGCATGTCAGATATAATTGCACACACTGAAGTATCCACAAGAACCTCACAGAGCAATGTAAAGGCCAATAAACTTGATGTCAATGATACCCAATATGATGGAACATGTAAAGGCAGTTCTTTAGAAGACTTGCAGAAAGATGATGAATCCTCTTCACCCCACAAGGTCCTTGCTCTAACTTGGCCTGTGATATGGGTACAACAGGCATATAATGTCCTGGAGTGTATCTACTCTGTTGCAATGCCAGGTGCTTAGCATGCTGATCATGCATGTAAATATGTCATGCCTTCCTATTTTTCAGTACCTATTCCATTCATGATAACATGTTTTCAAATTCAAGTACTATCATTCTACTCTATCACAATGCCACCTGCTTAATTTGGACATCATACTTCTGAATATCTTATGCATTGTTATTCATCAGTATGTACTTCATCTGTCTACCATACCATGTTTTTTTACATTGAAGTGTTGTTCTAGTGCTCTGTTGCAATGCCATCTTATTTTCCCAATCATACACATGTATGTTGCCTTAGTTATTTCTGTACGTATTCCGCTAGCATACAGTTTTACATTGAACTAGTGTTTTTTGCTGTGTTGTCTTGTCGTATCCCTAGCTCTTACACCATACTCCCTCCGTCCGGATTACATGTTGCCGAAATGGATAAAAAAGGATGTATCTAGAGCTTAAATACGCCTAGACCCATCCTTTTTTCCCGGATGGAGGGAATACATGTCAATATGTCATGCCTTTCTATTGTTCAGTACCTATTCCATCTCTTTGCTGCCGCATGTTTTATAATTAAAGCACCATTCTTCTATACAAGGCATGCAAGGGGAAGACGAATATGTTAGAATCTGAAGGTTTACAAAAAAGGCCTTTGCAAAAGATCCAAACGCCAGGAGATAATAAACCAACTCCAGTTTTTATAGATACTGCTCCAGCACAGAGAAACCCAACTCCTACTGATAATAAGCAGATTCCAATGGACAAAGAACTAATCCGCTCCAGTCCAGCAAAAATATGTCAACTCAATTCTAAGAAGCGTTTGCGTATCCTTGCATCATGAAATTTTATAGCATGCTGATCATATTTTCTACATGTTTCTTACCCATCTCTCATTTAGAAAATAAGCTTAACAGATAGAAGATTTTCTGCAATGGTATCGTTTATGAAGAAAGATTCTTGCAGGAATTCTCTGTGTTCCAATGTAGATGTAAGTACCTGTTGTATATCACTATATTTTTACATCACCATGTATTTTGTTAATCGGCGTGAATCCAACCTTTATCTGATTTAAATTTAGTTGTAGCAAAATGTATGATTAAAGGCCACAATGTTGATTTTTGCAAGGAAAACTGCCTGGTAGTTTTGCATCCTGAGCTGCATGAGTGTACTATCTCATATTAGTGGGTTTGAATACTTTGGTTCTGCAGTGGGGTTTTCAGTGTTTTTTTACTGTGTTGTCCTGTCGTATCCCTAGCTCTTTCATCATACTCCCTCCGTCCGGATTAAATGTCGCAGAAATGGGTAAAACTGGATGTATCTAGAACTGAAATACGCCTAGACCCATGCATTTATTTCCGGATGGAGTGAATACATGTCAATATGTCATGCCTTTCTATTCTTCAGTAACTATTCCATCTCTGCTGTAGCATGTTTTATAACTGAATCACCATTCTTCTATATAAGGCATGCAAGGGGAAGACGGCTATGTTAGAATCTGAAGGGTTACAAACCAGGTCTTTGCAAAAGATCCAAACGCCAGGTGTCAGTGTACTAGAGTAGGGGTACCCTAGTATCCCGAACTTGTGCACGGGTAGTCGCAACCTCCAGCGGCAAGGCTTGCCAGGTGATCGCCAAGGTCCTCTATGGTTCCTTTGGAGCCATTCAAGAACAAAGTATTCAAGCCAAGGAGACAAGGCCCCGGCAAGAGGAGCTTGCCGGGAAGGCCACTCAAAGCACAAGGCCCCGGCAAGAGGAGCTTGCCAGGAAGGCCAATCAAGGCACAAGACCCCGGCAAGAGGAGCTTGCCGGGAAGGACAACCGAGGCATCTCAAGGAACTCGCCGCGACGCGCCGCGCGTCGCGGCAAGGCCCGGTGAACGACAAGCTTTCGGACGCGACAAGATAACAACCGCGGCAAGGCGTTTGCCGCGGCAAACAACCACTCCGTGCCCACGCTCCAGCACATCCACCAACGTGTCGCTCTGGGACCCTTCTAGGCGTACGTGGCGGGAGGCTGTGCAGCCAAGGGTACGCGGTGGCAAGGGGCGCTGACAAGATTGCCATCGTGGCGAACGGTGGCGCCCCTGACGGTCCCTTTTCTGCACTGTTTGGGCGACGCAGACGGGCATTTAATGCCCTTGTCCCCTGCCGTCAGGGTTAGGTATGATACACTGTATAGGTAGCTGTACCAACCGCAGCACCTTTTCCATTTCTACCCTCGTCTATGTTGCCACTTGTCGGTGACCCCTTGAGCATATAAAAGGAGGCCCATGCGCAACGTAGAAGGAGGAGGAGAACACTCACGCTCGGTGTCGTTAGTTGCTGGTGTGTACTGTAGCACTCAGCGCTCCCGAGCAAGAACTCAATACAAACCACAAAGCAGCAGTAGGGTTTTACGCATCCGTGCGGCCCGAAGCTGGGTAAACTGCTCGTGTGCTTCGCCTCGATCCGCTCTTCGTGCGACCTCCGCCCCCCGCCGAACCGTAAAGGGGCTCGGTCCCCATAGGTGCTCGTGGAGTCAGTTTCCCCGACATCTTTGGCGCGCCAGGTAGGGGGCGTCGAGGTTGTGTGAACCTGATCCGGCGTTCACATGAGCTAGATCTTCATCATCTTCATCGACATGCCGCCGAAGAAGAAGGCTTTGGAGGCGGCTGATCTGTCCGCGTCAAACCCACCACCGCCGGAGCAAACGACTGGTGGGGTAGACGCCGGCGGAAGAACAGGCGCCGACGAAGGAACTCACAATGCCGCGGCGTCCGAACATGCACCGCGCCCATCTCAGGAGGCGTGGGACCGGCAGCGTCATGGTACTCACAGTACCATACGCTCGCTGGACCCAGATCGAGCTGGCGGATCTCGGGATCCTCAAGGCCAGCATGCTCGCCAACATGTTGCCACAAGCGAGGCACGGTCGCCTGGACGGGGGACTGCGACCAAGTCTGGCAAGAGCTCTGATGCCCACTCCGGCAAGCGCACCTCTTCGGAGTGCTGCGCTGCCATCGAGGACGCACCATCGAGCTTCACCGGCAAGTGTAAGAAGACGATGGCAGCTCCGCCGGAGACCAAGAAGGTGTCCGCCAAGGAGGACGACACTGGTGGTACCTTCACCATCAGTGCCACTCTCGACCCTAAATAGGAAAGCGCGCTCATTGCTTTCCTGCGGGCGAATGTCGATGTGTTTGCGTGGCAACCGTCTGACATCCCCGGTGTTCCCAGGAAAGTAATTGAGCACCACCTCGCCGTCTGTCCTCATGCGCGGCCCGTCAAGCAGAAAGTCAGGAAACAAGCAGTGGAGCGCAAAGAATTCATCGCAGAAGAGATCAAGAAGTTGGAAGCAGCAGGCCTCGTCAAAGGAGTGCTCCATCCTACGTGGCTGGCCAATCCTGTAGTCGTGCGCAAGGCCAACGGGAAATGGAGGCTTTGTATCGACTTTACCGATGTTAACAAAGCTTGTCCCAAAGACCCATTTCCCTTGCTGCGCATTGACTAGATTGTTGACTCCACGGCCGGATGTGATTTGCTTTCATTTCTTGACGCATACTCAGGATACCATCAGATCTTCATGGCAGAAGAGGATGAGGAGAAGACCGCATTCATCACTCCATGTGGCACATACTGTTTCATACGGATGCCTTTCGGTTTAAAGAATGCTGGTTCAACATTTGTAAGGATGGTCCATACCGCTTTTGAGGCACAAATACACAGAAATGTGGAAGCCTACATGGATGACATAGTGGTCAAGAGCAAGGACAGGGCAACTCTGGTTCAAGATTTAGAAGAGACTTTTGCAAATCTGCGCAAGATCAGCCTCAAGCTCAACCCCGAGAAGTGCGTGTTTGGAGTCCCTTCCGGCAAGCTTCTCGGGTTCTTCGTGTCTTAGCGCTCCCGAGCAAGAACACAATACAATCCACAAAGCAGCAGTAGGGTTTTACGCATCCGTGCGGCCCGAAGCTGGGTAAACTGCTCGTGTGCCTCGCCTCGATCTGCTCTTCGTGCGACCTCCGCCCCCCGTCGAACCGTAAAGGGGCTCGGTCCCCATAGGTGCTCGTGGAGTCAGTTTCCCCGACATCTTTGGCGCGCCAGGTAGGGGGCGTCGAGGTTGTGTGAACCTGATCCGGTGTTCACACGAGCTAGATCTTCATCATCTTCTTCGACATGCCGCCGAAGAAGAAGGCTTCGGAGGCGGCTAATCCGTCCGCAACAGACCCACCACCGCCGGAGCCAACGGCTGGTGGGGTAGACGCCGGCGGAAGAACGGGCGCCGACGAGGGAGCTCACGGTGCCACGGTGTCCGAGCATGCACCGCGCCCATCTCAGGAGGCACGGGACCAGCAGCGTCGTGGTACTCATAGTACCATATGCTCGCTGGACCCAGATTGAGCTGGCGGATCTCGGGATCCTCAAGGCCAGCATGCTCGCCAACATGTTGGCATGAGCGAGGCACGGTCGCCTGGACGGGGGACTGCTCCTTCTAACAGAGTTAGAAGTCCGAGCACATCCCGCTCCACGCACCATTCGCCACCGCTACCCGCCACTCCAGCGGAAGCTTTGGCGCGAGCTCAACTGCTCCTAGACTACCCTCCAATGGCGGACAAGATCGACGACTGGAGGGCCACCATTCAGAGTCTCATTGGCTTTGCCAACGGCGACACTCCACGGCAGCCGACTACATCGCAGCCGCGGCAAGCCAGTCAGGCACGAGCCAATGGCGACAAGACCACTGGGGGTGCGACCACCATGCACTCTCCGCCCCGAAGGCCAAGATCGCCAACTCGATGGGTCCACCACGACAACGACTCCACCGCGTCATCAAATCCGCGATCTCGTCGTGATCAGCGCCAAGTTCTTCACGAACGACGGCAAGAAGACGCTCGTACTCGCATCGAGCGCCGAAGAGAAGCGCGGCGTCAGTCAGACCAGCGCGTTGGGCCCACTATCGACATGCATGCGCCAGGGGAACCAGGCGACCTGCCGTACGCGGCAGGTTGCCCTGCGTTTACCCATGAGCTGCGGCAAGTCCAGTGGCCCAGCACGAAGAATTTCAAGCCAGATGTACCAGAGAAGTACGACGGCAAGTTGCATCCGTCGAAGTTCCTCAGCATCTACACCATCGCGGTGCAGGCTGCCGGGGGGCGAGACGACAAGATCCTTGCCAACTACTTCCTGCTGGTGCTCAAGCCCAACGTCAGGTCCTGGCTCATGCACTTGCCGGACAACTCCACATCTTCCTGGGCGGACCTGTGTCATTAGTTTGTCGGCGCCTTTACAGGCAGCCACAAACCTCATGGCCAGGAAAGTGACCTTCACCTGCTCGCCTAGAAGGAAGGAGAGCCCCTGTGCAAGTACATTCAGAGATTCAGCCATGTACAACGCAACATCCCAGATGTCCACCCTGCCGCGGTCATCAACGCTTTCCATCAGAACGTGCGTAACCGCAGGATGCGGGAGGAGATGGCGATGTGCAAGATCAGAGACGTCAGCGAGCTGTATGCCCTGGCCGACAAGTGTGCACGTGCTGAGGAAGGGGGGAGACTCCCCGGAGAGAATACAGGAGCAGGAGGATCTGACAGCGAGGATGTTGCCCCGGCAAAGAAGAACCGGCGGCGGAACAACAGGAAGAAGAAAGGCAAAGAAGTGCTAGTTGTTGAGCAGTCCGGCAACTAAGGTGGCGCCAAGAAAGCCAAAGCTGGTAGCTCCGGCAAGGAGGTTGCCGCATGCGCTAACTGCCAGGATGTGGCGGCCGCCGACAAGTAGGACGACACCAACAAACAGTACTGCAAGATCCACCGCACCAAGGGCCATGACCTCCAGAGCTGCAAGAAGGTCGAGCAGCTTGTCGAGCTGCAAAAGGCCAAATATGAGCGACGCGACAAGGAGAAAGCCCAAGGAGGTGCTGGGGGGTCTGGCACGAAGCGCCCCGGCCGGGGAGGACGCCGCGGCAAGGCCAAGCAGCGGCAAGGAGACAGACCTCCCCGCGGCCGCGACAAGGATGAAGATGACGACGACGACGAAGACATGGATGATGCCGAGACCAGTGAGCAGGAGTTCCAGAAAGCCACAGAAGTCTTGTGCGTTGACGGAGGTGCTTCTCTGCATACTTCACACCGCCAACTCAAGCAGTGGGTGTGTGAAGTAAATGCAGCAGAACCACCCATAGAGTCACGCAAGCTTCTGAAATGGTCCAGCACGCCTATCATCTTTGATATTGAGGACCACCCTGATCGCACAACTGCGATCGGGTGCTTGCAGATGTTGGTTTCACCAACTATCCGCAACCTCAAGGTCACAAAGATGCTAGTTGACGGCGGGGCCGTCTTGAACCTGATCTCCTCCGCTGTGCTCCAGAAACTCCAGGTCCCTGACAGCGAGCTCGAAGAGACCGGCACATTCCAAGGAATCAACCCGGGAAGGAGCAAGCCAAAGGGGAAGATCACGTTGCCAGTGACATTTGGCAGCGAGTTGAACTTCAGAACTGAGAGGGTCACTTTTGACGTTGCCGATTTTCCATTGCCTTACAATGGGATTCTCGGCCGTCCAGCACTGGCCAAGTTCATGGCGGCCTATCACTATGCATACAACATGCTGAAGATGCCAGGCCCGATAAGTGTCATCACTATCCCTGGTGACAAGAAGGATGCTCTTATCTGTGCGGACAAGATTTACCGGGAAGCGGCAGCTGCAATGGATAGCAAGTCACTTACCGCTGAAGCTCCCCGGGGGAAGAAGAAGACCAAGTCCGGCAAGAGCTCTGATGCCCACTCCGGCAAGCGCACCTCTTCGGAGTGCTGCGCTACCGTCGAGGACGCACCATCGAGCTCCACCGGCAAGTGTAAGAAGACGATGGCAGCTCCGCCAGAGACCAAGAAGGTGTCCGCCAAGGAGGACGGCACTGGTGGTACCTTCACCATCAGTGCAACTCTCGACCCTAAATAGGAAAGCGCGCTCATTGCTTTCCTGCGGGCGAATGTCGATGTGTTTGCGTGGCAACCGTCTGACATCCACGGTGTTCCCAGGAAAGTAATTGAGCACCACCTGGCCGTTTGTCCTCATGTGCGGCCCGTCAAGCAGAAAGTCAGGAAACAAGCAGTGGAGCGCCAAGAATTCATCGCAGAAGAGATCAAGAAGTTGGAAGTAGCAGGCCTTGTCAGAGGAGTGCTCCATCCTACGTGGTTGGCCAATCCTGTAGTCGTGCGCAAGGCGAACGGGAAATGGAGGCTTTGTATCGACTTTACCGATGTCAATAAAGCTTGTCCCAAAGACCCATTTCCCTTGCCGCGCATTGACCAGATTGTTGACTCCACGGCCGGATGTGACTTGCTTTCATTTCTTGACGCATACTCAGGATACCATCAGATCTTCATGGCAGAAGAGGATGAGGAGAAGACCGCATTCATCACTCCATGTGCCACGTACTGTTTCATACGGATGCCTTTTGGTTTAAAGAATGCTGGTTCAACATTTGCAAGGGTAGTCCATACCGCTTTTGAGCCACAAATACACAGAAATGTGGAAACCTACATGGATGACATAGTGGTCAAGAGCAAGGACAGGGCAACTCTGGTTCAAGATTTAGAAGAGACTTTTGCAAATCTGCGCAAGATCAGCCTCAAGCTCAACCCCGAGAAGTGTGTGTTTGGAGTCCCTTCCGGCAAGCTTCTCGGGTTCTTCATGTCTCAGCGCTCCCGAGCAAGAACACAATACAATCCACAAAGCAGCAGTAGGGTTTTACGCATCCGTGCGGCCCGAAGCTGGGTAAACTGCTCGTGTGCCTCGCCTTGATCTGCTCTTCGTGCGACCTCCGCCCCCCGCCGAACCGTAAAGGGGCTCGGTCCCCATAGGTGCTCGTGGAGTCAGTTTCCCCGACACCAGGAGATAATAAACCAACTCCATTTTTCATAGATACTACTCCAGCACAAAGAAACCCAACTCCCACTGGTAATAAGCAGATTCCAATGGCCAAAGAACTAGTCCGCTCCAGTCCAGCAAAAGAATGTCAACTCCATTCTAAGAAGCGTGTGCGTATCCTCGCATCATGAAATTTTATAGCATTCTGATCATATTTTCTACATGTTTCTTACCTGTCTCTCTTTTAGAAAATAAGGTTAAATGGTACAAGACTTCCTCCATTGGGATCGTATTCGAGGAAAATATCTTGCGGGAATTCTCTGTGCTCCAGTGCTGATGTAAGTACCTATTGTATATCACTATATTTTTACATCAGCATGTATTTTGTTAATCGGCGTGAATCTAACCTTTATCTGATCTAAAATTAGTTGTAGCAAAATGTTAAAGGCGCCAATGTTGATTTTTGTAAGGAAAACTGCCTGGTAGTTTTGCGTACTAAGCTGCATGAATGTGCTATCTCATATCACGCACATTACTGAATTGTAGTGCTTCTCTGGTTGCCCATTCATTCATTGTGTCAATGTTGCTTTCGTATTACCTTACCTGGCTGATGATAGCTGTGCCATATTGTGTTAATTTGGTGTAGGCTAGTTGCCCAAACGTTCGTTGTGTCAATGTTGCTTTCCTATTATCTGACTTGGCCAATGATAGCAATGCTAGTGTGTTAATTTTGTGCAGGCTGCTGAAGATAAGAAGACAAACTCTGAAAACAGCTAGGCAACCCCATTATTTCTTTCCAGTAAATCTAGGCCAGGTAATATGGCAATAACTCATGATTAATCTGTTTGGTTCCCGTCCTAATTTATGTTATGATGCAGTGGTCAAGACACTCTCCACTATCAATAATACAAGCCTGCCAAAATCGCCATCTGAATTTGTTCAGTATCCTCTGCAGGGCCGGCCCTGGCGTATGGGAGACGGGCCGACGGCCTAGGGCCCAGGCTGGGAAGGGGCCCATGATGTAGTATATACATATACTATAGCCCATTAAAAATAGGTAAAAAATACAGAAGAAAAGAAACGAGATAGGCTAGGCCCATCAGATAGCTAGCGATCGATTACGAAGCGTCACATGCGTGACTCACGCCAGATTCCAGGCGTTTTCCTTCCTCTCGTCGGCCTGATCGCTCGGCACCTCGGCGCCTTGCCCTTGCACCTTGCTTGAGTCACCTAGGCCGCCACTGGTTGTTGCAGCTGCACGTGCCACACCCGCACGACAGTCCGGCAGCCTAGCCATCTGGCGTCCGGCAAGCCGTCACCGCGGCAATACATATACATACGGATTCCGGCAAGTCTGCTGTCCGCTAGACCGCTACTTGGCCAACTGCAAGTCTGCAACGAGGCTCTCCCGTGATCCCGTCACCGGCTGTGAGGGCACCACAGTAATCAGTACGTTCGAGCGTTTTCCATCCATCTTCCTGATCCATTACCCCAAACCCTAATTTGACAATTTCAGTAGTTTATTTTATTCTTTACTTAGTATGTACGTATTCAACTATCCATCCATGATCCATCCTCCAATTTCAGTATGCACGAAATTTTAAAATTTTAATTTATAATTTCCTAATTTGATCTTTCATTTTTTTGTCATTCCATGTACATGTCTAGGGTTCCAATCAGCCGATGTATAAGTTCCTAATTCTTTGTATCCTCTTTTCTTCATGATTTTAGGACATTAGCCTCCATGTTTCCTAATAAGCAATTGTCGGGTGTTGAAAAAAGGAGAAGAAGGAAAAAAAGTGATCTGAAAATTCAACCACTGAATGGTTCTTTAAACACGTACTTTACATCTTCTAGCAATGTTGATGTCAGTGAAGAACAAGGGTAAGAAACTAATCCCGAGCATGAAAATTCAGATGTTGAGGTCAATGAAGATGGTGCAAGTACAGGGGAGCAAATAAATTTTTGTTCTGATTTGAGGTAATCATGATATTAGTTTAATTTTGCCATCTTTTTAGTGTTACTGTTGTCGATGGAGTCAGTTGAATTATTATAGTCAAACTTGAAACTAAAGAGATGTTGTTGGAAGTTACTTTTAATAAGTTATATATATGTTTATGTATCACGCACACGCATACATATATATGGTCTTAGGACATAGGGGCCCATGTCATCGAGTTCGCCTAGGGACTCCGGAAACACAGGGCCGGCCCTGATCCTCTGTCTCGAATGCAACGGAATAAATGTATGTTTGTGAACCAATTAATGGCTAAAGCAATGATGGAAATGGTGGATGAATGAGAGGTGCAGAGTTGTGCGACACAACAACTGATCAATGTTTTCAGAGACAGTGTGGCAAAGCAGCAAGAACTTGCCCACATGCTTATGGGTGTCATCTGTGCTGAGGTTGCAGATTGTGACGTTGTAGATGGTTAGGTTCTGCTCATTTATTTGCACTGGCATCAATCTTTGATTGCCCAGTGGATGTAATTCCTGTAATATATTCTAGATGTGCAACGTTATTCCCTGTATGATGTACCTTTGCTCGTCGTAATGGGCTCAAATTATCTAATTTGGCCTAAAGACATGAACAAACTTTAGTGGGCCCATTAAGTTAATGGGCCGTTACTAGGCCGAAAGTTAATGGTCGGCCCTCTTACCTCCCAGGTCGTTAACAGGCCGACATCGAAGCGGGCAACAGGTGGCCCCAATTTATTTCACGGACCGTTAACAGGCAGTTACTAAGTTTGGGCTACATATGGCCCAACTATACTGTAGGCCTTTAGCAGGCCAAAAGAGACAACGGGCTTGTATTGGACCATGAAGAGCATGGGCCGCTAAGAGGCCGAAAGGCAGGTCGTATTGTAAACGGCCCAACTGTGTTGTGGGCCTTTAGCAGGCCAAAAGAGAAACCGGGCTGGTATTGGACCATGAAGGGCATGGGCCGTTAAGAGGCCAAAACTAAGGTCTGACTACAAATGGCCCAACTCATTTATGGTCCGTTAACAGGCCGAAAGGCACACAGGGCCGGGAATTGGCCCAACACTTAAATGGGTTGCTAAAAGGCCAAAACTCAGGTCCGACTACAATTGGCCCAACTGATTTATGGGCCGTCAACAGGCTGAAAGTGACACCAGGCCAGAAATTGGCCCAACACTTAAATGGGCCGCTAAAAGGCAGAAACTCAGGTCCGACTACAAATGGCCCATCAGATTTATGGGCCGTCAACAGGTTGAAAGACACACTAGGCCGGAAATTAGCCCAACATTTAAATGGGTCGCTAAAAGGCCGAAAGATGTACATCCTGAAAATTGGCCCATCCATTAAATGGGCCGCTAACAGGACGAAATCTCATCGGGCCGATATTGAGCCCAAGTATATAGCGGGCTGTTAACGGGCTCGAACTGACGATGGGCTGCAATGGTGTCAAATCTTTAACGGGCCGAATTGGCACATCTCGTATGGGCCGTGGGATTAAATTTCCGTGATGATAATTTTGGTAATGTCATGGAACACTTCTACGACAGCACAGGTATGACTATCTTGATTCTGTCATAAATTTGTCATGGATGTACATGCATGACAAAAAACACGACCTACTTTGACAAACACGTATCATCACGGAAGTGTATTTTTTTTGTAGTGAATAGTAGTAGATGCAGGCAGGAGTCAGTCTACTTGTCTCGGACGTGATGCCTATATACATGATCATACCTAGATATTCTCATAACTACGCTCAGTTCTGTCAATTGCTCAACAGTAATTTGTTCACCCACCGTAAATACTTATGCTCTTGAGAGAAGCCACTAGTGAAACCTATGGCCCCCAGGTCTATTTTCCATCATATTAATCTTCCATCAACAAGCTATTTCCGTTGCCTTCTATTTTACTTTGCATCTTTATCATAAAAATACCAAAAATATTATCCTATCATGTCTATCAGATCTCACTCTTGTAAGTGACCGTGAACGGATTGACAACCCCTTATCACATTGGTTGCGAGGATTTATTTGTTTGTGTAGGTGCGAGGGACTCGTGCGTGGCCTCCTACTGGATTGATACCTTGGTTCTCAAAAACTGAGGGAAATACTTACGCTACTTTGCTGCATCACCCTTTCCTCTTCAAGGGAAAACCAACGCAGTGCTCAAGAGGTAGAAAGAAGGATTTCTGGCGCCGTTGCCGGGGAGGCTTACGCAAAGTCAAGTCAAGATTTGGACTCCCGACAACGAGCCATTTCTGGCGCTGTTGCCGGGGAGTCTACGCAAAAGTCAACATACCAAGTACCCATCACAAACCCTTATCTCCCGCATTACATTATTTTCCATTTGCTTCTCATTTTCCTCTCCCCCACTTCACCCTTGCCGTTTTATTCGCCCTCTCCTTTCTCCGTTCGCCTCTTTTTTCGCTCGCTTCTTGTTTGCTCGTGTGTTGGATTGCTTGCTTGTCATGATGGCTCAAGATAATACCAAATTATGTGACTTTACCAATACCAACAACAATGATTTCCTTAGCACTCCAATTGCTCCTCTTACCGATACTGAATCTTGTGAAATCAATACTGCTTTGTTGAACCTTGTCATGAAAGATCAATTCACCGGCCTTCCTAGTGAAGATGCCGCTACTCGTCTAAATAGCTTCGTTGATTTGTGAGATACGCAATAGAAGAAAGATGTGGATAATGATATTTTTAAATTGAAGCTATTTCCTTTTTTGCTTAGAGATCGTGCTAAAGCTTGGTTTTCGTCTTTGCCTAAAAATAGTATTGATTCTTGGAATAAGTGCAAAGATGCTTTTATCTCTAAGTATTTTCCTCCCGCTAAGATCATCTTGGAATAAACATGTTTGCAATGACAATTAGAGATTATAGTAGCTTATGCCATGCTTGATTAGCTATGAGTTATAATGGTTTACCTTGCGTGCCAACATGCTATTAAAATGGTTGTGATGTGGTATAGTGGGGTGGTATCCTCCTTTGGATGATTTAAGTGACTCGACTTGGCACATTTTCATGCATGTAGTTGAAACAAATCAACATAGCCTTCACGATATTTATGTTCATGGTGGATTATATCCTATTCATGCTTGTACTCAATGTCTATTAATTTTAATGCATGTTCATGACCGTTGTCGCTCTCTAGTTGGTCGCTTCCGAGTCTTTTGCTAGCCTTCACTTGTACTAAGCGGGAATACTGCTTGTGCACCCAATCCCTTAAAACCCAAAGTTATTCCATATGAGTCCACTATACCTTCCTATATGCGGTATCTACCTACCGTTCCAAGTAAATTTGTATGTGCCAAACTCTAAACCTTCAAATGAAATTCTGTTTTGTATGCTCGAATAGCTCATGTATCAACTAGGGTTGTCCGTATCTTCCATGCTAGGCGGGTTATTCTCAAGAGGAGTGGACTCTGCTCCTCACTCACAAGAAAATGGCTGGTCACCGGGATGCTCAGTCCCATGCTTTATGCAAACTAAATCAAAAAAATTGCAAACAAAACTCCCCCGGGGCTGTTGCTAGTTGGAGGCACTCGTTGTTTCGAGCAAGCCATGGATTGATGCTTGTTTGTGGAGGGGGAGTATAAACTTTACCATTCTGTTTGGGAACCACCTATAATGTGTGTAGCATGGAAGATATCACCATCTCTTGGTTGTTATGTTGACAATGAAAGTATGCCGCTCAAAATATTATTTATCTCTGCTCTAAAACCGAGCTCTGGCACATCTACAAATCCCGTCTTCCCTCTGCGAAGGGCCTATCTATTTACTTTCATGTGGAGTCATCACCCTCTTATTAAAAAGCACTAGCTGGAGAGCGCTGGTGTCATTTGCATCCATCACTATTAATTTATATTGGGTATGACTATGACTGGATCTCTTATACCATGAATTACAATGTCTAGTCGGTCCTTGATCTTTAAAGGTGCTCTGCATTTATGTTTTGCAGTCTCACAAAGGGCTAGCGAGATACCATATTGTTATATCATATCATGATTGTTTTGAGAAAGTGTTGTTGTCGGTGTCAAAACCGGTGGATCTCGGGTAGGGGGTCCCGAATTGTGCGTCTAAGGCGGATGGTAACAGGAGGCAGGGGACTCGATGTTTACCCAGGTTCGAACCCTCTCTATGGAGGTAATACCCTACTTCCTGCTTGATTGATCTTGATGATATGAGTAGTACAAGAGTTGATCTACCATGAGATCGTAGAGGCTAAACCGTAGAAGCTAGCCTATGGTATGATTGTTGTTGTCCTATGGACTAAACCTTCCAGTTTATATAGACACCGGAGGGGGCTAGGGTTACACAGAGTCGGTTACAATGGGAGGAGATCTACATATCCGTATCGCCAAGCTTTCCTTCCACGCCAAGGAGAGTCCCATCCGGACACGAGACTAAGTCTTCAATCTTTGTATCTTCATAGTTCAACAGTCCAGCCTAAGGATATAGTCCGGCTGTCTGGATACCCCCTAATCCAGGACTCCCTCAGTAGCCCGTGAACTAGGCTTCAATGACGATGAGTCCGGCGCGCAGATTGTCTTCAGCATTGCAAGGCGGGTTCCTCCTCCGAATACTCCATAGAAGATTTTGAACACAAGGATAGTGTCCGGATCTGCAAAACAAGTTCCACATACCACCGTAGAGAGAATAATATTTCCACAAATCCGACCTCCTGGCACATTTGATATCATGACATCATACCATGGCCCGGTTATTATCGAACCGTTTTTCTCAACCAGCCTGTCAGGACCCCGATCTTAAGCCACATCGATCCAGCATGTAACACCTCATATCACTTTGCGGCCTCACGCACGGTACTCCCACGGGTGCCACCTTACCTGGCCCGGGACCGTTTGCGTCTTTTGGCTCACGTATATGATAGTGTCGCTAGCATCCATATGACAGAGAACCCGGACCGACATGGCTAGTCGTGAACCCAAAGCGGCGCTAACCTATGAGGACAGGCATACATGAATCACATCGAGCATGTCGGTCATCAACGTGTGAATCCGGGCTGTAGCACTGGCTAACAGGACTCCGGATGTCACCGCGTGACATTTCCCCGAAGGGACAGACACAGGAACGAAGTGAATCACATGCCGGCCAGTCAAGTGTTCCGAGCAGTAGTGCTGGGCTAGCAGGACTCCGGTGAACCGGGCTGTAGCGGACTACTATCACTCCGAAGCACTAGACTACATTTCCCCATATGATAGGCTGCCAAGGATAAACAACTAGATAGTCGGATCCCAACCATACCAAGCATTTCAATCATACACACAATATGCCCGATATGAGTAGATACAACATGGCATCACAACAAGACTCTATGACTCAAGTATTTATTCATTAGGTTCCGAGGAGCGAGATATTACAAACATGGTCTCATGACCCAACATTCAGAGCATACAAGTCAAACACATGCGGAAGCTTAACATGTCTGAGTACAGACATCTACAAATGAAAAAGGCTGAGAAGCCTGACTATCTACCAGATCCTGCCGAGGGCACAAGATCGTAGCTGAGGTATCAAGCTAAACGTCGAAGTCCAAGCGGTACTACTAGCGAGACTGACGTCTCTCTGCAAAAACATAAAATAGGCAAACGTGAGTACAAACGTACTCAGCAAGACTTACATCAGAACTATCTACATATGCATCAGTATCAACAAAGGGGGTGGTGGAGTTTGACTGCAGCAAGCCAGCTTTGACTCGGTGGCTATCCTGAACTACGACTGCAAGCGACTCTTTTGAGGTGGCGCACACGAGTCCACATATTCACCATCCAATACACCACTATGGATCCACTTCCGTCTCCCTACGAGAAGGCCATCCATAGCACTCACGCTTATCTTGCGTATTTTAGAGTATCCACTTTCACTTGTCTATGAACTATTATAGGCAACCCAGAAGTCCATTACCGCGGACACGGCTATTCGAATAGATGATGTTAACCCTGCAGGGGTGTACTTCTTCATACATGTTTCCACCACTTAGCGTCTGCACACGACATGTGCTCGGCAGACTTCAAGCGAAAGCCGACGTGGGTGTAGACCACGACCTACCTAAACACTCAAGTCTCTAGTCCAGGTTTATCACCTATTCGGGTTCCATCCGCAGGGAGTCCGGCCGAGGTTTCCACTAACGGCCCCGAACGATGTGTACAGGGTCCGAGACACCAAACGGGCGCCCGGCTGCCCGGCCACGTGCCTACCGCAACACAGCCGACCCCTACGGTCAGCGCTGCGTGCGGCCTCCAGCATACTACAAACACCAGAAACTACTTGCAACTCCTGGACCGAGAACAAGGGTGATTAAGAAGTCGAGCGGGGTCATATTTCAGGGCCCAATGCATGGTAGTAGCTGTTTCATGGATCACAAACACAGAACTCAGTTCCTGAGGACGGCTTCAATGAGACAACCCACCATGTACTCCTACATGGCCTCTCACCAATACCTTTACCAAATCGTATTCACACACTTAGCTCACACACAGTAGGACATGTTCATCACCATACCAATTCATTCCCGATGAATCAGACCCGACTCAACTCTAAGCAGTAGCAGGCATGACAAACAAGCATGAATGAGTAGGCACAACATGGGCTCAAACAACTCCTACTCATGCTAGTGGGTTTCATCTATTTACTGTGGAATGACAGGTCATGCAAAGGATAAAGGGGTTCAGCTACCGCAGCAAGTAACACATAAATCGTTGTTGTCCTAATGCAGTAAAAGAGAGCAGGAGCGAGAGAGTGGGATTGTATCGGAATGAACAAGGGGTTTTTGCTTGCCTGGCACTTCTGAAGATAACATTGAGTCTTCATCAGTGTCAACGATCACATCGTCGAAACGCGTCTATCGAAAGGGGGCAATTACCGGCAACACTGAAAGAACACAATTAACACATGGCGATATGCAGCAATATGATGCATGCTATGACATGGCAATATGCTATGTGTTTTAAGCTAATGCAACTAGCAACAAAGTTAAATGAAGTTGGTTTGAACCCTAAGTTCAAATTCAAACTTCATATGTGAAATTCAGATGCCATTTATGCAAATTGCCCTGTACAGCAACCCTAGGTTGTTCAAACATGCATGATAATGCGATAAACAGATTCCTTGAATTTTTCTGATAATTTTTCATATATAACTTGTTTGATTTGGAGCTATGGTTGATTTTATATGAATTTTTGAAGTTTGGACAATTTTCTGGATTTTCTAAATATTTAGAAATAAACTAATTCCAGAAAATGGATTATTGCATCAGCCTGACGTCATCATGACGTCGGCAGGTCAACTGCGGCTGACCGGGGTCAAACCTGACCAGTGGGGTCCACTGGTCAGTGGCCCAGTGCTGGTTAGGGTCGCTGACGTGTGGGCCCAGTCAACTGCCTCGTCAGCATGGTCAGAGCTGACGCGTGGGCCCACCGTGGTTAGTTAAACATTAAACAGGGGTTACCCCGTGGTTAATTAGGGTGGTGGGGCCTGCCTGTCAGTGACTGTGGGGTAGTTAGTGGGTGGATTAGCCTAATCTAATCGCGCCACGTCGGCTTCGCCGGAGGTAGGCCGCCGGCGACCATCCAGTGCGGTGGCGTCGCACGTCCCAGCGATTCCGGCGACGAGAGGAGGCGGGGTTGCGCTCGTTGGAACGCCCGCAAGGCGGCGCGTCCAACGGTGGTGGTGTCAGGTGCTGGGGCGGCCGGAGACGACGTCGGCGACGACCTTGGCGGACGCCGGAGCTCGGGCGAGCTCGGGCTCGTCGCTAGGGGGCACGGCGAGGTGCACGGAGTGGTGCTACGGGCTGCTGGGGATGCAACGAACGCGCTGATGAGCTCGAACGCGGGCGGCAGCAGCTGTGGCCGTGGCGGCGCCATGGACAACGGCGAGAGGCTACGGCCACGGCGGGGAAAAGGGCTACAGCGTGCAGGCGGCTAAACGGAGAGAGGGGAACGGGACTGGAGCTCACCGCGGTTCCGTTGGAGACTTCGGCGAGCTCGGGGAAGCACTGGAGCGGCCGGGCCGGCGAGGTCGATCTCCGGCGACCGAGGAGGGGAAAAGCCTCGGTGGCGGAGTTGCAGCGCGTCCGGGGCCTCGTGGGTCGTCGAGGAGGTCGGGGACGTCGAGTCGGAGCTCGCAGGCATGTCCAGGGGGCGAGGGGGAGGAAGTGGCCGCGGTGGGGCTTGTCGGCGGTGACGAGCTCCGCTCGGTGTGCTCGGGTGAAAGAAACAGAGGAGGGGGAGGAGCACAAGGAGAGAGGAGGAGAGTCAGACGGCTCGGGGGGGGGGGGGGTCGCGTGGCGTCGTCCGGATGCGTCGAGGAGGAGCCAGCCAGGCAGGGAGGGAGGAGGTGGCCGGGCGCGTGCCGGTGTGCGGTGGCCACACGCCTCGCGTCCTTCTGGCGCGAGGTGGGAGACGGTGGCGGCTCTGGTGGGCTGGGCCAGGTAAGTGGGCCAGCAGGTGGGCTGCGCAGGTAGGTTTTCTCTCCCTTCTCTTTTAATTAGTTTCTGTTTTCTATACTTGTTATTTTGTTTTGATTTAGTTTATAGCCCAAATCACTTTAATAAATCCTGGAAATAATTGTGGGCATTACATGAATTATTTCAGAGGCCCTTAACTATTTCCAGAATTGTTGGAGCATTTAATAATATTAATAGAAATTAAATGCCCCAATTCAATATTTTATGACTTAAATTCAATGCCCAACTTGTTCCTTAAAAATGCTCATTATTTTTGGTATGGATCAAAACCATCGCCAAAAATATCAAACATCAAATAAGAGCATTTTGGGTTCTTGAATGCAATTTATTTAAGCTGGACCTATTTGGATTTCAAAGTGCTAGGGTTTTATCACCCCCAATTCAGCTTTTAACTAAAATTTAGACATGATGCATGGATGCTTGTGCAACTAATTACAATCAAATTCTAGGGCTGTGACAACTCATCCCCACTAAACAAGAATCTCGTCCCGAGATTCAAGCATAGGGTAAGAAGACAGAGGGGACACAATTAACAACACGATCTTCATGATCCAACTACCCTTCTCGAAGATGTTGATTCATTGCATCATCTTGATCTCGACTTCTTGCTTTGAGAACTACATCCAACATGACAACGAGTAGAAAAGAGGAATTTTAGAAGAATCGATCTTCTTGACGTTCGAGCAACTTAGGATCATCACAGGGATCACAAGATCAACTCACAGAATGAGACGTAGAAACATCTCTGGAGTTGAGAGGCAAGACATGCATTAGGAGGGACGGAAGAAACAATTTGACGAGGGTTTCAAAGTAGCAAGGGAAATTGCCATGATTCCAAAATGGGGCACCTTAGAAAAGGTTACTCGAAGAACTATTCCCTTAAGTGGCAAAAAGAATTACTTTTGATCCATCGATCACTGGAACTCTTTTCACCAGCCTGAGGCAATTTACGATCGATCGTTTGGAAGAGCTCGAAAAAAATGGCATACTCGGACTAGATTGGATGATGTGGACTACCTTGTTGAAGACAACGCAATGGATGACTTTTGCTTATCATCGAAAATGCATGGGACCCAAGGTAGAATGGCACAACAGCGGTGCAAGCTGGGAACAAAATGCAAATGTTGGGAATGATTCTGGTAACTGGGAGATAACTCAACAGTCGAGAGCAATTCCACTGTTTGAATGGTTATGGTATAGTCGAGAAAACTGAGAGCACAAGGATCCCTAGGGAGCAACTTCTAGAATAAGCCGCACGAAATCCTCATGGAGAAGATGGTCAAATAGTTCAATCAAGATACTATAATGGTAGATCTTCCGGCTAGATGTGTCGGCCAGACATCAACCTTGTCGGGACCTACATCATAGATCTTGGAAAAGTTCCAACCATCATATCTGCCTGAGATTCAGATCTAGTTGGTAATAGGATACTTCAGACTCAACATGTCTGAAAGGAAAGTTTGCAACACAATTCGACGAGATGACGTTGCTAGATTCTCGGGAATGAACTACGATAGCAAGCTCCAAAACATGAGCTGGTTCTGCTACAAACCTGTGAACATGCTGCCCAAGACAAGCATGACCACATGGTAGTCTTACAATGAAACACTACCGAGTTCTGATTGGGAACCATCATCGAGGATAACGAAGTCCTAACATAAGTCATGACTAGTTGTTATGAAGGAACTCCTTCTCCCTGAACAAATCAATCAGTGGCTTGGTGTGCTAGGGATACATATGGAAGGAAGGTTGCGAGCCTGTCAAACCATCGCATACTTCGCACATGCATGACTGACTTGGGATGGTACCAGAGGAAACAAAAACAAGCTTTCTCGAATTCA
Organism: Aegilops umbellulata; assembly: GCA_032464435.1. Taxonomy (NCBI): domain Eukaryota; kingdom Viridiplantae; phylum Streptophyta; class Magnoliopsida; order Poales; family Poaceae; genus Aegilops; species Aegilops umbellulata. Next base: position 478,757,498 of record CP136055.1, read on the forward strand.
CGGCGGCCACTTTCATCAATTGCACGTGAATTAGAGGAAGTCACTCCTTTCATCCAAGCATAAGCTTCATGAACGGAACACGAAGACATTGCTTACAATGTTTCCAACACTAACTTAGATGTTCAACATGAATCATGGGGAGACAAAATGCTGCTGATGGGTTCAACAACAACTCATCGGAATTTCCATATCACTGGACTTCCACCATCATGTGAACACGGTGATAGCATTGGTCAGACCCAAAGATGTAATGGTGTATGCTCGAGGGATCAACCACGAGTAAGACAACATTACGAACATCGTTGGTTCTGATTTGACTTGACGATAGCCCCTACTCAAGTCAAAGTTTTGACAAGACAATACATCCAACAACTGATCACGAGGACCAATTGGTGAAGATATTATCTTTCTTCAACACACACCACAAAAGATATCCCTTAACATGAACTAAGTCAGACAAGCTTTATCTTCCAACTCTCCAAGTTGTTGTCTAGCTCAACCAACTAGCTCAGGGATATCTAACACAGATTCTTGGAGAAAGGGTGGTTCACAAGGAACCAACTTGATCACGAGCTCAACATAACAGTCTGGGGACAACCTGGTAATACTTCCGAGAAGATATTCGGAAAATCACGAACCACCGATATGTCTCTAGGCTTGAGATCAATATTGCCTTTCAGAGCAAGATGATATGATCAAAAAGAGTAAGGGATTTACACAATCCTAACTCCTTGATCGAAGAGTGCACCAGAAATAAGGGCTAGGTAGCACGATCAATCTTAGGATGATGATTTAATAACCAACACGCTAAGAATGAGAACATTGCCCATTTACTACCAAGCAACGAGTTGCTCGGAGTATTGATTTCACACATCACAATTCACTTGTCGGCATTCCGGTTACAACAACACGGGAACCGAGGAATGAACAATGATGGCAAGAAGTATTACTGCGTCAAGAATTCATAAGAGGTGGTGCAATTCTCATGAAAATCCTGACATAAGGAGGCAACACTCCAAGGTAGAACAGAACAAAAACTGGATTGGCATTTCGATCTGCGGAATACAACTGCTTGACCCAATCCTGGATATGGATGAGGTACTGGAGTTTGTTTCTCCTAGTCATTCCGAAATAGAATGGCTTGACGGACCACAAGAGTAATAGGCATCGATAACACGAATGCACAACTATTCTTGACCAACAATTGATGCAAGAGGGTCAGAATACAACTAAAAAGGGACAACTCAGAGGAACATATAATTTCTTAAGTTGTAGATGCATCGGTTAGCATGTTGAATAAATTCAACATGTTTCTTCCGGATAACCCATGCAGAAAGGTAGGACCGGCAGGTTCACCATATAGGATCGAGATCTCATCAAGAGCACTCCTATTGTGATATTTTGGTTCAAAGAACTTCTGCCACATTGATCCATGGTATTTGGAAGGATGATATACCATGGACCTCGAGGACTATCACAAGGTTACTAATATCCTAAAGGAACTAGCAACACTATCACATGAGGTAAGTAGGGTGAATCTCGGGTTCAAAACCCAGGAGTAGAATACCTACTACTGGATAGCATCACAGGATGCTTTCGAGAATGGTGGCCAGATTCATCACACTGGAAACACAAAACATGCTAGATTACTAGGTGACTCCCTAAAACACCTAGGGTCATACTAGCAACTCCGACATATATGTCGAGGCAACAGAGTACCTCAACTCACCAATTAGTGTGGTTGATCCGGCACAAAGGAACTTCAGAACGGTAGGAAGGAATTTGCAAATGCATCAGACTATTTAGAAACCTGGGATGACTCGGACAGCATAACGACTGTAAATGCTCAAAATGATTTGAGACATCCTGCAAAATTGGTGGCATAACCACTCATCATCACAATATCAATGTTCTGAGACCAGCTATGAACATATGGAAGTAGTAGAAACTGATCAGGGGCTTGAACTCAACAATCCTAGGCAACTACGGTTTAGTAACACGTCATCCTGAGAGATGGAAGAGAAGCCTAGTTCTTAACCCCCGTAGAAGAGAAGAGGTTGACTCAGATCAGAAGGGCATGAGGTATAAGGAGTAAAAAGAGCCTTACGTTCCCTTCCACAATCAATTCCCTTACATAACTAAAGCATTTCTAGACACAACTTCGACCAGTTTGGCTTGGTAATCCTACAGGCAGTCAGGCTCTGATACCAACGCTGTCAGGACCCCGATCCTAAACCACATCGATCCAGCATGTAACACCTCATATCACTTTGCGGCCTCACGCACGGTACTCCCACGGGTGCCACCTTACCTGGCCCGGGACCGTTTGCGTCTTTTGGCTCACGTATATGATAGTATCGCTAGCATCCATATGACAGAGAACCCGGACCGACATGGCTAGTCGTGAACCCAAAGCGGCGCTAACCTATGAGGACAGGCATACATGAATCACATCGAGCATGTCGGTCATCAACGTGTGAATCCGGGCTGTAGCACTGGCTAACAGGACTCCGGATGTCACCGCGTGACATTTCCCCGAAGGGACAGACACAGGAACGAAGTGAATCACATGCCGGCCAGTCAAGTGTTCCGAGCAGTAGTGCTGGGCTAGCAGGACTCCGGTGAACCGGGCTGTAGCGGACTACTATCGCTCCGAAGCACTAGACTACATTTCCCCATATGATAGGCTGCCAAGGATAAACAACTAGATAGTCGGATCCCACCCATACCAAGCATTTCAATCATACACACAATATGCCCGATATGAGTAGATACAACATGGCATCACAACAAGACTCTATGACTCAAGTATTTATTCATTAGGCTCCAAGGAGCGAGATATTACAAACATGGTCTCATGACCCAACATTCAGAGCATACAAGTCAAACACATGCGGAAGCTTAACATGTCTGAGTACAGACATCTACAAATGAAAAAGGCTGAGAAGCCTGACTATCTACCAGATCCTGCCGAGGGCACAAGATCGTAGCTGAGGTATCAAGCTAAACGTCGAAGTCCAAGCGGTACTACTAGCGAGACTGACGTCTCTCTGCAAAAACATAAAATAGGCAAACGTGAGTACAAACGTACTCAGCAAGACTTACATCAGAACTATCTACATATGCATCAGTATCAACAAAGGGGGTGGTGGAGTTTGACTGCAGCAAGCCAGCTTTGACTCGGTGGCTATCCTGAACTACGACTGCAAGCGACTCTTTTGAGGTGGCGCACACGAGTCCACATATTCACCATCCAATACACCAATATGGATCCACTTCCGTCTCCCTACGAGAAGGCCATCCATAGCACTCACGCTTATCTTGCGTATTTTAGAGTATCCACTTTCACTTGTCTATGAACTGTTATAGGCAACCCAGAAGTCCATTACCGCGGACACGGCTATTCGAATAGATGATGTTAACCCTGCAGGGGTGTACTTCTTCATACATGTTTCCACCACTTAGCGTCTGCACACGACATGTGCTCGGCAGACTTCAAGCGAAAGCCGACGTGGGTGTAGACCACGACCTACCTAAACACTCAAGTCTCTAGTCCAGGTTTATCGCCTATTCGGGTTCCATCCGCAGGGAGTCCGGCCGAGGTTTCCAATAACGGCCCCGAACGATGTGTACAGGGTCCGAGACACCAAACGGGCGCCCGGCTGCCCGGCCACGTGCCTACCGCAACACAGCCGACCCCTACGGTCAGCGCTGCGTGCGGCCTCCAGCATACTACAAACACCAGAAACTACTTGCAACTCCTGGACCGAGAACAAGGGTGATTAAGAAGTCGAGCGGGGTCATATTTCAGGGCCCAATGCATGGTAGTAGCTGTTTCATGGATCACAAACACAGAACTCAGTTCCTGAGGACGGCTTCAATGAGACAACCCACCATGTACTCCTACATGGCCTCTCACCAATACCTTTACCAAATCGTATTCACACACTTAGCTCACACACAGTAGGACATGTTCATCACCATACCAATTCATTCCCGATGAATCAGACCCGACTCAACTCTAAGCAGTAGCAGGCATGACAAACAAGCATGAATGAGTAGGCACAACATGGGCTCAAACAACTCCTACTCATGCTAGTGGGTTTCATCTATTTACTGTGGAATGACAGGTCATGCAAAGGATAAAGGGGTTCAGCTACCGCAGCAAGTAACACATAAATCGTTGTTGTCCTAATGCAGTAAAAGAGAGCAGGAGCGAGAGAGTGGGATTGTATCGGAATGAACAAGGGGTTTTTGCTTGCCTGGCACTTCTGAAGATAACATTGAGTCTTCATCAGTGTCAACGATCACATCGTCGAAACGCGTCTATCGAAAGGGGGCAATTACCGGCAACACTGAAAGAACACAATTAACACATGGCGATATGCAGCAATATGATGCATGCTATGACATGGCAATATGCTATGTGTTTTAAGCTAATGCAACTAGCAACAAAGTTAAATGAAGTTGGTTTGAACCCTAAGTTCAAATTCAAACTTCATATGTGAAATTCAGATGCCATTTATGCAAATTGCCCTGTACAGCAACCCTAGGTTGTTCAAACATGCATGATAATGCGATAAACAGATTCCTTGAATTTTTCTGATAATTTTTCATATATAACTTGTTTGATTTGGAGCTATGGTTGATTTTATATGAATTTTTGAAGTTTGGACAATTTTCTGGATTTTCTAAATATTTAGAAATAAACTAATTCCAGAAAATGGATTATTGCATCAGCCTGACGTCATCATGACGTCAGCAGGTCAACTGCGGCTGACTGGGGTCAAACCTGACCAGTGGGGTCCACTGGTCAGTGGCCCAGTGCTGGTTAGGGTCGCTGATGTGTGGGCCCAGTCAACTGCCTCGTCAGCATGGTCAGAGCTGACGCGTGGGCCCACCGTGGTTAGTTAAACATTAAACAGGGGTTACCCCGTGGTTAATTAGGGTGGTGGGGCCTGCCTGTCAGTGACTGTGGGGTAGTTAGTGGGTGGATTAGCCTAATCTAATCGCGCCACGTCGGCTTCGCCGGAGGTAGGCCGCCGGCGACCATCCAGTGCGGTGGTGTCGCACGTCCCAGCGATTCCGGCGACGAGAGGAGGCGGGGTTGCGCTCGTTGGAACGCCCGCAAGGCGGCGCGTCCAACGGTGGTGGTGTCAGGTGCTGGGGCGGCCGGAGACGACGTCGGCGACGACCTTGGCGGACGCCGGAGCTCGGGCGAGCTCGGGCTCGTCGCTAGGGGGCACGGCGAGGTGCGCGGAGTGGTGCTACGGGCTGCTGGGGATGCAACGAACGCGCTGATGAGCTCGGACGCGGGCGGCAGCAGCTGTGGCCGTGGCGGCGCCATGGACAACGGCGAGAGGCTACGGCCACGGCGGGGAAAAGGGCTACGGCGTGCAGGCGGCTAAACGGAGAGAGGGGAACGGGACTGGAGCTCACCGCGGTTCCGTTGGAGACTTCGGCGAGCTCGGGGAAGCACCGGAGCGGCCGGGGCGGCGAGGTCGATCTCCGGCGACCGAGGAGGGGAAAAGCCTCGGTGGCGGAGTTGCAGCGCGTCCGGGGCCTCGTGGGTCGTCGAGGAGGTCGGGGACGTCGAGTCGGAGCTCGCAGGCATGTCCAGGGGGCGAGGGGGAGGAAGTGGCCGCGGTGGGGCTTGTCGGCGGTGACGAGCTCCGCTCGGTGTGCTCGGGTGAAAGAAACAGAGGAGGGGGAGGAGCACAGGGAGAGAGGAGGAGAGTCAGACGGCTCGGGGGGGGGGGGTCGCGTGGCGTCGTCCGGATGCGTCGAGGAGGAGCCAGCCAGGCAGGGAGGGAGGAGGTGGCCGGGCGCGTGCCGGTGTGCGGTGGCCACACGCCTCGCGTCCTTCTGGCGCGAGGTGGGAGACGGTGGCGGCTCTGGTGGGCTGGGCCAGGTAAGTGGGCCAGCAGGTGGGCTGCGCAGGTAGGTTTTCTCTCCCTTCTCTTTTAATTAGTTTCTGTTTTCTATACTTGTTATTTTGTTTTGATTTAGTTTATAGCCCAAATCACTTTAATAAATCCTGGAAATAATTGTGGGCATTACATGAATTATTTCAGAGGCCCTTAACTATTTCCAGAATTGTTGGAGCATTTAATAATATTAATAGAAATTAAATGCCCCAATTCAATATTTTATGACTTAAATTCAATGCCCAACTTGTTCCTTAAAAATGCTCATTATTTTTGGTATGGATCAAAACCATCGCCAAAAATATCAAACATCAAATAAGAGCATTTTGGGTTCTTGAATGCAATTTATTTAAGCTGGACCTATTTGGATTTCAAAGTGCTAGGGTTTTATCACCCCCAATTCAGCTTTTAACTAAAATTTAGACATGATGCATGGATGCTTGTGCAACTAATTACAATCAAATTCTAGGGCTGTGACACAGCCTTGGTGCATATCGCGAGGCGGTTTCCTTGGCATGTCTTGTCGAAGCAGAGATCGTGTCGCCTTATCACTGGATTCTCATCAATACGGGCGTGGGTAACCCAACCGCGCCATCAATCGTGGCGCTTGGGAAATAAGCGAGTTAACCAGGCTAGTGGGGGCGTATAGTTTTGTCCGCCTTAATAAAGGGATAAGTGTTCGCCTTTTTTCACCCACGCCTTCTTCCTCCTTGCCTATCCATTCTCGTGCACTCAAGCTCCAACGCCCAAGTTCGCACCTTTCTCCTCACACTGCCCCAATCATGTCCGGAGCGGGAGGAAAGTGGATGAAATCCTCCGTTATGGAGGAGAACATCAAGAAGCTGCGGGGAGCCGGATACTTGGACGCGGACATCGCGCACCAGCTGCCCAATGCGGGGCAGATCGTCCCTACTCCAGAGCCCCATGAGAGGGTAGTTTTCCTTACCCACTTCGTCCGTTGACTGGGATTTCCCCTCCACCGGCTCGTCCGCGGCCTCATGTTCTACTACGGGCTGGACTTTCATGATCTGGCCCTGAACTTTATCCTCAACATCTCGACATTTATCGTCGTGTGCGAGGCCTTCCTCCGCATCCGGCCCCACTTCGGCCTGTGGCTAAAGACCTTCAATGTCAAGCCGAAGGTTGTAGGCGGCCAGCAAGCGGAATGCGGAGGCGCCATAGTGGGCAAAATGCCCAATGTCACATGGCTCGAGGGCTCCTATGTGGAGGCCATAAAGGGGTGGCAATCGGGGTGGTTCTACATCACCGAGCCGGTGCGACCCCAAATGGGTGGCGGCCCACGAGTTTCGATCCGGAATCCCTACGCGGCTCACCTCCTGGAAAGAGAAGGGCCTGCCCTGGGGTAACCCGGTAGAGCTGACCGGACTCCAGACCTACATCAAGAATATGATGAACAGGAAAATCAACTTGTCAACGTGGTCCAGGTCATGCTCTTCCGCCGGATCCTCCCGTGTCAACAACGGGCGTTCAATCTATGTGAGTTCGACCCGGCGCGACACCAGACTCTGCACAAGCTTTTCGACAAGACGCACAAGGATGTCTGGAAGGTGCTTTCCAAGGGCGCCGAGGTCCCGCCTTCCCTAACCGAGGACCGTGGACTTAGCACAAAGCGCCTCGCGAAACCGGTAAGTTCTTTATCCCTTATAGGGTATTTATTCTCCCCAGTTTAATCATGTGCAGGATCTCAGCTTCCCCTGCTTTTAACAGGACTGGGTGGAGACGGCAGAGTAGATCGACTGCCCAACTCCTTTGCCTGAAGATCCAGCGGACGCTCTCCTGACGGAGATGTTGACTCCTGCACCTTATGAGGTGCCGAAGAAGAAGGCCAAGGGGACCCGAAAGAGTTCCCGGCGTCAGGTGGTATCGGACTCATCACCCGATGACTCCGAGACGCACTCCTCTAATGAAAGCGAGGAGGAGGAAGATGAAGGTTCTCCCCCTGCAGTCGGGGGAGACAAGAAAAGGAAGGCCGCCCCAACCAGGGGGGCCGAAGGGTCTAAGAAGGGGAGAACTCTCCTTCCGGACTGCTCCACGGTGGCCGCCGACCGCGGCGACGAGTGGCTGGTCAGGGACAACCCCTGGCGAAGTTGTAAGTATCCGGATATCATAACGATTATTGGTCTGCTTTATCGAACTGCTTCTCCTCATGCCGAACACGATTATGCAGTCCTCCCAGAGCCCAAATCAACGTATCTTCGTCGGGTGATTCTTTGGGCTCGTCGGATAAGAAGAGCGATTCACTTCCGACCGCTTCTACCCCCGCCCTACGAACAACGCTGAAGTGTTGTCCGTGAGAGCACTAAGCCGAGGGGAGGTGGTCCTAGAGGCGCCTCGAGGCGACCTTCCGGGCCCTGGGCGCAAAGGGAGCAAGATTCCCACAGGCTCCAAGTCCGGACGTTGGCGGACACCGCGCCGGAGCCTTCAGTGGTTCCAGATTCCGGTAGGCAACTCCCTTTTAAGGGAGACAAGCCGCTCGCGCCGGTGGCCTCTGTCCATTCAGAGGCACCGGAAAATTTTCTGGAAACGCTTCGAGGCACTTCCATCGACGAAGGGCACCGCACTATTATGAGTGCGGTGATCGAGAAGGTTCGGTTTGCCAAAATCGGACTAACTGTTGAGGATACAACTACTAAGGGTAAACCGCCCAGGAGGGGCCGGTTCACCTTTAGCTACACTGAAACCCAAGAAGACCCGGAAGTTGGCGCTTTACGGATGAAGCTTAGAGGCCCAGAGCCCACGGGCGATTTAGGGCCCATGATAGTAAACTGCCATGATTGTATAAACTTGTGTTATAAGATAGGAAAGAGGAGACCGAGGCGGACACTTGTATGAGCCAGCCTCGGGACTCTATAGACTGGCCGGGGTCCTCCTGAATATATAAAGGGGTGACCCGGCGGCGGTTCAGGGCAGAAAAACAACAACTCGAGACTCAGGCAAAGCGTATTCGCTCCCTGGTCATCGAAACCCGATCAATTCCATCACAACTAGACGTAGGCTTTTACCTTCATCGAAGGGGCCGAAGTAGTATAAACTCCCGTGTCCCTTGTCCGATTTAACCCCTTCAAGCTAACCCGTAGTGATGGCTCCACGACTAAGTCCTTTCAAGAGGACATCTGACGTGTTAATTCCACGACAGTTGGCGCCCACCGTGGGGCTATCGCACGATGGTTTCGAGTTCCTGAAGGGCAGCTTTGCGCGGTTGGCCGGATGACCAAGAGTCGTTGCGGCAAGCTCTACATCGACGATGAAGGGTGGGGCCCCGAGACCGGCTCAATTGAGTACGATACCGGGTCCCCTTTGGAGGAATTCATGTCTTCATCGGCAAGATCGGCGAACCGGGCCCTGAGCTGGACATCTGCGCCGACCTCATCGAAACAGCTCAGCGCGCGTGCCCTACCCAGGTTAAGCCTGCCATGAAGCATGCGTTCGTAGGATGTGTCCATGGGACCGAATCAGAATCGGTGTCTGAAGGCGAGACGGTTGTTTACTCCGACAGCGAGTCATCCACCGGTGAAACCGAGTCCTTATACCAAATTCATGACGATGGGTTCAAAGGATATTCCGACGGCGACAATATTCCGGATATCCTTGAACCGCCAAGTCGGGTTGCTGTTTACATGGCCGGAACACATCCCACTTTGCAGTCTTTGACAGCGTCCGCGACAGGAGGCCCGGTGCGCCGGCCGGCTCAAGTTCTCTCCGATTTGATGGATGCCTGGGCGACCTTATTAACCGTGGTAGTTACCCCGGAGACGTAGGACCAGCATAATGCGGACATTGCGAAGCTGAAAGACCAGATAGCACAGGCTAAGGAGGACCTGGCAGCTGAGGATGCTAGGATGGCTGAAGAACGGGCCGCTTTGGATGCCTAGTCATAGCTGATACAGGCACAGAATTACCGGCTCGTGTTGGATCGGAATGCATCAAATGAGGTAATGCGGCAGAAGTACCGATCGCGTATGCCGCCGGTCTTTGAAGGTTTGAACCTCTTTAATACGCCAGGGGCAGAGACAAGTAATCCGGCAGCCGTAAACCGGACCGATGCGCCTAGAGCGGCGCCGGATCAGCCACGCATGACAGACCCACCTCGACGGACAGACAACCCGCCGCCATATGTGCCAACACCGCCAGGTCACTTTTTGAGCCCTTCGGATAATATGATTGCTGCAGTGTCTCGCCTGGCGGCTATTCTGATGGAGGGCGATTCACTGGCAGCGATTGAGACACGGCGGGCCAGGGATCTTCTTCAAATCGCCATGGTGCAGCAGCAGGCTTATTCCTATAGCCGGGATAGAATTCATTCGACCCCCCGTCCAAGAAAAAGCTACAGCAGGCACATGGATGAACCAGAAGTGTCTAGCAGCGCCCGACGCCGTAATGCGGTGCACGGTGAGATAAATGCTCAAGATGTGGTGGATAATGGCAGAGCATGAAGGGAGGCCACTTGGGTAGCACCACATGCGGGTCGCTATCAAACCGCCCCAATTCAGCCAACGGCGTCGGTAGACCGAGGCACTGGGGTTTCTTTCAGTTCCTGGGGGTGTCGTGTCTTATTCCGGCTCTCCGTAACGTATGACTGCCTAAGGATTTCAAAGGTCCGCGGAAGGTACCAAATTACACTATTGATCAGCCACCTGAGGCGTGGATCGAGAGCTATGAGATGGCGATGGAGATGTTGGAGGTGGATGAAGCGGCGTGTGCAAAATATTGCACGATGATGTTGGAGGGGACAACCCATACTTGGCTGAAAAACCTACCAGCCAACTCCATCGAGTCATGGGGTCAGTTGAAGGCCCAATTTATAGCCAATTTCAAAGACACCTGCAAACAGCCTATGTCCATTGTGGATCTGGATGCTTGTGTTCAAGGGGAGAACGATTCGACAACTCATTGGGTGCGCCGGGTTTCAGAAGTTTTGCATTCGTTAGACCGGATTAATGCTGGCCAAGCGATCTTAACGTTGGAGCGTAATTGCCGGTCTAAGTCACTCAATATGAAGTTGGGATGGCCCAAGCGCCATTGCAATGACATAGGAACACTTATGGCAGCCTTGGTAAAATATGCCGATTCGGATAATACCAAGGATCCCGAGTCTGATGAGGAGAAACCGGAGAAGGGAAAGAAGAACGGCGGTGCAAAAGGACAGCACCACAACCAAGCAGGCCATGGGAATAATGGTAAGCGCAAAGCGGATAGTTCAGACTTTGTGGCTAACACAAATATGCAGCGTCGTAAAAGTAAACCGCTCCAACGCGGTGGAGGGATGAATCTGGAGCGTTTGTTAAACCAGCCCTGTCCAAAGCATGGAACCAAGGAGGCCCCTTCCACACATCTTTGGAAGGATTGTCACATAATGAAGGAGTTCAAAAACTCTGATCTCTACCGGTACGATCAGGGTTCATCGGGCGGTTCAGGTCCCGGTTTCCATGGGGGCGGCGGTTCAAGCTCTGGATTTCAGAATAACCAAGGCCATCAGAACAACCACGGTAATAGCCAGCAGAATAACCAAGGGAATCAGTAGCAGTCAGGTTACCAAAGTCACCCCAAGCAGTTGAACAGCGGACAGTATCATGTGTTCACTACTAGCCTGTGCAAGTGAGATCAGAAGCTTCACAAGAGGGCAGTTAATGTTGTTGAACCGGCCGTGCCACGTTATCTACGATGGTCGGAGCAGCCCATTGTGTGGAGCATAGAGGATCACCCGCCCTGGGTTGACAATCCGGGTCAACTAGCTTTGGTGGTAGCACCTTAGGTGGGGGGTTATAAGTTTACCAAAGTTCTGATGGATGGAGGGAGCAGTATCAACATCCTATACTATGAGACTTTCCGTCGCATGGGATTGACAAATAAGAATCTTAAACCATCAAACACGGTTTTTCATGGTGTAGTACCAGGTAAATCGGCATACCCTGTTGGAAAGATTGCTTTGGAAGTTGTGTTTGGAGATGAGCATGATTCCAGGTCTGAAACATTGACCTTTGAGGTGGTGAAAATCCAGAGTCCATATCACGCGCTATTTGGACGGCCGGCTTACGTGAAATTCATGGCGAGACCCTGTTATGTCTATTTACAGCTAAAAATGCCGGGTTATAAGGGGGCGATCACAGTACATGGAAGTTGAAAGATTGCTTTGAATTGCGAGGAAGGTGAAGCGGCCTATGCTGAATCGGTTTGTGCTACAAAGGAGCTGAAGTTTTATAAGGACAATGTTGATCTGGCAGGCATGACCCCTCTAAAGAAGCCCACAACTGAGCATGACCCGGCCCTGATGTTCAAACCGGCTAATGAGACTAAACTCGTTGACTTTGTACCTGGTGATTCATCCAAACAGTTTAGTATCAGTGCCAATCTGGATCCGAAATAGGAAAGCGCGCTCATCGAGTTCATCCGTGAGAACCGGGACATTTTTGCATAGAAGCCTTCTTACATGCCAGGTGTACCGAGGGGACTCGCTGAGAACACTCTCAATATTGATCCCAAGTTTAAACCGGTCAAGCAGTTCCTTCACCGTTTTAACGAAGAAAGACGCAAGGCCATTGGCGAAGAGGTAGCCCGGCTACTGGTGGCTAGGTTTATCGTCGAAGTATTTCATCCTGAGTGGTTGGCTAATCCGGTGCTCGTTCTTAAGAAAAACGGCACTTGGTGTATGTGTGTGGACTACACAGATCTGAACAAGGACTACCCGGCAGATCCTTTTACTCTCCCGCGTATTGATCAGATCATTGATGCGACGGCGGGTTGTGAGCGCCTGAGTTTCCTGGATGCTTATTCAGGATATCATCAGATTAAAATGGCAGTTAAGGACCAGGAGAAGACATCCTTCATCACTCCCTTTGGAGCCTTCTGCTATGTTTCTATGCCCTTTGGGCTCAAGAGTGCCCAAGCAACCTACCGGCGTTGTTTGCAAAATTGTCTTCACAAGCAGATCGGGCATCATGTTCATGCTTATGTGGATGATATTGTGGTAAAGTCCAGGAAGCAAGAAACCTTGATAGATGATCTCAAGGAGACGTTTGACAATCTTCGGGTTTACAAAATGATGCTCAACCCAGACAAATGCGTTTTTGGTGTTCCGGCAGGCAAGCTCTTGGGTTTTCTTATGTCCAACAGAGGCATTGAGGCCAATCCGGAAAAAATCAAAGCAATCACATCCTTGGCTAAACCGGCATGTATCAATGATGTTCAGTGTCTGGCGGGCCGGATTGCAGCCCTCAGCCGGTTTATCAGCCATTTGGGAGAGAAGGCGATTCCCCTGTATCAGATATTGAAGAAGACGGATAACTTTGTCTGGAGTAACGCCGCCAATGCGGCATTTGAGGATTTGAAGCGGCAGCTGGCTGAACCGCCCGTCCTTGCTGCTCTGGTTGATAACGAGCCTCTATTATTGTACGTGGCGGCCAATGCCCATGCGATCAGTGTGGCAATTGTGGTTGAGCGTAAGGAGGCTGGAAAAGAATATCCGGTTCAACGGCCAGTTTATTATATTAGTGAGGTACTAATCGAATCAAAGCAAAGATATCCGCATTGGCATAAGCTGGTGTATGGAGTTTTTATGGCAAGTAGGAAGCTCAAACAATACTTTCAAGGCCATCCTATCACAGTGGTTAGTTCTGCTCCTTTAGGCGATATAATCAGAATAGAGAAGCAACTGGCCAGGTTGCGAAGTGGGCAATTGAGCTTGGTCCACATGGGTTGAAGTATATGCCTCGAACGGCCATCAACTCTCAGGCGCTTGTTGACTTCATCAATGATTGGACTGAGTTACAGGCACCAAAGGACAAACCGGATAATACATACTGGACCATTCACTTTGATGGGTCCAGGCAATTGGAAGGCTCGGGGGCTGGGGTTGTCCTTACTTCCCCTCGAGGTGATAAAATTTGTTATGTTCTCCGCTTAATGTTTCCTTGTACTAACAATGCAGCAGAGTACGAGGCCTTACTCCATGGTCTCCGTGTGGCTAAGGAAATGAACTTAAGCCGGGTTCGATGTTTTGGAGATTCTGATATGGTGGCTCAGGAAGTTTCTGGTACTTGGGATTCTAAGGACCCACTCATGGCGGCTTATAGGCGCGAGGTGGATATTGTAGCAGGTCACTTTAAGGGTTATCAGGTGGAGCACATTGACCGGCGCAAGAATGAAGCAGCAGATGCTCTAAGCCGGCTGGGATCTCAGCGTAAACCGGTACCACCCAATACCTTTCTAGATATCTTGCATAACCCGTTTGTAAAGTTGCCCATAGAGGAGGATTTAGCTGTTCCTGATCCGGAGGCCCAATTGGTAGCCACTTTACATGCCACTCCGGATTGGACGGTTCCATATTTGGTGTATCTGAACCGGGGTGAGTTACCAGATGATGAGCTCTTCGCCAGGCAGATAATCCGGCGGTCCAAGTCTATGGTTGTTCACAATGGAACACCGTTCTAGCGTTTCAGGCGTATTCCAACGCTGTGTTTCTCCTGAAGAAGGACAAGAGATTCTACGTGAAATCCATGAAGGGGATTGCGGTCACCATGCCGGTTCAAAATCCTTGGTGGCTAAAGCTTTCCGTCATGGGTTCTACTGGTTGACAGCTCATTCTGATGCGGAGGATCTGGTAAAGCGGTGTGACGCTTGTCAGAAGTTTTCACGTCGAGCTCATGTTCCGGCTCAAGAGTTACGCATGATTCCCATCACTTGGCCGTTTGCTACTTGGGGGCTTGATATGGTTGGACCCTTTAAGCGCTCCAAGGATAAGAAGACCCACCTGTTGATGGCGGTTGACAAGTTCACTAAATGGGTTGAAGCGGAGCCCATCAGTAAATGTGATGCAGCCACGGAGGTTCAATTTCTTAAAAAGATTATTTCCCGTTTTGGTTTTCCACACAACATCATCATAGATAATGGTATGAACCTTTCTAAAGGTGAGATGGAGGAGTTTTGCCAACGAGAGCACATCCGACTTGATGTAGCGTCCGTAGCTCACCCCCAGTCTAATAGTCAAGCTGAGAGGGCGAATCAAGAGATCCTGAAGGGTATCAAGCCTCGGCTTATGGTCCCTTTGAAGCGAACGCCGGGTTGTTGGGTGGAAGAATTACCGTCTGTGTTATGGAGTATAAACAACACCCCAAACCGATCTACGGGTTATACACCTTTTTTCATGGTTTACGGGGCTGAGGCCGTCTTCCCAAGTGACATTCGTCATGACTCGCCCCGGGTTGCGAATTATGTTGAAGCGGACAACGAGCAAGCACGCCAAGAGGCGCTGGACCTGTTAGATGAGAAACAGGACATGGCTTTGGCTCGGTCGGCGGTTTATCAACAAGACCTGCGGCGTTATCAAAACCGCCGGGTTAAGACAAGAACCTTTCAAGAACGCGATTTGGTGCTCCGGCTCATTCAAGACCAGACCAATATGCACAAGTTATCCCCACCTTGGGAAGGGCCCTTTGTGGTCAGCAAAGATCTGCACAACGGTTCATACTACCTCATTGATGTTCGAAAAGACTCACGCAACTCTGAGGAGGAGACCCGGCAGCCATGGAACATAGCTCTCCTACGGCCTTATTACACTTGAAGCCACAGGCTTTTCTTATGTACATATTTCAACAATGTATATATTATGACCAATATAATAAACCGGCATCCTTGCTATTAAGCAGGGTCTTAGCCGTTTTTCTTCAAATATCTGTTTACTTGGGGGCTTTAGCGAATAAAGCGAAGTACTACCTGTTAAACCGGCTATCATGCCACCACCTAGCTTGGGAGCTTCACACCCAAGGGGCCAAAGAGAGTTTGGTTGCTCAAAGCACGACTCAAACATAGGCACCCATTGAGCACAGCTCACAAAGTTACTTGGGGGCTCTTTGTGTCAAATACCAAAGAGTTTGAAAGGACCCTTGTAGCCGGGTATCGACCCACGGCTTGGAAGCCTAGTGTATTCACCTAAAACCCCGGGTTAACCTGCCTTCATCAAGTAAGCCACTCCTATCCAGGTAATCCTGGCACGACCCGTCGAACGTTTGACAGTTACTCTCATTGAGACCCTGAACTTGTCAAAGTTAAAACGATGATTGGTTAGTTGGAGGCCCATCTTAAAAGGCTTCGTCAAAATTGTTTAACTCAGTGGCCTAGCAGCCCATGAAAAGCCTCGATTTGGGCCTGGCAGCCCTTGAAAAGCCTTGACTACATGGTTTTTTGTTAGCTTTTTGCCACATTTTTGTTCTTTCACAATATTTATGTTAACCCGGTGTTTCTTAACCCGGTGTGGCTTACGGATTTTCTGTTAAAGCATACAATTAAAGGTAACCCGGCATCTTTCAAACCGGTCTGGCTCTGACACCTTGTCTCCAGCAATCATCCGGTGTTCATCACAACCCGGTTTTATATCATATATACCAGCATTGCATGGTGGAAGTTGGGTTTTCACCCTTACTAAAATCAAAATTGGTAAACCAACAGCATAGTTTCATATCACAGATTTTTTCTTATGCAGACACAGGGATTGCATAATATTGTGAAAGTACATAAGCCGGTACTGAAATTATCATGGCGGATCAAGGCAAAGTATATCCCAGTGCATGATGGCAATGGATCAAAGGATTTTCGCTAGCCTATTACAAGGCGCTTTAAGGCCCAAAATATGGTGTTGTTTCCAACAGAACAAAGTTTATGGAGCATCAATCAGATTGCCGGATCAAGCCTCATTACCATGTTGGTGTGAAGTTGATGGGTCATTTGGCGTCGGATCAGCCTCCTCCTCCCCACCTAGTGGCTGGAAGTTCGCGGTGGTCCAGTCAATCCGGGTTAAAGCCTGAAAGACAGCCTCTTCACTAATAAGTTTTGACGGATCAACGTAGGGGCATAAGTGTGCTTACGGATTGGCGGAATAAGATTTTGCGCTTCCGGCATGACAACGTTAATCCGTTTGTTGTTGGCATCACAATAAGAACGGTGAACAGTCAAGTTAGCATCTTTTGCCAGCTGACTCGCTAGAGAACGCATTTCCCTTGTCACATTTTTAAGGGCTTCGTCATCAAACTTTGCCCCGTTTTCTTGTGTGCTTGGAAAGCCTTTGGCGAGGTCAACCGGATCCAGGTCGGTTGTCCACGCTTTGGCTCGGGTGAGTGCCAACAAAGCGCCAGCCCTGGCAGCGGATCGCTTCACCTCTTCTATCTGTGCTGGCACCATGGATAGCCTTGCCAGAGTGTCCTTGATCAGTGTTGGGGCCGGATTGTCGTAGGATGCTGCGCAGATAACCCGTTGGGCACCGACATATAGTTGTTCAATCAGAGTATATGCTGCTTTCATCTTCATCCGTACATCTGAGCCCAGATGAGCAATGCGGCTACCTACAACGGTTTAAGAATTTCATATTTAAACCGACACCTTACAAGATGGATATTTTAGATGCCTTGGTAGGAGTACTTACCAAATACTGCAGAGGTCATGGCATTAACTTGACGCTTCAATCCAGAAAGCTCTTCTGCTGCCGGTTTAAGAGCTGACTCGGTGTCTTCAGCCTGTTTCAGCAATGTATCCTTCTCAGTGTCCCAATTTTCACGTTCAGTTTTGAATCCTTCCTTAAGTTGTTCCATGGAAGTTAAAGCGGCTCTTAGCTCATCTTTGGCCTTGGAAGATTTTTTTTGATAGGATTCGATACTTTCTTGAAGATCAGCAATTTGCGTGCGTTGATGGTTTATATCAGCCTGCCACAATCATAGGAGCATATCAATATTTTATCAAAGTCCCAAGTATACAACTAGTTCTACACTTGGCACTTGGGGGCTAATGCGGATTGCTTCTTTACTACTGCTTGTTCAAAGTCCCGAGGATTAATACAAGTTTCAATCCTGGCACTTGGGGGCTAATGTATATTTGCTCAAGAATATAAGCAAGGAAAAGTCAACAATGTGAAGATCAAAAGTCCCGGTTTGTCTTTGCAAACTAAACCGGCCCTTGGGGGCTACAATATATAAGGCAGTGAAGATACAAGATACAGATAAAAATGTTCACCTCATAGCGTTCCTTCATCAGATTTACCAAATCGGCTTCATAATCTCGTCTTGCATAAAGCCGGTTCAAGAATCCGGAATGAAGATCCTGGGCAGAAAGATTAGCATATTTTGACAAGTCAGCCTCCATCTTCCCTTTGCCCATATAAACAAACTCGTCCTTGGGGGTATGTTTTGCCAAGATAACTGGATTGCCTGGGGCGGTATAAGCATTGCCAGTAACAACAACGTCATCATCTTTGGCTGGGTTTAGAGTGGCAGCAGGGTTTGGCAGATTAGCAGTTGAGTTCAGTGGATCAACAACTGGACTTGCAGGTGTAGCATGTGGACTTGATGTGCCCTCGTTGGTAACCGGACCAGCTTCCGGCGGATCAGCAGTGGTAGCTGGCTCCGGCGGGACAGAATCATCCATTATATTATCAAGATTTTCATCAGCATTTGCAGGAGTCTCCTCCGGTTCAACTTCGCCAGTAGGGGCACTGGTCTTAGCCTTCTTGCTCAGACGAGCTTGGGCACTAATATTAAAACAAGGATTAGCATGATTAACCGAATTATGAAGGAAAAATGGAGGGTTGCATACTTACAGAGGGACGGTTTTCAACGGAGGCAGCGGAGTAGTTGACGAACCGCCAGACGAATTAGAAGACACCTGGTAATTTGAATCAGATGGACTGGGAGGGCATCTTTAAAAACCCTTCAAATTATAAAGTTTTTCAAGAGAACAAGCAACCTCTGGACGACGTTTTCGGTTTGGTGTATGAGGTAAACCGGAAGAAGTGACCTGTTGACCGATGTGCCCGGTTGTGCGACGCCCTTCGGTTTGCTGTGTCTTCAAAGAAAGTTTTTGATCCAAGTAAGCAAGAGGGTGAGAACATTTCACTTTCCGAACTGCACGGCAAAATCTTTGAACCGGCACAAGTTCTGAGTCAGAAGAAAGACAAATTACCTCAACATGATCTACACGGCTGGCCTCCGCATCAGCCTGGGAGTAATCATTATCAATAAGGTGTATGAAATAGAAGCCAAGGGAGTCAAATTTTACCTCTTCAGCCGAGTCACTGACATCTTCTGGCGGTTCAGAAGACTCAACAGTTTTCTTCTTGATAGCTCTCTTGGTGACCTTGCTCTTGACACGAGGAGCCTTGGCCGTTTTTTCTTGAGGTTTCCTTTTCCAGAAGGAGCTATTGACCTGCGAGATTGCACAAAGGGTTGTTATAGCAGTGTTAAAGCGGAGAGGGATCAGGAAAGTACAAGGTTAAAGTTTTTACCGCCGGCTGTTTGTTGGATGCATAAAAGGGGCGTAGACCAGTTTGAGTGCATACTGCGAGCGGTTCGTCAAGCATTTTCTTTACACTATCGGTAATTTCATCATCAGTCAGTTCTATTTCATTAAACCGTTGTGGGTCATTGGTCTTGCCGGTATATTCACACATCAATCCAGGGCAGCGGCTTAAAGGTAGAATACACCATGAAACCCAACAGCGGACGAGATCAACTCCAGTTAAACCGTTGGCAAGGAAAGCCCGGAATTTGGCAAGTTGAGGTGCATAGGCTTGTTGTTCTTTGGCAGTCAATCGTTGAGGTAAAGGGTGGCTATTGCTAAGCCGGTGCGGACGGTAGCCTGGCTAAGGATTTTCTACAGCTGGGGCAGTGTTCTGACAATAGAACCAAGTTTGGTTCCAGTCTTTTGGATGGCTATGAAGTTTGGCGTGAGGAAATTCAACTTCTTTCCTCTTTTGAATCGACAAACCACCAAGTTCAGTATTGGGGCCGTCAGAAAATTCGGTCCAGCGGTATAAGTGGAAGAGGTCTCAAAAGAGATCAACAGTTGGTTCTTCTTGCAGGTAAACCTCGCAGAATACTTGGAAATCGCATATGTTGGACACAGAATTTGGTCCAATGTCTTGAGGATGGAGTTGGAAGCTGGCAAGTACATCCCGGAAATTTTTTGATCCGGGGGGACTAAAACATCGAGATAAATGTTGCATGAACACAATCACTTCTCCATCTTGAGGCTCAGGAGGGCACTCAGGGCCAGGAACTCGCCAATGAAGGACATTTTTTGGAGCTAAAGCGCCAGTGGTGACATATCCATTGATTTGTGTTTCTGTGATCCGAGATGGAACCCAGTTGCAAGCAGAAAATTGCTTTGTCATCTTACAAAGTCTGTAAAAGGAAATGGACGGTTTACGATTGAGGGTTCATGTGTGTTTATCAATGTTAAACCGGCAATTTAATCAAAGTGTACATACAAAGTGAAACGGGCATTGCTATTCAAGTCTAGATGGCGGTTTAAGTGAGGGCTAATGGCATATGACGGATTATCAATTACTAAAGGTTAAACCGCCCTTGGGAGGCAGAACCCAACCTGAAAATCTGCTAAGTGTTGCAGAAACAAGTTTCACAAGATGGTGATATAATTTTGGATCTACCATCATTCAAATAAAGAAATTTTTTTGAGCCCTACAATGGTGTTAAGAAGAACAGAGAAGGTTCAGATAAGGGTCTATCCAGGAACAGTAAGATGCTGTAGTACGGCAAAGTAAAGCTACAGATCCAGCCACAAAGAGAAACTATCAGGCCTAGCTAGATTCAGTAAGATGCTAAAGGAAAAGCAGATAAACACTGATGAACACTGACGAACACCAAAGAAACTTCGGACCCCTAATGTAGATCTAATAAGTAAAGGAAAGGAGTATTTACCATGGCCACGCAGTGGCGGAGTATCATAGGAGATCTCGTATGAATAGGGTGATGCAGCGGCCTAGTTGGTGCAGATTTGAAGATCGACGACGGCGGTGGCGGCGATGCTTGAGGTGTTCGGGTCGCGAGGAGGAAGACGACGCGAAGAGGAAAGGGGGAAGATGGAAGGATCCCCGGTCTTATTTATAAAGGAAGAGGGATAAAACGGCAGGCGCGAAAATCGAGGAGTCTAAAGCGGCAAAAGAGGATGCAGCTGTCGCCTCGATCTTCGGGAAAATTAAAGAGAAGGGAATCTTCATAAATATTTTTATACAGGGATGACATCACAATGATTTACTACAGTGACAGAAGATGACGTCATGGCAGTTCACCAAAATTCACAGGGAGAAGACAATATGGCGGTTTACGAGAATTGTTAGAAATTCAGGTAGTTTTTCTAAGGATTGAAGATTGACATGAACAGGTTCAAATCAATCTGGGGCCTAATGTTGAGGATACAACTACTATGGGTAAACCGCCCAGGAGGGGCCGGTTCACCTTTAGCTACACTAAAACCCAAGAAGACCTAGAAGATGGCGCTTTACGGATGAAGCTTAGAGGCCCAGAGCCCACGGGCGATTCAGGGCCCATGATAGTAAACCGCCATGATTGTATAAACTTGTGTTGTAAGATAGGAAAGAGGAGACCGAGGTAGACACTTGTATGAGCTAGCCTCGGGACTCTATAGATAAGCCGGGGTCCTCCTGAATATATAAAGGGGTGACCCGGCGGCGGTTCAGGGCATACAAACAACAACTCGAGACTCAGGCAAAGCGTATTCGCTCCCTGGTCATCGAAACCCGGTCAATTCCATCAGAACTAGACGTAGGCTTTTACCTTCATCGAAGGGGCCCAACTAGTATAAACTCCCGTGTCCCCTGTCCGATTTAACCCCTTCAAGCTAACCCGTTGTGATGGCTCCACGACTAAGTCCTTTCAAGAGGACATCTGACGTGTTAATTCCACGACACTAACCGAAGCTTGTGCCAGCCTCCTAACAGGCTTTGAGGTAAGTAGTCGAAGTATAAAAAATATTACCGTATAGACAGTAGCCCCTGATGCTCTGTTAGGCGTTTGCGAAGAAAACCCGAATAGAGGATCGAATAACAAATGCAGTAGTCTAATCCAAATATGTCTATATGCGTATGCAGGCTTCACTGCTGGCCGCTGCCGCACATACTGCGGAGATTGCTGCACTGAAGCTGAACCTCGAGCGGTCCGAGGAAGAATTCGGCCATGCCAAAAAGCAGCTCGAGGAGAACAAAGGTAAGCAATACCTTGTCTATAAAAAAGGTTTTGGTTGCAAGATAATAGGATCGTCATGGATGTACGAGGGTCCACGACCGAAGTGGTGACCCTAAAGCAGTTGCTCACCGAGGCCGAAAACAAAGCGGCCAAGGAGGGCACTGAGCGAGAAAGGCAAGAGGCCCGAGCAGGCGAGGTGCAGCAAGAGCTTCAAGAACTCATGAAGAAGCACGAGTCCTTGGAGCGTGACTCGAAGACACGAGAGTTCGAGCTTGCCAAGGCCCTCGAAAGCGCAAAGCATGCCAAGGCCGAAGCCCAAAAGGCCCTCCAGGAAAGTGAGGCGGTGAAGAAGATAGCGGTGTGTAAGGCATTCATTATGCAAAGCAAGCATGCGAAACAAAATTTCCTTTTACTTACCTGAGTTCGGAGCTCTCCAGGAGCGTTTGCAGATCTACCCTGCAGTGTGTCTGATGCCGCGGAATTCTACCGGGCCGAGGAGGGAAGCTCGACGGAGAAGTTGTTCTGGTCTCAGTATACTAGGACCAAACACCCAATGCCCGTGAGCGACCAGCTGAAGCAACTGTTCGAGCTCCACAAGGCGGCCGAATAGGCCTTGAGGGGCCTTATAGTCCGGATGTGGCCTGGCGATTCCCTTCCCAAAAGCTACTTCGGCCTGGTGAGGCGGCTTGTGGATGCCTGCCCACAGCTAGAAGTCATAAAGCGGTCCGTCTGCATCGAGGGTGCCCGCAGGGCTTTTGCCCGTGCGAAGGTGCACTGGGCCAAGATGGATGCCGAGAAGCTGGTGAAGGAGGGGCCGCCGCAGGGCAAGGAGCATCGCCACCCTGAGATGTATTATGAGGGTGTCCTGAAGGGTGCCCGTCTTGTGGCGGACGAGTGTGCGAAGGATGTAATTTTTTGAATAAACTTGCTCGTGTGATCCTGTATTATGAAAACTAGTTCATTTGCGTTATGCAACGCTTTCAAATTTAAAATATTACCTTCTGTGCGGCCGTTTATAAAATCTGAGAGTTGCTAGTTGTCGGCTTCAGCCCCCGTGCAACTAGTGCTGGGGTGTTCGGGATAAATCTGGGCACTCTTTTTCCCATTCATGGGTCCTTCGAGGGAGGTGCTTAGCGCAGCGAACCAGGCAATCGGACTATAATGCTTTATCGCTCTCACTTAGCCGTAGAAGTCTACAATTTTAAATTTTGGCGAAGCCCCTAATATTCGGAAAGTTAAAGTTGGGGCACTATACACGCCTAAGCCGGACAAGGTCGGCTCCTCGCCAGAAGCGGAAAAAGTCTTTAGGGACTTGAGACCTCTCGAACAACGACCAGCTCTCACCTCATCATGACAGTCAGTTTTAGCTTTCTCTACTGAGGTTCTCGGCCGGAAGAACCGGGGCACAATAGCAGTAGTTCTCCCAGTGCTACCTTAGCCGATATAGCGGAACGTAAGGTACCAAAACATGGGAGCCAGGCAAACTCAACTATTGACCCAAGACATGATTCGGAGCTGATGCATATAATGCTATAAGTTCGGGGTGCCGCACTGTCGAAAGTGTTCGGACTTCTCATGCCGAATTATGGGGTATACGGAAGTGTCGGCGTTCTGGGAATGGGGGTCCCCAGACTTGCCTGCCTGCGGCCTGCGGCATGGCTCAAGTGGGGGCCCAGCATGGCCCATCTTCATCAACACAAGCTCAAGACCCTCGCAAGGGGCCAAGCCTCGCGGGGCGGACGACAGAGAGCTTCCTCAAGAGTAGCCTCATCAGGCAGGCTCGCGAGGAGGCGGAGAGATCAATGCAAGGGGACCTCACGAGGATCCAGTGATGCAAGCCATGACGATCAAGGCCAGGTGGGCGCCAGGCGGGCGCCGGCCTGCGCAGAGTCCTTGTTTCCCCTTTGGTGCAAAGGAGGCAAGCTCAAGCCAAGGTATCAAGCAAAGGTTACCATTCCTGTGCAACGAGACTAAGACCAGTCGGGCGGCCGGACGGAGGTCACCGTGGAGCCCAAGGCGGCGTCACCACCAGAGCTTTTGGCAGCCGAAGACCACCTTTGGTCAGGATAACTTGTACTAGATGTTCCCCTTCAAAATGGCCAATTATTGGCGCCCTTCCCGCTCATTATTTCGGGGAGAGGCCCAGGGCCTCTATAAATAGAGCTAGCCACCACAGAGTAGAGGCAATGAGGTCCAGGGTAGAGAAATCTGGTAGAGCCCAAGTAGAGAGTGTCGATTGAACTCACTCAAGCAGTTCATCGCTCTAGCTCAAGAACACCTTTCGCGAGGCTGTTCTTCCTTTGTACTGTTCATCATCAGCCCCTGAGGCAATGCACCACACGACACACTGGAGTAGGGTATTACACCACAACGGTGGCCCGAACCAGTATAAACCCTGTGTCCCTTGTGTTGTTCATCGTTTTCATCTCAGTTCGCACAAGAGGATCGAACGTTGATCGATAGGGGAGAGATCTCTGCGCGCACCCCAGTGTTCGAACCTCAAGGGTCTGCCGGAACCGAAATCCGACATTTGGCGCGCAGGTAGGGGTGCGCCAGAATCCCTTTTTCCGTTGTTCGCGTGTGATCTTCCGGCGTGTCCATGGCTGACGCTCGTCGGGCTCGCGCCGAGCGCCGAGCTGCTCTCGCCACCCGCGTCGCCCAGATGGCACCCATCGGCGGTCCCCCTCATCGTTCCCCGTCGCCCGCCGCCAACGCCGCCACCAGCCCGACGGGGAACAAGCAGCAGGCCTCGTCCCAGCATCCTTCGGTGCGGCGGGATGGTCGCACCGCCACCCCGTCGGTAACCCCGGCTGGCTCATTGTCCCATGGCCGTCGCACCCCCATGGATGCACGCGCCTCGCTGCTCTTGGCGAAGGAGCTTCTCCGTTACCGCCCCGTCGACGACCTCTACGAGGATTGGATCACCCGCATTACCGAGCTCGTCAGCGCCGCAGGGGGCTCCCCCTTGCGGTCCCCCTCGTTACCACTCCCTCTGTTCCGTGCAGGAGGCGATGATCTGGAGGTGCCTCCGCCACCTCCTCCCCAAGAAGGCGCCTTGGCTGCAAGGCGTGCAGCCCCAGGGCGAGGCCCACTACGTCCAGCGCCTGCGCTGCAAGAAAGGAGCTGCCAAGAGATCCCAAGGCCCCGAGAAGGTGCTCGCGCGCTCCCGGCGCCGGCGCGCCAAGATTGCGTCCCAGCGCTTCCACGACAAGACCCCGCGCTGCTCCCAGCGGTGGCACGTGGTGACCTGCAAGAGCAAGATCGGCACCAGCCAAGGGTGCTGGCGGCCACAGCGGGCTGCCTCGCCTTCACCCCGGAGCTGCGCGGCGTCACATGGCCGGGCAAGTTCAAGCCTGACCTCCCTCCTCGCAACGATGGCACGGCGGACCCCGCGGAGTTCCTGCAGCTCTACGAGCTTGGCATCGTAGCCGCCAACAAGGACGAAAAGGTCATGGCGAATTGGTTCCCCATGGCGCTCAAGGACGGAGTCCGCACCTGGCTCGTGAACCTGGCCCCCGACACGATCTCCTCCTAGAGCGAGATGCGCACCCGCTTCATCGCCAACTTCCAGGGCACTCACGACCGCCCCCGGCCGTGAGCGACCTGCACCGCATCGAGCAACAGCCAGGGGAAACCCTGCATAAGTACATCCAGCGCTTCAACTATGCTCGCCTCAAGATCCCCAAGGTGACTGAGGAAGCCATCATCTCAGCTTTCTCCGACGGCGTGCGCGACATCAACATGAAGGAGGAGCTAGCCATCCATGAAGACCTGTGCACATCCCTGGAGCTGTTCAACTTGGCGACCAGATGCGCCAGGGCTGAGGAAAAGCGCCTCTCCCTTCTCGAGCTCCCGGCAGCCGACCCAGAAGAGAAGAAGCTCAAGGCCAAAGAAGTGAAGCGCAGGGGGGCTGTTGTGCTAGCAGCAGAGCCGGACACCAAGCGAGGCAGGGATCAGCCTGAGTCATCCAAGGGCGGACGCTACTGCGTATACCATGACCTCCACACCCACAACACCAACGAATATCAAGAGCTCAGAGCCGTACGAGACGGGCGAATCGGCCGACGCCCCGAGCGCAACGACAGGGGCTATGGCCGAGGAGGAGGAAGAGGCGGAGGACGATTGGAAGACCGTGGCCCACGCCTGGGATGGCGTGACCGCCCTCGCCAGGACCGCTGGCAGGACCAGCCTCGCGAGGGGGGGCTGGAGGGACCAGCCTCGCGAAGACCGCCCACACGGCAACGCAGGCCTCCCGCCTCTGCCGCCGCCGCCAAGGAGGAATGAAGACCAGCATCAAGACGATAGAATTGGGGGCTTCCAGGAGCCGCCCGCAATTGCCTGCATCTTGGGCGGCGCTCAGGCTCCAGCCTCACAGCGCATCTGCAAGAAGTTTGCTCGAGAGATGAGCACAGTTCTTCCCAAGCTTGAGGCCACGCGCCCTCTCACGTGGTCTACGTGCACCATCACGTTTAGCTCAGCGGATCAGCTCAAGTGCGCGGCAATGGCTGGAGTCCTCCCGATGCTTTGCTCCCCAGTCATCAGCAATGTGCAGGTCACCAGGACCCTCATTGATGGCGGTGCTGGACTCAACGTCCTGTCCATTGAGACGTTCGGCAATCTCCAAGTGCCATACGACCAGCTCCAGCCAACCAAGCCTTTCTCAGGAGTCATCGATGGTTCTACCATTCTGATTGGGCAGGTGCGCCTTCCAGTCACCTTCGGGCAGCGCAACAACTACCGCACCGAGCTCATCGACTTCGACGTTGCTCACATCCGCCTACCGTACAACGCCATCCTCGGGTACCCGGCCCTAGCCAAGTTCATGGAAGTGACTCACCATGGTTACAATGTCCTCAAGATGCCTGGAAGTGGTGGAATCATCATCGTGCCCTGTGAAGAAAGAGACACAGTGTGTTCACTGGAGCGTGCGTTCCAAGCCGCGACAATCGAAGACCCAGATCATAGGGGCGGGAGACCTCTCGAAGCGACCCTCAATAAGAAGAAGACCTCGCCAGGCTGAAGCCACAAGGGGGCTGGCGCCTCCGGAGGTGTTGCGTCAAGCTCCGCGCTCGATCAGGGAGCGCCACCCCCTCACGCATAGTATAGCGCACCTAGCGCCCTCCTCGGGCAAGACTCGGGGGCTCCTCCTTGGAGAGCCACCGATCTTGCCAAGGTTGCGAGGGAGGCGCCCGGGCATCACTTGGAGGAGCGCTTTCAGGCGCTTTTCCCTCAGGAAGGTACAAGGCAAGGAAGACCAAACTCGTCGCAAGAAACACTCAAGAGCTGCAAGAGTCAAGAGTCATGCGCGGTAGCCGCCGCTTGCCTGCCGTAGCCCCACATCCAGGCATGGATGGTGGGCTGCTCGTCTGCATCGACGTCCCGGAGCTCAACCGAGCCGCGTCTCAGGAGCGCCTCTGGCCTTCGCGCGTGGGGTGTTGTGAGGGGTCACCTCACAGCTACGTTCGCATGCCCTTCGGCCTGCCGAACGCGGCCGCCGCTCACCAGCGCTTGCTGAGGAGCATCCTGGAGGCTCAGGAGGTCAGGCACCACGCGGTCCTGGTAGAGATGGAGATGGCTCTCGAGGACCCGCTGGAGCCAGTAGAGCCTCCCGAGGCCTCTGGGCCTGGGGGCTCGTGAGGGCCGACGTCTTCACCGCGCATTGCTCACTTCCTCAACATCACTTCAGCTTCAACGGCATCAGGTGACATCTTTCAGAGCTCTACCTTCAGCTGGGAGCACCCACAGGGCTGCACCATTCCATGTCGTGTGGGTCCGTCCCCACGGCATGTATCCATTTTGTTTATGTTCTTTACTTACCTGGTTGGGGGCGCCCCTCGGGCTGCATCACCCACGCACCGCTCGGGCCCGGCCCGGCGACGTCGCTTTCACCTACGTTCGCCTCAAGTTGAATCCCTTCCTTTATGCCTAACATATCCGACCTAATCACCTGCTCGATTGACACCCACCTATGGAGCCGCTCGCTCTGGCACGGCGCTTGCGCACGGGTCCGTCCCTGCAATGTCGATAAATCTGAGTGGTCGAGCTCTGGCCGTGGCAGCCCCGCAAGGCGCCACCTCACCAGGCCCTCAAGTGCCCCAATGACTTCCTCGGAGCGACCAAGGTTTGGCTGGCAGCCATAACGACAGGCCTTGTTTCTCCTCATTATTGGCGTGCAGGGCCTACTCCAGGAGCAGTGTTGGGGAGTCGTGAGCACTCTCTCCCCCTCTCCGGCATGGACCGCTTGCACGTTAAAAGGGGGGTACCTGAGCATCGCGACTCATGGGCTCCTACTGCCTCTCCAGCCCTCACCCCCTGGCCTTGACCCACGACATCGCGACCTTGTTGGGTAACGTAGTAATTTCAAAAAAATTCCTACGCACACGCAAGATCATGGTGATGCATAGCAACGAAAGGGGAGAGTGTTGTCTACGTACCCTCGTAGACCGAAGGCGGAAGCGTTATATCAACGCGGTTGATGTAGTCGTACGTCTTCACGATCCAACCGATCCAAGCACCGTTACTCCGGCACCTCCGAGTTCTTGGCACACGTTCAGCTCGATGACGGTCCCCGGGCTCCGATCCAGCAAAGCGTCAGGGAAGAGTTCCGTCATCACGACGGTGTGGTGACGATCTTGATGTACTACTGACGCAGGGCTTCGCCTAAGCACTGCGACAATATGACTGAGGTGGAATTTGGTGGCAGGGGGCACCGCACACGGCTAAGGAAAGATCTCAATGATCAATTGTGTGTCTAAGGGGTGCCCCCTGCCTCCGTATATAAAGGATCCAAGGGGGAGGGGCTGGCCGGCCTAGGGTGGCGCGCCAGGAGAGTCCTACTCCCTCCGGGAGTAGGATTCCCCCCCCCCCAATCCTAGTTGGAATAGGATTCCTCAAAGGGGGAGAGAGAGAGAGGGGGGGCCGGCCACCTCTCCTAGTCCTAATAGGACTAGGGGAAGGGGGAGGCGCACAGCCCATGTGGGCAGCCCTTTCACCTTTCCACCAAGGCCCATGTTGGCCCATTTGGTTCCCGGGGGGTTCCGGTAACCCTCCCGGTATTCCGGTAAAATCACTATTTCATCCGGAACACATCTGATGTCCAAACATAGGCTTCCAATATATCAATCTTTACGTCTCGACCATTTCGAGACTCCTCGTCATGTCCGTGATCACATCCGGGACTCCGAACAACCTTCGGTACATCAAAATGCATAAACTCATAATAACTGTCATCGTAACATTAAGCGTGCGGACCCTACGGTTCGAGAACAATGCAGACATGACCGAGACACGTCTCCGGTCAGTAACCAATAGCGGGACCTGGATGCCCATATTGGCTCCTACATATTCTATGAAGATCTTTATCGGTCAGACCGCATAACAACATACGTTGTTCCCTTTGTCCATCGGTATGTTACTTGCCCGAGATTCGATCGTCGGTATCCAATACCTAGTTCAATCTCGTTACCGGCAAGTCTCTTTACTCGTTCCGTAATATATCATCCCGCAACTAACTCATTAGTTGCAATGCTTGCAAGGCTTAAGTGATGTGCATTACCGAGAGGGCCCAGAGATACCTCTCCCACATTTGGAGTGACAAATCCTAATCTCGAAATACGCCAACCCAACATCTACCTTTGGAGACACCTGTAGTACTCCTTTATAATCACCCAGTTACGTTGTCACGTTTGGTAGTACCCAAAGTGTTCCTCTGGTAAACGGGAGTTGCATAATCTCATAGTCAAAGGAACATGTATAAGTCATGAAGAAAGCAATAGCAACATACTAAACGATCGGGTGCTAAGCTAATAGAATGGGTCATGTCAATCAGATCATTCAACTAATGATGTGATCCCGTTAATCAAATAACAACTCTTTGTTCATGGTTAGGAAACATAACCATCTTTGATTAACAAGCTAGTCAAGTAGAGGCGTACTAGTGATACTCTGTTTGTTTATGTATTCACACATGTATCATGTTTCCGGTTAATACAATTCTAGCATGAATAATAAACATTTATCATGATATATAAGGAAATAAATAATAACTTTATTATTGCCTCTAGGGCATATTTCCTTCAGTCTCCCACTTGCACTAGAGTCAATAATCTAGTTCACATCGCCATGTGATTACCAACAATACTTCACATAACCATGTGATAAACACCCATAGTTCACATCGATATGTGATCAACACCCAAAGGGTTTACTAGAGTCAGTAACCTAGTTCACATCGCTATGTGATTAACACCCAAAGAGTACTAAGGTGTGATCATGTTTTGCTTGTGAGAGAAGCTTAGTCAACGGGTCTGCCAAAATTCAGATCCGTTTGTATTTTGCAACTTTCTATGTCTACAATGCTCTGCACGGAGCTACTTTAGTTAATTGCTCCCACTTTCAATATGTATCTAGATTGAGACTTAGAGTCATCCAGATTAGTGTCAAAACTTGCATCGACGTAACCTTTTACGACGAACCTTTTTGTCACATCCATAATCGAGAAACATATCCTTATTCCACTAAGGATAATTTTGACCGCTGTCTAGTGATCTACTCCTAGATCATTATTGTACTCCCTTGCCAAAATCAGTGTAGGTTATACAATAGATCTGGTACATAGCATGGCATACTTTATAGAACCTATGGCCAAGGCATAGGGAATGTCTTTCATTCTCTTTCTATCTTCTGCCGTGGTCAGGTTTTGAGTCTTACTCAATCTCACACCTTGTAACACAGGCAAGAACTCTTTCTTTGACTGTTCCATTTTGAACTACTTCAAAATCTTGTCAAGGTATGTACTCATTGAAAACTTATCATGTGATTTGATCTATCTCTATAGATCTTGATGCTCAATATGTAAGCAGCTTCACTGAGGTCTTTCTTCGAAAAACTCCTTTCGAATACTCGTTTATGCTTTGCAGAATAATTCTACACTATTTCCGATCAACAATATGTCATTTACATATGCTTATCAGAAATGTTGTAGTGCTCCCACTCACTTTCTTGTAAATACAGGCTTCACCGCAAGTCTGTATAAAACCATATGCTTTGATCAACTTATCAAAGCATATATTCCAACTCCGAGATGCTTGCACCAGTCCATAGATGGATCGCTGGAGCTTGCATTTTGTTAACACCTTTAGGATTGACAAAACCTTCTGGTTGCATCATATACAACTCTTCTTTAAGAAATCCATTAAGGATTGCAGTTTTGTTATCCACTTGCCAGATTTCAGAAAATGCGGCAATTGCTAACATGATTCGGACAGACTTAAGCATAGATACGAGTGAGAAACTCTCATCGTAGTCAACACTTTGAACTTGTCTAAAACCTTTTGCGACAATTCTAGCTTTGTAGATAGTAACACTACTATCAGCGTCCGTCTTCCTCTTGAAGATCCATTTATTTTCTATGGCTTGCCGATCATCGGACAAATCCATCAAAGTCCATACTTTGTTCTCATACATGGATCATATCTCAGATTTCATGGCCTCAAGCCATTTCACGGAATCTGGGCTCATCATGGCTTCCTCATAGTTCGCAAGTTCGTCATGGTCTAGTAACATGACTTCCAGAACAGGATTACCGTACCACTCTGGTGCGGATCTCACTCTGGTTTACCTACGAGATTCGGTAGTTACTTGATCTGAAGTTACATGATCATCATCATCAGCTTCCTCACTAATTGGTGTAGCAGTCGCAAGAACAGATTTCTGTGATGAACTACTTTCCAATAAGGGAGAAGGTACAATTACCTTATCAAGTTCTACTTTCCTCCCACTCACTTCTTTCGAGAGAAACTCCTTCTCTAGAAAGGATCCATTATAAGCAACGAATGTCTTGCCTTAGGATCTGTGATAGAAGGTGTACCCAACAGTCTCCGTTGGGTATCCTATGAAGACATAGTTCTCCAATTTGGGTTTGAGCTTATCAGGATGAAACTTTTTCGTATAAGCATCACAACCCCAAATTTTAAGACAAGACAACTTTGGTTTTCTTGCCAACCACAGTTCATACGGTGTCGTCTCAACGGATTTAGATGGTGCCCTTTTTAATGTGAATGCAGTTGTCTCTAATGCATGAACCCCAAAACGATAGTGGTAGATCGGTAAGAGACATCATAGATCGCACTATATCTAATAAAGTACGGTTATGACGTTCGGATACACCATTACACTGTGGTGTTCCAGGTGGCACGATTTTGTGAAACTATTCCACATTGTTTTAACTGAAGACCAAACTCGTAACTCAAATATTTGTCTCCGTGATCAGATCGTAGAAACTTTTATTTTCTTGTTATGATGATTCTCTACTTCACTCCGAAACTCTTTGAACTTTTCAAATGTTTCAGACTTATGTTTCATCAAGTAGATATACCCATATTTGCTCAAATCATCTGTGAAGGTTAGAAAATAATGATACTTGTCGCAAGCCTTAATATTCATCGGACCATATACATTAGTATGTATGATTTCCAAAAAATCTGTTGCTTGCTCCATTGTTCCGGAGAACGGCGTTTTAGTCATCTTGCCCAAGAGGCATGGTTCGCAAGCATCAAGTGTTTCATAATCAAGTGATTCCAAAATCCCATCAGCATGGAGTTTCTTCATGCGCTTTACACCAATATGACCTAAACGGCAGTGCCACAAATAGGTTGCACTATCATTATTAACTTCGCATCTTTTGGTTTCAATATTATGAATATGTGTATCACTACGATCGAGATCCAATGAACTATTTTCATTGGGTGTGTATGACCATAAAAGGTTCTATTCATGTTAACAGAACAACAATTGTTCTCTAACTTAAATGAATAATCGTATTGCAATAAACATGATCAAATCATATTTATGCTCAACGCAAATACCAAATAACACTTATTTAGGTTCATCACTAATCCCGAAAGTATAGGGAGTGTACGATGATGATCATATCAATCTTGGAACCACTTCCAACACACATCGTCACTTCACCCTCAACTAGTCTCTGTTTATTCTGCAACTCCCGTTTCGAGTTACTAATCTTAGCAACTGAACTAGTATCAAATACTGAGGGGTTGCTATAAACACTAGTAAAGTCCACATCAATAACATGTATAAAATATACTTATGTTCACTTTGCCATCCTTCTTATCCGCCAATCACTTGGGGTAATTCCGCTTCCAGTGACCAGTCCCTTTGCAGTAGAAGCAGTTAGTCTCAGGCTTAGGACCAGACTTGGGCTTCTTCACTTGAGCAGCAACTTGCTTGCTGTTCTTCTTGAAGTTCCCTTCTATCCCTTTGCCCTTTTCTTGAAACTAGTGGTCTTGTTAACCATCAACACTTGATGTTTTTCTTGATTTCTACCTTCGTCGATTTCAGCATCACGAAGAGCTTGGGAATTACTTTCGTCATCCCTTGCATATTATAGTTCATCACGAAGTTCTACTAACTTGGTGATGGTGACTAGAGAATTCTGTCAATCACTATCTTATCTGGAAGATTAACTCCCACTTGATTCAAGCGATTGTAGTACTCAGACAATCTGAGCACATGCTCACTAGTTGAGCGATTCTCCTCCATCTTTTAGCTATAGAACTTGTTGGAGACTTCATATCTCTCAACTCGGGTATTTGCTTGAAATATTAACTTCAACTCCTGGAACATCTCATAGGGTCCATGACGTTCAAAACGTCCTTGAAGTCCCGATTCTAAGCCGTTAAGCATGGTGCACTAAACTATTAAGTAGTCATCATATTGAGCTAGCAAAACGTTCATAACGTCTGCATCTGCTCCTGCAATAGGTCCGTCACCTAGCGGTGCATTAAGGACATAATTCTTCTGTGCAGCAATGAGGATAAACCTCAGATCACGGATCCAATCCGCATCATTGCTAATAATATTTTTCAACACAATTTTCTCTAGGAACATATCAAAATAAACATAGGGAAGCAACAACGCGAGCTATTGATCTACAACATAGATATGCTAATACTACCAGGACTAAGTTCATGATGAATTAAAGTTCAATTAATCATATTACTTAAGAACTCCCACTTAGATAGACATCTCTCTAATCCTCTAAGTGATCACGTGATCCAAATCAACTAAACCATAACCGATCATCACGTGATATGGAGTAGTTTTCAATGGTGAACATCGTTATGTTGATCATATCTACTATATGATTCACGCTCGACCTTTCGGTCTCTGTGTTCCGAGGTCATATCTTATATGCATAGCTCGTCAAGTATAACCTGAGTATTCCGCGTGTGCAACTGTTTTGCACCCGTTGTATTTGAACGTAGAGCCTATCACACCCGATCATCACGTGGTGTCTCAGCACGAAGAACTTTTGCAACGGTGCATACTCAGGGAGAACACTTCTTGATAATTTAGTGAGATATCATCTTATAATGCTACCGTCAATCAAAGCAAGATAAGATGCATAAAAAGATAAACATCACATGCAATCAATATAAGTGATATGATATGGTCATCATCATCTTGTGCTTGTGATCTCCATCTCTGAAGCACCGTCATGATTACCAACGTCACCGGCGCGACACCTTGATCTCCATCGTAGCATCGTTGTCGTCTCGCCAATCTTATACTTCCACGACTATCACTACCGCTTAGTAATAAAGTAAAGCATTACATCGCGATTGCATTGCATACAATAAAGCGACAACCATATGGCTCCTGCCAGCTGCCGATAACTCGGTTACAAAACATGATCATCTCATACAATAAAATTTAGCATCATGTCTTGACCATATCACATCACAACATGCCCTGCAAAAACAAGTTAGACGTCCTCTACTTTGTTGTTGCAAGTTTTACGTGGCTGCTACGGGCTTAAGCAAGAACTCATCTTACCTACGCATTAAAACCACAATGATAGTTTGTCAAATAGACTCCGTTTTAACCTTCTCAAGGACCGGGCGTAGCCACACTCGGTTCAACTAAAGTTGGAGAGACAGTCTTCCGCAAGCCATCTATGTGCAAAGCACGTCGAGGGAACCGGTCTCGCGTAAGAGTACGCGTAAGGTTGGTCCGGATCGTCTCGTCCAACAATACCGCTGAACCAAAGTACGACATGCTGGTAGGCAGTATGACTTGTATCGTCCACAACTCACTTGTGTTCTACTCGTGCAAATAACATCAAACCATAAAAACCTAGGCTCGGATGCCACTGTTGGGTAACGTAGTAATTTCAAAAAAATTCCTACGCACACGCAAGATCATGGTGATGCATAGCAACGAAAGGGGAGAGTGTTGTCTACGTACCCTCGTAGACCGAAGGCGGAAGCGTTATATCAACGCGGTTGATGTAGTCGTACGTCTTCACGATCCAACCGATCCAAGCACCGTTACTCCGGCACCTCCGAGTTCTTGGCACACGTTCAGCTCGATGACGATCCCCGGGCTCCGATCCAGCAAAGCGTCGGGGAAGAGTTCCGTCAGCACGACGGTGTGGTGACGATCTTGATGTACTACAGACGCAGGGCTGCGCCTAAGCACTGCGACAATATGACTGAGGTGGAATTTGGTGGCAGGGGGCACCGCACACGGCTAAGGAAAGATCTCAATGATCAATTGTGTGTCTAAGGGGTGCCCCCTGCCTCCGTATATAAAGGATCCAAGGGGCAGGGGCTGGCCGGCCAAGGGTGGCGCGCCAGGAGAGTCCTACTCCCTCCGGGAGTAGGATCCCCCCCCCCCCCAATCCTAGTTGGAATAGGATTCCTCAAAGGGGGAGAGAGAGAGAGAGGGGGCCGGCCACCTCTCCTAGTCCTAATAGGACTAGGGGAAGGGGGAGGCGCACAGCCCATGAGGGAAGCCCTTTCACCTTTCCAAAGGCCCATGTTGGCCCATTTGGCTCCCGGGGGGTTCCGGTAACCCTCCCGGTATTCCGGTAAAATCACTATTTCATCCGGAACACATCTGATGTCCAAACATAGGCTTCCAATATATCAATCTTTACGTCTCGACCATTTCGAGACTCCTCGTCATGTCCGTGATCACATCCGGGACTCCGAACAACCTTCGGTACATCAAAATGCATAAACTCATAATAACTGTCATCGTAACGTTAAGCGTGCGGACCCTACGGTTCGAGAACAATGTAGACATGACCGAGACACGTCTCCGGTCAGTAACCAATAGCGGGACCTGGATGCCCATATTGGCTCCTACATATTCTACGAAGATCTTTATC
Source organism: Aegilops umbellulata (assembly GCA_032464435.1). NCBI lineage: Eukaryota > Viridiplantae > Streptophyta > Magnoliopsida > Poales > Poaceae > Aegilops > Aegilops umbellulata. The sequence continues at coordinate 478,793,620 of CP136055.1, forward strand.
GGTCAGACCGCATAACAACATACGTTGTTCCCTTTGTCCATCGGTATGTTACTTGCCCGAGATTCGATCGTCGGTATACAATACCTAGTTCAATATCGTTACCGGCAAGTCTCTTTACTCGTTCCGTAATACATCATCCCGCAACTAACTCATTAGTTGCAATGCTTGCAAGGCTTAAGTGATGTGCATTACCGAGAGGGCCCAGAGATACCTCTCCCACATTTGGAGTGACAAATCCTAATCTCGAAATACGCCAACCCAACATCTACCTTTGGAGACACCTGTAGTACTCCTTTATAATCACCCAGTTACGTTGTGACGTTTGGTAGTACCCAAAGTGTTCCTCCGGTAAACGGGAGTTGCATAATCTCATAGTCAAAGGAACATGTATAAGTCATGAAGAAAGCAATAGCAACATACTAAACGATCGGGTGCTAAGCTAATAGAATGGGTCATGTCAATCAGATCATTCAACTAATGATGTGATCCCGTTAATCAAATAACAAGTCTTTGTTCATGGTTAGGAAACATAACCATCTTTGATTAACAAGCTAGTCAAGTAGAGGCATACTAGTGATACTCGGTTTGTTTATGTATTCACACATGTATCATGTTTCCGGTTAATACAATTCTAGCATGAATAATAAACATTTATCATGATATATAAGGAAATAAATAATAACTTTATTATTGCCTCTAGGGCATATTTCCTTCAGACCTGTCATACCAGCGGCGGCTGAGCTCGCTCGAGGGCCGGGACCTGAGGACGTAGAGCGTTAAGGGAAGTGCGGGAGAGTGGGAAGAAGCTCGCGAGGGCCCAACCCGACAGTGCCTCGCTCACCGACTCTCGGGCCTAGCGCTTCTGCAAGGGTCTACGTCAGGAGCACAAGATAAGTCACGCCCTCACAAGAGCTAGACCAATGCAACACTAAATCCCCGCCTTGTGTAATTCTGTCACGGCGACGCTACCTTCCTTTCTCGCCCAACGAGGATTGCTTGAGCGGTAAAGGGGACCTCCCGAGCATCACGACTCAGGGGCTCTTACCGGACCTCGGGCCGCTCACCTCATGGCCTTGACCACGGCATCGCGACCTGGCATACCAGCGACGGCTGAAGCTTGCCTGGGGACTGGGGCCTGTCAGCGTAGAGCGCCAAGTCCTCGTGAGGATAGAAAGGGGGAGCTCGGCCAGAACAGGATGGACACCCCACGACAATTCATATTAAGGATATTATATTCACAAAAGGCATGGCGGACACCTTACAAACCCCCCGGGGTGTTACTCTAATTCCTCACAGGGAACAAATGGAGCTAACCCTAAGGAACGCAACTGCTAGCATCTCCGCTGGCGACGCCATCATCAATAGTGGGCTGCCCGGCGCCGGCGCCGGCGCCAACCCCATCCAGATCAGCGGCGTCGGCAGCCTGATGCAGCTGCCCCACTCCGAGCGCGACGCGAGCTCGGGGGCTCGTAGCTGTCTTCGCTCGTCTCCGGGGTCACAAGGAGTTCAGGGGAGCCGCTGAAGTCCTTAGTGCCTCTGCTGCCGCCTAAGGGGCTGCAGGAGGACCAACGGACGGGGCTGGCCCTCGCCTGCTCATCGCCCTTGTCGCTTCCCCTGGGGCAGCATTCAAGCCGGCGCCCTTCTACATCAAAGACCTTGAAGAACATCAAGGAGGCGCCGTCGTATTCGAGATGAATCACCAGAGCGCCATCCACGCGATAGACCCGGGCAATCTCACCCCAGCCTCGGGTCATGAAGACCTTGCCCGGAGCAACGACCGCGACCTCCGCTCCGGTCATAGGGGTGCTGCAGTCGGCGTGCTGCAGCCAGAGCTCCAGAGACCTGCCCCGCATCTCGAAGGTGAAGGAGGGAGGAAGGCGTATCCACAACATTGGACGCACAGTAGTGTGGAGCACAAGCTCGCGAGCGGAGCGCTCCGCGTGGACTCCAGGAGGGACGACGCGCACCACCGTGACTCGCTGACGTCGATGGCGACGCTGCCGGTGCTGCTCGGCTCCCTCCTCCCTGGGGCCTAGGACGCGGGCATACAAGGGCAGCGGATACCTAGGCGGCGGCCGCTCGTACCACGGTCTCGACACCTCCTGCCAGGCGCCTTTGTCCCGGCGGCAGGGGACTGGCCGCTTCCTCGGTGGGAGGGGATCAGAGCCCTCTCGGGGGGCCTTTCCCTTCTCCTCTCTAGAGAACCGATGGATCGGTGCCATCGGCGCAAGAGAAAGCAAGGACAAGGAAGAAGAAGGAGGAGAAGCAGAAAGGGGTGAACTGGCGGAGCTCACACTACCCCGTACTTATAACCGGAGAAGACCAACCGCCGAGCACCACGATCACAGGTAATCATGACCCGTATCTCTGCATGCAGGGACTTGTCAAGTCGTGCAGTTGCCGAGGCGTCGTGGGGAAGCGCAGACGCCCACGTCCAATCAACCGCCACACGACGCCCAAGGCCGCAGGCTGTTAGGGCCCGCAGCGCTTCGCGCTTGCCCCTTCGCTTCTTTGCTAAGCCAAGCTCGCGCGCGTCTTGGGCCCGGGGGCTACTATCGGCGTTCTAGGAACGGGGGTCCACAGACTTGCCTGCCTGCGGCCTGCGGCATGGCTCAAGTGGGGGCCCAGCGTGGCCCATCTTCATCAACACAAGCTCAAGACCCTCGCGAGGGGCCAAGCCTCGCAGGGCGGATGACATAGAGCTTCCTCAGGAGCGGCCTCATCAGGCAGGCTCGCGAGGAGGCGGAGAGATCAATGCAAGGGGACCTCGCGAGGATCCAGTGACGCAAGCCATGACTATCAAGGCCAGGCGGGCGCCAGGCGGGCGCCGGCCTGCGCAGAGTCCTTGTTTCCCCTTTGGTGCAAAGGAGGCAAGCTCAGGCCAAGGTATCAGGCAAAGGTTACCATTCCTGTGCAACGAGACCAAGACCAGCCGGGCGGCCGGACGGAGGTCACCGTGGAGCCCAAGGCGGCGTCACCACTAGAGCTTTTGGCAGCCGAAGACCACCTTTGGTCAGGATAACTTGTACTAGATGTTCCCCTTCAAAATGGCCAATTGTTGGCGCCCTTCCAGCTCATTATTTCGGGGAGAGGCCTAGGGCCTCTATAAATAGAGCTAACCACCACATAGTAGAGGCAATGAGGTCCAGGGTAGAGAAATCTGGTAGAGCCCAAGTAGAGAGAGGCGACTGAACTCACTCAAGCAGTTCATCGCTCTAGCTCAAGAACACCTCTCGCGAGGCTGTTCTTCCTTTGTTCTGTTCATCATCAGCCCCTGAGGCAATCCACCACACCACACACTGGAGTAGGGTATTACACCACAACGGTGGCCCGAACCAGTATAAACCCCATGTCCCTTGTGTTGCTCATCATTTTCATCTCAGTTCGCACTAGAGGATCGGACGTAGATCAATAGGGGAGAGATCTCCGTGTGCACCACAGTGTTCGAACCTTAAGGGTCTGCCGGAACCCGAAATCCGACAGGAAGCCCCTGGCGTATTGGCCGTACCAGAGTGTACGGGTGCTGATTGTCATAGATGAACATATATACAATAGAATATAGAATGCAATAAGAGACTAGTGCTATGCATTGTTTATTTAAGAAATGCGTTGATGCATACTGATACAAGCAGTGCGATAAGCAAAAAATGGGAATATTTGACATGTCCCGTCCAAGGGCAAGCTGCGAGCTGGTATTTAAAATAGGTATTTCACTCGTTATCAGAGTCCACCTGGGGATTCCATTGCACGACGTAGCTTCCTGCCTCCTTGGGTGTTGTATCATGTGTCCGGCTATCGTACTGCCTGATAGGGATTCAAGAGAGTAAAGTCCTGAAAGTGAGAGGATGATAAAGGTAGTAAGCCCCTAGTGCGGTTGAACCGCATTGTGGGACGTGCCGTGATCATGCCCCCACCGACACCCATGGTATTTTCAATGCGTAATTATATAGGCGCAGTGTCGTGGTTTTGTCACGGCAGATGTCCTCATGAAAGGACTTAGTCGTGGAGCCATCGTGACGGGTTAGCTTGGAGGGGTTAAAGCGGACACAGGGACGCAAGAGAGTTTATACTAGTTCGGCCCCTTCGATGAAGGTAAAAGCCTACGTCTAGTTGTGATGGAATTGATGGGGTTTCGATGACTGGGGAGCAAATAAGCTTCGCCTAAGTCTCGAGTTGTTGTCTGTTGTCCTTGAACCGCCGCCGGGTCATCCCCTTATATACATGGGTGACACCCGTCGGTTTACAAAGTCCCAACACCGGCTCATACTCGTGTCCGGTTTGGTCTCTACTTATTCCTAACTTACAACACAAGTTTATATACCGACGCCGGTTTACGGCTACAGGCCTTTAAACCGATCATGGGCTTTTAAGCCCTTATCTACCTTCATGGGCTTTTACATACTCAACTACTGATGAAGTTAACCCGGCCCAGATAGGCCGGTTTACGCCCAGTAGTAATATCCCCAACATTAGGCCCCAGATTGATTTGAACATGTTCATGTCAATCCTTATCAAAAAAATTCATCTTCAACATCTTCTTGTAGTTTGGTGAACCGCCGTGATGCCATCTTCTCTGATTGCTATAAACCGGAGCGACGTCATTTGTAATAAAGAAGTTATCAATGATGCCTCCTTCTTTAATAGATCTGCGATAATCGAGGCGACAGCTCCGTTTCCAAACCCGCGGCCCCTTGATTCTCGCGCCTGACACATGTCCTTTCTTTATAAATAGGACCGAAGGGTCATTTCTTTTCTCCCCTTCGTGCTCCTCTTCTTCGTCTTCCTCGTGTCGCCTAGATTCGGAGCGCCGCTGCTGCCGCCAACCTCTACATCAACTCGGGCCGCTGCATCACCCTGATTGCACTAGAGCACCGCGGCGATCTCCCGCATCGTCCTTAGCTCTGGTAAGTCTTCTATCCTTTCCATTACAGATCTGTTCTAGGGTTTCCATGTTCTCTAGTGTTCTTCGTCTGCTTCTTGTTCATATGCTAGATCCCAACGCTGTAATATCTTCTCTTGCGTAACAGTAGTGTTATCTTCCGTTTTTACTTTCGCCTATTAAGACCATAGATCTTATCTGTAGCAATGGCTTACCGATTCGGCACCGCTCCTTTTGGGCCTTGAAATTTTCTCCCTTTTATGAACATGTTCCAGATCTCACGCTGTAGTACAATTTGGCGAAACCTGTTTTTGCATATTTACTCATCTACAATCTCGACTGCTTCAGTGTTTAGACCAGGCGGTTTAACTTTGTAGAAAAATTGCCAAACCGGTATATGTACCATTAGTCCCCTGGTTTAACCGTCGGAATTCCTTATACAAACCCTGCCGTTTGTAAACTCCGATTTAGAAAATAACTGTCTCTGGTTTAGTAATATACGCATCAGGGTATACCTTTCCAATATCCTCCTGAACCGGCAATTGCTACTTTGCAGACTACGCTATGGCCAAACAAGTGTACGAGTGCAACTGGGTCCCTTCTCGTGTGATTGAGACTCAGCTGACCAATTTAGTCAAACTGGTGCTTTAAGCAGACAGGATGTTATCCATTGGAGGGTCCCAGGCACAGAATGTCCTCCCCAGCCTAAAGAGGGAGAAGTGGTTGTTTTTGCTGACCACCTAGCCCCGGGCTTCAATCCTCCCGGTTCAAAATTTTACCGGGACGTCCTAGCCAATTTCCAACTCCGTCCGCAAGATACAGGCCCAAACTCTGTAACCAACATCTATCATTTTCAAGTGCTCTATGAGGTGTTCTTCCAAGAGGAGCCCACAGTTGAATTATTCAGAGACTGCTTCCATTTAAACCGCCGTACTGAATTTACTGACGGTCCCATCACAGAGTTAGGCGGTATGGTGATTCAAAGAATGGAATCATACATGGTTCTATTGCAAAGATACCTCTCCTTTCGATGAAAATCCTTTGCCGGGTTACCGTCCAGAGCGGCTTAGCAACACACATCCTTTCCCACAAAGGCTGACCGCTAAGGAGAGAAGCAAATATGCTCCTCAATTATCCAAACTCAGGGCCTTCATGGCTAATGGGCTGACAGGGATCGACCTTGCTCGCTGCTGGATATCGTGGAGTATATTGCCCTTAAGCCAGCGCTCCGGTTTGATGTGCGAGTACACATGAAGTGAAAAAGACCCTCTTCGACACATTGACATCCAGCTCTCAGACGACGAAATCACAGAAGCTGTGAAAAAGATACTGAATGAACCGGAAGCTGCCTGTGCCCGAACCGTCCTGGCTCCCTTTTGTGCCATCAACAAACCGCCAGCTGTAAGACTCATACCTTGTACTTTTCATTGAATCTACCTGCTCAAATTATCAATTGTTAATATCAACATCTGTCAAACAGGGCGATGATCTGTTTTGGAGCAAGAAACCTCCGCAAGAGAAACCGGAGAAGCCAGAGAAACCGGAGAGACCAACCCGGCCCAAGACTAGAGTTGTGAAAAGGCCTGCTAATAGGAAGAAAACCACTGCGTCTTCTGATCCGGCAGTTGACGATGATGTGGGTAACCCGAACTTTGAAGTAGAGCTTGATTCACTTGGATTATTTTTCACACGTCTTATTGATAATGACCATTGTCAGGATGATGCGGAAGGCAGTCACGCTGATGCTATAGAGGTAATCACTCTGTCCTCCGATTCAAGCCCTTTGCCTTCACTAAAAATCTGTCGGGCAAACCGGAAAATTAAATTTTCTCATCCTCTTGCTTATTTGGATCCAAACTTTCTTGTGAAGACACAACAGCATGAAGCCCGCCGCACAACCCGACACAGCGGCCAGGTAGTTACCTCCGCCAGTTTACTGAACAGTCCAGTTCGGAAACGTCGTTCAGAGGTCTCTAACTCTCTTGTCAATGCTTGTCCTTAAGCGGGTTGTTTTCTATAACGCCCTCGATGCGGCTATATCTCCCACGTGTCGAAGCACGACTTAGAGGCATAACCGCATTGAAAGCAATGTCGCAAGTGAGGTAATCTTCACACAACCCATGTAATACATCAGGGAAAGAGATACATAGTTGGCTTACAATCGCCACTTCACACAATACATGAGTAAAGCATTACATCATACAGATACAATCAAGGTCCGACTACGGAACCAAAATAAAAGAAGACTACCCCAAATGCTACACAGATCCCCGATCGTCCCGACTGGGCTCCACTGCTGATCAACTGAAACGAAACAACACAATGAACAAGATCTTCATCGAACTCCTCCTTGAGCTCGGGTGCGTCACCTGCACCGTTTCATCGGCACCTGCAAACTGGTTTTTGGAAGTATCTGTGAGTCACGGGGACTCAGCAATCTCACACCCGCGAGATCAAGACTATTTAAGCTTAAAGGTAGGACAGGGTAGTGAGGTGGAGCTGCAGCAAGCGACTAGCATATATGGTGGCTAACATACGCAAATGAGAGCGAGAAGAGAAGGCAAAAGCACGGACGAACAACTATGATCAAGAAGTGATCCTGAAACTACTTACGTCAAGCATAACTCCAACACCGTGTTCACTTCCTGGACCCCGCCGAGAAGAGACCATCACGGTTACAAACGCGGTTGATGTATTTTAATTAAGATCAACTTCGGGTTTTCTACAACCGGACATTAACAAATTCCCATCTGCCACATAACCGCGGGCACAGCTTTCGAAAGTTCAAACCCTGCAGGGGTGTCCCAACTTAGCCCATTATAAGCTCTCGCGATCAGCGAAGGATATTCCTTCTCCCCGGGAAGACCCGATCAGTCTCGGAATCCCGGCTACAAGACATCTCGACAGTAATAAAACAAGTCCAGCAAGACCTCCCGGCGTATCTCGTCTCAGGCCACGACCGGATAAGCAAAGCGTACAGGTACCAACATAACCCAAGTTGCCAAGGGACGGTCCCGCACGGTGCTCTAGTTTGGACTAACACTTAGACAAGCATTGGCCCGGGGGTTTAAAATAAAGATGACCCTCGGGATGCGTGACTCCCAAGGGAAAAAGGTAATAGGCTGAGGCAAATGGTAAAACCAAAGTTGGGCCTTGCTGGAAGAGTCTTATTCAAAGCGAACTGTCAAGGGGGTCCGATAAATCACCCGACCGCGTTAGGGACGCAAAATCCGGGAACATAACACCGATATGACGGAAACTAGGGCGGCAAGAGTGGAACAAAACACCAGGCATAAGGCCGAGCCTTCCACCCTTTACCAAGTATATAGATGCATTAATTAAATAAGATATATTGTGATATCCCAACAAGTAAACATGTTCCAGCAAGGAACAACATCTCCATGTTCCAACAAGGAACAAACTTCATCTTCACCTGCAACTAACAACGCTATAAGAGGGGCTGAGCAAACCGGTAACATATCCAAACAACGGTTTGCTAGGACAAGGTTGGTTAGAGGCTTGGTTTAACAATATGGGAGGCATGATAAGCAAGTGGTACGTATCGCAGCATAGGCATAGCAAACGAGCGAGCAACTAGCAAGCAAAGATAGAAGTGATTTCGAGGGTATGGTCATCTTGCCTGAAATCCCGCAAGGAAGAAGAACGAGTCCATGAAGAAGACAAACGGACGTAGACGAACAGATCCTCACAACTCCGGAACGAAACCGAAGCTAACGAGAGAGGCAACCCGGAAACAAACAAACAACATGGTAAACCAACAAGCACAAACATGGCATGAAGCACAACCAAGTATGATGCATGTCCGTTTTAAATAAGCATGGCATGGCAAAGTGCACAAACAATACTACAAATTAAGTGGAGCTCAACATGCAACGAGTTGCATATTGATAAAACACCACAACAAATATTTAGTTCGATCTTGCTTATGTACCCAACAATATTAAATTTTGATTAACATGGCAAGGGGTGAAGCACAACAAAACTACCTATCTAGACAAGTTTAAATGAGGCCGGAACAACAAACAACAATTCCGGAAAAATCCCCATATGCATATTTCAAATTTGGAACTGTTCTGCCTAAACCATATTTTAATATTGTTAAACAGCAAAAATAAACTACACCGTGATAAACTAGGCATTTTTCTACCCCATTTACATATAAAGTTTATTTAAAACCGAGCTACGGTTATTTAGTTATGAATTAAATCATTTTACCATGGCATTTAATCAAATTAATGGAAACAACAAATTAACCATACTTGAAGTTGATATCATGATGCAGATGACATGAGCAAGTTTTATGCAATATTTATGAAAATGTTGATAAGAGCATTATATTGAAGCATTTGTCACCGTGGTGGAAAGAAAGCGTGCCACGGCAACGAATCCAAAAATGATGCCACGGCAACATATCGGTTTCCGGTACTCGATTGAGATGCCGGTGCAAAAGGGAAATTGATGAGAGAGTGACATGCGATAGAAGGTGGGGTGATCCCGGTTACCGGGTTCCCACGTGTCGGTGGCAAGGCAAAAGAGGGGCATCGCAAACGACAATCCGATCACGGTGCAAACACGAGCATCTCATACACCACACAACATTCGTTCTCAGAAGGTCTTCTCGGGGTTATACCTTCGATGCGTGCATTACGGAGTGAATCGAGTTCATAGAGGAAGTAGTTGTTCTCGTGGCGGTAGTCGTACATGTTCACGTTACACGGGTTTTCGGCGACGGTCGTCGTACATGGTTCGGAGTCAACGACACGGAACTTGACGTCCTCGAGGTCTTCGAGGGTCGACGGTAGTGGTACTCGGTCTTTTCGAAGAGGTACTTGGGGTCTTCGAACTTGCCAGTCTCGTACGGTTGACGGCGGTGGACGAACTTGACGGTCGCCGTCATCCTGGTACTTGGCGTTACCCGGTTCGGTGACCGTTTTCGGCATCGGACGTCGAGGTACTTGGCGGATCCGTGGAGCTCGCGGTCTGTCGTGGTACATGGCGTCCTTGGCGATTCCGGGGACGGCGGTAGAGGTACTTGACGTGTCCCCATGTAGTCGTACACTTGTCGGAGAGGATCTTGGCGCATCCAAAGCGAAGCATCACAAAAGGGCCTCGGTTCTTGGTGGTCAGCGAACAGGGGCCGATGGTGGTGGTGGAGCAGAACACCAAGAGGCAGGGCGTCGGCGAGGGAGACGGGACGCGCACAGCAGAGGCCAGCAGCGGCGCATGTCCACGGCACACGCGAGGACGAGCAGGACGTCGAGGAGGGCAGCAGAGGCGACGGGCGGAGCAGAGGGCCAAGGCCATGGTGCGCGGAGGAGAAGCAGGGCCAGGAGCGACGCGGGAGGAAGCAGGGGCGACGCTTGGGGCTCGGGATGGCGCTCGGCAAAAGGAGTAGCTCCGGCGATGGCGCTCGCCAGCGCGACGCCGAAGACGGCTAGGGGCGAGGAGGATGGCCGGGGTGCACAGAGCGATGACGGTCGCCGGAGGCAAGGACGCGGGGTCGAGGCAGAGGACGAAGCAGAGGAGCGAGAGGGGCGCAGGAGAGGGCGTAGAGGAAGGAGCTCCGGCGAAGGGACGTCGATGGCGAGCCGGGTCGAGGGCGGCGAGATCATGGGGTCGCGGGGTGGTCGTCCTGGGGTCTCACTCCTCTCCTTTCCTGTGGTGGCGGCACGAGCGCTGGAGAGGGAGATGGGATGTTCGGTCGCAGGCGCTGTGGGGATCGAGAGAGAGATGGCTTCTGGCGGCGGGAGGTGGAGACGAGGGAGAGAGGAGAGATGCTCGCTAGGGTTTGGGAGGGAGTAGGCCTTGGAGGCTGGCCCAGTATAGAGGGCGGCTGCGCCTAGGGGGAGGGCGCCGGCTGGGCCTTGGGCCACTTAGGCTGCGGGGAAGGATGGGCCGGCTTGGCTGACTGCTCTCTCTCTCTCTCTCTTGTCTAAAACTATTGCAATAACAGGGGAAAAACAAAGAAAGAAAGGAGAGAGAAGAAAAAGGAAGGAGGTGTTAGGGGAAGAAGTTGGACATGCGGATAATCTTCACGGACTCATAAAAATGTGAGGAGTTTAAATAAAATGGCAAGAAGATTTTGGAGAACAATAAATTCGCACATGTTGAATTTAATGCAACATGTTTGAATTTTGAAACCCATTCGAAAGGACTCTAAATGGGCTGAGATTATGGGGGGGGGGGGTGACCCTACACACCAAATGTGATTTATGGGCAGATTTGGAACATTTATGAAGAAGTAAAATTGCAACTCAATTTTACTAAAAGGTCGAAAAGGAAGGATAGAAAGTTGAGTCGGATAAAAGAAGAGTTGAAGAATAATGCAAATGTGTTATGGGTGATCTCCAGTGAATGGAATATTTATTATAGCTCCCTAATAATATTGGGAGTATATGTTCTAAAGAGAAATCACCATTGTGAATATCCCTCGATTTAAATGGACCGAAGATCCATACGGTTTATTTACTTGAGTCTTAAAAGGGGTGCAAGATGCCATGATGCAATGCACATGAAGCAAAGAGATGAGATGCAAGACATGAACCAAAATGCAAAACAAAAACAAAAACCCAACCACGAAGGAATTATCATATCGCATCTCCGGAAAAGGCAAGAGTTGGAGATACGAATATGGAAAGTTGCATCCGGGGCGTTACATTTTCGTCAACCTCTTAATCCATCTGACTCCGATTACCAGGGCACTTCTCATTCGTCTTCTGGCGAGTCATCAGCTACTCAGCTTCCCCCACTCAAGACGGTGCTTGGGTGAGCTATATTTCCTATAATATTTCTAATGTATGACATTGCAACATATGTTGTATTGATCTGTCTTATTCCTTTTTAGGGCCAAGCCTAGGCCAAGCAAGAAGGCTCGCGTGGACAAAGCAGCGGAAGAAAATACGGCTCCTGAACCGGACAAAACACCGGATCTTGAAGCGGCTATTCGTGAGGATGTGCCAAACGACCCACCACCACAAGATGATAACTTTGTTGCTGAAGAGACACATTTTGATACCTCAGGCCCTGTTGATCAGCCCGCAAGCCCCGTCCGGTTTGATAGATCCACTACTCCATCAAAGTCTACTGACAAGCCGACGACCCCATTGCAAACTGGCGAAGCAAAAGATGATGAAGTTGTTATTACTAGCTTTGGTCGCACAGAGCCAAGCAATCCCGTCGCTTTATCCAAACATACTGCCAAAGAAGAATTTGCTGCCATTGGCAAAGGCAAATGGAATGCTGATCTGGCGACTTATGCCGCTCTGAACACCCAAGATCTCCATTCCGGCTATCTGAACCGGTTATATACCAGCCGTGATTATGAAGCCGGTATGGTTAATATGATGAAAGACAAATATGAGGTAACTTCCATATGCTTCTCTGTTTGTACGTTTCAACTCCCCTAGCCCCCAAGGGCTGGTTTAAAATCGTCAACTTAAACCGGGACTTGCCAATAGAAATTTCAATGTATCTGAATTTGCTGATGTAGCCCCCAAGGGCCGGTTCAACTTAGTGTAGTTAAACCGGAACTTTAGGTAATAAAGATTGTAGCATCAGTACTGATTGAGCAAATAGCCATTAGCCCCCAAGTGCCAAGTTGAATACTTGTATTGAGCTTGGGACTTCATGAACAATTGTAGCATGAAGAGCAAATATACATTAGCCCCCAAGTACCAAGGGCATAACTTGTTATGTGGTTGGTACTTCTATTCTTGTACTGCTATCTGAATCATTTTGCTGTCTGTATGCAGGCTGAGCTGAACAAAAGGGAAAGCCAAATCGCCGATCTTCAAGAAAATCTGAAGTCCCAACAAGCCGAAACCTCCAAGGCGAAAGAGGAATTAACCAGCGCTTTAAGCATCATGGAACATCTTAAGGAGGGCTTCAATAATGAACGGACGGATTGGGCTACTGAGCAATCCGCTTTAACTCAGCGAGCAGAGAATGCCGAAGCTGCGGTCAAACCGGTAGTGGATGAACTGACCAGCATAAAGCGGCAAGTGCATGCTATGACCGCTGCTGTCTTTGGTAAATCTTCTTGATTTCTAAATTAATGAAGCTTTCTTATGTAACTGTCGGTTTACTAACCCATTGTATGATACAGGGACGCGGATTGGGCACTTGGGATCAGATGTGCGGAAGAAACTGAAAGCCGCCTATACCCTGATAGAGCAATTGTATAGCGGTGCACAACGGATCATCTCTACTGCTTCGCACAACAACTCGGCACCCGCCTTGATCCAAGATACCCTTAAAAGGTTGTCTATGCTTCCTACCTGGGTCGAAGAGCTGAAGATGTCTCCTGCTCGAACCGGTGCTATAAACGCCTTGATCCGGGCAAAAGCGTGGGTGCACTAGTAGAAAAGGGGGCTTTGGTCCAGGCCGAGTAACCCCATTAGTCCCGGTTCAGTCCAGAACGGGGACCAATGGGTGCATTTATCCCGGTTCGTGCGGCTAAGGCATTACTCCAGGTTCACCTGGGCCCTTTAGTCCCGGTTCGTGGCATGAACCGGGACTAAAGGGTGCGATGCCCATTAGTCCCGGTTGGAGGCACCAACCGGGACTAAAGGTTAGACCTTTAGTCCCGGTTGATGGCACCAACCAGTACTAACGGGCTTGGAGGCATTAGTACCGGTTCATGGCACGAACCGGTACTAAAGGTCCCATTTTCAAACTCTCCCCCCCCCTGTGGACCGCCTTTTCAGTTTTAGAAAAAACAAAAGAAAATGATGAAAATATCAAAAAATAAAATAAAATAAGTTTCCCATGTGATATGTGGTCTAGTTGTTGGGAAAATTTACAAATATGAATTTCGACTTTATTTGCAAAATCTCTCTAAAATTTGTAAAATGGGCATAACTTTTGCATACGAACTCGGATTAAAAAGTTTTTTATATGAAAAATCATCTACTCGAAAAGTTACATCCGAATTTAACTGGGGGAACCCCGTTAAACATTTTCAAAATCCTCAAAAACCTAACAGAAAAAAGATACGGGGCTTTTAAGATCTAGAGTGGAAAAAATCGAACAAATTTCAAACTTACTAGTGGCGCACCATTTGCTAGGTGCGCCACTAGTAACAGAAAAAAATATAGTTTCAAATTTTTTTTGGAAAAATTGTGGTCAAATCTGGTCAAACTATGGTCAAACTATGGTCAAACAATGGTCAAACTAATTATTTTAGAATATTAGTGTTACTAAATAATTATTTCAGTTATTTCGAATTTTGGTCAAATATGGTCAAACTAATTATTCAAGAAATAATAGTGTTACTAAATAATTATTGTTTTTTAAAACAATAGTTTCAAACTCAAACGGTGAAATGTGTCACTTCATGCTCAAGCAAAATTCCTGAAGGTTAATAGGATTGACATCTTACTATTGTCAGGAAAACAACAAGTGCAGACTTGGAAACGAGGGAGAATAGAACCCGGAAGTTAAGCGTGCTCAGGCCGCGGGAGTGGGAGGATGGGTGACCGTTCGGGAAGTTAGATGATTTGGAATGATGAGGGTGGTTAGAGGATAAATTGAGCAGTGATGAGGGGTGGTGATTACAGACTAGAGGTTAAAATAATTCATAAATTTGAAAATAAAAAAAATAAAAAAAATTCAAAAAAGAAATTTCAAAAAAAATCATAAAATTTCTTTTAGTCCCGGTTGGTGTTACCAACCGGGACTAAATGTGGAGCTCCACGTGGCCGCGCCCTTTAGTCCCAGTTCCAGTAAGAACCGGGACTAAAGGAGAGAGGCATTAGAAACGACCCTTTAGTCCCGGTTCGAAAACCGGGACTAAAGGGCCTTACCAACCGGGAAAAAGGCCCCTTTTTCTACTAGTGGTGCCGGATTTCGATCCTGTTGAAGCGGCTCAGGGCTATCCCATCTTGAAGGAAGACGGATCACAGTTCAGTGAAGCGGATCTGCGAGCGATAAACCAGGAGTTGCGTCCTCTAGCTTGTCAATTGGTTAAAGAGGCAGACTTGTCTCACTATCAAGCCCAATACGATGACCAAAACAAGCGAGTAGCTGCACCAATTCCTGAAGTGGAAAATCTTATCCCTCCAATCCGTAAGCATACTTATGCTCCTGACATTGAACCGTCGTTGCTGATCCATGATGAAGCTGTCTTTCAAGCATTAATGGGAATCGACTGGACAACTGTTGATTTCCAGCCGCTGGGTAGAGAAGCAGAAGTCGAAACGGCGCGAGATGACCCGCAACCGTCAGGCCAGACTGGTGACCAAGCTTGAACCGGAAGCCGGTTTAAATTACTGCTCCTCTGTGTGACGCAGAAAAACAATGATCGTACCATGTTGTTGCCTTGTAATAGACTAGCCGATACATTTGATTTTGATATGCCTTCGTGCATAGTTATTGCGACTTGTGCTTCTTGTGGATGATCAATCTCCAAACTATTTTCTGCAATCAAAAAATCTTAAAATACCGCCGCAGTTGTACCGCCAGGCGGGTTATGATATGAAATACAGTATCTTATACTTAAGCATATGATCAAACATTGTGATACATAATACCAGCCGTCGTTGGGCATGAAGTTTGGCTTTGCCAACCTTGAAGCGGAGTTTAATAAACCCATACTGCTTGGAGGAGAAAAGGACAGCTCCTGTGTATATCATGCCGGTTTACCATGTAAACCGTTCCGGGTTATGACGAACGCCGGTTTTACTCCATAATAGGATGTTAACAAAATCAGTTTAAACCGGGCAAATAATCTCCGGCTTAAAGGCTGACCGTTTTCCATCAATTGATAGTCGAACCGGTTTAATAATTGTCGGTTTAAAAACGCAACAAGAAGAAATACTTATCAACAAAAAAACCAAATTTGTAGCAAAGGCAATGATAAAATCATTTGCAAAAGAGGCTATTAAGCCGATCAAGTGGCATTACCATGGTCGGACACGACCAAGCCCCCAATAGGCGTAGCTATGGTTCAAGTCAGCCAGGTCCCCAAATGATGTAGTGGCATTATGCCGATCAAGAGGTGTAGCGATGGTTCGGGTTCGACCAAAGCCCCCAAGTGATTATGTGGCCTTAGGACGATCAAGAGGTGTGACTGGTTCAGACGTGACCAAGTCCCCAAGTGATCTTGTGGCTTTCGCCTATCAAAAGGTGTTGCATTGGTTCGGATACGACCAAGCCCCCAAGTGATATAACATCAAACTTTTAAAAAGCTAACTCAAGGGGTAAACCGGAGGTCACTTTAAGATAGAGAAACTCCGTGTAACCACACATGATGTAAAAAGAAACAGAGACCCCGCTTTGGCTGAGGCTCCGGTTTATTGTATTGATCATAATATATAAATTGTTATAATATGTACATAAGTAGAGCCGATGGCTCGTGTATAATAAGGCCGAAGATGAGCTATGTTCCACAACCTGTTGGTCTCCTCTTCTGATGTACGTGAGTCTTTATGCTCTTGAATATCGATCAGATAGTATGACCTGTTGTGCAAATTATTGCTGACCACGAAAGGTCCCTCCCAAGGCGAGGATAACTTGTGCATATCAGTCTGGTCCTGGATAAGTTGAAGCACCAAATCTCCTTCTTGAAAGGTTCTGGTTCTGACCCGGCGACTGTGATAACAACGAAGATCCTGTTGGTAAATCGCCGAGCGGGCAGCTGCTATGTCACGCTCCTCGTCCAACGGATCCAAAGCATCTTGCTGTGCTGCCTCGTTGTCCGCTTCAACATAAGCCACTACATGAGGTGAATCATGAGGTATATCACTGGGGAGAACCGCCTCCGCTCCATAGACCATGAAGAACGGTGTGTATCCTGTTGATCTATTGGGTGTAGTATTGATGCTCCATAGCACAGATGGTAACTCTTCCACCCAACAACCCGGCGTTCTCTGCAAAGGAACCATAAGCAGGGGTTTGATGCCTCGCAAGATCTCTTGATTAGCCCTCTCTGCTTGGCCATTGGACTGTGGGTGAGCCACTGATGAAACGTTAAGCCGGATGTGCTCACGTTCACAGAACTCCCTCATAGCACCTTTGGATAAATTGGTACCATTGTCAGTGATGATGCTGTGTGGAAAACCAAACCGAAAAATCACCTTTTTGATGAATTGAACCGCCGTGGCCGCATCACACTTGCTAATGGGTTCTGCCTCCACCCACTTTGTAAACTTGTCAACCGCCGCCAAAAGGTGGGTCTTCTTGTCTTTGGACCTTTTGAATGGCCCAACCATATCCAGCCCCCAAGTCGCAAACGGACAAGTGATTGGAATCATCCTCAACTCTTGAGCCGGCACATGAGCGCGTTTTGAGAACTTTTGGCAACCGTCACATCGTCTGACCAGATCTTCCGCATCAGCATGAGCAGTCAACCAATAGAAACCGTGGCAAAACGCTTTAGCCACCAAAGACTTTGAACCGGCGTGGTGACCACAATATCCTTCATGGATCTCACGTAAGATTCCACAGCCTTCCTCAGGAGATACACATCGTTGAAACGCCCCTGACACACTACAATAGTGCAACTCACCATTGACAATAGTCATGGATTTGGATCTCCAGACTATATGTCTGGCCAGAGTCTCATCCTATGGTAACTCGCCCCGGTTCAAGTACGCAAGATAAGGAATCGTCCAATCCGGAATGACATGAAGAGCTGCCACCAATTGATCCTCCGGATCAGGAATAGCCAAATCCTCTTCACCAGGGAGTTTGACAGACGGATGATGCAGAATATCCAAGAAAACATTAGGCGGGACCGGTTTACGTTGATAACCCAACCGGCTTAAAGCGTCCGCCGCTTCATTGTTTTGCCGGTCCACGTGATCCACCTGATAACCTTTGAAGTGACCTGCAACAATATCCACTTCACGACGATATGCTGCCATGAGCGGATCCTTGGAATCCCAAGTGCCAGACACCTGTTGAGCCACCAAGTCCGAGTCACCAAAGCACTTAACTCGGCTTAGATTCATTTTCTTAGCCATCCGGAGACCATGGAGCAAGGCTTCATACTCAGCTGCATTGTTTGTACAAGGGAACATTAAACGGAGAACGTAGCAGAACTTATCACCTGGTGGGGAAGTTAACACGACTCCAGCCCCCGAGCCCTCCAATTGCCTGGATCCATCAAAAATGAATAGTCCAATAGTTGTGATCCGGCTTCTCTTCAGGTGCTTGCAGTTCTGTCCAATCATTGATGAGATCCACAAGTGCTTGAGACTTGACCGCCATTCGAGGCACATATTTCAGCCCAAGAGGTCCGAGTTCTATAGCCCACTTAGCAATCCGGCCAGTTGCTTCTCTGTTCCTGATTATATCCCCCAAGGGAGCAGAGCTTCTGCCAATGCGGGTACCTTTGCTTGGACTCAATAAGTACCTCGCTGATATAGTAAACCGGACGCTGAACCGGATACTCCTTGCCTGCCTCCTTGCGCTCCACCATGATAGCCACGCTGACTACACGAGCATTAGCTGCGACATATAATAGCAACGACTCCTTGTCAATTGGAGTGGCGAGAACAGGCGGATTGCCTAACTGCCGCTTCAAATCCTCAAATGCTTTATCAGCAGCAGAACTCCAGACGAATTGATCCGTCTTCTTCAACATCTGATACAAAGGGATTGCTTTTTCACCAAGGCGGCTGATAAACCGGCTCAACGTGGCAATCGGCCTGCCAAACGCTGAACATCGTTGATGCACTTCGGTTTAGCCATGGAGGTGATAGCTATGATCTTTTCTGGATTAGCCTCAATTCCCCTGTTGGACACCAGAAAACCCAATAACTTGCCCGCCGGTACACCAAAGACACATTTGGCCGGGTTGAGCATCATCTTGTATGACCGTAGGTTATCAAAGGTTTCCTTCAAATCGTTAACCAGAGTCTCTTTCTCCCTTGACTTAACCACAATATCATCCACATAGGCATGTACATTACGGCCAATCTGTTTTTGAAGTTAATTTTGTACACACCGTTGATAAGTTGCCTGGGCACTCTTGAGCCCAAAGGGCATCGACACATAGCAGAAGGCTCCAAAGGGAGTTATGAACGCCATCTTCTCCTGGTCCTTAACTGCCATATTGATCTGATGATAACCAGAATATGCATCCAGAAAACTCAAACGCTCGCAGCCCGCCGTAGCATCAATAATTTGATCAATACGGGGGAGGGCAAAAGGATCTGCAGGACAAGCTTTATTAAGATCTGTGTAATCCACACACATGCGCCAGGTGCCATTTTTCTTAAGGACCAACACCGGATTAGCCAGCCATTCAGGATGGAACACTTCAACGATAAAGCCAGCCGCTAAAAGCCTGGCTACCTCTTCTCCAATAGCTTTGCGTCTTTCTTCGTTAAACCGGTGAAGAAACTGTTTCACCGGTTTGTATTTGGGATCAACATTAAGGGTGTGCTCAGCGAGTTGCCTCGGTACTCCTGGCATGTCAGAAGGGTTCCATGCAAAGATGTCCCGATTCTCATGGATGAACTCGATGAGCGCGCTTTCCTATTTTGGATCCAAGTTGGCGCTAATACTGAACTGCTTGGACGAATCGCCAGGCACAAAGTCAGCAAGCTTAGTCTCAGCTGCCGATTTGAACTTCAGGGCCGGATCATGCTCCGTTGTTGGCTTTTTCAAGGAGTCATGTCTGCCGGATCAACATTATCCTTATAATATTGCAGCTCCTTTGTAGCACAAACCGACTCTGCGTAGGCCGCATGACCTTCTTCACACTCCAAGGCGATCTTACGGCTTCAATGAACCGTAATTGTTCCCTTGTGACCTGGCATCTTGAGCTGTAAATACATATAACAGGGCCGCGCCATAAATTTGGCATAGGCCGGCCGTCCAAACAGGCTCTGGATTTTCACCACCTCAAAAGTCAACGTCTTTGACCTGGAATCATGATCATCTCCAAAGGCCACTTCTAGAGCTATCTTGCCAACGGGATATGCTGACTTACCAGGTACCACACCATGGAACACCGCATTGGACGGTTTAAGATTCTTATCTATTAGTCCCATACGGCGGAAGGTTTCATAGTATAGGATGTTAATGCTGCTTCCTCCATCCATGAGCACCTTTGTGACTTTATAGCCTCCCACCTGAGGTTCCACCACCAATGCTAGTTGACCCGGATTGTCAACCCGGGGAGGGTGATCCTCTCTGCTCCATACAATTGGCTGCTCAGACTAACGTAAATAATGGGGCACGGCCGGTTCAACAGAATGTACCGCCCGCTTATGAAGCTTTCGGTCTCGCTTGTCCAAACTAGTGGTGAAAACGTGGTACTGCCCACTGTTTAACTGCTTTGGGTTTCTCTGATAACCCGACTGCTGCTGCTGGTTGTAATCACCCTAATTCTGATTACTTTGATTGTTGTTTCCACCCTGATTACCATTAAAGCCTGACCCGGAATTTCCTCCACCATAACCCGGCCCGGATCCTGAGCCACCACCTGAGCCGTGGTCATACCAGAAAGCATTAGAGTTCTTGAACTCCTGCATAATGTAGCAATCCTTCCAAAGGTGATTGGCTGGCATCTCCTTCATCCCGTGCTTTGGACAGGGCTGGTTTAACAGATAAGTCAGGCGGTCCGGGTTAGGATTAGGCGCCCCACTGCGATTTGGCAGTTTACCCTTGCGTTGCTGGCCCTTGTCCTGCGCGTTGTTATTAGCCACGAAGTCCATGCTGTTATCCGCTTTACGCTTGCCTCCGTTTCCATGACCTGCCGGGTTATGTTGCTGCCCTTTGGAGTTGTTGTTCTTCTTTCCCTTCCCGGTCTTGTCATCGTCAGACTCGAGATCCTCGGTACTATCAGAATCAGCATACTTCACTAACGCAGCCATGAGGGTCCCTATATCGTTGCAATGGCGCTTCATCCGTCCTAATTTCAACTTTAGAGGCCCAAACCGGCAGTTGCCTTCCAAGGTTATGACCGCGGTATCGGCATTGATACGATCTAATGAATGTAAGATTTGCGAGACCCGGCACACCCAACGGGTCGTCGATTCTCCTTTCTCCTGGACACAGGCTGCCAAGTCCACTATCGACATAGGCTGTTTGCATGTATCCTTGAAATTCTGGATAAACCGGGCTCGCAATTGGGCCCATGAACTGATAGAGTTGGCCGGTAAGCTTTTTAACCAAGTGCGGGTCGTCCCTTCGAGCATCATGGTGAAGTACTTTGCACACGCCGCATCATCCACATCAAGCATCTCCATGGCCATCTCATAGCTCTCCACCCATGTCTCTAGAGGCTGATCAGCTGTGTAATTTGGCACTTTGCGTGGACCCTTGAAATCCTTGGGCAGGCGCACATTGTGTAAAGCGGGGACTAGACAAGGCACCCCCAAAGAACTAGAAGTAACGCCAGGCTCAACTGAGGTAGTTGGACTAACCGGTGTGAGCTGACGAGCCTCATACCGGGCCGCTAACTCGGCCTCCCTGCATGCTCGGGCCCCGTCCACCTGTCGGTGTACAAAAAGAGGGGTACACTTTTTGTACCCCTATGACTGTGCACGGGCAATCTGAGCCACGGGCGCTGCCGCACCGAGCCCGGCAAGGGAGGTAGAACCAAGGTGAGGCCGAAGCCAAAGAGGAGCAGAACGACGCCAAGACCAAGACCACAAAGAGCAAAGGGGACGAAGCGGCCCCCCGGCAAGATCCTTGCCGGGAGGCGGTTTTTGCCAACCCGGCAAGACCCTTGCCGTGGCAGCTCGCCCCACACCTACGGAGCAGGTCACCCTTGAGTCCACTGCCCCCATGGGGCAAGGATTCGGGAGGCATCCCCGTGGTGGTATGCAAATCTTTGTGAAGACATTCAAGATCAGATGCACACTGTAGAAGATGATGGTCCTTGGCGGGATCCCATCCAAAGAGAACCACAAGGCCCCCGGCAAGAGCCTTGCCGGGGATGACAGCAGGCGCCACGGCAAGACCCTTGCCGGGGCCGCGGCAAGGCCCTTGCCAAGGACACCCGCGGGGCCACCATCGGACCCGCGCCATTCACACCTCCACCACCGTTCGCATGCAGCTACCGACCCAACCAGCTGGGCAGGCACCTGCGTGGCGGCATGCAGAACCTCGTGGAGACCCGCCATTGCGCCACCTCAGCTGCCTGCCCGCCTACATGGCATCGCAGGCACCGCTGGCCAGGGCGCGTGTCGACACGGGAGAGATCGGCGATGGACGAGACAGGGCTCTCCCCCGCCCCCGATAAAGCAAGGACACCTAAGCAAGGCGCATTAAATGCACCTTGTCATGTAATGCGAGGGATAACCTCACATCACTGTACCCTTTCCACCTCTTGTGTGCCACTGTGGCAGCCCCTTTCCCTATAAAAGGAGGCCCCAGGCGACCAGGAAGAGGATTCAGCTTTTCGGAGCTCCTCACGCCCCATAGCTAGCTCAAGAACACAAACATATAATCCACCAAAGCAGGAGTAAGGTTTTACGCATCTTCGCGGCCCGAACCTGGGTAAAGGAATCGTGTACTGCCTGCTCGATCCGCTCTTCTCACGACCCCCGCGCCCCGCAACCGCAAAAAGGGATTCCCGTGATCCCATAGGTGTCGTTCCCCACCGACATCTTTGGCGCGCCAGGTAGGGGGCTGCGCAGTTGTGAGAATCGGCTCTAGCAGTCAGTTTGATGCTCCTTTGTCTTTGCGATTTTTGAAGAAGAAAAGGGGCCAGGAGATCGACACTCGAGCGATCGCGGACAAAAGCTAAGTTGCGCTGAACTCTCGCCTATAATTCCCTTTTTATTTTGAGGTTATTCCCCCCGGAGATGTTCGCTTTGTATGAAAAAAAACCTGCACGCCAGGGGGCTCTACCACGATTGGCAACACCCTTGCCCTGTTCCGAGTCCGCTCAACAGCTCAAGCGGCTGCGTCGAGAGTGGCAGGGTAGCCTCCCGTAATCGGCAACGTCCTCGATTCTGACTCGAGTGAACCTCGGCAGTTCGAGCGACCGCGTTCGGGGCGGGGAGGTGGCTCACCCGGTTGCACGCGTACCCGGCAGGCCATGGGGATCCGTCCCCAAGACGCCGCTTGGGGCTTTCGCGCCGGCAAGCCTTCCCGATCAGCATAGGGCACACATACAAAGAGGGATTGAACGGGGAAATAACATGCATGAAATTAAAGAGTACTTCAGAGTTATATTACATCACATCATTGCTGCGGTTCTAAATAAAGATAAAATTTATCTTGGTCGAGGGCCTGCAGCGGCGAAGAAGAACGGGACGCCTAGTCCCGGCGCTGGCCTTCCACCCTCTTGATTTCGCCGATGCAGTCGGTGATAGGCTTGATGCGCTCCTTGAGCACCGCGGGATCAGCATCCTCCGGCAAGCTCTTCATCGCAGCCGTGAAGTCAAGATCGGGATTCCAGTATGCCACCCTGGAGAGGACCTTGGTCACGACCCTCCGGCAAAGACGCCGGGCCTCCTCGGCCAACGTGGCCGTCCTGTGGAGTGGAGATAGGCCTGACGGTCCCGCTGCGCTCAGGAGCGTACCTCACATTTGGCAACCCCATGGTGGCCAATTGCGAGGTAACCCTGCCGGCGACGACCTCCAGATGGCTGATCCACCTGTTCTCGCCCGCCACATGCTCTTGGTGGGAGGCGGCCTCGGCTGCCCGCTGCTGCTTCTCCTCCTCCAGGCTTTTGGTCAAGGCCTCCTCCCGAGCTGTGCTCTCCGGCAACAGCTTCTCGAGATCCTCCAGCTTTAGCTTGAGGTCTCTGATGGAGTCTCGCGCCTCAGAGAGCTCACCAGTCCTGCTGATGACCGTTCCCTGCGCCTCCACCAAGGCGCGATTGAGCGTGTCCGTCTTGCCGAACAGCTGGAGGGCCTGCTCCTTCAGCTCGTCCCGCTCTGCCTCCAGCTCCTTCACCTTGCCGGCATGAGCCAGGGCTTGGGCATCGAGCGCCTCTCTATGCCTCTGCTCCCTCTCCTGGGTCTGTCGTGCGACAAGGGCCTCGAGCTCCTTGTCCTTGCTGCGGAGCGTAGCGGCAAGCTTCGCCTCGCGCACGGAGAGGTCCTCCTCCTGGGAGTTCAAGGTGGCCTGATGCTGGTTCTGGATGGCTTCGGCCGCGGCGGCCAAGTTCGCCTCCTGCTCCTGGGCCTTCTCGATGTCGGCCATCATCAAGGCGAGCTCCAACTTGCGCTGGGCCAATTTCTCCTGGAAGGCCCTCTGCTCCTCGCGAGACTGGTGGAACCAAGCCTGCGTTTCAGCGACGCGCGCCTTGAAGTCCGCCTCCGCGTTGTCCACCACTGCCGCCCTGGACTCAACTTTGTCCAGGCGGCTACGGTAGAGCGCTTGGAGCTTCTAGAAGTTGTCCCCAATGGCGCGGAAGAGCTGCTCCTCTGGAGAACCGCCGCCGCCGGCGCCCGGCACATCGACGATCTCGAACCCGGTGGCGGCAAACACTTCGTCATCAAAAACTTCCCCTTTGACGGGCGCTCGACTTGGCGCCCCTAGGAGGTGGACGAAGAGGTCATCACCCACCTTCAGGTACCTGCCGGGGCCTGAGGCTGCGGAGGAGGAAGGCTGGTCAGCCATCGCCTCTTCCTCGGCAGGGGCCTTGCCGGTCCCCCCGGCAGGACCACCACCGGCGCCCTCGGCGGAGGCCTCATCGGCAGCCTTGGTGGCCCCCGCGCCGGCACCCTCGGCGGCGTCCTTGGCGGCCTCGCCAGCAGCGGCTTCGTCGGCGCTCTTGCCGGCCTCCTCGGCGGCCACCTTGTCGGCCTCAGCCGCGGCCTCTTCAGCAATATCCCTAACAACGGAGTCCACGTCCTCCGTGTCCATTGGGGGAGAGCCTGGGTGGCGATAGGAGCAATGAAGCCAAGAGAAGCACAAGAAAAAAGAACAAAGGGCGAAGGGTGGGCGACTCACCAGTGCCGGGCCGTGAAGCAGAGGTCCCCTCTCCGCCGGTCTTTGGCGTTGAGGCGGAGCCACCAGTGCCCAAGTTCCCCTCTTCCTCCATGGGTGTGGGCCCCGCGCCTGGTGCCCTTGCCGGGGACGCCCCCCGCGGTGGCGTAGTCGATGGGGGTGGCGTGTTAGGGGTAGCCCTCTGCGGTTCCTCCTGCTGCCGCTCCCCTCCTACAAACCCGGCAAGGTCAGCATCGTGGCATCCGGCGCCTACCCCAAGTCGAGTAAAAAGGGGGTGATGAACTTACGCTGGGGGCTGCTGTCCGGGCTGCTCAACACCACCAATGGTGTCGTTGAAGCCCCGGCCGGGGGCTGGCTGCTCGCCAAGGTCCTCGCCCTCTTCACCCTGTGGGCCAACGTCTCTGTATCCCTACAAAAGCAAGATGGATCAGGACAAGCGGCCCCATTCAGGGAAATGGAAACGATAATAAGGAACGGAGCACTTACTCATCATCCGTCTCCTCCTCATCCGCCGGCTTCCTTTTCCTCTCCGGGTTGAAGGGCCCGAGATCAAAGGGGAGCACCGCGTCGTCATCCGAGTCGATGCCTGTCGGAGGGGGCGGGGAAGGCGGTGGGGTCTGTGTGCGCCCAGAAGAGGAAGAGGCTTCCGCATTCTTCTTCCCAGCGGCCGTCGTCAGCTTCTTCGTTTCCGAGGCCCTCGTGTGGCGCCCGGACCCTTCCAGGCTCAATTGAGGCCGCGGGCCCCTACCAGGCAGGACTGGCTCGCCGGAGCAAGCCCGCCGCAGGACTCGCCCTCTTCCCCTGGTTGGCATCGAACCCGCCGCCGCGTCCTCCTCCGACGACGACGATTCGTCGACCGCGTCCTCGACGAGTGGAGCCCCGGTGTCGGCTCCGCTGGCTCCCGTGGTGGTCGCCGCCCACAGGGAGAGTTGCTCCTCCTCCGCGGCCGCGGCGCCCTCATCCTCCACGCCCCCGGTGCTGCCGGCCTCCAGGGGGAGCTGTGCCTCCTTCGCCTTGGTGGCGATGTAGGCCACCTCCGCCTGGGTGGTGTCCATGACGAGCCACCGCTCGGCGTCGGCGTTGACATACACCTCAGCCAAGGTGTCGAAGAACTGCCGCACGTCTGCGGCCGCCGGCTCCCTCCAGCTCGGGACGGAGCCGTGCGTGTTGCAGTCCGGCATCATGGCGATGATCTCGGACCGGCGAGAATTGTTACACAACGAGACGACTCCCGCGGGCAACTTGAAGAGCGGCCTCTTGACAGCCTTGCCAGTCTTTACGGTAACCCTCGCGGCCTTGCCGGTCAGCTCGACCTCGCCGTCACTATCCACGTCCAGCTGGAAGAGCCGCTGGCAGAAGTGGGCATGCCCCATCACTGTGAAGTTGTGATCAAGGCCAGGGCGGAGCCGCATGATATCGGCCGGGTTCGTGAAGAGCCAAGCTGGCCTCCCCTTATTGTGCAGCGGAGCAATCCAACGGCGGATGAAATCCGCCCCAATCATTTCCAGGGTGAGCCCCGCCCGGGTCAGCCGGAGGATTCTGGTGGTGGCGATAGTGAGCCTCCCATCGGCGGCGGCGACCTCACCCCAATCGTTGCCACGGACGGGCGGCGTCAGGCGGACCTTGCAAAATTCTGGTGGGTCTTCGTCTTCGATCCAGCACCACCGGTCATGGCATTCATCCCACCTCTTTTTCATGGCGCCATCCGGGTATGCCCCCTTGGACCTTGGGATCCAGGTGACACAACTAGCAATGGCACCTCCAGTTTGGATTCGAGGGTAAAAATAATTACGGAAGAGCGCCGTGTTGGGCCGCACTCCGACAAAGCCCTCGCAAAGATGCGCAAAGCAAGACATGCACGCCACCGCATTTGGAGTAAAATCCAGAAGGCGGAAGCCAAAGGTGTGCATAATATCGCAGAAGAACTCGGAGAAAGGGGAGCATAACCCACAAGAAAAGTAGTCGACAAAGAAGGGGTACCGATTTGGAGCAGGGTCGGCGCAAGCGGCAGGAATGACGCGCGTCGCCGGGTGCCCCGAGTTCTCTCCCCCCGTCTTCACTCCCCACAAGGGCTTGAAAGAAGCCCGGAGCTCTTGGACGTCCACCGACGAGGGATAGAAGAAGGCGGACTTCGTCTTGTCCCCCAGCAACGCGCTCTTCGGCGGAACCACAGTCACGAGGCCCTTAGCCACCCCCTTGCCCTTGGCAGACTTGGGCGCCATGGCGGCCAAGGAGCTTAGAGGGTTAAGGAAGGGAAGGAGGGCGGGGACGAGGCGGCGATGACAGGCGACGGCGAAAAGCTTGCAAGAGAAGGAAGAAAAGGAGCGACGGCTCTGAGATTGGAAAAGGCACGAAGGAAGGGGGAAAGTGAGCAGCGCGCCCACGGTTATTCCTTCTTATGGGGGAGAACGTGGGCCGCCTCCTTTAACATTAACTGTGATGTGACGCATGCCCACAGGGAGCGACCCCACGCATGCTGCCCACGTCACGGCCGCCTCCCCACGCCGCGCCACGCGTGGGAAGCATGGGAGGCGCAGCGCGCGAAGAGACTTACCGCGGTGAAAACCGCCCTGCCCGCCCGCGCACCGTTCTTGGGCCTGGCCCAACAACGCGTAGCGCTCATGTGTGGCCCAGGCCCGGGGGCTCCTGTCAGTGTACAAAAAGAGGGGTACACTTTTTGTACCCCTATGACTGTGCACGGGCAGTCTGAGCCACGGGCGCCGCCGCACCGAGCCCGGCAAGGGAGGTAGAACCAAGGTGAGGCCGAAGCCAAAGAGGAGCAGAACGACGCCAAGACCAAGACCACAAAGAGCAAAGGGGACGAAGCGGCCCCCCGGCAAGATCCTTGCCGGGAGGTGGTTTTTGCCAACCCGGCAAGACCCTTGCCGTGGCAGCTCGCCCCACACCTACGGAGCGGGTCACCCTTGAGTCCACTGCCCCCATGGGGCAAGGATTCGGGAGGCATCCCCGTGGTGGTATGCAAATCTTTGTGAAGACAATCAAGATCAGATGCACACTGTAGAAGATGATGGTCCTTGGCGGGATCCCAGCCAAAGAGAACCACAAGGCCCCCGCCAAGAGCCTTGCCGGGGATGACAGCAGGCGCCACGGCAAGACCCTTGCCGGGGCTGCGGCAAGGCCCATGCCAAGGACACCCGCGGGGCCACCATCGGACCCGCGCCAGTCACACCTCCACCACCGTTCGCATGCAGCTGCTGACCCAACCAGCTGGGCAGGCACCTGCGTGGCGGCATGCAGATCCTCGTGGAGACCCGCCGCTGCGCCACCTCAGCTGCCTGCCCGCCTACATTGCATCACAGGCACGGCTGGCCAGGGTGCGTGTCGACGCGGGAGAGAGCGGTGACGGACGAGACAGGGCTCTCCCCCCGCCCCCGATAAAGCAAGTACACCTAAGCAAGGTGCATTAAATGCACCTTGTCATGTAATGCGAGGGATAACCTCGCATCACTGTACCCTTTCCACCTCCTGTGTGCCACTGTGGCAGCCCCTTTCCCTATAAAAGGAGGCCCCAGGCGACCAGGAAGAGGATTAGGCTTTTTGGAGCTCCTCACGCCCCATAGCTAGCTCAAGAACACAAACATATAATCCACCAAAGCAGGAGTAGGGTTTTACGCATCTTTGTGGCCTGAACCTGGGTAAAGGAATCGTGTACTACCTGCTCGATCCGCTCTTCTCACGACCCCCGCGCCCCGCAACCGCAGAAAGGGATTCCCGTGATCCCATAGGTGTCGTTTCCCACCGACACCACCACTTCCTGGGCATCACCAACACCACCTGCCGGATTGTTGCCACGGGGCGCTTCACGGTTTCGGGCATTACTTGACACGGCCGATTCATCCATACGCCTGCTGTAACTCCGGCTTGGGCGAGGGGTAGAGTGAATCCGGTCGCGGCTGTATGAATATGCTTCCTGTTGAATCAGAGTTGTTCGAAGAAGCTCCTTAACCCGACGCGTCTCCACCACCTGCGGGGAATCACCTTCAATCCGGATGGCCTCCAGTCGTGAAGCGGCGGCCACGAGGTTGCCCATTGGATTGGAATAATGACCTGGAGGCGTCGGGATAGGCTGCGTAAAGATGTTGTTCTGACGAGACGGGTCCATCAATCGTGGCTGAATCAGCGCATCAGCTTCGGGAGCTTCCGCCCGGTTTAACACCGGCGGGTTACTGGCCCCTACTCCTGGAGTGTTGAAGAGGCACCTTGCATCGTAAACCGGAGGCAGGCGAGACCGGTGCTTCCTTTTCAAGACTTCGTGTGATGCGTTCTGATCCAGGATAAGCCGGTAAGCCTGCGCATCCAACGCGGCCCGCTCTGCAGTCATTCTGGTATTCTCAGCTGCTAGGTCAGCCTTGGCTTGAGTGATCTGATCCTTCACCTTCGCAATTTCCGCATCATGGGGATTTTGATCCGCTGGGTTAGCTTCTGCCATGAGCGTAGCCAACGTGTCAAACAGATCAGATAAAACTTGAGCCGGCGGGTGCACAGGGCCTCCTGCCCCGGCTGCCGTCGCCGTCCCTGACCCGGAGATCCTTGCTACTGTAGTCGAAGAGTGGATCGCTGCTTGTGTACCGGCCATGAATATTCCAACCCGGTTGGGCAAATCGGAGAGGTCCGGAATACTGTCGCCATCGGAACAGCCCCCAATCCGGCCATCTTGTAATTGATACAACGATTCGGTTTCTCTGGTTGATGACTCGTCGCCGGGATAAACGACGGTCTTACCACCAGATTCCGATCCATCCTCATAGTCTCCTCCGTGGATTACTCCCACGAAGGCACGCTTCACGGCCGGTTTAACCTGGGCGGATCATGCACGCTGAGCTGTTTCGACGAGGTCGGTGCAGATGTCGAGCTCAGGGCTCGGTTCACCGATCTTGCCAATGAAGACGTGTATGCCACCAAAGGGGACCCGATACCCGTACTCGATTGAGCCGGCCTCGGGGCCCCATCCAGCATTATCGATGTAGAGTTTGCCGCGAAGACTCTTGGTCATCCGGCCCACGGCGTAACCCTTGAGTCCATCGAAGTTTCCCTCCAAGAACTTGAAACCATCGTGCGATAGCCCCACGGTGGGCGCCAACTGTCGTGGTTTTGTCACGGCAGATGTCCTCATGAAAGAACTTAGTCGTGGAGCCATCGCGACGGGTTAGCTTATAGGGGTTAAAGCGGACACAGGGACGCAAGAGAGTTTATACTAGTTCGGCCCCTTCGATGAAGGTAAAAGCCTACGTCTAGTTGTGATGGAATTTATGGGGTTTCGATGACTAGGGAGCAAATAAGCTTCGCCTAAGTCTCGAGTTGTTGTCTGTTGTCCTTGAACCGCCGCCGGGTCGTCCCCTTATATACATGGGTGACACCCGTCGGTTTACAGAGTCCCAACACCGGCTCATACTCGTGTCCAATTTTGTCTCTACTTATTCCTAACTTACAATACAAGTTTATATACAGACGCCGGTTTACGGCTACAGGCCTTTAAACCGATCATGGGCTTTTAAGCCCTTATCTACCTTCATGGGCTTTTACATACTCCACTACTGAAGAAGTTAGCCCGACCCAGATAGGCCGGTTTACGCCCAGTAGTAATATCCCCAACACGCAGGACGGATTTTGCCGTTGTACTGAGACTAGGACGGGGGCCAGATTGCTAGGCGATCTCTGAACGTGCCAGGCGATCCTGTTGCAGGTTACTCCGGACGCGCTTGTCGGTGTCCAGGGGCTTGATCGCCGAACTGGTGGATTGCCTCAAAAGGCTGCTTCGTGCTTCTGCTGCGAGGGCCGCAGTGTGCTCCTCCGTATGGAGCACGCATTCTGTGTTTCCATTGACTGTGATGACCCCCCTAGGTCCTGGCATCTTGATCTTGAGGTATGCGTATTGCGGTACCGCATTGAATCTTGCAAATGCGGTGCGCCCGAGCAGTGCATGATAGCCGCTGCGGAACGAGACGATATCAAAGATTAACTCCTCGCTTCGGAAGTTGTCCGGAGATCCGAAGACCACTTCCAGTGTGATTGAGCCCGTACAATGGGCCTCTACACCTGGGATGACGCCTTTAAAGGTTGTTTTGGTGGGTTTGATCCTCGAGGGGTCTATCCCCATTTTGCACACTGTATCCTGATAAAGCAGGTTCAGGTTGCTGCCGCCATCCATAAGGACTCGAGTGAGGTGAAATCCGTCAATGATTGGGTCTAAGACCAATGCAGCAGATCCGCCATGACGGATACTAGTGGGGTGGTCCCTGCGATCAAAGGTGATCGGACAAGAGGACCATGGGTTGAACTTTGGGGCGACGGGCTCCATCGCATATACGTCCCTTAGTGCATGCTTCCGTTCCCTCTTGGGGATGTGGGTTGCGTATATCATGTTCACCGTCCTTACTTGTGGGGGGAACCTCTTCTGTCCTCCCATGTTCGGCGGCCGGGGCTCCTCCTCGTCATCGCTGTGCAGCCCCTTGTCCTTCTTTTGGGCGTTTAACTTGCCGGCCTGCTTGAACACCCAACATTCTCTATTGGTGTGATTGGCTGGTTTGTCAGGGGTACCGTGTATTTGGCACAAGCGATCGAGTATGCGGTCCAGACTGGATGGGCCCGGAGTACTTCTTTTGAATGGCTTTTTCCGCTGACCGGGTTTAGAGCCTTTGAATCCGGCATTGACTGTCGTATCCTTGGCGTTATCGCTGTTATTGCGGTGTTTATGTTTGTTGCAATGTGGCCTGCCGTTACTATCCTTGGTATCCGAAGTGCAAAGGTTCCTTGATATGTTGTTGCTGCGAGCCAGCCAGCTATCCTCTCCCGCGCAAAAGCGGGTCATGAGTGTCGTGAGGGCTGCCATCGATTTTGGCTTTTCCTGGTCGAGGTGCCGGGCGAGCCACTCGTAACGGATGTTGTGCTTAAATGCCGCTAAGGCCTCTGCATCCGGACAGTCGACAATTTGATTCTTCTTGGTTAGGTACCGCGTCCAGAATTGCCTGGCCGATTCCCCTGGCTATTGAATTATGTGGCTCAAGTCATTAGCATCTGGTGGTCACACATAAGTACCCTGGAAGTTGTCGAGGAATGCGTCTTCCAGATCCTCCCAACAGCCAACGGAGTCCGCTGGCAAGCTATTCAGCCAATGTCGAGCTGGTCCTTTAAGTTTTAACGGGAGGTACTTGATGGCATGTAGACCATCGCCACGAGCCATGTGGATGTGGAGGAGGAAGTCCTCGATCCATACCGAGGGATCTGTTGTACCATCATATGATTCGATATTTACGGGTTAAAAACCCTCTGGGAATTCATGATCCATTACTTCGTCAGTGAAGCATAGGGGGTGTGCGGCGCCTCTGTGCTGGGCTATATCGAGACATAGCTCATATTAGTCTTGCCTGCTGTATTCGGCACGGCCGGATTTACTTTTACTGTATCCGACCTGACGGTCACCGTCCCGCATAGGGGGGCGCCCTCGTGATCCGTAGATCGACCTTGCGTGTTTTTCCCTGTCTTCCAATATGTCTCGCAGGTCTCGCGTGTTTCCCGGTGCCTTGGTATTTTTGTTTGAGTGGCGGTCGGGTGCGGGCTGAACTTCTGGCTGAAATGCCTCTCTGACTCGACCATGAGGTGGCCGATCAGCTGCGTCGTACGCTGGTGATGTAGGTTTTAATACTTCCTCCTCAAGTCGTGGTAGCAACCTGCGCTTTGGGTGACCCTTGGAGGGGCGTTCGAGTTCATATTCCTCGGCCGCAAGGACTTCCGTCCATCTATCTGCTAGCATGTCCTGATCAGCTCGAAGTTGTTGTTGTTTTTTCTTCAGGCTATTCGATGTGGCTATAAGCTAGCGCTTAAAGCACTCCTGTTCGACGGGATCCTCAGGTACGACAAATTCTTCGTCGTCGAGGCTCACTTCGTCTTCCAAGGGGGGCATGTAATTGTCTTCCTCTCCCTCTACCGCTCGCTCCGGAGGGCTGGTTTGTTCATACTCTGGCTCTAGATCCTGCTGGAGGGGATCGTCTTCAGCACTGTCCGGAGTACTGTTATCTCATGTGCCGGTATCACCGCTTTTGCCGTGGCGAGACTTAGAGCGGCGCCGCTGACGTCGGCGCTTAGGTTGCTTCTTGGAGGGGTCATCCTCCGTTGTCTTGTCGCCATTGCCTTCTTTGGGTGTATCCACCATATATATATATCATATGATGAGGTGGCCGTCCAGTGCCCCGTGGGTAGTGGTTCCTGTTCGTCTCCTTCATCGTTGTCCATACCATCGATGTCTTCGGAGTCGAAGTCGAGCATGTCGGTTAGATCATCGATAGTGGCTACTAAGTGGGTGGTGGGTGGGGCGCGAATTTCTTCGCCGTCTGCATCCCATTCTAGCCAGACATAGTTCGGCCAAGATTCTCCTGACAAAGAGAGAGACCTTAACGAGTTTAGTACATCACCGACGGGCGAGTGCTGAAAGATATCCGCGGAGGTGAACTCCATGACCGGCGCCCAGTCAGATCCGAAAGGCACGGGCGCAGGCGGTTCAAAGTCTATGGCCGGAGATGAGTCTATAGGTTCGGCATCACGGCTCTCGTGAGGGGTAGGGTCAGTATCCGGCTCTATCGCCGCTGATAGTGCGGCCTCCATGGAGGGGTCTATCCGCCCGTCCTCGGATGGCGCAATCTGTTCCGGATTGAAGGCCGGAGTTGTTGCTGGTGCGATCTCCTGAACACCGTCCGACGGCAGAGCTAAATCGTGCTTGTCGTGATCGTGCGGCGCACCTGGCATGGGCTCGAATCCGTCGAAGATCAAGTCTCAACGGGTGTCGGCCATGTAGTTCAAGTTTCCGAACCTGGCCTAGTGGCCAGGGGGTAGCTCTCGATCTGCTCCAGATGGCCAAGCCGCCGAATACGAAGATCTGTCCGGGGAGCGAAACCTCACCCTGGATAGCATCGTTACCGATGATCGAAGGAAACATTAGGCCTTATGGTGACGACACAGTGGAACTCTCAATGAAAGCACCAAGGTCGGTGTCAAAACCGGCGGATCTCGGGTAGGGGGTCCCGAACTGTGCATCTAAGGCGGATGGTAACAGGAGGCAGGGGACACGATGTTTACCCAGGTTTAGGCCCTCCCTATGGAGGTAATACCCTACTTCCTGCTTGATTGATCTTGATGATATGAGTAGTACAAGAGTTGATCTACCACGAGATCGTAGAGGCTAAACCCTAGAAGCTAGCCTATGGTATGATTGTTGTTGTCCTACGGTCTAAACCCTCTGGTTTATATAGACACCGGAGGGGGCTAGAGTTACACAGAGTCGGTTACAATGGGAGGAGATCTACATATCCGTATCGCCAAGCTTGCCTTCCACGCCAAGGAGAGTCCCTTACGGACACGAGACGAAGTATTCAATCTTGTATCTTCATAGTCCAACAGTCCGGCCAAAGGATATAGTCTAGCCGTCTGGATACCCCCTAATCCAGGACTCCCTCAGTTGTCATCCGAGATTTATTATTATTGCTCGCTAGTTGATTATGCCATTGACATTAGTAAACATGAGACCTAAGAGTTATTGTGAATGTGGTTAGTTATAATCTTTGCTGAAAACTTGAATGCTGGCTTTACATATTTACAACAACAAGAGCAAACAGAGTTTGTAAAAGTTTTTCTTTATCACTTTCAGTTTATCAACTGAATTGCTTGAGGACAAGCAAACGTTTAAGCTTGGGGGAGTTGATACGTCTCCGTCGTATCTACTTCTCCAAACACTTTTGCCCTTGTTTTGGACTCTAACTTGCACGATTTGAATGGAACTAACCCAGAATGACGCTTTTTTCAGCAAACTTCCCATGGTGTTATTTATGTGCACAAACAAAAGTTCTTGGAATGACCTGAAACTCCATGGAACATATTTTTGGAAAATATTAAAAATACTGGAAGAAGAATCCACGTCTGGGGGCCCACACCCTGTCCACGAGGGTGGGGGCGCGCCTGCCCCCTGGCCGCGCCCCCTGCCTCGTGGGCCCCCTGACGCGCCACCGACCTCAACTCCAACTCCGAGTATTCGTGTTCGGGGAGAAAAAACCAGAGAGAAGGATTCATCGCGTTTTACGATACGGAGCCGCCGCCAAGCCCTAAAACCTCTCGGGAGGGCTGATCTAGAGTCCATTCGGGGCTCCGGAGAGGGGAATCCGTCGCCATCATCATCATCAACCATCCTCCATCACCAATTTCATGATGCTATCTTGCAAGTCTATAGTCACCTACTATGTGTTATGATCCGGCAACCCCGAAGTGACAATAATCGGGATCACTCCGGTGATGACCATAGTTTGAGGAGTTCATGTATTCACTATGTGTTAATGCTTTGGTCCGGTACTCTATTAAAAGGAGGCCTTAATATCCCTTAGTTTCCGCTAGGACCCCGCTGCCACGGGAGGGTAGGACAAAAGATGTCATGCAAGTTCTTTTCCATAAGCACGTATGACTATATTCAGAATACATGCCTACATTACATTGATGAATTGGAGCTAGTTCTGTCTCACCCTATGTTATGATTGTTACATGATGAACCACATCCGGCATAATTCTCCATCACCGATCCAATGCCTATGACCTTTTCACATATTATTCTTCGCTTATTTACTTTTCCGTTGCTACTGTTACAATCACTACAAAACCCAAAAATATTACTTTTGCTATCGTTACCGCTACTTCCATATTAGTTTGCTACTAAATACTTTGTTGCAGATACTACATTATCCAGGTGTGGTTAAATTGACATCTCAACCGCTAATACTTGAGAATATTCTTTGGCTCCCCTTGTGTTGAATCAATAAATTTGGGTTGAATATTCTACCCTCGAAAACTGTTGCGATCCCCTATACTTGTGGGTTATCAAGACTATTTTGTGGCGCCGTTGCCGGGGAGCATAGCTCTATTCTTTGAGTCACTTGGGATTTATATCTACTAGTCACTATGAGGAACTTGAAAGATGTGAAAACAACAATTTATCCCTCAACTACGAGGGGAGGTAAGGAACTGCCATCTAGCTCTGCACTTGATTCACCTTTTTTTTGGGTAAGCTTGCGACACCTAAACCTGCTTCTGCTATTCATTCTAATATTTCGCATGTTATTTATGATGCCACTTCTGCTATGCATGATACTTATGATGAAACTACTTCTATGCTTGATACCACTGTGCCACTTGGTGAATTTCTTGATGAACAACTTGCTAGGGCTAGAGAGAATGAAATTGTTGAAACTGATAATACTGAAGATAGGGATGATGAAGACTCTCCCCCTGATAAATATGAATTACCTGTTGTGCCTGAGGGTTATGTTCTGGATGAAGACTCTGCTAGAGCTCTTTTAGCTTGCAATGATAGAAGTGATCTTAAGAAGTTATTAGCTAAATGGAAGCAGCAATCTCTTAATGCTAGGATGAAAGATGACCCTTGTTTTGCTACTTCACCTATCTGTGTTACTGATAAGGATTATGAATTATCTATTGATCCTGATATAATTACTTTGGTTGAATCTGATCCTTTTTATGGCTATGAATCTGAAACTGTTGTGGCACATCTTACTAAATTAAATGATATAGCCACCCTGTTCACTAATGATGAGAGAACTCGCTACCTTTATATCCTTAAAATATTTCCGTTCTCATTAAAGGGTGATGCTAAGATATGGTTTAATTCTCTTGATCGTGGTTGTGTGCGTAGTCCCCAGGATATGATTTATTACTCTCTGCTAAATATTTCCCTGCTCATAAGAAACAAGCTGCTTTAAGGGACATATACAATTCTGTGCAAATTGAAGAAGAGAGTCTCCCACAAGCTTGGGGGAGGCTTATCCAATTACTTAATGATTTGCCTGATCATCCTCTTAAGAAAAATGAAATACTTGATATCTTTTATAATGGACTAACCGATGCTTCCAGAGATTACCTGGATAGTTGTGATGGTTCTGTTTTCAGGGAAAGAACACCGGATGAAGCTGAGATTCTATTGAATAATATGTTGACAAATGAAAATAATTGGACACTTCCCGAGCCAATTCCTGAGCCTATTCCTAAACCAACTCCGAAGAAGAGGGGTGTTCTATTTCTCAGTCTTAAAGATATGCAAGAGGCAAAGAAATCTATGAGAGAAAAGGGTATTAAAGTTGAAGATGGTAAGAATTTACCTCCTATTGAAGAAATACACGGTCTTAATTTACCGTGTGTTTGAAGAAACATATGATCTTAATCCATCACCTATTAAAGAAACACATGGTCTTGATAACCCGACACAGGTAGTAAAGGTAAATTCTCTCTACAGATTTGATGAAGGTGATATTCCTCACTATAAGTCTGCTAGATAATGCTTAGAAGAGTTTGATAAATTTATTGTCAAACAAGAAAAATTCAATGCTTATTTTGGTAGACAATTAAAAAACAATGCTTATATGATTGAACACTTGGGTGATTATATGTCTAGAGTTAAAGGTGAACTTAAACTCATTAGTAAACATGCTTCTATGGTTACCACTCAAGTAGAACAAGTACTTAAGGCTCAGAATGATTTGCTCAATGAATGAAATTGTAAGAATAATGATTATGCTGTTAGAGTGGCTACTAGAACTGGTAAAATGACTCAGGAACCTTTGTATCCTGAAGGCCATCCTATGAGAATTGAGCAAGATTCTCAGAGAAATAATATAGATGCACCTAGTCCTTCTAAAAAGAAGAAAAAGAAAAATGATAGGACTTTGCATGCTTCTAGTGAACCTACTGCTGAACCACTTGAGAATCCAAATGATATCTCTATTTCTGATGCTGGAACACAATCTGGTAATGAACATGAACCTAGTGAAAATGTTAATGATGATGTTCATGATGATGCTCAACATAGTAATGATAATGATGTAGAAATTGAACCTGTTGTTGATCTTGATAACCCACAATCAAAGAATCAACGTTATGATAAGAGAGACTTTGTTGCTAGGAAACACGGTAAAGAAAGAGAACCATGGGTTCAGAAACCCATGCCTTTTCCTCCCAAACCATCCAAGAAAAAGGATGATGAGGATTTTGAGCGCTTTGCTGAAATGATTAGACCTATCTTTTTGCGTATGCGATTAACTGATATGCTCAAAATGAATCCTTATGCTAAGTATATGAAAGAAATTGTTACTAATAAAAGAAAGATACCGGAAGATGAAATTTCCACCATGCTTGCTAATTACACTTTTAAGGGTGGAATACCAAAGAAACTTGGAGATCCAGGAGTACCCACTATACCATGCTCCATTAAAAGAAACTATGTTAAAACTGCTTTATGTGATCCTGGAGCCGGTGTTAGTGTTATGCCTCTATCTTTATATCGTAGACTTGACTTGAATAACTTGACACCTACTGAAATATCTTTGCAAATGGCTGATAAATCAACTGCTATACCTGTCGGTATTTTTGAGGATGTGCCTGTTGTAGTTGCAAACGTTACTATTTTAACGGAGTTTGTTATTCTTGATATTCCCGAGGACGATAGTATGTCTATTATTCTTGGAAGACCCTTTTTGAATACTGCAGGGGCTGTTATTGATTGCAACAAAGGCAATGTCACTTTTCATGTTAATGGTAATGAGCATACGGTACACTTTCCGAGGAAACAACCTCAAGTTCATAGTATCAACTCTATTGGAAAAATTCCATCGATTATATTTGGAGGTTTTTAATTTCCTCTTCCTACTGTCAAAAAGAAATATGATATTCTTATTATTGGGGATGTGCGTGTCCCCGTTGAGGTAACATAGTGTTATTCGAAATTTCTCCGGTTCCATGTTATTCAGAATGAGTTTATTAACAAGACCTGATCAACCTTGTTAGTGGATTCCTTTTGATGAGCATGAGATGGATGAAACTAGAAGGCACAACCTTCTGTACTCTCCTTCTACTTTCTGTTATTTAGTTGAAATAAAGTAAAAATAGTATATTTCGGTCTGTTTTCTGACTTATCTGTGAAATATAAAAATACCCTGAAAATAAAAGTTCTCCAAATGCCCTAAAAATGGAATATGATTTTTTCTGGAATATTTGAGATTATCTGGCACTGAGAACACAGTAGGGGGAGCAAGCACCTGGCCACGAGGGTCCAGGGCGCGCCCACCCCTACAGGGCGTGCCCCCTGCCTCGTGGGCCCATGGTGGCCCCCCTCCACTTATTCGTGCACCCACACACTTCTTCTTCCTCCCAAAAAAATCACCATCCAGCTCAAGCATGAGTTCTAGCTCATTTTGCTGCGATTTTCGATCTCCTTGCTCAAAGCACCTCTCACAAAACTGTTTGAGGGGATTGTTCCTTAGTATGTGACTCCTCCATTGGTCCAATTAGTTTTTGTTCTAGTGCTTTATTCATTGCAAATTTGTGCTTCCTAGGTGACCATGTTCTTGAGCTTGCATGTCAAATTTATATGGTTCTATATAGTTCTAATGCATGATATAGGCTCTAGGCACTTGTAGGAGTAGTTGCTATCAATTTTGTTGAGCTTGGTTCACTTTTATTTGAAGTTACTAAAAATTTCAGAAATTTTTCAGAGGAAGAAATATGCTTAGGAAAATGTACCAAGGTGGTTCTTCAAGGAAGCAAGGACCCATGCTTGCAATGCGTGATGCTGACGATGAGCCACCAAGGGACGCTCCAGTGCGGCCTTGTGATTGGACTTTAGAAAACTTTATGGATGGAGCGGGAATCAAGGAAGAATTTAACGCATATTTGCGTAACGCCGATCTTGTGAGCTTTTAGGAAGAAAAGTGCCGCCGATACCACTATCTCACTAGTTCCTTTGTGAGGAGGTTTGAATGTTCATCTTCACGCAATTCTCGAACTATCATGTTTGATCTTTATGAAAAATCTTATACGATGGACTTAGAGGATTTTACCACTGCTTGCAAACTTCCACAATGGGGTAGTGCTAGTGAACCTCGCAAATCTGAATTTAGAAATTTTTCTTGCTAGTATAACTGTGGGGGAATCTAGAGATATAGCACAAGCTACCATAGGGAGCATTCATTTTCCTGCTATACATTATTTTGCTCTCTTCATAGGTAGGTTCATAAATGGCAAGGATGAAGCATATGACATGTGTGTCCCTGACCTCAGTATTCTTAGGAGTGCTATGTTAGGAGATAAATCTTGTAATTTGGGATCCATTGTTGCACGTAGGTTGCATCATAATAGATTTAATGGAGATTTCTTTGGAGGAATTCATGCAACCCGCTTAGCTGATTTTCTTGGTGTAACATACATAATGATGATATTGAATTGCCTCCTACTTATTTAGACTTTAATGCTATGGTTCACCACCAGTTTGTCGAGAGGAATGAGTCACCTCTCCGGTATCGCTTAATCTTTGACAGACGTCGTGTTGTCCGTATTATTCTCCCTGCTCCTGCCTTCTTTGATTATCAGGCAAAAGGAAGACATTTTATTACCAGAGAGGAGGCAGACGAGTATGAGAGGAGGGCGGAGGCAGCTGGCCGCCATGCTGCAGCCCAGGAGGCAATAACTGTCGCATCACAGTACGACCCCAGCTACAACTATGGATATCCGCCGGGCCATCCGTGGAAATAAACCAACTTAGGCCAAAAGCCTAAGCTTGGGGGAGTACGTATTTCCCATCGACATTACATTTATGTTTACACACTCATTGCTAGATGTCAGTGCTCAAACTCTTTCACTATAATATCCATGCTAGCTTATTTTCCTTTTTCTTGCTTTCTTCTTGTGTGTTTAATAAACCTTAAGAAAATCCAAAAAAATTAGTGTAGCTTTTAGTTAACTTTTCTTGATGTAGTTCCCGTTCTTCTTTTGCTTGTTGGGAGATTTCCGTGTAAATAGTTTTATTTCTTTTCTTTTCTTTGGGGGTCGATAGGAGAAGACCATGATTAAATTGTTGAAATGGCTCTTATATGCATTATTGTTGATTTAACCAAGAGCCCATATTGTCTTGTCTTCTCCTGTTTATTGAATGCTCGCAGATTCCAGCTTAGTCCAATGCACGTGCACTCTTATTATTTTCACATCATTCAGTCGTGCAAGTGAAAGGCAATTATGATGATATATGATGGACTGACTGAGATGAGAGAAGCTAGTATAACTCGACCTCTCTTGTTTCTGTAAATATGATTAGTTCATCGTTCCTGATTCAGCTTATTATGAATAAACATGTTTGCAATGACAATTAGAGAGTATAGTTGCTTATGCATGCTTGATTAGCTATGAGTTATAATGGTTTACCTTCCGTGCCAACATGCTATTAAAATGGTTGTGATGTGGTATAGTGGGGTGGTATCCTCCTTTGGATGATTTAAGTGACTCGACTTGGCACATGTTCACGCATGTAGTTGAAACAAATCAACATAGCCTTCACGATATTTATGTTCATGGTGGATTATATCATACTCATGCTTGTACTCAATGTCTATTAATTTTATTGCATGTTCATGACTGTCGTCGCTCTCTAGTTGGTCGCTTCCCAGTCTTTTGCTAGCCTTCACTTGTACTAAGCGGGAATACTGCTTGTGCATCCAATCCCTTAAACCCCAAAGTTATTCCATATGAGTCCACTATACCTTCCTATATGCGCTATCTACCTGCCGTTCCAAGTAAATTTGTATGTGCCAAACTTTAAACCTTCAAATGAAATTCTGTTTTGTATGCTCGAATAGCTCATGTATCAACTAGGGATGTCCGTATCTTCCATGTTAGGCGGGTTATTCTCAAGAGGAGTGGACTCCGCTCCTCACTCACGAGAAAATGGCTGGTCACCGGGATGCCCAGTCCCATGCTTTATGCAAAATAAATCAAAATAATTGCAAACAAAACTCCCCCGGGGCTGTTGCTAGTTGGAGGCACTCGTTGTTTCGAGCAAGCCATGGATTGATGCTTGTTGGTGGAGGGGGAGTATAAACTTTACCATTCTGTTTGGGAACCGCCTATAATGTGTGTAGCATGGAAGATATCTCCATCTCTTGGTTGTTATGTTGACAATGAAAGTATGCCGCTAAAATTATTATTTATCTCTGATTTAAAACCGAGCTCTGGCACCTCTACAAATCCATGCTTCCCTCTGTGAAGGGCCTATCTATTTACTTTCATGTTGAGTCATCGCCCTCTTATTAAAAAGCACTATCTGGAGAGCGTTGCTGTCATTTGCATCCATCAATATTGATTTATATTGGGTATGACTATGACTGGATCTCTTATACCATGAATTACAATGTCTAGTAGGTCTTTGATCTTTAAAGGTGCTCTGCATTTATGTTTTGCGGTCTCGGAAAGTGCTAGCGAGATACCATCTTGTTATATCATATCATGATTGTTTTGAGAAAGTGTTGTCATCCGAGATTTATTATTATTGCTCGCTAGTTGATTATGCCATTGACATGAGTAAACATGAGACCTAAGAGTTATTGTGAATGTGGTTAGTTATAATCTTTGCTGAAAACTTGAATGCTGGCTTTACATATTTACAACAACAAGAGCAAACAGAGTTTGTAATTTTTTTTCTTTATCACTTTCAGTTTATCAACTGAATTGCTTGAGGACAAGCAAAGGTTTAAGCTTGGGGGAGTTGATACGTCTCCGTCGTATCTACTTTTCCAAACACGTTTGCCCTTGTTTTGGACTCTAACTTGCATGATTTGAATGGAACTAACCCGGACTGACGCTGTTTTCAGCAGACTTTCCATGGTGTTATTTATGTGCAGAAAAAAAAGTTCTCGGAATGACCTGAAACTCCACGGAACATATTTTTGGAAAATATTAAAAATACTGGAAGAAGAATCCACGTCAGGGGTCCCACACCCTGTCCATGAGGGTGGGGGTGCGCCCCCTGCCTCGTGGGCCCCCTAACGCTCCACCGACGTCAACTCCAACTCCATATATTCGTGTTCGGGGAGAAAAAAAATCAAAGAGAAGGATTCATCGCGTTTTACGATACGGAGCCGCCGCCAAGCCCTAAAACCTCTCGGGAGGGCTGATCTGGAGTCCGTTCGGGGCTCCGGAGAGGGCAATCTGTCCCCGTCGTCATCATCAACCATCTTCCATCACCAATTTCATGATGCTCACCGCCGTGCGTGAGTAATTCCATCGTAGTCTTGCTGGAAGGTGATGGGTTGGATGAGATTTACCATGTAATCGACTTAGTTTTGTTAGGGTTTGATCCCTAGTATCCACTATGTTCGGAGATTGATGTTGCTATGACTTTGCTATGCTTAATGCTTGTCACTAGGGCCCGAGTGCCATGATTTCAGATCTGAACCTATTGTGTTTTCATGAATATATGTGAGTTATTGATCCTATCTTGCAAGTCTATAGTCACCTACTATGTGTTATGATCCGGCAACCCCCAAGTGACAATAATTGGGACCACTCCCGGTGATGACCATAGTTTGATGAGTTCATGTATTCACTATGTGTTAATGCTTTGGTCCGGTACTCTATTAAAAGGAGGCCTTAATATCCCTTAGTTTCCGCTAGGACCCCGCTGCCACGGGAGGGTAGGACAAAAGATGTCATGCAAGTTCTTTTCCATTAGCACGTATGACTATATTCGGAATACATGCCTACATTACATTGATGAATTGGAGCTAGTTCTGTCTCACCCTATGTTATGATTGTTACATGATGCACCGCATCCGGCATAATTCTCCATCACCGATCCAATGCCTACGAGCTTTTCACATGTTGTTCTTCGCTTATTTACTTTTCTGTTGCTACTGTTATAATC
This sequence comes from Aegilops umbellulata, assembly GCA_032464435.1. Lineage (NCBI taxonomy): Eukaryota > Viridiplantae > Streptophyta > Magnoliopsida > Poales > Poaceae > Aegilops > Aegilops umbellulata. Next base: position 478,837,132 of record CP136055.1, read on the forward strand.
TCTACAAAACCCAAAAATATTACTTTTGCTATCGTTACCGTTACTTCCATATTACTTTGCTCCTAAATACTTTGCTGCAAATACTAAGTTATCCAGGTGTGGTTGAATTGACAACTCAACTGCTAATACTTGACAACATTCTTTGGCTCCCCTTGTGTCGAATCAATAAATTTGGGTTGAATACTCTACCCTCGAAAACTATTGCGATCCCCTATACTTGTGGGTTATCAAGACTATTTTCTGTTTTTATCATTTACCTACTCGACTAGTGATATGATGGAGAATATTAATGTCCCCGCCCTAAGCCTCGGGTTGCATCGTAAGTGCAAAGACTCGTACATACCCATATATACTAGTGAGGAACAATGATGTGATCCCGAAAGTACTGTATTCTTTATGGAAGAAAAAGCGGTTCCCAAGTTGGTATTGATACCCTCAAGTTTATCGATTCTAGTGGAATCTTGATTTATTCTTTCATTAACTATGGGTTCTTTCTCCTTATAATTTTTCAAAGTGACTCCTACTTTAGATCCGTATTGGGTAATTTGGTTGTGGATCTTTTTATCTAAATTTTCAATTAACTGTACGGTAGCAACTTTATTTTCAATAATTTCAAGTCTTTGCATTACATGCTCCAGAGTTAACATAGTTCCATTAAATAAAAGAGGTGGTGAGGCAAACAAATCTATCATAGCATTATAAGAATCAAAAGTATGGCTACCCAAGAAATTCCCTCCGGTAATGGTATCAAGGATATATATGTACCAAGGAGTAGCGCCTACATAAAAATTGCGAAGAAGAACGGAAGTAGATTGCTTTCGGGTAGATCTATTTTGAGCATTGCAAATTCTATACCAAGCGTCTCTTAGATTTCTCCCTCCCTTTGCTTAAAATTTAGAACTTCATTCTCGGGAGACAACGGAGAATATAGAGGACTAGCCATAACGAGAAGCAAACAAAAAAGAGGCAAACAGAAAAGAGAGGGCGAATAAAATGGCAAGGGTGAAGTGGGGGAGAGGAAAACGAGAGGCAAATGGCAAATAATGTAATGCGGGAGATAAGGGTTTGTGATGGGTACCATGTATGTTGACTTTTGCGTAGACTCCCAACGGCGCCAGAAAAGAGTCTTGATCTCAACGGAAGTTATTTTTGGAAATAATAAAAAATACTGGAAGAAGAATCTACGTCAGGGGGCTTCCACCTGTCCATGAGGGTGGCGGGCGCGCCCTACCCCCTGGGCACGCCCCCCTGCCTTGTGGGCCCCCTATTGGCCCTCCGGTGCCCATCTTCTGCTATATGAAGTCTTTCGTCCGAAGAAAAATCATAAGCAAGCTTTCGGGACGAGACTCTACCGCCACGAGGCGGAACCAATCTAGGGCTCCGGTAGAGCTGTTCTACCAGGGACACTTCCCTCGGGGAGGGTGAAATCATCACCATCGTGATCACTGCTACCTCTTGAGCTTGCGTTGGTTTTCCCCGAAGAGGAGAGGATGATGCAGCAGAGTAGCGTAAGTATTTCCCTCAGTTTTTGAGAACCAAGGTATCAATACAGTAGGAGACCACGCTCAAGTCCCTCGTACCTGCACAAAACGATAGCTACTCACAACCAACGCGATTAGGGGTTGTCAATCCCTTCACTGTCACTTACGAGAGTGAGATCTGATAGATAGTGTTTTTGGTATTTTTGATATAGAGATGCAAAGTGAAAAGTAAAAGGCAAAGTAAAAAAGCAAAGCAAAAGGAAAGTGATGGAGATTGATATGATGAGCATAGACCCGGGGGCCATAGGTTTCACTAGTGGCTTCTCTCAAGAGCATACGTATTCTATGGTGGGTGAACAAATTACTGTTGAGCAATTGACAGAATTGAGCATAGTTATGAGAATATCTAGGCATGATCATGTATATAGGCATCACGTCCGTGACAAGTAGACCGAAACGATTCTGCATCTACTACTATTACTCCACTCATCGACCGCTATCCAGCATGCATCTAGAGTATTAAGTTAAAAACAGAGTAACGCTTTAAGCAAGATGACATGATGTTGAGAGATAAATTCATGCAATATGAAATAAACCCCATCTTGTTATCCTCGATGGCAACGATACAATACGTGCCTTGCTGCCCCTTCTGTCACTGGGAAAGGACATCGCAAGATCGAACCCAAAGCTAAGCACTTCTCCCATGGCAAGAACTACCAATCTAGTTGGCCAAACCAAACAGATAATTCGAAGAGACTTGCAAAGATAACCAATCATACATAAAAGAATTCAGAGAAGATTCAAATATTATTCATAGATAGACTTGATCATAAACCCACAATTCATCGGTCTCAACAAACACATCGCTAAAAGAAGATTACAACGAATAGATCTCCACGAGAGAGGGGGAGGACATTGTATTGAGATCCAAAAAGAGAGAACAAGCCATCTAGCTAATAACTATGGACCCGAAGGTCTGAGGCAAACTACTCACACTTCATCGGAGAGGCTATGATGATGTAGAAGCCCTCCGTGATGACGGCCCTCTCCGGCGGAGCTCCGGAACAGGCCCCAAGATGGGATCTCGTGGATACAGAAAGTTGCGGCGATGGAATTAGGTTTTTGGCTCCATGTCTGTTCGTTTGGGGGTACGTAGGTATATATAGGAGGAAGAAGTACGTCGGTGGAGCTCCGAGGGGCCCACGAGGCAGGGGCGCGCCCTAGGGGGGCGTCCCCCACCCTCGTGACCGCCTCTCTGATGCCTTGGCGTAGGGTCCAAGTCTCCTGGGTCATATTCGGGAAGAAAATCATGTTCCAGAAAGGTTAATCCGTTTGGACTCCGTTTGATATTCCGTTTCTTAGAAACACTGAAATAGGCAAAAAATAGCAATTCTGGGCTGGGCCTCCGGTTAATAGGCTAGTTCCAAAAATAATATAAAAGTGGAAAATAAAGCCCAATATAGTCCAAAACAGTAGATAATATAGCATGGAGCAATCAAAAATTATAGATACGTTGGAGACGTATCAGGCATCCCCAAGCTTAATTCCAGCTCGTCCTCGAGTAGGTAATGATAAAAAGAGAATTTATGTTGCGGAGTGCTACTTGGCATAATTTCAATGCAAATCTTCTTAATTGTGGTATGAATATTCAGATTCGAAAGATTCAAGTCAAAAGTTCATATTGACATAAATAATAATAATACTTCAAGCATACTAATAAAGCAATTATGTCTTCTCAAAATAACATGGCCAAAGAAAGTTATCCCTACAAAATCATATAGTCTGGCTATGCTCTATCTTCACCACACAAAGTATTTAAATCATGCACAACCCCGATGACAAGCCAAGCAATTGTTTCATACTCTAACTTTTTGAAAACTTTTTCGATCTTCATACAATACATGAGCGTGAGCCATGGATATAGCACTTATATGTGGAATAGAATGGTGGTTGTGGAGAAGACAAAAAGAGGGGAAGATAGTCTCACATCAACTAGGCGTATCAACGGGCTATGGAGATGCCCATCAATAGATATCAATGTGAGTGAGTAGGGATTGCCATGCAACGGATGCACTAGAGCTATAAGTATATGAAAAGCTCATCAAAAGAAACTAAGTGGGTGTGCATCCAACTCGCTTGCTCGCGAAGACCTAGGGCAATTTGAGGAAGCCCATCATTGGAATATACAAGCCAAGTTCTATAATGAAAAATTCCCACTAGTATATGAAAGTGACATAACGAGAGATTCTCGATCATGAAGATCATGGTTCTACTTTGAAGCACAAGTGTGGTAAAAGGGTAGTAACATTGTCCCTTCTCTTTTTTTCTCTCATATTTTTTTATTTGGGCCTTTTTTCTTTTTTTTATGGCCTCTTTTTTTTCGTTCGGAGTCTCATCCCGACTTATGGGGGAATCATAGTCTCCATCATTCTTTCCTCACTTGGGACAATGCTCTAAAAATGATGATCATCACACTTTTATTTTTCTTACAACTCAACAATTACAACTCAATACTTAGAACAAATATGACTCTATATGAATGCCTCCGGCAGTGTACCAGGATATGCAATGAATCAAGAGTGACATGTATGAAAGAATTATGAAAGGTGGCTTTGCCACAAATACGATGTCAACTACATGATCATGCTAGCAATATGATAATGATGGAGCGTGTCATAATAAACAGAACGGTGGAAAGTTGCATGGCAATATATCTCGGAATGGTTATGGAAATGCCATGGTAGGTAGGTATGGTGGCTGTTTTGAGGAAGGTATATGGTGGGTGTATGATACCGGCGAAAGGTGCGCGGTATTAGAGAGGCTAGCAATGGTGGAAGGATGGGAAAAAGTGTGTATAATCCATGGACTCAACATTAGTCATAAAGAACTCATATACTTATTGCAAAAATCTAGAAGTTATCAAAGCAAAGTATTACACGCATGATCCTAGGGGGATAGATTGGTAGGAAAAGACCATCGCTCGTCCCCGACCGCCACTCATAAGGAAGACAATCAATAAATAAATCATGCTCCGACTTCATCACATAACGGTTCACCATACGTGCATGCTACGGGAATCACAAACTTTGACACAAGTATTCTTCAAATTCACAACTACTCAACTAGCATGACTCTAATATTATCACCTCCATGTCTCAAAACTATTATCAAGTATCAATCTTTTCTTAGTATTCAACGCACTCGAAAGAAAGTTTCACAAATCTTGAATACCAAGCATATTATTATTAAGCAAATTACCATGCTATTAAGACTCTCAAAATAATCTAAGTGAAGCATGAGAGATCAATAGTTTCTTTAAAAAAAATCCACCACCGTGCTCTAAAAGATCTAAGTGAAGCACATAGAGCAAAATTATAACGCTCAAAAAGATATAAGTGAAGCACATAGAGCAAAACTATAACGCTCAAAAGATATAAGTGAAGCACATAGAGTTTTCTATCGAATTCCAATTCATGTATGGCTCTCTCAAAAGGTGTGTACAGCAAGGATGATTGTGGCACACTAACAAACAAAGACACAAATAATACAAGATGCTCCAAGCAAAACACATATCATGTTGGTGAATAAAAATATAGCTCCAAGTAAATTACCGATGGAAGTAGACGAAAGAGGGGATGACTTCTGGGGCATCCCCAAGCTTTGACTTTTTGGTGTCCTTGGATTATCTTGGGGGTGCCATGGGCATCCCCAAGCTTAGGCTCTTGCCACTCCTTGTTCCATAATCCATCAAAAGAATTCACCCAAAACTTGAAAACTTCACAACACAAAACTCAATAGAAATCTCGTGAGCTCCGTTAGAGAAAGAAAACAAAAGACCACTTCAAGGTACTGTAATGAACTCATTATTTATTTATATTGGTGTTAAACCTACTGTATCCCAACTTCTCTATGGATTATAAACTAATTTACTAGCCATAGATTCATCAAAATAAGCAAACAACACACGAAAAACAGAATCTGTCAAAAACAGAACAGTCTGTAGTAATATGTAACTAACACAAACTTATGAAACCAAACAATTCTACCAAACTTAGACGACCTAGACAATTTGTTTATTGATTAGCAGCAATTGGAATCAGTATTTTATCACGTTCTGATGATTTTTTATAATCCGGGCAAGATCAAATAACTATCATCCAAGAAGATCCAATAGGTCTAACTTGGCACAAACACAAATTAAAACAAAAAACCACATCCAAACAGAAGGTAGATGGGTTATTTATTCCCTAACAGAAGAAAAACACAAAAAGCTAAAAATAAAATTGGGTTGCCTCCCAACAAGCGCTATCGTTTAAGGCCCCTAGCTAGGCATAAAAGCGAGGATAGATCTAGGTATTGCCATCTTTGGTAGGCAATCCATAAGTGGCTCTCATGATAGTTTATTATGGTAATTTTATTTTCTTTCTAGGAAAGTGTTCCATGCCCTTTTTTAATGGAAATTGGAATATAATATTCCCTTCCTTCATGTCAATAATCGCACCAACCGTTCTAAGGAAAGATCTACCAAGAATAATAGGGCAAGAAGGATTGCAATCTATATGAAGAACTATGAAATCTACGGGCACATAATTCCTATCTGCAACAATAAGAATATCATTAATCCTTCCCATAGGTTTCTTAATAGTAGAATCTGCAAGATGCAAGTTTAGAGAGCAATCATCAAAATCGCGGAAATCTAGCAAATCAAACAAAGTTTTGGGGATAGTGGAGACACTAGCACCCAAATCAAACAAGGCATAAAACCCATGATCTTTAATTTTAATTTTAATAGTTGGTTGCCACTCATCATAGAGTTTTCTAGGGATAGAAACTTTCAACTCAAGCTTTTCTTCATAAGATTGCATCAAGGCATCAACAATATGTTCGGTAAAGGCTTTCTTTTGACTATAAGCATGTGGAGAATTTAGCGTGGATTGCAACAAGGAAATACAATCAATTAAAGAGCAACTTTCATAATTAAATTCCTTGAAATCCAATATAGTGGGTTCAGCAACATCTAGATTTTTATTTATTTCAATCCCACTTTCATCAATTTCGTCATAAAGATATAAATACTCCGAATTTTTGGAACGCCTTCTAGGTAAAGGAAGATCATATTCAGTTTCATCAAGATTCATATTGCAAAACAAAGATTTGATAGGTGACACATCAATAACTTTTAGATCTTCATCTTGATTTTCATAGGGATTGGAAGAACATGCTTTAATAAAGGCATCTTTGCAAGCACGCATCCTAGTGGTTCTTTCCTTGCACTCATCAATGGAAATTCTCATAGCTTTGAGAGACTCATTGATAGCATGCTTAGGAGGAATAGATCTAAGCTTTAAAGAATCAACCTCAAGGGAAATTCTATCAACATTCCTAGCCAAACCATCAACTTTAAGTAATTTCTCCTCAAGCAAAGCATTAAAATTCTTTTGTGAATTCATAAACTCTTTAACACTATTCTCAAATTCAGAGGGCATCTTATTATAATTTCCATAAGAGTTGTTGTAGGAATTTCCATAATTATTAGTAGGATTACTAGGATATGGCCTAGGATTAAAATTTCCTCTATACGCGTTGTTACCAAAATTATTCCTACCAACAAAATTCACATCCATAGATTCATTGTTATTCTCAATAAAAGTAGACAAAGGCGTATCATTAGGGTCAGAAGAAACACTTTTAGTAGCAAATAATTTCATAAGTTCATCCATCTTTCCACTCAAGACATTGATTTCTTCTATCGCATGCACTTTTTTATTAGAAGATCTTTCAGTATGCCATTTAGAATAATTAATCATAATATTATCTAGGAGTTTAGTAGCATCTCCTAATGTGATTTCCATAAAAGTGCCTCCCGCGGCCGAATCTAAAAGATTTCTAGAAGCAAAATTCAATCCGGCATAAAATTTTTGTATAATCATCCATAAGTTCAAACCATGAGTAGGGAAATTACGTATCATTAATTTCATTAATTTTGTATCCCAAGCTTGTGCAACATGTTCATGATCACGTTGCTTAAAATTCATAATGTCGTTTCTAAGAGAGATGATCTTAGCGGGAGGAAAATACTTAGAGATAAAAGCATCTTTGCACTTGTTCCAAGAATCAATACTATTTTTAGGCAAAGACGAAAACCAAGCTTTAGCACGATCTCTAAGAGAAAAAGGAAATAGCTTCAATTTAACATCGTCATTATCGACATATTTTTTCTTTTGCATATCACATAAATCAACGAAGCTATTCAGATGAGTAGCGGCATCTTCACTAGGAAGGCCGGCAAATTGATATTTCATAACAAGATTCAATAAAGCAGTATTGATTTCACAAGATTCAGTATTGGCAATAGGAGCAATCAGAGTGCTAAGGAAATCATTATTATTGGTATTGGTGAAGTCACATAATTTGGTAGTATCTTGAGCCATCGCGACAAACAAGCAATCCAACACACGAGCAAACAAAAGGCAAGCAAGAAAAAGGCAAACAGAGAAAGAGAAGGAGAAGGAGATTGGGAAAGACAGGGCGAATAAAACGGCAAGGGTGAAGTGGGGGAGAGGAAAACGAGAGGCAAATGGCAACTAATGTAATGTGAGAGATAGGGATTGTGATGGGTACTTGGTATGTTGACATTTTGCTTAGACTCCCCGGCAATGGCGCTAGAAATTTTTCTTGCTACCTCTTGAGCTTGCGTTGGTTTTCCCCGAAGAGGAGAGGATGATGCAGCAAAGTAGCATACGTATTTCCCTCAGTTTTTGAGAACCAAGGTATCAATACAGTAGGAGACCACGCTCAAGTCCCTCGTACCTGCACAAAACGATAGCTACTCACAACCAACGCGATTAGGGGTTGTCAATCCCTTCACTGTCACTTACGAGAGTGAGATCTGATAGATAGTGTTTTTGGTATTTTTGATATAGAGATGCAAAGTGAAAAGTAAAAGGCAAAGTAAAAAAGCAAAGCAAAAGGAAAGTGATGGAGATTGATATGATGAGAATAGACCCGGGGGCCATAGGTTTCATTAGTGGCTTGTCTCAAGAGCATAAGTATTCTACGGTGGGTGAACAAATTACTGTTGAGCAATTGACAGAATTGAGCATAGTTATGAGAATATCTAGGCATGATCATGTATATAGGCATCACGTCCGTGACAAGTAGACCGAAACGATTCTGCATCTACTGCTATTACTCCACTCATCGACCGCTATCCAGCATGCATCTAGGGTATTAAGTTAAAAACAGAGTAACGCTTTAAGCAAGATGACATGATGTTGAGAGATAAATTCATGCAATATGAAATAAACCCCATCTTGTTATCCTCGATGGCAACGATACAATACGTGCCTTGCTGCCCCTTCTGTCACTGGGAAAGGACATCGCAAGATCGAACCCAAAGCTAAGCACTTCTCCCATGGCAAGAACTACCAATCTAGTTGGCCAAACCAAACGGATAATTCGAAGAGACTTGCAAAGATAACCAATCATACATAAAAGAATTCAGAGAAGATTCAAATATTATTCATAGATAGACTTGATCATAAACCCACAATTCATCGGTCTCAACAAACACACCGCAAAAAGAAGATTACATCGAATAGATCTCCACGAGAGAGGGGGAGGACATTGTATTGAGATCCAAAAAGAGAGAACAAGCCATCTAGCTAATAACTATGGACCCGAAGGTCTGAGGTAAACTACTCACACTTCATCGGAGAGGCTATGATTATGTAGAAGCCCTCCGTGATGACGGCCCTCTCCGGCGGAGCTCCGGAACATGCCCCAAGATGGCATCTCGTGGATACAGAAAGTTGCGGCAGTGGAATTAGGTTTTTGGCTCCGTGTCTGTTCGTTTGGGGGTACGTAGGTATATATAGGAGGAAGATGTATGCCGGTGGAGCTCCGAGGGGCCCACGAGACAGGGGGCCGCGCCCCCACCCTTGTGACCGCCTCTCTGATGCCTTGGCGTAGGGTCCAAGTCTAATGGGTCATATTCGGGAACAAAATCATGTTCCAGAAAGGTTTATTCCGTTTGGACTCCGTTTGATATTTCGTTTCTTCGAAACACTGAAATAGGCAAAAAAACGGCAATTCTGGGCTGGGCCTCCGGTTAATAGGTTAGTTCCAAAAATAATATAAAAGTGGAAAATAAAGCCCAATATAGTCCAAAACAGTAGATAATATAGCATGGAGCAATCAAAAATTGTAGATACATTGGAGACGTATCAATCACCAACGCTCCTCTCATCGGGATAGGGCAATCTCCATCAACATCTTCACCAGCACCATCTCCTCTCAAACCCTAGTTCATCTCTTGTATCCAATTCTTGTCTCTAAGTCTGGGATTGGTACCTGTAGGTTGCTAGTAGTGTTGATTAATCCTTGTAGTTGATGCTAGTTGGTTTATTTGGTGGAAGATCATATCTTCAGATCCTATATGCATATTAATACTCCTCTGATTATGAACATGAATATGCTTTGTGAGTAGTTATGTTTGTTCCTGAGAACATGGGAGAAGTCTTGCTATTAGTAGTCATGTGAATTTGGTATTCGTTCGATATTTTGATGAGATGTTTGTTGTCTCTCCTCTAGTGGTGTTATGTGAACGTGGACTACATGACACTTCCACATTATTTGGGCCTAGAGGAAGGTATTGGGAAGTAATAAGTAGATGATGGGTTGCTAGAGTGGCAGAAGCTTAAACCCTAGTTTATGCGTTGCTTCGTAAGGGGCTGATTTGGATCCATATGTTTCATGCTATGGTTAGGTTTACCTTAATATTTTTGTTGTAGTTGCGGATGCTTGCAATAGAGGTTAATCATAAGTGGGATCCTTGTCCAAGTAAGGGCATCACCCAAGCACGGGTCCACCCACATATCGAATTATCAAAGTACCGAACGCGAATCATATGAGCGTGATGCAAACTAGCTTGACGATAATTCCCATGTGTCCTTGGGAGCGCTTTTCTCTATATAAGAGTTTGTCCTGTCCTTTGCTACAAAAAGGATTGGGCCACCTTGCTGCACTTTATTCCATTTTGTTACTTGTTGCTCGTTACAAATTATCCTATCACAAAACTATTTGTTACCTATTATTTCAGTGCTTGCACAGAATACCTTGCTGAAAACCGCTTATCATTTCCTTCTGCTCCTTGTTGGGTTCGACACTCTTACTTATCGAAAGGACTACGATAGATCCCCTGTACTTGTGGGTCATCAAGACTCTTTTCTGGCGCCGTTGCCGGGGAGTGAAGCACCTTTGGTAGGTGGAATTTGGTAAGGAAAAATTTATATAGTGTGCTGAAATTTACTGTCACTTGTTAGTATGGAAAGTAATCCTCTGAGGGGCTTGTTTGGGGTATCTTCACCCCGACCAGTAGAGCAAAGAGTTGCTCCTCAACCTACTGAACCTACTGAAAATAAAAATGTCTACTTTGAAATTCCTTTGGGTATGTTAGAAAAACTGCTAGCTAATTCTTTTGCAGGAGATGGAACAATGCATCCTGATGAGCACCTAATCTATGTGGATGAAGTTTGTGGATTATTTAAGCTTGCAGGTATATCCGATGATGTTATTAAGAAGAAGGTCTTCCCTTTATCTTTTAAGGGAGATGCATTGACATAGTATAGGCTATGTGATGATACGGGGTCATGGAACTACAAACGATTGAAATTGGAATTTCATCAGAAGTTTTGTCCTATACATCTTGTTCATCGTGATCGCAATTATATATATATATATAATTTTTGGCCTCGCGAAGGAGAAAGCATCGGTCAAGCTTGGGGGAGGCTTAAATCAATGTTATATTCATGCCCCAATCATGAGCTCCCAAGATAAATAATTATTCAAAGTTTTTATGATCGGCTTTCTGATAAAAATCGCACCATGCTCGATACTTCTTGTGTTGGCTCTTTTATGATGAAGACTATTGAATTCAAATGGGATTTATTGGAAAGAATTAAACGCAACTCTAAAGATTGGGACCTCGACGAAGGTAAGGAGTAAGGTACGACACCTAAGTTTGATTGTGTTAAATCTTTTATGGATACTGATGTTTTCCGTAAATTTAGCACTAAATATGGACTTGACTCTGAGATAGTAGCTTCTTTCTGCGAATCTTTTGCTGCTTATGTTGATCTCCCTAAAGAGAAGTGGTTTAAATATCATCCTCCCATAGAAGTAAAAGTAGCTGCACCTATTAAAGTTGAAGAAAAGATTATCACTTACAGTGATCCTATTGTTCCTACTTCTTACGTTGAGAAACCACCTTTTCCTGTTAGGATAAAGGATCATGCTAAAGCTTCAACTGTGGTTCGTAAAAACAATATTAGAACCTATACACCTCCTGAGCATGTTAAAGTTGAAACTAATATTGCTATTGTTAAAGATCTCTTGTCTTATAATATCGATGGGCATGTTATTCATTTACGTGATTGTCGGTGTACTAGAGTAGGGGTACCTTAGTACCCCGAACTTGTGCACGGGCAGTCGTAGCACCCCGCGGCAAGGCTTGCCAGGCGATCTCCAAAGACCCTCCATTGTCCCCTTTTGGGCCATTCAAGAACAGAGTATTTGAGCCAAGGCCCCGGTAGGAGGAGCTTGCCGGGAAGGCCACCCGAAGATAGCAAGGCCCCGGCAAGAGGAGCTTGCCGGGAAGGCCAACCACGGCACGACAAGAGCTTTGCCGCGACGCGCCGCGCGCGTCCCGGCAAGGACCGGTGAGCGACAAGCTCCCGGACGCGACAAGGCATCGACCGCGGCAAGGCGCTTGCCGCGGCAAGTTACCACCCCGTACCTGCGCTCCAGCTCATCCACCAACGTGTCGCTCTGGGGGCATTCCAGGCGCACGTGGCGGGAGGCTGTGTAGCCAGGGGCATGCGGTGGCGAAGCAACGCTGACAGAGTGGCCATCGTGGAAAACGGTGGCGCTCCTGACGGTCTCTTTCCTGCACCGTCTGGGCGATGCAGATGGGCATTTAATGCCCTTGTCCCCCGCCGTCAGAGTTAGGTATGATAGCACTATACAGCCACTGTGCAGGCAGTTGTACCCACTACAACATTCTCCCATTTTTGCCCCCACCTACGCTGCCACCTGTGGGTAACCCCTTGAGCATATATAAGGAGGCCCCGTGCGCACGTAGGGGGGGAGGACAGCCATTTACGTCCAGGCTCGCAAGCAGCTCGAGTGTACTGTAGCACCCAGCGCTCTCGAGCAAGAACACAGTACAAACCACAACGCAGCTGTAGGTTTTTACGCATCCGTGCGGCCCGAAGCTGGGTAAACCCCTTGTGTGCGTTGCCTCGATCCGCTCTTCGCGCGACCTCTGCCCCCCGCCGAACCAGAAAGGGGCTCGGTCCCCATAGGTGTTCATGGAAGCCGATTTCCCCCGATATCTTTGGCGCGCCAGGTAGGGGGCTTCGAGGTTGTGTGAACCTGATCCGGCGTCTGCACAGGCTAGATTTCCATCATCTTCATCGACATGCCACCGAAGAAGAAGGCTCCGGAGGTGGCTGGTCCGTCCGCGTCGAACCCACCGCCCCTGGAGCAAACGGGTGGTGGGGACGGCGCTGGCGGCGGGACGGACGTCGTCGAGCCAGCTCATGGTGCCACGGCGTCCGAGCATGCGCCGCGCCCCTCTCAGGAGGCGCGAGACCAGCAGCGTCCTGGTACTCATGGTACCATATGCTCGCTGGACCCAGATCGAGCTGGCGGATCCCAGGGTGTCCCAGGCCAGCATGCACACCAGCGTGTTGGCGCGAGCGTGGCGCGACTGCCTGGACCGGGTGCTGCTCCTTTAACATAGTTAGAAGTTCGAGCACATCCCGCTCCATGCGCCGTTCGCCACCGCTGCCCGCCACTCCAGCAGAAGCTCTAGCACGAGCTCAACTGCTCCTAGACTACCCTCCAACGGCGGACAAGCTCGACGACTGGAGGGCCACGATACAGAGCCTCATCGGCTTCGCTAACGGCGACACCCCGCGGCAGCACAGTGCGTCGCAGCCGCGGCAGGTCGGCCAGGCGCGAACCGATGGCGCCAAGACCGGTGGGGGTGCAACCACCGTGCATTCCCCGCCCCAAAGGCCGAGATCGCTGACTCGCCGGAACCACCACGACAATGACTCCACCGCGTCGTCAAATCCGCGGACTCGTCGCGATCAACGCCAAGTTCTTCACGAACGAAGGCAAGAGGACACTCGCACTCGCATCGAGCGTCGGAGAGAAACGTGGCGTCAATCAGACGAGCGCGCTGGGCCCTCTGTCGACATGCATGCGCTGGGGGGACCAGGCGACCTGCCGTACGCGGTAGGTTGCCCTGCGTTCACCCATGAGCTGCAGCATGTCCAGTGGCCCAGCACGAAGAATTTCAAGCCAGACCTACCAGAGAAGTACGACGGCAAGTCGCATCCGTCGGAGTTCCTCAGCATCTACACCATTGCGGTGCAGGCTGCCGGAGGGCGAGACGACAAGATCCTTGACAACTACTTCCCGCTGGTACTCAAATCCAACGTCAGATCCTGGCTCATGCACTTGCCGGACAACTCCATAACCTCCTGGACAGACTTGTGCCACCAGTTTGTTGGCGCCTTTACAGGCGGCCACAAACCCCATGGCCAAGCGAGCGACCTTCATCTGCTCGTCCAGAAGGAGAGAGAACCTCTGCGCAAGTTCATTCAGAGATTCAGCCGTGTGCACTACAACATCCCCGATGTCCACCCTGCCGCGGTCATCAGCGCGTTCCATCAGAACGTGCGCAACCGCAGGATGCGGGAGGAGATGGCGATGTGCAAGATCAAAGACGTCAGCGAGCTATACGCCCTGGCCGACAAGTGTGCACGTGCTGAGGAAGGGAGGAAACTCCCCGGAGAGAACGTTGGAGCAGGAGAATCTGACAGTGAGGATACCGCCCCGGCTAGGAAGAACCGGCGGCGGAGCAACAAGAAGAAGAAGAGCTAAGAAGTACTGGTTGTTGAGCAGTCCGGCGATGAAGGCGCCGCCAAGAAGCCCAGGCTGGTAGCTCCGGCAAGGAGGTTGCCGGATGCGCCAACTGCCAGGCTGTGGGGGTCGCCGACAAGCGGGACGGCACCAACAAACAGTACTGCAAGATCCACCGCACCAAGGGCCATGACCTCCAGAGTTGCAAGCAGGTCGAGCGGCTCGTCGAGTTGCAAAAGGCCGAGTACGAGCGACGCGACAAGGAGAAAGCCCGAGGAGGTGGCGGAGGATCCAGCACGAAGCACCCCGGCCAGGGAGGACGCCGCGACAAGGACAAGCAGCGGCAAGCAGACAGACCTCCCCGCGGCCGCGACAAGGACGAAGACGACGACGAAGACGAAGACATGGATGATGTCGAGACCAGTGAGTAGGAGTTTCAGAAAGCCACAGAGGTCTTGTGCGTAGATGGCGGTGCTTCTCTACATACTTCTCGCCGCCAGCTCAAGCAGTGGGCGCGGGAAGTCAATGCGGCAAAACCGGCCGTCGAGTCACGCAGGCCTCTGAAATGGTCCAGCACGCCTATCATCTTCGATATTGAGGACCACCCTGACCGCACAACTGCGATCGGGTGCTTGCCGATGTTGGTCTCACCGACAGTCCGCAACCTCAAGGTCACTAAGATGCTAGTCGACGGCGGGGCCGGCTTGAACCTGATCTCCTCCGCTGTGCTCCAGAAACTCCAAGTCCCCGACAGCGAGCTCGAAGAGACCGGCACGTTCCAAGGAATCAACCCGGGAAGGAGCAAGTCGAAGGGGAAGATAACGTTGCCACTGACATTTGGCAGCGAGCTGAACTTCAGGACAGAGAGGATCACTTTTGACGTTGCCGATTTTCCATTGCCCTACAATGGAATTCTCGGCCGTCCAGCACTCGCCAAGTTCATGGCGACCTCTCACTATGCATACAACATGCTCAAGATGCCAGGCCCGATAAGCGTCATCTCTGTCCTCGGCGACAAGAAGGATGCCCTTATCTGTGCCGACAAGATCTACCGGGAAGCAGCAGCCGCAACGGATCACAAGCCACTTGCCGCTGAAGCTCCCGGAGGGAAGAGGAAGACCAAGCCCGGCAAGTGCTCTGGTGCCTACTCCGGCAAGCGCAGCTCTTCGGAGTGCTGCGCTGCCGTCGAGGACGCGCCATCGAGCTCCGCCGGCAAGAAGAAGACCAAGCCCGGCAAGTGCTCTGGTGCCCACTCCCGCAAGCGCACCTCTTCGGAGTGCTGCGCTACCGTCGAGGGCGCGCCATCGAGCTCCACAGGCAAGAGTAAGAAGTCAATGGCAGCCCCGCCAACGACCAAGAAGGTGTCCGCCAAGGAGGACGGCGCTGGTGGTACCTTTACCATCAGTGCCACTCTCGACCCCAAATGGGAAAGTGCGCTCGTTGCTTTCCTGCGGGCGAATGTCGATGTGTTTGCCTGGCAACCATCTGACATCCCCGGCGTTCCCAGGAAAGTGATTGAGCACCACCTTGCCGTCTGTCCTCACGCGCGGCCCGTAAAGTAGAGAGTCAGGAAACAAGCAGTGGAGCGCCAAGAATTCATTGCAGAAGAGATCAGGAAGTTGGAAGCGGCAGGCCTGGTCAGAGGTGTGCTCCATCCGACGTGGTTGGCCAATCCTGTTGTCGTGCGCAAAGCAAACGGGAAATGGAGGCTTTGCATCGATTTTACCAATGTCAATAAAGCTTGTCCCAAAGATCCGTTTCCCTTGCCGCGCATTGACCAGATTGTTGACTCCACGGCCGGATGCGACCTGCTTTCATTTCTTGACGCATACTCAGGATACCATCAGATCTTCATGCCTGAAGAAGATGAAGAGAAGACCGCGTTCATCACTCCATGTGGCATGCACTATTTCGTACGGATGCCTTTCGGATTAAAGAATGCTGGTTCAACATTTGCAAGTGTTGTCGACACCACTTTTGAGCCACAAATCCACAGAAATGTGGAGGCCTACATGGATGACATAGTGGTCAAGAGCAGAGACAGGGCAACCCTGATTCAAGACTTAGAAGAGACCTTTGCGAACCTGCGCAAGATCAGCCTCAAGCTCAACCCCGAGAAGTGCGTGTTCGGAGTCCCTTCCGGCAAGCTTCTCGGGTTCTTCGTGTCTCAGCGGGGAATCAAAGCCAATCCCGACAAGATCAAGGCCATCGAGCAGATTGAAGCACCAACACGCGTCAAGGATGTACGAAGGCTTGCCGGCTGCGTGGCGGCTCTCAGCAGGTTTATTTCCAAGTCTGCAGAACGCGCCCTGCCATTTTTCAAAGTTCTAAAAAAGGCGGGTCCAGTAAAATGGACTCCGGAAGCGGAGGCTGCGCTGCGGGACTTGAAGAAATACCTGTCCTCCGCTCCAATACTTGTCGCGCCTAAACCACAAGAGAAGTTGTTGCTGTACCTGGCGGCAACCAACCAAGTGGTTAGTGCTGCGTTAGTAGCGGAGAGGGAGGTAGATGATGAGCTAGCAACCGCGGCAAGTGCATCCAGCGACAAGCAGGGGGCTCCCCCGACAAGCTCTGGCCCCGACAAGGATGGATCTGCGCAGGCGCAAGAGGAGGTGCAGAAGAAGAAAATGGTGTAGCGCCCAGTTTACTTTGTCAGTTCCCTCTTGGAGGGGGCTAGGTCAAAGTACTCTGGTGTGCAGAAATTGCTTTTCGGCCTCCTTATGGCCTCGAGAAAGCTGCGCCATTACTTCCAAGCACACGAGATCACAGTTGTCACTCGCTTTCCGCTAAAGAGGATACTGCAGAATCCTGAAGCAACAGGCAGGATCGTTGAGTGGGCACTGGAACTGTCAAGCTTTGGCCTCAAGTTCGAGAGCACTTCAACTATCCAAAGCAGAGCATTGGCAGAGTTCATAGCAGAGTGGACGCCGACGCCAGACGAAGAAATTCCAGAGACGAGCATCCCCGGCAAGGAAGCAAGCAGAGAGTGGCTGATGTACTTTGATGGGGCTTTCTCACTGCAAGGCGCCGGTGCTGGCGTGCTACTTGTCGCGCCCACCGGAGAGCACCTCAAGTACATCGTCCAAATGCACTTTCCCAAGGAGCAAGCAACCAATAATACAGCAGAGTATGAAGGTTTGCTTTCCGGTCTCAGGATCGCGGCAGAACTGGGATCAAGAAGCTCATTGTCAGGGGGGACTCGCAGCTTGTCGTCCGCCAAGTGAACAAGGATTACCAGAGCCCGTTGATGGAAGCGTACGTTGATGAAGTGAGGAAGCTAGAGGAGCGCTTTGACGGCCTGCAAATGGAACACGTTCCAAGAACTGAGAACGACATTGTCGATGGCCTGTCAAAGTGCGCATCCCTTAAGTTACCTGTGGAACCAGGGACCTTTGTGCTCAAGCTGACTCAGCCATCCGTAACACCATCAACCGGACAGAGCAAGAAGAGGAGGTTAGTCTCCGGCGACTATCTTCCGGCAGAGCTCCCCGGAGCCGCCGCCAAGAAGGTCCCCAAGATCGACGCCAAGAGTGCTGAGGAGCAGTCTGCTCCGGCAAACCCCAGGGTTTGTTCCGTAGAAGCAGGCGCTCCCGACAAGTTTCGCTCCGGCAAGCTTGCCGGGGAACGTCAAGCTCCGGCTGAGCCCCAGATCCTCGCCGTGGAAGCAGGTGTTCCCGCAGCAGCAGACATGCCTTTAGTCCTTGTCGTCGAGCCACAGGCTCCGGCATGGGCACAGCAGATCGTCCGTTTCCTCCAGACAGGAGAACTTCCCGATGAGTAAGAAGAAGCAGAAAGAGTAGCCCGGCAGTCAAGTATGTACCAGTTTGTCGATGACACACTGTACAGAAGAGGACGCAACAGGGTGAAATTGAAGTGTATTCCCCGGGAAGACGGACAAAAGCTGTTGGCAGAGATACATGGAGGCATATGTGGTCACCACATCGGTGCAAGAGCACTTGCTGGCAAAGCATTCCGGCAAGGTTTCTTTTGGCCGACAGCCCTCCAGGATGCAACTGCACAAGTAACCAAGTGTGAAGCGTGCCAGTTCCATTCCAAGCAGATACACCAGCCAGCTCAAGCTCTCCAGACGATCCCTTTATCCTGGCCATTTTCGGTCTGGGGGCTCGACATCCTCAGCCCCTTCCCCCGAGCTGTCGGGGGCTTTGAGTACTTGTACGTCGCAATCGACAAGTTCACAAAGTGGCCGGAAGTGGAACCAGTGAGGAAGGTGGCAGCACAGTCAGCCATCAAGTTCTTCAGGTCGATTGTTTGCCGCTTCGGGATCCCCAACAGGATCATCACCGACAACGGTACGCAATTCATGAGCCGCGCCTTCACGCAATACGTCCAAGATCTCGGCGCCAAGGTCTGCTTCGCTTATGTTGCTCATCCCAGGAGCAACGGTCAAGCGGAGAGGGCCAATGCCGAAGTACTGCGCGGGCTCAAGACCAGAACTTTCGATAGGCTGCACAAGTGCGGAAGAAACTGGATCGAGGAGCTGCCGGTGATTCTTTGGTCAATCAGAACGACGCCAAATTGAGCCACCGGCCAGACACCATTTGCTCTAGTCTATGGAGCAGAAGCAGTTACCCCCACGGAACTCGTATACGGGTCACCTCGAGTGCTCGCTTATGATGAGCTTGAGCAAGAGCGGCTGCGTGAAGATGACGCGCTGCTCCTTGAGGAAGATCGTCTTCAGGCTGCTGTGCGAGCCCCTCGCTACAAGAAAGCTTTGCGTCGCTACCATAGCCGCAAAGTTAGAGCCAGAAGCTTCAAGGAAGGCAACCTTCTTCTTCGGCGCGCTCCGTCCGCCAAGAGACACAACAAGTTGACGCCGAAGTGGGAAGGCCCTTACCGGGTGAGACGAGTCACGAGGCCCGGCGCTGTCCGCCTCGAGACCGAAGATGGCACTCCGGTGAGCAACTCCTGGAATATTGAGCATCTTCGTAAGTTTTACCCGTAAGGCGCGGTTGTCGGACCCTGTCCGGCAACCAACCTTTTGTACAAGTCTTGCCGCAGTTGCATGTAATCCTTTGTACAAAGCCAGGCGCAGACCCTGAGCAGCAGTCAATGAAGCGCTGGCACCCTAAGTTTTAGCATGCATGCTGAGTCGAGTCTCGTCCTTGGTTAGGGTTGATAGTGCCTAACAGCTGCTAACACCTAGCTTAGAGGTCGAGTCTACGTCCCTTTTTCCTGTCCTTTCGTTTCCTTTGGTTCGCAGGGTTTTGCATATCCTGGCCAGACCGCTAAAGGACGAAGAAGAGAAGAAGGGCGGACCAGCATCTGGTCCCCGGCAAACAGGTGTTCCCGGGGGCTGCAAGTACAAGGATTCGCCCGCGGCAAGCCAAAGTTGCCGGGGGCTGCTATCCCAGATAAGTTTTTGCATACCTTTTCATGCATTCTCTTATGAACTGTGGAATACGAAAACCTTGTTTCCTCCTAAAAGCTACCGTGCTCCCTTAACGACAGGCTCCAGAGCGCGTTCCTGGGGCCCGTTTTAGTAGTAGCCACGGCAGTGAAAGGACAAAACGAGGGGCCAGAACCCGCCTTCTCCCTGCCTCCGCCAAGGGCGTGAGAGGGGTCGAGTGGCGCGGGAAGACGGCAGGGCCTGTTGCCGGGCAAGGAAGTGTCTATCTTAAACGATACAAAGGATTCGCTCCTTGGCGTGGGTTTCGCCCGCGAGACAAACGACCCGGCAAACATCCCCTTTTCATTAAAAACATTCCGCTCAGGTACAGTTGAGAGAGAACGAAAAACATGAAAGATGGGATTACAAGTTTTAAATACAACTAAGGTCCGAGGGCTTACAGATTGAAAAGAGATAAGGTGCCCGTAATCCCTTTCTTGTCTCTCTCCTCACGAGGTAGGACAAGGAGGCGAGAAGGGCAAAAGGGGCGCCCAGGCGAGCTACGGGTGGCAGAAGACACCAAGAGAACACCCCGGGGCCGTCTGAAAGCTGGACGGTGACGGCGGCGCCGGAAGCGGGGCTCGACGAGGCGGCAGGACGTCAGCACGTTGTCGAGGGCGCCATGCCCCCGTACTCCGAGTTGACGGCCTTGCCGCCCGCCCTCTTCCTCTTCCACAGCCTCCCTACGCCAGCCACCAAGGAGACGGCCCCGAGAAGCTCAAGGAGCCGGCAACGCGAATGATGGTGTCGCCGGTGCCGCACGGAGCCGCGACCGACGCCTAGTCGGACCGGTCATCCCGACGACCGCTACCCTCGTCGTCGCTGTCGCTCCCCTCCTCGTCACTCTCTCTCGAGGAGGAGCCTTCGCTGTCGGAGGAGCTATCCACGCAGCACCGGGCCCGGGTCCCGAAGTCCCCGAAGGCCTTGACGGAGAGGAGGTCGCCCTCCATGAACTTAAAATGGAGGGTGAACCCCTCCATCAAGCTGTGGATACGGGCGAACGTCTTCCACCCTCGACCAAGATACATCACGCCGGGGGCTGGGGACTCGACATGGACTCGCGCGCCACTGATCCCGCAACCTCTCATGCGCAGTCTCAGCGTCTCGGGTTGTTCCATCTCCATCACGCTAGCGAATGGAGCCGGGAGGCGGAGGCGACGATGAGGCGCCCGGCGCAGCCTGACGAAGAACTCGCAGGGGTCGTCCCCGGTGTGGACCGTCGTGGGAAGAGGGGCCGCTGGCGGAGGCGGGGCCGGCGCGTCGCCCCGTCCGCCTCGTCCACGAGCGCCTCGGCCTCGTCCACGACCTCGCCCCCTCCCCCTTCCCCTTACGTCTGGCTCGGCCGCCGCGAGTGCAAGGGCAGGAGGGGCGCGTTGCCTGGCAGCGACCCTCGCCGCCACCGATGAAGGACCAGGGTTCCCTTTCTCCATGGCGAATGGAGAGAGGGGATCAGAAGCCGAAGGGAAGAAGAGATGAAGAAGTGCGGGTTCACGTCGCCCCTTCTCGCCCCTTATAAAGGGGCGGAGTGGGGGCTCGACCGCCCCGCTCAGCCAATCAAGACGCAGGAAGGCCAGGCGACTGGGACCGGCCTGCTACCTCGACCCGCGACGGCCCGGTTTCCTGCCTCCACTGTCCGCCACTCCGGGTGCATGGAGGCCGCGTGGCTGGCGTGCAGGGCCGAGGTGACGGATGAGGCGACCTCTCCCCACCCCGTGATCGTGGGGAGCGGACACCTCGGAAACCGTGCCTCGGCCCCGCCCAGCGAACGAGCCACTCCTCCACGCCTCCCTTCACTTATGGAGGTGGCGCGAACCATCCCCCTTTATTGCGACGTGACGCATGCCTGTAGGGCTCAGCCCCGCGCACGCCACCCACGTCACGCACGCCTCTCCCCATGATGCCGCGTTCGACGCG
The DNA here is from genome assembly GCA_032464435.1 of Aegilops umbellulata. NCBI lineage: Eukaryota > Viridiplantae > Streptophyta > Magnoliopsida > Poales > Poaceae > Aegilops > Aegilops umbellulata. Next base: position 478,858,867 of record CP136055.1, read on the forward strand.
TACCGTTCGAACAGGGCGTGGTGGATGCAGAAAAAGATGCAGCGTGACCCAGGCCACGCGTGCCCGTGCACTGTTTTGGGCCTGGCCCAACAGCGCTCAGCACCGTGTATGGCCCAGGCTCGGGGGCTCCTGTCGGTGTACTAGAGTAGGGCTACCTTAGTACCCCGAACTTGTGCACGGGCAGTCGTAGCACCCCGCGGCAAGGCTTGCCAGGCGATCGCCAAAGACCCTCCATGGTCCCCTTTTGGGCCATTCAAGAACAGAGTATTTGAGCCAAGGCCCCGGCAGGAGGAGCTTGCCGGGAAGGCCACCCGAAGAGAGCAAGGACCCGGCAAGAGGAGCTTGCCGGGACGGCCGCTCGGAGCACAAGACCCCGGCAAGAGGAGCTTGCCGGGAAGGCCAACCACGGCACGACAAGAGCTTTGCCGCGACGCGCCGCGCGCGTCCCGGCAAGGACCGGTGAGCGACAAGCTCCCGGATGCGACAAGGCATCGGCCGCGGCAAGTTACCACCCCGTACCTGCGCTCTAGCTCATCCACCAATGTGTCGCTCTGGGGGCATTCCAGACGCACGTGGCGGGAGGCTGTGTAGCCAGGGGCATGCGGTGGCGAAGCAACACTGACAGAGTGGCCATCATGGCAAACGGTGGCGCTCCTGACGGTCTCTTTCCTGCATCGTCTGGGCGATGCGGACGTGCATTTAATGCCCTTGTCCCCCGCCGTCAGAGTTAGGTGTGATAGCATTGTACAGCCACTGTGCAGGCAGCTGTACCCACTACAGCATTCTCCCATTTTTGCCCCCACCTACGCTGCCACCTGTGGGTAACCCCTTGAGCATATAAAAGGAGGCCCTGTGCGCACGTAGGGTGGGAGGACAGCCATTTACGTCCAGGCTCGCAAGCAGCTCGAGTGTACTGTAGCACCCAGCGCTCTCGAGCAAGAACACAATACAAACCACAAAGCACCAGTAGGGTTTTACGCATCCGTGCGGCCCGAAGCTGGGTAAACCCCTTGTGTGCGTCACCTCGATCCGCTCTTCGAGCGACCTCCGCCCCACCCCCCCCCCCCCCCCCGCCGAACCAGAAAGGGGCTCGGTCCCCATAGGTGTTCGAGGAAGCCGATTTCCCCCGACAGTGATGAAACTGCTAGAATTGCCAAACCTTGTGCTAAAGACAAACATAGACATGTGGTAGGCATGCCTGTTATTTCTGTTAAAATAGGAGATCATTGTTATCATGGCTTATGTGATATGGGTGCTAGTGCTAGTGCAATACTTATACAAAGAAGTTATGCATGATATTTCACCTACTGAGTTAGAAGAAATTGATGTCACAATTAAACTTGCCAATAGAGATACCATATCACCCATGGGAATTGTTAGAGATGTTGAAGTCTTGTGTGGGAAAACTAAATATCCTGCTGATTTTGTTGTTCTCGGTTCCCCACAAGATAGCTTTTGTCCCATTATTTTTGGTAGACCCTTCTTGAACACTGTTAATGCTAGGATAGACTGCGGAAAGGATGTCGGTACTATTGGCTTGGGTGATATGTCTCATGAGTTTAATTTCTCTAAATTTCGTAGACAACACCGTGAAGAGGAATTGCCTAGTAAGGATGAAATTATTGGTCTTGTTTGTATTGCCGTACCTCCTAGTGATCCTTTAGAACAATATTTGCTAGACCATGAAAATGATATTTTTATGAATGAAAGAAGGGAAATAGATGAAGTATTCTTTAAACAGGAACCCATCCTGAAACACAATTTGCCTGTTGAAATCCTAGGGGATCCTCCTCCACCCAAGGGTGATCCCGTGTTTGAGCTTAAACCATTGCCTGATACTCTTAAATATGCTTATCTTGATGAGAAAAAGATATATCCTGTTATTATTAGCGCTAACCTTTCAGAGCAGGAAGAAGAAAGATTATTGAAAACTCTGAAGAAGCACCGTGCTGCTATTAGATATACTTTTGATGATCTTAAGAGCATTAGTCCCACACTATGTCAACACAAAATAAATTTGGAGAAAGCCACCAAACCAGTTCATGATCATCAATGACGGCTGAATCCTAAGATGAAAGAAGTGGTAAGAAAGAAAATACTAAAGCTCCTTGAGGCAGGTATAATCTATCATGTTGCTGACAGTCAGTGGGTGAGTCATGTCCATTGTGTCCCTAAGAAGGGAGGTATTACTGTCGTTCCTAATGATAAACATGAATTGATTCCGCAAAGAATTATTACAGGTTATAGGATGGTAATTGATTTCCGCAAACTAAATAAAGCTAATAAAAAGGATCATTACCCCTTACCTTTTATCGATCAAATGCTAGAAAGATTATCTAAACATACACATTTTTGCTTTCTAGATGGTTATTCCGGTTTCTCTCAAATACCTGTGTCATCCGATGATCAATCAAAGACCACTTTTACTTTCCCTTTTGGTACTTTTGCTTATAGACGTATGACTTTTGGTTTATGTAATGCACCTGCTACCTTTCAAAGATGCATGATGGCTATATTCTCTGACTTTTGTGAAAAGATTTGTGAGGTTTTCATGGACGATTTCTCTGTTTATGGATCCTCTTTTGACGATTGCTTGAGCAACCTTGATCGAGTTTTGCAGAGATGTGAAGAAACTAATCTTGTCTTGAATTGGGAGAAGTGCCACTTTATGGTTAATAAAGGTATTGTCTTGGGGCATAAAGTTTCTGAAAGAGGTATTGAGGTTGATAAAGCCAAGGTTGATGCTATTGAAAAGATGCCATGTCCCAACGACATCGAAGGTATAAGAAGTTTCCTTGGTCATGCCGGGTTTTATAGGAGGTTCATTAAGGACTTCTCAAAAATCTCTCGGCCTCTAACTAATTTATTACAAAAAGATATACCATTTGTCTTTGTGTGTAGAAGCATTTGAAATACTTAAGAAGCATTGATCTCTGCACCTATCGTTCAGCCACCTAATTGGAATTTACCCTTTGAAATTATGTGTGATGCTAGTGATTATGCTGTATGTGCTGTTATAGGGCAAAGAGTTGATAAGAAATTAAATGTTGTTCAATATGCTAGTAAAACTCTAGACAATGCTCAGAGAAATTATGCTACTACTGAAAAGGAATTCTTAGCAGTTGTATTTGCTTGTGATAAGTTCAGACCTTATATTATTGATTCTAAAGTAACTATTCACATGGATCATGCTGCTATTTAATATCTTATGGAAAATAAAGATGCTAAACCTAGACTTATTAGATGGGTTCTCTTGCTACAAGAATTTGATTTGCATATAATTGATAGAAAGGGAGCTCAGAACCCCGTTGCAGACAACTTGTCTAGGTTAGAAAATGTTCTTGATGACCCACTACCTATTGATGATAGCTTTCCTGATGAGTAATTAAATGTCATAAATACTTCTCGTACTGCTCCATGGTATGCTGATTATGCTAATTACATTGTTGCCAAATTTATACCATCTAGTTTCACATATCAGCAAAAGAAAAAGTTTTTCTATGACTTGAGACATTACTTTTGGGATGACCCGCATCTTTATAAAGAAGGAGTAGATTGTGTTATTAGACGTTGTGTACTTGAGCATGAACAGGAACAGATCCTACGCAAGTGTCACTCCGAGGCTTGTGGAGGACACCACGCTGGAGATAGAACTGCACATAAGGTATTGCAATCCGGTTTTTATTGGCCTACTCTCTTCAAGGATGCCCGTAAGTTTATCTTATCTTGTGATGAATGTCAAATAATTTGTAGTATTAGTAGACATCACGAAATGCCTATGAATTATTCACTTGTTATTGAACCATTTGATGTTTGGGGCTTTGATTATATGGGACCCTTTCCTGCCTCTAATGGATACACACATATTTTAGTTGTTGTTGATTAAGTTACTAAGTGGGTAGAAGCTATTCCAACTAGTAGTGTTGATCATAACACTTCTATTAAGATGCTTAAAGAAGTTATTTTTTTGAGGTTTGGAGTCCCTAGATATTTAATGACTGATGGTGGTTCACATTTTTTCATGGTGCTCTTCGTAAAATGCTTGCTAAGTATGATGTTAATCATAGAATGCATCTCCGTATCACCCACAGTCTAGTGGTCAAGTCGAATTGAGTAATAGAGAGCTCAAATTAATTTTGCAAAATACTGTTAATAGATCTAGAAAGAATTGGTCCAAGAAACTTGATGATGCATTATGGGCCTATAGAACTGCATATAAAAATCCTATGGGTATGTCTCCGTATAAAATGGTTTATGGAAAAGCATGTCACTTACCTCTCGAACTAGAACATAAGGCATATTGGGCCATTAAAGAACTCAATTATGATTTCAAACTTGGCGGTGAGAAGAGGTTATTTGATATAAGCTCACTTGATGAATGGAGAGCCCAAGCCTACGAGAATGCCAAGTTGTTTAAACAAAAAGTTAAAAGATGGCATGACAAAAGAATACAAAAGCGTGAGTTTAATGTAGGTGATTATGTATTGCTATACAACTCTCGTTTAAGATTTTTTGCAGGAAATCTTCTCTCTAAATGGGAAGGTCCTTACGTTATCGGGGAGGTCTATCGTTCCGGTGCCATAACAATCAACAACTTCGAAGGCACAAACCCGAAGGTGGTGAACGGTCAAAGAATTAAACATTATATCTCAGGTAATCCTATAAATGTTGAAACCAATGTTATTGAAACCATAACCCCGGAGGAATACATAAGGGACACTTTCCGGATTGTTTCAAACTCCGAAAAGGAATAGGTATGTGGTACGGTAAGTAAACCGACTCCAAAACAGTTCTAATGGCAATATTTCCCTGTTTTGGAATATTTAGAAAAATAGAAAAATAAGAAGCAGTCCGGGAAGGACACGAGGCCTCCACGAGGGTGGAGGGCGCACCCTACCTCCCTGGACGCCCCCCCCCCGCCTCGTGGGCACCTCGTGCGCTCTCCGGACTCCGTTTTCTTGCAGGATACATATTTTGGTCGGTAAAAATTCATTATATAATCTCCCGAAGGTTTTGACTCATGTATCACGCAATTATCCTCTATTTTCGTTTCGAGATGTTTCTCTGACAGATCTAGATCATCAAGACGTCCCCAAGCGCTCCCAAGGACAAGTTCTTCGAGAAGGTCATCAATCCCTACCTCGCGGAGGTGCTGCAACACCCTCAAACCATTGAGATATGTGATGGGTTGCTGCACATCCGCGATGTAAGGGACCACGGAGGACCGGGAGCGTGGAGGCAAGGCTCGAGGCAATGGAGCAACAAGTTTTCAAGTGCCAGGAGATGGTGGAGCGTGGGCTTGACTCCAATCACATGATGATCGTGGAGTTCACCAACAACCACAAGCTGGATGCCAAGGACATTGGGGAAGCTATCTTCAAGCTCCACGAGAAAATCGAGCCCCTCCAAGCCCAAATTTATGACCTGCAAAACATAAACTGTGAGTATGAATATAGATTCAAGAGGATGAGTTAGGCTGCAGAGATCATCCTTCTATGATGGTGAGCCTATACCTTGGAAGACGGACGACGAGCCTGCATCATCAACAATCCCTTCACCAGCAAAGGAGACATAATTATATGGGTATGGGCACTCCCCTTGGCAATTGCCAAGCTTGGGGGAGGTACCCCGGTATCGTATCACCATCACACTCCTATCTTTACCGTTTTTGTTAGTTCGATCCTATTAGTAATATCTTGATCTAGTAGAATAAAAGTTTTAGTATGATCTAGTTTTGAGTTTTGCTTTATGATCCCTCTATGTAATCGAGTCTGTGAGCTATATAATAAAGATTAGTGTTGAGTCAAGGGCTTGATTATTTTGCCATAATCTTGAGGGAATAAAAAGAAAGAAAAAATAATAAAAAGAAATAAATAGATCATATAGAACTTATTAAGAGTAATGACTTCACATAGAAAGAGTATGATGATTAAAAGTTGTTGAGAGTTGACAAACATAGCTTTGGTCATCGTTGCAATTAATAGGAAATAATAAAGAAAGATAGGTTTCACATATAAATATAATATCTTGGACATCCTTTATGATTGGGAGCACTCAATTAAATATGGCATGCTAAAGAGTTGATGTTGGAAAAGGAAGACAACGTAATGGTTTATGTTTTCTTATATCTGAAATAAAGTATATTATCATGGATCATCCAACATGTTGAGGTTGCCTTTCCCCCTCATGCTAGCCAAATTCTTTGCACCAAGTAGAGATACTACTTGTGCTTCCAAATACCCTTAAACCAGTTTTGCCATGAGAGTCCACCATACCTACCTATGGATTGTGTAAGATCCTTCAAGTAAGTTGTCATCGGTGCAAGCAATAAAAATTGCTCTCAAAATATGTATGATTGATTGGTGTGGAGGAAATAAGCTTTATACGATCTTGTGATGTGGAAGAAATAAAAGCGACGGACTGCATAATAAAGGTTCATATCACAAGTGGCAATATAAAGTGACGTTCTTTCGCATTAAGATTTTGTGCATCCAACCCTGAAAGTGCATGGCAACCTCTACTTCCCTCTGTGAAGGGCCTATCTTTTATTATTATCTTCTACCTTATGCAAGAGTCATGGTGATCTTCACCTTTCCTTTTTGCATTTTATCCTTTGGCAAGCACAGGATGTTGGAAAGATCCTGATATATATATCTAATTGGATGTGGGTTAGCATGAATTATTATTGTTGACATTACCCCTGAGGTAAAAAGTTGGGAGGCAAAACTATCAGCCCCTATCTTTCTCTGTGTCCGATTAAAAATCCGTAACCACAAGTATTCCGTGAGTGTTAGCAATTATGAAAGACTAAATGATAGTTGAGTATGTGGACTTGCTAGAAAGCTCTGACATAGACTCTTTCTGATGTTATGATAAATTCAAATTGCCTCAATGACTGAGATTATAGTTTGTTAGTTCTCAATAAAGTTTCTGATTCATACTTTGCATTGTGAATTGATTATTACTTGAGCATAAGAAATCATATCACAATATCCATATATGTTTCTGTTATGAGAATAATCATGATGCCCTCATGTCCATATTTTATTTTATCAACACCTTTACCTCTAAACATGTGGACATATTTATCGTTATCGGCTTCCGCTTGAGGACAAGCGAGGTCTATGCTTGGGGGAGTTGATACGTCCATTTTTCATCATGCTTTTATATCGATATTTATTGCATTATGGGATGTTATTACACATTATGTCACAATACTTGTGCCTATTCTCTCTTATTTTACAAGGTTTACATAAGAAGGGAGAATTCCCGCAGCTGGAATTCTGGGCTGGAAAAGGAGCAAATATTAGAGACTTATTCTGCACAACTCCAAAAGTCCTGAAACTCGACGCAAGTTATTACAAGCCAAGTTCTGGCGCCATTGCCGGGGAATCTACGCAAAAGTCAACATACCAAGTACCCATCACAAACTATTATCCCTCGCATTACATTATTTGCCATTTGCCTCTCGTTTTCCTCTCCCCCACTTCACCCTTGCCGTTTTCTTCGCCTTCTTCTCGTATGCCTTTCTGAATGTGTTTCCACGTGCCTTTTATTTGCTTGCATCTTTGCTTGCTAAAAATCTATTGATATGGATCCACTTAAAGTGTTCTACTTGGATCATCTTCGATCCTTCACTAGTGCAGAACTGGGCTTTAGCACCGGTTCGTAAGGGCCTTTAGTGCCGGTTCTGCAACCGGCACTAAAGAGTGGAGACTAAAGCCCCCCCCTTTACTACCGGTTCGGCATGAACTGGCGCTAAAGTGCCACCACGTGGCACGAGCCAGGCCCGGGTGCTGGTAGACCATTAGTACCGGTTGGTAGCACCAACCGGTACTGAATGTTTGGGGGGTTTTGGTTTTAATTTTTATTTTTCCATTAATTTTGTGTTTTCCATTTAATTCTTTTTTGTTTGACAGTATTTTACGATACTACATATTGTACACGTTATGCATATATATGAATAGATTTTCTCGTAGAACCGATCATTTATATATATATATATATATATATATATATATATATATATATATATATATATAATCGAATGTCTCACAACCACCATTAATTATTCACACATACACATGCATACATACAATTTCTCCTACATGTTGCCTTGGTGCCTTCGGAGCACGATGACAAGTGGTTCATGGGGGCGGTAGCGGGTAATAGTATTCTCCTTTGGGATCTATGACCTGGTCGAGCAAAAATCCCGCTATTTCCTCTTGAAGTGCTCGTATGCGCTCCTCTGATAGGAGCTGCTCCCGCACGTCATGGAACTGTTAAGAAGGAGATCAATATGCATGTGTATTAGTTGTGTGACTAGATATTGACAATCATGTAAGATTGTGAATAGTGTTCTGGCAAACGTACCCATTGCTGTCTATCAGATGTGCTCCTTTCGGACGCCATCATGCAAATGTTCTCACAAAGGTAGTATGCACACACTTCAGTCCCCGGCGCCTACTTCAGGGCCTTTACGAGAATAGAATTTAATTAGATAATAATTAATCAAGCATGTTAATTAATTAATGGTCTTGAAACAAGAATTAAAGATATGGTAGCTAGAGAGCTAGTACTACTTAATTACTTACCTTGGGTCGATACCAAAATAGCTTTTTTCGCCATTTTCCTGTAGTCACCTTGATGTACTTTGCCCAAGCCCTGCCCCACGGCAAAGAAAATTAATAAAGGGGTTATTAAAAATAGTTCATATCACAAAATGACGAACTAAATAGGCCGAGATATAGTTAATAATGATTGAAATTACCTTCACGATGTTGTAGTCACTATCCTTTTTAAGTAGTGAGTCTAGTACTTCAAATTTTCCTTCGTCAACTCTAATGTCTAACGTGATCCAGTGGTACCTGCATGCGCATACGTTTGCATGTATAAATTAACCGGGCATGTGCATATCACTAATCAACTATAACCCTAAACCCTATACACTTATTAACATCTAGCTAGTAAGCAAAAACAGAATTTGTAGTACAAGACAGTGTGACTCACTCGAAGTTGTAAGGAAGTAGTATATCTACATTGCTATTGAGGCGCTTCAAGAACTCTAGCATGCTTTTCTCTACATCTTGTTTACAGTATTCCAATTTCCATGTGAACTCATTAATGGTATTTAGGTCAATGAACCCAATGCCATAGCGTCCACTTTTTTTTCATTTCATACATCTTCATCCTGCATAATACCACAGAAAAGAATATATAGTGAGGATATACTAGAGCTAGCTTGAGACTTAAATTACAGAAAGAAATCACTTACAAACAATAGCAACTGACGAGAGATTTGTCGAGTGAATCTTGATTGAATAACTGAAATAGTTCTGAATACTCAACGGACAGAGCTTTCTTATGGAAGTAATGATCTTCCTCGACTTTCACCATGAGGGACTCTCGATTGGAAATCTTGGTAATGTTCATGTACCATTGTTGCAATTCATACATTCTCGTTGGGAGGTTCTTGACCTCGTCTGGCTCGACCAAAGGTTGGCCCCGGGCATATTTCCGTTTTATTTCCTCCTCTCTAAGTGGAGACATGGGCTCGATATCGAGGAGTTGTCCAATAGTGATCTTGAGAATTTCAGCCTGCATTATATGATCCTCGGTTATTACCACATTGCCCAACTCGGGAACGTAAACTGTTTGCCCACAATAATATTGGGCGCGCGTACTCTCACGTGTTGTTGGCACAACAAGCGGGGGGATCGATTGCGCCGCCTGTTCTCCCAGCTCGGGAACGGTTTTCCTGCATTTTTTGACAGCTGCTTGTTGGCTCGAGCTCGAGCTCGCTTCTTTCTGTAGTCGTGCTCGATGTGCCTTCCTGATTTGGCGCTCATAGTGTGAGTCAACAGGCTTGGGAGCTGGTGGTCTACCCATACGAATGAAGTGGTCAATCTTTTCCTCAGGCACTTTCTCCCTCAGCGGCGTTGCCGGTTTCGGTCCAAAATGAGCGTCCACTTCTGCCCACACTATGGCATTGTTTTGATCCTCGGTCATGTCGTAAGGTCTCTGAGGAAGAGGAGCGAGGCTGCTTGGACCATATTTATATCGCTTGTCTCCGCCTGTACTTCTTGTACTACCTCGACTTGTACTGCTACGCACCATAGCTGCGGCGTGTCTCTTCTGTGATTGTTGAGGCGGCGGAGACGGCTGACGTGGCTGAGATGGAGCAGGAGGAGTGGCCTGACGATGTGCCGGACTTTAAGCAGGAGGTGTGGCCTGACACGGTGTCCGACTTCAAACGGGAGGAGTGGCCTGAGGCTGTGCCGGACTTGAAGAAGGAGTCTGCTCACGCGTTTGTGGACTTGGAGGAGCGGGACTCTGCTGACTCGGTGGTGGACTTCGAGGAGGATTTGGCAGACGCGGTGTCGGTGGACTTCGAAAGATGATGCAATCCTTTCTCCATAGGATGACACGATGTATGGCCTCTCCCGGTGTGTGCTCGTCGTCACCTCCAGGAATGTCAAGCTGTAGCCCTGAATATGGGTCCACCACCTCATCAACCAAGACACGAGCATAGACCGCTGGAATCGGGGCGCAATGGAAGGTTGCTTAGGGGGTAATTGTAAAAGCAACTGCGTCCGCCACCTTCATGGATATGTTCTTCATTTTGAAGTGTAGCTCACAGTTAGTGTTCTCTATGATGTCATCCACAGGCTAAGTATCGAGCAGTGCGTCGCTCGGGGCGGAACCAATGCTGCTTCTCAGCATGGATGGGACGGTGCTATCCAATGTTGGATGATCATCCGCTTGTTGCTGCCGCTGCTGAGACCCCCTTTCCTGGCTAAGTGAGTCGATCTGCTGCTGCTACTGCTGGAATATGAGTGCCAAGTCCGCATGCCTTGCTTCTAGGTCTTCTAGGCGTTCTGCGTCCTGCTTCCTCTGCTCCTCCTCCAGCTTCCTCTTCTTCTCCTCCTCCATCTTCTTTCTTGCACGGGTCCTGTAGTCATCGTTCCATTCCGAAAAGCCCTCATACCAGGGAATAACGCCCTTGCCTCGTGTTCTTCCTGGGTGTTCAGAATTTCCCAGGGCGCGCGTAACCTCATCGTTCTCTCTGTTGGGCGTGAACACCCCCTTTTTAACATCTTCTATTGCGTCAAGTAACTTTTGACATGCTTCTTTTAGACTTGCCTTCTTTGAAACCAGGCCTGTCTTCGGGTCCAACCCCCCCCATGCGCATAGAACCAAGTTCTGCACCTGGGGGGCCAGCTCCTAGTAACCGGAGTGACCCCTGCATCCTCCATCTCTTGCTCAGACTTATCCCACTTAGGCATTGCCACCGCGTAGCCACCTGGACCCAGCCTATGGAACTGCGTCTTTTTTGCGGCATTGGCCTTGTTTTTTCTCGACCGTTCCTTAGATAATTTTGATTCCTTGAATTTCACGCAAGTGGGCCAGTGTTCTCTTTGCTTCTCTAGTGTTCCCTTAAATTATGGAGTCTTCTTTTTGTAGCGAGGTAGTTGGCCCATACAGTTTTCTTGTGGGTGTTGAATGCAATTGCCATCTTCTTAAGAGCAGCGTCCTTGACTTTCTGCACATCTGCATCAGTGAAATAATCTGGTAGGGTGAAATGTTCCATCAGAGATTCCCAAAGATTTTGTTTTGCTCCGTCGTTGATCCAAGTAACATCTGGACGTTTAGTTTTTGGCTCATTCCATTCTTGAATGGAGATCGGGAGTTGGTCCTTCACAAGAACTCCGCACTGACGAGTCCACTTGTTCGCAATGTTCTTAGGCATGAGGGGTTCACCATTAGCTTTGATGGAGTCGATGTTGTACTTTACACCCTCCTTCAACTTTTTGCCCAGGCCTCGCTTTGTCCTGCTGTCTGTAGAAGCAGATTTGCTCGATCCGGAGGGCTGAAAGAAGAAAGATCGATTCATTAATATATATATATATATATTCAAAAAAACATGTGATGATCACTAGATGCCTACTTATATAAATATACCTCGCCGGTAGTCTTTGTTATTTCAAGATCAACATTGTCTGTGTGTCACGACCGGTTTTCCGGGCATTAATTTCCAGAAAATGGCCGTTGTGCTCACCGGCCCCAGGATTATTGTTAGCTGATGAGACACCAACTTGATACAGAAATTCCAAGCAAGAGTACAAAATATGTAGTACAAGACCATTGTGGCCTATGAGTACAACAAATGGTTTCTAGTGGTTGAGGGCGGAAGCGTTTTGTGGATCACCACGGTTTATGGGACTCCATTTCCCACGGGAACAGCTGACCAGGTTAACTCCTATCTTCGCGAGGCTGCTATCACCGTTGCTTAGGTTCCGAGGCGGTCGTCCGAACGTTCCTCTCCAAGCAATCAATCTGGCCAAGACAATAGCCAGGGACAAGCCAGTGAGTACTTTGAATGTACTCGCAAACATTAAGAACACAGGTATAATATAGCCAAAAATAATCATGCTTCAAAACATTCTATGATGACTATGGTGTAAGGTTCATGATGCATGCGAGTATATTATTTAAGTAAGTCATGGGTAAACATTTAAGTAAAGGAAATAACAAAAACATGCCACAGTCGGGCGTCTGAGCGACACCGCATACAGGGCTTTAAAAGAAATGCCACCGTCGGGTGTCTGAGCGACACCACATACAGGGCTTTAAAAGAAATGCCACAGTCGGGCGTCTGAGCGACACCACATACAGGGCTTTAAAAGAAATGCCATAGTCGGGCGTCTGAGCGACACCACCTAGAGGGCTTTAAAAGAAATGACACAGTCGGGCGTCTGAGCGACGCCACATAAAGGGCTTTAAAAGGAATGCCACAATCGGGCGTCTTTGCGACACCACATAAAGGGCTCTAAAAGAAATAATCATAGTCAATATCCCGGAGGTAGAACCATCCCAGAGATACTCGATGATAACAATAATATCACGGGTTAGTCAACAATAGTAATAATCATAATCATCACAAGTCTCAAGTAGTAATTCCTGTTCTGGTTTAACAGTTTCACCTCCGAAGACCGACACTAAGACCGACACTTGACCCATCCCAGACTGTAAATCCTTAACCATGGACACGGCTATTCGAATAGGTTTAATCTCTGTAGAGGGTGTACTCTTTACCCACGAGTAACGGATTCCTTTAGTCCATCGGGACTAATTCCGTCTACGATCTTTTAGTTGAAAACACACCTGACTTGCACACACCAGCTTAACTCACCGGTGTCTAGAATCACCCATGACACCTGTCAAGCAAACTCTAAGTGGGGAGGCTACAACCTCGACGTAACATGAGATCACAAAATTTATACCGCGCGCAAACTAGGGGAGCTACCCCCTTCGGCTACAACCGGAACACCCATGCCCCGGAACCAGGTGGCATGCCTACCGGATGCAGCCGGTATCTTCCACCATGGCCTCTCTGTACAGTGTGTGCCAAGACAAGGGTTAACAACTTACTGAACCATACCCTACTTACGGTAGGGACCTGTGGCAGTACGAAACAAGTATGGGGGTTACCGGAACAAGACTCGATCTACGGTCGACTCAGGAGGTGGTAATATTACCTGCAAGATTAGCATAACAATGCATATACTTCAACCAACAGATAGAAACACCACACGACATACCCCATCATGCCATACCAGATACGACCGTCTCAACGGAGGACTAGGGACAAGACCGCGTCTACCCAAGACAGAGGCCTACCCGGCATTCCTTCCGGTATGCATGAAAAGTGTATGGCGGTGATTTCCATCACAAAACATGTCAACTCCATATGCATGAAATCCACTAATATGCACTTATGAATAGGATCACATCCTCACATAAAATGACGCATGCGCGTGCCGGGGTGGTGTTGTTACCGAGTCAAACGACACACACAAAAATTACACCAGGGTTCAGAATGCTTGCCTTCATGATGTAGAAAGGCAGGGTGCACTCCAAGATTTTTGCAAGATCCTTACTCCTCTCCGAAATTCCTATTTAAAGGAATATGTATGAATTAACACATACAATTAAAACAGCACAGAAAGTTGTTGGGAAAATTTTCAAATAAATCTTAAAATAAACTAGACAGAATTTAAGAGATGTAGGAAAAGGAATCAATTCATTTGGAGTTATATTTAAAGAGTTATAGTCAGTCAAAGTTTAGTCAAATCTGTTATTTAAATTAAAACAGAAAAGAAAACGGTTTAATTAAAGACGTACACGTCGAAAGCGTATTTTCGAAATGCGCTTTCACTTATCTAGCATGGACTGTGCCTGGGTCGCTGACAGTGGGTCCAGGGGCCCACTGGTCAGGTTTGACCAGTCCACCCCTCCTTCTTCCTCTGCCCGAACGGTGGCGGGGCGACGGCAATCAACGCCGGCGAACGGCTGCTCCCCGCGAGCTCCAGAGAGTTGGGATGGAACTGCAAGACCAGGGCGGTCCTCACGATGGTCGACGGGTCGGCGGGGGTGGAGGGAGTCACCGACGGTGAGCTACGCGGCGGAGGAGGCCTCGGGTGCAAAGTGGTTTTGGGGTTGCGGTGGCTCCCGATCGTAATCGAGTAGGGGGAAAGGTTCACGGGAGGGAGCGGTTGTTTCTGGTGAAGAGAACAGAGAGGGAAGGGCTCTGGTGGCACCGTACTGGCCGGGGTAATGGCGGCGGCCGAGGTTGCCGGAGAGGAAGAAGACGACCTTTTCCTCTTCAATTAACGACCAATGGGGCTCTAGGAAAGTGGCTTGGGGTCGTCTCTGTGCGGAGATGAGCTCGGGGCTCCCTAAATGGACGGGCCAAGGTGGTTCCGCGGAGGTCGTGGATAAGCTTCCGGCGAACCGACGTTCTGTAGCAGCAGGGCATCGTGGCGGCGACGAGCGCTAGAGGACATGGCTGTGGATGAGCTCGCGCTATTCAAGGGGGCAGGTGGCAAGCGCTGGTGGCTTGGGCGGTGCTGGCTTGTGCAGGAGCGGTCGGGCGGCGGTGGCGGCTAGTGGCTGGCCTGCCGGAGACGTGACGAGCACTGCGGGGTTGGTGGGTGCAGAAGGGGACATTGCGGGCCGGCTGCGGTCGGTCACGGACTGGATTTGAGTGCGGGGCGTGACGCGGCGGCTCGGGCGCTCGCGGGTGCCAAACGCTCGCTCTGGGCGCGCCCAGAGCACGCCCGGGACATGCTCGACGAAATGCCAGGGCAGCCTAGGGGTTTCCAAACCACAGGAGAGTTAGCAGAACGGGGTTATAGGCTAGGGCAAATCTATGGGACATGCTTGATAGTTCAGTGACTCAGGTGCACAATGCAAACTTGAAATCATACCAGAACTGGCCATGCACTCAGGGTGTTTGATGAAATGCCATGGGCACCTAGGTAGTTCTTGGATTGGCAAGAATCTCCAGATCAGTGTCTCTTTAGATGCAAGAGAGGGTAGCAAGGTTAGTTTGGCAAAAGGAGAAACTTGTTAGTGCAATTTTTGCAAAACTCCAGTTCTGGACAGAAGGTAAATGGCATCACAACATGGACCAAAAGTGTTCCAAAGAGTGCATGCTCCTGGACTTAGGGGTTTGGTAGGGTTGGCTACAAGTAGGAAAAAGGAAACATGGGTAAAGGAGCAACTAAAAATGTGGTTGCTGTACAAACCAGCAAGTTGGGCCAGAATGAAGATGAGGTTGATTCACTCAAATTTTTCAAAGGACCTCACTGGGTTTTTGCATAAAGTTGAATCATATGCTGCTACTAACATCCCATACTTTTGGTGGAGGCTAGAGAGAAGCATTTAAATGGGTTGTAGTGCAAAACTGCCCACTGGACCAGAGAAGAAAATTGGGTGTAGAGCTCAAAATATTTTATGAATGGAAGTTATTTTTGTACAAAGGTGATTTAAAAACATCACGTGACATCTCCAAATTTTGGTGGGATTTTTGAGTAAATTTTTAAAGAGGTTGTAGTTCAAATATGGCCATATAGTCATGGGAAATCATTTTTCAAGAAAATAAGGAGCAAGCAAATTAATTATGTAATTAGTTCTACTAATAAAAGAAAAGTTTTTCTTGAGAGTTTAAACAAGTCCAAAACCATATTTGAAAAGTTTTCACTTTGGGGAAAAACTCCATGATAACAAGGTTAAAAATCAAAAGGGAGCTCAGAAAATAAAAGTTTTAATTCCTGGCAAAATTTTTGATACAATAAAACAAGGCAAAATTTTGGGGTGTCACACTGTGTCATCATAAACATTGTTTGTGTCATCATAATCATAATCATAGTTCATGACTTCATCAGCTCGGTCGTCGAGATCGAATATGTTATCAGCACCCTCCCCGGTATTGTTCAGATATTGGGAGCCGTCATCTATTTCATTCAGATCATCTAGCCTGCGAGGGCTGCGTATGATCTCGAACAATTCCTCTTCTCTCTCTTTGCATAACTAATTTAGTATTCAAATTACAATGCATGGATGCAATCAATAAGGAAAAACTGAATCATATATAGTACATAATATGCATCGTCTCGAATGATATATAATCTCAAGTACATCGTCTCGAATAATATATATAATCTCGAATACATCGTCTCGAATATTATATATCGAATACATCACATGCTAGGTAGCTAATAAAGATCGAATACTACAGAAGAATCTAGGCCACTCGCGGTTCCTGGGGCGCGAGTGATGGACACCCAAAGAGAAGGAACCATCACAGGATCATATCTTCGGTCATCTGCCCAAAGAACCTGCCAGGTATTGGAGAACCAGACGTCCATAGCAGCCATGTAGCGATGGACGTGCTCGTCCTCCTCCCTATGTAACATCCCAAATTTTCAATTTGGAATGTTATACATTAGATCATCATGCATATCATATTTTCTTGCATTTTGGTCGATCCTAGAAATTTCACGCAACTCATGGACCCTCGAAGAGAGTTGGAGATTTCGTTATTTTCATATTTGAGTTTTCTCAAATTCTGAAAAGAGTATCATTTGATTTTATTTATTCCATCTTCAATTATTTTTCCAATATCAAAAATATGAGAAGGGAAATAATATGACTTTCCCAAATTTAGGAAAAATGAAGATTTAATAAATAAATCAAATTTTGGATTTTTCCGGAGTTTATTTGCATTTTATTTGGATTAGGGAAAAATGCGTGTTTTCAAAAATTGCATCTAGGCCCCGAGTAAAGTTCAGTTTGTTCGACTCATTTTTAGGAGCCGGGAAAATTTTACTTCGGGATTTTTGGAGCTCGTTTAGATTTTCTTTTTTTTTCTTTTTTCTGCGCGCGTAACTATTAAAAAAACGCGTCGCGCCCCGTCGGACTCGGACTCCTCCCCCTCTTTCTTGCCCCCTCCCCCAAGCAACCCTCCCCCTCCCCTCCTATATATACCCCCCCTCTCCCCCTCTCCTCCCCACACCACCCCGCCGCCCCGCGGCAGCAGCAGTAGCAGCGCCGCGCCGCCCGCCGCCGCCTGCCGCGCCGCCTCGCCCCGCGCCACCCCGCCGCCCTCGACGGAGCCCCGCGCCGCCAAGGTAGCCGCCGCCCGCGCCACCCCTCCACTCGGTTCGGTTTTTATAAAAAAACGTTACGGTTTCTTTTCGTTTCGTTGTTTCGGTTTTTTTTCTTCCGAAACCCTAGATCGGTTTTCGTTTTTCTTTGGTTTACTTGTTTAGCGAGCGTTCGCCGGACCATTCGTCTTAACAAACGTGATCACCGGTTATTCTCGGTTAACAAACGTCCGTTTGTTTAACCGTTCGTCGTTTTCTTTTTCGTCGGATTTATTCCGCGATTTTCTGATCGCGATTTCAGATCCGATCTTCGTTCTAGTTTTTCTTCTCGCTCGTTTATCGGAATCAGGTGATTCAAGCACCTGGAGTTTCGTTTCGAGACCGCCGTTCCGACTAATCAACTTAAACAAGTTTTACCTACTGAAAAATTTGACCTAGTTTCAACTTGCTAGAACCGAGTTGTTTTCTTCTGCCGTTTGTTTTCTATTACTTTGTTTGGTTCGTTTTCTCTTTGCAACCGGAGTTCTTAAGTTGAACTTTCTGGTTCGCTCTCTTGTTCGAGTTTTACCTGTGCATTACATGAGTACTTATTGTATGCTTGTTGTTTGTCTGCGATAGATTACCCGGAGTGCGCCGCCTGTTACTTCGAATCTCTAGGTTTCGCGGATCATCAGCAAGGCAAGTAACACTTTGATCATATCTTTTCTGCTACCCAGTTTTATTGCATTAGATCAATCCTCAAACATTGCATGATTAGGATATAATTAAATTGTGGGATGGGAAGTAGATGAGATAGTACCTATTACCTGTATTATTATGAAACCTTTGGGAGTTACTTCTACGTTTGCTTATTATGCCATGCTATGCTAGTAGACGTGGGTTGGGTGAGTGATATCCAAGACAGATGTGAGCATTGATTAATGGTTTATCTAAGGTGGCAACTTAAACACACATCTGGGTGGATTGAGGCACCTGGTTTCTATCAGGACTTGTCTACTTTTCTTTGGACCGCCACCCAGGCTAAAAGGGATCATAAGATCATTCATGCTAGTAACTTCCGTGTGCAGCCACAAGCCATTATGGGCTCTGGCATAGTTGATTAAGTTGTGTGAACTCTTACAGGGGTAGACTAGTAGATGTAGGGGATGTAGGTGTACCGGTCTACCCATCGTAAGGTGCTAACGCTTCTGAAAGACTGTGTCTCGGTCATCCGTTTCTCAAACATCATGTAGTGCGAGAAACCCAACGGAGGCGATCGAGTCTTGTGGGGAAAAGTGCGCAAACCTCTGCAGAGTGTACAAACTAATCATGATTAGCCGTGTCCCCGGTTATGGACGTTTTGAGTATCTAGTACTTGAATATCATGTGAATATCATCATGTTACTTCTAATTAATATTGTTGGGTTATTGATGATTACTTTTAATTGGGATTGAGGATGCTGTCAGCCATTCTCGATGTTTAACAACCACCATGATAGTTAAATAAATTTATTCCTTTGCAGTAGGGAAAAATTGGCTTTACGCAAAACTGTAACCATAGAGCTTTTCCACCAGCCATATAAGCATGTAGTATATGCTTATCATTCATTATTCTCTATGTGTTACATTGCCAGCATATTCCACGTGCTGACCCGTTTTCGGGCTGCAACTTTCATGTTGCAGACTTTTCAGACGACGAGTAAGGTGCCTTTTAGGCCGTGGTTCTATACTCAGTGATGCCGTTGGAGTTGATGGACTCACTTATCTTCCAAGCCTTTCGCTGTTATCGTTATTAGATGGCCTTAAGCCATATTTATTGTAATAAGTTCTCTTTGAGGCACCGATGTAATAAGTGTGTGATTGCTACTCTGTTATAAATCCTTCGAAGTACTGTGTGGTGTCAGCATTACTGATCCAGGGATGACACCGGAGCACAGAGACTTGACCATGTGAGGTCGGGTCGCTACAGAGATGGTATCAGAGCACACGCTGACTGTAACGACCACTAAGTTAAAGCCATAGATCACTATTCTCTTCTCATTTTCTAACTCCTCATCTTCTCTACTCTTTTAGGATGACGGACGCGAAGATCAAGTACGCTCAACCGGATGAAGGCACACCTTTTGGATTCCACTTGAAGGAAGTCACCTAGTACCTGAACATTGGACTACCAAGCTTCACCGGGACATTCAACGCCACTCTGCCTGAAGAGGAGCGCTGGAAGATTCAAGCTCATGTTCCGGGAAGGACATTCGCGCCAATCACAAAGCCCATAGATAGTGTTTTCAGTGCACCAACCTGGAGTCTGGGAAAGAGCATGGCAGCTCATATCACCATGGGACGCATTGGAGAAGTTTATCAAGAAGACCTCAAGGACACTATCTACCAGATTTGCGGACGCCGAGATGAACAATGGGAGATAGTTAGCTCCAAGAAGGATAGATCCATTGCAGCTTTCATCCAGGAGTTAAACCAGCACATTCGACGCCACGAGAACCAGATGTGCAATGATATGATAGTGTTGAAGAATGCGAAGGCAAGGATCATCGAGCTAGAAGGAGAACTGAAGACTACACGCAAGGACTACATGGACGAGATCGTAGCTCTAGTAAGGCACAATGGCGATCTTAAGCAGGAGATTGAAGAACTCAAGGGGAAATTAGCATCCAAGAAGGAAGACAAGTACGTCGCATGTCCGAACAACTACATCATCATCGACGACACCGATTCGGATCCAAGTGAACCCGACTTTGAAGACGAAGCTGGAGCGGACATCATGGAGTCTTCCACCGATTCAAATTTCTAGATGACCACCATATATTAGTAGTATTTCCCCCATGTAAACATTATAGTTCGAGCACTTTTGCGATAGTTCTAGACCATTTGTATGCCCTTGTTTGAATTGAATGAAGTGATTTTGTGTGCATTTGCTCATGTGCATTGGGGTAGTGTTTTCTCCTTAGACCTCACTCTATTCTTAAATCTCGTGTTTTCTAAACCTCAGATGCCTCCGAGACGTGACAATGAATTCGTATTCCCGTCAGAGATCACTCAGTTGATTCAGTAGCAGAATGCCTTGATCCAAACTTTGGTGCAGAACAACAACAACAACAACAACAACAACAACAACAACAACAACAACAACAACAACAACAACAACAACAACAACAACAACAACAACAACAACAACAACAACAACAACAACAACAACAACAACAACAACAACAACAACAACAACAACAACAACAACAACAACAACAACAACAACAACAACAACAACAACAACAACAACAACAACAACAACAACAACAACAACAACAACAACAACAACAACAATAACAACAACAACAAAACAACAACAACAACAACAACAACAACAACAACAACAACAACAACAACAACAACAACAACAACAACAACAACAACAACAACAACAACAACAACAACAACAACAACAACAACAACAACAAAACAACAACAACAACAACAACAACAACAACAACAACAACAACAACAACCCACCACCACCACCTATTGATCATTTGACTCGTTTCCTTAGGCTGAATCCGCCGGTGTATTCCAGTAGCACCGAGCCGATTGTAGCAGATGATTGGCTCCGCAAGATAGGAAGGGAGTTGACCACTGCAGGATGTACAGATGGCGAAAAAGTAAAGTTTGCCGCACATCAGCTTGAAGGACCCGCAGCAGCATGGTGGGAGAATTTTACAGCCACTTACGTTGTTTCAGCAAGCTTTCCGTACTGCCCATGTTTCAGCAGGATCTATGGCCAAGAAGAAGCGTGAGTTTCACAACCTGCGCTAAGGAGGACGGACAGTTGGCCAGTATGTGGATGCTTTTAGTAAGTTAGCATGTTATGCCCCGGATGACGTTGCTACAGACGCATCTAAGCAGGAGAAGTTTCTGGAAGGACTGAATGATGAGCTAAGCATGCAGTTGATGGTAGAAAGTTTCAACAACTACCAGGAGTTGGTAGATCGTGCCATCATGATTGAAGGGAAGCAATAGTAGATTGAGAACCGCAAGAGGAAGTATGGACAGGGGAAGTATAACTCTGGAGCCCAGCAGAAGCCCCGTTATACCCCTAAACCGGGAGTTCAGTTTCAGCATACCCATGGAGGAGGTAGTTCGCACAACCATAATGGCCACAAGAATGGTAATGGGATTGGAGGAAGCAACGGACAGAACCGTACTACCCCATCAATCCCAGCCAAGAAAGACCTGAGCCATGTCACCTGTTACAAGTGTTCCAAGACCGGACATTATGCCAATGAATGTCCCGAAGGCCAAAGTGGAAATGGAAGCTCTGGAAAGAAGCCGAACCCTTTCAACAGGGGACAGGTGAACCACGTTAATGTGGAGGAGGTTGAAGCTCAGCCTGATGCAGTAATCGGTAAGTTTTTGGTTAAGTCATTTACTGCACTCGTTCTTTTCGATACTGGTGCATCGCATTCATACATATCAAGGGGATTTGTGGAAAGGTATAGCCTGCCCACTAGGGTTCTTAAAACACCTATGCTAGTAAGCTCGCCAGGAGCAGAGTACATGGCCAGACAAGGATGTTTTCAAGTGCCATTAAGTATAGGAGGGCATGTTTTCCCAACGGATTTAATCATTCTGGAATCCCATGGTCTGGATGTAATTCTTGATATGGATTGGCTGTCGATGTATGGAGGAAACATCGATTGCGCCAGTAAGACAGTTTTGCTCACAACGCCAGAAGGAAGAAGGATCAAGTATGTATCAGGACATGGATCAAATAGGAATCAAGTGAATTCCTTATAAGGAGTTGTGCAGGAAGAAGTACCAGTGGTGAAGGATTACCCTGATGTATTTCCTGAGGAATTGCCAGGAATGCCACCTGATAGAGATATCGAGTTCTTAATTGAGCTTTTTCCAGGTACAGGCCCAATATCAAAGCGACCATACCGGATGCCAGCAAAGGATTTGGTAGAAATCAAGAAGCAGATTAAGGAGTTAATGGATAAAGGTTACATACTCCCAAGTTCTTCGCCTTGGGGATCACCCGTACTTCTAGTGGAGAAGAAGGATGGATCATTAAGGATGGTTGTTGATTACCGTGGATTGAATGAAGTAACAATCAAAAACAAGTACCCGCTACCAATGATCAATGATCTGTTTGATCGATTGCAAGGGGCTAAAGTGTTTTCCAAGATCGATTTGCGATCAGGGTACCATCAGTTGAAGATTCGAGAGCAGGACATACCTAAGACAACATTCACCACAAGATATGGACTGTATGAGTATACCGTTATGTCATTTGGACTGACTAACGCACCTGCCTATTTTATGAACCTGATGAACAAGGTATTTATGGAGTTTTTGGATAAGTTCGTGTCGGGGAAACTGATCCACGAACACCTATGGGGACCGAGCCCCTTTCGGTTCGGTGGGGGGCGGAGTAGCACGAAGAGCAGATCGAGGCGAGGCACACGAGCAGTTTACCCAGCTTCGGCCCGCACGGATGCGTAAAACCCTACTGCTGCTTTGTGGTTTGTATTGAGTTCTTGCTCGGGAGAGCCGGGTGCTATAGTACACACCAGCAGCTAACGAGACCGAGCGTGAGTGTGTTTCTGTTCGTCCCTCCCCCCCTCTATGTGGCGCATGGGCCTCCTTTTATATGCTCAAGGGGTCACCGACAGGTGGCAACGTAGACAAGGGTAAAAATGGAAAGGTGCTGCGGTTGGTACAGCTACCTACACAGTGTATCATACCTAACCCTGACGGCAGGGGACAAGGGCATTAAATGCCCATCTGCATCGCCCAAAACAGTGCAAAAAGGGACCGTCAGGGACGCCACCGTTCGCCACGATGGCGATCTTGTCAGCGCCGCTTGCCACCGCGTACCGCTGGCTGCACAGCCTCTCGCCACGTACGCCTGGAAGGGTCCCAGAGCGACACGTTGGTGGATGTGCTGGAGCGTGGGTACGGAGTGGTAGCTTGCCGCGGCAAGCGCCTTGCCGCGGTCGTTGTCTTGTCGCGTCCAGGAGCTCGCCGCTGACCGGGTCTTGCCGGGACGCGTGGCGCGTCGCGGCAAGTTCCTTGAGACGCCTTGGTTGGCCTTCCCGGCAAGCTCCTCTTGCCGGGGTCTTGTTCCTTGAGTGGCCTTCCCGGCAAGCTCCTCTTGCCGGGGCCTTGTCTCCTTGGCTTGAATACTTTGTTCTTGAATGGCTCCAAAGGAACCACGGAGGACCTTGGCGGTCACCTGGCAAGCCTTGCCGCGGGGTGCTGCGACTGCCCGTGCACAAGTTCGGGATACTAGGGTACCCCTACTCTAGTACACCGAAAGGAGCCCCCGGGCCTGGGCCATACACGGTGCCGAGCGCTGTTGGGCCAGGCCCAAAATAGGGCACGGGCACGCGCGGCCTGGGTCACGCCGTATCTCACTCCGTATCCACCGCGCCCTCCCCAAACGACACGCGTCGATTGCGGCATCGTGGGAGAGATCATGGGTGGTTTCTTTATTTGGAAAGGCGAAGCATCCGCCCCCTCCCTCCTTATAAGCAGGGGAAACAGGGGCAGTTCGCCCATCCGCCGGTTGCTATTCCAGCCTCGAAAATCTCCGCCATTCCCCTTCTTCCCAAAGTCGAAAGAGAGCAGTGCTCCGCCCCACATCGCCACCAACACCACGGACGCCGTCGACTTCCCTCACCACCTCTGCCATGGCTCCGACATCCGGGAAGGGGAAGGCCGTGAAGTCGGCCGAGGCGCAGCGGCTCGAGGCGCTGCGAAAGGAGCGGGCAATCTCCCCCCCCCCCAAGCTCGCCGCGGGGGAGCTGAGGGAGTACTACTACCTCTTCTGGTCGACGAAGACGCGGGCGCACTCGCGCACGAAGGTACTTCCAGCCGCCGCTTGGAAAACGGCTCCGACTGGATATCCCTTTTTCGCCTTGTTCTTCTACTGCAGGCTCTGCCCGCCTTTCTCTGAATTCTTCTGTGACATTATGAACACCTACGGGTTCCGCCTCCTTGACTTCACCCCCAATGCTATCCTGAGCATGGCAGTTTTCGCACATCTCTGCGAAAAATTTGTCGGAGTCCATCCCAATGTAGCCCTATTTCTCCACTTCTTTATGCCTCGAGTTGAGAGAGGAGAGCCTTTATCTGGCGGAATCGCCTGGATCTCAAAGGCCGGCAAGAAGGAAGCTTATCTGGAGGGAGAGTTCCGCAGCAAGTGGGAGGAATGGAGAGCAAACTGGTGCCGGACTATCGAGGAGGACCCGCGGCCGTTTACCGCCCAGCGCCAAACTCCAGTAGTGCGCGACAGGGATTGGAGCAACGTGGCCCCGGACGATGACAGGCTGAAGATTGCCGTCGCCCGGATCCAACGCCTTAGGCTTGTCGGGCTCACTGTAGGCGCCGTTGGCGCGGATTTCCTTCGCCGCCGCATCGCCCCCCTGCAGGAGAGGAGGAGACCTGCCTGGGAGTTCAGGAACGCGGCGGATATCATGAGGCTACGTCCGGGCCTCAACTTCAACTTCACTATCCTGGAACATGACGCGATGCTCAAGGAGCTGTTCAAGCACGACCCTAAGCATCCCGAAGTGTTCAGGTTGCCGCAGGGTGTCGTTCCACTGTGCAACAACTCCTCGCTCAGCCGCATCCGTGCAATGATGTCACTGTGCGACTCGCATGGAATTGACCCAACTTGGCAAGAGCCTGCAGACGACGTTGTGCAGGCGTTCTTCGATGGCTTGGTAAAGACGCCGATCCGCTCCGACGAGCAGAAGGGCCTCATTCGCGACACCATCGATGAGGAGATGGAGCGCATCGCCACTAGGCTGGAAGAGGCGGCGGCAGCCGCAGCCGCGGGCGAGTTTGGGTTCACCGTGGAGGAGGCAGAGGCAGCGGAGGCGGCAAGCCTTGTCGAGCGAGAGGGGCTTGCCGGCGAGGAAGAGCCTGCCGGGCATGACGTCGAGTCGGGCGAGCCCGCCGAGGATACGAGCGGCTTGTCGGAGATTGACTCCTCTTCCCCCCCACCTTTGGGCAGCTCGTCGCAAGCAGAGCCTCCGGCTCCACCAAGAAGGCATCTTTGCAAGGCCGGGGACGTAGCGGAGCGGCAGACGAATCAACAGCCACCGCCCCACGCGACACGCTCCACCGCGGCAACTGGAGCGGGGTCTTCCCGGACCGCCGCTTCTGCTCCCGCCAAGCGGCCAAGGGAACCTGCTCCTCCGCCTCCTCGCGCTGGAGGTGGGCCAGGCTTTGACTTCTCCGCGCTCAGCTCCGACGAGGAAGAGGAAGAGTAAGATCCTTGTTGTACTTATTTTTCATCAATTCTTGCTATTTTGTCTTGTAACTCATTTGCTTTACTCTGAACTTATTCCTTTTTAGGACTCTGGCCCAGAGAGCGGCAAAGAGGGCCAAGGTCCCGCTGATTATTATCGAGGACGAACACACCGCAACAGTAGGGGGTGCGCCCGAGACAACCTTGCCGGACCCGGCAACTGCTCTTCAGAGCAGCCCCCAGCGCAGCCTCCAGCGTAAGTATATGGTTTGCTTCCTGCTGTTAGGCGCACATGGGTACTCTTGGTTTGCTGATATCTGAATGTTGGTTCGTGTAGGAGCAGAGCAGTCCCAGCAGGAGCGTCCGGAGACCCGCCCCGACGTGCCATCTGCTTCGACTACACCGCCAAGGGGCAGTTCCCCGACAAGGGAGAATCCTCCGACAAGGGAGAGCTCTCCGGCAAGGGGGAGTTCTCCGGTAAGGGAGAAGTCTCCGGCAAGGGAGAAGTCTCCGGCAAAGGACAGCACCAGCGGCCCCCCGGCGGCGAAGACCACAGCTGCAGAGTCCGGTACAGGTAAATCCCTTGCTTGAAAACTTCCCTTGAGTTCTTCTTTGTTTGATCTTCTTTTTGGATATTTGCTTGACTTTCCTCCCTTTTCCGGCCGTCAGACCCATCTATCACGGAGCCGATGGAGATCGAGGTCGCCGTCGAGGAGAACGCGCGCGGCAACACCGACGACATCGCCGCCACCGAAGAAGCAGCCGGTGCTGATGATACCGCCGGCGAAGAGGCCACCAAGGCTGCCGCCGCAGCAGCTGGCGAGGGGACTGGCGATCGCCCTGACGGCCCTGAGGCCGCAGGAGCGCCAGGCGCTACGCCGACCGCCGACCCTTCCGCCGTTGCCGCAGCGCCAGGCTCCAGAGAGCCCCAGCCAGGCGCCTACTTGAAGGCCGGCGACGGCGTCTTCATCAAGCTCCCCTGGGAGTCAAGCTCCAGGGCGCCGGTTGAAGGAGAAATCTTGGATGGAGAGGTGCTCGCCTCCGCTGGGCTGACGTTGGTTGATGCGCCAAGCAGCAGCAGCGGCGAGTCTGAGGAGGAGCGGCTGCTCCGGAAGCTGGTGTCGCTCTACCGTGCTCGACGGGCCAAGGTGGAATGCCGAGAAGCACTTGTCGCGAAGGCGGGAGCAGACATTGAAAAGCGTGCGGAGGAGCTCCGGGGTCTTAACCAGGAAGCTCTCCGGCACCTGGCGGAGGAGCGGGAGCAGCTCGTCAAGGCGCAGAAGGCCTTCGTCCTCGAGAAGGCAGAAGCTGAAGAGCAACAGCGGCTTGCCGCCGAGGAGCTATCTGCGAGGGAGGGCGAGTTGGCGCAGCGGAAGGTCATCCTTGACAGCCACGAGGAGGAGCTTGCTACGCGCGAGCAAACGTTTGGCGGGGCTCTCAAGCAAGCAGAGGATGCTGCCGCAGCTGCCGAGGCCGCCAAGAAGGAGCTGGAGACGAAGGTGGCGCAGCTGGAGACCGATCTCAAGGCGAGCGGTGAAGAGCTTGCCGCGCTCAAGCATGAGCGCGAGAAGGACGCCTACACCTTTGGCGAGCTGCAGGGTCGTCTCGCCGAGAAGGTCAAGGAGCTTAGCACCGCCAAGGACTCCAACGCCGATCTTGAGTCGAAGCTGACTACTTTGACCAAGACGCTGGACAGCGCCAGGGATCAGGAGGTGGCCTTGAAGAAGGAGATCAAGGCCGACAAGGCACTGCTGGAGAGTGTTGCTGCCACTCAGAACACTTTTAGGGAGACTGTGGAGCAGTGGACGGAGGGTCTTGTGAATGCCGCCGCAGACATTGACAGGGAGCTGGCGCAGCTGGTGATGGAGGATCTCGGGTATCCCTCCGATGAGAACCTCCCATCCAGCGCCAAGCTCACCTTGTTCTTCAAAGGCGTGGCGACGGCCCTCCAGCGACTCCGGGAGAGGATCCCAAAGCAGTTGGCCGACGAGTCGCGCGATATCTGCGCGGGAGCTCTTCAAAAGGTGTTAGTGAAGGTGGCCTTCCGCAACCCGGGCCTCAACCTCACCAACGTCCTCAAGTCCCTGCCACCGGATGCTGATCTGGAGGCACTCAAGGCCCTTGTCGCACCCATTGTGGAAAGGGTGAGCGGGATCAAGAGGGTTGAGGGCGATCGTGTAGACTAGGCCACCCGTTTTCTTCTTTTCTTGTCGCTGCTGGTCATGTTATGAAAACAATCTATTAGAGCTGCGACAAGCTATCTTGTAATATAACTCTATTTTGGGTAGTGATTGCAATGTTATTTCCTTTACTTGATTCCTTCCTTTGTATGTTTTTGCCCTACGCTTTTAGGGAACTTGCCGGCGCAGGCACCTTTGCCGCGAGCGCTGAGTGCGGGACGTCAGCAGCCTGCTGGCGGTGCCATTATCGACAACAAACCTTGTCGCAACTAGTCGCAGCTCACTTAAGTTGTTGAGCGGATTCGAAACAAAGTAAGGGCGCAACTAGCCACGAGCTGGTTCCTCCGCGCACAGGTTTTCCATACAAAGCATGGTCGTTCAAGGAAGATAACTTAAAATTTTAAAAATTCTGATTGCTCAAACTTTGGCAACTTAGCTTTTCTGTTGTTTGCTTTCCGGCAAGGCGAAACTTTCTTGAACGATGCCTGGTCCATACCATTATCTTCTCCTTCCCCCCCCCCCCCCCCCCGGCAAACTTGTGGGCGAGGAAACCTTCCTTTCCTTGAGAAAAAAGAAAGAAGAGAAAATAAAGATATGGAGCCTTATGGCTCGTTATTGCTTACCGGGGGTATGCGCTGCACAAAGTGTCAGATAACTCATGCAAAAAATAAAAAGCATGAAATTGACAAGATGTGCGGGGCACATGAGCTTTATTTATGCACAGGGTCTGCGCCTGGCTTTGTACAAAGGATTAAATGCAACAGCGGCAAGACTTGTACAAAAGGTGGTTGCCGGAACAGGGTCCGACAACCGCGCCTTACGGGTAAAACTTACGAAGATGCTCAATGTTCCAGGAGTTGCTCACCGGAATGCCATCTTCGGTCTCAAGGCGGACAGCGCCAGGCCTAGTGACTCGTTTCACCCGGTAAGGGCCTTCCCACTTCGGCGTCAACTTGTTGGAATTCTTGGCGGACTGAATGCGCCGAAGAACAAGGTCGCCTTCCTCGAGACTTCTGGCGTTAACTTTTGCGGCTATGGTAGCGGCGCAAAGCTTGCTGGTAGCGAGCAGCTCGTACAGCAGCCTGAAGACGATCTTCCTCAAGGAGCAGCGCGTCATCTTTTCATAGCTGCTCTTGCTCAAGCTCATCATAAGCGAGCACTCGAGGTGACCCGTATACGAGTTCCGTGGGGAGAACTACCTCTGCTCCATAGACTAGAGCGAAAGGTGTCTGGCCAGTGGCTCGATTTGGCGTCGTCCTGATCGACCAAAGAACCACCGGCAGCTCCTCAATCCAGTTTCTTCCGCACTTGTGCAGCCTGTCGAAAGTCCTGGTCTTGAGCCCATGCAGCACTTCAGCATTTGCCCTCTGCGCTTGACCGTTGCTTCTGGGGTGAGCAACAGAAGCGAAGCAGACCTTGGCGCCAAGATCTTGGACGTACTGCTTGAAGGTGCGACTCGTGAATTGTGTACCGTTGTCGGTGATGATCCTGTTAGGGATCCCGAAGCGGCAAACAATCGACCTGAAGAACTTGACTGCTGACTGTGCTGTCACCTTCCTCACTGCTTCCACTTCCGGCCACTTTGTGAACTTGTCGATTGCAACGTACAAGTACTCAAAGCCCCCGGTTGCTCGGGGGAAGGGGCCGAGGATGTCGAGCCCCCAGACCAAAAATGGCCAGGATAAAGGGATCGTCTGGAGAGCTTGAGCTGGCTGGTGTATCTGCTTGGAATGGAACTGGCACGCTTCAAACTTGGTTACTTGTGCAGTTGCATCCTGGAGGGCTGTCGGCCAAAAGAAACCTTGCCAGAACGCTTTGCCGGCAAGTGCTCTTGCGCCAATGTGGTGACCATATATGCCTCCATGTATCTCTGCCAACAGCTTCTGTCCGTCTTCCCGGTGAATACACTTCAATTTCACACCGTTGAGTCTTCTTCTGTACAGTGTGTTGTCGACAAACTGGTACATACTTGACTGCCGGGCTACTCTTTCCGCTTCTTCTTGCTCTTCGGGTAGTTCTCCTGTCTGAAGGAAACGGACAATCTGTTGTGCCCATGCTGGAGCTTGTGGCTCGACAACAAGGACTAAAGGCTCATCCGCTACTGCGGGAACATCCGCTTCTACGGCGAGAACCTGCGGCTCAGCCGGAGCTTGACGTTCCCCGGCAAGCTTGCCGGAGCAAAACCTGTCGGGAGCGTCTGCTTTGACGGAACAAACCCTGGGGTTTGCCGGAGCAGACTGCTCCTCAGCACTCTTGGCGTTGATCTTGGGGACCTACTTGGCGGCGGCTTCGGGAAGCTCTGCCGGAAAATAGTCACCAGAAATCAACTTCCTCTTCTTTCTCTGTCCAGTTGACGGCGTTACAGACGGTTGAGTCAGCTTGAGCACAAAGATCCCTAGTTCCACAGGTAACTTAAGTGCTACGCACTTTGACAGGCCATTGGCAATGTCGTTCTGAGCTCTTGGAACATGTTCCTTCTGTTGGCCGTCAAAGTGCTCTTCTAGCTTTCTCACTTCATCAATGTAGGCTTCCATCAACGGACTCTGATAATCCTTATTCACTTGGCGGACGACAAGCTGCGAGTCACCCCTGATAATGAGCTTCTTGATCCCAAGGTCTGCCGCGATCCTGAGACCGGCAAGCAAACCTTCATACTCTGCAGTATTGTTTGTTGCTTGCTCCTTGGGAAAGTGCATCTGGACTATGTACTTGAGGTGCTCTCCAGTGGGTGCGACAAGCAGCACGCCAGCACCGGCGCCTTGCAGCGAGAAGGCACCATCAAAGTACATCAGCCACTCTTTGCTTGCTTCCTTGACGGGGATGCTCGTTTATGGAATTTCTTCATCTGGTGTTGGCGTCCACTCTGCTATGAATTCTGCCAATGCTCTGCTTTGGATAGTTGAAGTGCACTCAAACTTGAGGCCAAAGCTTGACAGTTCCAGTGCCCACTCAACAATCTTGCCCGTCGCTTCTGGATTCTGCAGTATCCTCTTCAGCGGAAAGCGAGTGACAACTGTAATCTCATGTGCTTGGAAGTAATGGCGCAGCTTTCTCGAGGCCATGAGAAGGCCGAAAAGCAATTTCTGCACGCCAGAGTACCTTGACCTAGCCCCCTGCAAAAGGGAACTGACAAAGTAAACTGGGCGCTACACCATTCTCTTTTGTATCTCCTCACGCGCCTGCGCAGATCCATCTTTGTCGGGACCAGAGCTTGTCGGGGAAGCCCCCTGCTTGTCGCTGGACATGCTTGCCGTGGTTGCTGGCTCATCATCTGCCTCCCTCTCCGCTACTAATGCAGCACTAACCACTTGATTGGTTGCCGCTAGATACAGCAGCAACTTCTCTTGTGGCTTAGGTGTGACAAGTATTGGAGTGGAGGACAGGTATCTCTTCAAGTCTTGCAGCGCAACCTACGCTTCCGGAGTCCATTTCATTGGACCTGCCTTTTTCAATATTTTGAAAAACGGCAGGGCGTGCTCAACAGACTTAGAGATAAACCTGCTGAGAGCTGCCACGCAACCGGCAAGTCTTCGTACATCCTTGACGTGCTTTGGTGCTTCAATCTGCTCAATGGCCATGATCTTGTCGGGATTGGCTTCAATTCCCCGCCGAGACACGAAGAACCCGAGAAGCTTGCCGGAAGGGACTCCAAACACACACTTCTCGGGATTGAGCTTAAGGCTGATCTTGCGCAGATTTGCCAAAGTCTCATCTAAATCTTGAATCAGAGTTGCTTTGTCCCTGCTCTTGACCACTATGTCATCCATGTAGGCTTCCACATTTCTGTGTATTTGTGGCTCAAAAGCGTCATGGACTACCCTTGCGAATGTTGAACCAGCATTCTTTAGACCGAAAGGCATCCGTATAAAACAGTACGTGCCACATGGAGTGATGAATGCAGTCTTCTCCTCATCCTCTTCTGCCATGAAGATCTGATGGTATCCTGAGTATGCGTCAAGAAATGAAAGCAAGTCACATACGGCCGTGGACTCAACAATCTGGTCAATGCGCGGCAAGGGAAATGGGTCTTTGGGACAAGCTTTATTGACATCGGTAAAGTCGATACAAAGCCTCCATTTCCCGTTCGCCTTGCGCACGACTACAGGATTGGCCAACCACGTAGGATGGAGCACTCCTCTGACAAGGCCTGCTGCTTCCAACTTCTTGATCTCTTCTACGATGAATTCTTGGCGCTCCACTGCTTGCTTCCTGACTTTCTGCTTGACGGGCCGCGCATGAGGATAGACGACAAGTTGGTGCTCAATTACTTTCCTGGGAACACCGGGGATGTCAGACGGTTGCCACGCAAACACGTCGACATTCGCCCGCAGGAAAGCAATGAGCGCGCATTCCTATTTAGGGTCGAGAGTGGCACTGATGGTGAAGGTACCACCAGTGCCGTCCTCCTTGGCGGACACCTTCTTGGTCTTTGGCGGAGCTGCCATTGTCTTCTTACACTTGCCGGTGGAGCTCGATGGTGCGTCCTCGACAGTAGCGCAGCACTCCGAGGAGGTGCGCTTGCCGGAGTGGGCATCAGAACTCTTGCCGGACTTGGTCTTCTTCTTCCCCCCGGGAGCTTCAGCGGCAAGTGACTTGTGATCCGTTGCGGCTGCTGCTTCCTGGTAAATCTTATCGGCACGGATAAGAGCATCCTTCTTGTCGCCAGGGACAGAGATGACACTTATCGGGCCTGGCATCTTCAGCATGTTATACGCATAGTGAGAGGCCGCCATGAACTTGGCGAGCGCTGGACGGCCGAGAATCCCATTGTAAGGCAATGGAAAATCGACAACGTCAAAAGTGACCCTCTCAGTTCTGAAGTTCAACTCACTGCCAGATGTTACCGGCAACGTGATCTTCCCCTTCGGCTTGCTCCTTCCCGGGTTGATTCCTTGAAATGTGCCGGTCTCTTCGAGCTCGCTGTCAGGGACCTGGAGTTTCTGGAGCACAGCGGAGGAGATCAGGTTCAAGCCGGCCCCACCGTCAACTAGCATCTTAGTGACCTTGAGGTTGCGGATAGTTGGTGAAACCAACATCGGCAAGCACCCGATCGCAGTTGTGCGATCAGAGTGGTCCTCAATATCAAAGATGATAGGCGTGCTGGACCATTTCAGAAGCTTGCGTGACTCGATGGGTGGTTCTGCTGCATTAACTTCCCACACCCACTGCTTGAGTTGGCGGTGTGAAGTATGTAGAGAAGCACCGCCGTCAACGCACAAGACCTCTGTGGCTTTCTGGAACTCCTGCTCACTGTTCTCGACATCATCCATGTCTTCGTCGTCGTCGTCGTCATCATCTTCATCCTTCTCGCGGGAGCGGTGAGGTCTGTCTCCTTGCCGCTGCTTGGCCTTGCCGCGGCGTCCCCCCCCCCCCGGCCTGGGCGCTTCATGTCGGATCCTCCAGCACCTCCTTGGGCTTTCTCCTTGTCACGTCGCTCGTATTCGGCCTTTTGCAGCTCGACAAGCTGCTCGACCTTCTTGCAGCTCTGGAGGTCATGGCCCTTGGTGCGGTGGATCTTGCAGTACTGTTTGTTGATGTCGTCCTGCTTGTCGGCGGCCGCCACAGCCTGGCAGTTGGTGCATACGGCAACCTCCTTGCCGGAGCTACCAGCTTTGGCTTTCTTGGCGCCACCTTCGTTGCCGGACTGCTCAACAACTAGCACATCTTTGCCTTTCTTCTTCCTGTTGTTCCACCGCCGGTTTTTCTTTGCCGGGGTAGCATCCTCGCTGTCAGATTCTCCAGCTCATGTATTCTCTCCGGGGAGTCTCCTCCCTTCCTCAGCACGTGCACACTTGTCGGCCAGGGCATACAGCTCACTGACATCTCTGATCTTGCACATCGCCATCTCCTCCCGCATCCAGCGGTTACGCACGTTCTGATGGAACGCGCTGATGACCGCGGCAGGGTGGACATCTGGGATGTCGCATTGTACACGGCTGAATCTCTGGATGAAATTTGCGCAGGGGTTCTCCTTCCTTCTGGGCGAGCAGATGAAGGTCACTCTCCTGGCCATGAGGTTTGTGGCCGCCCTTAAAGGCGCCGACAAACTGATGGCATAGGTCTGCCCAGGAAGATATGGAGTCGTCCGGCAAGTGCATGAGCCAAGACCTGACGTTGGGTTTGAGCGCCAGCGGGAAGTAGTTGGCAAGGATCTTGTCGTCCGGTCCCCCGGCAGCTTGCACCGTGATGGTGTAGATGCTGAGGAACTCCGACGGATGCGTCTTGCCGTCGTCCTTCTCGGGTACGTCTGGCTTGAAATTTTTCGTGCTGGGCCACTGGACTTGCTGCAACTCACGGGTAAACGTAGGGCAACCTACCGCGTACGGCAGGTCGCCTGGTTCCCCTGGCGCATGCACGTCGACAGTGGGCCCAACGTGCTGGTCTGATTGACGCCGCGCTTCTCTTCGGCGCTCGATGCGAGTACGAGTGTCTTCTTGCTTTCGTTCGTGAAAAACTTGGCGCTGATCGCGACAAGTCCGCGGATCTGATGACGCAGTGGAGTCGCTGTCGTGGTGGATCCGGCGAGTCGGCGATCTTGGCCTTTGGTGCGGAGAGTGCACGGTGGTCGCACCCCCACCGGTCTTGTCGCCATCGGCTCGTGCCTGGCTGACTCGCCGCGGCTGCGATGCACTCGGCTGCCATGGAGTGTCGCCGTTGGCAAAGCCAATGAGACTCTGAATGGTGGCCCTCCAGTCGTCGATCTTGTCCGCCGTTGGAGGGTAGTCTAGGAGCAGTTGAGCTTGCGCTAAAGCTTCCGCTGGAGTGGCGGGTAGCGGTGGCGAACGGTGTGTGGAGCGGGATGTGCTCGGACTTCTAACTATGTTAGGAGGAGCAGTATCCCGTCCAGGCGACCGTGCCTCGCTTGCGCCAGCATGTTGGCATGCATGCTGGTCTTGAGCATCCCGAGATCCGCCAGCTCGATCTGGGTCCAGCGAGCGTATGGTACTGTGAGTACCATGACGCTTCCGGTCCCGCGCTTCCTGAGATGGACGTTGTGCATGTTTGGACGCCGTGGCACCGTGAGCTCCCTCATCGATGCCCGTTCTTCCGCCGGCGTCTACCCCACCATCCGTTGGCTCCGGCGGTGGTGGGTTTGTCGCGGACGGATTAGCCGCCTCCGAAGCCTTCTTCTTCGGCGACATGTCGATGAAGATGATGAAGATCTAGCTCGTGTGAATGCCGGATCAGGTTCACACAACCTCGACGCCCCCTACCTGGCGCGCCAAAGATGTCGGGGAAACTGATCCACGAACACCTATGGGGACCGAGCCCCTTTCGGTTCGACGGGGGGCGGAGGTCGCACGAAGAGCAGATCGAGGCGAGGCACACGAGCAGTTTACCCAGCTTCGGGCCGCACGGATGCGTAAAACCCTACTACTGCTTTGTTGTTTGTATTGAGTTCTTGCTCGGGAGCGCTGGGTGCTACAGTACACACCAGCAGCTAACGAGACCGAGCGTGAGTGTGTTTCTGTTCGTCCCCCCCCCCCTCTACGTTGTGCATGGGCCTCCTTTTATATGCTCAAGGGGTCATCGAGAGGTGGCAACGTAGACAAGGGTAAAAATGGAAAGGTGTTGCGGTTGGTACAGCTACCTGCACAGTGTATCATACCTAACCCTGACGGCAGGGGACAAGGGCATTAAATGCCCATCTGCGTCGCCCAAAACAGTGCAAAAAGGGACCGTCAGGGACGCCATCGTTCGCCATGATGGCGATCTTGTCAGCGCCGCTTGCCACCGCGTACCGCTGGCTGCACAGCCTCTCGCCACGTACGCCTGGAAGGGTCCCAGAGCGACACGTTGGTGGATGTGCTGGAGCGTGGGTACGGAGTGGTAGCTTGCCGCGGCAAGCGCCTTGCCGCGGTCGTTGTCTTGTCGCGTCTAGGAGCTCGCCGCTCACCGGGTCTTGCCGGGACGAGTGGCGCGTCGCGGCAAGTTCCTTGAGACGCCTTGGTTGGCCTTCCCGGCAAGCTCCTCTTGTCTGGGTCTTGTGCCTTGAGTGGCCTTCCCGTCAAGCTCCTCTTGCCGGGGCCTTGTCTCCTTGGCTTGAATACTTTGTTCTTGAATGGCTCCAAAGGAACCACGGAGGACCCTGGCGGTCACCTGGCAAGCCTTGCCGCGGGGTGCTGCGACTGCCCGTGCACAAGTTCGGGATACTAGGGTACCCCTACTCTAGTACACCGACAGTTCGTCGTAGTGTTCATTGATGACATTCTGATTTTTTTCAAAGAATGAAGAGGAGCATAAAGAACATTTGCGATTGGTACTGGAGAAACTAAGGGAACATCAGTTATATGCCAAGTTCAGCAAATGTGAGTTTTGGTTGAAGGAAGTAGGATTCCTCGGACATGTTATATCCGGAGAAGGAATAGCAGTTGACCCCACAAAGGTTGAGACCGTAACCGAATGGGGAGCACCAACGACAGTTGGAGAGATCCGGAGTTTTCTTGGACTCGCAGGATACTACCGGAGATTCATTGAGAATTTCTCAAGGATTGCAAAGCCTATGACTGAAATGTTGAAGAAGGATACTAAGTTCAAATGGACTGAGGAGTGTGAGGCTAGTTTCCAGGAATTGAAGAAACGTTTGGTTACCTCACCAGTGTTGATTTTGCCAGATCAAACCAAGGATTATGAGGTGTATTGCGACGCTTCACGTCGAGGACTTGGAGCAGTGCTTATGCAGGAGGGAAGAGTTGTTTCGTATGCTTCACGACAACTGAAGCCTCACGAATTAAATTATGCTACGCATGATTTGGAGTTAGCAGCTGTAGTGCATGCATTGAAGACATGGAGACATTTCCTCATTGGGAATCATTGTGAAGTATATACGGATCACAAAAGTTTGAAGTATATTTTCACGCAGAAGGAGTTGAACCTCAGACAAAGGAGATGGTTGGAACTCATCAAGGATTAAGATATGAGATTGCATTACCATCCAGGAAAAGCTAATGTAGTAGCTGACGCATTGAGCCGTAAGAGCCATGTCAGTACACTAATGACGGGAGAAATACCAAAGGAGTTAGCAGAAGATCTTCGTGAGCTATGTTTGGAGATAGTTCCGAGAGGCTATGTAGCAGCATTGGAGATTCAGACAACGTTGATGGATAAAATCAGAAAGGCTCAGAAATCTGACAAGGAGATTGCTTCTATAAAAGAGAAAATGAGCGAAGGAAAAGCAAAGGGATTTTGTGAGGATGAGCATGATACCCTATGGTTTGAGGACCGTGTTTATGTGCCAAATGACCCGGAGATTAGGAAGTTGATTCTGCAAGAGGCACATGATTCACCCTATTCGATTCACCCAGGAAATACCAAGATGTATTTGGATTTGAGGGAAACATTCTGGTGGACCGGAATGAAGAAGGATATTGCAGCATATGTAGCACTTTGTGATGTGTGTCATAGAGTGAAGGCAGAACATCAGAAGCCAGCCGGATTGTTACAACCATTGCCGATACCCGAATGGAAGTGGGACAAGATAGGCATGGATTTTATCACGGGATTACCAAGGACTCGTTCAGGCTATGACTCGATATGGGTAGTAGTTGATCGTTTGACGAAGGTAGCACATTTCATCCCAGTTAAGACCACTTACACCAGTGCTAAGTTGGCAAAGATATACATGACTAGGATCATTTGTTTGCAGGGAGTTCCGAGGAGTATCATATCAAATAGAGGAACCCAATTTACCTCAAAGTTTTGGAATCAGTTGCATGAAACTTTGGGAACCAGGCTAGAATTTAGTACAGCTTTTCATCCGCAGACAGATGGACAGACTGAGGGAGTCAATCAGATTTTGGAAGATATGCTGAGAGCTTGTGCACTAGATTATGGGTCTAGTTGGGACGATAACTTGCCGTATGCGGAGTTTTCTTATAACAACAGTTACCAAACCAGTTTGAAGATGGCACCTTTCGAAGCTTTGTACGGAAGGAGGTGCAGGACACCGTTGTCATGGGACGACGTTGGAGACCGTCAGTAGTTTGGACCAGATTTGATTAAGGAGTCTGAACGGAAAGTTAAGTTGATTCGCGATAGGCTCAAGGTAGCCCAGTCCAGGCAGAAGAGCTACGCAGATTCTAAACGCAAGGAGACAGTTTACGAAACCGGAGACAGAGTTTATCTTCGAGTATCCCACTTCGAGGAGTTAAGCGTTTTGGAGTTAAGGGAAAATTAGCACCGTGTTTCGTTGGATCATATAAGATCTTGCAACGTATGGGAGAAGTCGCTTATAAGTTGGAATTACCAGAGGGACTGTCAGGAGTTCATGATGTATTCCATGTTTCTCAGCTGAAGAAATGTCACGCCGAGATGGCGGAGGTACCGCTAAGAGATACAGTGCCACTTGAAGCGATTCAGTTGAAGAGTGATTTAACATATGAGGAGAAACCAGTCAAGATTCTCGATTATGCCAGCAGGGTTACCCGCAGCAAGGTTATCAAGTTTTGCAAAGTTCAGTGGAACCACCACTCAGAGGATGAAGCCACCTGGGAGAGAGAAGAAGATTTGCTCAAGGACCACCCTCACCTATTTTCTAGCCAACCCGAATCTCAAGGGCGAGATTCATCTCAAGGGGGGTAGGTTTGTAACATCCCAAATTTTCAATTTGGAATGTTATACATTAGATCATCATGCATACCATATTTTCTTGCATTTTGGTCGATCCTAGAAATTTCACGCAACTCAAGGACCCTCGAAGAGAGTTGGAGATTTCGTTATTTTCATATTTGAGTTTTCTCAAATTCTGAAAAGAGGATCATTTGATTTTATTTATTCCATCTTCAATTATTTTTCCAATATCAAAAATATGAGAAGGGAAATAATATCACTTTCCCAAATTTAGGAAAAATGAAGATTTAATAAATAAATCAAATTTTGGATTTTTCCGGAGTTTATTTGCATTTTATTTGGATTAGGGAAAAATGCGTGTTTTCAAAAATTGCATCTAGGCCCTGAGTAAAGTTCATTTTGTTCGACTCATTTTTAGGAGCCGGGAAAAATTTACTTCAGGATTTTTGGAGCTCGTCTAGATTTTATTTTTTTTTTCGTTTTTCTGCGCGCGTAACTATTAAAAAAACGCGTCACGCCCTGCCTGGGCCAAGGGCCCAGCCGGCCCAGCCGCTCCCCGCGCGCGCGCGCACCACCACCGCCGCCGCCGCGCCTGCCGCCCGCCGCCGCCGCGCCTGCCGCCCGCCGCCGCCTCCTAGTCCGAGTCGGACTCGGACTCCTCCCCCTCTTTATTGCCCCCTCCCCCAAGAAACCCTCCCCTCCCCTCCTGTATATACCCCCCCTCTCCCCCTCTCCTCCCCACACCACCCCGCCGCCCCGCAGCAGCAGCAGCAGCGCCGCGCCGCCCGCCGCTCGCGCCGCCTGCCGCCGCCGCCGCCCGCCGCCGCCGCCTGCCGCGCCGCCTCGCCCCGCGCCACCCCGCCGCCCTCGCCGGAGCCCCGCGCCGCCAAGGTAGCCGCCGCCCGCGCCACCCCTCCACTCGGTTCGGTTTTTATAAAAAAACCGTTCCGATTTCTTTTCGTTTCGTTGTTTCGGTTTTTTTTCTTCCGAAACCCTAGATCGGTTTTCGTTTTTCTTCGGTTTAGTTGTTTAGCGAGCGTTCACCGGACGATTCGTCTTAACGAACTTGATCACCGGTTATTCTCGGTTAACGAACGTCCGTTTGTTTAACCGTTCGTTGTTTTCTTTTTCGTCGGATTTATTCCGCGATTTTCTGATCGTGATTTCAGATCCGATCTTCGTTCTAGTTTATCTTCTCGCTCGTTTATCGGAATCAGGTGATTCAAGCGCCTGGAGTTCCGTTTCGAGACCGCTGTTCCGACTAATCAACTCAAACAAGTTTTAGCTACTGAAAAATTTGACCTAGTTTCAACTTGCTAGAACCGAGTTGTTTTCTTCTGCCGTTTGTTTTCTGTTACTTTGTTCGGTTCGTTTTCTCTTTGCAACCGGAGTTCTTAAGTTGAACTTTCTGGTTCGCTCTCTTGTTCGAGTTTTACCTGTGCATTACATGAGTACTTATTGTATGCTTGTTGTTTGTCTGCGATAGATTACCCGGAGTGCGCTGCCTGTTACTTCGAATCTCTAGGTTTCGTGGATCATCAGCAAGGCAAGTAACACTTTGATCATATCTTTTCTGCTCCCCAGATTTATTGCATTAGATCAATCCTCAAACATTGCATGATTAGGATCTAATTAAATTGTGGGATGGGAAGTAGATGAGGTAGTACCTATTACCTGTATTATTATGAAACCTTTGGGAGTTACTTCTACGTTTGCTTATTATGCCATGCTATGCTAGTAGACGTGGATTGGGTGAGTGATATCCATGACAG
Organism: Aegilops umbellulata; assembly: GCA_032464435.1. Taxonomy (NCBI): domain Eukaryota; kingdom Viridiplantae; phylum Streptophyta; class Magnoliopsida; order Poales; family Poaceae; genus Aegilops; species Aegilops umbellulata. The sequence goes on from CP136055.1 coordinate 478,899,083, forward strand.
ATGTGAGCATTGATTAATGGTTTATCTAAGGTGACAACTTAAACACACATCTGGGTGGATTGAGGCACCTGGTTTCTATCAGGACTTGCCTGGTTTTCTTTGGACCGCCACCTAGGCTCAAAGGGATCATAAGATCATTCATGCTAGTAACTTCCGTGTGCAGCCACAAGCCATTATGGGCTCTGGCATAGTTGATTAAGTTGTGTGAACTCTTACAGGGGTAGACTAGCAGATGTAGGGGATGTAGGTGTACCGGTCTACCCATCGTAAGGTGCTAACGCTTCTGAAAGACTGTGTCTCGGTCATCCGTTTCTCAAACATCATGTAGTGCGAGAAACCAAACGGAGGCGATCGAGTCTTGTGGGGAAAAGTGCGCAAACCTCTGCAGAGTGTACAAACTAATCATGATTAGCCGTGTCCCCAGTTATGGACGTTTTGAGTATCTAGTACTTGAATATCATGTGAATATCATCATGTTACTTCTAATTAATATTGTTGGGTTATTGATGATTACTTTTAATTGGGATTGAGGATGCTGTCAGCCATTCTCGATGTTTAACAACCACCATGATAGTTAAATAAATTTATTCCTTTGCAGTAGGGAAAAATTGGCTTTACGCAAAACTGTAACCATAGAGCTTTTCCACCAGCCATATATGCATGTAGTATAGGCTTATCATTCATTATTCTCTATGTGTTACATTGCCAGCATATTCCACGTGCTGACCCGTTTTCGGGCTGCAACTTTCATGTTGCAGACTTTTCAGACGACGAGTAAGGTGCCTTTTAGGTCGTGGTTCTATACTCAGTGATGCCGTTGGAGTTGATGGACTCACTTATCTTCCAAGCCTTCCGCTGTTATCGTTATTAGATGGCCTTAAGCCATATTTATTGTAATAAGTTCTCTTTGAGACACCGATGTAATGAGTTTGTGATTGCTACTCTGTTATAAATCCTTCGAAGTACTGTGTGGTGTCATCATTACTGATCCAGGGATGACACCGGAGCACAGAGACTTGACCATCTGAGGTCGGGTCGCTACACCCTAACACGACGACGCACCACCTCCGGCGGGGCCGGCTCCCTCTGCACCGGATGTGGCCCACGCGAACGCCACCAAAGGAGATCAGGGTCGACGACGGGACCCGAGGCTGGGTTCCACACCAAGCGGCGCGCCCGTCCAGGTACCACCTCTCAGTGCCAAGCCGGCGGAGCCCAGTCCCGGACATGGGAAAGCCGGACGTCTTGGCGAACGGGTCGACGGCGAGGATGCGGGCCGGGCATCGTCAAGAACAAATACTATATGCCCGCAAAAAGTAACATTTTTTAAATGTGATTCGGTTGTGATAACTAAAATTCTATATGCAAATTCTAACAATTTGACATTAATCTAATTCATCTAGCTAAAACTAACTCTAAAATTTATAACATTTCTATATATATAACTAAAAACAGAAAAATTTATAACATCTCTATATAACTAACATTTCAAATATTTCTATAACTAAAAAACAGGAAAATTGCTAACATTTCTATAAATATTTCTATAACTAAAAAACAGAAAAACTTATAACATTTCTATATAACTAACATTTCTAATATTCTATAAATAAACAATTTATATAACTAACATTTCTATAACTAAATATCAGTATGTGTGTGTGTGTGGACATGGCGGCCGGGGCACAGGAGCTCACCGACGAGGCGCGGCGACGGGGGCGGCGACGGGTCGGGGCGCAGCGACGGGGACAATGGGGACAGGCTGGGCGGGGACGACGGGAGGCCGGGGCGGGGCGCGGCGACGGGGACGATGGGGACGGGGACGGGGACGGCGACGGCGACGGCGAGGCGACGGGACGGCTAGGCGACGGGACGACGACGGGGGCGGCGACGAGGGGCGGCGGCGACGGGGCAGAGGAGAAGAAGCAGAGGGAGAACGAAACTGTCGAAATTTTTTGAAGGGTTTTCTTATATAGAACACACCTTTAGTACCGGTTGGAGCCACCACCCGGTACTAAAGGTCTGTTTTGGCTAGGCGAAGCGGCGGGAAGCGCCCACCTTGAGTACCGGGTGGTAGCACCAACCGGTACTAAGGCCCTGTTTGGTTCAGCTTTTATCGACGGATTCCGCTGCCGCGCAGCAGAATCTGAACCAAAGGGCAAATGCAGCAGAATCCGATTCCAGAAATCCGCTGCCAAAGTCTGAACCAAAAGCGGAAGCAGCCTAGGACGTGCTTTCCAAAATCTGATTACACTGCGGGCCAAAATCTGAAAAAAAGCTGTATCAGCTGGTTTGCCAAATGACCTACATCTTTTTCACATCAGATTTTCCACACCTTTTTTTCCACAATAGATTTTTCACAGCTGCTTTTAGAAATCCACAGCCAAACCAAAAAGGGCTTAAAGACCCCCCTTTAGTACCGGTTGGAGCCACGACCCGGTACTAAAGGGTGTGCGCTGCCAGGCGAGTGGCGCAGAAGTTTAGTCCCACCTCGCTAGTTGAGCAGCGCCAGGACCTGTTTATAAGCCCCGGCGCAGGTACTGCATTGAGCTCCTCTCAATAGCAGGCCTTCAGGGCCTACCTCTCCCACTCTGCCGGTGGTCCTACTGGGCTTGCGGGCCTGCATCCTGGCCCAACTACAGGTTGGGTTTCTAGTCGTATGCAGGTCGCTGTGTGAAGTAGGCGGCCTTTTATTTTCTTATTTTTTTCTTTATTTATTTTTGAGTTGCTTTTTGCTGTATTTAGAGTTTTCTTTGTTAATATTTTTTCTTTAGGTCCAAAAAATTACAAACTCTCTATTAGTGCAGGTAGTTTACAAATTTGAATAGTTTACATTTTGAATTATTTGAAATTTGTGTGAATCACTAGTTTGTGAATACCTTAACTTTGAAAATAGATTTTTCAGTGATTCTTTTTTCTTATGTTTAATATTAGTGTGTTTTATCATTATATTCAATTTGGTAATGCTTAGGTTATTTAAAAAATGAAATGCCTTTGTAATGGATGAGTTTTCGTCCGAAGCCCTGATACTTCGAAACAGATTGTCCATTTTGTAACGAAGTGCATCCAGTTTTTGCGGTAACCCTCTCTACTTTTTTGCAGATGCTATGTGGGTGAAATTATGATACGATGCCAACTTTCATCCTTTTTTGAGTTCATTTGAAATGCTTTTCAATTTTAGGGTCATTTAGCTGAAAAAATCAGTAAATGCATGAAAGAATTTGTTTGCACATAAAATTTCTTCGTGTTTCAAATGCCAAAACACATAAATACCTTAACTATTACAGAGATTCCCTCCTGGGTGTGAAAACACAGAAGAAAGTGATGATAGTGAAGCCGATCACATCCCAGATCTTTGGGTGTGAAACTTTTTCTTCGCGTGTGTCCCTTTGCGTCGTAGCCATGGAAAATCTTCATCATTTAACTGGATGCTTGGGTCAATATTCACTCTGAATGGAGCAATTTCATCAAACTTTTCATAATCTTCTGACATGTCTGTCTTGTCATCCACTCCCACGATGTTTCTGTTCCCAGAAAGAACTATGTGGCGCTTTGGCTCATCGTATGATGCATTCACTTTCTTATCTTTTCTTTTTCTCGGCTTGGTAGACATGTCCTTCACATAGAAAACCTGTGCCACATCATTAGCTAGGACGAATGGTTCGTCTGCATACGCTAGATTGTTGAGATCCACTGTAGTCATTCCATATTGCGGGTCTTCCGTTACCCCGCCTCGTGTCATATTGACCCATTTGCACCGAAACAAAGGGACCTTCAAACCACGTCCATAGTCCAGTTCCCATATCTCCTCTATGTAACCATAATATGTTTCCTTTCCCGTCTTGGTTGTTTTGCATCAAAGCGGACACCACTGTTTTGGTTCGTGCTCTTCTTACCTTGGGCGATCGTGTAAAATGTATTACCATTTATCTCATACCCTTTGAAAGTCATTATATTCAAAGATGGTAACTGGGATAACGAGTATAGGTCATCTTCAATAGAGGCGTCATGCATGGTACGTGTCTGCAACCAGCCGGCGAAACTCCGGGTTTGTTCACGTGTGATCCAGTCATCAGACCACTCCAGGTGTTTGGAGCGTAGAAAATTCTTGTGTTCGTCCATATACGGAGCCACCAAGGCGGAATTCTGTAGATCTGTGTAGTGTGATTCAGTAAGAGAATGTCCGTCCATACATATTATTTGATCCCCTCCTAGCGTGCCTTTTCCATCCATTCTGCCCTTATGCCGCGATTCAGGAACACCAATCGGCTTAAGGCCAGGAATAAAGTCAATACAAAACTCAATCACCACCTCATTTTAATGGCCCTTGGAGATGCTTCCTTCTGGCCTAGCACGGTTATGAACATATTTCTTTAAGACTCCCATGAACCTCTCAAAGGGGAACATATTGTGTAGAAATACAGGACCCAAAATGTTAATCTCTTCGCATAGGTGAACTAGGACGTGCGTCATGATGTTGAAGAAGGATGGTGGGAACACCAACTCGAAACTGACAAGACATTGCACCAAATCATTCTCTAACCATGGTATGATTTCTGGATCGATTACCTTCTGAGAGATTGCATTGAGGAATGCACATAGCTTCACAATGGCTAATCGAACGTTATCCGGTAGAAGCCCCCTCAATGCAACCGGAAGCAGTTGCGTCATAATCACGTGGCAGTCATGAGACTTTAGGTTCTGGAACTTTTTCTCTGCCATGTTTATTATTCCCTTTATATTCGACGAGAAGCCAGACGGTACCTTAATACTAAGCAGGCGTTCAAAGAAGATTTCCTTCTCTTCTTTGGTAAGAGCGTAGCTGGAATGGCCCTGATGTATGCCGTCTTTTCCATGCATACGTTGCCGGTCCTCCGGTGCCTCAGGCGTATCTTTTGTCTTTCCATACACGCCCAAGAAGCCAAGCAGGGTCACGCAAAGATTCTTCGTCACGTGCATCACGTCGATTGCAGAGCGGACCTCTAGGTCTTTCCAATAGGGCAGGTCCCAAAATATAGATTTCTTCTTCCACATGGGTGCGCGTCCGTCATCGTCATTCAGAACAGGTTGTCCGCCAGTACGGTGGCAAAGACTACCTTCAAATCCTTGACTATATCATGTACATCAACAGCAGTACGGTGGAGAGGCTTCGTCCGGTGATCCGCCTCACCTTTGAAATGCTTGCCTTTCTTTCTTACGGGATGCCTGCTCGAAAGAAATCGACGATGTCCCAGGTACACATTCTTCCTACAATTGTCCAAATATATATTGTCGGTATCATCCAAACAGTGTGTGCATGCGCGATATCCCTTGTTTGTCTGTCCTGAAAGGTTACTGAGAGAAGGCCAATCATTGATGGTCACGAACAGCAAGGCCTTTAGGTCAAATTCTTCCCCCATGTGCTCATCCCATGCACGTACACCTGTTCCATTCCACAGCTGTAAGAGTTGTTCAACTAATGGCCTTAGGTACACATCAATGTCGTTGCCGGGTTGCTTAGGGCCTTGGATGAGCACTGGCATCATAATGAACTTCTGCTTCATGCACAACCAAGGAGGAAGGTTATACAAACATAGAGTCACAGGCCAGGTGCTGTGGTTGCTGCTCTGCTCCCCAAAAGGATTAATGCCATCTGCGCTTAGACCAAACCATACGTTCCTCGCGTCATCTGCAAACTCCTTCCCGTACTTCCTCTCGATTTTTCTCCACTGTGACCCGTCAGCGGGTACTCTCAACTTTCTGTCTTTCTTACGGTCTTCTCTGTGCCATCGCATCGCCTTGGCATGCTCTTTGTTTTGGAACAAACATTTCAAGCATGGTATTATAGGAGCATACCACATCACCTTGGCAGGAATCTTCTTCCTGGGGCGCTCGCCCTCGACATCACCAGGGTCATCGCGCCTGATCTTACAGCGCAATGCACCGCATACCGGGCAAGCTTTCAGATCCTCGTACTCACCGCGATAGAGGATGCAGTCATTAGGGCATGCGTGTATCTTTTGCACCTCTAACCCTAGAGGGCAGACAGCCTTCTTTGCTTCGTACGTACTCTCGGAAAATTCATTTTTCTTTGGAAGCATATTCTTTATCATTACCAGCGACTTTCCAAATCCCTTGTCAGATACACCATTCTCTGCCTTCCATTGCAGCAATTCCAGTGTGGTGCCCAACTTTTTCTTTTAGCTTCGCAATTCAGGTACAACAATTTCTTGTGATCCTCTAACATGTGCTGCAACTTCTTCTTCTCCAAATCACTTGCGCAGTTTCTCTTTGCATCGGCAATGGCCCGACCTAGATCATCAGTGGGCCCATCTGATGCCTCTTCTTCATCTTCTTCCCGCATTGCCGGCTCAGCTTCTTCCCCCATTGTTGTATCATCGTATTCAGGGAACCCATGGCCAGGATAGCTGTCGTCGTCCTCTTCTTCTTCATTGTCTTCCATCATAACCCCTCTTTCTCCGTGCTTGGTCCAAACATTATAGTGGGGCATGAAACCGGACTTAAACAGGTGGACGTGAATGGTTCTTGACGTAGAGTAATTGTGATCATTCTTACAGAAAAACATGGACAAGGCATAAAACCATCCGCCCGCGTGTTTGCCTCAGCCGCAAGCAGAAAAGTTTGCACGCCATTAATGAACTCAGGAGAGCATCGGTCATCGTACATCCATTGTCGGCTCATCTTCATTACACAACACCGAAAAGACCAAATTAATACAAGTTCATACATAAAGTTCATACAAGACTTAAATGCAACAAACAAATAACTCTCTAGCTAAAGCATTTAAATGCAACAACAAATGCGATCAAGATCGCAACTAAGGTAACAATTGATCCAACAGCATAATGATACCAAGCCTCACTATCAATGGCATATTTTCTAATCTTTCTAATCTTCAAGCGCATTTTCTCCATCTTGATCTTGTGATCATCGACGACATCGGCAACACGCAACTCCAATTCCATCTTCTCCCCCTAATTCTTTTCAATTTTTCTTTCAAATACTTGTTTTCTCTTTCAACTAAATTTAACCTCTTGACAATAGGGTCGATTGGAATTTCCGGTTCACAAACCTCCTAGACAAAAATATCTATGTCAACTTGATGGGCATAATTTGTCATAAACACGAAATGCAACAACTAGTTTTAAAAGAGAATATACCACATCCGAATCATAACAAGGATGAGGGCCGACGGGGACGAATATCAAAACCATGGCACTATGTATAACAAACAACGTACGGGTAAGATAATTATACGAGTAACTATATATCCAAATCACACAAACATCAATTTGGTAATGTAAAACATTCATGAACAAGAGGCTCACCACAAGGTGGTGCCGGCGACGGAACGGTGCGGGCAATCGACTGTGGTTACGATGGAGATTTAGAAGGTACCAAATAAACCACACCTACATATGCAAACTAAGTGTTATTTTTGACCTCAAATTGCATATAAATCAAATACTAGCACATATATTTCCTCCCATATTACTAAACTCATAAATTAATCACTATACAAAGCATTGCAAGAGCTAATCTAGAAATGAGAGATGAAAGGACAAAGTTGCTAACCTTGGTGACCATTTGAATGGATGGGGGCCTTCAAATCTTGACAAAATTTGGGCAAAATGTGTGATGAGGTCGAGAGGAAGAGGGGAAGAACAGAGAGGAGAGGGGAAAGGGGAAGAACAGAGCGAGCTTGGGTGGACGAAGGGCTTATGTAGGACGACCTTTAGCATCGGTTCGTGCCACGAACCAGTACTAAAGGTGCTGGAGGGGCCCCGGACTGCCAACATCCTGCCACCAATCACTTTAGTACCGGTTCGTGGCTTGAACCGGTGCTAAAGGTCGGCCACGAACCGATACTAATGAAAGCGGCGGGCTAGCTCTTGGAAACGGCACTAATGCACACATTAGTGCCGACTCAAAAGCAAACCGACACTAATGTGCTTGACATTTGAACCTTTTTCTACTAGTGCTTATGGCTCGTGCTGAAACGCCAACTAGCCTAGTTGATGGTAAATTTTAGATGAGCATGCTCATTTTGTGCGTTGCCGTTTGTCTAAAAAAGGGAAACTCTTATGGAATCAAATAAACAAATTGCTATGTTATGCTTGGAATCTTTGTGAAATTCATGATTTTACTTGTTGCTCTAAGAACCCTAAAAAACACCTTCCCTACCTATGTGAGTTTAATGATAATGAAATCTTATCTTCTTATGCAAAGGGTGTTTATAGTTACTATGATATCGAACAAATTGAAGAATTTGTTGCTTTTAAGAGTGCTTATGAAGTTGCTTCTTTGATTGAAAAATATGCTACTACTCTCTACGAATCTGAAAATTTTGACATACTTAAATATTGCTATGAAAACTATGCTCATAATGTCTATGTCAAAGAATTTATTGAGAGAATGACCGTTGCTTTGGAGGAAAATAATGATATGCATGAATCTATAGATAATGATGATTCCGATGATTTGACTGAAATATCCCTTGATGAACGTGATGCTTGCTATTCTTGTGGCCATGATGCCAATATTTATGAAGATGAATTTGCTATAGTTCCTTATGATAAATGTGAGATCGTTGCTATTGCACCCATACTTGATAGTTCCTTCGATGAAAAGCATGATTGCAATGATGTTATTATAAGTTGTCTTAATGTCAATTGTGTTAATGATATGCAAACCCTCAAGCTTGGGGATGCTAGTTTTGCTACGAGTACTATTTGTTGCAATGATCATGATTGGGGCGATTCTTCTTATTAACTTGAAAATTTATTTAAGCCCCATGATGAATATGAGATTGATAATAATGTTTGCAATAATATTGAAAGTGGGTTTGTAAGAGTGTCGACTTTAGATCCCACATATTTGGAGAATGTTCAATCTTATGAGTTTTTTTTGATAAAAGTGGGTTTGGAGAGGTCATGACTTTAGTTAATGTTAATCCCACTATTTTGGGAAAGTGTCAACTTTGCATGCATGTGGATCGTGTTGAAAATATTTATTGTGATAGCTATTTTGTTGAATTTGCTTATGGTCCCACATGTAATTATTATGAGAGAGGAAAATATGGTCATAGAAATTTTCATGTTACTAAATTACCTCTCGTTATGTTGAGATTGCTATTGTTTCTTTCCGCTTCCTTGCATATGCTAATTTTTGCTTGCCTTGATAATTTGTTTGCCTATAAGATGCCTATGCATAGGAAGTATGTTAGACTTAGATGTGTTTGTCACGTATTTCATGATGCTCTCTTTGTGCCTCAATTCTTGTCTTTCTTGTGAGCATCAATGAAATCTCAATGCCTAGCTAGGGGAGTTAAACGATAGCGCTTGTTGGGAGGCACCCCAATTTTATTTTTAGTTTTTTTTCTTTTTGCTTCTGTTTAGGAATAAATCTTTGATATAGCCTCTCATTAGATGTCTTTTTATGTTTTAATTAGTGTTTTTGACAAGCTTAACCCATAGGATCTTCTTGGATGATAGTTATTCGATCTTGCTGTAAATTTCAGAAACTTTCTGTTCACGAAAATAATTGTTAAAAATCACCAGAACGTGATAAAATATTGATTACAATTTCTGCTGATCAATAAACAAATTGTCTAGGTCATCCTATTTTGGCTGAATTGTCGTAGTTCCAGAAGTTTGCGTTAGTTACACATTACTACAGACTGTTCTGTTTTTGGCAGATTCTGTTTTTCGTGTGTTGTTTGCTTATTTTGATGCATCTATGGTTAGTAAAATAGTTTATAAACCATAGAGAAGTTGTAATACAGTAGGTTTAACACCAATATAAATAAAGAATGAGTTCATTACAGTACTTTGAAGTGGTCTTTTGTTTCCTTTTGCTAACGGAGCTCACGAGAGTTTCTGCTGAGTTTTGTTTTGTGAAGTTTTCAAGTTTTGGGTGAAAGATTTGATGGATTATGGAAAAAGGAGTGGAAAGAGCCTAAGCTTGGGGATGCCCATGGCACCCAAAGATAATCTAAGGGAACCTAAAATCCAAAGCTTGGGGATGCCCCGGAAGGCATCCTCTCTTTCGTCTACTTCCATCGGTAACTTTACTTGGAGCTATATTTTTATTCACCACATGATATGTGTTTTGCTTGGAGCGTCTTGTATGATTTGAGTCTTTGTTTTTTAGTTTGCCACAATCATCCTTGCTGTACACACCTTTTGATAGAGTACGCTGTTTTGGAATATTAATCTTGACGTACTCATGTTTTGGTTTTTCTTAAGGTTTATTAAACACACAAGAAGAAAGCAAGAAAAAGGAAAATAAACTAGCATGGATATTACAGTGAAAGAGTATGAGCACCGACATCTAGCAATGAGTGTGTAAACATAAATGTAATGTCAGTGGGAAATACGTACTCCCCCAAGCTTAGGATTTTGGCCTAAGTTGGTTTATTGCCACGGATGTCCCGGCGGATATCCATAGTTGTAGCTGGGGTCGTACTGCGATGCGACAGTTATTGCCTCCTAGGCTGCAGCATGGCGGCGAGCTGCATCCGCCCTCCTCTCGTACTCATCTGCCTCCTCTCTGGTAATAAAATGTCTTCCTTTTGCCTGATATTCAAATAAGGCAGGAGCAGGGAGAATAATACGGACAGCACGACGTCTGTCAAAGATTAAGCGATACCGGAGAGGTGACTCATTCCTCTCGACAAACTGGTGGTGAACCATAGCATTAAAGTCTAAATAAGTAGGAGGCAATTTAATATCATCATTACGTATGGTTACACCAAGAAAATTAGCTAAGTGGGTTGCATAAATTCCTCAAAAGAAATCTCCATTAAATCTATTATGATGCAACCTACATGCAACAATGGCTCCCAAATTATAAGATTTATCTCCTAACACAACACTCCTAAGAATACTGAGGTCAGGGACACACATGTGACATGCTTCATCCTTACCATTTATGCACCTACCTATGAAGAGAGCAAAATAATATACATCAGGAAAATGAATGATCCCTATGGTCGCTTGTGCTATATCTCTAGATTCCCCCACAGTTATACTAGCAAGAAAATTTCTAAATTAAGATTTGTGAGGTTCACTAGCACTACCCCATTGTGGAAGTTTGCAAGCAGTGGTAAAATCCTCTAAGTCCATCGTATAAGATTTTTCATAAAGATCAAACAGGACAGTTGGAGAATTGCATGAAAATAAAAATTCAAACCTCCTCACAAAGGAACTAGTGAGATAGAGGTACTGGCGGCACTTTTCTTCCTCAAAGCTCACAAGATCGGAGTTACGCAAATATGCGTTACATTCTTCCTTGATTCCCGCTCGACCCATAAAGTTTTCTGAAGGCCACTCACAAGGCCGCACTGGAGCGTCCCTTGGTGGCTCATCGTCAGCATCACACATTGCAAGCATGGGTCCTTGCTTCCATGAAGAACCACCTTGGTACATTTTCCTAAGCATATTTCTTCCTCTGAAAAATTTCTGAAATTTTTAGTAACTTCAAATAAAAGTGAACCAAGCTCAAAAAAATTGATAGCAACTACTCCTACAAGTGCCTAGAGCCTATATCATGCATTAGAACTACTTAGAACCATATAAATTTGACATGCAAGCTCAAGAACATGGTCACCTAGGCAGCACAAATTTGCAATGAATAAATCACTAGAACAAAAACTAATTGGACCAATGGAGGAGTCACATACCAAGGAACAATCACCTCAAACAGTTTTTTGAGAGGTGCTTTGAGCAAGGAGATCAAAAATCACAGCAAAATGAGCTAGAACTCATGCTTGAGCTGGATGGTGATTTTTTTTGGGAGGAAGAAGAAGTGTGTGGGTGCAGGAATAAGTGGAGGGGGCCACCATGGGCCTACGAGGCAGGGGGTCGTGCCCTGTAGGGGTCGGCGTGCCCTGGACCCTCGTGGCCAGGTGCTTTCTCCCCCTGCTGTGTTCTCAGTGCCAGATATTCTCAAATATTCCAGAAAAATCATATTCCATTTTCAGGGCATTTGGAGAACTTTTATTTTCGGGATATTTTTATATTGCATAGATAAATCAGAAAACATATAGAAAAAAATACTATTTTTACTTTATTTAGACTAAATAACAGAAAGTAGAAGGAGGGTACAGAAGGTTGTGCCTTCTAGTTTCATCCATCTCATGCTCATCAAAAGGAATCCACTAACTAGGTTGACTAGGTCTTGTTAATAAACTCATTTCGAATAACATGGAACCGGATAAACTTCGAATAACACTATGTTACCTCAACGGGGATATGCACATCCCCAATAATAAGAATATCATATTTCTTTTTGACAGTAGGAAGAGGAAATTCAAAACCTCCAAATATAATCGATGGAATTTTTCCAATAGAGTTGATACTATGAACTTGAGGTTGTTTCCTCGGAAAGTGTACCATATGCTCATTACCATTAACATGAAAAGTGACATTGGCTTTGTTGCAATCAATAACAGCCCATGCAGTATTCAAAAAGGGTCTTCCAAGAATAATAGACATAATATCGTCCTCGGGAATATCAAGAATAACAAAGTCCGTTAAAATAGTAACGTTCGTAACCACAACAGGCACATTCCTACAAATACCGATAGGTATAGCAGTTGATTTATCAGCCATTTGCAAAGATATTTCAGTAGGTGTCGACTTATTCAATTCAAGTCTACGATATAAAGAGAGAGGCATAACACTAACACTGGCTCCAATATCACATAAAGCGGTTTTAACATAGTTTCTTTTAATGGAGCATGGTATAGTAGGTACTCCTGGATCTCCAAGTTTCTTTGGTATTCCACCCTTAAAAGTATAATTAGCAAGCATGGTGGAAATTTCAGCTTCCGGTAACTTTCTTTTATTTGTAACAATATCTTTCATGTACCTAGGATAAGGATTCATTTTGAGCATATCAGTTAATCGCATACGCAAAAAGATAGGTCTAATCATTTCTGCAAGGCGCTCAAAATCCTCATCATCCTTTTTCTTGGATGGTTTGGGAGGAAAAGGCATGGGTTTCTGAACACATGGTTCTCTTTCTTTATCGTGTTTCCAAGCAATAAAATCTCTCTTATCATAATGTTGATTCTTTGATTGTGGGTTATCAAGATCAACAGCAGGTTCAATTTCTATATCATTGTCATTGCTAGGTTGAGCATCATCATGAACATCATCATTAGCATTATCACTAGGTTCATGGTCATTACCAGATTGTGTTTCAGCATCAGAAATAGAGATATCATTTGGATTCTCTGGTGGTTCAGCAATAGGTTCACTAGAAGCATGCAAAGTCCTATCATTTTTCTTTTTCTTCTTTTTAGAAGGACTAGGTGCATCTATATTATTTCTGTGAGAATCTTGCTCAATTCTCTTAGGGTGGCCTTCAGGATACAAATGTTCCTGAGTCATTTTACCAGTTCTAGTAGCCACTCTAACAGCATAATCATTATTCTTACTATTTAATTCACTGAGAAAATCATTCTGAGCCTTAAGTACTTGTTCTACTTGAGTGGTAACCATAGAAGCATGTTTACTAATGAGTTTAAGTTCACCTTTAACTCGAGACATATAATCACCCAAGTGTTCAAGCGTATCGGAATTGTATTTCAACTATCTTCCAAAATAAGCATTGAAGTTTTCTTGTTTGACAATGAAGTTATCAAACTCTTCTAAGCATTGTCTAGCAGACTTATAGTGAGGAATATCACCGTCATCAAATCTATAGAGAGAATTTACCTTTACTACCTGTGTCGGGTTACCAAGACCATGTGTTTCTTCAATAGGTGATGGATTAAGATCATATGTTTCTTCAACAGGCGGTAAATTAAGACCGTGTATTTCTTCAATAGGAGGTAAATTCTTAGCATCTTCAGCTTTTATACCATTTTCTTTCATAGATTTCTTTGCCTCTTGCATATCTTCAGGACTGAGAAATAGAACACCCCTCTTCTTCGGAGTTGGTTTAGGAATAGGCTCAGGAATTGGCTCAGGAAGTGTCCAATTATTTTCATTTGTCAACATATTATTCAATAGAATCTCAGCTTCATCCGGTGCACTTTCCCTGAAAACAAAACCAGCACAACTATCCAGGTAACTCTAACTTGCATGATTTGAATGGAATTAACTCGGACTGACGCTTTTTCAGCAGACTTTCCATGGTGTTATTTATGTGCAGAAACAAAAGTTCTCAGAATGACCTGAAACTCCACGGAACATATTTTTGGAAAATATTAAAAATACTGGAAGAAGAATCCACGTCAGGGGGCCCACACCCTGTCCACGAGGGTGGGGACGCGCCTGCCCCCCTGGGCGCGCCCCCTGCCTCGTGGGCCCCCTGACGCTCCACCGACCTCAACTCCAACTCCATATATTCGTGTTCGGGGAGAAAAAAATCAGAGAGAAGGATTCATCGCGTTTTACGATACGGAGCCGCCGCCAAGCCCTAAAACCTCTCGGGAGGGCTGATCTAGAGTCCGTTTGGGGCTCCGGAGAGGGGAATCCATCGCCATCATCATCATCAACCATCCTCCATCACCAATTTGATGATGCTCACCGCCGTGCGTGAGTAATTCCATCATAGGCTTGCAGGACAGTGATGGGTTGGATGAGATTTATCATGTAATCGAGTGAGTTTTGTCCTCGCCCACACACGTAATTGATTTATATACTAGTGAGACTTTCCATGGTGTTATTTATGTCCCCGCCCTAAGCCTCGGGCTGCATCGTAAGTGTTAAGACTCGTACATACCCATATATCCGGCCTCTCCACTTTATTGTATTGACATGATTAATTATGCAATTGTAGTCCAGCCCACGACAGCTCCCAGCGATCCTCGTCAAGTGGTTCGTTGGATTCAAAGGCAATGGCCAGTGATTCACCGTCGACTGCTTACTCCCCGAAGGCCAAGGGCGACACCGAGGTGCTGTCCCGAAGGACTTTCCCAGGCCAGGGAGAGGTTCAGGAGGCGCCAGAAGGCGAAACCTCCGTCGCCGGACACTAGGGGGAGCCAATCCCCATGGAAACTGGTGATGAGGGCCGTATTCAGTTCGGCACTCAGCCGAATACGATTCCGGAGACCAATACAGCTCCGATTTCCGGTGTGCAACCTCCTTTGAAAGACGGGGGTATGCCCCTTCCGTCGGTGACCCCTGTCCAACCAGGGGGCACCGGATAATCTGCTGGTAGCGCTGCGAGGCGCTTCCATTGTGGATGAGCACCATGTTCTTATGGGCACGGTAATTGAAAGGGTTCAGTCCGCCAAGAACGGACTAACTGAAGCCTGCAGCAGCCTACTGACAGGTTTTGAGGTAAGCGATGCAAAAAGAGAAGCTCCACAATACAAACAGTAGCCCCTGAGACATTGTCCGATGTTCGGAAAGAAAAGTCGGACAGAGGACCAATCCCCAACTGCAGGAAACTAACTAAGTATGTATGAAATGAATACGCAGGTGTCGCTGCTGGCTGCGGCCTCGCATACTGCCAAAGTCTCTGGACTGAAGCAGAGACTGGAGCAGGCCAAGGAGGAGCTCGGCCAAGTGAGGAGGCAGCTCCAGGAGAATCAAGGTATGCAATAACTCGTTATATATTCGGAAAGAGTAAGATGATGTACATTGACTGAAGTGTCATGATATGAATAGGGGCAACGACCAAGGTCGAGGCCCTCAGAAAGGCCCTGACCGAAGCCGAGGGGAAGGCTGTCAAGCAGTAGGCTGCCCGTAAGAAGCTCGAGGCTCGTGTCAATGAGGTCCAACAAGAGCGCCAGGACGTGGTGAGGAAGTGCGAGACCTTGGAGCATGATGCTTCGGTTCAAGAGACCGAACTCGCCAAGGCTCGTAAAAGCGCAGAGGCGGCCTGGAATGAGGCTTGGGGCGCCCTCCAGGAGATCCAGGAGGCCAGGAAGACCGTGGCGGGTAAGGCATTTAGTATGCAAAGAAAGAATGTGAAGAGGAAATATCTTTTACTAACCCGGATTCGGAGTTCTCCAGGGGCTTTTGCTGATCTGCCATGAAGTGTGTCCGACGCCACGGAGTTCTTCCGAGCCGAAGAAGGGAGCTCCACGGAGAAGCTGTTGTGGCGCAATATCTTGCGCCAGAATGTGACGCCCCGAGACCGATGCTTCAGATGCCTTCCATGTATTTCAAGTTTTGTCGTGTGTTTCAATTGCTTTGTTGCATTCATCATGTCATCTCTTGCATTGCATCATGTCATCTTGCACCCCTTTTAAAAACTCAACTAAATAAATTACATGGATCTTCGATCCATTTAAATCAAGGGAAATGCACATGGTGATTTCTCTTACAACATATAAAAGTCTCCCAATATTATTAGGGAGCTACATTAAAATATTCCATTAACTTTGGAATTAACCATAACACACTTGCAAAATAATTCCGTGCCTTTTCTGCTTCAAGTTTGGTCTCCAAACTTTGCCCTAAATTCTTTCTTCACTTTCTGGAGCTCCACCAAAAATCTCTACATTTTGGCCACTCCTAAACATTGTCCTAGTTCAAACCATTTGAATTAAATTCAAATGAGTTTGAATTTAAATCTTGAATTTGTGCCAACTTCTATTTTCTTGGATCAAGCTCATTTTTGTGAGTCCGGGAAAATTATCCGCGTGTCCAACTTCTTCCCCTAACCTCCCTTTGTTTTCTTTCTTTTCTCTGTTTTTTTCTTTCTTTAGAGTGAGAGAGAGAAGAGAGCCCAACAGCCAGGCCGGCCTGCTTCCCCGCAGTCCATTTGGTCCAAGGCCCAGTCCCCCCTCCTCTTGATCTCTAGCCCCGACCCCCCTCCTCTCGATCTCTCCCTCTCGTCCTCCCACACCGCCGCCACACACACACACGCACACATCGAGCCAGGGAGAGGAGCTGTGCACCCGATCCCCTCGCCGCCTCCACCGCGAGACCCCCACGCCCGACCTCCTCCTTGCTGCCCTCGTCGTCGACCATCGCTGCCCCTGCATCCTTCCCTCCTCCAGCAACGGCAGCCTCCCTGTCCCATCATCCCGATCCGCTTCCCCGCGTCGATGCCTCGCCGTCGCAGGCCTTTACATCGCCTGCGCCTCCCCAAGCCGCGCCCGTCACTCGGCATGGCCTACGAGGCCATAAGCGTCGCCATGCCCCTGCTTCCTCCCTTCCTTGGCGACCTCGACCTCCATGCCTCGCCGGCCTTCCTCAGCAAACCCCCGTCGCTGCCCCACGCCCTCAAGCTCCAGCGCCGCGCCTTTGCTCCGTCTTTTGCTCTGCTGCCTGCTACCTCTTGAGCACTGCGTTGGATTTCCCCGAAGAGGAGTGGATGATGCAGCAAAGTAGCGTAAGTATTTCCCTTAGTTTTTTAGAACCAAGGTATCAATCCAGTAGGAGGTCGCACGCGAGTCCCTCGTACCTACACAAAACAAATAGCTCAACGCAACCAACGCGATTAGGGGTTGTCAATCCCTTCACGGTCACTTACGGGAGTGAGATCTGATAGAGATGATAGATAATATTTTTGGTATTTTTGATATAAAGATGCAAGGTAAAATAAAAGGCAAAAGTAAAAGCAAAGCAATAATAAAGTGATTGGAGATTGATATGATGAGAATAGACCCGGGGGCCATAGACTTCACTAGTGGCTTCTCTCAAGAGCATAAGTATTTCTACGGTGGGTGAACAAATTACTTTTGAGCAATTGACAGAATTGAGCATAGTTATGAGAATATCTCGGTATGATCATGTATATAGGCATCACATCCGAGACAAGTAGACCGACTCCTGCCTGCATCTACTACTATTACTCCACTCATCGACCGCTATCCAGCATGCATCTAGAGTATTAAGTTAATGAAAACAGAGTAACGCCTTAAGCAAGATGACATGATGTAGAGGAATAAATTCATGCAATATGATAAACACCCCATCTTGTTATCCTCGATGGCAACAATACAATACGTGCCTTGCTGCCCCTACTGTCATTGGGAAAGGACACCGCAAGATTGAACCCAAAGCTAAGCACTTCTCCCAATGCAAGAAAAACCAATCTAGTAGGCCAAACCAAACTGATAATTCGAAGAGACTTCCAAAGATAACCAATCATACATAAAAGAATTCAGAGAAGATTCAAATATTGTTCATAGATAAACTTGATCATAAACCCACAATTCATCGGTCTCAACAAACACACCGCAAAAAGAAGATTACATCAAATAGATATCCACGAGAGAGGGGGAGAACATTGTATTGAGATCCAAAAAGAGAGAGGAAGCCATCTAGCTACTAACTATGGACCCGAAGGTCTGAGGTAAACTACTCACACTTCATCGGAGGGGCTATGGTGATGATGTAGAAGCCCTCCATGGTGGATTCCCCTTCCGGCGGAGCTCCGGAACAGGCCCCAAGATGGGATCTCGTGGATACAGAAAGTTGCGGCGGTGGAATTAGCTTTTTGGCTCCGTATCAGATCGTTTGGGGGTACGTAGGTATATATAGGAGGAACGAGTACGTCGGTGGAGCTTCGAGGGGCCCATGAGGGAGGGGCGGGCCCTAGGGGGGCGCCCTCCACCCTCGTGACTGCCTCGTGGCTTTCTTGACGGAGGGTCCAAGTCTCCTGGATCATATCTGATGAGAAAATCACGTTCCTGAAGGTTTCATTCCATTTGGACTCCGTTTGATATTCCGTTTCTTCGAAACACTGAAATAGGCAAAAAAACAGCAAATCTGGGTTGGGCCTCCGGTTAATAGGTTAGTCCCAAAAGTAATATAAAAGTGGAAAATAAAGCCCAATATGGTCCAAAACAGTAGATAATATAGCATGGAGAAATCAAAAATTATAGATACGTTGGAGACGTATCAGGCATCCCCAAGCTTAATTCCTGCTCGTCCTCGAGTAGGTAAATGATAAAAAGAGAATTTTTGATGCGGAGTGCTACTTGGCATAATTTCAATGTAATTCTTCTTAATTGTGGTATGAATATTCAGATCCAAAAGATTCAAGACAAAAGCTCATATTGACATAGAAATAATAATACTTCAAGCATACTAACTAAGCAATTATGTTTTCTCAAAATAACATGGCCAAAGAAAGTTCATCCCTACAAAATCATATAGTTTAGTCATGCTCCATTTTTGTCACACAAGAATGCTCTCATCATGCACAACCCCGATGACAAGCGAAGCAATTTTTTCGTACTTTAATAATCTCAAACTTTATAAACCTTCACGCAGTACATGAGCGTGAGCCATGGATATAGCACTATGGGTGGAATAGAATATGATGATGGGGGTTATGTGGAGAAGACAAAAAATAGGAGAAGATCTCACATCAACGAGGCTAATCAATATGCTATGGAGATGCCCATCGATTGATGTTAATGCAAGGAGTAGGGATTGCCATGCAACGGATGCACTAGAGCTAAACTATATAGCTCAAAAGATATAAGTGAAGCACATAGAGTATTCTAACAAATTCCAATTCATGTATGGATCTCTCAAAAGCTGTGTACAGCAAGGATGATTGTGGTAAACTAAAAAGCAAAGACTCAAATCATACAAGACGCTCCAAGCAAAACACATATCATGTGGTGAATAAAATTATAGCTCCAAGTAAAGTTACCGATGGAAGTAGGCGAAAGAGGGGATGCCTTCCGGGGCATCCCCAAGCTTTGACTTTTTGGTGTCCTTGGATTATATTGGGGGTGCCATGGGCATCCCCAAGCTTAGGCTCTTGCCACTCCTTGTTCCATAATCCATCAAAAGAATTCACCCAAAACTTGAAAACTTCACAACACAAAACTCAAAAGAAATCTCGTGAGCTCCGTTAGCGAAAGAAAACAAAAGACCACTTCAAGGTACTGTAATTAACTCATTCTTTATTTATATGGGTGTTAAATCTACTTTATTCCAACTTATCTATGGATTATAAACTATTTTACTAGCCATAGATTCATCAAAATAAGCAAACAACACACGAAAAACAGAATCTGCCAAAAAGAACAGTCTGTAGTAATCTGTAACTAACGCAAACTTCTGAACTCCAAAAAATCAGCCAAAATAGGAAGACCTAGAAAATTTGTTTATTGATCAGAAGAAACTGGAATCAGTATTTTATCACGTTCTGGTGATTTTTAACAATTCAGGTACTGAGCGCAAAGTTTCTGGAAATTACAGCAAGATCAAATAACTATCATCCAAGAAGATCCTATAGGTTTAACTTGGCACAAACACTAATTAAAAGATAAAAACACATTTAAACAGAAGGTAGATGGATTATTTATTCCTAAACAGAAACAAAATAAAAAAAACTAAAAATAAAATTTGGTTGCCTCCCAACAAGCGCTATCGTTTAATGCCCCTAGCTAGGCATAAAAGCAAGGATAGATCTAGGTATTGCCATCTTTGGTAGGCAATCCATAAGTGGCTCTTATGATAGATTCATATGGTAGTTTTATTTTCTTCCTTGGGAAGTGTTCCATGCCTTTCTTTAATGGAAATTGGAATCTAATATTCCCTTCCTTCATATCAATAATTGCACCAATCGTTCTAAGGAAAGGTCTACCAAGAATAATAGGGCAAGAAGGATTGCAATCTATATCAAGAATGATGAAATCTACGGGCACGTAATTCCTATTTGAAAAAATAAGAACATCATTAATTCTTCCCATAGGTTTCTTAATAGTGGAATCCGCAAGGTGCAAGTTTAGAGAGAAATCATCAAAATCGCGGAAATCTAGCAAATCACACAAAGTTTTGGGAATAGTGGAGACACTAGCACCCAAATCACATAAAGCATAAAATTCATGACCCTTAATCTTAATTTTAATAGTTGGTTCCCACTCATCATAAAGTTTTCTAGGGATAGAAACTTCCAACTCAAGTTTTTCTTCGTAAGATTGCATCAAGGCATCAACAATATGTTTAGTAAACGATTTATTTTGACTATAAGCATGAGGAGAATTTAGCACGGATTGCAACAAGGAAATAAGTCAATTAAAGAGAAATTTTCATAATTAAATTCCTTGAAATCCAATATAGTGGGTTTAGCAACATCTAGGGTTTTATTCTTTTCAATCCCACTTTTATCAATTTCATCATCAAGATCTAAAAACTCTGAATTTTTGGAACGCCTTCTAGGTAAAGGTGGATCATATTCAGTTTATCAAGATTCATATTGCAAAACAAAGATTTAATAGACGACACATCAATAACTTGTAGATCTTCATCTTGATTTTCATAGGAATTGGAAGAACACGCTTTAATAAAGCATCTTTAGTAGCACGCATCTTAGCGGTTCCTTCCTTGCACTCATCAATGGAAATTCTCATGGCTTTGAGAGACTCATTGATATCATGGTTAGGAGGAATAGATCTAAGCTTTAAAGAATCAACATCAAGAGAAATTCTATCAACGTTCCTAGCCAATTCATCAACTTTAAGCAATTTCTCTTCAAGCATAGTATTGAAATTCTTTTGCGAATTCATAAACTCTTTAACAATAGTCTTAAATTCAGAGGGCATCTTATTAAAATTTCCATAAGAGTTGTTGTAGGAATTTCCATAATTATTAGAAGGATTACTAGGATAAGGCCTAGGATTAAAATTCCCTCTATGCGCGTTGTTACCAAAATTATTCCTACCAACAAAATTCACATCCATAGATTCATTATTATTCTCAATCAAAGTAGACAAAGGCATATCATTAGGATCAGAAGAAACACTCTTAGTAGCAAATAATTTCATAAGTTCATCCATCTTTCCGCTCAAAACATTAATTTCTTCTATCGCATGCACTTTTTTATTAGTAGATCTTTCGGTGACCCATTGAGAATAATTAACCATAATATTATCTAGGAGTTTAGTAGCATCTCCTAAAGTGATTTCCATAAAAGTGCCTCCCGCAGCCGAATCTAAAAGATTTCTAGAAGCAAAATTCAATCCGGCATAAAAAATTTGTATAATTATCCACAAATTCGAACCATGAGTAGGACAATTACGTATCATTAATTTCATTCTCTCCCAAGCTTGTGAAACATGTTCATGATCAACTTTCTTAAAATTCATAATATCATTTCTAAGAGAGATGATCTTAGCAGGAGGAAAATACTTAGAGATAAAAGCATCTTTGCACTTGTTCCAAGAATCAATACTATTTTTTGGCAAAGACGATAACCAAGCTTTAGCACGATCTCTAAGCGAAAAAGAAAATAGCTCCAATTTAACAATATCATTATCGACATCTTCTTTTGCATATCACATAAATCAACGAAGCTATTTAGATGAGTAGCGGCATCTTCACTAGGAAGGCCGACGAATTGATCTTTCATAACAACATTCAACAAAGCAGTATTGATTTCACAAGATTCAGTATTGGCAAGAGGAGCAATCGGAGTGCTGAGGAAATCATTATATTGGTATTGGTATAGTCAGACAATTTGGTATTATCTTGAGCCATCGCGAGCAAACAAAAAGCAAGCGAGAAAAAGGCAAACGGAAAAGAGAGGGCGAATAAAACGGCAAAGGTGAAGTGGGAGAGAGGAAAACGAGAGGAAAATGGCAAATAATGTAATGCGAGAGATAAGGATTGTGTTGGGTACTTGGTATGTTGAATTTTGCGTAGACTCCCCGGCAACGGCGCCAGAAATTCTTCTTGCTACCTCTTGAGCACCGCGTTGGATTTCCCCGAAGAGGAGAGGATGATGCAGCAAAGTAGCGTAAGTATTTCCCTCAGTTTTTGAGAACCAAGGTATCAATCCAATAGGAGCCCACGTGCGAGTCCCTCGTACCTAGACAAAACAAATAGCTCAATGCAATCAACGCGACTAGGGGTTGTCAATCCAATCACGGTCACTTACGGGAGTGAGATCTGATAGATAATATTTTTGGTATTTTTGATATAAAGATGCAAGGTAAAATAAAAGGCAAAAGTAAAAGCAAAGCAATAATAAAGTGATTGGAGATTGATATGATGAGAATAGACCCGAGGGCCATAGACTTCACTAGTGGCTTCTCTCAAGAGCATAAGTATTTCTACGGCGGGTGAACAAATTACTGTTGAGCAATTGACAAAATTGAGCATAGTTATGAGAATATCTAGGTATGATCATGTATATAGGCATCACGTCCGAGAAAAGTAGACCGACTCCTGCCAGCATCTACTACTATTACTCCACTCATCGACCGCTATCCAGCATGCATCTAGAGTATTAAGTTAATGAAAACAGAGTAACGCCTTAAGCAAGATGACATGATGTAGAGGAATAAATTCATGCAATATGATAAATACCCCATCTTGTTATCCTCGATGGCAACAATACAATACGTGCCTTGCTGCCCCTACTGTCACTGGGAAAGGACACCGCAAGATTGAACTCAGAGCTAAGCACTTCTCCCATTGCAAGAAAAACCAATCTAGTAGGCCAAACCAAACTGATAATTTGAAGAGACTTGCAAAGATAACCAATCATAAATAAAAGAATTCAGAGAAGATTCAAATATTGTTCATAGATAAACTTGATCATAAACCCACAATTCATCGGTCACAACAAACACACCGCAAAAAGAAGATTACATCGAATAGATCTCCACGAGAGAGGGGGAGAACATTGTATTGAGATCCAAAAAGAGAGAAGAAGCCATCTAGCTACTAACTATGGACCCGAAGGTCTGAGGTAAACTACTCACACTTCATCGGAGGGGCTATGGTGATGATGTAGAAGCCCTCCATGGTGGATTCCCCTTCCGGCGGAGCTCCGGAACAGGCCCCAAGATGGGATCTAGTGGATACAGAAAGTTGCGGCGGTGGAATTAGGTTTTTGGCTCCGTATCTGATCGTTTGGGGGTACGTATAGGTATATATAGGAGGAAGGAGTACGTCGGTGGAGCTTCGAGGATCCCACAAGGCAGGGCGGCGTGCCCTAGGGGGACTCCCTCCACCCTCATGACCGCCTCGTAGCTTTCTTGACGGAGGGTCCAAGTCTCCTGGATTATATATGATGAGAAAATCACGTTCCCGAAGGTTTCATTCCGTTTGGACTCCGTTTGATATTCGCTTTCTTTGAAACACTGAAATAGGCAAAAAAATAGCAAATCTGGGTTGGGCCTCCGGTTAATAGGTCAGTCCCAAAAGTAATATAAAAGTGGAAAATAAAGCCCAATATGGTCCAAAACAGTAGATAATATAGCATGGAGCAATCAAAAATTATAGATCCGTTGGAGACATATCACTGCCCCGACGAGGCTCGTCCTCGTTGCCTTGCTGCTGCCGGACCACGAGTTCGCCTTCGGCCCCGATGGCGCCCAAGGCCCCATGTCGCCATGGCCTCTGCTGATGTTGAGCTGTTGCTCAACACACGCCCTACTTGCTGCTTCGAATCCCTGCCTGAGCTCCGTTTTTCGTTATGGACGTGGGGTAGCTGCTGAACCTCGCCATAGTCCTGTCCAACGCCGCAAGTCCGACGCCAGGAGCACCTCAAGTTCGACTACATGTAACAATAAGTACCACTATGGCCGGAGACCTCGAACCCGTCAAGTACCCTTAGGATGCGCCAAGTTCCACGACGCCGCATAAGTTTCTTCTTGAACGTGTACGACTACGCAGATTTGCCAAGTACCAAGACATCCGGAGCCCCCGGATACGCCAAGTTCCTCTATGGCCCATGCATCTATGCCGCATCGAACCCGAACCGTCCCGAACGCATGCTTTGAAGGTATAACCGCTGGAATGACCGCCCGTGGACCGAATGCATGTTTGTTGTATGAGATGAACCGCGTGTTTTCACCGTATGCGATTGACGTTGCACGTTCCTCCTTCTTTGCCATGCCGTCGACCTGTGGGAACCCGGTAACCGGGATCACCCCACCATCTCTAGCATGCTCCGCACATCCGCGCACTTGCTTCTTTTGCACCGATATCTCAACGAGTTGTCGGAACCGGAACGTTGTCGTGGCACCATGTCCGTTATCGTCGCCGTGGCACCCTTTCATTTCGTCATGGTGACCAAATGCTTCATAACATGCTCAAGTCAATATTTTCATTAAATTGCATAAAACTTGCATATGTCATCCGTATCATGTTAACAACATTTAAAATTGTTGTTTGCTTTAAATTGTTATATGCATATGGGGATTTTCCGGAATTGTTGTTTGTTATTTCCGGCCTCATTTAAACTTGCCTAAATAGATAGTTTATTTATGCTTCACCCCTTGCCATGTTGAATAACATTTAATATTGTTGGGTACATAAAAAAGAGCGAACTAAATAACTTGAATGTGGTGTTTCGTCAATATGAAACTCGTTGCATATTGAGCTCCACTTAAGTTGTAGTATTGTTTGTGCACTTTGCCATGCCATGCCTCTTTAAACCGGACATGCATCATACTTGGTTGCGCATCATGCCATGTTTATGTGATGGTTGTTTACTATGTTGCTTGCTTCTTTCTGGGTTGCTTCTCTCGTCAGTTTCGGTTTCATTCCGGAGTTGTGAGGATTCATTCGACTACGTCCATTTGTCTTCTTCATGGACTCGTTCTTCTTCATTGCGGGATCTCAGGCAAGATGACCATACCCTCGAAATCACTTTATCTTTTCTTGCTAGTTGTTCGCTCTATTGCTTTGCCGTGCTACCTACCACTTGCTATATCATGCCTCCCATATTGCCATGTCAAGCCTCTAACCATCCTTTCCTAGCAAACCGTTGTTTGGCTAAGTTACCGCTTTTGCTCAGCCCTTCTTATAGCGTTGTTAGTTGCAGGTGAAGGTGAAGTTGGTTCCATGTTGGAACATGGATATTTTGGGATATCACAATATCTCTTATTTAATTAATGCATCCATATACTTGGTAAAGGGTGGAAGACTCGGCCTTATGCCTGGTGTTTTGTTCCACTCTTGCCGCCCTAGTTTTCGTCATACCGGTGTTATGTTGCTTGATTTTGCGTTCCTTACGCGGTTGGGTGTTATGGGAACCCCTTGACAGTTCGCCTTGAATAAAAATCCTCCAGCAACGCCCAACCTTGGTTTTACCATTTGCCTACCTAAGACTTTTTTCCTTGGGTTCCGCGGACTCAAGGGTCATCTTTATTTTAAACCCCCGGGCCAGTGCTTCTCTGAGTGTTGGTCCAAACTAAATCCCCTTGCAGCGCCGCCTCGGGGAAACTTGAGGGTTGGTTTTAGTTGTACAGACTGCTCATCCGGTGTGCCCTAAGAACGAGATATGTGCAGCTCCTATCGGGATTTGTCGGCACATTCGGGGGGCTTTGCTGGTCTTGTTTTACCATTGTCGAAATGTCTTGTAACCGGGATTCCGAGTCTGATCGGGTCTTCCTGGGAGAAGGAATATCCTTCGTTGACCGTGAGAGCTTGTGATGGTGTCACAGCCCTAGCTTAGTCCTTGCTTGACTCTGCATAAGCATTCATGCAACATGTTTAAATTTAAAGAAACTTGAAATGGGGATGACAGAACCCCCAGCACCCCCCCCCCTTAAACCAACTAGGGTTTACTAAAATCATTTTCAATGAACCCAAAATGCCCTTCTAAAATGTTCATCATCTTTGCCTTGGTCTAGAACCTCTGACAAAAATGGTGCACACTTTTCTAGGGAAACAGAGGGTCACTGGATTAAATCATTAGTTATTTACATTTGGGCATTCAAATGCTATAAAATATTTTAAATGCTCAAATAATCATGAACTAAAATCTTTACTGTTGGAAATATTCCAAATAGTAGCCCTGAGCAGTTTCACGATTTTTGAGTTAGTTCTAGTAATTTAATAAAAGCCCTAAAGTTGCAGAAGAATTAAAAAAACAGAAATAAGAGAGAGAGAGAGAAGCCCAGACACTTACCTAGCCTTCCAGCCCACCTAGCAGCCCAGCCACCTGGCCGGCCCACCAAGGGCAGGGGCGTCTTCCTCCTCCTGCCAGAAGGAAGGAGAAGCCAGCCACGGCGCCGCGGCGTGCCACGCCGGCAGCTGCCTGCCTGGCTGTCCCCTCGTCGCCCTGGACGTCTTGCGCGACGCCACGCACTTCCCCGGGCCCCCTCCCTCTCTCTCTCGCGTCCATCCCCTCCTCTCCCTCGCTCTCTCCTGCGACGGCCGACGCGGCCATGGAAGCGCCACCGTGAACCACCGCGCTCCCCGATCCCCTCTTGCCTTCCCGTGTTGCGTGGAAGCTCCGCCACCGTCGCCTACGCCTCCTGGACGACCCGCAGGACGCCGGACGCACCGCACCACGACCATGGCGTCGTCTTCAACCTCTCGGCCGCCGAGATCGCCGGCGACCTTCCGACGCCATCAGCCCCTCCCCGAGCTCATTGACCCGCTCTTCGTGCTCTCTGTAAGCCACTGACCACCCCCACCCTCTTCATTCTCTCTGCCACTCGTCGTAGCCGCCGCGCCACCCGCATCCGCACGCGCCGCCGCCTCTGCACGCCGCCGTCGTGGCCACAGCCACGCGGGCTCGAACCCGAGCGCGTCACTGCATTCACCACACCCCCAGGAGCCTGCAGCACCTCTCCGCATCCCCTGCCGTGCATCCTACCGCCGAACCGGGCACGCCCGAGCTCCGGCCGCCGCTGCTGAGCTCGTGGATGTCGTCTCCGGCGGCCCTACCTACTGCTGCTTGCCGCAACGGGCGCGGGTGAGCTTCAGCTCCCCGTAGCCGCTCTCCGCTGTCCATTTGGGCGCCGGAGGAGCAAACCCGAAGCCCTCCGCCGTGCTGCGTGCTCGCCGGCGACCAACCCCGGCGACTGCCGACGTGGGCATCATTAGTGGCTAATGACCCACTAATTAAACCCTCCAGTGACACAGACAGCCGGGCCCCACTGCCTAACTAACCGGCTAACTAATCAAGATTAAGATTAATCTAATTGCAGTGGGCCCACGTGTCAACTTTGACCACGCTGACATGGCCGTTGACTGGCCCCACCTGTATGTGAGACAAACCGGCACTGGGTCACTGACGTGTGGACCCCACTGGCCAGGGTTGACCTGGTCAGGCGCCGTTGACCTGCTGACGTCACAGTGACGCTACGCTGACGCAATAAGTATTTTCTGGATTTATTTTTATATAGGAAATTCCAGAAAATGTTGCAAACTTCAAAAATTCATAGAAAATCAACCGTAACTCCAAATGCAAAGATTTATATATGGAAAATTATCAGAAAAATTCAAGGAATCTGTTTATGGCATTTGCATGCATGTTTGAACAACCTAGGGTTGCTGTATAGGGCAATTTGCATAAATGACATTAAATAAGCACATATGGAGTTTGAATTTGAACCCTTGGTTCATACCAACTTCATTTAATATGGTTGCTAGTTGCATTAGCTCAATCAACAGCATATTGCCATGACATTATCATGCATCATAATTGTTGCATTGCATTGATTGTTTTCCTCTTTGTTTGCCGGTATTTGTCCCCTCTCGATAGACGTGGTTTCAACGATGAGTTCGATGACACCGATGAAGAGCTATAATATCTTCAGAAGTGCCAGGCAAGCAAAACCCCCTTGTTCATCTCGATACAATCCCACCCTCTCGCTCCTGCTCTCTTTTACTGCATTAGGACAACAACGATTCATCTGTTACATGCTGCGGTAGTTGAACCCCTTATCCTCTGCATGACCTGTCATTGCCACAGTAAATAGATGAAACCCACTTGCATGAGTAGGAGTTGTTTGAGCCCTGATGTGCCTACGCATTCATGTTTGTGTGTCATGCCTGCTACTGCTTAGAGTTGAGTCAGGTCTGATTCATCGGGAATGAATTGGAATGGTGTTGAACATGTCCTACTGTGTGTGAGCTAAGTGTGTGAATACGATTTGGTAAAGGTAGCGGTGAGAGGCCATGTAGGAGTACATGGTGGGTTGTCTCACTGAAGCCGTCCTCAGGAACTGAGTTCTGTGTTTGTGATCCATGAAACAGTTACTACCACACATTGGGATCCTTAATTGACTCTCTCGGCTTCTTAATCACCCTTGTCCTCTGTCCAGGAGTTGCAAGTAGTTTCTGGTGTTTGTAGTATGCTGGGGGCCGCACGCAGTGCTGACCGTAGGGGTGGGCTGTGTTGCGGTACGCATGTGGCACGGTGTACCGGGCGCCTGTTTGGTGTCTCGGGAACCCTGCACACATCGTTCGGGGCCGTATGTGGAAACCTCGGCCGGACTCCCTGCGGATGGAACCTGAATAGGCGATAAACCTGGACTAGAGACTCGAGTGTTTAGGTAGGCTGCGGCCGACACCCTCGCTGGGCTTCCGCTTGAAGGTTGCCGAGTACATGTCGTGTAAACGACGATAAGTGGTGAGAGCGTGTGTGAAGAAGTACACCCCTGCAGGGTTAACATCATCTATTCGAATAGCCGTGTCCGTGGTAATGGACTTCTGGGTTGCCTATAACAGTTCATAGACAAGTGAAAGTGGATACTCTAAAATGCGCAAGATAAGCGTGAGTGCTATGGATGGCCTTCTCGTAGGGAGGCGGAAGTGGATCCATAGTGGTGTATTGATATGGTGAATATGTGGACTCGTGTGCGCCACCTTAAAGGAGTTGCTTGCAGTCGTAGTTCAGGATAGCCACCGAGTCAAAGCTGGCTTGCTGCAGTCAAACTCCACCACCCCCTTTATTGATACTGATGCATATGTAGCTAGTTCTGATGTAAGTCTTGCTGGGTACATTTGTACTCACGTTTGCCTATTTTATGTTTTGCAGAGAGACGTCAGTCTCGCTAGTAGTTCCGTGTGGACTTCGACGCTTAGCTTGATACCTCAGCTACGATCTTGTGCCCTCAGCAGGATCTGGTAGATAGTCAGGCTTCTCAGCCTTTTTCATTTGTAGATGTCTGTACTCAGACATGTTAAGCTTCCGCATGTGCTTGACATGTATGCTCTGAATGTTGAGTCATGAGACCCATGTTTGTAATATCTCGCTCCTCGGAGCCTAATGAATAAATACTTTGAGTCGTAGAGTTATGTTGTGATGCCATGTTGTATTACTCATATCGGGCATATTGTGTGTATGATTGAAATGCTTGGTATGAGTGGGATCCGACTATCTAGTTGTTTATCCTTGGCAGTCTATCATATGGGGAAATGTAGTCTAGTGCTTCCTGAGCAATAGTAGTCCGCTACAGCCCGGTTCACCGGAGTCCTGCTAGCCCACCACTACTGCTTGGGACACTTGACTGGCCGGCATGTGTTTCACCTTGTTCCTATGTCTGTCCCTTCGGGGAAATGTCACGCGGTGTTATCCGGAGTCCTGCCTAGCCTGCTACAGCCCGGGTTACCGAAGTCCTGTTAGCCCAGTGCTACAGCCCGGATTTATACGTTGTTGACCGACATGCTCGATGTGATTCATGTATGCCTGTCCTCATGGGTTGGTGCCGCCTTGGGTTCACGACTAGCCATGTCTGCCCGGGTTCTTTGTCATATGGATGCTAGCGACACTATCATATACATGAGCCAAAAGACGCAAACGGTCCCGGGCCAGGTAAGGTGGCACCCGTGAGAATACTGTGCGTGAGGCCGCAAAGTGATATGATGTCTTACATGCTAGATCGGTGTGACTTAGGATCGGGGTCCTGACAGATGGGCTAAGTTGGGACACCCCTGCAGGGTATAAACTTTCGAGAGCCGTGCCCGCGGTTATGTGGCAGATGGGAATTTGTTACTGTCCTGTTGTAGAGAACTTGACACTTGACTTAATTGAAATGCATCAACCGCGTGTGTAGCCGTGATGGTCTCTTTTCGGCGGAGTCCGGGAAGTGAACACGGTCTTGTGTTATGCTTGAACGTAAGTAGCTTCAGGATCACTTCTTGAACTTTTCTAGCTTCTCGACTGTGCGTTGCTTCTCTTCTCGCTCTCATTTGCGTATGTTAGCCACCATATATGCTTAGTGCTTGCTGCAGCTCCACCACATTACCCCTTTCATACCCATAAGCTTAAATAGTTTTGATCTCGCGGGTGTGAGATTGATGAGTCCTCGTGGCTCACAGATTCTACCAAAACAGTTGCAGGTGCGGACGATGCAGTGCAGGTGATGCAACCGAGCTCAAGTGGGAGTTCGACGAGGACCTTGGTCGTTACTATGTTTCATTTCCTGATGATCAGTAGTGGTGCCCAGTTGGGACGATCGGGGATCTAGCATTTGGGGTTGTCTTCTTTTGTTTTGGTTCCATTGTCGGACCTTGATTGTACTCTGAATGATGTATGTTTAATTTATGTATTGAGTGAAGTGGCAATTGTAAGCCAACTCTTTATCCCATTCTTGTTCATTACATGGGATTGTGTGAAGATGACCCTTCTTGCGACAAAACCACCATGCGGTTATACCTCCAAGTCGTGCCTCGACACGTGGGAGATATAGCCGCATCGTGGGCGTTACAAGTTGGTAATCAGAGCCATCCCCTAGTTAGGAGCCCCCTGCTTGATCGAATCACTAGCGTTGTTGAGTCTAGAACAAAAATGTTTTGAGTCTTAGGATTATATATATATATATATATATATATATATATATATATATATATATATATATATCAGAGAGTAGGATTCTTTTTGTCGCTCTGGTGAGGTCTCCTGACGTAGATGTTTTGACTCTGCTCTCCTCAAATTTCATGATTTTTTAGGATCACGCGGGTATCTTGGAATTGTTCCGATGGTTTTGTGACGAGAACATTGTTCTTGGTGCCTCCTGACATTTAGGGGTTGTGGCAGTGTCCCGGGGAGTTGAGCTCCGAGGTGTTGTCGTCACAATTTTATCGTTGCAGTTCTGGAATACCTGAGTTTCGCCGACATCGAAAATCTCTTTTATCCAGTTTGTTGGTTTTATCACCTCGAGGCCACCTAGTACTGGGGCGGGAGTTCGGGAGTACTGCCATAACTCGTATAATGGATGCTTTTCGAAGGTTGAGGTACAAGATTTCCGGAGTTTTCTTGGTTATGTGTTGACGGATGGATACAGCTGGATCTAGGGATTGTTAGTTTGGGTGAGATATATTGCGTCCCCTGTATTCCCAACACCAGATTGCGTAACCAGAAAGTTTCGGGAGTTTATAAGTGGGAATTCAAGTATCTCATAGGATATCTTTCCAATACACACATGATACGATATGGGATCTATCATATGTTTGTTTACGACTTATTCTGCAAGCTAAATCCTTTGTTTTTGTTTTGTTTTATGGTATTCGAGTTGCTTCAATGCCAAGTGTTGATTCCATACCTTATTCTAAGCGGTGTTCTCATATTTCTATGTGGATGCTAATCCTTCTTGTTCATCAAGGTTGTCTTTTCAATCCTTTCCAACCGGTGTGCTTGTCTCCAAGTAAATCCGATCATTCCAACATTCGCAAGATCAATTCTAAGTTTTTTCTCAACGGTGTTCGTTTCATCCGACCCAAGTTGCCTTGTTTTCCCACCCTCCCACCCTTTTTTCAAGGAATTAGATTTCTTAATCAAGTATCCTTTTTATTGATGTGAAGTCTCTTCATTCTTTTCCTCCATGTTCTTACCTGGTGATTCTCATGAAGATGCTAAGGAAGCTTCAAGTCTATTATTCTTCGTTCTTTTCTTCTCCGGTGGACTCAAGTCAAGCTTTTAGTGTTGATCGTATTCTTTTCCTCGTTCCAAAAGCTTTCTCATGTCGGTGCATCTCTTAATCATGCACCTCTTGCTATTCATGTTTCTGGAGTGCTGAAGATATCTCAGAAGATTCGCATTTCCATTCCCAATCCGTTCAAGCTATCTCGAGGTTGTTATCTCTTTTGAGCCATTTAATTCAACCGGCGCAATCTTTCTTTTTATCATTCAACGGTGTATCTTTTGAGTGGGACCTAACCCATAGGTCCCTTCCGAGGATCTTACCTGACTCTTCTAATTTTCCCGGAGCTATTCCCAAATTCTTTTCGAAGTTTGATATAAGAATGAAGTATCATCAGTAATATTCCTTCTCCAAGATCGATTTCAAATTCTTTTCATCGTTGGTTCAACCTTTCTAATTTTCATCCCGGAGTATCTCAACAATTCATGATGGTTTCTCGTCATCATTCTCGGATTTTGAAGAACGAAGAAGAGTTTCCCTTAAATCTTGTCCATTCTCTTGAAGATGCGTGGTTCTAACTTGTTGCCATCCTCTCATAATTGTTTTTGACTGCGAGAATTCTTTTCACCCATCCGGAGCAATTCAGGAGCCTTTTCAGTTTGATTCTCTGGAACTCATCATCTCAGAATTACTCATTCCAGCTTTTAGCTCTCGTTCTCCAAATCTTACTGGTGCATCGCTCAAGTATTCCCTAGTCAGCTCGTGATCTCTTCATTCTCTTGTATCTAAATTTCCCCAAGTATCTTCGTTCATTTTCAAATTCTTACCGGTGATTCATCCCTTTACTTCGTTCATTTTCAATTCTTACGGTGGTTCCTTCAAGATTTCTATTCCTTCGTTATCATATCAATTCATTCATTGTTTCCAAATCCTACCGGTGGTTCCATCACGACCTTCTCAAGTTTGCGCTATGTCTCTCTTAATCCTTTCTACGAGAATAAGTAGTATGCCAAATCTGTTGCTTGTCATCAATCTAAATTGGTGAAGGATAAGCATAAGATAATTCTTGTTCTTGTTTCATCCAGGTGATTAATTCCTTCTTCCGGAGTTTGTAATGGTATCAATTTCTCGGTTCGAGATGCTTCATCTTTTCTTTCCGGAGTTCAAAGTTTTCTCATTATATCGTCCTGAAGCTCCATCTAAATCATTGCAAGACTTCACCTTGTTCTTTCAACTTCTCTTTTCTTTCTATCATCCTTTTGTTTACCGGAGCTCTTCATGGAGGCTCTACATGGTGGTTCGTCAAGGATTCCTTTCATTCTTCAATTTTTTTTCAAGATTTCTCTCGAACTTAAGATCCGCCAAGCTATACTCTAAAATAAACATGGTGTTCAACACATGTTTTATCCTGAGGAGTTCAAGCATTCTTCATCTCACATTCCGAAGTGCAATTCTTTCTACCTTTTGAGGTGGTCTTATGTCATTCTTGACAATTTCACTTCGTGTTTCATTATCCGCAAGTTGTTAAGAATGAGATATTTAAACCCATCATTTTTCTCTTCATACAGGAGATCCTTTGCAACCCATCAATCTCTTCATTGGAGTTATCTTGGGGTTATATTTCACCTAAAGCCTTCCATTGGGAATGTTGCTATTCGTGGTGCTTATCAATGATTCAAGTTTTTCTCCAATTCTCTCGGCGAATCAAGTTTTCATCTCTGTGTTGCTCTGAAGCAATCAATTGTTTTCCGTAGTGGCATGTATTCACCTCTAAGTTTTGAGTTGTTTTCCATAAGCCCACAACAAGCTTATTCTTTTTGCTATTGACTTTTCCAACAACTCCGTTCTATCCTTCTTTTAAGGATGCTCCCTCAAATTTACTTGAGGTACAACATGTTGTTTTCTTCTCCGTTATTTTCATTGCATTCTCTCATTTCTACCGGAGGCATTGCTGTATTGCTCTCTTTGACAAATCGTCTCGTTTTGTCAAAATCATGTTCTTTTCCGTGCTTATCCATTTAACATGAGCATTGTTCTATTCAAGTTCTTTCCATCTTGACAAGTTATAGTTCTATTCATTCCATGTTCAACCGGAGTGCTGTTCCTTGGCTATCTCGTTATACTGGTGTGGTTTCATATTCTTTTGGTTTTTAAGCCCTTGTTTCATGTCTTTCAACCCACAAGGTTCTCATAATGTTCCTTGTTCCTCTTTTCTAAAGGTGCTTTTCAATCTCGTTCATCTCCGTTGTATTCTTTCTTTCAATTTTTCCAACCTCTCAAGGTTCGTTGGTTTCACTCTTTTGTCAAAGAAGCAACTTTGTTTACCTCTTCCTCTTCCGCTTCTATCGGTGCCATCCTAGATCTCGGGACGTGTCGGGGGTAATCGGCCTCCACGAGCACCTATGGGGACGGAGCCCCTTGTCGGTTCGGCGGGGGCGGAGGTTGCACAAAGAGCAGATCGAGGCGACACACACACACAACGATTTTACCCAGCTTCGGGCCGCACGGATGCGTAAAACCCTACTGCTGCTTGTCTGGTTGATTCGAGTTCTTGCTCTGGAGCGCAAGAAGCTACAGTGAGTTGGAGCTGGACGTAGACGAGGGTCTACTGGGTGTCCTCCTGGTTTTCTTGTTCTCTATCCATGCGCATGGGCCTCCTTTTATATGCTAAGGGGTTTCCCACAGGTAGCGGCGCAGGTGAGGGTAAAGATGGCAAGGAACTGTGCGAACAGTGGCCGCACAGTGCTATCGCACCTAACTCTGACGGCGGGGGACAAAGGCATTAAATGCCCGTCTGG
Source organism: Aegilops umbellulata (assembly GCA_032464435.1). Lineage (NCBI taxonomy): Eukaryota > Viridiplantae > Streptophyta > Magnoliopsida > Poales > Poaceae > Aegilops > Aegilops umbellulata. Next base: position 478,934,366 of record CP136055.1, read on the forward strand.
ATCGCCTGAACAGTGCTGAGGCGGACCGTTAGGGGCGCCTCCGCTCGCCACGGGGGCGACTCTGCCAAAGTCGCATGCCACCGCGCGTCTCAGGTTGCGCGGCGCCCCTCCACGTGCCTCCGGGGAAGCCCCAGAGTGACGCGTGGGCAGGTGAGCTGGGGTGCAGGGCTGAGGTGGTGGTTTGCCACGGCGAGTGGTTTGCCGTGGTGGTTATCTTGCCGCACCTGAGAGCTTGCCGCTCGTCAGGCCCCGCCGGGGCGCGCGGCGCGCTGCGGCGGGCTTCTCTTGGGGTGCCTTGGCTTGGCCGTCCCGGCGGGCTCCTCCCGCCGGGGCCTTGGGGCTTCGGCTCATTCGTCCCGGCAAGCTCCTCTTGCCGGGGTCTTGTCGCCTTGGCCCGGCAAGCTCCTCTTGCTGGACCTCGCCTGCTTGGCCCGGCAAGCTCCTCTTGCCGGGGCTTGGTCTTCTAGGCTCGATCGCTTGGCCTTCGTCCGGCCCAGAAAGGGCCGTGGAGACTCTTGTCGCTCCCCTGGCAAGCCTTGCCGCGGGACGCTACTACTGTCCGTGCACAAGTTCGGGGTACTAAGGTACCCCTACTTTAGTACACCGACAGGAGCCCCCGGGCCTGGGCCATACACGGTGCCGAGCATTGTTGGGCCAGGCCCTAACTGTGCACGGGCACGCGTGGCCTGGGTTGCGCTGCTCCTTAACTCCGTGCTCGTCGTGCCCTCCCCAAGTGGCGCGCGCTTATCGCGGCGTCGTGGGGGGCGAGGCATGCGAGGCGTGCGTGACGTGGGTGGCGTGCGCGGGGCTGAGACCCGCAGGCATGCGTCACATCAGGCCCGACTCCTTTATTTGGAAAGGCGAAGCGCCCGCCCCCATTTTCAAATGGGGGAGGAGGCGTGGAGGCGCGGCTTGGTGAACGAACGGGGTCGAGGCGCGGCTTTCGGGGCGCCCGTCCCCACGATCACGGGGTGGGGAGAGGTCGCCTCATCCGTCGCCTCGGCCCTGCTCGCCTGCCACGCGTCCTCCATACACTTGGGGTTGCGGTGGTGGAGGTGGAAAACCGGGCCGACGCGGGTTGATGTAGAGGGTCGGCCCCGTCGCCTGCCCTTCCTTTGCTTTGATTGGTTGGGCGGGGCGGCCGAGCCCCCACTCCGCCCCTTCATAAGGAGCGGAAGGGGGCGATGAGGGTCCGCACTCCTCCCTTCTTTCTTCTCTTGTCACTGCTGAGCATGCCATAGAAACAGCTGATTAGAGCAGCGGCAAGTCATTTTGTAATATAACTTTTATCTTAGGCAGTTCATTGCGCTATTATCTCCCTCGTTCAACTTTATGCTTCGTACGTTCGCGCCCTACGCTCACAGGAACTTGTCGGCGAAAGTCTCCGCCTTGACACGGGTGCCGAGTGCGGGACATCGGCAACCCGCTGGCGGGGCTTCCACCGGCAAGAAACCTTGCCGCGGCTGGCGCAACTCACTTAAATGTTGAGCAGGCTCAGGGCGAGGTAAGCGTGGCGACTGCAGTCGCGGCACACTCAAGCTGCCGAGCGAGCTTGAAACAAGTAAGGATGCCACTCTGGATGTAGCACACTTAAGTCGTTGAGCGGACTCGAAACGAAATAAGGGCGCAACCAGCCACGAGCCGGCCCCTCCGCGCACAGGTTTCCCATACGAAGCTCGGTCGTTCGAGGAAGATAACTTAAGAATAAAAAGGAGCTTAGTTGCTCAAACTTTGGCAACTTAGCTTCTCTGTTGTTTGCAGTCCGGCAAGGCGCAGTTTCCTCGGGCAACGCCCAGCCTAGGCTCAGGGCCTCACGGCCTGCCACCGCTTGCCGGAGTCGAGTGCTACACAATCGTGTCGGATAATGCATGCGCCAAGCGGAGAGGCGCGAAATCGACAAGATGTGCGGGGCACATAAGCTATGCTTGGGATCTGCGCTCGTCTCTGTACCAAGGATTACATGCAACAGCGGCAAGACTTGGACAGAGAGGATGGCCGACGGAACGGGTTCCGACTGCCGCGCTGGCAAGGTCCCTCCCACGGTCGGCGTCGACTCGTTTGGATCTTGGCGGCCTGGGCACGCCGAAAAACGAGGTCGCCTTTCCCGCAACTTCCGGCGCTAACTTCTGCGGCTACGGGAGCGGCGCAGAGTTTGCTGGAGGCGAGAAACTCGCTCAGCGGCTAGAAGGCGGTCCTCCTCAAGGAGCAGCTGCTCTTGCCCGGACTCTACGTGAGTGGGTACTCGAGGAGGGCCGTGCACGGGTCCGTGAGGAGGAATGCCTCCGCTCCACGGGGTGGAGCGGAAAGGTACCTGGCCATACCTGAGCTTACCCGTGTTCGCCAAAATCTGGTTCGCACAACCTCGACGCACCCCTGCCTGGCGCGCCAAAGATGTCGGGGGTAATCGGCCTCCACGAGCACCTATGGGGACGGAGCCCCTTGTCGGTTCGGCGGGGGCGGAGGTTGCACAAAGAGCAGATCGAGGCGACACACACACACAACGATTTTACCCAGCTTCGGGCCGCACGGATGCGTAAAACCCTACTGCTGCTTGTCTGGTTGATTCGAGTTCTTGCTCTGGAGCGCAAGAAGCTACAGTGAGTTGGAGCTGGACGTAGACGAGGGTCTACTGGGTGTCCTCCTGGTTTTCTTGTTCTCTATCCATGCGCATGGGCCTCCTTTTATATGCTAAGGGGTTTCCCACAGGTAGCGGCGCAGGTGAGGGTAAAGATGGCAAGGAACTGTGCGAACAGTGGCCGCACAGTGCTATCGCACCTAACTCTGACGGCGGGGGACAAAGGCATTAAATGCCCGTCTGGATCGCCTGAACAGTGCCGAGGCGGACCGTTAGGGGCGCCTCCGCTCGCCACGGGGGCGACTCTGCCAACGTCGCATGCCACCGCGCGTCTCAGGTTGCGCGGCGCCCTGCCACGTGCCTCCGGGGAAGCCCCAGAGTGACGCGTGGGCAGGTGAGCTGGGGCGCAAGCCTGAGGTGGTGGTTTGCCGCGGCGAGTGGTTTGCCGCGGTGGTTATCTTGCCGCACCTGAGAGCTTGCCGCTCGTCAGGCCCCGCCGGGGCGCGCGGCGCGCTGCGGCGGGCTTCTCTTGGGGTGCCTTGGCTTGGCCGTCCCGGCGGGCTCCTCCCGCCGGGGCCTTGGGGCTTCGGCTCATTCGTCCTGGCAAGCTCCTCTTGCCGGGGTCTTGTCGCCTTGGCCCGGCAAGATCCTCTTGCCGGACCTCGCCTGCTTGGCCCGGCAAGCTCCTCTTGCCGAGGCTTGGTCTTCTAGGCTCGATCGCTTGGCCTTCGTCCGACCCAGAAAGGGTCGTGGAGACTCTTGTCGCTCCCCTGGCAAGCCTTGCCGCGGGACGCTACTACTGTCCGTGCACAAGTTCGGGGTACTAAGGTACCCCTACTTTAGTACACCGATAGGACGAGATCTCTTATAAGTGGAGGAGTGCTGTGACGCCCCGAGATCGATGCTTCAGATGGCTTCCATGTATTTCGAGTTTCGTCGTGTGTTTCAACTGCTTTGTTGCATTCATCATGTCATCTCTTGCATTGCATCATGTCATCTTGCACCCCTTTTAAAAACTCAACTAAATAAATTGCATGGATCTTCGATCCATTTAAATCAAGGGAAATGCACATGGTGATTTCTCTTACAACATATAGAAGTCTCCCAATATTATTAGGGAGCTATATTAAAATATTCCATTAGCTTTGGAATTAACCATAACACACTTGCAAAATAATTCCGTGCCTTTTCTGCTTCAAGTTTGGTCTCCAAACTTTGCCCTAAATTCTTTCTTCACTTTCCGGAGCTCCACCAAAAATCTCAACATTTTGGCCACTCCTAAACCTTGTCCTAGTTCAAACCACTTGAATTAAATTCAAATGAGTTTGAATTTAAATCTTGCATTCGTGCCAACTTCTATTTTCTTGGATCAAGCTCATTTTTGTGAGTCCGGGAAAATTATCCGCGTGTCCAACTTCTTCCCTAACCTCTCTTTCCTTTCTTTCTTTTCTCTGTTTTTTTCTTTCTTTAGAGTGAGAGAGAGAAGAGAGCCGAGCAGCCAGGCCGGCCTGCTTCCCCACAGTCCATTTGGTCCAAGGCCGTGGTCAGGGCTAGGGTTATAGGCACGGCTACCTCTCGATCTCTCCCTCTCATCCTCCCACACCGCCGCCACTCACACACATGCACACATCGAGTCAGCGAGAGGAGCTCTGCACCCGATCCCCTCGCCGCCTCCATCATGAGACCCCCGCGCCTGACCTCCTCCTTGCTTCCCTCGTCGTCGACCATCGCTACCCATGCAGCCTTACCTCCTCCAGCGCCGCCAGCCTCCCTGTCCCATCCTCCCGATCCGCTTCCCCGCATCGACGCCTCGCCGTCGCAGGCCTTTGCATCGCCTGCGCCTCCCCAAGCCGCGCCCGTCGCCCGGGATGGCCCGTGAGGCCATCAGCGTCGCCGCGCCCTTGCTGCCTCCCTTCCTTGGCGACCTCGACCTCCATGCCTCGCCAGCCTTCCTCAGCAAACCGTCGTCGCTGCCCCGCGCCCTCAAGCTCCAGCGCTGCGCCTCTGCTCCGCCTTTCGCCCTGCTACCCTGACAAGCTTCGTCCTTGTTGCCTTGCTACTGCCGGACCCCGAGTTCGCCTTCCACCCCGATGGCGCCCAAGGCCCCATGTCGCCATGGCCTCTGCTGATGTTGTGATGTTGCTCAACACACGCCCTTCTTGCTGCTTCAACTCCCTGCCCGAGCTCCGTTTTTCGTCATGGACGTTGGGTAGCTGCTGAACCTCGCCATGGTTCTGTCCAGCGCTGCAAGTCCGACGCAAGTAGCACCTCAAGTTCGACTACATGTAACAGCAAGTACCACTACGGCCGAAGACCTCAGACTCATCAAGTACCCTTCGGATGCGCAAGTTCCACGAGGCCGCATAAGTTTCTTCTTGAACGTGTATGACTATGTAGATTTTCCAAGTGCCACGACGTCTGGAGCCCCTGGATACACTAAGTTCCTCTACGACCCATGTACATCTATGCCAAATCAAACCCGAATGAGGGAGTCCTGGATTAGGGGGTATCCGGACAGCCGGACTATAACCTTTGGCCGGACTGTTGGACTATGAAGATACAAGATTGGACTATGAAGATACAAGATTGAAGACTTCGTCACGTGTCCGGATGGGACTCTCCCTGGCATGGAAGGCAAGATTGGCAATACGGATATGTAGGTCTCCTCCCATTGTAACCGACTCTGTGTAACCCTAGCCCCCTTCGGTGTGTATATAAACCGGAGGGTTTAGTCCGTAGGACACAATTACAACAATCATACCATAGGCTAGCTTCTAGGGTTTAGTCTCTCCGATCTCGTGGTAGATCAACTCTTGTACTACCCATATCATCAATATTAATCAAGCAGGAGTAGGGTTTTACCTCCATCGAGAGGGCCTGAACCTGGGTAAAAACATCATGTCCCTTGTCTCCTGTTACCATCCGCCTAGACGCACAGTTCGGGACCCCCTACCCGAGATCCGCCGGTTTTGACACCGACATTGGTGCTTTCATTCAGAGTTCCACTGTGCCGTCGCCAGAAGGAAGGATGTCGGCCAAACTATCCGGCTAGGCGGTTTCATCATGACTGCTTGTTCGGCCGCCGCGCCGACGATGACTTCTCGGGTCATCGAGAACAGCATCCGCGTCAAATCGGTACTCGCCGAGCAGATGGATCCAATGGAGCTCTCTTCTCTAACGAACTCTTGGATCGCATCGCCGCCTTGGGAGTCGCTACGAACTATGATCGGATTGGGCTTAAACCCGATCAAAGGGAGATTAACTCTCCACCGGTCACCCATCATATTGCGGTGGTGGAGGAACAATGTGGCGACCTCTCCTCTATCTTGAGGACTAACTATGTCCGGATTCCTGAGCTCTCCGAGCCGGATACCCGTTCGCGGGAGGACAGCATCCAATCCCTGAACTTAGAGTCAGACAGCGGGCCAGGATTATCGGGCAACACCCCGGAACCGGAACTTCCAAAATTGGAAACTCCTCGGCCCCTGGATCCCAGATCGGGTAAGTGTTCGGATTCAACTCCACCCACCCACCCAAACATAAGCGATCTTTCCAACATCAGGCAAGAGCCCCAGGAAATAGTACATCACTATTGGGCCAGATTCCTCTTTGCGATGAACAAGGTTAAAGGCCAGTTCTTTTGGTGGCTTATAGAATAAGTTGCAAAAAGCTGCCCCCTACCCAGCTTATTGTAGAAGCCCAACAAAAATTATTTTTTTAGAAGCCTAGTAGTTAAGACTTGACTAGTAGGCTTCTAAAAAGAAAATTTTGGTTGGGCTTCTAGAATAAGATGGGTAGAGAGCAGCTTATTCTGGAAGCCCAAAAAAAGCTAGCAAAAGAACTGGCCCTAAGGACTGTCGTGAGGAAGACGCAATCTTATTTTTCTGCAATAATTGCACGGACAAGGGAATCCTTAACGCCATAAATTGCCGTGAGTTATCACGCTTCGCTGACTTGGCGTCCATAGTATGAAAGTACTGTGCGATGGAGAGTGCCTGGAAAACTGAAACAAACTTTTAGGATAATCCGGCCCTAAATACGAACCCATTCCGAAATAAAAGGGTGCATTATCACAAGACACCCGGGTCAACTACCAAAAAGCAAAAACCCTCTACAGGGCGTGGAACCGTACTGGAGGGATGGCTCAACGGACCCTGCAAAATTCATAGTACGGAAGGCGCCACACCAACACATAGCCTTAGAGCATGTTGGATACTTCGGCAGGTAGCCAAAAGTGGCGAGGATCTTCTCATCCCAGAAGCCACAGAGCACCATCCCAGGGATAACAATACGGTATTAACAGTATTTGAGACCTTCGCGTCAAATAATAGGCGAAAGCGAACGCTCCGCAGCCTTGCCGAAATCTACCATGTGGCAACAATAAATCCATGGAGTGACACGGCTATTACCTTCAATGCCAGTGATGAACCTAAGTTCCGAACAGCCCGAGCACCAGCTGCATTGGTCCTCAGTCCAATTGTGGACGGCTTTCGACTCACCAAGGTGCTCATGGACGGCGGCAGCGGACTAAACCTCATCTATGAGGAAACCCTTCAAAAAATGGAAATAGACTGGAACCGCATTGAGCGAAGCAGCACAACCTTTAGAGGAATAATCCCCAGTCGGGAAGCGCACTGTACAGGCAAAATCACACTAGATGTGGTGTTCAGCACGCTGGAGAATTATAGGTCCGAAGAGATTACGTTCCAAGTGGCCCCGTTCAATAGCCGATACCATGCCCTTCTAGGGCGGGAGGCATTCACAATCTTCCAAGACATACCCCATTACAGGTACATGAAGCTCAAAATGCCCGGGCCCAACGGAATCATCACACTCGCTAGTGATCCAGATACAACACTCCGCGCCGAAAACAAGACAGCCGCACTGGCCCTCGAGGCATTATACGAAGCCCTCGCGGCCTAGGAACTGACTGCGTTGCGCTCCACGGTGGACAGGGACAATGTGATACTTGATAAGAGATCCAAGTCCACCTATTTTAAACCAGCGGGTGAAATAGTCAAATTCCAAGTCCATCTAACGGACCCTACCAAAACAGCCATCATCGGAGCACAATTACACCCCGCCGTGGACGCCGCACTAAGAGATTTCTTGCGCGAGAATTGGGACATATTTGCCTGGCATCCCTCAGATATGCTAGGAATCCCACGCAGGCTGGCCGAGCACAGCCTCAATATCCTAAAAGGATTCAAGCCGGTCAAGCAGGCTCTTCGATGTTTCTCTGAACATAAGAGACAAGCTGTGGGAGAGGAACTAACCAAGTTATTGGAGGCCGGATTCATTAGAGAAATAAAACACCCGGACTGGCAGGCAAACCTGGTGATGGTACGAAAGAAGGACAAATCCTAGCGCCTATGTGTCGATTTCAAGGACCTCAACAAGGCTTGCCCAAAGGATCCCTTTCCCCTCCCCCGCATCGATCAAATCATCGATGCTACCACAGGACACGATTCATTGTGTTTCCTCGAAGCATACTGTCACGCCCAAGATGCGACCCTATCCTAAAGGAACTCGAAGGTCCCACCAAGGATAGAAGCGCATCTTGAAGACGCTTTTGCAAGGTGGATATCATTACATCAACATTACATAATAGTGGGGATACATCCAAGACATACAATGTCACATGAATACAACAATACAACATACAAGATCAACATCCGACTACGGATGAAACATAAACAGAAACTCAAACAATATCCACCCTGCTAGCCCAGGCTGCCGACCAGGAACCTAACCCAAGATCGACGAAGAAGAAGAACTCCAACACAAGCAAACATCGCTCTTGCGTCGTGAACATCGCATAACCGGTACCTGCAACTGGTGGTGTAGTAACCTATGAGCCACGAGGACTCAGCAATCCCATTACCATGGGTATCAAGACTAGCAAAGCTTAATGGGTAAGGAAGGGGGTAAAGTGGTGAGGTTGCAGCAGCGACTAAGCATGTATGGTGGCTAACTTACGCAAATAAGAGCGGGAAGAGAAGCAAAGGAAGCGGTCGTCAACTAGTAATGATCAAGAAGTGATATTGAAACTCCTACTTACGTCAAACATAACCCGAAACCGTGTTCTCCTCTCGAACAACCCCGAAAAGAGACACTCACAGTTATGCACACGGTTGGTGTATTTTAGAAGAGTTTACTTCAAGTTTACTACAACCGGATATTAACAAATTCCCATCTGCCACATAACCGCGGGCACGGCTTTCAAAAGTTCAAACCCTGCAGGGGTGTCCCAACTTAGCCCACGATAAGCTCTCGCGGTCAACGAAGGATATTCCTTCTCCCGGGAAGACCCGATCAGTCTCGGAATCCCGATTACAAGACATTTAGACAATGGTAAAACAAGTCCAGCAAGACCGCCCGATGCACCGACAATCCCGATAGGAGCTGCACATATCTCGTTCTCAGGGCAACACCGGATGAGACAGGCTATGAGTAAAACCAGGCCTCGAGTTTCCCCGTGGTGGCCCCGCAAGCGACTCGGTTCGGACCAACACTTAGACAAGCATTGGCCCGGGGGAGCTAAAATAAAGATGACCCTCGGGATGTGCGACTCCCAAGGGAAAAGGTAATAGGCTGAGGCAAATGTAAAACCAATGTTGAGCCTTGCTGGAAGAGTTTTATTCAAAGCAAACTGTCAAGGGGGTCCCATAAATCACCCAACCGCGTTAGGGACGCAAAATCCAGGAACATAATACCGATATGACAGAAACTAGGGCGGCAAGAGTGGAACAAAACACCAGGCATAAGGCCGAGCCTTCCACCCTTTACCAAGTATATAGATGCATTAATAATATAAGAGATATTGTGATATCCCAACATAAAGATAAACCAACATGGAGCAATCTTCTTCTTCACCTGCAACTAGCAACGCTATAAGAGGGGCTGAGCAAAAGCGGTAACATAGCCAAACAACGGTTTGCTAGGAAGGGTGACAAAGGTTAGAGGTTCATGGCAATTTGGGAGGCTTGAGCAGCAAGTGGTAGGTAACACAGCATAGCGATAGAGCGAAGCAACTAGCATAGCAATGATAGTAATGAGATCCAAGGTGACGGTCATCTTGCCTGAAATCCCGCTAGGAAGAAGAACGAGTCCATGAAGAAGATGAAGCCAAGAAGACGAACCAAGCGTAGACGAACGAATCCTCACGATCGTAACGAAACGGGAACTATCGAGAAGAAACACACAACACGATAAACACACCACACATGAACAAGGAATGATACTCAACCAAGTATGATGCATGAAAAGGCTACATGAAGCTACTCATGGCAAGAGATGATGCATACAAGAACAACACATCAAAGCAAGTTTAAATGAGGCCGGAAACAACATATAACAAATCTGGTAAGTCCTCATGTGCAAATTTCGAAATTGGTCCAGATCTGAATAAACCTTATGTTCAAGTTGTTAAACAGCAAGTTAAATGCACCACGATGATCTACACGAAATTCTAGTCAAGTTATATATAAAGTTCATTAGATTCGGAGCTACGGCCTAGAAGATATGAGCAAAACAAAATAAGCATGGCATTGATGCAAAATGCATTCAAACATCAAGCAAACACATTCAAAACATGGATGCAACAAGACAACATGAAACTACATGCAAATCTAAGCAAGCTTCATATAGAGCACACTCAAAACGGAGCAACGGTTCAATACATACACACCATACAAGTATAAAGGGCATGTTGTCCAAAACAGCAACTAGGAATCTTACAAGCATCAAAACAACATGCTACAGGATCTCAACATGAAAAAAAGGCACATACATGATGTACAGGTAAAGCATTACAAAGCATGAACACTGAGCTATCTCCAGAAACTACTAGAACATGCTCAAAAGGACATGGCAAGATTGCAATTAATAACAGGTTCACAGACTTAGCAGAATTCACAGGACATGGCAGAAATAACATCAGGTTGCAGTGTTTATAGCTATGAAACAACATGTTTCAGGAACTAATCATGGCAACAAAAGGCATGGCATGAATCTACTAATTGCATAGAACAAAAGTCCCTTACTGACCATGAGCCAAAAGGGCACGGAAAATATGATGGCACCCATATAAACATAGCAAGTTTTATTACAGATTCAGACTTGGTGAAAATAACAGAGCATGGCATAACAGAATTATGAAGGCATCTTTGTGAGCTCTAATCACTAATCACAAGGCATTGCATGACAAGATAAGCATGGCATCAGCAAGAAGACATGTTCATCTATACCTACTTATAAAGCAAGGTGCGTTTCTTCAATTATTTCATCCGTTCACCGCCAAAAGATTTCTTTTTTCTATCTAAGGTGGTACTAAACTTTTGTACATCCGAATGTTAGCAAAAGAAAAATATTTGTCAAGAATAACGTACATGGGCCGTCAGCCCATTTTCTCCTGCACACGCAGCAATAATTAAACCTATTCCCCGCACAGGGCGGTAGATAGTTTAACGTACGCACAGGTTGTCAAGACTGGGCCGCCCATTTTCTCTATGATTTGTTTCTATTTTTCTATTTCTCTCTTTTTATTTTCCGTTTCTTTTTTATTTTTCCCATTACAAGCTTTTTTTTTCCTTTTTACGAAATTTGAAATTTTAAAAAATGTTCGGCATTTCACTTCTTATTCAATTTTTGGCAAAAAATTCGAATTCCAAAAATGTGTTCATATTTGTAGAAAATGTTTGGGATTTCTTTGTCGTTCCAAAATTTTCAGGATTTTATAAATTAATCCCATTTTTTTCAAATGTATTTATTTTTTAGAATTGCTCAATATTTAAGAAAATGCATTTGAAAAACGTTCCACATTCAAAAAATATTCGTGGTTTACCGATATGTTCATAAATTGATAATAATGTTTACATTAAAGAAACAATTTTTCTGAAATTCTTCTGAATGTTCAAAGTATGTTCCTGTTTTCAAAATTTGTTCAAAACTTCAAAAATGTTCGTATTTTTAAAAAGGTTCATGTTTTAAAGAAATGTATGTGAATTTCAAGAAATACTCCGTTTAAACTTTTTGTTCTTTTTTATCAAAAATGTATGGAAGTTAAAAAAACTATTCGTAATTTAGAAAATTGTTCATGGTGCCAAGAATATTCCGAAGTTCATGCTATGAATTCCAAAATTGTGCTCCTACTTAAAAAATGTTTGCAATTTTCAAAATTTGATCGTTAGAATTTTAAAAAATGTTTGGGTTTTTCCAATTTTGTTCAAGATTTATAAACTGCATTTAGAAAATGTTACAAATTTGAAAAATATTATCGTTTTAGTGAGATGTTCAAAAATTGAAAATAATTTTTGCATTGAAAGCACATTTTCTAAATTTTACTTCTGGACGTTCAAAACATGTTCCCATTTCCAAAACTTGTTCACAAATGAAAAAATCTTCGTATTTTTATAAAAAGGTTCATGTTTTTAAGAAATGGTTATGAATTTGAAAAAATGTTCCATTTAAATTTTGTGTTCGTGTTTTTTTAATTGTATGGGTTTTTCTTTAAAAAATGTTCATGTTGCCAATTATATTAAGCAATTCATTGTTATTATTTTTTGAAAATTTCAGAAAATGAAAAAAATGTTTCAAATCTGACATTGCAGTATATTCTTAAATATTCGCGCTAACCATTGGAGGACGCGTTTGTTTGAGTGGCTAGCAACATGTGGTCGGGTCTTTGAGGTCGTGAGTTCGATCACTCCCATTCTTGGCCTACTCTGCATCCGACATATCGAGCTAAGTCGGTTTGTTCAGAATAAGGGACACCATAAATTATTGACGGTGGTAGCTTCCATGTGCAAATAAAACAAAATGTGCTGGTTAACTATAATTGAAGGAAATTTCGGGCATATTCCAGTAAAAGAGAATATAGCAGTTTGGCTCTAATTAAAGAGTGTCGTGTTGATCTAGAGAATACGGACATGTGGGGGTCTTGATCCATTCTTATATCGAGTCAGATGCATATAATTTTATTATCTCGTTGCAACGCACGGGCATGTGTGCTAGTTAAGCTAATAATGGCAATAACAAGTTCATAGGGTCCTTGGATCAACTATAACAACCATGGCAAAATCGAATAACATGTAAACAATCTGCCAGGAACATTTTATAGCAAAATTAGAGCAAAATTAAGACATGCTAGTGCGCTCTATAAATTCAAACAGAGGCATGGATGGATAGATCATAACCATATGTCCAAAACATCCATACTGAACATACTCAAAAGAGGCATGGATCTCACTGTAGCAACATGAATACATGGCATGAAAATAACAGCAGAACAAAGACTTGGAGAAATCCTAAGTCTCTGAAATCAGCAAAATCACGGAGGCTACTTTGCAAGCTTGTAACAATCAACACATGACATATCTTGTAGAGTGGATTTCACCACAGCAAATACGGCATGTTTTAGCTCATAATACATGTAGACTTCATGCTCAAAAGAAAATCACACAAAAAGATGCAAAAATGACAAAGGAGCATGTTCTGATAAACTACAACAGACAACATTATATAGCACACTTGCAACGATGATTAGGGCATCAAAGTGGACTCAAACGAACATGGCAGAATGTAACCAAATGCAGAGCACATCCTGATGAACATTTCGGTATATCATATGCACGAAACGGAGCAGTATGCATGGAGTTATGATGCGATGAACGAGCAATAAAATATTGTAGGACTTAGAGAAAATCAACCTCCAAAACTGGACGGGGTCGAACCGGGACGGGGTGGATCCGGGACGGGGAGGCGCGTTTGGATCGGTGAGCGGGTGGATCTGGTCCCACTTCACCAGATCCGGTGACGAGGGCTCCGTCTTCGACGGCGGACGGAGCTCCTGTGCGGCGGAGAGAAGGCGGCGAGGGCGGGGCACCACGGCGCGGGGCCGGCGAGCTTGGGTGGCGTGAGGCGGAGAGGAGGCGAGGCGCGCCGGCGGGGAGGCAGGCGCGGCGAGGGGCGGCGCGCCGGTGGCGGAGAGGGCGGCGGCGAGGGTCGCCGGGCGGCGGCGCGCAGGGCACGCGCGGGCGGGGCCAGGCGCGGGTCGCGGGGCGGCGGAGGAACGGGCCCGCGGGGGCCTGCTACGAGCTCGTGGGCCGCGCGGCGGTGCGGTTGACCCGCGGGACAGGTGGCGGCACTTCACTGGTCCAGGGCGGCGGCGCAAAACGTCCAGCGGCAGGCGGACATGTCCGGTGGCGGCGGGAGGAGTTTTTAGGGTTTTTGGACTCCGGGATTAGAGGAGGAGTGCACATATTTATAGGTAGAGGGAGCTAGGAGACTCCAAATGGAGTGAGTTTTCGCCCACACGATCGTGATCGAACGACCGACAGCATGGAGGGGGTTTGGATGGGTTTTGGGCCACTTTGAAGGGGTGTTGGGCTGCGCACAAAAGAGGCTTTTGCGGCTATTCGGTTAACCGTTGGAGTATCAACCGGACTCCAAATGGCACGAAACTTGACAGGCGGTCTACTGGTGGTGTAGCAAGGCCGCTTGGCAAACTTCGGTCCATTCCGAGAAAGTTTAACACAGACTCACGAAAAGAGGTAAAAGGTGGCGTCGGGGAACATAGGAGTGTCGGATTGCAAAACGGACAACGGGGAAAATGCTCGGATGCATGAGACGAACATGTATGCAAAATGAGATGCACATGATGCCATGGTAAAATGCAACACGCAAGCAAATGACATGGCAACGACGGCGAATAACTGGCAGACACCTGGCGCATCGAATCCGGGGCGTTACAACTCTCCTCTACTAACAAGAGATCTCGTCCCGAGATCTTAGGACCGAGACGGGGAGGTAAAAGGGGTGAGGTGAAATAAGGACAAAAGAGAGAGGATGAACAAAGTAGAGAACACCCAGGTAGAAAAAAGAGGAATTACGGTTATGACGAGAACTGAAAGCTCGAGGAACGAGATAGACTATGAAACCACTCCGGTTAGAACAAGATGGAAAATGAATAATAACGAAGGAATTTAGACGGCACTCCGGCTGAACAAGGAAACAATATAGCATGATCTTGAGAAGATGGAATGATACTTGACGAGAGGAACAACACAATACCTCCGGAAGACTTGAAAGAGTGGAATGAGAAGAACGGGGAAGAAGATGACAACTTCTACCCCGAATGAAATAGAAAGCAACCTTGCGAGAAAAAATTGAATGAAGTTGTTGAGAAAATCAATAGCAAAGAATTGGTTGTTGTGGACTTATGGATAACATCTCAAAATTATGAGGTGATCGCCGACCACAAGCGGGAAAAGATTGAATAGCGGAGAAGAACGAAGGAATGCAAAACTCCAATTCAAAAGAATACGGAGAATTAATTGCACCTCGCGAAGCAAGAAGAAGAATACTTGAGCTTCGCCTACAAAATCTTGATGAACACTTGAGGAATGAATTAAATCATGACGAACCACCGTGAAAAACTCCGGTAACAAATGGATGATGAGATAAAATTGAAGGATGAAAAGAAATAAGATTAAAGCCTTGCGATGATTCGGATGGAGCTTCGCGACGAGACAAACGAGAATACTTGGAACTCCGGAAAGAAAAGATGACCAACTTAGAACCGAGAAATTATTCAACATGAACAATCTCCGAAGGAAAGGATTAATCAACTTGATGAAAGAAGAATAAGAATTACGTTATGCTTAATCCTCCACCAATTAAATTGATGAGAAGCAATGGATTGCATGCCACTTATTCACATTGGGGAAATGTCATGGAATTAACACGTCAGATGTCTTTTTGGAAAGACTTAGTCGTGGAGCCATCGCGACGGGTTAGCTTGAAGGGGTTAAACCGGACAAGGGACACGGGAGTTTATACTAGTTCGGCCCCTTCGATCAAGGTGAAATCCTACGTCTAGTTGTGATGGAATTGATTGGGTTTCGATGCGCAGGGAGCGAATACGCTAGCCTGAGCCACAAGTTGTTGTTATCCGTCCCCCAAACCGCCGCCGGGTCACCCCTTTATATACACAGGAGGACCCCGGCCAGTCTACAGAGTCCTAGGCTGACTTATACAAGTGCCAGCCTTGGTCTCTCCCTTTCTTTCTTATAATACAAGGTTATACAAACATGGCGGTTTACCATCATGGGCCCTAAATCGCCCGTGGAATCTGGGCCTCTAAGCTTCATCCGTAAAGTGCCATCCTCTGGGTTGTCTTGGGCTTCGGTATAGCTAAAGGTGAACCGGCCCCTCCTGGTCGGTTTACCCTTAGCGGTTATATCCTCAACATTAGGCCCCAGATTGATTTGGACCTATTCATGTCAATCTTCAATTCTTAGGAAAATTATTAAAGTTGATAACAACCCTCGTAAACCGCCATATTGCCTTCCCCTGTGAACTTCATTGAACCGCTGTGACATCATCTTCTGTCACTGCAGTAAATTATTGTGATGTCATCCCTGCATAAAAAGATTTATGAAGATTCCCTTCTCTTTAATTAATTCCCAAAGATCGAGGCGACAACTGCATCCTCTTCTGCCGCTTCAGACTCCTCGATTTTCGCGCCTGCCGTTTTATCCCCTTTCCTTTATAATAAGACCGGGGCTCCTTCCATTTTCCCCCTTGCCTCTTCGCATCGTCTTCCTCCTCGCGACCCGAAGAACTCAAGTATCGCCGCCGTCGTCGACCTTGAAGCTCTGCCTCATCTCAGGCCGCCGCATCACCCTGTTCGCACCAGAGCTCCTGCGATACTCCTCCGCCGCTGCGTGACTCTGGTAAATACTCCTTTCTCTCACCTATTAGATCTGCATTAGGGTTTCAAAGTTTCTTTGGTGTTCGTCGGTGTTCATCAGCGTTCATCAATGTTTATCTGCTTTTCCTTTAGCATCTCACTGAATCTAGCTCTGCCTGATAGTTTCTTTTTGCGGCTCGATCTGTAGTTTTACAGTACCGTACCACAGCATCTTGTTGTTTCTGGATAAATCCTTATCTGAACCTTCTCTGTTCCACCTAACGCCATTGTAGGGCTCAGAAAATTTTCTTTATTGACCGACGGTAGATCCAAAATTATATCACCATCTTGTGAAACTTGTTTCTGCAACACTTAGTAGATTTTCAGATTTGACCCTTTCACCGAAAGGCGGTTTAACCTGCAATAGTTTACACTCCGTCATATGCCAATAGCCCTCACTTAAACCGCCATCTAATCTTGAATAGCAATGCCTGGTTCACCTCATATGTACACTTTGATTAAATTGCCGGTTTAACATTGACAACCATATATGAACCGTAAACCGTCGATTTTCCCTTTGCAGAATTTGTAAGATGGCGAAGCAATTCTCCGCTTGCAACTGGGCTCCGTCACGGATCACAAAGACGCAAATCAACGGATATGTCACCACGGGCGCTTTAGCTTCCAAAAATATCCTCCATTGGCGGGTTCCTGGCCCTGAGTGCCCTCCTGAACCTCAAGAGGGAGAAGTAATTGTGTTCATGCAACATTTATCTCGAGGTTTAAGTCCCCCCGGATCAAAAAATTTCCGGGATGTACTTGCCAGCTTCCAGCTCCATCCTCAAGACATTGGACCAAATTCTGTGTCCAACATATGTGATTTTCAAGTATTTTGCGAGGTTTACCTGCAGGAAGAACTAACTGTTGAACTTTTTCGAGATCTCTTCCACTTAAACCGCCAGACTGAATTTTCGGACAGCCCCAATACCGAACTTGGCGGTGTATCCATTCAAAAGAGGAAAGAAGTGGAATTCCCTCACGCCAAGCTTCACAGTCATCCAAAAGACTGGAACTTAACTTGGTTCTACTGTCGAAATACTGCCCCTTCTGATGAAAATCCTTTGCCGGGCAACCGTCCACACCGGCTCAGCAACAACCATCCTTTACCTCCAAGATTGTCTGCCAAAGATCGACAAGCCTATGCACCTCAACTCACCCGACTCCGGGCTCTCCTTGCCAACAGTTTAACTGGTGTTGATCTCGTCCGCTGTTGGGTTTCATGGTGTATTCTACCTTTGAGCCGCCGCTCCAGATTGATGTGTGAATATACCGGCAAATCCAATGATCCGCAACGGTTTAACACAATAGAACTGTCTGATGACGAAGTTACTGAAAGTGTAAAGAAGATACTTGATGAGTCGCTCGCTGTATGCACTCAAACCGGTCTGCCCCCTTTTAATGCTTCCAACAAACCGCCAGCAGTAAAACTTTAACCTCGTACTTCCCTGATGCTTTTCCGCTTTAACATTGTTTACAATAATCCTTTATGCAATCTCGCAGGACAATAGCTCCTTTTGGAAAAAGAAACCACAAGAAAAACCAGCCAAGGCTCCCCGTGTCAAGAGCAAGGTCACTAAGAGAACTGTCAAGAAGAAAGCTGTCGAGACTTCTGAACCACCAGAAGATGTCAGCGACTCAACCGAAGAGGTAAAACTTGACTCCCTTGGCTTCTATTTCATACACCTTATTGATAACGATTACTCCGAGGACGATGCGGAGGCCAGCCATGCAGATCATGTTGAGGTAATTTATCTTTCTGACCCAGAACTTGTGCCGGTTCAAAGGTTTTGCCGTGTAGTTCGGAAAGTAAAATGCTCTCACCCTCTTGCTTATGCGGGTCAAAAACTTTCTTTGAATACACAGCAGACCAAAGGTCGTCGCACAACCCGGCACAGCGGTCAACAGGTCACTTCTTCCGGTTTACCTCAGACACCAACCTGGAAACGCCGCCCAGAGGTTGCTTGTTCTCCTGAAAAACTTTATCCTTTGAAGGGTTTTTTCTGATGCCCTCTCAATCCATCTGATTCAAATTATCAGGTATCTTCTAACTCGTCTGACGGTTCATCCACTACCCAGCTGCCTCCATTGAAAACCGTCCCTGGGTAAGCATACAGCCCTTTATTTTTCCCTTATAATTATATTGACTCTGCTAATCCTTGTTTTAATATTAGCGGCAAAGCTCGTCTGAGTAAGAAAGCTCAGACCAGTACCCCTACTGGCAAAGTTAAACCGGCAGAGATTCCTGAAGATGCCCGTGAGAACCTTGATAATGCCCTGGATGATTTTGTCCTGCCATAACCAATTGCAAATGCTGATCCGCCGGAAGCTGACCTGGCCACTCACGAGGGCACCTCAAGTCCACATGCCACACCTGCAAGTCCAGTTGTTAACCCTCTGAACTCAACTGCCAATCCGCCAACTCCTCCTACTTCGAGCCCAGAAAAGGATGATGAAGTTGTCGTCACCGGCACTGGTTATACCGCCCCGGGCAATCCGGTCGTCTTGGCAAAGCATAAAGCCAAAGATGAGTTTGTTTTCACAGGCAAAGGGAAAATGGAGATTGATTTGTCAAAATATGCTCATCTTTTTGTCCAGGATCTTCATTCCGGATTCTTGAACCGGCTTTATGCGAGTCGAGATTCTGAAGCTGATTTGGTGAACCTGATGAAAGAACGCTATGAGGTATTCCTTCTCGTCTTTATCTTGTATCCTCCCTACCTTGTATCCTGTAGCCCCCAAGGGCCGGGTTAATTTGTAAAGTTAAACCGGGACTTGTGATCCTACCATTCTGTATTGTTCCTTATTGATGTTCTTTGAGCGAATATACATTATCCCCCAAGTGCCAGGATTGAAACTTGTATTGATCCTCGGGACTTTGAACCAGCAGTAGTAAAGAAGCAATCCGCATTAGCCCCCAAGTGCCAAGTGTATAACTAGTTGTATACTTGGGACTTGATATTATATTAATATGCATCTGTGACTGACAGGCGGAGATAAACGGTCAGCGCACTCAAATTGCTGACCTTCAAGAAAGCATCAAATCCCAGCAAGAGGAATCTTCC
This sequence comes from Aegilops umbellulata, assembly GCA_032464435.1. Lineage (NCBI taxonomy): Eukaryota > Viridiplantae > Streptophyta > Magnoliopsida > Poales > Poaceae > Aegilops > Aegilops umbellulata. Next base: position 478,953,756 of record CP136055.1, read on the forward strand.
AAGTCCAAAGAGGAACTAAAAGCCGTTGTAACTTCCCTGGAACAACTTAAAGAAGGCTTCAAGACTGAACGTGCCAAGTGGGAAACTGAGAAGGATGCATTACGGAAACGAGCTGAAGACGCCGAGTCAGCTCTTAAACCGGTGGAAGAGGATCTTTCCGGATTGAAACGCCAAGTGAATGCTATGACCTCTGCAGTTTTTGGTGAGTACTCCCACAAAGACATGAAATATTCCCTTTTGTAAGGCAACAGTTGATAATATAAAATCCTTTAAACCGTTGCAGGAAGCCGTATTACTCATCTGGGCTCAGATGCATGGGTGAAATTGAAAGCAGCATATACTTTGATTGAACAACTGTATGCTGGTGCCCAACGGGTTATTTGTGCAGCCTCCTATGACAACCCGGCCCTGATCAAGGAAACGCTAGCAAGGCTATCTATGGTACCAGCACAGGTAGAAGAGATGAAGCGATCTGCTGCCAGGGCAGGCGCTTTGTTGGCCCTCACCCGAGCCAAAGCGTGGATAGCTGACCTTGATCCGGTTGACCTTGCAAAAGGCTTTCCAAGCACACAAGAGGCGGGGCAGACTTTGACGACGAAGCCTTGAAAAAGGTGACAAGGGAAATGCGTCCTCTGGCGAGTCAGCTGGCAGAAGATGCTAACTTGACTATTCACCGGTCTCGTTATGATGCAAATAACAAACGGATTAACGCTGACATGCCGGAAGTGCAAAATCTTATTCCGCCAATCCGTAAGCACACTTATGCCCCTGATGTTGATCCGTCAGAACTTATCAGTGAAGAAGCTGTCTTTCAGGCTTTAACCCGGATTGACTGGACAACCGTGGATTTCCAACACAAGGTGAAGAAGAGGCTGAACCGGCGCCAAATGACCCGTCAACTTCGCATCATCGTGGCAACGAAACTTAATCCAACAGGATGAGGGATGCTCCGCAAACTTTGTTCAGGGGGAAACAACACCATATTTTGGGCTTTGAAAGCGCCTTGTAATAGGCTAGAAAAAATATTGTGATCTGTTTGCCATCGTGCACTAGGATATACTTTGCCTTGATCCGTCATGATAATTTCAGAACTGCCTTATGTATTTGCAATATTATGCAATCCCTGCATCTGCATAAGAAAAATCTGTCCAGACGGTTTACCGCCAGACGGGTCAAAATACCCCACACAACCAGGCAAGCAACCATGGTTGCTAACAACATAGCAATAATAAATCATACCTGTGATATGAAACATTGCTGTTAGTTTACCAATTGTGATATTAGGAAGGATGAAAATCCAACTTCCACCATGCCATGCTGGTATGTATGATATCGAACCGGGTTGCGATAAACACCGGACGATTGCTGGAGACAAAGTGTCAAACCAGACCGGTTTGAAGGATGCCGGGTTACCTTTATTTGTATGCTTGAACAGAAAATCCGTAAGCCACACCGGGTTAAGAAACACCGGTTTCATCGTAAACATGATGAAAGAATAAAAACTTAGCATGGATAAAAGCAAAGAAAAACCAATGGCAAGGCTTTTCAAGGGCTGCCAGGCCCAAATCGAGGCTTTTCATGGACTGCCAGGCCACTGAGTTAAACCATTTTAGCAAAGCCTTTTAAGATGGGCCTCCAACTAACCAATCATCGTTTTAACTTTGACGAGTTCAGGGTCTCAAAGAGAGTAATTGTCAAACGTTCGATGGGTCGTGCCAGGATTACCTGGATAGGAGTGGCTTACTTGATGAAGGCAGGTTAACTCAGGGTTTTAGGTGAATGCACCAGGCTTCCAAGCCGTGGGTCAATACCCGGCTACAAGGGTCCTTTCAAGCTCGTTGGTATTTGACACAAAGAGCCCCCAAGTAACTTTGTGAGTTGTGCTCAATGGGTGCCTATGTTTGAGTTGTGTTGTGAGCAATCAAACTCTCTTTGGCCCCTTGGGTGTGAAGCTCCCAAGCTAAGTGGTGGCATGATAGCCGGTTTAACAGGTAGTACTTCGCTTTTCGTAGCTGAAGCCCCCAAGTTTAACAGATATTGGAAGAAAAAATGGCGGAGACCCTGCTTGATTAGCAAGGATGCCAGTTTATTTTATTGATCATAATATATACATTGTCGAAATATGTACATAAGAAAAGCCGGTGGCTTCAAGTATAATAAGGCCGTAGGAGAGCTATGTTCCACGGCCGCCGGGTCTCCTCCTCAGAGTGACGTGAGTCTTCTCGAACGTCAATGAGGTAGTATGACCCGTTGTGCAGGTTCTTGCTGACCACAAAGGGCCCTTCCCAAGGCGGGGATAGCTTGTGCATATCAGTCTGGTCTTGAACGAGACGGAGCACCAGATCACCTTCTTGAAAGGTTCTTGTCTTAACCCGGCGGCTGTGATAACGCCACAGGTCTTGTTGATAAACCGCCGACTGAGCCAAAGCCATGTCCCATTTCTCATCTAACAGGTCCAGCGCCTCTTGGAGTGCTTGCTTGTTGTCCGCTTCAACATAATTCGCGACCCGGGGTGAGTCGTGACGAATATCACTTGGAAGGACGGCCTCTGCCCCATAAACCATGAAAAAAGGTGTATAACCCGTAGACCGGTTTGGGGTGGTATTAATACCCCATAACACTGATGGTAATTCTTCCACCCAACAACCCGGGGTCCGCTTCAAAGGAACCATAAGCCGAGGCTTGATACCCTTTAGGATCTCTTGATTCGCCCTCTCCGCTTGACCATTAGACTGGGGATGAGCCACGGACGCTACATCAAGCCGGATGTGCTCTCGTTGGCAAAATTCCTCCATCTGTCCTTTAGAAAGGTTCGTACCATTATCTGTGATGATACTGTGTGGAAACCCAAAATGGAAAATAATCTTTTTAAGAAATTGAACTGTCGTGGCTGCATCACACTTACTGATGGGCTCCGCTTCAACCCATTTAGTGAACTTATCAACTGCCACCAACAGGTGGGTCTTCTTGTCCTTGGAACGCTTAAAAGGTCCAACCATATCAAGCCCCCAAGTAGCAAACGGCCAAGTGATGGGAATCATGCGTAACTCTTGAGCCGGAACATGAGCTCGACGTGAAAATTTCTGACAAGCATCACACCGCTTTACCAGATCCTCCGCATCAGAATGAGCTGTCAACCAGTAGAACCCATGACGGAAAGCTTTAGCCACTAGGGATTTTGAACCGGCATGGTGACCACAATCCCCTTCATGGATTTCACGTAAAATCTCTTGCCCTTCTTCAGGAGAAACACAACGTTGGAACACGCCTAAAACGCTGCAATGGTGTAACTCGCCATTATGCACAACCATAGACTTGGACCGCCGGATTATCTGTCTGGCGAAAAGCTCGTCATCTGGTAACTCGCCCCGGTTTAGATATGCCAAATATGGGACAGTCCCAATCCGAAGTGGCATAAGCGGCTACCAATTGGGCCTCCGGATCAGGAACAGCTAAATCCTCCTCTGTAGGCAATTTCACAGACGGGTTATGCAAGATATCCAGAAAGGTATTAGGTGGTACCGGTTTACGTTGAGATCCCAGCCGGCTTAGAGCATCAGCTGCTTCGTTCTTGCGCCAGTCAATATGCTCCACCTGATAACCTTTAAAGTGGCCTGCTACCATATCCACCTCACGCCTATAAGCTGCCATGAGTGGGTTCTTTGAATCCCAAGTACCAGAAACTTGCTGGGCCACTAGATCAGAGTCTCCAAAGCACCGAACCCAGCTTAAGTTCATTTCCTTAGCTGCACGGAGGCCATGGAGTAAGGCCTCGTACTCTGCTGCATTGTTAGTACAAGGAAACATTAAGCGGAGAACATAACAAATTTTATCACCTCGAGGGGAAGTAAGGACAACTCCAGCCCCCGAGCCTTCCAACTGCCTGGACCCGTCAAAGTGAATAGTCCAGTATGTGTTATCTGGTTTGTCCTCTGGTGCCTGTAACTCGGTCCAATCATTAATGAAGTCGACCAGCGCCTGAGATTTGATGGCTGTTCGGGGCATATACTTCAACCCATGGGGACCAAGCTCAATTGCCCACTTTGCAACCCGGTCAGTTGCTTCTCTATTCTGGATTATATCACCCAAGGGGGCAGAGCTAACCACTGTGATGGGGTGGCCTTGAAAGTATTGCTTGAGCTTCCTACTTGCCATAAAAACTCCATACACTAGCTTCTGCCAATGCGGATACCTTTGCTTGGATTCGATCAGTACCTCACTGATATAGTAAACCGGCCATTGAACCGGATATTCTTTTCCAGCCTCCTTACGTTCAACTACAAGCGCCACACTGACTGCATAGGCATTGGCAGCCACATACAATAATAAAGGCTCCTTATCAACTGGAGCAGCGAGGAGGGGCGGTTCAGCCAGCTGCCGCTTCAAATCCTCAAATGCTGCATTAGCGGCGTCACTCCAGACGAATTTGTCTGTCTTTTTCAGCATCTGATACAGGGGAATTGCCTTCTCTCCCAAACAACTGATAAACCGGCTGAGGGCTGCAATCCGGCCCACTAAACGCTGAACATCATTGATACATGCCGGTTTAGCCAAAGATGTGATCGCTTTGATTTTTTCCGGATTGGCCTCAATACCTGGGTTGGATACAAGAAAGCCCAGAAGCTTGCCTGTCGGAACACCAAAAACGCATTTCTCCGGGTTAAGCATCATTTTGTAAACCCGAAGATTGTCAAACATTTCCTTGAGATCATCTATCAAGGTTTCCTACTTCCTGGATTTTACCACAATATCATCCACGTAAGCATGAACATTGCGCCCGATCTGCTTATGAAGACAATTTTGCACACAACGCTGATAGGTTGCTTGGGCACTCTTGAGCCCAAAAGGCATTGAAACGTAGCAGAAGGCTCCAAAGGGGGTGATGAAGGTTGTCTTCTCCTGGTCCTTAACTGCCATTTTAATCTGATGAAAAGCTGAATAGGCATCTAGGAAACTCAGGCGATCACAACCCGCCGTCGCATCAATGATCCGATCAATACGCGGGAGAGCAAAATGATCGGCCGGGCATGCCTTGTTCAAATCTGTGTAGTCCACACACATACGCCAAGTGTCGTTTTTCTTAAGAACAAGCACCGGATTAGCCAACCACTCGGGATGAAAAACTTCGACAATAAACCCCGCTGCCAGTAGCCGGGCTACTTCTTCACCAATGGCCTTGCGTCTCTCTTCATTAAAACAGCGAAGGAACTGCTTGACCGGTTTAAACTTGGGATCAATATTGAGAGTATGCTCAGCGAGTCCTCTCGGTACACCTGGCATGTCAGAAGGCTTCCATGCAAAAATGTCCCGATTCTCACGGATGAACTCGATGAGCGCGCTTTCCTATTTCGGATCCAGATTGGCAGTGATACTAAACTGTTTGGATGAATCACCAAGGACAAAGTCAACAAGTTTAGTCTCATTAGCCGGTTTGAACGTCAGGGCCGGGTCATGTTCAGTTGTGGGCTTCTTCAAAGGGGTCATGTCTGTCGGATCAACATTGTCCTTATAAAATTTCAACTCCTCGGTAGCACAAACCGACTCAGCAGAAGCCGCTTCACCTTCCTCGCAATCCAAAGCAATCTTGCGGCTCCCATGTACTGTGATCGTCCCCTTATGACCCGGCATTTTGACCTGTAGATAGACATAACAGGGTCTCGCCATGAATTTCGCATAAGCCGGCCGTCCGAACAGTGCATGATATGGACTCTGGATCTTCACCACCTCAAATGTCAGTGTCTCAGACCTAGAATCATGCTCATCTCCAAATACAACTTCCAAAGCAATCTTCCCAACAGGGTATGCCGATTTACCTGGTACCACGCCATGAAAAACTGTATTCGACGGTTTAAAATTCTTATCTGTCAACCCCATGCGATGGAAAGTCTCGTAGTACAGGATGTTAATGCTGCTCCCTCCATCCATTAAAACTTTGGTGAACTTGTAAGCCCCCACTTGAGGTGCTACGACCAAGGCTAGCTGACCCGGATTGTCAACCCGGGGTGGGTGATCCTATCTGCTCCACACAATGGGCTGCTCCGACCATCGTAGATAACGTGGCACGGCCGGTTCAACAGTATTAACTGCCCTCTTGTGAAGCTTCTGATCTCGCTTGCACAGGCTAGTCGTGAACACGTGATATTGTCTGCTGTTCAACTGCTTGGGATGACTTTGGTAGCCTGACTGCTGCCGATTCCCCTGGTTGTTCTGCTAGTTATTGCCATGGTTGTTCTGATGGCCTTGGTTATTTTGAAACCTAGAGCTTGAACCGCCGCCCCCATGGAAACCAGGACCTGAACCGCCCGACGGACCCTGATCATACCGGTAGAGATCGGAGTTTTTGAACTCCCTCATTATGTGACAATCCTTCCAAAGGTGTGTGGAAGGGGCCTCCTTGGTTCCATGCTTCGGACAGGGTTGGTTTAACAAGCGCTCCAGATTCATTCCTCCATCGCGTTGGGGCAGTTTACCTTTACGACGCTGCATATTTGTGTTAGCCACAAAATCTGAATTATCTTCTTTGCGCTTACCGTTATTCCCATGGCCTCCTTGGTTATGGTGCCGCTGCCCTTTTGCACCGCCGTTCTTCTTTCCCTTCTCCGGTTTCTCCTCATCAGACTCGGGATCCTTGGTATTATCATAATCGGCATATTTTACCAAGGCTGCCATAAGTGTTCCGATGTCATTGCAATGGCGCTTGAGCCTTCCCAACTTCATCTTTAGTGACTTAAACCAGCAATTGCGATCCAGCGTTAAGATCGCTTGGCCAGCATTAATCCGGTCTGACGAATGCAAAATCTCTGAAACCCGGCGCACCCAGTGAGTTGTTGACTCGCTCTCCCCTTGAACACAGGCATCCCGATCCACAATGGACATAGGTTGTTTGCAGGTGTCTTTGAAATTGGCTATGAACTGGGCTTTCAACTGCCCCCATGACTCGATGGAGTTGGCTGGTAGGTTTTTCAGCCAAGTGCGGGTTGTCCCCTCTAACATCATTGTGAAATATTTTGCACAGGCCGCTTCATCCACCTCCAGCATTTCCATTGTCATCTCGTAACTCTCGACCCATGCCTCTGGTGGCTGATCTGCAGTGTAATTTGGTACTTTCCGTGGACCCTTAAAGTCCTTAGGCAGTCATATGTTACGGAGGGCCGGAATAAGACACAGCACTCCCCAGGAACTGAAAGCGACCCTAGTGCCTCGGTCTACCGACGCCATTGGCTGAAGCGGGGCGATTTGATGGCGGCCTGCCTCCCTTCTTGCCCTGCCATTGTCCACCACATCCTGAGCATTTATCTCCCCGTGGGCCGCATTACGGCGCCTGGCACTGCTAGACACTTCCAGCTCATCCATGTGTCCGCTGTAGCTTTTGCTTGGACGGGGGGTCGAATGAATTCTATCCCGGCTATAAGAATAGGCCTGCTGCTGTACCACGGCGGTTTGAAGAAGATCCCTGGCCCGCCGTGTTTCGATCACCGCCAATGAGTCGCCTTCGATCGGAATAGCCGCCAGACGGGACGCTGCAGCAATCATATTATCCGAAGGGCTCAGAAAGTGACCCGGTGGCGCAGGCACATACGGCGGCGGGTTGTTCGTCCGTCGAGGTGGTTCTGTCAGGTGTGGCTGATCCGGCGCCGTCCTAGGCGCTTCAGTCCGGTTTACGGCTGCTGGATTGCTCGTCCCAGCCCCTGGTGTATTAAAGAGGTTCAAACCTTCAAAGACCGGCGGCATACGCGATCGATACTTCCGCCGCATTACCTCGTTTGATGCATTTTGATCCAACGCCAACCGGTAATTCTGTGCCTGTATCAATTGTGACTGGGCATCCAAAGCGGCCCGTTCTTCAGCCATCCTAGCATCTGCAGTCGGCAGATCCTCCTTGGCCTGTGTTATCTGGTCTTTCAGCTTTGCAACGTCCGCATTATGCTGGTCCTGCGTCTCCGGGGTAACCACCGCGGTTAGCAAGGTCTCCCAAGCATCCATCATATCGGAGAGAACTTGAACCAGCCGGCGTGCCGGGCCTCCTGCCGCGGCTGCTGTTGAAGATTGCAAAGTGGGTTGTGTTCCGTCCATACAGACCGTAACCCGACTTGGCGGTTCAAGGAGATCCGGAATGCTGCCACCGTGGGAATATCCTTTGAACCCATCATCATGGACTTGGTACAGGGATTCGGTTTCGCTGGTGGATGATTCGCTGTCGGAGTAAACAGCTGTCTCGCCTTCAGACACCGGTTCAGATCCGGCCCCATGGACGCATCCTACGAACGCCCGCTTCACGGCAGGCCTAACCTGGGTAGGGCTTGCATGCTGAGCTGTTTCGACGAGGTCGGTGCAGATGTCCAGCTCAGGACCCGGTTCGCCGATCTTGCCGATGAAGACATGGATTCCTCCAAAGGGGACCCGGTATCCGTACTCGATTGAGCCTGTCTCGGGGCCCCACCCTTCGTTGTCAATGTAGAGCTTGCCGCGACGACTCTTGGTCATCCGGCCAACCGCATACCCTTTGAGTCCTTCGAAGCTGCCCTTCAAGAACTCAAAACCATCGTGCGATAGCACCACGGTGGGCGCCAACTGTCGTGGAATTAACACGTCAGATGTCTTCTTGGAAAGACTTAGTCGTGGAGCCATCGCGACGGGTTAGCTTGAAGGGGTTAAACCGGACAAGGGACACGGGAGTTTATACTAGTTCGGTCCCTTCAATGAAGGTGAAAGCCTACGTCTAGTTGTGATGGAATTGATTGGGTTTCGATGCGCAGGGAGCGAATACGCTAGCCTGAGCCTCGAGTTGTTGTTATCCGTCCCCCAAACCGCCGCCGGGTCACCCCTTTATATACACAGGAGGACCCCGGCCGGTCTACAGAGTCCTAGGCTGACTTATACAAGTGCCAGCCTTGGTCTCTCCCTTTCTTTCTTATAATACAAGGTTATACAAACATGGCGGTTTACCATCATGGGCCCTAAATCGCCCGTGGACTCTGGGCCTCTAAGCTTCATCAGTAAAGCGCCATCCTCTGGGTTGTCTTGGGCTTCGGTATAGCTAAAGGTGAACCGGCCCCTCCTGGTCGGTTTACCCTTAACGGTTATATTCTCAACAGGAAAGATTAAGGGGAGATATAGCGCAACACTTGTGAAGATCTTCATGAACCACCGGTAGGATTGGAAGGAACGAATGAATATATGTGAAAAGAACAAAAAAGAAATCTTGAAAGAACCACTGTGAAAATGTAAACGGACGAAGAGAAGTGAACGAATCGCCAGAAAAAATTAGCAAATGAACGAAGATACTTGAGGGAATTCAGAAGAAATTGAACGAAGAGATCGCGAACTGATTGAAGAATGCTTGAACGAGGCACTGGTACAAATATAGGAACGAACGGAGATGAAAACTTAGAACGAAGAAATATTCTAAAATGGGGGCCTCCGGATAAACGGAACGGGAAAACAACTCCTAAAAAAACTCTGGATGGGTAAGAAAAGAATCTCTGACAAACGGAAAAAATTTGAGAGGATAACATGAAGCTAGCACCACGAATCTTCGGGAGAATGGACAAGATTTAGAGGGAAAACCCTTCTTCCGTCTTCAAACATTGAGAAGGACGACGAGAAACACCATAAAAGATTGTTGAGATACTCTGGGAGAATGAAAAGAGGAAAGAGTGACCCGAACATGAAAGAATTTGGGAGCGATCTTGGAAAGGCATCTGACTGATGAAATTTATACTTACGTCAAACTTCAAAAGCATTTGAGAATAACTCCGAAAAATTAGAAGAGTCAAGTAAGATCCTGGGAAAAACATGTGGGTTAGGGCCCACTGAAAAGAAAAACACTGTTGGAAGGATTGTTGAATGAGAAGTGATCCACCGGAACGACTGAAAGATTTGAATGAGGTGACAACCTTGAAATAATAGGATGCAAACATGAATCTTCTGAGATGTCTTCATCACTCCGGAATGATAAAATGGCGAGAGACGAACGAGCAAGGGGAACACTTGAGTCGAGGAAAAGAATATGATCGAACCGAAAAAATTTGAGTTGAAATCCACCGGAAAGAAAACAAAACGAACGTTGATGAACCAGACGAGAATTCACTGGTTGAAACAGTTGATGAAAGACTGAAGATACTCCGCACGAATGAAATTGATTGCTTGAATAAAGACACTGACTCCGGAATAAAAATGGGTGGGAGGGCGGGAAAAACACAGGCAACTTGGAGCGGGGAACCGACGAATAACCTGAAGAGAAAAGCACCGGTCGAAATAATTTAGGGAAGAATGCAAAGACTTCGCACGAGTAGAAAGGATACTCGATTACAGACTCCGGTTTCGAGAAGAAGAAGGGGTGGGCGGGTGGGAAAAAGAAAGACAACTTCGGATGGGAAAAACAACATCGATTGAAAAGAGCTGAGGATTGATCTCCCAAAGACAAAGAGGTTCGAGTCTACTTGACGAGAAATGCACCGGACAAAAGAGAAAGGACAACGAACGAAAACTAACCGTGTGATCCTAAAGAAAAATTTGAAGGGAAGAGGAGTAGTTCAAAACACCTACGTCAGGATTCCTTACCAGAGTGACGAAGGGGGATCAGGAATAAAAAGAAGTCCTACTTTCCGATATAACTAGACTCCGAAAAAGATTTTATTCTAGACTCTACATCGGCCAAACTACACGTCAATCAAGGGGGCTCCTAGGGTCGGTCGAGGCTCTGATACCAACTTGTCACGCCCAAGATGCGACCCTATCCTAAAGGAACTCGAAGGTCCCACCAAGGATAGAAGCGCATCTTGAAGACGCTTTTGCAAGGTGGATATCATTACATCAACATTACATAATAGTGGGGATACATCAAAGACATACAATGTCACATGAATACAACAATACAACATACAAGATCAACATCCGACTACGGATGAAACATAAACAGAAACTCAAACAATATCCACCCTGCTAGCCCAGGCTGCCGACCAGGAACCTAACCCAAGATCAACGAAGAAGAAGAACTCCAACATAAGCAAACATCGCTCTCGCGTCATGAAAATCGCATAACCGGTACCTGCAACTGGTGGTGTAGTAACCTGTGAGCCACGAGGACTCAGCAATCCCATTACCATGGGTATCAAGACTAGCAAAGCTTAATGGGTAAGGAAGGGGGTAAAGTGGTGAGGTTGCAGCAGCGAGTAGGCATGTATGGTGGCTAACTTACGCAAATAAGAGCGGGAAGAGAAGCAAAGGAAGCGGTCGTCAACTAGTAATGATCAAGAAGTGATCCTGAAACTCCTACTTACGTCAAACATAACCCGAAACCATGTTCTCCTCTCGAACAACCCCGAAAAGAGACACTCACGGTTTCGCACACGGTTGGTGTATTTTAGAAGAGTTTACTTCAAGTTTACTACAACCGGATATTAAGAAATTCCCATCTGCCACATAACCGCGGGCACAGCTTTCAAAAGTTCAAACCCTGCAGGGGTGTCCCAACTTAGCCCATGATAAGCTCTCGCGATCAACGAAGGATATTCCTTCTCCCGGGAAGACCCGATCAGTCTCGGAATCCCGATTACAAGACATTTCGACAATGGTAAAACAAGTCCAGCAAGACCGCCCGATGCGCCGACAATCCCGATAGTAGCTGCACATATCTCGTTCTCAGGGCAACACCGGATGAGACAGGCTATGAGTAAAACCAGGCCTCGAGTTTCCCCGTGGTGGCCCCGCAGGCGGCTCGGTTCGGACCAACACTTAGACAAGCATTGGCCCGGGGGGGCTAAAATAAAGATGACCCTCGGGAAGCGCGACTCCCAAGGGAAAAGGTAATAGGCTGAGGCAAATGTAAAACCAATGTTGAGCCTTGCTGGAAGAGTTTTATTCAAAGCGAACTGTCAAGGGGGTCCCATAAATCACCCAACCGCGTTAGGGACGCAAAATCCAGGAACATAATACCGATATGATGGAAACTAGGGCGGCAAGAGTGGAAAAAAACACCAGGCATAAGGCCGAGCCTTCCACCCTTTACCAAGTATATAGATGCATTAATAATATAAGAGATATTGTGATATCCCAACATAAAGATAAACCAACATGGAGCAATCTTCATCTTCACCTGCAACTAGCAACGCTATAAGAGGGGCTGAGCAAAAGTGGTAACATAGCCAAACAACAGTTTGCTAGGAAGGGTGACAAAGGTTAGAGGTTCATGGCAATTTGGGAGGCTTGAGCAGCAAGTGGTAGGTAACACAGCATAGCGACAGAGCGAAGCAACTAGCATAGCAATGATAGTAATGAGATCCAAGGTGACGGTCATCTTGCCTGAAATCCCGCTAGGAAGAAGAACGAGTCCATGAAGAAGATGAAGCCAAGAAGACGAACCAAGCGTAGACGAACGAATCCTCACGATCGCAACGAAACGGGAACTATCGAGAAGAAACACACAACACGGTAAACACACCACACATGAACAAGGAATGATACTCAACCAAGTATGATTCATGACAAGGCTACATGAAGCTACTCATGGCAAGAGATGATGCATACAAGAACAACACATCAAAGCAAGTTTAAATGAGGCCGGAAACAACATATAACAAATTTGGTAAGTCCTCATATGCAAATTTCGAAATTGGTCCAGATCTGAATAAACCTTATATTCAAGTTGTTAAACAGCAAGTTAAATGCACCACGATGATCTACACGAAATTCTAGTCAAGTTATATATAAAGCTCATTAGATTCGGAGCTACGGCCTAGAAGATATGAGCAAAACAAGATAAGCATGGCATTGATGCAAAATGCATTCAAACATCAAGCAAACACATTCAAAACATGGATGCAACAAGATAACATGAAACTACATGCAAATCTAAGCAAGCTTCATATAGAGCACACTCAAAACGGAGCAACGGTTCAATACATACACACCATACAAGTATAAAGGGCATGATGTCCAAAACAGCAACTAGGCATCTTACAAGCATCAAAACAACATGCTACAGGATCTCAACATGAAAACAAAAGGCACAGACATGATGTACAGGTAAAGCATTACAAAGCATGAACACTGAGCTATCTCCAGAAACTACTAGAACATGCTCAAAAGGACATGGCAAGATTGCAATTAATAACAGGTTCACAGACTTAGCAGAATTCACAGGACATGGCAGAAATAACATCAGGTTGCAGTGTTTATAGCTATGAAACAACATATTTCAGGTACTGATCATGGCAACAAAAGGCATTGCATGAATCTACTAATTGCATAGAACAAAAGTCCCTTACTGACCATGAGCCAAAAGGGCACGGAAAATATGATGGCACCCATATAAACATAGCAAGTTTTATTACAGATTCAGACTTGGTGAAAATAACAGAGCATGGCATAATAGAATTATGAAGGCATCTTTGTGAGCTCGAATCACTCATCACAAGGCATTGCATGACAAGATAAGCATGGCATCAGCAAGAAGACATGTTCTTTAAGCTAATAATGGCAATAACAAGTTCATAGGGTCCTTGGATCAACTATAACAACCATGGCAAAATCGAATAACATGTAAACAATCTGCCAGGAACATTTTATAGCAAAATTAGAGCAAGATTAAGACATGCTAGTCACTCTATAAATTCAAACAGAGGCATGGATGGATAGATCATAACCATATGTCCAAAACATCCGTACTGAACATACTCAAAAGAGGAATGGATCTCACTGTAGCAACATGAATACATGGCATGAAAATAACAGCAGAACAAAGAGTGGAGAAATCCTAAGTCTCTGAAATCAGCAAAATCACGGAGGCTACTTTGCAAGCTTATAACAATCAACACATGACATATCTTGAAGAGTGGATTTCACTACAGCAAATACGGCATGTTTTAGCTCATAATACATGTAGACTTCATGCTCAAAAGAAAATCACACAAAAAGATGCAAAAATGACAAAGGAGCATGTTCTGATAAACGACAGCAGACAACATTATATAGCACACTTGAAACGATGATTAGGGCATCAAAGTGGACTCAAATGAACATGGCACAATGTAACCAAGTGCAGAGCACATCCTGATGAACATTTTGGTATATCATATGCACGAAACGGAGCAGTATGCATGGAGTTATGATGCGATGAACGAGCAATAAAATATTGTAGAAAAGGACTTAAGAGAAAATCAACCTCCAAAACTGGACGGGGTCGAACCGGGACGGGGTGGATCCGGGACGGGGAGGCGCGTTTGGATCGGTGAGCGGGTGGATCTGGTCCCACTTCACCAGATCCGGCGACGAGGGATCCATCTCCGACGGCGGACGGAGCTCCTGTGCGGTGGAGAGAAGGCGGCGAGGGCGGGGCACCGCGGCGCGGGGCCGGCGAGCTTGAGCGGCGCGAGGCGGAGAGGAGGCGAGGCGCGCCAGCGGGGAGGCAGGCGCGGCGAGGGGCGGCGCGCCGGTGGCGGAGCGGGCGGCGGCGAGGGTCGCCGGGCGGCGGCGCACAGGGCACGCACGGGCGGGGCCAGCCGCGGGTCGCGGGGCGACGGAGGAACGGGCCCGCGGGGGCCTGCTACGGGCTTGCGGGCCGCGCAGCGGTGCGGTTGACCCGCGGGATAGGTGGCGGCACTTCACTGGTCCGGGGCGGCGGCGTGAAACGTCCGGCGGCGGGCGGACATGTCCGGTGGCGGTGGGGGAAGTTTTTAGGGTTTTTGGACTGCGGGATTAGAGGAGGGGTGCACATATTTATAGGTAGAGGGAGCTAGGAGACTCCAAATGGAGTGTAGTTTTCACCCACATGATCGTGATCGAACGACGGACAGTATGGAGGGGGTTTGGATGGGTTTTGGGTCACTTTTAAGGGGTGTTGGGCTGCGCACAAAAGAGGCTTTTACGGCTATCCGGTTAACCATTGGAGTATCAACCGGACTCCAAATGGCACGAAACTTGACAGGCGGTCTACCGGTGGTGTACCAAGGCCGCTTGGCAAACTTCGGTCCATTCCAAGAAAGTTTAACACACACTCACGAAAAGAGGTAAAAGGGGGCGCCGAGGAACATAGGAGTGTCGGATTGCAAAACGGACAACGGGGAAAATGCTCGGATGCATGAGACGAACATGTATGCAAAATGAGATGCACATGATGCCATGGTAAAATGCAACACGCAAGCAAATGACATGGCAACAACGGCGAATAACTGGCAGACACCTGGCGCATCGAATCCGGGGCGTTACACATACTCTGGCTACCACCAAATTAAAATGGCGGAGCTGCAACACTACTTTCAAGAGTGTTCGATAACAGTAGCCTCGGAAGTGCCACTTAATGATATTATAAACAACCGCGACGCCACGGGCTGGATTGCCAAATGGGCCATTGAGCTCCTCCCGTTCGACATAACTTACAAGCCGCGGCGAGCCATTAAGTCGCAAGTATTGGCCGACTTTGTCGCCGAATGGACGGAAGCCGAACTCCCAAAAGAGTACGGCGCGTATTCCAACTGGATCATGCACTTCGACGGCTCCAAAATGCTGGCTAGTCTGGGGGCTGGCATCGTTTTGACGTCCCCAACCGGAGATACAGTTCAATACGTACTCCAGATAATGTATACGGACTCCAACAACGCAGCCGAATATGAGGCCCTTTTACATGGTCTCCGGATGGCAGTATCCATGGGCATTCAACGCCTAGAGGTGCGGGGGGATTCGAGCCTCGCAATATCCCAAATAAATGGAGACTTTGATGCCAAGGATCCGAAAATGGCGGCCTATCACAACGCCGTCCTAAAAATGTCAGACCGGTTCGAGGGGCTCGATTTTCACCATGTAGCCCGGGAAAACAATCAGGCGGCAGATGTCCTCGCATGCATCGGTGCAAAACGCAATGCGGTCCCCCCTAACATCTTTTTGGAGAGGCTGTTCAAGCCATCCATGGTATGGGAAGGGGAACCCGGCAATAACAGCCCGGACCCAACCGCAATGCCAGATACCGAACACTCTGACATAATCGGAGGCTCTGCCACTGAAATAACATCTTCAGCCCACGTTATAATGGCCATCATCGCCCCGTGGACAGAACCATTCCTGGCCTACCTAACTAGGCAGGAACTCCCCGAGGACCAAAATGAGGCACGTTGCATAGTGCGGCGATCTAAAGCCTATAAGGTCCATGAGGGAGAGCTTTATAAGAAAAGCACCACCGGAGTCCTTCAAAGGTGCTTCACCGAAGAGGAAGGGCGGAAGCTTCTGGTAGAAATTCACGCCGGACTCGGCGGCCACCACGCTACAGCCCGGGCCCTTGTAAGCAAGGCCTTCCGTACAGGTTTTTATTGGCCGACGGCCCGGGCAGGCGCTCAGGACTTAGTCCAACGCTGCGTTGGTTGCCAGCTCTTTGCAAACCAAAGCCATATGCCACCCACCGCCCTCCAAACAATCCCCATTTCCTAGCCCTTTGCGGTCTGGGGGCTCGACATGGTTGGACCCCTTAAAGGGGGAACCCACAAGAAAAAATACTTGATGTTCATGGTGGATAAATTCACCAAATGGATAGAAGCCAAACCTGTTAAAACGGCCGAATCCGGACCGGTGATAGACTTTATATCCGGGGTTGTACACCATTATGGTGTCCCCCACAGCATCATCACAGATAACGGCACGAACTTCACGGCCAACAAGGTAAAACTCTAGTGCAAAAACATGGGCATCAAGCTCGATTATGCTTCCGTCTATCACCCACAAACTAACAATCAAGTCGAGCGAGCAAATGGTCTTATCATGAGCGGTATCAAACCCAGATTAGTGCGGTCCCTAAAGGAATCTAACACGCACTGGGTAGAGGAGCTCGACTCCGTACTCTGGGGGCTGCGAACCACGCCGAATCGCACTACCGGATACACACCATTCTTTATGGTATACAGCGCAGAGGCGGTTCTGCCCTGCGACATAATTCATGACTCACCTCGAGTGCGCATGTACGAAGAAAGAGAAGCCGAGCTCAATCGGCAGGACAGTTTGGACGCCCTGGAGGAGGAGCAAGACGTGGCAAAAGCCCGTTCCGCATTCTATCAACA
Source organism: Aegilops umbellulata (assembly GCA_032464435.1). Classification (NCBI taxonomy): domain Eukaryota; kingdom Viridiplantae; phylum Streptophyta; class Magnoliopsida; order Poales; family Poaceae; genus Aegilops; species Aegilops umbellulata. The sequence continues at coordinate 478,970,798 of CP136055.1, forward strand.
GCAGGCTCGAAGATACCAAAGCAGAGAAGTACGGGCCAAAACTTATAATGTTGGCGAGTTAGTTCTACGCCTGCTAGAGAACAAAAAGGACAAATTCAAGCCCAAATGGGATGGTCCCTTCATTATTGACCAAGTTCTGACTGGTGGAGCGTACCGTCTGCGGGATGCATCGGATAATCGACTCGAGCCGAACCCATGGAACGCGGCCAGACTCCAAAGATTCTACGCCTAGCGCCGGACTCTGTGTTCGTCTCCTTCCTCTGTCCATTTTTTATACACTATTTGTCTTTTATTTCTCTCATTCTCCCCTTATTTTCTCTCACAACCTTTAAGGGCCAATTTGTGCCTTATTTGCGCACAATTGACGCGCTATCCGCGCTCATTATACCTGGGGGCTTCTTTCACAGAAGCTTATTTATTTAAACGGGCTTCATGCCCGGCACATGTGTCATCCTTCCGCATGTACCTTTTATTCACCATTATATGCATCGATATGACTTAAGTTTTGGCCAAGCTGGGTTGCCTGGCTCTTGTATTTATGCCCTACGTTCCTGTTAATTCGGCTAGGGTATAAGGGGAGCACCTCTGCGATTGTTACTGCCGGGTCAGCCGGATGTGTACCACAGACTGGGTGAAGCCGAAAGCTAGCGTTCTTAAGGGAATATTCGGTCAGTGAACAAAAGATGATTTTTTACTTATTTATTCATGTGCCCCCAGATGTTTTTCCTGCATCTCTTTTTGCAGTCCGGACATGCACTTTAGGGCATGCGTCCCAGGGAAAGGAACCCCTAACGGAACTATTCTCCCTGCAAGATGTTTCTTACTAACCATTTAATATAACATAACTAGTTGGGCAATTGTCTGTTCAAGCGCTAATGACCCCTACGCCTGGTCTCCATGCATGCCCCGGTTCTTACATAACCGAGAGGGTATTCGGATACACTCCGGACTATCGGGTCCCGAGGTTGAAGAGAAAAGGTCCGCCATGACAAATGATCTACAATCCGGCTAGAAGGCATTATACATGTCACTTTAAATTACATAGTCAATTTGACAGGCTAAATTCCTCTTCTATACCATCCAACAAGCTGTCTAGTCTATAGTCCTGTTGGGAATACTTTGCGGCCAATTCTACTTGCCCATACACTAAGCTCACGGGGATCTCCTTCCTATTGGGCCCCACAGGTCCGACCTCGGCCATGTGGTTTGGGTCAGCCTTGGTATACCGCGTCTTCACCATGGCCCAGGCTTCCCTGGCACCTTGACGGCAGGCCGATATCTTCCATAGTCAGAAGCGTCGCTGTGCTCCCTTAAGCTTCTCCGCAAGCTCTCCAAGGCCTTCAGGCAGGGAGACGGACGGCCATAAGGCCTGGGCAACACTTCGCATCACCTGCCGAACTTGTTCGTGCAGTTGCGACAGCTCTGGTAGAAGATCACCCGCACACCCGGGCATCTCATCCGCGAGATGACCCGTCAGCATACCTACAGACATAACTCTGTTAGCCGGCTTCTTCGCCGAACTCTTTTTAATAAGTTCGTTCAAGCACTTACTAAAAATGTCGCGTCGAAGCCGCTGATTCTCCTTCACGGAGTCCGACAGTTGGGCACGAACATCCTTTAGTTCCACACCCAGCTGGGTGTTGGCATCCTGGAGATTATTTTTCTCCTGCCTAACCCTGTTAAGCACGCTCTCGCCGGCCTTTAGCCGGCGTAAGAGATGTTGCTCATCTGGATTTCCTCAGGCGTCATCTGCAATATTTGTTGTCAGATTTGCACATATGCCGCACTCTATATGGTATCTATCATTTTAAATATGTGTTGCTAGAGGGGGTCTTCTTGGACTCCTCTTCTGCGGCCAGTACGGCCTGAAGTTGGGCTTTGCACTCTTCAAGCTCTTGGGACAATTGGGTATTCTTTTCTGTAAGAACCTGCATAACAAATGATCCTTAAATCAGTTATTCTAACGGTTTCAAGTCTCTGGGGCTACTGATATATATAAATATCAAATTTTCTCACCCGTATGTCCTTTACATACTGGTCCGTGGCTCTGGCTAGACCATTGTGAGCAGCACGGAGGTACGCGTCTCCTGAGTTGAAGGCATCAAATGCCTCCTGGGGGAAGCAAGCGTCACGGAGAACGGCTCGGCGACGCCTGTGGTTCATGGCGCTCTCCACTTCGGAATTTGTAGCGGATATTCTATCCGCATCCTCTGTTGGAGGAACATCCGGCACGCGCCTTGTTTCCGCTTCCGCTTCCGTGTCCGGCCCTGGAGCTCGGCTGGTTGAAGCGCGGTTGGCGCCCTCGTCAGATATAGTCCGGTGAGCGTTCTTCTTTCTAGGGAACACGGGCGTCATTATGTCTTTAAAAACACCAATCGGGGATGATATGTTGCATCATACCTCTGCACCGGCGTCTCCGTCCGGACCGCTTTCCTTTTTATCCTGTCCGGCCTCGGAGCCCCTTGTAGGCTAGTCGCCGCGAGTTCGGCGCGGCGTCTCGAGGGCCTCCCCTGTAAAACATCATTTGCATACGATAAGCAAAGTGCGCAGGGACGAATCCTTTTCAAAATACTGGGACTTCGGTCTCAGTCACCTGCGAAGCTGGGAGCAGCCCAGGGGTAATCGGCCGTAATGGCTACCAAGGCATTATCACTGCTTAATTGGTAGAATACCCCATCTATCAGCTCCACGGATATATACGGATCCTTTCCTCTTGGAAAGCCGGGTCAAGGGTGAAGGAAATATGCCCTAGAGGCAATAATAAAGTTATTATTTATTTCCTTATATCATGATAAAAGTTTATTATTCATGCTAGAATTGTATTAACTGGAAACATAATACATGTGTGAATACATAGACAAACAGAGTGTCACTAGTATGCCTCTACTTGACTAGCTCATTAATCAAAGATGGTTATGTTTCCTAGCCATGAACAAAGAGTTGTTATTTGATTAACGAGATCACATCATTAGTTGAATGATCTGATTGACATGACCCATTCCATTAGCATAGCACCCGATCGTTTAGTATGTTGCTATTGCTTTTATCCATGACTTATACATGTTCCTTTAACTATGAGAATATGCAACTCCCGTTTACCATAGGAACACTTTTTGTGCTACCAAACGTCACAACGTAACTGGGTGATTATAAAGGTTCTCTACAGGTGTCTCCGAAGGTACATGTTGGGTTGGCATATTTCGAGATTAGGATTTGTCACTCCGATTGTCGGAGAGGTATCTCAGGGCCTTCTCGGTAATGCACATCACATAAGCCTTGCAAGCATTGCAACCAATGAGTTAGTTGCGAGATGATGTATTACGAAACGAGAAAAGAGACTTGTCGGTAACGAGATTGAACTAGGTATTGGATACCGACGATCGAATCTCGGGCAAGTAACATACCGATGACAAAGGGAACAACGTATGTTGTTATGCGGTCTGACCGATAAAGATCTTCGTAGAATATGTAGGAGCCAATATGGGCATCCAGGTCCCGCTATTGGTTATTGACTGGAGACGTGTCTCGGTCATGTCTACATTGTTCTCGAACCGTAGGGTCCGCACGCTTAAGGTTTCGATGACAGTTATATTATGAGTTTATGAGTTTTGATGTACCGAAGGAGTTCGGAGTCCCGGATGAGATCGGGGACATGACGAGGAGTCTCGAAATGGTCGAGACGTAAAGATCAATATATTGTACGACTATATTCGGACATCGGAAGGGTTCTGAGTGGTTCGGGTATTTTCGGAGGTACCGGGGAGTTACGGGATTACGGGAGAAGTAATGGGCCTTGATGGGCTTTAGTGGGAAGAGGAAAAAAAAGGGCTGCTGCGCCCCCCCTCCCCTCTAGTCCGAATTGGACTAGGGAAAAGGGGGCCGGCCACCTTTCCTTCTCCTCCTATTCCTTCTCCCTTCCTCCCCTCTTGGTGGACTCCTACTAGGACTTGGAAACCTAGTAGGACTCCACACCCTGGCGCGCCTAACCCTAGGCCGGCCACCCCCTCCCTTGCTCCTTTATATACGGGGGCAGGGGGCACCCCAAAGACACACAAGTTGATCTACGGATCGTTCCTTAGCCGTGTGCGGTGCCCCCTTCCACCAAATTCCACCTCGATCATATCGTTGCAGTGCTTAGGCGAAGCCCTGCGCCGGTAACACATCAAGATCGTCACCACGCCGTCGTGCTGACGGAACTCTTCCTCGACGCTTTGCTGGATCGGAGCCCGGGGATCGTCATCGAGCTGAACGTGTGCCAAGAACTCGGAGGTGCCGGAGTAACGGTGCTGTGATCGGTTGGATCGCGAGGAGAACGTACGACTACTTCCTCTACGTTGTGTCAACGCTTCCGCTTCGGTCTACGAGGGTACGTAGACAACACTCTCCCCTCTCGTTGCTATGCATCACCATGATCTTGCGTGTGCGTAGGGAAATTTTTGAAATTACTACGTTCCCCAACAGTGGCATCCGAGCCTAGGTTTTATGGTTTGATGTTATTTGCACGAGTAGAACACAAGTGAGTTGTGGGCGATACAAGTCATACTGCCTACCAGCATGTCATACTTTGGTTCAGCGGTATTGTTGGACGAGACGATCCGGACCAACCTTACGCGTACGCTTACGCGAGACCGGTTCCCTCGACGTGCTTTGCACATAGATGGCTTGCGGAAGACTGTCTCTCCAACTTTAGTTGAACCGAGTGTGGCTACGCCCGGTCCTTGAGAAGGTTAAAACGGAGTCTATTTGACAAACTATCGTTGTGGTTTTGATGCGTAGGTAAGATGAGTTCTTGCTTAAGCCCGTAGCAGCCACGTAAAACTTGCAACAACAAAGTAGAGGACGTCTAACTTGTTTTTGCAGGGCATGTTGTGATGTGATATGGTCAAGACATGATGCTAAATTTTATTGTATGAGATGATCATGTTTTGTAACCGAGTTATCGGCAACTGGCAGGAGCCATATGGTTGTCGCTTTATTGTATGCAATGCAATCGCGATGTAATGCTTTACTTTATTACTAAGCGGTAGTGATAGTCGTAGAAGCATAAGATTGGCGAGACGACAACGATGCTACGATGGAGATCAAGGTGTCGCGCCGGTGACGATGGTGATCATGACGGTGCTTCGAAGATGGAGATCACAAGCACAAGATGATGATGGCCATATCATATCACTTATATTGATTGCATGTGATGTTTATCCTTTTATGCATCTTATCTTGCTTTGATTGACGGTAGCATTATAAGATGATCTCTCACTAAATTATCAAGAAGTGTTCTCCCTGAGTATGCACTGTTGCGAAAGTTCTTCGTGCTGAGACACCACGTGATGATCGGGTGTGATAGGCTCTACGTTCAAATACAACGGGTGCAAAACAGTTGCACACGTGGAATACTCAGGTTTAACTTGACGAGCCTAGCATATACAGATATGGCCTCGGAACACAGAGACCGAAAGGATGAGCGTGAATCATATAGTAGATATGATCACCATAGTGATGTTCACCATTGAAACTACTCCATCTCACGTGATGATTGGACATGGTTTAGTTGATTTGGATCACGTGATCACTTAGAGGATTAGAGAGATGTCTATCTAAGTGGGAGTTCTTAAGTAATATGATTAATTGAACTTTAATTTATCATGAACTTAGTCCTGGTAGTATTAGCATATCTATGTTGTAGATCAATAGCTCGCATTGTTGCTTCCCTGTGTTTATTTTGATATGTTCCTAGAGAAAATTGTGTTGAAAAATGTTAGTAGCAATGATGCGGATTGGATCCGTGATCTGAGGTTTATCCTCATTGCTGCACAGAAGAATTATGTCCTTGATGCACCGCTAGGTGACGGACCTTTTGCAGGAGCAGATGCAGACGTTATGAACGTTTTGCTAGCTCAATATGATGACTACTTAATAGTTTAGTGCACCATGCTTAACGGCTTAGAATCGGGACTTCAAAGACGTTTTGAACGTCATGGACCATACGAGATGTTCCAGGAGTTGAAGTTAATATTTCAAGCAAATACCCGAGTTGAGAGATATGAAGTCTCCAACAAGTTCTATAGCTAAAAGATGGAGGAGAATCGCTCAACTAGTGAGCATGTGCTCAGATAGTCTGAGTACTACAATCGCTTGAATCAAGTGGGAGTTAATCTTCCAGATAAAATAAGTGATTGACAGAATTCTCTAGTCACCATCACCAAGTTAGTAGAACTTCGTGATGAACTATAATATGCAAGGGATAACGGAAAATATTCCCAAGCTCTTCGCGATGCTAAAATCGGCGAAGGTAGAAATCAAAGAAAAACATCAAGTGTTGATGGTTGACAAGATCACTAGTTTCAAGAAAAGGGCAAAAGGAAAGAAGGGGAACTTCAAGAAGAACGGCAAGCAAGTTGCTGCTCAAGTGAAAAAACCCAAGTCTGGTCCTAAGCCTGAGACTAAGTGCTTCTACTGCAAAGGGACTGGTCACTGGAAGCAGGACTACCCCAAGTGATTGGCGGATAAGAAGGATGGCAAAGTGAACATAAGTATATTTGATATACATGTTATTGATGTGTACTTTACTAATATTCATAGCAACCCCTTAGTATTTGGTACTAGTTCAAGTTGCTAAGATTAGTAACTCGAAACGGGAGTTGCAGAATGAACAAAGACTAGTTAAAGGGCAAGGTGACGATGTGTGTTGGAAGTGGTTCCAAGATTGATATGATCATCATCGTACACTCCCTATACTTTCGGGATTAGTGTGGAACCTAAATAAGTGTTATTTGGTGTTGAGCATGAATATGATTTGATCATGTTTATTGCAATACGGTTATTCATCTAAGTAAGAGAATAAATTGTTGTTCTGTTTACATGAATAAAACCTTCTATGGTCATACACACCAATGAAAATAGTTCATTGGATCTCGAAAGTAGTGATACACATATTCATAATATTGAAACCAAAAGGATGCGAAGTTAATAATGATAGTGCAACCTATTTGTGGCACTGCCGTTTAGGTCATATTGGTGTAAAGCGCATGAAGAAACTCCATGCTGATGGGATTTTGGAATCACTTGATTATGAATCACTTGATGCTTGCGAACCATGCCTCTTGGGCAAGATGACTAAAACGCCGTTCTCCGGAACAATGGAGCAAGCAACAGATTTGTTGGAAATCATACATACTGATGTATGTGGTCCGATGAATATTAAGGCTCGCGACAAGTATCATTATTTTCAGAACTTCACAGATGATTTAAGCAGATATGGGTATATCGACTTAATGAAACATAAGTCTGAAACGTTTGAAAAGTTCAAAGAATTTCAGAGTGAAGTGGAAAATCATCGTGACAAGAAAATAAAGTTTCTACGATCTGATCGCAGAGACGAATATTTGAGTTACGAGTTTGGTCTTCAATTAAAACAATGTGGAATAGTTTCACAAACTCATGCCACCTGGAACACCGCAGCATAATGGTGCGTCCGAACGTCATAACCGTACTTTATTAGATATAGTACAATCTATGATGTATCTTACCGATCTACCACTATCGTTTTTGGGATTATGCATTAGAGACAGCTGCATTCACATTAAATAGGGCACCATCTAAATCCGTTGAGACGACACCGTATGAACTATGGTTTAGCAATAAACCTAAGCTGTCGTTTCTTAAAGTTTGGGGCTGCGATGCTTATGTGAAAAAGCTTCAACCTAATAAGCTCGAACCCAAATCGGAGAAATGTGTCTTCATAGGATATCCAAAGGAAACTGTTGGATACACCTTCTATCACAGATCCGAAGGCAAGACTTTTGTTGCTAAAGTTCGGAAACTTTCTAGAGAAAGAGTTTCTTTCGAAAGAAGTGAGTGGGAGGAAAGTAGAACTTGATAAGGTAATTGTACCTTCTCCCTTATTGGAAAGTAGTTCATCACAGAAATCTGTTCCTGTGACTACTACACCAATTAGTAAGGAAGCTAATGATGATGATCATGTAACTTCAGATCAAGTTACTACCGAATCTCGTAAGTAAACCAGAGTGAGATCCGCACCAGAGTGGTACGGTAATCCTGTTCTGGAAGTCATGTTACTAGACCATGATGAACTTGCGAACTATGAGGAAGCGATGGTGAGCCCAGATTCCGCGAATTGGTTTGAGGCCATGAAATCTGAGATATGATCCATGTATAAGAACAAAGTATGGACTTTGATGATTTGCCCGATGATCGGCAAGCCATAGAAAATAAATGGATCTTCAAGAGGAAGACGGACACTGATAGTAGTGTTACTATCTACAAAGCTAGAATTGTCGCAAAAGGTTTTTCGACAAGTTCAAGGTGTTGACTACGATGAGAGTTTCTCACTCGTATCTATGCTTAAGTCTGTCCGAATCATGTTAGCAATTGCCGCATTTTATGAAATTTGGCAAATGGATCAACAAAACTGCATTCCTCAATGGATTTATTAAAAAGAGTTGTATACGATACAACTAGAAGGTTTTGTCGATCCTAAAGGTGTTAACAAAATATGCAAGCTCCAGCAATCCATCTATGGACTGGTGCAAGCATCTCGGAGTTGGAATATACACTTTCATAAGTTGATCAAAGCATATAGTTTTATACAGACTTGCGGTGAAGCCTGTATTTACAAGAAAGTGAGTGGGAGCACTACAACATTTCTGATAAGTATATGTAAATGACATATTATTGATCGGAAATAATGTAGAATTATTCTGTGAAGCATAAAGGAGTTTTTGAAAGGAGTTTTTCGAAGAAGGACCTCGGTAAAGCTGCTTACATATTGGGCATTAAGATCTATAGAGATAGATCAAGACGCTTGATAAGTTTTTCAATAAGTACATACCTTGAAAAAAATTTGAAGTAGTTCAAAATGGAACAGTCAAAGAAAGAGTTCTTGCCTGTATTACAAGGAGTGAAATTGAGTAAGACTCAAAGCCCGACCACGGCAGAAGATAGAAAGAGAATGAAAGTCATTCCCTATGCTTTGGCCATAGGTTCTATAAAGTATGCCATGCTGTGTACCAGACCTATTGTATACCCTACCCTGAGATTGGCACGGGAGTACAATAGTGATCTAGGAGTAGATCACTGGACGGCGGTCAAAATTATCCTTAGTGGAATAAAGGATATGTTTCTCGATTATGGAGGTGACAAAAAGGTTCGTCGTAAAAGGTTACGTCGATGCAAGTTTTGACACTAATCTGGATGACTCTAAGTCTCAATCTAGATACATATTGAAAGTGGGAGCAATTAGCTAAAGTAGCTCCGTGCAGAGCATTGTAGACATAGAAAATTGCAAAATACATAACGGATCTGAATGTGGCAGACCCGTTGACTAAATTTCTCTCACAAGCAAAACATGATCACACCGTAGTACCCTTTGGGTGTTGGTCACATATCGATGTGAACTATGGGTGTTAATCACATGATGATGTGAACTATTGATGTTAATCACATGGTGATGTGATCTAGATTATTGACTCTAGTGCAAGTGGGAGACTGAAGGAAATATGCCCTAGAGGCAATAATAAAGTTATTATTTATTTCCTTATATCATGATAAAAGTTTATTATTCATGCTAGAATTGTATTAACTGGAAACATAATACATGTGTGAATACATAGACAAACAGAGTGTCACTAGTATGCCTCTACTTGACTAGCTCATTAATCAAAGATGGTTATGTTTCCTAGCCATGAACAAAGAGTTGTTATTTGATTAACGAGATCACATCATTAGTTGAATGATCTGATTGACATGACCCATTCCATTAGCATAGCACCCGATCGTTTAGTATGTTGCTATTGCTTTTATCCATGACTTATACATGTTCCTTTAACTATGAGAATATGCAACTCCCGTTTACCATAGGAACACTTTGTGTGCTACCAAACGTCACAACGTAACTGGGTGATTATAAAGGTGCTCTACAGGTGTCTCCGAAGGTACATGTTGGGTTGGCATATTTCGAGATTAGGATTTGTCACTCCGATTGTCGGAGAGGTATCTCAGGGCCTTCTCGGTAATGCACATCACATAAGCCTTGCAAGCATTGCAACCAATGAGTTAGTTGCGAGATGATGTATTACGGAACGAGAAAAGAGACTTGCCGGTAACGAGATTGAACTAGGTATTGGATACCGACGATCGAATCTCGGGCAAGTAACATACCGATGACAAAGGGAACAACGTATGTTGTTATGCGGTCTGACCGATAAAGATCTTCGTAGAATATGTAGGAGCCAATATGGGCATCCAGGTCCCGCTATTGGTTATTGACTGGAGACGTGTCTCGGTCATGTCTACATTGTTCTCGAACCGTAGGGTCCGCACGCTTAAGGTTTCGATGACAGTTATATTATGAGTTTATGAGTTTTGATGTACCGAAGGAGTTCGGAGTCCCGGATGAGATCGGGGACATGACGAGGAGTCTCGAAATGGTCGAGACGTAAAGATCGATATATTGGACGACTATATTCGGACATCGGAAGGGTTCTGAGTGGTTCGGGTATTTTCGGAGGTACCGGGGAGTTACGGGATTACGGGAGAAGTAATGGGCCTTGATGGGCTTTAGTGGGAAGAGGAAAAAAAAGGGCTGCTGCGCCCCCCTCCCCTCTAGTCCGAATTGGACTAGGGAAAAGGGGGCCGGCCACCTTTCCTTCTCCTCCTATTCCTTCTCCCTTCCTCCCCTCTTGGTGGACTCCTACTAGGACTTGGAAACCTAGTAGGACTCCACACCCTGGCGCGCCTAACCCTAGGCCGGCCACCCCCTCCCTTGCTCCTTTATATACGGGGGCAGGGGGCACCCCAAAGACACACAAGTTGATCTACGGATCGTTCCTTAGCCGTGTGCGGTGCCCCCTTCCACCAAATTCCACCTCGATCATATCGTTGCAGTGCTTAGGCGAAGCCCTGCGCCGGTAACACATCAAGATCGTCACCACGCCGTCGTGCTGACGGAACTCTTCCTCGACGCTTTGCTGGATCGGAGCCCGGGGATCGTCATCGAGCTGAACGTGTGCCAAGAACTCGGAGGTGCCGGAGTAACGGTGCTGTGATCGGTTGGATCGCGAGGAGAACGTACGACTACTTCCTCTACGTTGTGTCAACGCTTCCGCTTCGGTCTACGAGGGTACGTAGACAACACTCTCCCCTCTCGTTGCTATGCATCACCATGATCTTGCGTGTGCGTAGGGAAATTTTTGAAATTACTACGTTCCCCAACAAAGGGACCGTTCAGGATCCTCTGGTTGTGGAGGTGGGCTGCTGATCTCCCTTACAGCCTTACGCAGCTCCTGTGAGGAATTCGCAAAGAAAAATGCTTAATTATGGGAATACGAAACGAATGGGCATAGAAAGTGTTGACCTACCCAGCTTGGAGGATTGTACATGGAAAGTCCACCCTATGGATTGACGCAGAGGAATTCCTCCTCTTCTCCCTTGAACAAACCGGACAAGATTTTTGCCAAAGCGGCAGTCGAGTCCGGCCCCTTGCGGCCGCAGCGGGTGGCATCATCCTCCCCGTTGAAATCCCACATGGGGTGGCCTCAATATTGAAGCGGCTGCACCCCCCTCATGATGCATATGGCCATGACTTCGATCATGGTCAGTCCTGAGTGAGCCAACAACTTTATCCGACATCTTCTATATAAAACCATTCTAAAGGCCAGTCTTCGTACGACTTCTTCGGGGTTCCGGATAGATATCCGGTCCCGGCGATGCGCCATACTTCGGCTTCACCCACTTGATATACTGACCCCCTTTGAGAACGGGGCACAAGGCAGAACAGCTTCTTCCATAGTGTGAAATGAGCCTCGCAACCCAAAAACAGCTCGCAAAGGGCTACATAGCCCGCGATATGTAGTATGGAGGCAGGGGTAAGGCAGTGTAACTGGAGGCCATAGAACTCCAGGAGCCCCCGGAGAAACGGATGAATTGGAAATCCGAGTCCTCTTATCAAATAAGGGATGAGGCATACCCGCTCTCCCTTGGAAGGATTGGGAAAGCTCTCTGCTTGCTCTCCGCCATTGTAGGTGGCGAGCCCGGCTCGAACCGGGACCATATACGCTGGGGGGAGAAATCCCTGGGTCTGAAGCTTCACTAGTTGGCTGTGCGGGACGGAACACCTCTCCCAATCTCCGGGCTTAGGGCTGGGGGAACGATAGGACGAGCTACGTCGACCGTCCATGATGGAATGGATTGCTTTCGGGTGCGCTCCGATGAATGCTCGCTAAGGGAGGATGGTGTGGTTAGGATCTGAATCCTTGTCTCTTTAATAGACAGCTCATTCGCATAGCTAGGGGGTAAGTGTAAAAACACCCTGGCTCTTCACATTCGCTTGACACGTGGAAGGTGGCCATTATTGGGCGTGGAAGCCAAGGAGCGCAGCATTTACAAGAAGGTATTCGGAATTTGGAGAAGAACCCGCCTTGCAATGCCGAAGACAATCTGCGCGCCGAACTCATCGTCATTGAAGCCTGGTTCGGGGGCTACTGAGGGAGTCCTAGATTAGGGGGTATCCAGACAGCCGGACTATAACCTTTGGCCGGATTGTTGGACTATGAAGATACAAGATTGAAGACTTCGTCCCATGTCCGGATGGGACTCTCCCTAGCGTGGAAGGCAAGCATGGCAATACGGATATGTAGATCTCCTCCCATTGTAACCGACTCTGTGTAACCCTAGCCCCCTCCAGTGTCTATATAAACAGGAGGGTTTAGTCCGTAGGACACAATCACAACAATCATACCATAGGCTAGCTTCTTGGGTTTAGCCTCTCCGATCTCATGGTAGATCAACTCTTGTACTACCCATATCATCAATATTAATCAAGCAGGAGTAGGGTTTTACCTCCATCGAGAGGGCCCGAACCTGGGTAAAAACATCGTGTCCCTTGTCTCATGTTACCATCCGCCTAGACGCACAGTTCGGGACCCCCTACCCGAGATCCGCCGGTTTTGACACCGACACCGAACCATCCCAAACGCACACTTCGAAGGTATAACCGCCGGAACGACCGCCCGTGGACCGAATGCATGTTTATTGTATGAGATGAACCGCATGTTTTCATCGTATGCGATTGACGTTGCACGTTCCTCCTCATTTGCCATGTCGTCGACCCATGGGAACCCGGTAATCGGGATCACCCCACCATCTCTAGCATGCTCCGCACATCCGCACACTTGCTTCTTTTGCACCGATATCTCAACGAGTTGTCGGAACCGGAACATTGCCGTGGCACCGTGTCTGTTATCATCGTCGTGGCACCCTTTCATTTCGTCATGGTGACCAAATGCTTCATAACATGCTCAAGTCAATATTTTCATTAAATTGAATAAACTTGCATATGTCATCCGCATCATGTTAACAACATTTAAAATTGTAGTTTTCTTTAAATTGCTATATGCATATGGGGATTTTCCAGAATTGTTGTTTGTTATTTTCGGCCTCATTTAAACTTGCCTAAATAGATAGTTTATTTATGCTTCACCCCTTGCCATGTTGAATAACATTTAATATTGTTGGGTACATAAACAAGAGCAAACTAAATAACTTGAATGTTGTGTTTCGTCAAAATGCAACTCGTTGCATATTGAGCTCCACTTAAGTTGTAGTATTGTTTGTGCACTTTGCCATGCCATGCCTGTTCAAACCGGACATGCATCATACTTGGTTTCGCATCATGCCATGTTTATGTGATGGTTGTTTACTATGTTGCTTGCTTCTTTCCGGGTTGCTTCTCTTGTTAGCTTCGGTTTCGTTCCGGAGTTGTGAGGATTCGTTCGACTACGTCCGTTTGTCTTCTTCATGGACTCGTTCTTCTTCCTTGCGGGATCTTAGGCAAGATGACCATACCCTCGAAATCACTTCTATCTTTGCTTGGTAGTCGTTCGCTCTATTGCTTTGCCGCGCTAACTACCACCTGCTATATCATGCCTCCCATATTGCCATGTCAAGCCTCTAACCATCCTTTCCTAGCAAATCGTTGTTTGTCTAAGTTACCGCTTTTGCTCAGCCCTTCTTATAGCATTGCTAGTTGCAGGTGAAGGTGAAGTTGGTTCCATGTTGGAACATGGATATTTTGGGATATCACAATATCTCTTATTTAATTAATGCATCTATATACTTGGTAAAGGGTGGAAGACTCGGCCTTATGCCTGGTGTTTTGTTCCACTCTTGCCACCCTAGTTTCCATCATACCGGTGTTATGTTCCTTGATTTTGCGTTCCTTACGCGATTGGGTGTTATGGGAAACCCTTGATAGTTCGCCTTGAATAAAACTCCTCCAGCAAGGCCCAGCCTTGGTTTTACCATTTGCCTACCTAAGCCTTTTTCCCTTGGGTTCTGCGGACTCAATGGTCATCTTTATTTTAAACCCCCGGGCCAGTGCTCCTCTGAGTGTTGGTCCAAACTAGAGCCCCTTGCAGCGCCGCCTCGGGGAAACTTGAGGGTTGGTTTTAGTTGTACAGACTGCTCATCCGGTGTGCCCTGAGAACGAGATATGTGCAACTCCTATCAGGATTTGTCGGCACATTCGGGCGGCTTTGCTGGTCTTGTTTTACCATTGTCGAAATGTCGTGTAACCGGGATTCTGAGTCTGATCGGGTCTTCCTGGGAGAAGGAATATCCTTCATTAACCGTGAGAGCTTGTGATGGGTTAAGTTGGGACACCCTGCAGGGTATAAACTTTCGAGACCGTGCCCGCGTGTCGGGGGAAATCGGCCTCCACGAGCACCTATGGGGACGGAGCCCCTTTTTGGTTCGGCGGGGGGCGGAGGTTGCACAAAGAGCAGATCGAGGCGACACACACACAACGATTTTACCCAGCTTCGGGCCGCACGGATGCGTAAAACCCTACTGCTGCTTGTCTGGTTGATTCGTGTTCTTGCTCTGGAGCGCTAGAAGCTACAGTAAGTTGGAGCTGGACGTAGACGAGGGTCTACTGGGTGTCCCCCCCTCTCCCTCTCCCTCTCCCTCTCTTCTGTCCCCCCTCTCCTACGTGCGCATGGGCCTCCTTTTATATGCTAAGGGGTTTCCCATAGGTAGCGACGCAGGTGAGGGTAAAAATGGCAAGGAACTGTGCGAACAGTGGCCGCACAGTGCTATCGCACCTAACTCTGACGGCGGGGGACAAAGGCATTAAATGCCCGTCTGGATCACCCGAACAGTGCCGAGGCGGACCGTTGGGGGCGCCTCCGCTTGCCACGGGGGCGACTCTGCCAACGTCGCATGCCACCGCGCGCCTCAGGTTGCGCGGCGCCCCGCCACGTGCCTCTGGGGAAGCTCCAGAGTGACGCGTGGGCAGGTGAGCTGGAGCGCAGGCCTGAGGTGGTGGTTTGCCGCGGCAAGTGGCTTGCCGCGGTGGTTGTCTTGCCGCACCTGAAAGCTTGCCGCTCGTCAGGCCTTGCCGGGGCGCGCGGCGCGCCGCGGCGGGCTTCTCTTGGGGTGCCTTGGCTTGGCCGTCCCGGCGAGCTCCTCCCGCCGGGGCCTTGGTGCTTCGGCTTAGTCGTCCCGGCAAGCTCCTCTTGCCGGGGCCTTGTCGCCTTGGCCCGGCAAGCTCCTCTTGCCGGACCTCGCCTTCTTGGCCCGAGAAGCTCCTCTTGCCGGGGCCTGGTCTTCTAGGCTCGATCACTTGGCCTTCGTCCGGCCCAGAAAGGGCCGTGGAGACTCTTGTCGCTCCCCTGGCAAGCCTTGCCGCGGGACGCTACTACTGCCCGTGCACAAGTTCGGGGTACTAAGGTACCCCTACTTTAGTACACCGACAGGAGCCCCCGGGTCTGGGCCATACACGGTGCCGAGCGTTGTTGGGCCAGGCCCTAACAGTGCACGGGCACGCGTGGCCTGGGTTGCGCTGCTCCTTAACTCCGTGCTCGTCGCGCCCTCCCCAAGTGGCGCGCGCTTATCGCGGCATCGTGGGGGGCGAGGCGTGTGAGGCGTGCGTGACGTGGGTGGCATGCGCGGGGCTGAGGCCCACAGGCACGCGTCACGTCGGGCATGATTCCTTTATTTGGAAAGGCGAAACGTCCGCCCCGACTTTCAAGTGGGGGGGGAGACGCGGAGGCGCGGCTTGGTGAACGAACGGGGTCGAGGCGCGGCTTTCGGGGCGCCCGCCCCCACGATCACGGGGTAGGGAGAGGTCGCTTCATCTGTCGCCTCGGCCCTGCTCGCCCGCCACACGTCCTCCATGCACTTGGGGTTGCGGTAGTGGAGGCAGAAAACCGGGCCGACGCGGGTCGAAGTAGAGGGTCGGCCCCGTCGCCTGCCCTTCCTCTGCTTTGATTGGTTGGGCGGGGCGGCTGAGCCCCCACTCCGCCCCTTTATAAGGAGCGGAAGGGGGTGATGAGGGTCCGCACTCCTTCCTCCCTTCTTCTCTTAGATCCCCGGTCCCCTCTCCCCAATCGTAATGGAGGAAAGGAACCCCGGTCCTTCTTCGGTGGCGGCACGGGTTGCCGCCAGGCAGCGCGCCCCTCCTCCCCTCGCACCTGTGGCGGCGGAGCCAACCGTAAGGGGAAGGGGGAGGGGGCGAGGTCGTGGACGAGGCCGTGGACGGGGCCGAGGCGCTCGAGGCGGGCGGGGCGGCGCGCCGGCCTCGCCTCCGCCGGCGGCTCCGTTTCTCCCGGCGGTTCATCTTGGGGACGACCCCTGCGAGTTCATCATCAGGCTGCGCCGGGCGCCTCGCCGTGGCCTCCGCCTCCCGGCTCCCTTCGCGGACGTCCTGGAGGCGGGACAACACGAGACGCTGAGACTGCGCATGAGGGGCTGCGGGATCAGTGGTACGCGAGTCCACGTCGAATCCCGAGCCCCCGGCGTGATGTATCTTGGCCGAGGGTGGAAGTCGTTCGCCCGGATCCACAGCTTGACGGAGGGGTTCACCCTCCATTTTAAGCTGATGGAGGGTGATCTCCTCTCCGTCAAGGTCTTTGGCGACCTCGGCACCCGGGCCCGGTGCTGCATGGATAGCTCCTCCGACAGCGAAGGCTCCTCCTCGAGCGAGAGTGATGAGGAGGGGAGCGACAGCGACGACGAGGGGGGGCAGTTGCCGGGGTGAAGGGCACGACTAGGCGCTAGTCGCAGCTCCGCGTGGCACCGGCGCCCCCATCATCCGCGTCGCTGGCTCCGTGAACTCCCCGGGGTCGTCTCCTTGGGCGGCTGGCGTAGGGAGGCTGAGGAAGAGGGCGGGCGGCAAGGCTGCTGCCTGATCTTCCAGCTTCGCCCAGACGCCGTCATCACCCTTGCTCGCGGCGACGACCACCGGGGTCTTCTCTCTGGCCCGGCAAGCTCCTCTTGCCGGGGCTTCGTCTTCTCGGGCGGCCGGAGTGGCGAGGCTGCGGAAGGGAGAGAGGCCGGCGGCAAGGCCGTCAACTCGGAGTACGAGGGCTAGACGCCCTCGACAGCGTGTTGACGTCCCGCCGCCTCCTTTTCGAGCCCCGCTTCCGGCGTCGCCGTCTCCATCCAGCCTCCGGAGCCCCCGGGCGGAGCCCCGGATGCTCTCTTGGCGTCTTCTGCCACCCGTAGCTCGTCAAGGCACCCCTTTTGCCCTTCTCGCCTCCTTGCCCTACCTCTTGAGGAGAGAGACAAGAAAGGGATTACGGGCACCTTATCTCTTTTTATCTTGCAAGCCCTCGGTCCTTAGTTGTGTTTAAATCTTGTAATCCCATCTTTCATGTTTTTCATTCTCTCTGAACTGTACCTGAGTGGAATGTTTTTTTAATGAAAAGGGGATGTTTGCCGGATCATTTGTCTCGCGGGTACATCCCGCGGCAAGGAGCGAACCCTTTGCATCGTTAAGATAGACATTTCCCCGCCTGGCAACGGACCCTGCCGTCTCCCCGCGCCCCTTGGCCCTCCTCACGCTCTTGGCGGAGGCAGGGAGAAGGCGGGTTCTGGCCCCTTGCTTCCTCCCCTTGCCGCCGCGGCTACTATCAGAAGCGGGCCCCGGGAACGCGCTCCGGGGTTTGTCGCTTAAGAGAGCACGGCAGCTTTTAGGAGGAAGCAAGGCTTTCACATTCCGCAGCTCACGAGAGAATGCATGATAAGGGATGTAAAGACTTATCTGAGGTTGCAGCCCCCGGCAACTCTGGCTTGCCGGGGCGCGGGTGCTGGCTCGCCCTTCTCCCCTTCTTCCTCCTTGAGCGGCTCGGCAAGGGTATGCAATTCCTGCGAGCCAAAGGGAAAAGACGGGAAAAAGACGCAGACTCGACCTCTAAGTTAGGGGTTAGTGACTGTTAGGCACTATCAACCCTAACCAAGGACGAGACTCGACTCAGCATGCATGCTAAAACTTGGGGGCGCCAGCGCTTCATTATCTGCTGCCAGGGCCTGCGCCTGGCTTTGTACAAAGGATTACATGCAACTGCGGCAAGACTTTGTACAAAGAGTTGGTTGTCGGACGGGGTCCGACAACCGCGCCTTCCGGGTAAAACTTGCGAAGATGCTCAATGTTCCAGGAATTGCTCACCGGAGTACCATCTTCGGTCTCGAGGCGGACGGCACCGGGCCTCGTGACTCGTTTCACCCGGTAAGGGCCTTCCCACTTCGGCGTCAACTTGTTGTGTATCTTGGCCGACTGAACGCGCCGAAGAACAAGGTCGCCTTCCTCGAGGCTCCTGGCTTTAACTTTGCGGCTATGATAGCGACGCAGAGCTTGCTGGTAGCGAGCGGATCGCACAGCAGCCTGGAGACGATCCTCCTCGAGGAGCAGTGTGTCATCTTCACGCGACCGCTCTTGCTCAAGCTCATCATAAGCGAGCACTCGAGGTGACCCGTATACGAGTTCCGTGGGGGTAACTGCTTCTGCTCCATAGACTAGAGCAAATGGTGTCTGGCCGGTGGCTCGATTTGGCGTCGTTCTGACCGACCAAAGAACCGCCGGCAGCTCCTCGATCCAGTTCCGTCCGCGCTTGAGCAGCCTGTCAAAACTTCTAGTCTTGAGCCCGTGCAGTACCTCGGCGTTGGCCCTTTCCGCTTGACCGTTGCTCCGGGGATGAGCAACAGAAGCGAAGCAGACCTTGGTGCCGAGGTCTTGGGTGTACTGCATGAAAGCGTGGCTTGTGAACTGCGTACCGTTGTCGGTGATGATCCTGTTGGGGATCCTGAAGCGGCAAACAATCGACCTGAAGAATTTGATCGCGGACTGGGCTGTCACCTTCCTCACCGGTTCCACTTCTGGCCACTTTGTGAACTTGTCGATGGCAACGAACAAGTACTCAAAGCCCCCGACGGCTCGGGGGAAGGGGCCGAGGATATCGAGCCCCCAGACCGAGAAGGGCCAGGACAAAGGGATCGTCTAGAGAGCTTGAGCTGGCTGGTGTATCTTCTTGGAATGGAACTGGCACGCTTCACACTTGGTTACTTGTGCAGTTGCATCCTGGAGGGCTGTTGGCCAGAAGAAACCTTGCCGGAACGCTTTGCCGGCAAGTGCTCTAGCGCCAATGTGGTGTCCACATATGCCTCCGTGTATCTCCGCCAACAGCTCCTGTCCGTCTTCCCGGTGAATGCACTTCAATTTCACCCCATTGCGTCCTCTTCTGTACAGTGCGCCGTCGACGAACTGGTACATACTGGACTGCCGGGCTACTCTTTCCGCTTCTTCTTGTTCTTCGGGAAGTTCTCCTGTCTGGAGGAAACGGACGATCTGCTGTGCCCACGTCGGAGCATGTGGCTCGACGACGAGGACTAAAGGCATGTCGGCGGCTGCGGGAACATTAGCTTCTACGGCGAGGACTTGGGGCTCAGCCGCAGCTTGACGTTCCCCGGCAAGCTTGCCGGGGCATGGCTTGCCGGGAGCGCCTGCTTCGTCGGGACAAACCCTGGGGCTTGCCGGAGCGGGCAGCTCCTCAGCACTCGTGGCGTCGATCTTGGGGACTCTCTTGGCGGCGGCTTCGGGAAGCTCTGCCAGGAGATAGTCGCCGGAGACCGATTTCCTCTTCTTGCTTGGCCCAGTCGATGGTGTCACGGATGGCTGAGTCAGCTTGAGCACAAAAGTCCCTGGTTCCACAGGTAGCTTTAGTGCGGCGCATTTTGACAGGCCGTCGGTGATGTCGTTCTCTGCTCTTGGAACGTACTCCATTTGCAGGCCGTCAAAGCGCTCTTCCAGCTTCCTCACTTCATCAACGTAAGCCTCCATCAACGGGCACTGGTAATCCTTGTTCACTTGGCGGACGACGAGCTACAAGTCACCCCTGACAATGAGCTTCTTGATCCCAAGTTCCGCCGCGATCCTGAGACCGGCGAGCAAACCTTCATACTCTGTCGTATTGTTGGTTGCTTGCTCCTTGGAAAAGTGCATCTGGACGATGTACTTGAGGTGCTCTCCGGTGGGCGCGATGAGCAGCACGCCGGCACCGGCGCCTTCCAGCGAAAAGGCACCATCAAAGTACATCAGCCACTCTTTGGTTGCTTCCTTGCCAGGGATGCTCGTCTCTGGAATTTCTTCGTCCGGTGTCGGCGTCCACTCCGCTATGAACTCTGCCAATGCTCTGCTCTGGACGGTCGATGTGCTCTCGAACTTGAGGCCAAAGCTTGACAGTTCTAGTGCCCACTCGATAATCCTGCCTGTTGCTTCGGGATTCTGCAGTATCCTCTTAAGCGAAAAGCGAGTGACCACTGTGATCTCGTGTGCTTGGAAGTAATGGCGCAGCTTCCTCGAGGCCATGAGGAGGCCGAAGAGCAATTTCTGCACACCAGAGTACCTCGACCTAGCCCCCTGCAGGAGGGAACTGACGAAGTAAACTGGGCGCTGCACCATCCTCTTCTTCTGCACTTCCCCTTGCGCTTGCGCGGATTCGCCTTTGCCGGGGCCAGAGCTTGTCGGGGAAGCCCCCTGCTTGTCGTCGGACGCGCTTGCCGTGGTTGCTGGCTCGTCATCAGCTTCCCTCTCCGCTACTAACGCAGCACTAACCACTTGATTGGTTGCCGCTAGGTAGAGCAGCAACTTCTCTTGCGGTCTAGGCGCGACAAGTATAGGAGCGGAGGACAGGTATTTCTTCAAGTCTTGCAGCGCAGCCTCCGCTTCCGGAGTCCATTTTACTGGACCTGCCTTTTTCAAGATTTTGAAAAACGGCAGGGCGCGTTCCGCAGACCTGGAAATAAACCTGCTGAGAGCCGCCACGCAGCCGGCAAGTCTTCGCACGTCCTTGACACGCGTTGGTGCTTCAATCTGCTCGATGGCCTTGATCTTGTCGGGGTTGGCTTCGATCCCACGCTGAGACACGAAGAACCCGAGAAGCTTGCCGGAGGGAACTCCGAACACGCACTTCTCGGGGTTGAGCTTGAGGCTGATCTTGCGCAAGTTCGCAAAGGTCTCTTCCAAGTCTTGAACCAAGGTTGCCTTGTCTCTGCTCTTGACCACAATGTCGTCCATGTAGGCCTCCACATTTCTGTGGATCTGTGGCTCGAAAGCAGTGTGGACAACCCTCGCAAACGTCGAGCCTGCGTTCTTCAGTCCAAAAGGCATCCGCACAAAACAGTACGTGCCGCATGGAGTGATGAACGCAGTCTTCTCTTCATCTTCTTTGGTCATGAAAATCTGGTGGTACCCGGAGTAGGCGTCGAGGAATGAAAGCAGGCCACATCCGGCCGTGGAGTCGACAATCTGGTCGATGCGCGGCAAGGGAAATGGATCTTTAGGGCAAGCTCTGTTGACATCGGTGAAATCGATGCAAAGCCTCCACTTCCCGTTTGCTTTGCGCACGACAACAGGATTGGCCAACCACGTCGGATGGAGCACGCCTCTGACGAGGCCTGCCGCTTCCAACTTCCTGATCTCCTCCGCGATAAACTCTTGGCGCTCCACCGCTTGTTTCCTGACTTTTTGCTTGACGGGCCGCGCATGAGGACAGACGGCAAGGTGGTGCTCAATCACTTCCCTGGGAATGCCGGGGATGTCAGATGGATGCCAGGCAAACACATCGACATTCGCCCGCAGGAAAGCAACGAGCGCGCTTTCCTATTTGGGGTCGAGAGTGGCACTGATGGTAAAGGTACCACCAGTGCCGTCCTCCTTGGTGGGCACCTTCTTGGTCGCTGGTGGAGCAGCCGTCGTCTTCTTGTGTTTGCCGGCGGGGCTCAATGGTGCGTCCTCAACGGCAGCGCAGTGCCCCAAAGAGACGCGCTTGCCGGAGTGGGCACCAGAGCATTCTCCGGGCTTGGCCTTCTTGCCGGGAGAGCTCAATGGCACGTCCTCGACGGCAGCGCAGCACTCCGAGGAGGCGCGCTCGCCGGAGTGGGCGCCAGAGCACTTGCCGGGCTTGGCCTTCTTGCCGGCGGGGCTCGATGGCATGTCCTCGACAGCAGCGCAGCACTCCGAGGAGGCGCGCTTGCCGGAGTGGGCGCCAGAGCACTTGCCGGGCTTGGTCTTCTTGCCGGCGGGGCTCGATGGCACGTCCTCGATGGCAGCGCAGCACTCCGAAGAGACGCGCTTGCCGGAGTGGGCGCTAGAGCACTTGCCGGGCTCGATCTTCTTGCCGGCGGGGCTCGATGGCACGTCCTCGACGGCAGCGCAGCACTCCGAAGAGACGCGCTTGCCCGAGTGGGCGCCAGAGCACTTGCCGGGCTCGGTCTTCTTGCCGGCGGGGCTCGATGGCACGTCCTCGACGGCAGCGCGGCACTCCGAAGAGACGCGCTTGCCGGAGTGGGCGCCAGAGCACTTGCCGGGCTCGGTCTTCTTGCCGGCGGGGCTCGATGGCACGTCCTCGACGGCAGTGCAGCACTCCGAAGAGACGCGCTTGCCGGAGTGGGCGCCAGAGCACTTGCCGGGCTCGGTCTTCTTTCCCCCGGAAGCTCCAGCGGCAAGTGGGCCGCGGGCCGTTGCTGCTGTTGCGTCCCGGTATATTTGGTCGGCGCAGATAAGGGCATCCTTCTTGTCGTCGGGGACAGAAATGACGCTTATCGGGCCAGGCATCTTGAGCATGTTATACGCGTAGTGAGAGGCCGCCATAAACTTGGCGAGCGCTGGTCGGCCGAGGATCCCGTTGTAAGGCAGCGGAAAGTCGGCGACGTCAAAGGTGACCCTCTCAGTCCTGAAATTCAG
This sequence comes from Aegilops umbellulata, assembly GCA_032464435.1. Lineage (NCBI taxonomy): Eukaryota > Viridiplantae > Streptophyta > Magnoliopsida > Poales > Poaceae > Aegilops > Aegilops umbellulata. The sequence continues at coordinate 478,993,833 of CP136055.1, forward strand.
CTCGCTGCCAAATGTTACCGGCAGCGTGATCTTTCCCTTCGGCTTGCTCCTTCCCGGGTTGATTCCTTGGAATGTGCCAGTTTCTTCGAGCTCGCTGTCGGGAACTTGGAGTCTCCGGAGAACAGCAGAGGAGATCAGATTCAAGCCGGCCCCGCCGTCAACTAGCATCTTAGTGACCTTGAGGTTGCAGACCGTTGGGGAAACCAACATCGGCAAGCACCCGACCGCGGTTGTGCGATCAGGGTGGTCCTCAATGTCGAAGATGATAGGCGTGCTGGACCATCTCAAGGGTCTGCATGACTCGACGGGTGGCTCCGCTGCATTGACCTCCCGCACCCACCGTTTAAGCTGGTGGTGGGAAGCGTGCAGGGAGGCACCGCCGTCCACACACAAGACCTCAGTGGCTTTCTGAAACTCCTGCTCGCTGGTCTCGGGGTCTTCCATGTCTTCGTCGTCGTCATCGTCTTCGTCCTTGTCGCGTCCCCCGGGAGGTCTGTCTGCTTGCCGCTGCTTGTCCTTGCCGCGGCGCTCCCCCGGGCCGGGACGCTTCGTGCCGGATCCCCCGCCGCCTGCTTGGGCTCTCTCCTTGTCGCGTCGTGCGTACTCAGCCTTCTGCAGCACGACGAGTCGCTCGACTTGCTTGCAACTCTGGAGGTCGTGGCCCCTGGTACGGTGGATCTTGCAGTACTTCTTGTCGGTACCGTCCCGCTTATCGGCAGCAGCCACCGCCCGGCAGTTGGCGCACCCGACAACCTCCTTGCCGGGGCCTCTCGCCTGGGCTTTCTTGGCGGATCCCTCGCTGCCGGACTTCTCGACAACCAGCACCTCTGGGCTTTTCTTCTTTTTGCCGTTCTGCCGCCGGCCTTTCCTTGTCGGGGCGGTACCCTCACTGTCGGATTCTCCTTCTCCAACACTTTCTCCGGGGAGCTTCCTCCCCTCCTCAGCGCGTGCACACTTGTCGGCCAGGGCGTAAAGCTCGCTGACCTCCTTGATTTTGCACATCGCCATCTCCTCCCGCATCCTGCGGTTGCGCACGTTCTGGTGGAACGCGCTGATCACCGCGGCGGGGTGGACGTCTGGGATGTTGTAGTGCACACGGCTGAACCTCTGGATGAACTTGCGCAAAGGCTCCCCCTCCTTCTGAACAAGCAGATGAAGGTCGCTTGCCTGGCCATGGGGTTTGTGGCCGCCCGTGAAGGCGCCAACGAACTGATGGCATAGATCTGGCCAGGAGGAGATGGAGCCGTCCGTCAAGTGCATGAGCCAGGATCTAACGTTGGGCTTGAGTACCAGCGGGAAGTAGTTGGCGAGGATCTTGTCGTCCCGTCCCCCGGCAGCCTGCACCGCAATGGTGTAGATGCTGAGGAACTCCGACGGATGCGACTTGCCGTCGTACTTCTCGGGCACGTCGGGCTTGAAGTTCTTCGTGCTGGGCCACTGGACTTGCCGCAGCTCGCGGGTGAACGCGGGGCAGCCTACCGAATACGGTAGTTCGCCTGGTTCCCCTGGTGCGTGCATGTCTCCAGAGGGCTCAACGCGCTGGTCTGATTAACGCCGCGCCTCTCTTCTGCGCTCGATGCGGGTTCGAGCGTCTTCTTCCCTTCGTTCGTGAAGGACTTGGCGTTGGTCGCGGCGAGTTCGCGGGTTCGACTACGCGGTGGAGTCGTTATCGAGGTGAGCCCGGCGAGTCGGCGACCGCGGCTTCTGGGGCGGGGAGTGCACGGTGGTCGCACCCCCGCCATTCTTGGCGCCATCGGTTCTCGCCTGGGTGACTGGCCGCGGCTGCGACGCGCTGTGCTGCCGCGGAGTGTCGCCGTTGGCAAAATCGATGAGGCTCTGGATGGTTGCCCTCCAGTCGTCGAGTTTGTCCGCTGCCGGAGGGTAGTCTAGGAGTAGCTGAGCTCGCGCGAGAGCTTCCGCTGGGGTGGCGGGCAGAGGCGGCGAACGGCGCGAGGAGCGGGATGTGCTCGAACTCCTAACTATGTTAGAAGGAGCAGCACCCGGTCCAGGCAGCCGCGCGACGCTCGATCCGGCGCGCTGGATCGCATGCTAGCCCTGAGCGCCTTGGGACCCACCAGCACGGTCTGGGTCCAACGAGCGTATGGTACCATGGGTACCATGACGCTGCTGGTTTCGCGCCTCCTGAGAGGGGCGCGGGGCAAGCTCGGACGTCGCGGGACCGAGAACTGGTTCGACGGCGCCCGTTCCTCCTCCGGCGTCCTCCCCACCACCCGTCTGCTCCATGGGCGGTGGGTTCGATGCTGACGGACCGGTCACCTCCGGAGCTTTCTTCTTCGGCGCCATGCCGGCGCAAACGATGAGAGTCTGGCTCGCGCGGACGCCGGATCTGATTCACACAACCTCGACGCACCCCCTGCCTGGCGCGCCAAAGATGTCGGGGGAAATCGGCCTCCACGAGCACCTATGGGGACGGAGCCCCTTTTCGGTTCGGCGGGGGGCGAAGGTTGCACAAAGAGCAGATCAAGGCGACACACACACAACGATTTTACCCAGCTTCGGGCCGCACGGATGCGTAAAACCCTACTGCTGCTTGTCTGGTTGATTCGAGTTCTTGCTCTGGAGCGCAAGAAGCTACAGTAAGTCGGAGCTGGACGTAGACGAGGGTCTACTAGGTGTCGCCCCCTCTCCCTCTCCCTCTCCCTCTCTTCTGTCCCCCCTCTCCTACGTGCGCATGGGCCTCCTTTTATATGCTAAGGGGTTTCCACAGGTAGCGACGCAGGTGAGGGTAAAAATGGCAAGGAACTGTGCGAACAGTGGCCGCACAGTGCTATCGCACCTAACTCTGACGGCGGGGGACAAAGGCATTAAATGCCCGTCTGGATCGCCCGAACAGTGCCGAGGCGGACCGTTGGGGGCGCCTCCGCTTGCCACGGGGGCGACTCTGCCAACGTCGCATGCCACCGCGCGCCTCAGGTTGCGCGGCGCCCCGCCACGTGCCTCTGGGGAAGCTCCAGAGTGATGCGTGGGCAGGTGAGCTGGAGCGCAGGCCTGAGGTGGTGGTTTGCCACGGCAAGTGGCTTGCCGCGGTGGTTGTCTTGCCGCACCTGAAAGCTTGCCGCTCGTCAGGCCTTGCCGGGGCACGCGGCGCGCCGCGGCGGGCTTCTCTTGGGGTGCCTTGGCTTGGCCGTCCCGGCGAGCTCCTCCCGCCGGGGCCTTGGTGCTTCGGCTTAGTCGTCCCGGCAAGCTCCTCTTGCCGGGGCCTTGTCGCCTTGGCCCGGCAAGCTCCTCTTGCCGGACCTCGCCTTCTCGGCCCGGCAAGCTCCTCTTGCCGGGGCCTGGTCTTCTAGGCTCGATCACTTGGCCTTCGTCCGGCCCAGAAAGGGCCGTGGAGACTCTTGTCGCTCCCCTCGCAAGCCTTGCCGCGGGACGCTACTACTGCCCGTGCACAAGTTCGGGGTACTAAGGTACCCCTACTTTAGTACACCGACACCGCGGTTATGTGGCGGATGGGAATTTGTTAATGTCCTGTTGTAGAGAACTTGACACTTGACTTAATTAAAATGCATCAACCGCGTGTGTAGCTGTGATGGTCTCTTTTTGGCGGAGTCCGGGAAGTGAACACGGTCTTGTGTTATGCTTGAACGTAAGTAGCTTCAGGATCACTTCTTGATCTTTTCTAGCTTCTCGACCGTGCGTTTCTTCTGTTCTCGCTCTCATTTGCGTATGTTAGCCACCATATATGCTTAGTGCTTGCTGCAGCTCCACCACATTACCCCTTTCATACCCATAAGCTTAAATAGTCTTGATCTCGCGGGTGTGAGATTGCTAAGTCCTCGTGGCTCACAGATTCTACCAAAACAGTTGCAAGTGCCGACGATGCAGTGCAAGTGATGCAACCGAGCTCAAGTGGGAGTTCGACGAGGACCTTAGTCATTACTATGTTTCGTTTCCTGATGATCAGTAGTGGTGCCCAGTTGGGACGATCGGGGATCTAGCATTTGGGGTTGTCTTCTTTTGTTTTGGTTCCGTAGTCGGACCTTGATTGTACTCTGAATGATGTATGTTTAATTTATGTATTGTGTGAAGTGGCGATTGTAAGCCAACTCTTTATCCCATTCTTGTTCATTACATTGGATTGTGTGAAGATCACCCTTCTTGCGACAAAACCACCATGCGGTTGTGCCTCCAAGTCGTGCCTCGACACGTGGGAGATATAGCCGCATCGTTGGGCGTTACACAGAACATCCGGTGCCCTTCAGCGATCAGCTGAAACAGCTGGTCGAGCTGCATAGGGTGGCCGAACTGGCCATGAAGGATTTAATAACCCGGTTGTGGCCAGCCGAAGCTATACCCGGCAGTTACTTCGGCCTTGTGAAGCGGCTGGTGGATGCCTGTCCTTGGCTGGATGTCGTCAAGCGGTCCGACTGCATCGAGGGCGCGCGTCTGGCCATCTCCTATGTCAAGGTGTGGTGGGCTAAGATGTACGTCGTCAAGTTAGCGACCGAGGGGCCGCCTAAGGGCAAGGAGCACCGCACACCCGAGCGATACTTTGTAGATGTCTTGGAGGGGTCCCGCATTGTTGCGGAGCACTGTGCGGAAGACGTGATCTTTGAATGAATACGTTCATATTTTCTCTCACCCTGTATTATGGAACAAAGATAATTTATGTAATATGATGCTTTGTGTTAGATTTTTACCTCCTGTGCAGCCATTTTTATTAAATCTGAGAGTTGTCCAGTCGTCGGCTTCAGCCCCCACGTAGGTAATACGAGGGTGTTCGGGATGGAATCTAAACACTCTTGATCCAATTATTTGGTCCTTGAAGGAGGTGTTTAACGCAACGAACAAGGTAATCGGACTATAATGCTTTATCGCCCTCACTTAGCAATAGGAGTTTGATAATAAAATTTTAGGCGCAACCCCTGGTATTCGGAAGGCCGAACTGGGGGATCTTGTAAAAACATGATCAGATAAAGACCGATTCATCGCGTAATGCGGGGAAAACCTCTAGCGATTTGAAACCTCCGAAGAGCTGACCAGCTCTCGCCGTATCATGACAGTTAGTTTTCGGCTTTCTCTACTAAGGTGCTCATCTGGATGAACCAGGGCACAATCGCAGTAGTTTTCCCTTTACTACCCTAGCCGATATAGTGGAATGTAAGGTAGTAAGCACAGGAGCCGGGCAACCCAACAATTGACCAAAGACATGATTTAGAGCCAGTGCATATAGTGCTAAATTCGGGGTGCCGAACTATACTATAAGAAGTGTTCGGACTTTGTTGCCATATGATGTCTACTACACAACCTTCTTCTTGTAGACGTTGTTGGGCCTGCAAGTGCACAGGTTTGTAGGACAGTAGCAAATTTCCCTCAAGTGGATGACCTAAGGTTTATCAATCCGCAAGAGGCGTAGGAGGAAGATGGTCTCTCTCAAACAACCCTACAACCAAATAACAAAAAGTCTCTTGTGTCCCCAACACACCCAATAGAATGGAAAATTGTATAGGTGCACTAGTTCGGCGAAGAGATGGTGATACAAGTGCAATATGGATGGTAGATATAGGTTTTTGTAATCTGAAAATATAAAAACAGCAAGGTAACAAGTGGTAAGAGTGAGCGTAAACGGTATTGCAATGATAGGAAACAAGGCCTAGGGTTCATACTTTCACTAGTGCAAGTTCTCTCAACAATAATAACATAGATAGATCATATAACAATCCCTCAACATGCAACAAAGAGTCACTCCAAAGCCACTAATAGTGGAAAACAAACGTAGAGATTATGGTAGGGTACGAAACCACCTCAAAGTTATTCTTTCAAATCGATCCGTTGGGCTATTCCTATAAGTGTCACAAACAGCCCTGGAGTTTTTATTAGAATAACCCCTTAAGATACAAACCAACCAAAACCCTAATGTCACCTAGATACTCCATAGTCACCTCAAGTATCCGTGGGCATGATTATACGATATGCATCACACAATCTCAGATTTATCCAACCAACATAAAAGTACTTCAAAGAGTGCCCCAAAGTTTCTACCGGAGAATCAAGAACGTGTGCCAACCCCTATGCATAGGTTCCCAATGTCACGAAACCCGCAAGTTGATCACCAAGACATACATCAAGTGTTCTCATAAAGACTCAATCCGATAAGATAACTTCAAAGGGGAAACTCAATTCATCACAAGAGAGTAGAGGGGGAGAAACATCATAAGATCCAACTACAATAGCAAAGCTCGGGATACATCAAGATCGTGCCTTAAAGGGAACACAAGAGAGAACACGAGAGAGAGAGATCAAACACATAGCTACTGGTACATACCCTCAGCCCCGAGGGTGAACTACTCCCTCCTCGTCATGGATAGCGCTGGGATGATGAACATGGCCACCGGAGATGGATCCCCCTCCGGCAGGGTACTGGAAAGGGGTCCCGATTGGTTTTTCGTGTCTCTAGAGGCTTGCGGCAGCGGAACTCCCAATCTAGGTTCTGTTCTGGAAGTTTTAGGGTGCGTAGGTATATATGGGTGAAAGGAGTACGTCGGTGGAGCTACGGGGGGCCCACGAGGCAGGGGGGCGCACCCCCACCCTCGTGAGCACCTCCCGTATCTTCTAACGTGGAGTCCAAGTCCATCAGGTGGGTTTCCTTCCAAAAATAACTTCTCCAGTTGATTTCGTTCTGTTTTGACTCCGTCTGATATTCATTTTCCTCGAAATACTGAAATAGGCATAAAACAGCAAATCTGGGCTGGGCTTCCAGTTAATAGGTTAGTCCCAAAAATAATATAAAAGTGTATAATAAAGCCCATAATCATTCAAAACACATAGTAATATAGCATGAATGCTTCATAAATTATAGATACGTTGGAGACGTATCACCATCGTGCGGGGCACTATGAAGCCCCTGGCAAATATGAAACGTACCAGAGTGTACGGGTGTTAACTAATAAGGTTGTGAATAGAAAAAGGAAAGTAAACAAGGAGCAAAAGTAGTGAGCTAGGGCCACAGAATTTGGGCCGCGAACTGCTTTCATTGCGATTTTATTAATACGTCAATGCGCATTGATACAAATAGTGTGAGAGGCAACAGGCTATTTAACATGCCAAAACCAAGGGAAAGCTGCATGTGGGTCCTGAAAAACAGGTAGAGTGATCGTTAATGAGACCACCTAGAAAGTCCCTCATATGTCTGTGTTTCTAGCCGTCTTGGTGTGTTTGTCCTTCAAGAGGACCAATGATCAGGCCATCAGATGGGGCATGCGGGATTGAGACCTCAAAAAGGAAAAAAGGAAAGGTGAACGTATGTGTGTATCTGGTGTCGGTTGAGCCGTACACGCTAGCTATGCCTCTGTCGATGCCCATGGGATTTTGAGGGCGTAGTTATGTACATGCGGTATGAATGTCACCACTTGATCGGGACTGAGACGAATGCCAAATTGCTAGTTGAGCTCCTGACGAGCCGAGCTATCCTGCTGCAGAATAGTTCGGACCCTCTTAATGGAGTCCGGGGGCTCGGCAACCGAATTAAGGTTCTACTTGAGAAGGCCGCTCTGTACGTCTGCTGCTAGGGCAGCGGTGTGCTCTTCTGTACGGAGGGAGCGTTCCATATTTCCATTTACTGTTATGACGCCGCGTGGACCGGACATCTTGAGCTTGAGATAAGCATAGTGTGGCACCGCGTTGAATCGACCGAATGCGGTCCGTCCGAGCAGTGCGTGATAGCCGCTGCGAAAGGGGACGATGTCGAAGATTAACTCCTCGCTTCGGAAGTTGTCCGGGGATCCAAAGACAACCTCTAATGTGATTGAGCCCGTACAGCGGGCCTCTACACCTGGTAAGTCTCCTTTGAAGGTAGTCTTTGTGGGTTTGATCCATGATGGGTTGATGCCCATTGTGCGCACTGTATCCTGATAGAGCAGATTGAGGCTGCTACCCCCGTCCATAAGGACGCGCGTCAGGTGAAATCCATCAATGATTGGGTCATGGACAAGCGCGGCTGAACCACCATGACGGATCAAAGGTGATCGGGAATGACGACCATGGATTGAATTTTGGGGCGACTCGCTCTATCGCGTAGATGTCCCTGAGTGCGCGCTTGCGCTCCCTTTTGGGGATGTGTGTGGCATATATCATGTTCACTGTTTTGACTTGAGGGGGAAACTTCTTCTGTCCCCTGTGTTCGGTTGCTGGGGCTGCTCGTCATCGTCCTCGCTTTGCGATCCCTTTTCCTTATTCTCGGCGTTTAATTTTCCGGCCAGCTTTAAAACCCAACAATCTCTGTTGGTATGATTGCCTGGTTTGTTTGGGGTGCCATGTATCTGGCACGGACGATCAAGTATATGGTCCAAGCTGGATGGTCCCTGATTGTTTCTTTTGTACGGTTTCTTCCGCTGGCCGGACTTGGGGCCGCTGAATCCGGCGTTGACTATAGTGTCATCGGTATTATCTCCATTGCTTCGGCGTTTGTGTCTGTTACGTCGGAGCTCGCCGTTGCTGCTGTGTTTTTACTACGAGCCAGCCAACTATCCTCACCTGCGCAAAAGCGGGTCATGAGTGCCGTGAGGGCTGCCATGGATTTTGTCTTTTCTTGGCCGAGGTGGCGGGCGAGCCATTCGTCGCGGATGATATGTTTAAAGGCCGCTAGGGCTTCGGCATCCGGACAGTCGACCATCTTGTTCTTTTTATTTAGGAACCTAGTCCAGAACTTCCTGGCTGACTCCCCAGGCTGTTGAACTATGTGGCTTAAGTCATCGGCGTCTGGTGGCCAGACATATGTACCTTGGAATTTGTCGAGGAAGGCCTCTTCCAAGTCCTCCTAGCTGCCAATAGAATTTTCAGGCAGACTGTTTAACCAGTGCCGAGCTGGCCCTTTAAGCTTTAGTGGGAGGTATTTGATGGCGTGGAGATCATCTCCGCGGGCCATGTGGATGTGGAGGATAAAGTCCTCAATCCATACCGCGGGATCAGTTGTTCCATCGTATGATTCGATATTCACGGGTTTGAACCCTTCGGGGTATTCATGATCCATTACTTCATCACTGAAGCAAAGAGGGTGTGCGGCGCCTCTATATCTGGTTGCATCGCGACGTAGCTCCGATGTGGTCCGTCTGCGGTTATCGGCCCGGGCATGGCTATGTTTGTCACGCCCGAATAGGTAGCCATCATCGTGTGTCGAGGGACGTCCTCGCGATCCATAGATCGATTTGGTATATCCTGCTCTACTGTCCAGGTCCTGCCGAAGGTCGTTTGTATGACCCCGAGATGTTTTGTCTCTATTTTTGCGTGGCGGTGGGGCGGGCTGCTGTTCGGCCCGAATTTCCATTTTATCCCGACCGCGTGGTGGTCGGTCCGCCACACTATCCCGACCGCGTAGTGGTCGATCAGCCGCATTACGCGAGGGAGGTATGGGCTCCGCTGCCTCCTCATCGAACTGAGGTAGCAATCTGCGCTTTGGGTAACTCTTGGTTGGGCGTCTGAGGTTGTATTCCTCGGCTGCTAGGACATCAGTCCACCTGTCAACGAGCAGATGTTGATCAGCTTGAAGCTACTGTTGCTTATTTTTCAGGCTCCTTGTGGTGGCTATTAGCTGGCGCTTGAAGCGCTCCTGCTCGAGAGGTTCTTCGGGCACGATGAAATCCTCATTGCCGAGGATTTCCTCATCCTCGGAGAGCGGATGATAACTACCGTCCTTTGAGTCATTGCGCATGGCCTGTTCGTCGGGGCTGACTTGCCCGTTTTCTTGTTCCTCCTGTACGGATGTTCCCTCCACTGGGTCTTCATTTTTTTCTACATCGTCCGGAGTATTATTTTCTCCGGTGCCAGTATTGCTGTCTTTTGAACGACGTGACTTAGAGCGGCGACGAGGACGCCGGTGTTTGTGATGTGTCACAGGAGGTTTATTCTCAACTGGGTTTTCTTTGTCTCTGTCGTTGGTTGTTTTGGGTGTATCCACCATGTGCACATCGTACGAAGAAGTGGCCATCCATCCTCCAGTGAATGGCGGGTTTTGGCCCTGCTCCTCGTCGGCATCGTCGTCCATACCTTCGATGTCTTCAGAGCCATAATCAAGCATGTTGGTTAAGTCCTCGACAGTGGCTATGAAGTGGGTGGTGGCTGGGAAGCAAAATTCTCCATCATCAGCCCCTAGTTCGAACCGAACATAGTTCGGGTGTGAGTCCGCCACCAAGGACAGGTTCTTTAATGAATTTAGCACATCGCCCAAAGGCGAGTGCTGGAAGATGTCTGCGGCGCTGAATTCGAAGATCGATAAACAATCAAGTTCGGCGTCCGCGAGCTCACATGGTTCAAAACTTATGACCAGAGACGAGTCTGGAGTTCTAGTGGCACAGGTATCATTTGAGGTTAAGTCTATGTGTGGCCCCAACGCCAGGGAATCTGTGGCCTCCATGGCGGGGTTGAGCTTACCGTCCTTGGATGGCGCAGTCTGCTCTGGATCTAAGGCCAGAGCGGTTACAGGAGCTGTCTCCTGGATGCGGTCCGATGACAGATTTAGGTCATGTTCATCGAGGTGACCAGGGGTGGTTGCCGTGGTCACGAATCCGGCGAAGATCAAATCTCCACGGACGTCCACAACGTAGTTCAAGCTCCCAAATCTGACCTAGTGGCCAGGGCCGTAGCTATCGATCTTCTCCAGATGGCCAAGCGAGTTGGCCCGCAGTGCGAAGCCGCCGAACACGAAGATCTATCCGAGGAGAAAGGTCTCGCCTTGGACAGCAACGTCGCTGATGATTGAAGGGGCCATCAAACCTTTAAGGGACGGCACAGTGGATCTCTCAATGAAAGCACCAATGTCGGTGTCAAAACTTGCGGATCTCGAGTAGGGGGTCCCGAACTGTGTGTCTAACGTTGATGTTAACAGGAGACAGGGGACACAATGTTTACCCAGGTTCGGGCCCTCTCTATGGAGGTAATACCCTACTTCCTGCTTGATTGATCTTGATGAATATGAGTATTAAAAGAGTTGATCTACCACGAGATCGTAATGGCTAAACCCTAAAAGTCTAACCTGTATGACTATGGTAATGATTCTCCCTCACCTCCGGACTAACTCCTCGGTTCATATAGACACCGGGAGGATCTAGGGTTACACAAGGTCGATTACAAATAAAGGAATCTACATATTTGATCGCCAAGCTTGCGTTCCATGCCAAGGAGAGTCCCATCCGGAAACGGGTGCAGTCTTCGGTCTTCGTATCTTCACAGCCCATCAGTCCGGCCCATGGCCAACAGGCCGGACGCCCGAGGACCCCTTCGTCCAGGACTCCCTCAGCGCCCAAGGGGGTGGGTGATGACCCACAAGTATAGGGGATCTATCGTAGTCCTTTAGATAAGTAAGAGTGTCGAACTCAACGAGGAGCAGAAGGAAATGATAAGCGGTTTTCAGCAAGGTATTCTCTGCAAGCACTGAAATTATCGATAACAGGTAGTTTTGTGATAAGGTAATTTGTAACGGGTAACAAGTAATGAAAGTAAACAAGGTGCAGCAAGGTGGCGCAATCCTTTTTGTATCAAAGAACAAGCCTGGACAAACTCTTATATGAAGGAAAACGCTCCCGGGGACACATGGGAATTATCGTCAAGCTAGTTTTCATCATGCTCATATGATTCGCGTTCGTTACTTTGATAATTTAGTATGTGGGTGGACCGGTGCTTGGGTGTTGTCCTTACTTGGACAAGCATCCCACTTATGATTAACCCCTATTGCAAGCATTCCACAACTACAAAACAAGTATTAAGGTAAACCTAACCATAGCATGATACATATGGATCCAAATCATCCCCTTACGAAGCAACTCATAAACTAGGGTTTAAGCTTCTGTTACTCTAGCAACCCATCATCTACTTATTACTTCCCAATGCCTTCCTCTAGGCCCAAATAATGGTGAAGTGTCATGTAGTCGATGTTAACATGACACCACTAGAGGAGAGACAACATACATCTCATCAAAATATCGAACGAATACCAAATTCACATGACTACTTATAGCAAGACTTCTCCCATGTCCTCAGGAACAAACCTAACTACTCACAAATCATATTCATGTTCATAATCAGAGGGGTCTTAATATGCATAATAGATCTGAACATATGATCTTCCACCAAATAAACCAACTAGCATCAACTACAAGGAGTAATCAACACAACTAGCAACCTACAGGTACCAATCTAAGGCTTTGGGACAAAGATTGGATACAAGAGATGAACTAGGGTTTGAGAGGAGATGGCACTAGTGAAGATGTTGATGGAGATTGACCCCCTCCCGATGAGAGGATCGTTGGTGATGACGATGGCAATGATTTCCCCCTCCCGGAGGGAAGTTTCCCTGGGAGAACAACTCTGTCGGAGCCCTAGATTGGTTCCGCCAAGGTTCCGCCTCGTGGCGGCGGAGTTTCTTTCCGAAAGCTTGCTTATGATTTTTTTTCTCGGACGAAAGACTTCATATAGCAGAAGATGGGCACCGGAGGCCTGCCAGGGGCCCACGAGGTATGGGGCGCACCCAGGGGGTAGGGCGCACCCCCACCCTCGTGGCCAGGGTGTGGGCCCCCTCTTGTGGATTCTTTCGCCAGTATTTTTTATTAATTCCAAAAATGGCTTCCATGAAGTTTCAGGACTTTTGGAGCTGTGCAGAATAGGTCTCTAATATTTGCTCCTTTTCTAGCCCAGAATTCCAGCTGCCGGCATTCTCCCTCTTCATGTAAACCTTGTAAAATAAGATAGAATGGGCATAAGTATTGTGACATAACGTGTAATAACAGCCCATAATGCAATAAATGTCTATATAAAAGCATGATGCAAAATGGACATATCAGCTCCCCCAAGCTTAGACCTCGCTTGTCCTCAAGCGGAAGCGGATAACGATAAATATGTCCACATGTTTAGAGATAGAGGTGTCGATAAAATAAATACAGACATGAGGGCATCATAATCATTCTTATAACAGCAACATATAAGGATATTGTCATATTATTTCTTATGCTCAAGTAATAATCTATTCACAATGTCAAGTATGAATCAGAAACTTCATTGAGAACCAACAAACTATAATCTCAGTCATTGAAGCAATTGCAATTTATCATAACATCGGAAAGAGTCAATATAAGAGCTTTTCAGCAAGTCCACATACTCAACTATAATTTAGTCTTTCACAATTGCTAACACTCACACAATACTTATGAGTATGGAGTTTTAATCGGACAGAGAGAAAGATAGGGGCTTATAGTGTTGCCTCCCAACCTTTTACCTCAAGGGTAATGTCAACAATAATAATTCATGCTAACTTACATCCAATTGGATATATATATATCAGGATCTTTCCAACACAATGTGCTTGCCAAAGGATAAAATGTAAAAAGGAAAGGTGAAGATCAGCATGACTCTTGCAAAAGGTATAAGACAAAAGTAAAAGATAGGCCCTTCGCAGAGGGAAGCAGAGGTTGTCATGTGCTTTATGGTTGGATGCATGAAATCTTAATGCAAAAGAACGTCACTTTATATTGCCACTTGTGATATGGACCTTTATTATGCAGTCTGTCGCTTTTATTGCTTCCATATCACAAGATCGTATAAAGTTTATTTTCTCCACACTAATAGATCATACATATTTTAAAAGCAATTTTTATTGCAAGCAACATGACAACTTACTTGAATGATCTTACTCAATCCATAGGTAGATATGGTGGACTCTCATGGCAAAACTGGGTTTAAGGATATTCGGAAGCACAAGTAGTATCTCTACTTGGTGCAAAGAATTTGGCTAACATGAGGGAGAAAGGCAAGCTCAACATGTTGGATGATCCATGACACTATACTTTATTTCGGATATAAGAAAACATAACCCATTACGTTGTCTTCCTTGTCCAACATCAACTCTTTAGCATGTCATACTTTAATGAGTGCTCACAATCATAAAAGATGTCCAAGATAGTGTATTTATATGTGAAAATCTCTCTTTCTTTATTACTTCCTATTAATTGCAACGATGACCAAAACTATGTTTGTGAACTCTCAACAACTTTTATTCATCATACTCTTTTTATGTGAAGTCATTACTCTCCATCAGATCAATATGATCTCTTTACTTCTTTTTATTCTTTATTTTTCTTTTAAGATCATGCCAAGATAATCAAGCCTTTGACTCAACACTAATCTTTATTATATATAGCTCATAGACTCGATTACATAAAAGGATCATAAGGCAAAACTCAAAACTAAATCACACTAAAACTTTATTCTACTAGATCAAGATATTACCAAAAGGATCGAACTAAGAAAAACGGTAAAGATAGGAGTGTGATGGTGATACGATACCGGGGCACCTCTCCCAAGCTTGGCAGTTGCCAAGGGGAGTGCCCATACCCATTCGTTCAGTTCTCCTTTGCTGGTGAAGAAGACGGTGGTGATGATGGATAGTCGCACATCGAGCGTAGGAGATCCTCCAATTTGCGGATAATGCCCTTGAGTGCGATGATATGCTCCTTCAACAAAATATTTTCACGTGTGAGATACTTGTTTTGTATACGAGCTAACTCAATCATCTTGAAAGCTTCGATCTTAGTTGGGGTAAGAAGATTGTGATCAAGTTGAAGGATGTCTTCTTCTTCTGCTGCCGGGGCTTGATCCTCCGTGGCCCTCTTGATCCCATCATCCTTGTTTATCTCCATAGATTCTTCCCTCTTCAGCTCTATCTTTATTAGCCAAGCATCGTTGTCACCACTGTTGGAGGAGGGGGACGACATGATGCTTGGCCTTGACAACTCTGGCAGAAAACATCTTGAAACAAAAACAGAGGATATTTGCATGGTACGGTGGTCAAAACCTTCGAGAGATTATATAATGAATTTTTACCGACCAAAAGGAGTATCGTGCAAGAAAACGGAGTCCGGAGAGAGCACGAGGTGCCCACGAGGCAGGGGGCGCGCCCTCCACCCTCGTGGACGCCTCGTGTCCTTCCCGTACTACTTCTTATTTCCTATTTTCTTAACGGAGAAAATTTCCATTTGAACTGTTTTGGAGTTGGTTTACTTACCGTACCACATACCTATTCCTCTTCGGAGTCTGAAACATTCTGGAAAGTGTCTCTTATGTATTCCTCCGGAGTTACGGTTTCAATAACATTAGTTTCAACATTTATAGGATTACCTGAGATATAATGTTTTATTCTTTGACCGTTCACCACCTTTGGATTTGTGCCTTCGAAGTTGTTGATTTTTATGCACCGGAACGATAGACCTCCTCGATAACGTAAGGACCTTCCCATTTAGAGAGAAGTTTTCCTGCAAAAAATCCTAAACGAGAGTTGAATAGCAACACATAAACACCTACATTAAACTCACGCTTTTGTATCCTTTTGTCATATCATCTTTTAACTTTCTCTTTAAATAGTTTGGCATTCTCATATGCTTGAGTTCTCCCTTCATCAAGTGAGCTAATGTCAAATAGCCTCATCTCACCGGCAAGTTTGAAATCATAATTGAGCTCTTTAATGGCCCAATATACCTTATGTTCTAGTTCAAGAGGTAAGTGACATGCTTTTCCATAAACCATTTTATACGGAGACATACCCATATGATTTTTATATGCAGTTCTATAGGCCCATAATGCATCATCAAGTTTCTTAGACCAATTCTTTCTAGATCTATTAACAGTCTTTTGCAAAATTAATTTGAGCTCTCTATTACTCAATTCTACTTGACCACAAGACTGCGGGTGATACGGAGATGCAATTCTATGATTAACATCATACTTAGCAAGCATTTTACTAAAAGCACCATGAATAAAATGTGAACCACCATCAGTCATTAAATATCTGGGGACTCCAAACCTCGGAAAAATAACTTCTTTAAGAATCTTAATAGAGGTGTTATGATCAGCACTACTAGTTGGAATAGCTTCTACCCACTTAGTAACGTAATCAACAGCAACTAAAATATGTGTATAACCATTAGAGGAAGGAAACAGTCCCATATGATCGAAGCCCCAAACATCAAATGGTTCAATAACAAGTGAATAATTCATAGGCATTTCTTGAAGTATACTAATATTACCAATTCTTTGACATTCATCACAAGATAAGACAAACTTACAGGCATCTTTGAAGAGAGTAGGCCAATAAAAACCGGATTGCAATACCTTATGTGCAGTTCTATCTCCAGCGTGGTATCCTCCATAAGCTTCGGAGTGACACTTGTGTAGGATCTGTTCCTGTTCATGCTCAGGTATACAACATCTAATAACACCATCTACTCCTTCTTTATAAAGGTGTGGGTCATCCCAGGAGTAATGTCTTAAATCATAGAAAAACTTTCTATTTTGCTGGTATATGAAACTTGGTGGTATAAATTTGGTAACAATGTAATTAGCATAATCAGCATACCATGGAGCAGTACGAGAAGCATTTATGACAGCTAATTGTTCATCAGGAAAGCTATCATCAATAGGTAGTGGGTCATCAAGAACATTCTCTAACCTAGACAAGTTGTCTGCAACGGGGTTCTCAACTCCCTTTCTATCAATAATATGCAGATCAAATTCTTGTAGCAAGAGAACCCGTCTAATAAGTCTAGGTTTAGCATCTTTCTTTTGCATAAGATATTTAATAGTAGCATGATCAATGTTAACAGTTACTTTGGAATCAACAATATAAGGTCGGAACTTATCACAAGCAAATACAACCGCTAAAAATTCCTTTTCAGTAGTAGCATAATTTCTCTGGGCATTGTCTAGAGTTTTACTAGCATATTGAATAACATTTAATTTCTTATCAACTCTTTGCCCTAGAACAGCACCTACAGCATAATCACTAGCATCACACATAATTTCAAAGGGTAAATTCCAATCAGGTGGCTGAACAATAGGTGCAGAAATCAATGCTTTCTTAAGTATTTCAAATGCTTCTACACAATCATCATCAAAGACAAAAGGAATATCTTTTTGTAAGAGATTGGTCAGAGGCCTGGAGACTTTTGAGAAGTCCTTAATGAACCTCCTATAAAAACCGGCATGACCAAGGAAACTTCTTATACCTTTAATGTCCTTGGGACACGACATCATTTCAATAGCATCAACTTTAGCTTTATCAACTTCAATACCTCTTTCGGAAATTTTATGCCCCAAGACAATACCTTCATTAACCATAAAGTGGCACTTCTCCCAATTCAAGACAAGATTAGTTTCTACACATCTCTGCCAAACTCGATCAAGGTTGCTCAAGCAATCATCAAAAGAAGTTCCATATACGGAGAAATCATCCATGAAAACCTGAACAATCTTTTCACAAAAATCAGAGAATATAGCCATCATGCATCTTTGAAAGGTAGCAGGTGCATTGCATAAACCAAAAGGCATACGTCTATAAGCAAAGGTACCGAAAGGACAAGTAAAAGTGGTCTTTTCTTGATCCTCTTTGGACACGGGTATTTGAGAGAAACCAGAATAACCATGTAGAAAGCAAAAATGTGTATGTTTGGATAGCCTTTCTAGCATTTGATCAACAAAAGGTAAAGGGTAATGATCCTTTTTATTAGCTTTATTTAATTTGCGGAAATCAATTACCATTCTATAACCTGTAATAATTCTTTGTGGGATCAATTCATCTTTATCATTAGGAACAACAGTAATATCTCCCTTCTTAGGGACACAATGGACATGACTTACCCACTACCTATCACCAACGGGATAAATTATACCTGCCTCCAGAAGCTTTAGTATTTCTTTCCTTACCACTTCTTTCATCTTGGGATTTAACCGTCGTTGGTGATCAACAACTGGTTTAGCGTCTTTCTCCAATTTTATTTTGTGCTGGCATAGAGTGGGACTAATGCCCTTAAGATCATCAAGAGTATATCCAATAGCAGCACGGTGCTTCTTCAGAGTTTTCAATAATTTCTTTTCTTCATGCTCTGAAAGGTTAGCACTAATAATAACAGGATATATCTCTTTCTCATCAAGATAAGCGTATTTAAGAGTATCAGGTAATGGTTTAAGCTCAAACACGGGATCACCCATGGGTGGAGGAGGATCCCCTAGGATTTCAACAGGCAAGTTGTGTTTCAAAATAGGTCCTTGTTTAAATAATACTTCATCTATTTCCCTTCTTTCATTCATAAACATATCATTTTCATGGTCTAGCAAATATTGTTCTAAAGGATCACTAGGAGGCACGGCAATAGAAGCAAGACCAATAATTTCATCTTTACTAGGCAATTCCTCATCACGGGGTTGTCTACGAAATTTAGCAAAATTAAACTCATGAGACATATCACTCAAACCAATAGGAACAACATCCTTTTCGCAGTCCATCCTAGCATTAACAGTATTCAAGAAGGGTCTACCAAATATGATGGGACAAAAGCTATCTTGTGGGGAACCAAGAACAAGAAAATCAGCAGGATATTTAACTTTCCCACACAGGACTTCAACATCTCTAACAATCCCGATTGGTGAAATGGTATCTCTATTGGCAAGCTTAATTATAACATCAATTTCTTCTATCTCAGCAGGTGCAATATCTTGCATAATTTCTTTGTATAAGGAATGAGGTATTGCACTTGCACTAGCACCCATATCACATAAGCCATGATAACAATGATCTCCTATTTTAACAGAAATAACAGGCATGCCTACAACAGGTCTATGTTTATTTTTAGTATCAGGTCTAGCAATTCTAGCAGTTTCCTCACAGAAGTAAATAACATGCCCATCAATATTATCAGCCAAGAGATCTTTAACCATAGCAATACTAGCTTCAACTTTAATTTTCTCAGGGGGTTTGGGTGTCTTAATGTTACTTTTATTGACCATAGTTGAAGCTTTAGCATGATCCTTTATTCTAACAGGGAAAGGTGGTTTCTCAATATAAGCAGTAGGGACGACAGGATCATTATAAGTGATGGTCTTTTCTTCAACTTTAATAGGTGCAACCACTTTTACTTCAGTGGGAGGATTATATTTAAACCACTTCTCCTTAGGGAGGTCAACATGAATAGCAAATGATTCATAGAAAGAAGCTACTATCTTAGAGTCAAGCCCATATTTAGTGCTAAATTCACGGAAAACGTCGGTATCCATAAAAGATTTAACACAATCAAACTTAGGTGTTATACCTGACTCCTTACCTTCGTCGAGATCCCAATCTCCAGAGTTGCATTTAATTCTTTCCAATAAATCCCATTTGAATTCAATAGCCTTCATCATAAAAGAACCAGTACAAGAAGTATCGAGCATGGAGCGATTATTGAGAGAAAGTCGAGCATAAAAATTTTGAATAATCATTTCTCTTGAGAGCTCATGATTGGGGCATGAATATAACATTGACTTAAGCCTCCCCCAAGCTTGAGCGATGCTTTCTCCTTCACGAGGCCAAAATATATATATAATTACGATCACGATGAACAAGATGCATAGGATAAAACTTCTGATAAAATTCCAATTTCAATCGGTTGTAGTTCCATGATCCCATATCATCACATAGCCTAAACCATGTCAATGCATCTCCCTTCAAAGATAAAGGGAAGACCTTCTTCTTGATAACATCCTCGGGCATACCTGCAAGCTTAAATAATCCACAAACTTCATCCACATAGATTAAGTGTAAATCGGGATGCAATGTTCCATCTCCTGCAAAAGAATTAGCTAGCAGTTTCTCTATCATA
This sequence comes from Aegilops umbellulata, assembly GCA_032464435.1. Classification (NCBI taxonomy): domain Eukaryota; kingdom Viridiplantae; phylum Streptophyta; class Magnoliopsida; order Poales; family Poaceae; genus Aegilops; species Aegilops umbellulata. The sequence goes on from CP136055.1 coordinate 479,013,461, forward strand.
CCCAAAGGAATTTCGAAGTAAACATTTTCAGTAGGTTCAGTAGGTTGAGGAGCAACTCTTTGCTCTACTGGTCGGGGTGAATATACCCCGAACAAGCCCCTCAGTGGATTACTTTCCATAGTAACAAGTGACAGTAAATTTCAGCACACTATACACTACAAAAAAAATACACTTCCATGATGATATGTGTTTGTCACAGTAGGTCGCGTTTTTTGTCATGCATGTACATCCATGACGATTTTATGACAGATCAAGATAGTCATACCTGTGTTGTCATAGAAGTGTTCCATGACATTACCAAAATTATCATCACGGAAGTGTCCACTTCCATGACGATAAATCGCGCGTCACAGAAGTGCTTTTGTCAAGGGTGACCGACACGTGGCATCCACCGTAACGGAACGCCGTTAAGCCGTGACCAATGGGAAATTTCCACGTGTAAAATTCTGATTGGCCGAAGGGAACACCTGTCAGCTCGTCAGTGGGCCAGATGTCGCCCGTCCATTGGAGGAGACATGCCTATGATACGTCGACACGTGGCTGGGCCCAACAGAGGCCCATATAGGTTAAAAAGGCTGGCCCAGTCAAAGGCCCATAGAACTTAATTAGGTACTAGTGGGCCAGCCCAATAACGGCCTGCTTAATAAAGGCCCATTTACGGCCCGAAGCCAGATCTGGCCCGTTAATTGTTCACCCAATATTTGGGCCCATTTACGGCCCGAAGCCAGATCTGGCCCGTTAATTGTTCACCCAATATTTGGGCCCATTTGCGGCCCGAAGCTAGATCTGGCCCGTTAATTGTTCGCCGAATATTTGGGCCAACTACAGCCCAGTGACTTTCGGCCTGTTAGAGGCCTGATGTAGACATGGGCCCATTTCAGCCCGGTGTGACTTTCGGCCTGGGAATGGCCCGTGCTGCCCATGGGCCATATATGGTCCGACGGGACATCGGGCCCACTAACAGCTCGTGCTAAAGTTGGCAACAGTTAAGCCCAACGTGACTTTGGGCCTGTTAAAGGCCTATCGCGTAAATCGGCCCGTTGATGCCTGTGCTAAGCTTTCGGCCTCTTAAAGGCCCATGATATCAGTGGGCCAACTAAGGCCCGAGATATATTTCGGCCTGGTAACGGCCCGTGAGCTAACTGGGCCCAAAACGGCCCGGTCTACATTTCGGCCTGCTGAAGGCCCGTCGACGACTAGTGAAAATTGAGGCCCAACATGCATTTTGGCCTGCTAAAGGCCCGTGGTTTCATCTCGGTCGTAACAGGCCAATACAATATTCAGCCTGTTAATGGCCCAAAGCTACCTGGGCCAAACTAAGTGCTGGGTCGACAAAAGGCCCAACTAAAATATAGGCCGGTGTAAGTTTGGGCCTGGCGCAATGTGTGAAGGCCCCAATCATTCGGGCCCAAGAAAGACACAGGCCGACCCAACTGTGGCCCGCTAAAAACCTGGCCCGTTAGAGTTGAATGTTTTGGTCCGGTTGACTACATCTGATTTTTTTTTCAGATAGCGAATGATGGCAGTAACTAGTAGGAATTAAGAACAAACCTACTCTATACAGTAAAGAAATTACGGCATAGTAACTAAGAATAAACCTACACTATACAATAAAGGATTTAAGGTATATTACATCCACTGGGCATCGAAGTTCGCCACCAGTGATCATAAAGCGCAACGAAGAAGCAGATTACAAAAACTGGGCACCATTGCAGCATAACAAAATAATACTGAACCGAGACCACTTCCAAGATAGTTCAAGAAAGGTTAGCCTTGCGGAGGAACTGTTGCGCAAGCTGCTGAGCAAGCCTGTGAAACCGGCCTAGCATGTCGGTCATAGCTTCCAGGTGTAGCTGTTTAGCGATGAGGCTCTCATTGGTGTTCTCCGCAATCTTTTTAGAGATAGGACTTCAAGTCGAAGTTGAGTTGCAGAATGCCTTTTTGCTAGAACTTGGGACTCAAGAAGTCGAACTGATTCAGACAACGAATTCTGTGAGCTTGTCTGACTGTTAGTCTCAAGTAACTTGAACACTGCATCAAGACAAGACTTTGGGGTTGTCTTGCTATCTTCAAGATGTTTTGCCTTCTTTGTTGCAATATATGTTGGGTTTGTCTCACAGCCTTCAGCAGACTTGTGCATGCTATCAGGCATATCACCCTGAAACAAAGCAGAGAAATGACAACTTTTTCACGTGTATAAACAAAGATGATAACTGTTCTGTCAATTCTATCCAATTTCAAATTAGAAAATAAAGAGTAAGTTCAAAATATCAATAGCACAATTTGGCATTGTTCATAATGCGGGGAGCTTCACCACACTACTGGATTACCATGTCAACATAACAAGCATAGATGAAGGGCAAAGAAAATCATTGTATCTATTTTGGATAATGTGCATGCCATGTTGTTCATATCATCAGCCACATCAGTAAGATAAAACAGGAGATGACAAGGTGCAAACGTGGGCTGCTTCACCACACACTGGATTATAGATCCACAAAAACAAGCATACATATAGGGAGTATTAAGTAATGTGCATGGTACAAATAAGGAATTTGGTTTTACAAGTAAAACTTAGAACTTACGGTTCTTACGAACATGCATTTTGGTAGAAACAGCAAACTAAACAGCAGTAAACGATAGGGAGTATGAGCAAATTAAATAGCAGTTGAGGATAAAGGCTTTAGAAGGACTGACTTACATTAACAGTTAACACCGGCTTTATAATGCCCTTCTCCATGTCAAGGGAAAGATAACTCAAGAATTTCATCACAGAATCTTCTTCATAAGCATTGCCTGTACGCTACATTTTGTAGAGAGTAATTATAGATATGATAATACTGGAAGGGATAGAGGATAATGAAGATAAGATGCAGATTGATGCTACATAATCAACTACCAGTCCCTGGAAGTACAAGCATTACAGGACAAAATGTACTGACAAGAGCAATGGGCTACACTTCTGCACTGGCATTGTTTGTGTATTCTACTTGTTGGTAAGATTAAATATAGATCTGGTCTTTTTTAGGAAATGGTGGGCGAGGGAGATAAGATGCAGAACGCTACAAAATGAACCAATCCCTCTACCCATAATACAAGAGTGTTTTGAACACTGGTGTACTGTACAAAACGTTCTTATATTATGGGACGGAGGGAGTAGCTGTTAATGTAAGTACAGTGATAGACCATGTTCAGTCCTTACAAGAGGACTGCAGAGCTAAACCTCTTCAAAAGCATTGGGTTGATTATAAATTTATGTAAGAGTCCATACGGATCTTATAATGTCCACCAAATGGACGATTACGAGGCTAACATGTGCAGTGATGCTACATAATCAAACAACTATGAAAGTAAGTATGGTCATACAGGGCAAGAGGTACTCACAAGAGCAATGCAGTGTGCAGTATAGTTGCGAGATTTTGTGGTCCCTTGAGAACGAATGTTCTTCTGCTAACAGTTTTCGTACAAGTAAGACATTAAGGCAAATGCAGAAATGTAGTTCAAATTGTGATGTGATATCATAGACAGTACCTTACGCTGCAGCCGAGACCAATGTGTAACAAGATTATTCCAGTCACCGTCGGATAAATGTAGCACCGGAGACTTTACAGAAATTTCGTTCAGAGGCTTGCCATCGAAGTGCGCTTGCCTCGGGTAGGAACGATACTTCATCAACGAGTGCTTGAAAAGCACAACCAACCCTTGCTCGTCATCACAATCCAGCTTGCTCCTCGCCTATTTAAAAGAATGAAATCTTGTCTCTTTTGTTAGCAGAAACATATGCAGTAATGACCATGAATAACATTAGTACATTACTTACGCGTAAGTTGCGGAGGAAGACTGGAAATTGTTCTGTGTCTACGGTATAATCTTTCCATGAAGGAAAGATGTGCACAAAGTTCCTAACAACAACATAAGCTTCGTCTTCTAAATTGGGAAGAAGTGGAACAGGGGTCCTATTTGCTACAATTGGGGCTCTCTCTGGTTCGAAAAGGCATTTGGCAACTGGATTTGGTGTACTCTTTGCTTGAATGGGGGTTTTGCGTCGTACAGCTGGTGCTATGTCAACTGGCATAATCATACTGTTAGCTGCAGTTGGGGTCTGCTGAGTTGGGGCATCAGAAATGACCAGTGTAGTAGGGCTAGAGTCTGCTAGAGTTGGGGTATTTGTGGGTCAGGTGATATTGCAACTACACCTAATGGGCTATTTGATTTATCAGGTGCCACTACCTTTTCCAAATACTTTGCTTGTGCTCCTCCGCGATCAGCAATTGCCCTCTTCCTTTTGAACGTCTGATACACAAGAACAACGTTTGAATGGATAAATATGGTATGATGACAGATGGAATATGTACTGAAAATGGATAGGCAGGGCGTATTCACATACATGATGTGTAAACTAAGCTAATGGCAGTTCAACAAAGTAGAAGCAATGCAAAGCATCAGTTGCAAGATATGTGCGAGCAATGTAACCTTGGAAAGTTAGAGCAAGTACCTTGATGGGTGAATAAGATAGGGCATCTTCCTTTGACTCCTCCACTAGGGAGCTACATTGACTTAGGTCTCCCTCTAGCTCAGAATCACTGTTAGGATCATATTCTGAGCATGAATCTGTAGGTGGAGAGTGTTTGCATTGCATTGCATCCAGACTTGATTTCAGTCCCTTAATGCCAAGTTTGACAGCCATGGCATTGTTCTACTTTATTCTTTTCATGCGCGCAAGATCATAATAATTATGATGTTGTTCAGAATCTGAGATTCATGAAAACATAAAAAGTAGTCAGATTATCTATGGAATGCATTGCGGATTCAACTCGGAGAGTGTCTCCCTATAAACCCCTGCATATGCAAAGTTCACCTCCCCAACCGTGCTGACCAGACCACACACAGAAATACAAAACCCTTATGTCTCTATAACAGGCAGGCACGCATTTCAAAACTGAACTAGGAACATTAGAATCATATGAAATTCGTATTTGAACAAATAAACTAAGCAATTATGAGTGGCGTAATGTTTAGCTTCAAGGGTGGAGTGTTGGTAGTGCGACACAAAGCAAGTAGGCAGATTGTATTCCATGTAAAAGATCGAAACCTATGTAAAAGCTGGAAATGGCACTTTCTTTCTATACAATGCAGTGTTTGTTACCCACACATGATGGAAGAGATCACATAGAGAAATACTATTCACTCATGTCTACGGTTCCAGTATTTAGAAATAGGGTGGTCCACCCTAAAAGAATATTGACAACAAATATGACAAGGCAAGCATAGATGTAGTGAATCAATCATTTACTTGTGAGCTTACTAGGACAAGTATGCAGAATTGTAACTGCAGTAAGAGACCGTCCAAAATCTGAATGAAGAAGTTTGTCTAGCACTTATTGTTTGCAACTAATCGACGTGAATAATTGGATATTATATCGAATGAGTAAGGAAGACAAGTAAAATTGTCAACAAACCTGGCCTGCAGTAGTAATCTGGGTCAATGTCACTACGACCAACAATCCAAAATGACTAGTTTCTGTTCCGAGGGCCGGAATTTTGAAAATACATCTGGGTCAATTGTGAACTTTAGAGGTACTAAAGATTACCGAAATATATCTGAACCATTAAGTGTAGGTAGCACTGAGCACACAACAAACCCTAATGACAGTCCTGCCTAATAAGTAATGAATCAATTAGAAAATGGGTGATGATGTGTGGCTGCTGAGTGTTGAGGACGTATCTCAGGATAAATCGGGTTGGCTTGATGGGTGCTGCATGCCTGAGCCCTGAACGGACTGGGAAGGTAGGCACGGCGGCGCGCCCGGGCAGCGGTGACGCTGTTGGGCGAGCGGCTCCTGGCCTCCTGTTAGTCCGGCGTCTCCTCCTAGAGTCATGCCGTCCGGGGACGGCAAGTCGCTGGCGAGGCAGGCAGCTAGGGGCGAGTAGAGATCGGAAGCGCGCAACATAACAGAGGGGAATCGAGGCCTGGGATGACCCAAAATCCCAGGGTGGGCCGGCCCATCGTGGGCACCCTGTAGAGATACACACCCGAGCGGCGAACATGAATTTTTGAAACTAATTTAGGAACATTTAGCTGACCAATTAAATAACTCTGTTTTAATAATATCATATTCGTATTTTAACAACTAAGCTTGTTTAGCTTGATGGCTGGAGCAGTGTTATTATGACACGGAGCACGTATTCTGATCGTATAGTGATCATAAAAGGGGGAAACTCTAAGCATATTTTTTTAGCAAAAGAGGGTTTCCCCTCCGATTTCTATTAAAGAAACCACCACGGAACCAACATGATCAATTAAACCCTAAGCATGATCAATTAAACCCTAAGCATGATCAATTAAACCGTATTATGGTTGTGCCATAGCAGATTTGAAGCTGCAAACCGGAGAAATGATATTTAGCATCCATTGTTTGCTTCGAACTAAGAACTAAATTCTAAGAGCTGAAAAGAAAGTAGAGTAACCAAGTTAAGATCTATTTTCTGGTTGAGATCAAAAAGTTGAGGAGATATGAAGTACCACCTCTCTTGCAGCGCCGTGTAGGCATCAGGAGTGGGATGGCTGTCGGTGGCGTTGAAACAGATCTGCGAAGGTAGACGGGTGCATCGGAGGATAAGTCCCGTTGCGGTGGAAGAGAAGATCATGTGAGCGGCCCCGGCAAAGAGGACGACGGCGCCGATGAAGCGAGAGGACGCGATGCAAGGCTATTGGTCTGTCGTCGTGGATGAGAAACGTCCATCTCTAGTAGTGGACGACGCGGTCTTGGTAGGCGCTCCGACATGGTGGAGGACGGTGGCGATGGATGTGGTGGAGGACGGCGGCGATGAATGGGGTGGCGGACGGAGGCTGGTGTGGGGATGGGGTGTTCTAGCGCGGACGATGTATGAATGCGAAAATGGAGGGAGAGGTACGGGGAACCATGTTTTTGGGACGCGCCTATCTGAAATATGGGAAAGTTACGAACTTAGCCCCCGTTTAAAATTTGGACGTCTCGTCGGTTGGGGATAGGTCGGTAATCTCGCATCTCACCAATATTTTCCCAGAGCGATTTCGGGCGAGGAGAGGGTGGTTGGCTCCCACGGTGTATGAACGGGGCTTACAGGTAGGGCGGTTGTGTCACGTCTGAGTGAAGTTACAAACCTGCCCCTATTGAAAATATTTGCCTACATCGATTTCGGCCGAGTCGAGTTTGTTTTGCTGCCCACCGTGTATGAATGGGGAATGGAGGGAGAAACAGAGGTCTTTTGGACAAGCTTGAATCAAATGAGTTTTGCCGCCCATGTTTGACGCCCACCGTGTCGGAATGGGCTCAGAGGCGGTCGTGTCATGTCTAATTGAAGTTACTAACCTACCCCTATTTAGAGCAATGGAAATCGGGCCGATGGATTGTCCGTGTAATGGGTAGACAGTAATTTCCATCTCCCAAACATTTGCCTTTGGGCAGCCGATGTGGGAGTGGACATTTTGCTGCTTCTTTCGAATTTTGGGACAATAAGCATCGACGTTTACCCTGGCAACTAAATTCGAATCCATTTATTCCTATATGAATCTTTATAAATCATTCTATGTGTTTTATATATCTTCAAAAGGACGACAAAGATGTATTCCACTGTCATATATGAATATGGTTTACAAATGCCGATACTCAAATTCAGAAACTAGAATCTAGTTTAAGGTGAATTCGAATATTTGGAACACTTCATGTCCAACTCAAATGTCACTAATGTGTACTCCCATTTAGATATGTACACAAGCGATGTATCAAGATTCAAATACCGAGTCAATCAACCAAGAATGTATAGAACTAACAGACATATAAACACTTATAGAGTATATGGATCAATAATATCAACTAACATACATAAGCCAGGCCACTGTACTTTTTTTGGCTACAACAGCATCCTTTTTTTAGCCAGCATCTTGGCCCTTTCCGATGCGTGCCACTTATGGTCCATCTATACTACTACTATTGCTGAATGCACATTCAGCCCGATTGGCATATTTGTAGGTCTGGCACAACAATCCAAATGAAGTGTCTCCGAGTCTTATCAATTAATACAGACTTGTGCTCAAATAAAATTACAAACCAAAAAACAAAAAAACAATTATTACATGATCTCTAAAACAAATGGTTTGATTGATTACATGAATAGACAACACAAAGGTTATTCAACTATGGAAAGAACATTTCACCTATGATTTACCAAGTAGGAAATTAATTTCCTTTTTTCCTTCAGGACCTTAACAATCTGGTCAGTCTCAGCTTGCTTCATTTTGAAATCCACCAAATATTTAATGGTTGTCTTGAGTAGTGCTTGTGATTGTGTTGTTTGCTTCCTCAACATGTCAACTTCATCTCTAAGTGCAGAAGCAGAATCTCTTTCTACCACTAGTTTAGCCTCTGGAGCATCATCAGTTGGCAATTCATAATGCACGATTGGGCCGGTGCCACTGCTATGTGATGATGCAACGTCCATGGGGACCTCGCCCTTTGATCTTGGGCTAACCTGTTTTGCCATTAAAGTTCCGATTGGATTCAGAAAAGTTGAAGTTAGCAAAACATCTCAACTGGGAGTTATAACAGCAAACTAGTTAAACAAACAAGGAATTAAAGAGTTTCAATTGGATGCTGAAAAGTAGTTATTAACATCATTGTAACCCGTTGTTGCAGTAGCAAAACAGTTAAACAAACAAGTAGATATTTAAGTTAAGGCAAATAGGTAATTCTTAACAGTAAGTATCAAACACATAGATAGGCGCAGTCTACAATATGATTAACAGGCTGTGCCATTATGTAATCAGTAGCAAACTAAATTAAGCCAAGCAACGTAATTGAAATATTTTGCAATAAGTGGCTAACTAAAATTCCAAGAAGCAGGTAACTGAACTTACTCTAGTTCTTTGTACAGGCACACTGCAACTTCTTTTTCGCTTACAAGGTTGTACGAAGGATTCCATGGCATCAATTGCTTGGATACGCAGTCCCAATACTTCTTTCTTCCCACACTACATGGGTAAGTCGAGTGGTTAATCTGGTAAGATGGAGCGTCCTTGATATGTTATATGAGGACGTGTAGTCAGACTAGTTGTAGCCAAACACATCACACTGGGTTTTACTGTATATTTCATGCGATTACTTTTGGCATATCGAGATCTAAGCAATCTACAATAGGATGAAAAGACTAGCATCCTTCACATTATTGGCGAACTCAGTTCATAGAAACAAGCAATTCAACCATTCTATGGGTAAATCAAAAGCGCCACTGGAATATTTTTCACTATCCAATCATACACGCAAAAAGGGGCGACGCCACCATAGGGGTTGGTATGGGCGGCCACCTCAGGTGCCTGGAAAGTGTGCACCTAGTTTGAGTCGTCCAAGTTGGCCCATGCTAGTTTTGTTCGTGTGACACTCCAAAAATTTTATTTGGTTTTCAGCAAAAACCTTGTTGGATTTTGAAAAGAGGCCATTTAAAAATTTTCCAGAAAACCTTCCTCGTAGAAACTTCCTTTTCTTTGGCAAGGATTTTTATTTTTGGTATCTTCTTCAAACTATGGTGTTTGATCATTTAAAAAATTTCTCTGATGACTCCCTTCTTAAAATATATCTTTGAAAATTAATTTTTTTCTTTTAAAAAGAAACTCTATGAAGATTGGGGTTTTTCATATCTTGAAAACCACCCATGATTTTTTTTGTTCTTTGCCCATGTGATAAAACCCCTCCAAAACCTTTCCTCCTGCTTGGAACAATCTAAATTCTCTGTCCCAACTAGTCCAAACATGTTTTGGATTTTATTTTAATTATTTTATCTCTCAAATATTTTCTGACAATTATTTTGAGCCTGAGGGATTTTCAAAGCAAGTACCAAGATGCAATTGATCTTTGACCTCAAACCAACTCTCCTGGATAGTCCTTGGTACCCTCAACCTAGAACCATCTTGACCCACTCCTCTTCTTTTCAAAATTTTCAAAATTCAGCCTCTGCAAGTTTGGACCAGATTTGCCAAATTTGGTGAAATTCATATCTTCTCTGCTCCAAAAATTCCACAAAAATTCAGGCAGCCTCCTGGTGCAATGAGAGGCCACCCCACCAAAGATAAGCTCAAGCAGAGCCTCCCTCATGCCAAAAGCATTCTGTCGAACACCTGAACTGCACTGTTTCCTTGCACTTTCAGAAATTCAGAGAAGTTCAGAGTTTCAGTTTCGTCAGACTTCGGTCACGCGGCCACAGTGTGCCCTGGCGCGATGCACACGGCCCCATCCCCTTGGCCAGCACCCCGCACGCGCGCTTGGCCGATTCCTGGCGTCGGTGGCGACAAGCCTCGCCGGCGTTGGAAGTTTCTGCGGTGGCTGCGCCACCCGTGGCGGCCAGCGAGGGCCCGAGCCCGCTCGCCACGCCACCCGGCGCCGCCCAACGCCCCCTGGCTCTCTGCGTGTCCCTGCCATGCCAGCGCACGCCCGTGGCACCATCACCGTGGCCGGCAAGCACGGAGCATGCTCTCTGCCGCCGACGGGCCCGCGCCGCTCCGTTCCGTCGAGCTCACCCAAAAGCTTTGAATCCCAGCTTGTTCAGCACCTAAACGGACCCAGTGGACCTCCACGACGGTGCTCAACTCCTAAACCACCTCGACCAATGCCCTGCACCACCGTAAACATCACCGGAGAACTCCGTTCTCGGCCACCGCCTCGGACCGCCTATAAAAGGGGACCCCGAGCTCGCCCTCGAGCACGCATCACCACTACACCTCACCAAAGCCCCGCCAGGCCATTAGGAGGACCTCGAGGAGGTCTCCTCCCCCAACTCCGGCCGCCCCGTTCCGCCTCGACCTCCATCTTGATTCACTGTGGTGAGGCCACCTCCGGCGCCCAAACCCCGTCTGTAGCCTTCTACTACACCTAGTACTATAACCCCCACCTCAATTCGATGCTTGCAGCCCTCTCCGGCGAGCTCCATCCACGCCCGAACCACCGTCCGCCGGAGCAGGAGCCACCGTCGACGTGGTGCTCGCCGACCACCATCACCACCACCAACCGACGCGGAGTGACGCCCTGAGCACGTTGGTAACCTCCGATCCCCCTACCTCGCCGTGGATCGCAGCCGGCGATCGCCGCGGCCCTCTGGCGCCAAAACTCTGCTTCTGTTTTCAAACCCGACGGGTGGGTCCGCCACGTCAGTTTTTTATTCTTTTCGAAACGTTTTCTGAAAACGCCTTCGGGCAAAAGTACGTCTTCTCCACTGAACTGGCGTATTCGGGACTGAAGCGTTTTCTGTTTTTATAAAGAGAACCCTGGAAAGTTTCTGTTTCATTACAGAAAGGTCCCTGGACAAAAACCTTTATAACTTTTAAACAGAAGAATATTTTTGATTGATTCTTTTTCTGTCCTCTTTGAAATTTTGTCTAGTTTTTTATCAGATTTATTTGAAAAATATTTGGAGAAATTTTTGTGCACCTCTCGGTATTCACGATAGCGCGTATGTTTTCTTATAACCGTAGATACCGAAGGAGGCGACGGAACCGCGAACTTCACCAAGCTAGGCTCCGACTACTCAGAACCAGGCAAGCACGTTTGAAATTTTGATATGATGAGTGTTTTGACATGTTTGCATTTAGCAAGTTTCATGGCATGTTGGTAAGCATACCGATGAACGTTATTTTCATGCAAGTTGAGGCAAATGAGTTCGATGATCCAAACGTTGTTGGATGTGAATATGCATGGCCATGTGTTGGCATGAGGATGGATAAGATGGCAGTGTTGTAGCATGCCAGTCTTATGCCATACTATTTGACTTCAGTGTCAGCCCGTATCGGTTCAGTTCCCATCCGTTTCCCTCCCTGTACTACCACATGTTTTCCGCAAGGAATATGGTTTAGTAAGTTGCAAACCGCTTTCCTAGTACACACCAAAAGGAGAGGCCGTGATGATGGTTCCATGGCCCTGGATTAAAGCCAGTCATCCGGTCAGGGGGCATGGGTGTTTCCGATTGGGACCGAGAGGGGGGCACCCCTTAGAGCGCGCGTATATAAATTTGATCCCATGCTATTCGAGATTGTGATCTCCCCGTCTCAAAAGTTTTTCTTGGACGGTGTCTAGGGTGATTCCTGGCATCGAGAGGTAGGATGGGTGTGTACTGGTTAGCTGTGTTTTCTTCTGAAATACCATAAACGGAACTAGTCCTTCGTGACTACGAAAATCCGTTGGCTGTGGGAAATTTTTGTACAAACTCTGCAGAGTCATACATCCCTTGAATCATCACTTCCATGTCCAAATTCGGTACTATCTTATCCTGACCAGTGTCAGTTTTGATGACAGAGACTCCGGTGAATCACAAGAGTACTAAGTCCGATTAAATGTTTATTCCTGTGGATGGACTAACCCGTATATTACCATGAGCTGATTATTTTATCATGTGTATTATTTTCCTTATGAAGAAAGCCCTTTCTGTGATGTCGCTCAGACGTCCGACTGCGGCAGTACTATTATTTACTTTCATTATAAGCCCTTTCTGTGATGTCTCCCCGACGTCCGACTGTGGCATTTCTTTTAAAGCCCTTTATGTGGTATCGCTAAGACGCCCGACTGCGGCATTTCTTTTAAAGCCCTTTATGTGGTGTCGCTAAGACGCCTGACTGCGGCATTTCTTTTAAAGCCCTTTATGTGGTGTCGCTAAGACGCCCGATTGCGGCATTTATTTTAAAGCCCTTTATGTGGTGTCGCTAAGACGCCCGACTGTGGCATTTCTTTTAAATCCCTTTATGTGGTGTCACTAAGACGCCCGACTGCGGCATTTCTTTTAGAGCCCTTTATGTGGTGTCGCTAAGACGCCCGACTGTGGCATTTCTTTTAAAGCCCTTTATGTGGTGTCGCTAAGACGCCCGACTGTGGCATTTCTTTTAAAGCCCTTTATGTGGTGTCGCTTAGACGCCCGATTGTGGCATGATTTTCTTCTATTTATTTGTTCACCTTTCGAGGCATCGCTTCAGACACCCGATCGGTTCCCATTTATATTTCTGTTGGGATTTCAGGCGGACTACCGCCGATTCCCTTTTTACTTACCTTGCCTGCTAATATGTTGAGTATGCATTGCTAGATTAATCATGACGCATTCATGCATGCATTTGTTATATCTTACGTCCAAACTTTCTTGCGAGTACTTTCAAAGTACTCACTGGCTTGTTGATTTGGCCAGATGCTGACGAAGGTGATCTCATGGATGAAGAGTTCGATAGCGAGTCCGACGCCTAGAGGAATCCCAGTCAGTCTCGTGCGACCCTGGATTTGGTCACTGTATTATATCCGCTTCCGCAACCCGAATAAAATACATCGAGCCTCACCTCGACGCTCGATGAGATGCTAGTTTGAGAGCCATGTTATCTCACTACCCACTATGTTATTCCACCATCACTTTATTCTCGAGTCAGTAGTATGCCACCACACCATTGTGTTATATCCTCCACTATGTATAATTATTGGCGCGCTTGTAATAATTGTTGAGCACCCTTAGCTCAACCCTGTAATATATTCTATGCTACTGGCTTATTGTATCAAGAGATTGTCGACCAGTGATGGGAATTTTTCCTCTTGCTGGACCCAAAAGATCAGTCTTTCAATAAATATTTTTATTGGAAAACCGGTCGTGACAGTTCATCCCAACGCATGAGCAGGCAATGTAAAAAATGAAGAAAAATGTTTCAATTTGGATGGGCCAATAACATAAGTGCAAGGCAGGCCCTATAGCAGGCTCGCGGCCGAAACGAGCGCCTCCCATATCAATCGACAGCAGGAAAAATCCCAATTCATTCGCTCCAGCCTCCAGTCTGGTTCGCTCCTAACCTAGCCGCCGCTGGACAGACCGACACAGCACTTCCTCGCGCCCTCGTTGGAGGGCGGTCGCCGAGCTTCAAGCGAACGGAAGGACAAGAAGATGAAGATCCAACCCTGGGTGTAGCCTGCGTGGGAGGCAGCGGCGGAAGCACGGGCATGGCATCGAGCTTGCGCAAACGGACAGTCGCAGCTTGCAAGAGTAGCATGCGCAACGAGCAGGTACATCACATCCCTGATTATATCTAATTCAACTCTTCAATTTCTGGCCAATAGTTAAACCTGACGGTGTTCTAAAACTGCTTGTATGTAGGGAATCTATGAGAAAATGAAACCAATTTCTACTTATTTTATAACTCCCCCAATCAATACTGAACTGACTGAATCTGATGTATCTAATCAAGTTTCCGGTGCAAACATACAAGATCATGTTGTTCTTGAGCCTGAAGTGTCTAATGAACAGACTGCTAATGAAGGATTTCATGCAAACATTTTACATGCTCCTGGTGATGAACATATAGTGTCTAATGAGGGATCTAATGCAAGCATTTTGCAAGCTCATTGAAGGATTTAGTGTCTAATGATGATCTACTGTGTTGAGAGAGACAGAGATTTGCGGGCATTGATGATAAGCAAATTATAGTGCATTTTCATAGCTTGAGGAAACGTCGAGGCCATCTACCAGAAAGTCCCCGTATCATGACAACATAGCATAAATACTTTTCTAATATGTTGTTTGAAACTATTGGCATACTTGTTCAGGATAGAATTGATATGCAGTTTGCGCACTGGTTATACGTGCAATTACACTTCGATATTTTCAGCCAGAGAACGAATAATTCAAGCAGGTACATACTATGTTTGTAGTCCTTGTACACCATGTTGCATTTTGTGTTTTTTGGTGCTTGCATCATTTAGTGTTTATAATCTGAACTACTTTGGATCATTAGCTGGTTTTTAAAGTGCATGTAGCTTCACATTTCTCAAGTTATGTTGATTTCCGAAGTGCAAGTGCCTTCATAATTTTGAAGTTAAATGTTCGCCCTTGGTAACTTGAATTCGTGGATCAGCCACTTCACACAAATCATACACGAATGCTAGTACGAATTAAATGAAATGCAGGGACTTACGCTAGCTCGTTGTACAGGCTCACTGCAGCTCTGCTTGCGCTTGGGATGTTCCATGTACAAGTCCATGTTACCACTTGCTTGGATGAGCAGGCCTACTCCTTGCATCCCCCTCTGCATTTTTGACACGGCGAATATTTGATCAAATAAGAGGAATCGACCTTGATGTTGTAGCGGAGGACAGATACTTACAAGGTTATACGGGTGTGCAGGATGTGTACCAGATCCCGTAGCGCCGTCATGCTTCACTAAAAAATGGATTTTCTTGTTTCAGATGATATCTCTAGAAGAAATAAGAGTTAAAGTCAGAGTTGCATAGGCGTGTAAGCTAAGAGAGCAGTGAAAGGATATCCAAACATCGTCAGAATAGTGCACAAGGGAGTGATGTGTGGATACCTAGTTTGGGCCGGTGTTTGGGCATGCTCGCCTAGCTAGAGTGCGGGTCACTTCATAGCCGTTGAGGGTGATGCGCTGGCGTTGGCTGGCCGCGCACGGATGCAGATCTTGAGTGGCAGCAGAGCACTACGATGCAGCGGACGTGACCGTTGGTGAAGCCCCAACGGCCTCGGGGGCGGAGGTGCGACGATGTGCTCGGTGAAGTAGCCCCGGTGAGCTGGGAGATGGCGTCGGTGAAGCGCACCTGGAACTCGGTGTCTGTGAGGCACGTCGGTTGCGGCGGCCGACGTTGTCGGTGGACCACCCGGTGCGGTGGACGAGGGCGTAGATGAGGTACCTCCGGTGCGGTAGTGAAGCGTGACCGTCGTATTCGTCGTTGTCATCCGGCACAGAGGTGGGGGACGGTGGGGAAAGAGATGAGACGAGGGGCGATTCGAGGGTTGGCGGCGAATTAGGGATTTGAGCAATCTGGGCGCGGAAGGGGACGGTGGAGAAGAGAGATTTTGTAGGGCTGGAATTGGGGCCGCCAGATATTTCAATCCGAAACATGGAAGCACGAACTTATATTGTCGTCGTCCTTTTTTTAGGGGGGTGGGTGGCTGGGTGCTACGTGTCCGTCCGACACATGCGACCACCCCGACAGGACTATGCTTTGGTGCCTTAAGGCACCTGCCTTTGTGTCCATGACATGTGGGCCCAACAGGTGGCTGGCCCACATGTCAGTGACCCAAAGGCAGTTGCCTTTAAGGCACCGAAGCAGCGTCCACCCCGACACGACCCTGGTCTGCCTGGTACGCCTACATTTGAGAATGCAAACAAATCTTCTTTCATTTGCAAACGAATCTGTATGTATTACCATGCCCATGTTTTCCTTGCAATAATTAGTCATTTGAAACGAGATACTCCATCCGTTCACTTTTGTAAGTCGTTTCAGACAACTCAAAATGAACTGTTTTGCACATTGTCTTAAATGTCTTCAAGGTCTTATAAAAGTGAACGGAGGGAGTATTATAAATTAATTAAAGAGGAGTTATTTGAAAAAAAAATCGAAACGGTACCCACGCTAACGTGGATTAGAGTGTGTGCCACATAATTAGTTATTTGAATTAGAGTGTGTGTCACGTAGTTAGTTATTTGAATTAGAGTGTGTGTCACATAGCGATCTCCAATTCTAACGTGGATTTCGCATTTCACTATATCCATGCTACTTTTTTAATACAAATTCATATGTATATGATGAACACCATGGTAGTGAGAAAACTTTTGGATGGATTCAAACATATGACCTACGCACAACAAACTGAGTCAATGTCAACTTTTCGAAACTTAGTATGGCACGAATTCGAAATAATTACCCGTATGCCTGGTCCTCGGTTCAAATCTTACAATGTACACCGAATTGAAACATCGATATTAAGTCTCATACTATGTACATTCAAATGTTGTTTTTAGCCCCCCCCCCCCCCGCACAAACGCTACATACTTCCTGTATCGGTCAATCTTCCTCTCCTAACCACCTTAGGAAGCTATCGGTTTCCAACACACGTTCATTCTTTCTCTCCATGTTTCGATCTCTGTCAGGACCACGATTCCAAGTCACATCGATCTAGCTGGTAACACCTCATATCACTTTGCGGCCTCACACACGGTATTCCCACGGGTGTCGCCTTACCATGGCCCGGGACCGTTTGCGCTTTTTGGCTCACGTATATGATAGTGTCACTAGCATCCATACGACAGAGAACCCGGGCCGACATGGCTAGTCGTGAACCCAAAGCGGCACTAACCCATGGAGACATGCATACATGAATCAACTTCGAGCATGTCTGTCAGCAGCGTGTGAATCCGGGCTGTAGCACTGGGCTAACAGGACTCCGGTATTCCGGGCTGTAGCAGGCTAGGCAGGACTCCGGATGTCACCACGTGACATTTCCCCGAAGGGACAGACATAGGAACGAAGTGAGACACATGCCGGCCAGTCAAGTGTCCTAAGCAGTAGTACTGGGCTAGCAGGACTCGGTGAACCGGGCTGTAGCGGACTACTAAGGCTCATGGAAGCACAAGACTACATTTCCCCATAAGAGAGGCTGCCAAGGATAAACAGCTAGATTTTCAGATCCCACACATACCAAGAATTTCAATCATACACACAATATGCTCGATATGTGTAAATACAACATGGCATCACAACAAGACTCTACGACTCAAGTATTTATTCATTAGGCTCCAAGGAGCGAGATATTACAAACATGGGTCTCATGACCCGACATTCAGAGCATACAAGCAACAAGCACATGCACGGGATCGCTCCTCCGGCGACCAAATGCAAGGCGGAGGGTATCTACGCGGACCCAGTCCACGGCTCGTCGCCGGCGATGCCAGAGACGGCGGAGGTGCTCGGGATCGCTCCTCCGGCGACCAAATGCAAGGCGGAGGGTATCTACGCGGAGCTGGCGAACGCGCGCATCCAATGGAGCAAGTGGGAGAAGCCGGGGTGGCCGGAGCTCGCCAGAAGAGAGCTCGCGGCGGCGGCTAACGTGCGGGTGTGCTCGGGGTTGGCGTGATACAGCACGGCAGGGGCCACAGAGGGGTGCTACGGGCACGTCAGGACGCGCTGAGCACAGTGGTGTGCTCGGCTTCAAGCTACGTTCACTCTAGCCACGGTGGCGACGAAGCGCAACGGCGGCGAGCTTCGGTGACGGTGGGGAATGGCGCTACGGCATGCAAACGAGGCGGAGAAGAGGGGGTTCGGGGGAGGAGCTCATGGCGGTTGAAGTACGCGTCTCAGCGGGCTCGGGGAAGGGATGATGAGGTCGTGCGGCCGCCGGCGATCTCGGGGCAGAGACGACGAAGATGGCGGGGTAGAGGGCGAGGCAGGGCGTCCGGCATCGTGCGAGCTGACGGAGAGACGCAGGAGATAGTGACGGAGCCCGTGGACTGCTCGGAGAGGCGAGGGGAGCTCAGGGGCCACGGGGACAGCGGGCGGCGGCGACGGTGGTGCTCGGCGCGAGAGGGAGAGAGGACCAGAGGAGGGAAGAGGCACGGGAGAGAGCTCGAGGGGGTCGGGGAGGTTGTGTGGCGTCACGGGGAGGGTCCAGAGCGACGAGGGGGCAGCCAGGCAGGGTGGAGGTGGCCGCACTGTGGTGCACGCGCGTCGGGCACGCGCCCGTCCTTCTAGCAGAGGAGGAAGACGACAGGGAAGGAGGCGGTGGTGGGCTGGGCCGGCCACTTGGGCCGCCAGGTGGGCTGCAAAGGTAAGTCAGGTGAGTCTCTGCTCTTTGCTTTCTGTTTTTGCTTTTCTATTTATTTGCCTCTGTTTTGAGCTTAGGAAAAATACCAAGGCATTTCCTAAAATCCTGGAAATATTCATGGACACTTGCTGAATTATTTCAGTGGCCCAAAAATAGTTCCAACATTATTTGAGCATTTAAATTATTAATAGTGTTTAAATGCCCAAAGTCAAATAGCTTAAGATTTGATTGAAAAATCCAGGAATAGCCTATAAATATGTTCATCATTTTTGGAAGAGGTTTTCACCTTTAACAGGAATCATGAACATTTCTAAAGGGCATTCTGGTTATTGAAAATATTTTTATTGAACCTAGTTAAATTTCATTTGGTGCTAGGTTTTCAACAATCCCCATTTCATATTTCTTTGGAATTTAAACATGATGGCATGGTGAACAAGCAAAGTCAAGCAAGGCTGAACTGGGGTTGTGACAATCTCTAAGTCTCTCAACTACACAACCCCTTTTTCCACTATGTTACCAAATTTATTTACCTCACACACCCACCATTGCACCCCATGTCGAGCTCTCTCTCTCTCCCCCCCCCCTCTCCATCTCACCCTCTTGCGCTAAATACATGCATTGCCTATCTAGCCCCCCAACCTCTCGTGCGCACGCACGCACGTTGTATATCTAGGCCACTCCCTCGAGACTGTCTCACTCTTTCTTCCGCACGGCGGGCCACACTCGCTCAATCTCGTTCTCTTTATCTGAGTCTCGTTTAACCTCGTTTTCTTTCACACACAAATGATATATCTCCCTGTTCAGGCCTCAATCGACACACTCTATACTCTCTCATGCAGATTGTCTATCTAGGTCAGTCCATCCAAGCCGCCGCCACTCTTTCGACCTCATGGTGGGCCACGCTCACTACTAGGAAAAGGCCTACTAATGGCGCACCAGTTTTGCCTACTAATGGCGCACTACTGGTGCGCCATTAGTACCACGCCACTAGTATTTTTTACTAATGGCGCACCACTGGTCACTATGGCTTAATCTCGGGTCAATATGCTTAATCTCAGGTCAAATCGCACTCCGTGGTCAAACTTCCCG
This sequence comes from Aegilops umbellulata, assembly GCA_032464435.1. NCBI lineage: Eukaryota > Viridiplantae > Streptophyta > Magnoliopsida > Poales > Poaceae > Aegilops > Aegilops umbellulata. Next base: position 479,033,150 of record CP136055.1, read on the forward strand.
AAAGGTCACCCATCCTCACACTACTCCAGCCCAAGCATGCTTAACTTCAGAGTTCTATCCAACCCCAGCACCAGCTCACTTCGCACGCACTTGTTGATATATCTAGCATATCAATCCTATTAAACCTTGTTGATGTTTAGGACTTTGTTCATGTTCATGAGTGTGATGAGATTTTGAAAAAATATTTCAAACTTCCGTTCATATTACGTATCATATTTTGAAAAAAAATCCCGAAAAAAAATCGAAACTATTTTTTCTGTAGCATACGGTGCGCCACTAGTAAGTTTGATTTTTTTTGAATTTTTTTGAATTTTTTTGCCTCCAGATCTTAAAAGCCCCGTAACTTTTTTCTGTTAGGTTTTTGAGGATTTTGAAAATGTTTAACGGGATTCCGTAGATGATTTTTCATATAGAAAACTTTTTAATCCGAGTTCATATGCAAAAGTTATGCCCATTTTACAAATTCCACAGAGATTTTGCAAATAAAGTCGAAATTCATATTTGTAAATTTTCCCAACAACTAGACCACATATCACATGGGAACTTATTTTATTTTATTTTTTTCACATTTTCATCATTTTCTTTTTTTTAACTGAAAAGGCGGTCCAAGGGGGGGGTGCATGCGAGGGAATTTTTGGGCCAAGTTAGTAATGGCGCACCGTGGGAGTGGTGCGCCATTATTAGTTGAACTAGTAATGGCGCACCACTCCCACGGTGCGCCATTACTAGTTTTCAAAAAATATAAAAAAATTGAAAAAGAAAATAAAAAAAATCTTGTTACTAATGGCGCACCAACACATGGTGCGCCATTAGTATATAGTAGTGGCGCACCACATGTCTGGTGCGCCATTAGTGTCAATTTCATCTATAGCCCTTTTCCTAGTAGTGGCTCACTCAATCTCTCTCTCTCTCTCTCTCTCTCTCTCTCTCTCTCTCTCCGTATGTCTCGATTGACCTCGCTCTTTCTCGGACAAAAACGATATATCACCATGTTTGAGCCAGTTCTGCTTCGCTCTTGCTTCATGGTCTTGAGCAAGGAACTTGTGCCTATGGGCCGCTATAACTATCCAAGAAGACACTCGAAAAAGGAAGGATAAACTAACCTCTTGGTAGGCGCAACTTACTCACCCTACTCCCTGCTAGTTGGTGGATGAAGAATAGGAGAGAGCTTGTGGTTTGACTAACGTTTTGGCACATTAGACTTATGCTTCACCAACCTGCTAGTGCTTATTATCGGGCAAGGGACCTATTCACATTGTATACTCTCTCACGCACATCATCTATCTAGGTCACTCTTTCCAACCCGTCTCACTCTTTCGATCGCACGGCGACCCTATGTGATCGGTTGACCTTGCTTCCTCCCATGCACAACATATATCTACACGTCTGTGACTGGATCATCTCTTAAGCTCTATCTTACAGCCCTCTCCCTTGTCAAAAAGCTCAATCGGACAATATCTCTCCAGAGCATATATATTTGTTCAATGAATGTTGGACCACACTCACTTTGTCTCTCTGTCTATATGTCTCTTGATTGACCTCGCTTTCTCATACCGTATCTTCCACGCGTTGAATCTACTACCTCTCCATCCCTCGCAAAGCCGGAGCTATTTACATTGTGAGGGGCACTCTAACCTTGGATTAATTTGTGTAGGCATTTATTCCGGTCGGTTTAGATTATATTTTTGTAGCATTCGGCCCACAACTACTCCAAACACCATTGCAACCCAAGCAACTCCCCTAGTTGATTTCCCTCTGGCTCGGTCATCGCTCTCTCGGACGTCCTTTCTCGCCTTCAACGTCGCACCATGGTATTATTGAAAAAACTATGTTGTTCTCTTTAATTATTATAAATAAGCTACAAAACTACACACCGATAGTTCACTTGGAATGGAACAAATTTCGACCCACAAATTAAAGTGCTACAAACTACACACCAGGGGCCCACATGTCATGAAACAAATTTGGACCCATATACAAATTAAAAAATAAAGGACGAGGATCGAACATGCGACCGGGCCTTCAAGCCGCACGTCAATAGGCAACATATGTAGAATAGCAATGTTTGTTGTACCCCCTTTGTTCACATAATGTTTTTATATTACCACAGCCTAATTAATGGATAACATGTAATATTATTTTTAGTACTATTCGCCTTCACTTACTGGTGGGTTCCATGTGTGCTCTCTCTCTCCTCCCCTTCTGCGTTTAGGGGGTCCTGTTCATCCAACCCCCCACCGGAAATTGTTCATCCAACCCCCCCCCCCCCAACAACGCTTATAGTTCATCAAGGGAAGGAGGCAGCAGGGTTCGATCGGCTTCAGTTAGCAGCAGTAGCGAAGGAATCGCTCGATCGGGTTCAGTTAACAGCCATCCATCGATCGCTCGGGTTCAGTAACGCGTATCCTGCAGTGCAATCGCTCGGATTCAGTAGGCAAACGCCTCGCTCGGGTTCAGTTACAGCCCAACGCCTCGCACCCACGCGCGTACGTGTACGAGAGAAACGCGCATCTCTCGGCCCCCGACCACCAACCATAACCGGGAACTCCCCAATATTTTCCTCGCCCTCGCTTCTACCATGGTTTTTTCCATCATGGACGGCCCAAAGAATGTCATGCAGCTGCGTCTCTGGCCGTCCAAGATGAAAAGCCCATTTTCTGTCATGATTTTTTGTCATAGAAGTAGGATCCCACCACATCTATGACGATACCGGGTTTTGTCACAATTATCGTCAAAGAAGCATAAGCATGACAGAAAAAAATTCATTCGGCCCAAAATGTCACGGATGTGTCTTTTTTTGTAGTGTTAACCCGAGTATTCCGCATGTACGAAATTGTCTTGCACCCGTTGTATGTGAACGTAGAGTTTATCACACCTGATCATCACGTGGTGTCTCAACACGACGAACTGTCGCAACGGTGCATACTCAGGGTGAAAACTTATACCTTGAAATTTAGTGAAGGGATCATCTTATAATGCTACCGCCATACTAAGCAAAATAAGATGCATAAAAGATAAACATCACATGCAATCAAAATATGTGACATGATATGGCCATCATCATCTTGTGCATTTGATCTCCATCTCCAAAGCATCGTCATGATCTCCATCGTCACCGGCTTGACACCTTGATCTCCATCGTTGTGTCGTGGTCGTCTCGCCAACTATTGCTTCTACAACTATCACTAACGCATAGTGATAAAGTAAAGCAATTACATGGTGTTTACATTTCATATAATAAAGAGACAACCATAAGGCTCCTGTCGGTTGCCGATAACGTTTACATTACATGATCATCTCATACAACAACGTATATCACATCACGTCTTGACCATATCACATCACAACATGCCCTGCAAAAACAAGTTAGACGTCCTCTACTTTGTTGTTGCAAGTTTTACATGGCTGCTACGGGTTTCTAGCAAGAACCGTTCTTACCTACACATCAAAACCACAACGGTGATTTATCAAGTTTGTTGTTTTAACCTTCAACAAGGACTGGCCTCAGTCAAATTCGATTCAACTAAAGTAGGAGAAACAGACACCCGTCAGCCACCTTCATGCAAAACTAGTTGCATGTCTGTCGGTGGAACCAGTCTCATGAACGTGGTCATGTAAGGTTGGTCCGGACCGCTTCATCCAACAATACCGCCGAATCAAAATAAGACATTGGTGGTAAGCAGTAGGACGATCACCGCCCACAACTCTTTGTGTTCTACTCGTGCATATCATCTACACATAGACCTGGCTCGGATGCCACTGTTGGGAAACGAATCATGCAATTTCAAAAAAATTCCTATGCTCACGCAAGATCTATCTAGGAGATGCATAGAAACGAGGGGGAGAGTGTGTCTAGGTACCCTCGTAGACCATAAGTGTAAGCGTTTGACAACGCGGTTGATGTAGTCGAACTTCTTCTAGCTCCGACCGATCAAGTACCGAACGTACGAAACCTCCGAGTTATGCACACATTCAGCTCGATGACGTCCCTCGTCCTCTTGATCCAGCAAGATGTCAAGGAAGTGGATGAGTTCCATCAGCACCACGGCGTGGTGACGGTGATGGTGAAGTGATCCGCACATGGCTTCGCGTAAGCACCGCGAGAATATGATCGGGAGTGTAAATTGTGGAGGGGGGCGCCGCACATGGCTAACAATTGATGTTTTGTGTTCTAGGCGCCCCCTCCCCACATATATATAGGTGGGAGGGGGAGCGGAGAGGCCAGGAGGCACCCAAGGGCTGGCCGCCGGCCCCCTTGGGGCTTCCTTGCCCTGCGCCTCCCCCTGACATATTTGACGGAGGGGGAAGGAAAGAAGGGGGGAGAAGGAAGTGGGAATCCTAATCCACACTTGACTTTCTCCCTTCCCCTTTCCATCTCCATCCCTGGCCGGCCCATATGTGGGGCGCACCAGCCCCTTGTGGCTGGTGTGTTCCCCTCTTGGCCCATAAGGCCCGTATCTTTTGCCGGGGGTGCCCGAAACCCCTTCCGGTGACTCGATAAGTACCCGGTACCCCCGAAACACTTCCGGTGTCCGAATACTATTTTCATATATATCAATCTTTACCTCTCGACCATTTCAAGACTCCTCGTCATGCCCGTGATCTCATCCGGGACTCCGAACAACATTCGGTCACCAAATCACATAACTCATATAATACAATATCGTCATCGAACGTTAAGCGTGCGGACCCTACGGGTTTGAGAACTATGTAGACATGACCGAGACACCTCTCCGGTCAATAACCAATAGCGGAACCTGGATGCTCATATTGTCTCCTACATATTCTACGGAGATCTTTATCGGTCCAACTGTTATGGCAACATACTTTATTTTCTTTGTCCATCGGTATGTTACTTGCCCGAGATTCGATCATCGGCATCTTAATACCTAGTTCAATATCGTTACCGACAAGTCTCTTTACTCGTTCCGTAATACATCACTGTGTGACTAACTCCTTAGTCTTTTGATTGCAAGCTTATGATGTGTATTACCGAGAGGGCCCGGAGATACCTCTCTGATACTCGGAGTGACAAATCCTAATCTCGATCTATGCCAACTCAACAAACACCTTTGGAGATACCTGTAGAGCATATTTATATCACCCAGTTATGTTGTGAAGTTTGATAGCACACAAGGCATTCATCTAGTATACGGGAGTTGCATAATCTCATAGTTGAAGGAATATGTATTTGACATGAAGAAAGCAATAGCAATAAAACTGAACGATCAATATGCTAAGCTAATGGATGGGTCTTGTCCATCACATCATTCTCCTAATGATATGATCTCGTTATCAAATGACAACTCATGTCCATGGTTAGGAAACCTTAACCATCTTTGATCAACGAGCTAGTCTAGTAGAGGCTCACTAGGGACATGTTGTTTGTTTATGTATTCACACATGTATTTAGGTTTCCGATCAATACAATTCTAGTAAACCTTTATCATGAATAAGGAAATATAAAATAACAACTTTATTATTGCATCTAGGGCATATTTCCTTCACATCCTACCCAAAAAATTTAGCTCAATCCCTTCAACCATTTGAGCACAGGTTCAACTTTCATATTTCTGTCCAGTGTGGTACTTTGTAAAGCAAGTGCTATCTATATAGACTCTTCCATTTGAGCTGCAAATTTACCACAGTGATCCCCTTAGTGGATGATAATCCTCGGCCATAGATCAGGCCCATTAGACTTGTGGATTGCCCACACCTCTAATCAAATGCTTTGCTGCTAATTCATGTTTTGTGCCTTGTTCAGACTTATCTTGAGCCACTGTTGTGTCCTTCCTAGCAGCTACTAGGGGAATGCCCAACCAGCCGGACATGCTTGGGCCACCCAAAATGCGTGGCGACGCCATGGTCAGGCTGTGACCATGCGGCTGACATGCCACCCGACGCGCTCTGAAGTTGGGGGCCTCGACCTCCATCCCCTCGTCGAGCTCGTGCCATCGGAGCATGTCTAGCAGCTTCGTAGTGGCCACGCGCTCGCTCCCTCCCCCTCATCTTTCTTTCTCCTCACTCCACAGCGGCCCTGCCCGCGCTCTATCGCCGCCCCCACCACCATGGGCGATCAGCCACGCCGTCCTCGAGCCTTTGAAAAAGGTTTTTTTTATCATTTATGCCCCTGGTTATGTCTCACTACTCAAATTTGCCACTAAGAATTTCAACTGCTCAAAAATGCCATCACTTTGTTAGGCGCGTGCTAAAAAATGCCACTAGACACCATTACTGCTCAAAAATGCCATCACTTTGTTAGGCGCGTGCTAAAAATGCCACTAGGCATCATTACTGTCAGTTCAAATTCGTTTGCCATGTTATAATGACCAAAATACCAATAGACCAACATGTGAGCTCTCCCTCTACCTCGCTATAATAAAGTGTGGGTCCCATTTGATTCCAATATCGTTCTTATTTTCCTCTAAAATTATTCGCTTACTTACTCCTGACAAGTGGGGTCCACACTTATCTGACATGTGGGTATAGGGAAATTTTTGTCATATAACATGGTCAACGAGTTTGACCTGACAATAACGATGTCTAATGGCATTCTTGAGCAAACATCTAATGAAAAGATGGCATTTTTAGATATCTAATGACATTTTTGAGCAAACATCTCACAGAACGATGGCATTTTTTAGCAGCAGTGATTTCTAATGGCAAAACTGAGTAGTGAGACACAACTAGTGACATAAATGATAAAAAAATATACATAAAAAGATAGTTAAATTAAAATGTACATCGATTTTGAAAAAAAAGCACAATCGTCAAAAAAGTTCTGGGATTTGAAAAAAATCAAAGAATTCAAAAAATTCACAAATTTGTAAAAAGTTCATCAATTTGGAAAAAGTTCATCAAATTGGAAAGAAAGTGCATCAAATTTGAAAAAGTTCAACAATTTTGGAAAAACTAACAAAATTGAACAATGTTCATCATATTTGAGAAAAAGTTCATTGAACTGGAATAAGTTCATCGAAGTTGATTTTTTTACCAAATTTTTAAAAAGTTCACTGATTTTGAAAACAGTTCATCAATTTTGATAAAATAATCATCAAGTTTAAAAAAATCATGCAATTTGAGAAAGTAAGAAAAAGAAAGAAGAAAAGGTTTAAAACTTAGGTGGAAACAAGAAAAAAATGAATAGGAAAATAAATGAGTCGGCCTTTACGGATAACCCTTTAAGTGGCGCTTAAGGCACCGTTCAGGGAATGCCATCATCGGGTCGGCTATATGTCGCAGCTGAAAGCGAAATCACTAATTAAGGAGTAATCATTGCAAAAAACACTCCACCTTTCCAGGTCGCGACAAGTGGCGCACATGCAGCGCGCCACTTATCGCAACGTGGAAGTTTTCCCTTTTTTCGTAGATCTGTTTATTCAAAACGTTTTATCTCTTAAACCGTGCGTTCAAATCTCGAACCATTTTCTCCATTGGATTCCTCGCGTCGAGATCTTCAAAACTAGATCCCATGTTGATAGGTTTTGACGAACTTTTTTTTCATGAAAAAACGGACAAAAAACGAACCGGGAGCACAGTTTTTTCCCTTTCTGAAAGAGGCACGCCCGTGCCTCTTGCGAAATCACAACCGTGCCTCTCGTGGAAGCAAAACCGTGACTCTCGTGGATGAAAAAAACAGAAAACGCGTTTTTTCCGTTTCCGCGAGGCATGGTCGTGACTCTCGCGAGAGCACAACCGTGCCTCTCGCGAAAGCAAAACCGTGACTCTCGCGAAACAAAAAAAATAGAAAACGCATATTTTTTCCCTTTCCGAGAGGCACTGTCGTGACTCTCGCGAAAGCACAACCGTGCTTCTCGCAGAAGCAAAACCATGACTCTCGCGAAAGAAAAAAAATAAAAAACGCGTTTGTTTTTCCCTTTTCGAGAGGCACGGTTGTGACTCTCGCGAAAGCACAACCGTGTCTCTCGCGGAAGCAAAACCGTGACTCTCGCGAAAGAAAAAAAAAGAAAACGTGTTTTTTCGTTTCCGAAAGGCACGGCCGTGACTCTCGCTAAAGCACAACCGTGCCTCTCGTGAAAGAAAAACCGTGATTTTTGCGGGAAAAAAAAGGAAAACCTATTTTTTTGCGCAAAATTTTTTTTAATCGAAAAGCTAAGGAAGACCAGGGGAAAACCAAAACATCGAAAAAACCCGAAAAAATCATTTTAAAAACCAAAAACGCATGCGGAAAAATAAAAAATTATAAGGAAGCGTCCAGAGCATGACACGTGGCGAATGACTAAGAGTGCGCCACTTGGCACGCTGATGAGGCTCCCGAAGGAGTGCTCGTTAACTAGTTGCTCCGAGCTGAAAGCACATTCATCCCCCCAACGCTTAAAAAGTCACACGGACGCACGATGGGTGGGCTTTGAGCTACGCGGGCCGGCCCAGGGTCAACACATCATCACGGCGGGAGAGGATGACGGCGGTGCGAGCGCACGGCAGATTCACAGGGCCTCCTCCCACCCCCGTTCGGTTCCCCCCACGAGATCCGACTGCCCACTACTCCGAGCCCCGCCGGCCGGAACCTCGCCGGCGTCCAGAGAAGCGAAGGGGGAGAGATGGCGTGGGGCGTGGTGGTGTACGAGGGCACGGTGGTGGGGGCGTCGCTGGTGGGGCTGGGGTGGGCGGGGCTGTGGTTCCTCAACCGGCGGCTGTACAAGGAGTACGAGGAGCGGCGGGCGCTGGTGCAGATCCTCTTCGGCCTCGTCTTCGCCTTCTCCTGCAACCTCTTCCAGCTCGTCCTCTTCGAGATCCTCCCCGTCCTCTCCAAGCACGCGCGCTTCCTAAACTGGAACCTCGACCTCTTCTGCCTCATCCTCCTCCTCGTCTTCGTCCTCCCATACTACCACTGCTACCTGCTGCTCCGCAACTCAGGTCAGCACCCTCCCAATTTGTTCGAGCCTTGTGTTTCCCTCCCTCCCTGTGGCTGTTCTGATCGGCTGATCGGGTGGTGGTTGTTGCAGGGGTGAGGAGGCAGCGGGCCTGCCTCGCAGCGGCCCTCTTCCTGACCATCTTCCTCTACGGGTTCTGGCGCATGGGGATTCACTTCCCCATGCCTTCTCCAGAGAAAGGTTTGAGTTTACAATCATTCCATTACATGGTTGACAGTCTAGTAGTCACTAATAACTGTTACCAGGACTTCAGCTGTCGACTCTGATGCACTGTAGTTTTCAGAAAAACTACACGCCTGTTCGATGCATTCACTTCATCTCTGCTGTGTCACTGGGTTTGACTTGGTGCTCACTCTGCAGGTTTCTTTACGATGCCGCAGTTGGTTAGTAGGATTGGCGTGATTGGGGTGACTGTCATGGCTGTTCTTTCTGGTTTTGGTGCGGTCAATCTGCCATACAGCTACCTGTCTCTCTTTATCAGGTTTACTTCAACACGATTCCCTTCGGTTGGTTTATGCCGCATTACACGCGTCATGTTGACATATCATATCCTGACCTTCAGGGAAATTGACGAAATGGACATCAAAGCTTTGGAACGGCAGCTGATGCAATCCATGGAGTCATCTATTGCTAAGAAAAAGAAAATTATTCTGTCCAAAATGGAGATGGAACGAATTCAAGGATCAGAGGAGGTGTGCTGACTATTCTCTTATTTTTAAAATAAATAATCTCTTGATCATGGTTATTGGATTGCAATACTCTTGAGGATTTTGTGGGTACAGAGAGGACAATAAGATACAAAAATGATTGGTTATTTGGCCCTGCACAGTTGCCATTTTTGTTCCTTTTGCTCTAGTATCATTATAGGCCATTAATAAGGAATGATAAATTTCACAGCGTAGCCCACACTAAGGTTGCAGCTTGCTATTAGCGCACACTTTTTCCATTTTGATGTTGACCCATATGACGGTGACCTAATAGACATTAATACTTGCAGAAGCTTAAAGCCAGATCATTTCTCAAGCGTATAGTTGGAACAGTTGTTCGATCTGTGCAAGAAGATCAAACTGAGCAGGGTATGCTGTATATTGTTTGTTCCTTACTCGTGGACTCTAAAGTTTGCTCCATTAGTGATAGTTACTAATTCCATTTCACGTCTTGCAGATATCAAAAACTTGGAAGCAGAGGTCCAGGGATTGGAAGAGCTTTCCAAACAGCTATTCCTCGAGATATATGAACTACGTCAAGCTAAGGTATTTTCGTTGCTCATTTGGCCAGTGTGTTAAGATCAATAAGATCAACAACCAATTAGTGGGACGTATCCTGTTGATTTACGAAATCTTGTGGTGTTCAATCCTACAAATACCTGGGAGTTATGATTATTACTTGTTTGTTGTGTTGGCTATTCATCAATGATATGGTGACACATGTGTGAGAACTGGTACTCTTCTCACATTACTAAGATACCAGACAGCATCATAAATGTTATAAATTGTGTTGTATATAACTTACTCAAGTCCATTGATTTTTTTGGCTTGTAGATGAGTTTTCTTTGTGTTTTCTCTTCTAAATTTAGTGTCTTCCTTATGCTGTATATATTGGCCTCTGATAACTGGCTTTGCACCTTATCTTTGTTTGAAAGTATTAGCATAGATTTATTCAAATTGATTCTAGCGAGACATTTTTTAATCTCTTATCTCATTTAGCAGCAGTGGCTATTATTATTAGAATAAAGTATCTAAATTTCTGCACACAATTCTTCAATTACTTTGCAGATAGCTGCTGCTTATTCCCGAACCTGGAGAGGACATTTTCAGAATCTGCTAGGATATGCCTTGTCAGTATATTGTGTTTATAAGATGCTCAAGGTATTACTCCAAAATGCATTCTGTTGTTTTGCTCTATGCGTCTCCCTGGTTCATGTATCAACATGTAAATATGAAATTTTGCAGAGCTAGAGTAACAAAAGTACCGTGTAAAAAAATCCATTTCACAAATGTATAAAGATTTCACCATTTGGCTGCTCTCAAACTGATGCAACATTATTTTGTGAGGATGTTTTTTCCCACATGCACTGGTAAACGATCTTAATTTTATCTTTCATGATTCTTTTTGCAGGCCTTGCAGAGTGTAGTCTTTAAAGCGGTACAGACCTCTCCATTAATTCATGGACCTAGAATTGGTTACTCTCCATTTCTGATTCTCATCGCTTGCCTAAATTCTGTATTTCCTATCAGGCTGGCTCTGTTGATCCGGTAACCATGACGATTACCATTTTCTTGAGGCATTTTGATATTGGCATCGATGTCACGCTATTATCACAGGTAGGTATTCTGTAGCTAAAATAATCTTAGAATGAATTCTGCACTTCATCAGAATAACAGTTTCTGTGGATTTGACCTAAATGAATTGTTTGGCATTGTCATTTGACCCTTGCTGGAAACTCTTATATCTATTGTACTATATCTTGATACTCTGACTGAGGCACAATGTCGAATATAGGCTTTGTGTTGCTATATGTTTTCCCTGCCTATTTGTTCATTCTGACGTACATATGTCCCGCATTTGTGCTGTGCTTGCAGTACATATCTTTGTTGTTCATCGGGATGTTGGTTGGCATATCTATTCGAGGTTTCTTGGCAAATGTTATGAAGGTGAATATTCTCTTTGGTTGCTAATTTTCATTTTGTACATAATTTGGACTTGTCGTCTCTGATCCATAATGTCATGACTGGTCGAAAAATGCTACCCTGTAAACATCTTACATTTTTTTACATGTAAGACGTTTTAGCAGTTTAATTTAAATTGCCAAAACGTCTTTCATTTGTTTATAGACTTCCAGCTGCTGTTTGTAAGGGAGTATTAAACTGAAATAAATGCATTTCAACAGCTTGTAAAGTAGTAACCTTCTTTGCCCATCGGCATTTTTCCATTTATAAGTAGACTTCCAGCTGCTGTTGGAGTTTTCCTTGTTATTGAGCATTGAAACGTGACTGTATCTCATTTTCTATGCAGTTCTTCTTTGCTTTTTCTAGAGTTGGGACCGGCTCAACAACAAATGTCGTCCTTTTCTTATCTGAGATCATGGGCATGTATTTCATATCTTCTATTCTTCTGATAAGGAAAAGCCTGGCAAATGAGTACAGGTATTCTTCTAGTGCTTGAGAGTACCCTTCCTGTATACTGTCCTCAACGGCGGATCCAGGCCCCAGGCAGCCCGGGCCATGGCCTGGGGTGTGAGGCCCAACCCCTTCGTGGACTGTAGCAATCACTGTATGTACGGTGCTACAGTGCATGGAGGCGACCCGGGGCCTGGCCCAGTCGCCTGGGGCTCGGCCCATTCCTGGCATTGCCACCGACTGTCCTGGCCTTATTTGTTTTATTATTGTTTAACTCAACTTGCTACTTTGAATTTAAGTATGCAACTCGTTTTATTCTCTATTCGTATTAATAACTTCAGTTGCCGAGCCATAGACAATGTTATGGGCTCAATTGACCCTTCCACTCTTTTTGCACCAATGTTATCAACTATATCATTTAAAAAACAAAACATGGTAGTATATACGAAGATGCTGAAGATATTTGTTCAACTGAATATATTAATGGGATGACTATGGATTAAGTTACAACACTTTTAGTTTAAGACAAGTTACCTTTTTCATTCAGTCTTTCCATTCCCACCGGTACTGCGTGTAGCATGACGAGTGTATAGTGAGTAAAGTGTACCAATACAACAAACACATGTGACCTAGCCATTCCAATATGAACGTCTCGGTTGACCTCACAGCTGTTGTGACTATTTAATGAATAATACAGATTCAACATGGAATATGATCCTTTGAACTTCGCTTTATGCTAGATGTGCTTTAGCAGAACCGTTAAAATTTACGTCGTGATCCCATTCCATTTGAGAAAATTGATGTTTGTTCATGCGCGTTTGCTCAGGGTGATCATCACAGATGTTTTGGGTGGTGACATTCAGTTTGACTTCTACCACCGCTGGTTTGATGCCATATTCGTGGCGAGCGCGTTCTTGTCCTTGCTTTTGATTTCAGCCCAGTACACCTCCCGGCAAGCAGACAAGCATCCAATTGATTGATGCATCTTGTCCCACTTGTGCATAGTGTTCTTTTTAACCACCATCTGTCCAAGGTATGTGCTTACACTTCTCACTGTATCAATTGAATGTGCCGACTTTTGTTCATGTTTTTCTGCCTTTTTGGGTCAGGTTGACACATTCTTTAAAGTCAGTTCACAAAAAGGGGGTTGTTTCTTAGGAGACCTCTACACACATTGTTACGGAAAATATAGTAGTACATCAGTTAACTCGAAGGCGATTGTTCGCTTGAAAGTTTGTTGGCGTTGAATCATCAGTAACAGCTCCTCCATAGTTTTCAAGCCATCAGTGCTGGCCCTGCAGTAGTCAGAAACGTATTGCGTGGTGATGCTGCAACAGGGCAGGTTGCAATGCCTTTGTCAAGACAAGCGAGGAAGCCGCCCTCTTAGGAGATGGTGAAGGATGGTGTAATATAGCTCTGGAATAGCGTGTTAGCATCGTCTGCAATTGATGTACCTTCCACAATTCTTTGAGCTGTTGTGCGATATTTGCCACAACTTTAAAAAGAAAAGATTATCATTATTCATGTGATCATTAATCTCTTCGAAAGTACTATTTCTGTAAACTAATACAAGACCTTTTAGATCAATGTCTTGTACTCCCTCCATTCCCAAATATAAGTCTTTTAGAGATTTCAACAAGGGACTACATATGGAGCAAAATGAGCGAACCTACACTCTAAAATGTGCCTGTATACATCCATACATCCGTATGTTTAGTCCATTTGAAACATTTAAAAAGACTTAGGCCAACTCCACCGCGCGACCCTATTAAGTCCGTCCCCGTCCGTTTGGGGTAAAAGGGACAAATGAGACGGCCCAGCGCACGGCCTCAAATGTCCGGATTCCGTCCGCTTTCGACCCATCCCCGGCCCAAACTTGTGCTCGGTTTGGGGTGAACGGATGCGCGCGGACGGCCTCGACGCACACCCTTGTCCCCCCTGTGGCCCGCCTGTCGGGGACACTAGCAGTCCCTCCGCTCCCAACGCTTCACCCTCTCTCCCCGCCCCGCCCCGCCGCCGGCGTCGCCGCTATTCTTCGGCCGCCTCCTCACCGCGCAGCCCCCCCCCGCCCCCCGCCGTCCATATCAAACCACGTCTCGACATGGCCGCCCCCACGTCCGGGCTTCCGCCGTAGTTTTGGCCGTCGATCGGAGGAGGTTTTGGCCGTCGACCAAGGATTTGATTATCAAGGTCAAAATATTGAGCCCCTGCACCAAGACCCGGCCACATTTGAACAGTTTGCCCAATTCCACCGTGAGATGCGTGATTGGCACACTCATTTGAATCTTCAAAATGACTTGGTTGAGCACGTGTGGGATCACATTGGCAAACAATAGATGTATTGGTCCATTTTATGTTAAGTCAAGACTATTTTGATTTGATTGTAAAACTATTTTATTAAAAACAATATCAATTGGGTTGTAAAACTATTTTAATTTTCAGACAAATATTTGGGTTGGAAACTAGTTTTGATGTAAATTTGGGCATTTTTGGCCCTGACGGACAAGATGGGGCAAAAGGATGCGGCCGCGCGCTGGGCACATGGCCACTGCATCCCAGGACAGGCCCGGACACGACCCCAAATCCCTACCCAAAGGGACAAAAACCGGACAAAATGGACGTCCGTTTGGGGTCGCGCGGTGGAGTTGGCCTTATATTTAGGCCAACTCCACCGCGCGACCCTATCCTGTCCGGCCCCGTCCGTTTGGGGTAAAAGGGACAAAAAAGGCGGCCCAGCGCGCGGGAGCAAACGGACTTTTGTCCGCTTTGTGTCCGCTTTCGACCCATCCGCGGCCCAAGTTTGCGCCGCTTTTGGGGTGAAACGGACATCACGCGGACACGCGGGTCGTCTGCACATGTCCTCCCCTGGCTCGCCCGTCGGTGGCACAAGACGGGCCTTTTTCTATCCGCCCCCTCCCTCCCTCCGGCCGCACCCCCCACTCTTCCCGTCGCTGCCGCCGCCGCCGCTGCCATTGCAGCCGTGCAGTTCGGACGCGAGCTCGCCCAACCCCTTCCCCTCGGCGCCGCCGAGCTACCCAACCACGGCCAACTGGTTTGCGCACCCGCCGGGCGGTTTTAGGGCGGATCCGGTCGGTCTTGAGCTCGGCCGGCCGTGGGAGGCCGGGCCGCGCCATGGACTGGCCGGGCACCTCGCCGGAAGGCCCTGGCAGGGCCGCAAGGCCACATGCAGGCAGTGGCTCCTCCTCTAGCCGCTCGGATCTGCACCGCCGGTGGTTCGCCGACAGATACACGAATGGCGGTCGGCCGGGCTCGGTGCTTGGCCAAAAGCTCGCCGGCGCACCGTTGCCACTCATTAAGTGCGACCACTGCCCAAGGATGGCCGTGCGCCGCGTGTCTACAACGCCGGAACATTCTGGATGGGTGTTCATCAAGTGCTTAAACGATGGGGTATGCGCTTTTTTTTAGCTTCGGTTTGTGCTCTAGATTTAACTAGTTGTGCTAACTTCAAATTTTGTTGTGTAGAACGGATGCAAGTTTTGGTATTGGGAAGAAGATTACATCGATATATTGATAGAGCGAAATTTAGTACATGTTCGTGCACTTTTAGCTAGCATAGAGGCTGTAAATGAGACAAGTGCACTTGTTGCTAGATTAGAGGCTAGACACGTGTGAGGAGGAAGCAACATCGACTTCCGGCTTGAAGAAGAAAGGAGGATGCCAGATCGAGCCTTCTGGCTTGAAGAAGAAAGGAGGGTGCCAGATCGACCCTCCTCCACAGATCAACAACGAGTGCATCGAGAAGGCCCTAACCCAACTCAAGGGAGCAGCTATGGAAATTGGGTATCTTCTAAAATGTATTCTTGTGGTTCTTGTTTTTTTTTTGCCTTGCTTTACTAGTCAAAATGTGATGATGCATTTTCCATGTACCATAAATGAATGATGAAATAAAGTTAAGGACTTGCAACGAAATAATACGCGGACAGGATGCGGCCGGAATACGTCCGCACGATGGGCGCACGGCCACCGCATCTCAGGACACGCCCGGACACGACCCTAAATTCTTACCCAAACGAACAGAATCCGAACAAAACGGACGTCCGTTTGAGGTCGCAGGATGGAGTTGGCCTTAGGAATGGAGGGAGTAGTACAGAGGGAGTACAAGTCATTAGCCATCTGCATGCTGCATGTACTTGTAAGTTTTGTGCAAGAAGAAAAACATTCTTTGATGTCTTGTGCATCTCAACCCCACACGGTTCTGTGGTCTCGTTTAAAGATTGAGATGCTGAAGAAACAGTCCACCCGTTCTTCGTGGCGCCTTGTTAAAAACATCTGGACGCAACAGTAACTTTTTTGTACTATCGCTGCGTCCAGTTTGGACTTATAGTGGTACGTCAAAGTCAAACTGAATACAGACGACCGAGTACCGTATGCGCATGGCCATTGTATGTACACCGCCCATTTTGCGCACCACCCGCCCAGACGCAGAGAGGTAGCACTATAGCGCAGCAGGGCAAAAGATGGCTGGACGCTGCCACGCACTAGTGCGGCCGTGGATGCGTACACATCTCCACGCCGCATTGCTGCCCGTGCCCTGCCGCGGGAGCTGCGACCGATGGATGTGTCCGGCGGGCCGCGGGCCTTGTCACAACTCGCACGCACGCACAGCGGCACAAGCCGAGGCCAAGCACGCGCGTCCAACACGTACGTACGTAGTGCGAGTGAGAAAAGACAAATCTGTCACGCACTGCGCTGCGCTGCGCTGCGCTGAGGATCGTGGTGTGTTAATTTGTGTAGATCATCACTTCATCAGGTCGATCGGGGTGGGCGTGTCTGTCTCGTGTGCATGCGGCCGGTTCCACTTTTACGCGTGCATGCATGAAGCCATGAACTCACGACCGATCGGTCCTGTAGCCGCTGTCTGTGCAACTGCGTTTCGTTGCAGCGATAGCAGAAGCACGCGTAGCATTGTATGTATGCGAGCCTCGCTATCTTTGCTTTGGCGGGAGCAGGAGGAGCACTGCAGCGGCGCCTGTGCCAAAGCGAGGGATCGAGCCGGTCAGCAAAGCGAGCCAGCGACACAGGTGCTGCTGAGGTGCCTGCTCTGCGCTTGCATTGCATTGCATGCAACGACTTTTGTTGCAGGGGCCGGGGCCGTGTCCGCGCGTTCCAGCTGGCACGAGTGAGGGGCGGTCAATGCAATTGCAATGCAAGTGCAGCCCATGCCGCCCGTACGTGGCCGTGCAGGAGAGGAGCAGGAGCAGGAGCAGGAGGCAGCCAGCCCCCTCGGAATGGCGAGACCGGCCTGACGCCCGTCCGGCCGGGTACGGCGCCGTTGCCATGCACGCGGCCGGCGAGAGAAAACCCATTCGTTCAGAGAGGCCTGAGCCTGAGTCGAGCGAGCTTGGCATCGATCAGGTGTCTCGTTTCACGGGCTCGTCTGTTCATTAACAGGGGCCTAAAGGCTGCATGCACCTGTAGCCACGTACGTACGCGCCGTGCATGTGCATGTGCCGATGTGCGGCCAACAGGACGGGCGCCGGCGCCCGCGCGTCGAGCCGTCGCGATCGGCCGCTCGATCTCCAGTGGTGCAGCCAGCTAGGTAGCGTGGATCAGTGTGTATCACCAGCCGACCTGAGCATTGCCAAAAAAAAAGGGTCAATCCGTCGACGCAGACATGCAGTGTACTACCTGTGTACGTGCACACATAAGCGGGGCATCCGTTAATCCATATATGGTGGACACAAGGTCAATCCGTCGACGCAGTGTACGTGCGTACGTACTCACACGACCGAGGCATGCATATATGCATGGAAGCGTGAGGAGACGTCGGCGTCGCTCCCTGTCTCCCGTGCGCGCGCGCTCGTCACCCGGCGTGCTCGGGGACTACGGCCGGGAGCGCCGCGTGCACGCTTGGGAACTCGATCGCCGGACTGGACCGGACAAGGGCGCGGCGCTGCTTTTGTTTGCGTTGGCACCGCTGCACGCCCTTTCACTTCGTGGACGTCCGTCTCGAATCAGTCACTAGTTCGGCGGCGACTGAGCTTGGGGCCTGATGGCTGATCGAGCTGGCCACCATGGAGAGGCGGGCACGGACACGGACTCGACTGCGCTCGACTGGACCGGACTCGAGTGGCCTTTTCCCAAAGGCTGCTCACATACTAGTCACATGGCCCATCCCTCCCTCCTTCCTCCCCGGGCTCGGTGCATCGTGCCAATGCTAGCTAGCTGCCGCGCGCCTTTCCTCAAAGATTTGCTCGCTTTGGCGTCGGGAAAACCTCGATTTGTCCGCTCCAGTCCACCAACACGCCTCTCTCTGGCCTCACTCTACCCCGTCTGGTCGTTTTCCCCGTCCTCTCCCTTTGGCCGCGCGCCGAAACCGATCTGCATGCATATCGCCGTGGATCGATCAGCTGGCGAATGGCGATATGCCACAGCTTGCAGCTGCATTGAACGTGTCTACTGTATTGGGAGAGACCCAAAGAGAGAGGCCGGATGGGCGCAGAGCTCGGCACAGTGGGCTAATGGCCTAGCAAGCACCTAGGGCGCGCTCCGCTCCCGGTAGCCCCTGCTCCATCAAAAGTTGCGACGGCACGCATGCAGCAGGCACCGCAGCGCAAAGGTGGTGGATCAATGGAGCGTACGTACCCTTCGGCTTTGCATGATCCATCTACCCATCTCCCGTCCGCACTGGCTTGGTAGGGGACGTGAACTCGACGTGGAGGCCGGCCCGACACGATCCGAGAACTCGATCGGGGGAGGGAAAAGGAGAGCCCGAGGCCGGGCTTAAGGCTGCGCGGGCCGTACGTGCCGCCACTAACTGACCGTCCGACGTGCCAGCTGAGCTGATTTGCCACTTTGACCGCGACCGCACCACCCGCCCAATGCAGCGCAGCGCACTGCAACTGCAAGCAACGGGCATCAAAATGAGGGACGATCCAATGCTGCTGCTGCTGCTTCGTTCCACACCACTCCTACTGATCCGTGGCTGGCCGGGAAAGAGATCGAGGCCGCCACTTGTGCGGAATGAACTCATCAAAGCCCCGGCTCGGCCTCGGCGCTGTTGACAGGGGAGGGAATCTGCTTTCGCATGCGCGACGATGTGATGCCCGGCCATTGGGATCCCAAAACAACCCCGTTCGATCGGGACTTGTGAAAATCGCGATCGATCAGCGCTGGTTTGGTAGTGGTGGTTCGTATAGTAGTACGTATACGTACATACAATATTGGTGGTTTGTATACTACACACTACGTACATACAAACATACTGTGCATCGGAAATGAAGCGCAGAGAAACGTATTCGTCACCGTCACGACTCACGGGGGAGCTTGTGGCTGCGTGGAACCGTGGCAAAACGTGGCGGAAGACAGGCGATCGATCGAGTCCCTTTGTCCCCATGGCAATGTACTACGAGAGCTCCTTTCTTTTTCCACCACCCCAAGGAACTACTATTCAATCACTTTGCTCTTTATCTTTTGCACTGTCCCAGCGTTACCGAGTATGCTAGCTTTCCCAAGACACTATGCAGATCGATATCGCTGGAGCCCAGGCCCTCCCTCCCATCGTTTATTTTCAACTTTCAGCTTTGAATCGAAGAGAGAAGAAACGGCCATTTTCAGCATATTTAATGTTTTATTTCCTTTTTCCCGTTGGTCATTGGTCAAGCACCGGCCACTGTGCTGTTATATCTACAGCAGTACTGCACCTATCCTCTGGCTACAGTGTACGTAAGACTGCACCGGGCTGCATGCGCCGAACCAATAAGACTCCAAACAATATGACGCGTACGGCCAAACCGTCATAAAGAAGTGGTAGAAAAAGGGTCAAAAAAAAAGAGAGACAGATGTGAACTGCCAAATGTGGTTAAGAAATGTTGGCAAACAAAGCTGCATACGTGGGAATGGAACCGCCATAAATAAGAGGCAGCAAAAGGGGTAAAACAAAGATCAAATCAGCCAAACGTGGTTAGGCTAAACTTTGGAAAACAAAAACCGCGTACCTAGCACGATACCGTCATAATAAAAGAGAGGAAAAAGGTGAAAGGAGAGATGGCAAATATGAAATTGTGGGAAACAGAGACACAAAACCATCATGAATACTACATCTGTATCATAATATAAGACGTTTTTAAATTTTGATATAAACGAGCAATAAACAGAAGGTAAAAAGGTGAGGAAATTTGATTTCTTTTGTGATGAAACCCACTGTGGTTAAGAGTTCTTGTGAAAACTTATCACATACATACAGTAAGGTACAACCATAAAAGTAAATGCAGAGAAAAGGTCAAATAAAAATGATGAAAACACACATACAAGCATATGGAATATTGAATGGATTATTGAGTAAATCGCGAGTAACATACTTGTTGAGGGGACAGATCGTGTGTGATTATTTAATAAAACAAGTAAATAGGTGTACACGCACTGTTGGGTGGACCATTGAGGAGACGACCCTTATAAATGAGGAATTTATATCTATCCAATTCCCCACATAGTAGTACCACCTAAACTACAATTGTGCAAACTAGAGTCAATGGATTTGTCGAATTGTACGGACATTGTGTGTTGATGGCCGTCGTTAGGTGGACCATGCCAGAGCATTTTAATAAAATCAAAAGCAAAATATGGGCTATCAAGACATTCACTTGTACTCCCTACGTTCTAAAATAGATGACCCAACTTTATACTAAAGTTGGGTCATCTATTTTGGAAGGGAGAGAGTAACTGATTAATCCCGATATATCCAATATCCTCGTATGCATGTGCGCCTGCCGTACATAGTAGTTCCTAAACAACAAACGTAAACAATTCCAAAGCAGATATATTTGCTGAGGTGGATTAACACGGTTGGGTGGAGCATGCCGGGTCATTTTAATAAAACAAAAATGTTGACATACATTGTCAGATGGACTATCGATACTATCACAGTCTCATGAGCTTAGATAAATCCAATGCATGTTTATGTGCATCCATATGTATATAGTAGCACCAAATTTACCATGTATGACATTTTTTTATTAAAAGAGATAAAAGGTTTTCGAGTAAGGGAATTGCAATTTACTTAGTATTGACGTATGCATGTCCATTCCTACATGGTTGTATTAAGACCGAAACCTGTAGCAGAAGACGGGGCGGTTGAATTTGGGCGACACTATCAGCCGCCCCAAATTTTGTCGATTTTTTTTCTAACGCCGCCGTTCCGTAGACTATGTGATCATTTTTTGTAAAACAAAACAATAAAACAAGAGGTGACAATTCGATGTCTTTTTTAGCGTGAAGAAAACGGTGTTGTGTGGACCGTGTAGATAGTCAGCAAAGACACTGAATTTGAATACGGGTGTGGCTAGATCTCAGTCGACTAAGACTTAACCAATTCTTAATTAAGTGACACAACATGTAAAAAGAAACAAAGAAAAAAATTAAAAAAAAGTTTTGCACGTATCTTCTGGTAAGATCTCACGAATATAGTATTAACTGAGACTTGGTTAAGTTTCCGGTAACTGAGATTTACCAAGCCCGTTTGGATATATCCAAATATCACGTTCGCATTGCACGGAACAAAAATGGAACCTTTGAGGACGAGGATAGCTGCCGCGGGCAGAGGGTCTGTCGCACGGGGCCCACAGGCGGTGGGCGACCGCACGGCCAGTCCCGGATCGGACTGCCGAAGCCTGACGGGGCCCGCCGCCCATGCCTCGGGCCTAGATTTCGGCGGAGAATGCCCGGATCGACCGGGGCGCGCGCAACGATCGGACGGTCGAGACGAGAGCGACACCAGCCGCATTCCTTCCTCTGTCTTCTTGGAGCCGCAGTCCCTCTCGCCTCTCTTCCCCGTCGCTTCTTCTGTGAAAGGAATCTCCCACGCTCCATACTCCATAGCCCCCTCGCCGTTTTCCTCTTCCAGTCTCGTTTCGTCGCCTATACTATACCTTCCAGAAGGGAAGGCTACGCTGCATGCCTGAAAAAAACTCTCAAAGCTAGCCGAACTCACTCTACTCGTCTGCCCCGTACCGCCTTTCACTTCCCTTCCCCTTTGACTCTTCACTCCACCCTGAGCACCTTCCAGCACGGCTGCCTCCCTCCTGATCTTCCAGCGCGGCTCTGCCGCCGTTCCTTGCCGTACCGTCATCGCCGACGCCTTAATCCCCCACCTCCAGCACCCCACGTCGGAGGAGATATCACTAGGAGCTGGTGGTGCACCGTTTACACGGCGGGTAAACTCGCCACCGGGGCGGCCGGGAACGGCGGCGGTATCAGCCAGCCGGGCGGGGAAGCCGTCAGTTGCCTGTAAGTACTCCATCCCACCCGTCAGTGCGGTTGGCCACCGTCCTTTTGTACTTCCTCGTCCTCTAACCACTCTGGCATAGTACTAGCATCACCATTAATTAGTGGCAGTACCCTCCTCGTCACGCCGGCCGGCAAGAGGTGGAGAAGGTGCGCACTCAATCGAAACGGCCAGCACTGACGCACCGCGTTCGTGTCGCTTGCCATTCTTCCTCCATTTATTCTTCCTTCCTCTCTGCTTTTCGTGTCGATCGTTATGCCTTTTCTCCCCGTGCCGCCCAGCTTGCATCGCGTGTTTTGCTCCCCGTTCCCTTCTTCACAAGTCAAACCCCCCAACAGCTGTTTTCGGTTTTGATTAACACCAAAACCATATATTTCCGCAGTCCTCCCTTGTCAGTTCATGTCACGTCATCCGCCCGTATATTTCCCCCTAGAAAAATAGACACTTTCCCAGATTTTCCAGATCGTTTTATTTACATCGCATTGATTTTCAGATCATTTTTCGACGCCAAGATACGCCGCACACTGTTTACCCGACGGGTAGACTAGCCAAGGGGTCGGCCAGGAGCAGCGGCGATATCTACCGGCAGGAAGCCGTCGGTTGCCTTCTGTAGCTGTAAGTATCATCATCTCACCGGCGGGTCAATGTGGTTGGTCACCGTCCTCCTCCTTTCTTTGTGTTCCTCTCGCTACTCTAGCTATCACCATTAATCAGTGAGCTCACCCGTAAACATCACCCCATTAATGGCTTGTTTAAGGTTGGTTGGGGAGGCCGAGCGGCTAGCTACACACGCCACCTGGCCTAGATTTGTGAAGTCTCCCTAGCAAAGCGAAAGATTTTGTTCAAAATTAAAGAGGATCAGCAGGTGGCTCCCGCGGCGCAGACACTCGATGGCTGCTCGCTTTTGGTGCCGGCCCCGGCGCCTGAAGGGGTAGTAAAAAAGATAAAGAATGTCCAGGCAATACGTTGATCTCGGGGGCCATACTATACACGCAGGTGCAGAGGTAGACTGTAGCAGCTCAGCGCCTCGTGCGTCGAGCTAGCTGATGCTGCCGCTGCTGTCTTGTGTCGCGTCTTTCTTCCCCATGCTCCTCTGTCCTGGCCGGCGTCGGACAGCGCGCTCATCTGAATTTAAACGTCGAGGAGGAGAAGACTAGTACGAGCGTAGTACTGCTCTACGTAGAGTGGCAGCGGGCAGGCAGGAGGACGTAGACATGAGAAGCTTCGCAGCGCGTCGTTTAGACTAGCCATAAGGCTGGTCATAGTGGGGAGTAACTTAGACTAGTGTCATGACACTAGTCTAAGTTACTACTTTCATAATGCAAAGTAACATAGTACTAGTGTCATATGTAGTCCCATTTAATAGCTTGTAGACTCATGTTGTCTTGAAAAGCGCTATGTTACAGTAACATATTATGTTACTATTTCTCATTTATTACTTGCCACATAAGCAAAAAATTCTCGAAGTGTGCTATGTTACTACCTAAGTTACTCCCACTATGACTAGCCTAATGGAGAGTGTAACATACACATATTCCTAGACTATGTTACTACCTCAATAGTGGGTAGTAACATAAGTGTGGTAACATGCAAAGCTTCATTTATTAGGGTTATAGACTCATATTGCATTGGGACATGTGATATTACAGTAACTAGCTAAGTTACTAGTACTACATCTCTCCTCATTAACTCACTGCCACATAAGCAAATTTGATGAGTTGGACTCGATGTTACTACCGAAGTTACTCCCATTGTGGCTGCATGTGCATGCGTATTTGCATTTGTTTCCTTATGCATGCATGTGACGTACGTCATGGCTCATGGGTGCGGTGCTCTCCGGGTCTGATCTGACCAGGCAGTCGCGTCGATCGCAGGTCGACGGACGTTGAAGATTTGTTGCATCTGCGAGCGTGACTCTGCACTCTGCATGCGCGGTCGGACCTCTCCGTCTCCGTCCATGTCTTGTTACGTACCTTGTCTTTATAGTGTTTTCTGCAGCCTGGTCCGCTGCCGGTGCGTGCATGCATGGACGCTGCAAGCAAATCGACATGGGTTAATTGCATTCCATTCCTTATAGTATTAGCAGAGCACTGTAGCGGCCTCGCTCCTACTCCTACTGTTCTTCTCGCTGCTCTGCCCTGGTTAGGCGCCGCTGCGAGCTCTATCTCGGCCATAGTTAATTTGCACAGTTGTGTCGCCGCTTGCTGGGCGGCGCAAATCTAGCTAGATCGCCTTGCGTAGGCGTTGAAACGGGGGGTACGTAGCTAATGTAACCACGGTCGTCGGCGTCGCACGCACGTGCGGGCCGGGACGTGTCGTGATCGTCGAACAGTGATGTCCGTGTCCGCGTAGTGACTAGTGACTGAGCACTAGTATGACGCTGAAATGACGCCTGCGGGGATTGTTACAGGCTTACAGTACGCAACTGTGCGGTACAAATACAGTACGTTCTTCTAGATGGACTAGTAGAGTATACGATACTGTGGCATTAAAGTAGTAGCACCCTGCAACGTCGTCTACAGTACTATACAGTACAATTAATGTTGACCTGCCTGCAGATCGCAATGTTTGACCCTCTCACATCTTGTGGATACAGTCGGTCGTATGCACGCGTACGTACAATCTTTGTACGTACCACAAGTTTTAATTTGCACCGTCCGGGTCAACGTAGTACTATGCCAGTACCGCTCTTGAGATAGATACGATCGACGTTATTAATGATGAATGCACCACTATATATACACACTACTCTATTCTGTTCTACAGGCGGTGCGGCGAGAAGTGATTAGCCCGTGTTGTTGAGCGTCGGAGGAGGCCAGCGGAGGAGGACGAAGAGGAAGCGAAGATGCTGGCCTGCATCGCGTGCTCCGCCAAGGAAGGCGGGGAGGACGGCTCCCGTGCCGCGGCCACGCCGGCGGTCAGGTCTCTCACCTCACAGGTGCGTACTCTCTCCAACCACTACTGTACCACGGTGCGTGCCACTCTACTGGACCGAGTGTACCACTGTTTTTCTTAAGGACACACCTGCCAGTACCGGCTCTTCTTTATGCCTCTCCCTGTGCATACTGTACAGTGTATATGCAATGCTTGTGTTGTCTCATTTTCTGTCAGCGTGAGTAGGAGAGAGAGAGCGCGCGAGGGAGAGAGGGATCGACCGTAGGATGCAGTTGATATTGATAGACAGTGCGGGGAAGAGCCGGGAATGCCAGAGGTGTGGCACTTATTACAGCAGAGTGGGGCACAGTCAGCCTAGGAATTGCCCAAGCAAGGCATGCCGAATTAAAACCTCCTCTGCACGGCACAGTTGGTTATAGGGCTAGGCGCATGCAGGGATAGCCGCTGCGTTTGGCAAAAGATGCCAAGCCCCGGGGTTGTTGATCGATGTAGGAGTGGTATATGCGGACAAAGTAGATCAGCTAGCTTATCTGTCTATACGTAGTATGGGGTTAAGCCCTGGCCCTGCTGGCTGCTCCCGCTGGCAATCTTTTGGCACTTGCTCCGTTATAGGAGTGGAGTAGTTCCGCCACCCCACGCAAACGCGATCAACTGGCGTGGGCGATCGTCCTCTTCCTAGCCTCTGCATCGTTGTTTCGGTCCCTGGTTCATTGCATCCCCTTGTTGCTTTCTGTTCTGCAGCACGTACAGATGCCATTTTCGTGTCATACACATAGAGCAGTAGAGGATAACAATGAGCGAAATGAGTACTAGTAGCTTCCTATAGTTACTACTCCATAATAAGGATCGATCGGCCAGCTAGCCAGAGGCTTCTTTTATCTGAAAATGCAGTTCTTCAGACTTTAGCACGGTGACATGACTGTTAATTAGCTGCTAGGTAGGAGTAGGGCGCGTCTAATTATGATGGAACCATGGATGGATGCATGACCGGTCGACGCAAAAGCAGCGCAGCCCGCGTGAATGACAGTGGTTCAATCGACCACTCTCTTTAGCACCACCACGTACGTACCGAGAGTATGTACGTTGCTGGCTAGCTAGCTCCATTCCACCATTCCATTCCTCGGGAAAAAGCTAGCTAGGCCGGTCAAGGGAGGACACGATGCGCACTGATGAGTAGACGTGGTGGGCGAGAAGGCCGCCAGCCACCTTTCTTTCCTTTGCTTGGATCCCCATCCCCCTACCACCTTTGGAACGCATTGCTTGCTTGCTGGTTCCCCATGGGTCCGTACGTCGTCGGCGACATTCTTTCACTTTCTCTCAAACTCACCACCGCCCATTCGCCCGTCCGTCCCCTTTGCCGTGGAAATAAAGATCTAGCAGTAGAAGCCCATGGCTAGCGTGGACACGCACGCACCGCACCACGACGACAGCGCCTGCGTTCATGTGCTGCCGTGTGTGCCCTGGAGAATGGAGATGGACCCGGCAACCTGCATCACGTTTTGCCGGTACGCGGAAAGCCATGCCTCGGCGGCTTTGTTTCCCCTCGTCTCCGAATAAAGCCGGCCCGCTGGTCCCCCGCCCAGGGGCTACGGGCCTACGGCGGCGGCTCGGCCCGCCATTTAGGGCCCAGGCTGGGCCTCCCCTCCCGTTGGGGCTGGGCTGGCCTGGGCCACGCCAACACGGGGCCTGCTTTTGAAGTACGCACGCAACGCATAATGCATGCATGCGGTGGGATCGTACGCCGCCTTTGGAGACGGCATGCATGCATGCATCACTGCGTGGTTCCTTGCTTCAGACAAAAGGATGATAAAGATTTCACTGTTATCAATCCAGCGTGATCGCTAGCTCGCTGTACGTATGCACGTAGCGTGGTCCTTTGTACTACTATCGTAGTAGTAATATGTGCTCTACAAGTCTACATGTAGCCTTGCCATACATAGTACATACCCTCTTTTCTTTGTTTTGAACTTGTTCGTTAGTCAGTTAGTCACTCAAAGTCACTTCGGCACTCAACAATCATATCCTTCCGTGGCCAACCACGACACATTGTTCCCCTCCTTAAAATATATATGCAGTTCTGTTGGTACTGACTAACCATGCATTGTGTGGTAGCTACTTATGCTAATTCCAGTCATGGCTGATGTTACATTGCACTCATGACTCATGAGCGGTTAGTGACATAGTCAGTGGTGGCTAACTCGTTTCGTTCCTGCGTACGCACGTACGGTGCAATGTGTTGTCTTCAGCTCAAGGACATGGTGCTCAAGTTCTCCGGCTCCAGCAAGCACTACAAGGGGGCGGCCGCCGGGAGCCCCTCTTTCAGGAGCTACCGACGCCCCTACCCGGGCTTCGTCGACGACACTACCTTCACGCCGACGGGCAGGCCTGCGAGCGACGCCGGCGCGTACACAAGGACTAGTGCGGCAGCCGCGAACGGGAGCGCGCGGGCTGCCTCGTCGGCAACGTGGGACATGACCGGGCGCGGATGGCCGGGCGTGGACGAGCAGGACGGCGGCGAGATCGTCGCGGCTGGGGGGGACGCCGCCGTGCCCAGGGAGTGGACGGCGCAGGTGGAGCCCGGCGTGCAGATCACCTTCGTCACGCTCCCCGGCGGCGGCAACGACCTCAAGCGCATCCGCTTCAGGTATTCATCGCATATCAATTGCACATTTGCATTGTTCAGCTAGCTTTTGATCAACTGACGTGTCCAGCTAGCACATGCATGTTGAAGTGTTGAACTGATTAATTCGTCTGACCTGTGCTGCGTACGTAGCCGTGAGATGTTTAACAAGTGGGAGGCGCAGCGGTGGTGGGGAGAGAACTACGACCGCATCGTGGAGCTGTACAACGTGCAGACGTTCAGCGGCCGGCAGCAGGGGGGCTCGACTCCGACGTCCTCCGTCGACGACTCGCTTCTGGTCGGTGCACGCATTGTTGCACGTAAAACATTTCGTTCACCTGAACCCATTCATCCATGACATACTGATCGAACTGGTTGGGTGCAATGCTTTGCTTGCAGAGAGATTCGTCCTATTCCCGGGGCGGCTCCACGAGGGACAGCCCGGTCGTCATGATGCCGCCGCCGCCGCCGTCATCCTCGTCGAGCAAAGACCCGATGTCCCGGAGCGTGTCCTGCAAGGCGATGATGCCGCCGCCGTCGGGGCCTTACGGAGCGGGGCCATCCACCAGGGCGGCGTACTACCCGTCCGCGGCGGCCGTGCCCGACCCGTCCGACCACGTCTGGGCGCACCACTTCAACATGCTCAACTCCGCGGCGGCCGGCGGGCATTCTTCCTACGACCCGTCGCGGGCCACTACCTCCTCCCGCGACGAGGCCTCCGTGTCCATCAGCAACGTCAGCGACATGGAGGCGGCGGAGTGGATCGAGCAGGACGAGCCCGGCGTCTGCCTCACCATCCGCGAGCTCGGCGACGGCACCCGCGAGCTCCGCCGCGTCCGGTTCAGGTATATATGCCTACCACCGATCATCCTCGAACTTGCTAACCATTCTCCGTTGATCGGTGCACATTCATACACGTTTGATCAGTCCGATCTCATGCATGTTCGTGTAACTATTTTTTCAGCCGGGAGAGGTTTGGCGAGGACAGGGCGAAGGTGTGGTGGGAGCAGAACAGAGACAGAATACAGGCGCAGTATCTGTAGTTGATCTGGTTAAGCTAGCGGCGTTGGGGATAGATTAAGGGAGATAACGGTGAAAAGAGTGTGAAGAAGGGATAACCGGATAGGTGGAAGCAAACTAGTGGTGACCGTGGTGCTCGGCTTGGTGAAATATGGAGGTTGCGTTTGAATTTCAATGTGCTCCTCTGCTTTCTGTAGACTTTAGACATGTATAAACCTGATATGCTCGCCTGTCTTTGGCTTAGTTTACCTTTTCTAAGGCACCAATGTGGTTCATTCGTTGGTTTGATTTAATGTTATGTTTTTTGCGTTTCTTGGTGGGATTTGGTCAGGAAGTACTGAATTTGTGAATTTATGCGTGTGGATGTTGGCATGTTTGGGGAAAGTCCCTAGAAATGCATGGCCAAAGAGAGGCTGATCGATGTGGGATGCTTATTGGCAGGGAAGTTCGTGAGAGATAGTATCGCTCACATATGATGAATATAAATAAATCTGAACACACTCATGTAATTCAAACTTTCATATACGCTCGAACAATATGATAAATATAAAACTAGAAATTTCACCGAAGAGGATTTTTGGAATATGGATACACCGGAACCCACTTCATAAAACTTAGCAAAC
The DNA here is from genome assembly GCA_032464435.1 of Aegilops umbellulata. Lineage (NCBI taxonomy): Eukaryota > Viridiplantae > Streptophyta > Magnoliopsida > Poales > Poaceae > Aegilops > Aegilops umbellulata. Next base: position 479,062,564 of record CP136055.1, read on the forward strand.
AATGTATTTCTATGTTTTGTAAGTTCCCCAAAAAATATCATCCATATAGTTTTCGTAAATAATACTACGGTCAATTTTAGTTGGAGAGTGTAACTTTCGCTTGATTGATTCCGGTTACATGAGTTATAGTATATATCCTTGAGAGTGAGAGAACTGAACGCCCCTACAAAGAAAGCACGCATGCCATGGGCGTCGGCTGAGATCCTAAAGACTATGGTTCTGTTTGGTATACCCCCCCCCCCCCCCCCCAACTCACCCACCAACATATTATTCACGCCAAATTCCTTTTCTGTTGTTTGGTTTGTTGCCAAATATTTGGCCGCCAATAAGTTGTTTGGGGTTGAACAGGTTCGTGGATCGGCTCACGTACCTAGAGCCAGTGCTTTGCCTCCTCCTCCTCCTCCAAGAAAAAAAGTTAGGGTTCGTGCCCCTCGCCGGCGCCGGCGCAGGTCCGCCTCGTCTCCGATGGCTCTAGGGCCATGGAGACGCGATGGATCCTGATAAGGGCCGGCGGGAGGGCTATGTTTTTAGTCGTTTTTTCAATCTTGTTAGAGTTTGTGTCCTACTTAGGAAGGCGAGACGGCGGCGGCTCCCTGAAGATGAAATAAAGGTCTCCCCGCCTAGTCCCCTTTCCGGCGGTGCATCTAGCATCGTTGGTGGGCGTGTGGAGGTGTGTCTCCGGCAGATCTATTTTTGGTGGATTTGCTCGGATCTCGTCGTTGTTCGTCCACGTTCGTGTGTCTTTGGTTTGGATCCTTCCGATCTACGTTATTTTTCATCAGCGACGGTTGCTATTCTGGGGTTCTGGTTCTATGGGGCCTTAGCACGATGACTTCCCGACTGTCTACTACAACAAGTTGTGCCCGGCTCCGGCGATGGAGGGGCGATGACGGCGGCGCGCCTTCAGCTCGCTTCGGTGCTTATAGTCGTCGCTAGGTGGTCTACGGATCTGGATGTAATTTTTATTTCTGGTGTTCGTTGTACTGCCATGATTGAAGATGAATAGATAGAAAGTTTTTTCGTAAAAAAAGTTAGTTGTTTGGTTCGGACCAATGCTGGCCCGGCCAACCGTGGGCTCACCAAATAAATGATAAACGTTTTCACCACTCGTCGATTGCCAAAAACTGGCAGGGAATTGAACTAGCATGTTGTGGAGGTCTTGGGTGCACCAAAATTTTGGCATCCATTCTAATGAGAACCTAGGGGCTAGGTCGATGCCAATTTTTTTGTGGGGCGTACGAGGGCATCAATCCAAACAGTCCTTTTGTTGTTGCCTTTATAAATTGTTTCCAAATCTTTGGCAAACCTTGGGCTTTCAATCCTGCACCAAATAATTAGCAAGGGAATACCGACAGAGCAGCTTTTTTTTTTTGAGGGAGACAGAGCAGCTTTAGGATAGCAAGAACCAGACGACCCTAGGACTTTACACAATGTGCACATTTAGCTACAACACGGTTGAAACGGTACAATTACAAGGTAACCCCCCCTCCTAGTCGGAACACCGTTTGGTAGGACGTTTAGGTTGGAACTAGACTCATGAAAAACTTGTGATGGCAGCCCTTTGGTGAACAAGTCAACGGACTATGAGCTGGACGAATATGTAGCACACGTGCTTCATCGAGAGCCACACGATCACGAACGAAATGAAGATCATTCTCGATGTGCTTTGTACGTTGATGTTGCACTGTGTTGTAGGCTAGGTAGGAGGCACTGATGTTGTCACACTAGACGACTATAGCCCGAACTAGAGGACACTAGAATTCATGTAGTATCAATCGTAACCAACAAGACTCAGCAACATAATTAGCAACTCCATGATATTTAGCTTCAACACTTGAATGTGTCTGTGGGCTGCTTTTTGGAGGACCAAGAGATCAAATTCAGACCAAGGAAGACACAAAAGCCATATGTTGAAGTCCTGGTGTGTGGACAACTCTCCCAATCTGAAGGAAATATACCCTAGAGGCAATAATAAAGTTATTATTTACTTCCTTATATCATGATAAATGTTTATTATTCATGTTAGAATTATATTAACCGGAAACTTAGTACATATGTGAATACATAGACAAAAACAGAGTGTCCCTAGTTTGCCTCTACTTGACTAGCTCGTTTATCAAAGATGGTTATGTTTCCTAACCATAGACATGTGTTGCCATTTGATGAACGAGATCGCATCATTAGAAGAATGATGTGATGGACAAGACCCATTCGCTAGCTTAGCATTATGATCGTTACAGTTTCATTGCTACTGCTTTCTTCATGACTTATACATGTTCCTCAGACTATGAAATTATGCAACTCCCGAATATCGAAGGAACACTTTGTGTGCTATCAAACGTCACAACGTAAGTGGGTGATTATAAAGATGCTCTACAGGTGTCTCCGATGGTATTTGTTGAGTTGGCATAGATCGAGATTAGGATTTGTCACTCCGGTTGCCGGAGAGGTATCTCTGGGCCCTCTCGGTAATACACATCACTATAAGCCTTGCAAGCAATGTGACCAATGAGTTAGTTGCGGGATGATGCATTACGGAACGAGTAAAGAGACTTGCCGGTAACGAGATTGAGCTGGGCTTGTTGCGAGAAGCTCTGGTTTGTGAGAAACTTATATCCCAATCTGCCCAAATGGGACAATATTTTTACCACTGCATGTTGATGTCGTTCCATGATAGCATGTCAAGTTTCATGAATTTCAGACGAGTTTTCGATTTGCTAGAATTTTATGTATCTCAATGTCAGCGGTCGAGCGACAGTGGCAAAGGTGTTTGACATTCATTCCATTTCTTGCATGGGACCTAAGGTTGCAACCAAGGACACACATTTAATTTTTCAACCATTTATATGCACTGGAGAATGTGCATGTAGTTCAAATTTGAATTATGCACATGAATGCATAGAAAACTCAGTTAATGTATAAAAATGTCCAAGCGAACCCTGAAAAGTCCCAAAAATTGACACAACACTCCTGTTGTTCTATGTTGACACGAGAAAAAAAATTAAAAGTAAGAAGAGGCAACAGATATCGTTTCGTCCCCCAAGGTGGCACGTTCCCTACCGAAACCATCAGGCTTGTTGTGAGAGTCTGGTTTGCGAGAAGCTTATACCCAAACCTGCCACAAATGGGACAATATTTTTACCACAGCATGTCGATGCCGTTCCATGATATCATGTCAAGTTTCATGAATTTCAGACGTGTTTTTAATTTATTAGAATTTTAAAACCATATATCTCAATGTCAGCGGCCGAGCGACAATGTCAAGGTGTTTGACATTCATTCTCATTTCTTGCATGCGACCTAAGCTTGCAATCAAGGACAAACATTTGATTCGTCAACCCGTTTTTATGGACTGGAGCATGTGCATGTAGTTCAATTTTGAATTATGCACATAAATGCCTAGAAAACTCAGTTAACGTATAAAAATGTCCAAACGATCCCCGAAAAAAAATCCAAAATTTAACACCACACTCCTGTTGTTCTATGTTGACACCAGGAAAAAAAAATTGAAAGGAAGAAAAGGTGACGAATATCGTTTTGTCCACAAAGGTGACACGTTTCCCTAACGGAACCATGAGGCTTCTTGTGAGAAGCTCTGCTTTGTGAGAAACTTATACCACAACCTGCCCCAAATGGGACAATAATTTTTACCCCAGCATGTTGATGCCGTTCCATGATAGCATGCCAAGGTTCACGAATTTCAGACGAGTTTTGTATTTACTAGAATTACAAAAGTAAGCACCTCAACGCTTACCGGAGAGCCACGGTGCCGTGGTGTTTGAAATTCATCCTCATTTTTTGAATGGGACATAACATCAACCCATGGACACATATATCATTTTACAACCCATTTTGGTGCACCGAAGCATGTGCATGTAGTTTAATTTTGAACTGTGCACCTGAAATCCTAGAAAACCAGGATAATGTATAAAAATGTCCAAACGAACCCTGAATAATTCCAATTTTTTCTGACGACACACCTATAGTTGCATGTTCACTGCAGATAAAAGTTCTAGCAATTCAAACACCATCCGTTGCAGTTGTGACCCCATTATGTAATTCAAATCAAGACGAAAAATCAAGTAGATCGCACACAGTTTATTATCACCAACCGTGTGAGATGCAGTACAAAATATACTGGAGTACCATTGACATTGGTGTATAGTACGCATACGGCTTAAGTGAGAAGGTACGTCGGCTACTGTCCACACCCAGCGTGCCAAGCACAATAGCTCGCTCCCCAAATGTCATTTCACTGTTCAATCGTCACCGGTGAAAGATGGGGACGTGGACCCGCTTCGTGATGGCAACTTTGGCGGCCCACTCCGGTGAGAGCACGACCGCAATCGCCAGGCGCGTGCTAACAAGCTTCGTGAGCGCGGCTGCAATCTGCGACCGGGCGGCCAAGGCAGCCCAAATGGCCGCTGTTGCTTCTCACGTGGCGGCAGCAACATTTGCCTCGGGGATAGCAACTGGCGAGAGCGGCACAACAGCTGTCTGTTGGGTAACGTAGTAATAATTCAAAAAATTTCCTACATGTCACCAAGATCAATCTAGGAGATGCTAGCAACGAGAGAGAGGGAGTGTATCTTCATACCCTTGAAGATCGCTAAGCGGAAGCGTTGCAAGAAACGCGGTTGATGGAGTCGTGCTCGCGGCGATTCAAATCGCGGAAGATACGATCTAGCGCCGAACGGACGGTGCCTCCGCATTCAACACACGTACAGCCCGGGGATTTCTCCTCCTTCTTGATCCAGCAAGGGGGGAGGAGAAGTTGATGGAGAACACCGGCAACACGACGGCGCGGTGGCGGTTGAGCTCGTGGTTCTCCGGCAGAGCTTCGCCAAGCTCAACGGAGGAAGAGGAGGTGTAGGAGGGGGGAGGGCTGCGCCAGGGGCTGAGGTGCGGCTGCCCTCCCAACCCTCTATTTATAGGGTGAAGGGGAGAGGAGGTCGGCCCCCTAGATGCATCTAGAAGGGGGGGGCAAGGGGGGTGCTTGCCCCCCAAGTTGGTGGTGGGGGGGGTGGGAGCCCTACCCCTAGGGTTTTAACCCTAGGCGCCTTGGGCCCTTGGGTGGCGCACCAGCCCACTAGGGGGGCTGGTTCCCACCCATATTCAGCCCACTTGGTCCCCCGGGGCAGGTGGCCCCTCCCGATGGACCCCCGGAACCCTTTCGGTGGTCCGATAACCCCCGAAACTTTTCCGGCGACTGAAACTGGACTCCCCATATATAAATCTTCACCTCCGGACCATTCCGGAACTCCTCGTGACGTCTGGATCTCATCCGGGACTCCGAACAACTTTCGGTAACTACATACAATTCCCATTACAACTCTAGCGTCACTGAACCTTAAGTGTGTAGACCCTATGGGTTCGGGAACCATGCAAACATGACCGAGACACCTCTCCGGCCAATAACCAATAGCGGGATCTGGATACCCATATTGGCTCCCATACGTTCCATGGTGATCTCATGGGATGAACCACGATGTCGGGGATTCAATCAATCCCGTATACAATTCCCTTTGTCCATCGATATGTTACTTGCCCGAGATTTGATCGTTGGTATCCCCATACCTTGTTCAATCTCGTTACCGGCAAGTCTCTTTACTCGTTCCGTAATACATGATCCCGTTGCTAACTCCTTAGTCACATTGAGCTCATTATGATGATGCATTACCGAGTGCGCCCAGAGATACCTCTCCATCATACGGAGTGACAAATCCCAGTCTCAATTCGTGCCAACCCAATAGACACTTTCAAAGATACCTGTAGTGCACCTTTAATGTCACCCAGTTACGTTGTGACGTTTGATACACCCAAAGCATTCCTACAACATCCGGGAGTTGTACAATCTCATGGTCTAAGGAAATGATACTTGACATTAGAAAAGCTCTAGCAAACGAACTACATGGTCTTGTGCTATGCTTAGGATTGGGTCTTGTCCATCACATCATTCTCCTAATGATGTGATCCCGTTATCAACGACATCCAATGTCCATGGTTAGGAAACCACAACCATCTATTGATCAACGAGCTAGTCAACTAGAGGCTCACTAGGGACATGTTGTGGTCTATGTATTCACACATGTATTACAATTTCTGGTTAATACAATTATAGCATGAACAATAGACAATTATCATGAATAAGGAAATATAATAACAACCATTTTATTATTGCCTCTAGGGCATATTTCCAATAGTCTCCCACTTGCACTAGAGTCAATAACCTAGTTACATTGTGATGAATAGAACACCCATAGAGTTCTGGTGCTGATCATGTTTTGCTCGTGGAAGAGGTTTAGTTAACGGATCTAGGACATTCAAATCCGTATGTACTTTACAAATATCTATGTCTCCATCTTGAATATAACCACGAATGGAGTTGAAGCGGCGCTCGATGTGCTTGGTCTTCTTGTGAAACCTGGGCTCCTTGGCAATGGAAATAGCTCCAGTGTTGTCACAGAAGAGAGTCGTCGGGCCCGACGCACTGGGAATCACTCCTAGGTCGGTGATAAACTCCTTCATCCAGACTCCTTCCTGCGCTGCTTTCGAAGCAGCTATGTACTCCGCTTCACATGTAGGTCCCGCCACGCCGCTTTGCTTGCAACTGCACCAGCTGACTGCCCCACCATTCAAAATATACACATATCCGGTTTGTGACTTGGAGTCATCCGGATCCGTGTCAAAGCTAGCATCGACGTAACCCTTTACGACAAGCTCTTCGGCACCTCCATAAACGAGAAACATATCCTTAGTACTTTTCAGGTACTTCAGGATATTCTTGACTGCTGTCCAATGTTCCATTCCGGGATCACTTTGGTACCTCCCTACCAAACTTATGGCAAGGTTCACATCAGGTCTGGTGCACAACATGGCATACATAATAGAGCCTATGGCTGAGGCATAGGGGATGACACTCATCTTTTCTCTATCTTCTGTCGAGGTCGGGCATTGAGCTGCGCTCAATCTCACACCTTGCAATACAGGCAAGAACCCCTTCTTGGACTGATCCATATTGAACTTCTTCAATATCTTTGAAAGGTATGTGCTTTGAGAAAGACCAATGAGGCGTCTCGATCTATCTCTATAGATCTTGATGCCTAATATGTAAGCAGCTTCTCCAAGGTCCTTCATTGAAAAACACTTATTCAAGTAGGCCTTTATGCTTTCCAAAAGTTCTATATCATTTCCCATCAACAGTATGCCATCCACATATAATATGAGAAATGCTACAGAGCTCCCACTCACTTTCTTGTAAATACAGGCTTCTCCATAAGTCAGTATAAACCCAAACCCTTTGATCACTTCATCAAAGCGAATGTTCCAACTCCGAGATGCTTTGCACCAGCCCATAGATGGAGCGTTGGAGCTTGCATACCTTGTCAGCATTCTTAGGACCAACAAAACCTTCCGACTGCATCATATACAATTCTTCCTTAAGGAAACCATTAAGGAATGCCATTTTGACGTCCATTTGCCATATCTCATAATCATAGAATGCAACAATTGCTAACATGATTCGGACGGACTTCAGCATCGCTACTCCTTGAACTTGTCGATAACCCTTGGCGACAAGCCGAGCCTTATAGACGGTCACATAACCATCCACATCCGTCTTCTTCTTAAAGATCCACTTATTCTCTATGGCTTGCCGACCATCGGGCAAGTCCAACAAAGTCCATACTTTGTTCCCATACATGGATCCTATCTCGGATTTCATGGCTTCAAGCCATTTGTTGGAATCCGGGCCCACCATCGTTTCTTCATAGTTCGAAGGTTCACGGTTGTCTAACAACATGATTTCCAGGACAGGGTTGCCATACCACTCTGGTGCGGAACGTGTCCTCGTGGACCTACGAAGTTCAGTAGCAACTTGATCTGAAGTTTCACGATCATCATCATTAACTTCCTCTCTAGTCAGTGTAGGCACCACAGAAACATCTTCCTGTGCCGCGCTACTCTTCGGTTCAAGAGGGGGTACCTCATCAAGTTCTACTTTCCTCCCACTTACTTCTTTCGAGAGAAACTCTTTCTCCAGAAAGGATCCATTCTTGGCAACAAAGATCTTGCCTTCGGATCTAAGGTAGAAGGTATACCCAATAGTTTCCTTAGGGTATCCTATGAAGACGCACTTTTCCGATTTGGGTTCGAGCTTTTCAGGTTGAAGTTTCTTGACATAAGCTTCGCATCCCCAAACTTTCAGAAGCGACATCTTAGGTTTCTTCCCAAACCATAATTCATACGGTGTCGTCTCAAAGGATTTAGACGGGGCCCTATTTAAAGTGAATGCAGCAGTCTCTAAAGCATAACCCCAAAATGATAGCGGTAGATCGGTAAGAGACATCATAGATCGCACCATATCCAATAGAGTGCGATTACGACATTCGGGCACACCATTATGCTGAGGTGTTCCAGGCGGCGTGAGTTGTGAAACAATTCCACATTTCCTTAAGTGCGTGCCAAACTCGTGACTCAAATATTCTCCTCCACGATCAGATCGTAAGAACTTTATTTTCCTGTCACGTTGATTCTCTACCTCGCTTTGAAATTCCTTGAACTTTTCAAAGGTCTCAGACTTGTGTTTCATTAAGTAGACATACCCATATCTACTTAAGTCATCAGTGAGGGTGAGAACATAACAATAGCCATCATGAGCCTCAACGCTCATTGGACCGCATGCATCAGTATGTATTATTTCCACAAGTTGGTTGCTTGCTCCATTGTTTCGGAGAACAGAGTCTTGGTCATCTTGCCCAGGAGGCATGGTTCGCACGTGTCAAATGATTCATAATCAAGAGACTCCAAAAGTCCATCTGCATGGAGTTTCTTCATGCGTTTGACACCAATATGACCAAGGCGGCAGTGCCACAAGTAAGTGGGACTATCATTATCAACTTACATCTTTTGGCATTCACACTATGAATATGTGTAACATCACGTTCGAGATTCAATAAAAATAAACCATTGACCAGCGGGGCATGACCATAAAACATATCTCTCATATAAATAGAACAACCATTATTTTTGGATTTAAATGAGTAGCCATCTCACATCAAACGAGATCCAGATACAATGTTCATGCTCAAAGCTGGTACTAAATAACAATTATTGAGGTTCAAAACTAATCCCGAAGGTAGATGTAGAGGTAGCGTGCCGGCGGCGATCACATCGACCTTGGAACCATTCCCGACGCGCATCGTCACCTCGTACTTCATCAGTCTCCGCTAATTCCGCAGCTCCCGTTTTGAGTTACAAATGTGAGCAACCGCACCGGTATCAAATACCCAGGAGCTACTACGAGCGCTGGTAAGGTACATATTAATAACATGTATATCATATATACGTTTGACGTTGCCGGTCTTCTTATCCGCTAAGTACTTGGGGCAGTTCCGCTTCTAGTGACCATTTCCCTTGCAATAAAAGCACTCAGTCTCAGGCTTGGGTCCATTCTTTGGCTTTTTTCCGGCAACTGACTTACCGGGCGCGGCAACTCCCTTGCCATCCTTCTTGACGTTCTTCTTACCCCCGCCTTTCTTGAAACTAGTGGTCTTATTCACCATCAGCACTTGATGTTCCTTTTTGATCTCCATCTCCGCTGATTTCAGCATCGAATATAACTCAAGAATGGTCTCCATCCCTTGCATATTGAAGTTCATCACAAAGCTCTTGTAGCTAGGTGGAAGCGACTGGAGGATTCTATCAATGACCGAGTCATCTGGAAGATTAACTCCCAACTGAGACAAGCGGTTGTGCAACCCAGACATTTTGAGTATATGCTCGCTGACAGAACTGTTTTCCTCCATCTTACAACTGAAGAACTTGTCGGAGACTTAATATCTCTCGACCCGGGCATGAGCTTGGAAAACCATTCTCAGCTCTTGGAACATCTCATATGCTCCGTGTTGCTCAAAACGCTTTTGGATCCCCGGTTCTAAGCTGTAAAGCATGCCACACTGAACCAGGAAGTAATCATCACTGATGAGGACACCACAACCATCGACAAGTCTCCAACAACTATAGGTCCAATCACAAGAAGTCGCACCAAACTAATAAGTGACCAGGTGAACGCTAACTTAAGTTTACCTTATAACCTTGATGACACAATATGCTTTCATCCCCATTGTTGTTGGTTGAACTTAGGTATCACATGGAAGAAATCCAACAACCTATGAGCTCTTGAAGCAACCGGTTTGGAGGAACAAGTTTGAAGAAAACAAGTTTCAAGTGAAGCTGATGCTGTCAGTTTTTACCTCTGATGTTTCATGGTGGCACACCCATATGGTGGAGAGACGGAGCCATGGGGGTACATCAACAGAAGCTAAATCAAATTATCTTTCCAATGAAAAAACCTCACATCATTTGGAGTTGTGAGTCAAAAGTACTAGTCATTCTCATGGAAGGTGTCCAGGCTGTTAGGGCTTCGTGAATTTCCGAGGAGCTCTCCAACAACTCCCAAAGTTGACTGCAATAATAAAGTTATTATTTATTTCCTCATATATCATGATAAATGTTTATTATTCATGCTAGAAACATATTAACCGGAAACATAATACATGTGTAATATATAAACAAACAGAGTGTCACTAGTATGCCTCTACTTGACTAGCTCGTTAATCAAAGATGGTTAAGTTTCCTAACCATAAACAAAGAGTTGTTATTTGATTAACGAGGTCACATCATTAGTTGAATGATCTGATTGACATGACCCATTCCATTAGCTTAGCACCCGATCGTTTAGTATGTTGATATTGCTTTCTTCATGACTTATACATGTTCCTATGACTATGAGATTATGCAACTCCCGTTTACCGGAGGAACACTTTGTGTGCTACCAAACGTCACAACGTAAATGGGTGATTATAAAGGTGCTCTACAGGTGTCTCCAAAGGTACTTGTTGGGTTGGCGTATTTCGAGATTAGGATTTGTCACTCCGAATGTCGGAGAGGTATCTCTGGGCCCTCTCGGTAATGCACATCACATAAGCCTTGCAAACATTGCAACTAATGAGTTAGTTGTGAGATGATGTATTACGGAACGAGTAAAGAGACTTGCCGGTAACGAGATTGAACTAGGTATTGGATACCGACGATCGAATCTCGGGCAAGTAACATACCGATGACAAAGGGAACAACGTATGTTGTTATGCGGTCTGATCGATAAAGATCTTCGTAGAATATGTAGGAGCCAATATGGGTATCCAGGTCCCGCTATTGGTTATTGACCTGAGACGTGTCTCGGTCATGTCTACATTGTTCTCAAACCGTAGGGTCCGCACGCTTAACGTTACGATGACAGTTATTATGAGTTTATGTATTTTGATGTACCGAGGGTTGTTCGGAGTCCCGGATGTGATCACGGACATGACGAGGAGTCTCGAAATGGTCGAGACATAAAGATTGATATATTGGAAGCCTATATTTGGACATCGGAATCGTTCCGGGTGAAATCGGCATTTTACCGGAGTACCGGGGGGTTACCGGAACCCCCCGGGGGGTTATTGGGCCTTGATGGGCCATAAGGGAGAAGAGGAGGGCCGGCCAGGGCAAGCCGCGCGCCCCCTCCCCCCTAGTCCGAATAGGACATGGAAGGGGGGGGGGGGCGGCGCCCCCCTTTCCTCTTCCCCCTTCCCCCTTTCCTTCTCCAACAAGGCAAGAGGGGGGAGTCCTACTCCCGGTGGGAGTAGGACTCCTCCAGGCGCACCCCTTGGGGGCCGGCCGCACCTCCCCCTCCCTCCTTTATATACAGGGGCAGGGGGGGCATCCTAGAACACACAAGTTGATCATCGTGATCATTCCTTAGCCGTGTGCGGTGCCCCCCTCCACCATATTCCACCTCGGTCATATCGTTGCAGTGTTTAGGCAAAGCCCTGCGTCGGTAGAACATCATCATCATCACCACGCCGTCGTGCTGACGGAACTCCTCCCCGAAGCTTTGCTGGATCGGAGCCCGGGGAGCGTCATCGAGCTGAACGTGTGCCAAGAACTTGGAGGTGCCGGAGTAACGGTGCTTGGATCGGTCGAACCGGGAAGACGTACGACTACTTCCTCTATGTTGCGTCAACGCTTCCGCTTCGGTCTACGATGGTACGTAGACAACACTCTTCCCTCTCGTTGCTATGCATCACCATGATCTTGCGTGTGCGTAGGAATTTTTCTGTAATTACTACGTTCCCCAACATTATTCCCCCAAGGAAGCCATGCAAAACTGCTTACTTTTGAAACCATTTTCACACCTAGCTAAGGGGGGTTGTCCCTGCTATAAGACCTCATCTCCCCCATCCTCTTAGGAACCTTTTGTCAAACCATTCAACCACAAGCTTATGCAGCAAGAATGCTAGAGAGATCCGAGAGATTTTGCTACCTTTGCTCTTGTGAGTTCATTCGGATTCGCGAGAAGGAGCCTCTGGTTCCCCCTAGTTCGTGATCTATGGTTCTGGCCGTTTTGTGTGCATTAGCCCCGGTTTGTGGTTCTGCGATTGTTCGGACAGCGGGTTAGAGTTCTTGTAGCCTTGGCAGGTATAAAGCTAGTTATCCCTCCCGATTTGATCCTACGACGTGAAGATCGGGCCACCATGGTGCGTGGACTCGTTCTTCGGGTTCCCACCTATCATCTGGTATCAGAGTCTTCGTTGACACGGTAGGATCTGTTATCCAAGTTTATCTTGCTATCATCTCTTTAGATCGAGTGTTTTCATGCTATATTTTCTGTCCTAGAAGTCCAAAGCCCCACCAAAAATAAATCCAAGTCTTGTTGGTGCTGAGATCTTGTTGTTGCATACCTTGCATGTTCTTCATCTTTTAGATCTGCACCAAGTTCATCTTTGTAATTGCTTTCAGATTTGGTTGTTGTGCTTTGGAAAAAGAGAGAAAAAAAGAGTGGCAAAAAAAAATCAAAGAGAGAAAAAAAGAGTGGCAAAAAAAGTCAAGAGAGAAAAAGAAAGTGTTGTGTAAGATCCAAAAGTTTGAGCTTGGTACAAAAATTTCAGAAGCTTGTGTGTTGTGTCTTTTTAATCTTGGTGCAAAGGTGCAGCAGATCTATCCCCATATTTTCTTGGTTTGCATCAACTTGATTTCAGGACAAGCCCCTTTTTGTTTACCCCACCGAGCTCCACCAAAAAAAACCCGAAGCTAGTTCTTTGATCCCTGTCTTTCAATTGCTTTAACACATCCGGGAGAAGCACAATCTGATGTGAACTCATAAGAACTTTGGTGGGTAAGAGGTGAGGTTGTGTGATTCCACAGAATTATCCTATTCCACTTTTGGCCTTACTAACATGGCAGGATCTAGATCGAGTGTCCATGGAGAAAACCATGGGGAAGAAGAAGCCCCGGTCACATGTGCTGATTTTCAGGAATTACGGAACATGGTTCGAGACCTTGGAAGGATGTTTCACGAGTGACCTCCAGTAGGTCGAGATAGGGTTCGGCACCAACAACACCCTATCGACCCACTTGAGGAAGTTAGGGATGAGAATTCCGTGCATGCTGCTGTTGATGGTGCCTTCGAGGATGATAACAACAGCTATGGTGGACATGTGGCTACTGCTCGTGGGTGTGGTGCTGCTGCTCATGGAGGGCAGCGAGGAGGACAACTTCGAGGGCGAGGCCATGGTCCTCGTGGGCACTACTATGACCCTAATGAGCGTGTTGCTCGTGGTCATGGAGAAGATTTTGATGATTATGATGGTGTCCCATACCGTCGTGCTGCTGAAGATGGGCATCACACAGAACATCGTGGCCGAGTTGGTCAAGATGACATAGCAAGAATCAAGTTGCACATCCCCAAGTTCATAGGAAAGGAAGACCTCGATGCATATTTTGATTGGGAAGAGCAGTGTGATCAGAGTTTTCGTATCCATAACCTTGCTGATCCGAAGGGAGTAAACCTTGCTTGTGTTGAGTTTTCTGGTTATGCACTCACTTGATGGAATCAACTCCAAGAAAATCAGCTGCTGCTAGGCCGTGACTACATTGACACATGGGAAGAGATGAAACAAGCCATGAGGCGAAGGTTTGTTCCTTCACAATATCAAAGAGATCTTCGAAATAGATTGCAGCGCCTCAGCCAAGGTACACGCACGGTGGATGAGTACTATAAAGAGATGGAATTTTTGCTGGTTCGTGCTCGTATTCATGAAGATGAGGAGTCAAAGATGGCAACATTTCTGCATGGTCTCAATAATGAAATTTCTGATTTTGTGGAGATGTTTCCCTATAACACTCTACAAGATATTCTAGAGCAAGCAAAGCGCACGGAGAGGAAGGTGCAGCAGAGTGGTCATGGACGAATATCTCATAACCACACCACCACACCATGGCAAAGGTTGCAGCCAAGTGCCTCTCATGGTGGTTCTCAGTTTCAGCACTCTTCACATCCTATCGCCACCCGGCCAACAGCGGCTTCATCGGCATCATCACCGGCTCCTAGGAATGTTGACAAGCATGCTCCTTCTGCTGCCGGAAGTACTTCTAACCCCACAGCTGTACCATCATCTCGAAGCCGAGATATTGAGTGTTGGAAGTGCAAAGGGGATGGTCACATTTCTTATGAATGTCGAAACAAGAGAGTTCTATTTGTGAATGAACAAGGTGAATGGGAATCTGAGAGTGAGCGTGAAGATAATGGAGCATCGGATGATCATGAGGATGAAGAGGGCGAGAAGAGTGGTTGTGATTCAGGCCGACATGGGAGATTGCTTTGTTTCCCGTTGTGTACTTAGTGTTAATACAACAAGAGAAGAGAAAGGGCAGCGACATAATATTTTTCACACCCGTGGCACCATCAAGGACAAGGTTTGTAGAATTATTGTTGACAATGGCAACTGCAACAACATTGCAAGTTCAGATTTGATAGAGAAATTGGGACTAAAACAAAGAAGGCACCCAAGTCCATATAAGATGCAATGGCTCAATGATGTGGTACACTTCAAGTAAGCAACATAGTCACCATTCAGTTTTCCATTGGGAAGTATCGAGAGCAAGTGGAATGTGATGTGGTGCCAATGCAAGCATGCCAATTGTTGTTGGGAAGACCTTGGTTGTATGATCATGATGTGCAAATCAGCGGCCATACTAATCGTCTCTCGTTCCAATACGAGGGAGAGCACATATCTTTGCTCCCTTTGACACCCGAAGAAATATTGATGGATGATCTGAAAAGGAAAGAGAGAGTGAGTGAGAAACAATTGAGTGACATCCACCAACATAGTGAGTGAGAGAATCCAAAGCCAAATAAAACCCCACAACTTAAATTGACCAAGACATGGGAAAAACAGGGATTAGTTATGACGGCTAGGAAAAGGGATATGAGAGAGTTGAGAGAACCCAATTCCGTGTTCTTTGTACTTTTGTACAAGGACAACTTCCTTTCTACTAGCGAATTATCCACTACCACTCCTAGTGTTGTTGCTGAAATTTTGCAGGGGTATGAAGATGTGTTCCCCGAGGAGATACCACCAGGGCTGCCACCACAAAGAGGCATTGAACACCAAATTGATTTGGTCCCAGGAGTCCCATTGCCGAACCGACCACCATACTGCACAAACCCGGAGGAAACCAAGGAGATTCAGCGACAAGTTGAAGGCCTACTAAACAAAGGTTATGTAAGGAAAAGTCTCTCTCCTTGTGCTGTACCTGTTCTTTTAGTACCCAAAAAGATGGATCTTCCCAAATGTGTTGTGATTGCACGCCTACTAACAACATCACCATGAGGTATAGGCACCCCATACCTAGGCTTGATGATATGGTTGATGAATTTAGTGGCGCCACCATCTTTTCTAAAATTGACTTGCGAAGTGGCTACCATCAAATTAGAATGAGAGAGGGTGATGAATGGAAACTGCTTTCAAAACAAAATCTGGTTTGTATGAGTGGTTAGTTATGCCATTTGGATTGACAAATGCACCTAGTACCTTCATGGGATTAATGAATCATGTGCTTAGAATCTTCATTGGCAAGTTTGTAGTTGTTTACTTTGATGACATCCTGCTTTATAGCAAAACTTTGGATGAACATGTTGAACACATCCGATGTGTACTTGCTGTCCTAAGAGAGGAGAAATTATATGCTAACAAGGAAAAGTGCACATTTTGCACAGACAAAGTTGTGTTTCTTGGCTTTGTTGTTTCAGTTAAAGGTGTGGAGGTTGATGAGGAGAAGGTCAAAGCCATCCATGAGTGGATGCCTCCACAAAATGTAAGCCAAGTACGAAGCTTTCTTGGCCTTGCTGGTTTCTACCATTGGTTTGTGAAGGACTTCAGCACCATTGCTGCCCCAATGAATGAGCTAACCAAGAAAGATGTTCCCTTCAAGTGGGAAAACACACAAGAAAAGGCCTTCCAAGAGCTGAAAGAGAAATTGACATCTGCACCATTGCTTGCACTACCCAACTTTGGTAAGACTTTTGAAATTGAATATGATGTAAGTGGTGTTGGTATTGGAGGCGTACTAATGCAAGAAGGTAGGCCTATTGCATATTTTAGCGAGAAGCTAAGCGGCCCAACTCTAAATTACTCAGTTTATGACAAATAATTATATGCACTTGTGAGATCTTTGGAAACATGGCAACATTATTTGTGGCCTAAAGAATTTGTGATACATTCCGACCATGAATCTTTAAAGCACCTTAGGGGTCAAAAAAAAACTGAACCATAGACATGCAAAATTGAGTGAATTCATAGAATCTTTTCCCTATATTGTCAAGTACAAGAAAGGAAAAGATAATGTTGTTGCCGATGCTTTGTCTAGACATCATATTTTACTCTCACAACTTGATACAAAAATTCTTGGGTTGCAAAGCATTAAAGAATTGTATGTCAATGACCATATTTTGCTGAACCACACTCAAAATATAGTTAGGGGAAAGGTTGGGAAAAGTTTCACTTGCATGATGGATTCTTGTTTCGAGCTAACAAATTGTGCATCCCAGATTGCTCTGTTTTTTGACCCAACACCATAGAACAAAATGTTCTATGGTAAATATATTAAAATATAGTACAACATATTACAGGTCCCTAAAGGGAAGGAACTAAGGCTATACAGCTAACCAATGCCTGCTCGAGGAATGAAACTCATGATTACAAATTATGATCTATCCACTGAGCAAATCAGAATGCAAACTTTTGCTTGATCTTATGTCTAAGGAGCTTTAGGTCTTTCTTGAGGTGGAATCTCCAAGACTGAATCGAATGTGGAAGTGCTCTGAAAACTTTATTATTCCTCTGTATCCAAATATTCCAACAACCCAGGATGATGATCTCAACAGCAAATTGTTTTGGCAGGAGTTGAGTGGCCAATGTAGTGTCTTCATAAACTGATGTGCCTCTACTCCTATTTGGAATCAAAGAATTCCAGCAATCCTGTGCAAAACTGCAGTCCCATAATAAGTGCATAAATGTCTCCTCTGCTTGCTGATTATAGTTTGGGCAATATATATCATCCAATTGCATGCTTTTTCTGAGGAGGAGAGCCCTGGTGTTAATTCTACAATGAGCTACCAGCCAAAAGAAAATTTTGTGTTTTAACCTGCTTGAGCTATTCCAAATCATGCTGAAAAAGGGGTGTTCCTCATGCTTTTCCAGAAGCATATTATAAATGTGAATTGCTGAAGGTCTACCTGCAGCCCCAATGATGCTCCATTTGTCATCAATGTGGGGATGTAAGGTTGGTGCCAGGGTGGGAACCTGATTAAACTCATCAAATGCTTCAATGGAGAGAGGCAGGTGAAAATGCTCAGTCCAATCCTCCTCCTGAAAGAAATCTAGAACAGATTGATGCTCATTAAGTGCAAATGAGTGCAGATGAGGGAAAGTAGTTTGATGGGTCTGCTCAGTCCAATTGTTTGTCCAACAAAGGATATTTTTTCCAGACCCAATGGTGCACCTGCTAATTTGCTTAAACTATTCTAGAGATTTCCACCAGAAAGATCCTTCAACTTTTCCTCTCGGCGGCCCAGAATGATAATATTTCTCCCAGATCAATTTAATCCATGGTATATCCTCTTTGTTAAGGAATTTAAAGAGGTTTTTCATAAGAAGAGCCTTATTATGGAGAGAAATATCTAGAATACCTAGGCCCCCTTGCTTCTTTGGCCTACAAACCTTGGACCAAGCAATAAGTGCTGTTCCTCTGTCCTCCATGCCAAATTTCCTCCAGAAGAAATTCCTCAAGTATTTGTTAATTTGCTGCATCACTGTAGCGACCCGACCTCAGATGGTCAAGTCTCTGTGCTTCAGTGTCATCCCTGGATCGGTAATGCTGACACACACAGTACTCGAAGGATTTATAACAGAGTAGCAATCACGCACTTATTACATCGAATGTCTCAAAAGAGAACTTATTACAATAATATGGCTTAAGGCAATCTAATACGATAACAGCGGAAGTCTTGGAAGATAAAATGAGCCCATCAACTCCAACGGCATAGCTGAGCTGCACGGCAACGACCTAATGAACCTTACTCCTTGTCTGAAAAGTCTGCAACATAATACGTTGCAGCCCGAAAAATGGGTCAGCACATGGAATATGCTGGCAATATAACACAGTAGAGCAAGAACAGAATAATACTATCACTACATGCATATATGGCTGGTGGAAAGCTGTATGGTTACAGTTTTTGCGGAAAGCCAATTTTTTCCTACAACAAAGGAATAGATTTTAATTTAACTATCATGGTGGTTGAAACATCATTGAGAAGGTACCCCAAACTCAATCCCAATTAAAGTGATTAACAACCCAACAGTATTAATTAAACATGGTGAGATACATGTGATAACCCAAGTACTAGATACTCAAGAATTGTCCATAACCGGGGACACGGCTAACCATGATTAGATTGTATACTCTGCAGAGGTTTGCGCACTTTTCCCTACAAGACTCGATCGCCTCCATTGGATTTCTCGCACTACATGGTGTTTGAGAAACGGATGACCGAGACACAGTCTTTCAGAAACATTAACTCTCTACTCCGGGTAGACCATACCAAACCTACAAAACCCTGTACCTGCTGATCTACCTCTTCAAGAGCTTCACGTAACTTACTCAACTATGCTAGAGCCCATAATAGCTTGTGGCTGCACACGGAAGTTTCTAGCATGAATCATCTCAGTTCCCTTTGAGCCTGGGTGGCGGTCCATAGGAAGATCACACGGGTACCCCAGGATTTCCAAAAAAAATAAACAGACAACACTCGGTTCCCCAGGTGCCTCAATCCATCCAGATGTTAATTTAAGTTGCCACCTTAAGTTGAACCATTAATTAACAATCTCTCATCTGCCATGGATTTCACTCAAACCCGAACCACGTCTACGAGCATAGCATAGCAATATAAGCAATACGTAGAAGTAACTCCCAAGGGTTTGAATATAACAGGGCAATAGGTTCTACCTCAATAACTACTTCCCAACCCACATGTTAATGACATCCTAATCATGCAATGTTTGAGGGGTGAAACTAATGCATAAAAACTGGGTATGAAAAGAGTATGATCAATGTGTTACTTGCCTTGCTGACGATCCGCGAATCCTAGAGACTCATAGTAACACACTTCGCACTCCGGGAATTCTATCGCAAGCAAACAATAACATACATAAGTAACAAGCAACGATGCACAAACAAAACTCAAATAAGAGAGGTTGACCAGAAAGTTCAACTTAAGAACTCCGGTACGCAAAAAGAATCAAATCGAACAAAGCAACAAAACTCAACCGGCGAACGAAAGAAGCTTCGTTTACTAATCTGGAACTAGGTCAAATTTTACAGTAGCAAAAACTTGTTTGAGTTGATTAACTGGAAAGAGGGTTTCGAGAAGAAACTCCAGCCGCTTGAATCGTCTGATTCCGATAAACGAGCGAAAAGATAAACAAAAACTAAGATCGGATCGGAAATCGCGATAAGAAAAATCGCGGAATAAATCCGAGAAAAAGAAAAAACGAAGAACAGATTAACGAATGAACGTTCGTTATCTGGATCTAAACGAAGACCATGTTCGTTAAATGAACGAACGAGCGAACGCTTGCTAAATAAATAAACCGGAGAAAAACCAATCTATTTAAAACACGAGAACTAGGGTTTTGAAAAGAAAAAAAATAAAATAAAGCCAAACGGTTTTTAAGAAAAACCGGCGGCTCGGATCCGGCGGCTACCTTCGGCGAGGGGCTCCGGCGAGGTGGGCTTGGGCGGCGGGGCGGCGGCTCGCGGGGCGGCGGGGCTCGACAGCGGGCGGCGGCGCTGCAGCGACGGCGGCGAGGCGCGGCGGCGGCGGGTGGCGCAGCGCGGCTCGGGGCGGGCTGCGGGAGGCCGCGGTGGTGGTGGTGGTGGGGGTTCGGGCGGCGGCGTATATAAAGGGGGCGGGGGCGGCGACTTGGAGGAGGGGGCAAGGCGACGGAGGCGGAGTCCGGCTCGGACTCCTCGTCCGAGTCCGCGGCGGCGGCGGCTGGGCCGGCCTGGCTCGGCTGGTCCTTAGGCCTAGTCGGGCGCGGGATTTTTTTTAAAATAAATTCCGCCGACAGAAAAAAGTCCTAGAAAAATAAATAAAAATCTAAAAATGCCAACACCAATTTTTACCGTCTAAATAAAATATTTAGGACGAGGTGAACATTTTCTTGGCCCTAAAATGCAATTTTGAAAACGTGCAATTTTTCTAATGCAAATAAACTCCGAATAAAACCAAATAAAATCCAATAAATGATTTTAATATTTTTCCTCCAATATTTCACTTATTTTGGAGAAGTCATATTATCTCCACTCATTGGATTTAACATGAAATATTTTTTGGAGAGAAAAATTATTAAAATCAAAATCCCCGTTTCATTTTTTTTTGATAAAAATCAAATATGAAAACCGGAAAATCCCCAACTCTCTCCGTGGGTCCTTGAGTTGCTTAGGATTTCGAGGATTGCGGAACGGAAATGCAATAAATCATGATAAGCTTGGATGATCTATGTATAACATTCCAAATTGAAAATTTGGGATGTTACAATCACTCCTATGGGGAGAGCTAGAGAAATCATGATGAAGATTGGCAGAGATGCAAAAACAGATTTGATAAGCAACAACCTTCCATCATAGGATAGCATAGTAGAACAACTAGAAAGCCTTCTTTCAATTCTTTGCATCATTGGGCTGTAATCTTCAATCTTTGGTTTTGATGTGCCAAGAGGAAGACCCAAATAAGTGAAGGGGAAGTGACCTTGCTGACAACCCAAAACATGAAGCAAAGAGTTGATCTGTGATTCAGGTACATTAATTGGCACCATGAAAGATTTCTCATAGTTAACTCTCAGTCCAGTAAAAGCAGCATAATGCAGAATGAGGTTTTTGACTTGTGCTATTTGTCTAACATCAGCAGGCAGAACTAGGATTGTATCATCAGCATATTGAATCATAGGAAAGTCAGGGCAAGCTTGGATGACTATAGGAGGAAGAATAAGTTGAATATGCATGGCTTCATTGAGAATGGACTGAAGGAGATCAGCTGCCAGAACAAAAAGCAAAGGGGAAACATGGTCCCCTTGCCTGACCCTTTGTTTGCAATGAAAATTTTTCCCAGGCAATCCATTAAGCAAGACAGAAGAAGTGACAGAAGATAGAAGCATTGAGATCCAGTTCATCCATCTTTCTCCAAATCCTCTAGCTTGTAGGATGGCAAGAATTGCTTTATGATTTAGAAGATCAAAAGCTTTCTCAAAACCTAATTTGAGGAGTACAATAGGCTGCTTAGATTGCTGACATTAATGCAAGTACTCATAAGCCCACCCCAAACAGTCATGAATGGTTATGCTCTTAATGAAGCCATATTGGTTGGTGTGCACCATTTTGAGAATAACAGTCTGTAGTCTGTTGGCCAACAACTTGGTAATGATCTTGATGGAGTAGTTGAGAAGAGAAATTGGTCTGAAGTCATTAGCATTGACTGGATTGTCCTTCTTGGAGATGAGAGTGATGAAAGAGGCATTTATACTCTGCAGAGATATTTTACCATGATATAAATCATCAATCATCTTATAGAAATCTTCAGCAATAGTGTTCCAACTCGCTTTTATGAAGTCACCGTTAAATCCATCAGGCTTTAGTGCCTTATCAGTAGGGAGATTTTTAACCACAGAATCAATTTCCTGTTTAGTGAAAGGAGCCTCTAAATCTTGTAAGCCCTCAATTCTAGTAATTAGGCTTAGCAGATTTGGAGAGTCAGAAATCTCACTAGTCTGACCCAGTCTCTCCTTGAATGTTGACCATAGAACTGCAGCCTTTGCATGATGATCTACATCTCAACCCCCTGGTCATTTGAAAGTGACTGAATGTAGTTGTGTCTGTATTTGATGGTTGCCTTTGCCTGAAAGAATTTAGAGTTTTCATCACCAAATTTAACCCATCTAATTGTTGCTCTTTGTCTCCAATAAATACTCTGAAAAGATAACAGCTTTAGCAGATGCTCTTTCAACATATCCCTACCATTTTGTTCCACATCTGAGAGACTTCTATATTCCTCAAAGTAATCCCACATCAGGATGACACTGTTGGTGGCCTGAATGCTGAGTGCCAGGTTTGAGATGCTCTTGCTCCAAATTTTAAGGCCTTTCCTGAGCCTATTAAACTTTGCAGTGATGAGCTTAGCACTGTCACTGGCCTGAATGGGTTGTTGCCAATTTGACTTTACTACCTCTTGAAAATCTAGAAGTTGGAGCCAAAAGTTTTCAAACCTAAAAACTTGAGCTTTAGGAATACTAGTACCAATTTGGATAACTATGGGGCAGTGATCAGAAATAGGTTTTGCCAAAGGAAAAGCCAAAGTGTTGTGGTAATTGGTGGACCTATTCTCAGAAGTGAACACCCAGTCCATTTTTTCCAGCAGAGGGGCTTGTTGCATGTTACTCCAAGTAAAACTTCTTCCTTTCAAAGGAATTTCAACTAAAGCTAATTGACTGATTGCAGCATTGAAATCCATCATATCATTCATATCTCCAGCCCCATCATTTCTATTTGAAGGATCTCTAATGTAATTGAAATCTCCTGTGAGGATCCAATCAGTTTCAATAGGCATCTGAATATTTCTGAACCAGTCAAGAAAGCTATGTCTCCCTTCAGCATCACATGGCCCATATATGTTTGTCAAGATCCAAGAATCCCCTGTGTGAACAGATATAAATCTAATTGAAATGGAGAAATCATTTTTTAAATAGGCACTCCCCTTGAAACATGGAATCATTCCAGGCCACAAGCAATCCCTTAGAAGCCCCAATAGAAGGCAGATAATCAAATTTATTTATTCTCTTTGGGCAGAATTTTCTCAAATAAGAGCTATCAAAAGTCTCTCTCTTAGTTTCTTGCAGACAAATAATTGAGCAATGGGATTCCTCAATTTTATTAGAGAGAGCAAGCCACTTGTCACTTGAGTTTATACCTCTCACATTCCAGTTTAAAATATTCCAGGATCTATTCATTTCAGATCAAACAGACACAAGGCAAGAATAGAAGCAGAACAGTAACCTTTAAGAAAGCACATGCATTCTACCCTGTTACAGTCCCACAACCTGAAGCATCTCTGAGTAGTCAAGAGTACAAATATAGAATTTATTACAATAAAGTCCAAAAGCCCGTGCCTTAAACAAAGGGAGCTACTCAGGACCAAAATAAGGCCAACTACCTAGGTGCCCAACCCTGCCTTCATAGACTTCAATCCTTCCATGCTGGTGGCTTTCCTCCTTTCTTGGCTTTCTTCTGCGAGAGGTGTTCTTCAGTGCATACTTTGGGATCCACCTTGCAGTAAGAAGAATTCAAATTCTTAATTATTTTTGAGTTGCAGACATGAGGTTTAGCAGAATAGGCCATACAGGTGCTATCATGGCAAGTTTTCTTTCTATATCCCTTATTTAAGTGCTGCAATCTCTCACTTCTTCTTACCTCAGATTCCACTATAGGTACCCTGCCTTTTCTTTTGCCCTTATTAGCAGCAGCAGGACTGCAGAAGCTGACCTCCTCAGCATCAGGTAAAGGTTGCATTTCCTCCATGCCAAGAGCCTACAACTGAGAGCAAGAGGGAGCCACAGTTACAGGACAAGTAGAGGGAATGGAGAAAACAAGATGTTGAGATTTCTGAAACCCTTCACAAATGATAGACCACATAGGAGATTGCAAGAACATCTTGGCCCACTCAAATTTATCAGGGGTCAATAGAGTAGAGCAAATAAATCCACCCAATCATATGGTACCTGAACATATGTGTTGCCTTCAGAGCAAACTGAGAAGTGCTTCTCCCAAGCAGAGAAACAAGCCAAAACTTGACTACCAGAATCCGCAACAGAGTCATCAGTGGGGAAATTAGATAAATATATTCCCTTGACATTAAACCCTGGGGGTGCTGAAGAATTTGAGGAGGAGGTGCAGGTGACAGCCCTACTTGCAGATCCAGAGTCAGGCTTGGAAGAAGCATATGAAGAACCATTCAGAATTTCAATCTCCCCATCAACAAAAGAACTCTGGTCATCCTCTCTATTTTGTGTTGCTAAGATTTCAGCAGGAGAGGCTAATTGAATTACTGGGTCCTCTCCTTCAGCAAGATTCAGATTGAAAAGTGATCCATCCTCCTCCTCCAAGAACAAGTTGATCTCCATCTGCTTGTCCTCCATAGGAGAGATCACCTGAGCTTCATTGTGGGAAGGTGACTGATACGTCTCCAACGTATCTATAATTTTTGATTGCTCCATGCTATATTATCTACTGTTTTGGACAATGTTGGGCTTTATTATCCACTTTTATATTATTTTTGGGACTAACCTATTAACCGGAGGCCCAACCCAAAATTACTGTTTTTGCCTATTTCAGAGTTTCGCAGAAAAGGAATATCAAACGGAGTCCAAACGGAATGAAACCTTCAGGAACGTGATTTTTAGGAAGATTATGATCCGGGAGACTTGGACCCTACGTCAAGAAAGGAAGGAGGAGGCCACAAGGTAGGGGGGCGCGCCCACCCCCCCAGGGCGTGCCCTCCACCCTCTTTGGCCCCCTGTTGCTCCACCGACATACTCCTTCCTCCTATATATACCTACGTACCCCCAAACGATCAGATACGGAGCCAAAAACCTAATTCCACCGCTGCAACCTTCTGTACCCACGAGATCCCATCTTGGGGCCTGTTCCGGAGCTCCGGCGGAGGGGGCATCCATCATGGAGGGCTTCTACATCATCACCATAGCCTCTCCGATGAAGTGTGAGTAGTTTACCTCAGACCTTCGGGTCCATAGTTAGTAGCTAGATGGCTTCTTCTCTCTTTTTGGATCTCAATACAATGTTCTCCCCCTCTCTCATGGAGATCTATTCGACGTAATCTTCTTTTTGCGGTGTGTTTGTTGAGACCGATGAATTGTGGGTTTATGATCAAGATTATCTATGAACAATATTTGAATCTTCTCTGAATTCTTTTATGTATGATTGGTTATCTTTGCAAGTCTCTTCGAATTATTAGTTTGGTTTGGCCTACTAGATTGGTTTTTCTTGCAATGGGAGAAGTGCTTAGCTTTGGGTTCAATCTTGCGGTGTCCTTTCCCAGTGACAGCAGGGGCAGCAAGGCACGTATTGTATTATTGCCATCGAGGATAACAAGATGGGGTTTTTATCATATTGCATGAATTTATCCCTCTACATCATGTCATCCTGCTTAAGGCGTTACTCTGTTTTCTTGAACTTAATACTCTAGATGCATGCTGGATAGTGGTCGATGAGTGGAGTAATAGTAGTAGATGCAGGCAGGAGTCGGTCTACTTGTCTCGGACGTGATGCCTATATACATGATCATACCTAGATATTCTCATAACTATGCTCAATTCTGTCAATTGCTCAATAGTAATTCGTTCACCCACCGTAAAATACTTATGCTCTTGAGAGAAGCCACTAGTTAAACCTATGGCCCCCGAGTCTATCTTCATCATATTAATCTTCCAACACTTTATTATTTCCTTTGCTTTTTTACTTTGCTTTTATTTTACTTTGCATCTTTATCACAAAAATACCAAAAATATTATCTATCATCTCTATCAGATCTCACTCTCGTAAGTGACCGTGAAGGGATTGACAACCCCTTATTGCGTTGGTTGCGAGGAGTTATTTGTTTTGTGCAGGTACGAGGGACTCGCGCGTAGCCTCCTACTAGATTGATACCTTGGTTCTCAATAACTGAGGGAAGTACTTACGCTACTTTGCTGCATCATCCTTTCCTCTTCAAGGAAATCCAACGCAGTGCTCAAGAGGTAGCAAGAAGAATTTCTAGCGCCGTTGCCGGGGAGTCTACGCAAAAGTCAACATACCAAGTACCCATCACAATCCCTTATCTCCCGCATTACATTATTTGCCATTTGCCTCCCGTTTTCCTCTCCCCCACTTCACCCTTGCCGTTTTATTCGCCCTTTTTCCGCTCGTCTTTTCTTTTGCCTTGATGTCCCACTTGGATCGTTTGCTCATTTGGTTGAAATAGTTGAGTATTTATTCCTAAACAGAGAAGCTAATATCTATGGATCCTCATCCGCTTGCCAATCTTTTTAAGAGATCCAATTATGATGAACCAATTCCTAGTGATTTGGATGCACTAGATTATCTTTATAAGGTTTTGCTTGAAATCCGTGAATCTGAAAATTGTGTTGAAGTGCTCTATGAAGTGATTCATGATAGATCTTTGAATAAAAAGCATGATTGCAATGATTTTATTATAAATTCTACTGATGTAAATTATGCTAATAATATGCAAAACCCTAAGCTTGGGGATGCTAGTTTTGCTATGTCCACTACCTGTTGCAAATAATCATGATTGGGGAGATTCTTCTTATGATCTTGAAAATTTATTTAAACCCCATGATGAATATAAGATTGATAATAGTGTTTGCAATAATATTGAAAGTGGGTTTAGAAGAGTGTCAACTTTCCCACATATTTGGATAATATTCAATCTTATGAAATTTTTGATAAAAGTGGGCTTGGAGAAATCATGACTTTAGTTAATGATAATCCCACTATTTTGGAAGAGTGTCAACTTCACATGCATGTGGATCGTGTTGAGAATATGTTATGTGATAGCTATATTGTTGAATTTTCTTATGATCCTACATGTAATTATTATGAGAGTGGAAAATATGGTTATAGAAATTTTCATGTTACTAAATTACCTCTCGTTATGTTGAGATTGCTATTGTTCTTTTCCGCTTCCTTGCATATGCTAGTTTTTGCTTGCTATGATAATTTGTTTTTTTATAAGATGCCTATGCATAGGAAGTATGTTAGACTTAGATGTGTTTGTCACATGTTTTATGATGCTCTCTTTGTGCTTCAATTCTTGTCTTTCATGTGAGCATCATTAAAATTATCAATGCCTAGCTAAAAGGCTTTAAAGAAAAGGGCTTGTTGGGAGACAACCCAATAATTTTTCTTGCTGTTATTCAATAAATCCTTGATCTAGCCTCTGGTTAGATGTGTTTTTATGTTTTAATTAGTGTTTGTGCCAAGTTAAACCTATAGGATCTTCTTGGATGATAGTTATTTGATCTTGCTGTAATTTCCAGAAACTTTCTGTTCACGAAAACAATTGTTAAAAATCACCAGAACGCGATAAAATAGTGATTCCAATTTCTGATGATCAATAAACAAATTTCCTAGGTCGTCCTATTTTGGCTGATTTTTTTTGAGTTCCAGAAGTTTGCGTTAGTTACAGATTACTATAGACTGTTCTGTTTTTGACAGATTCTGTTTTTCGTGTGTTGTTTGCATATTTTGACGAATCTATGGCTAGTAAAATAGTTTATAAACCATAGATAAGTTGGAATACAGTAGGTTTAACACGAATATAAATAAAGAATGAGTTCATTACAGTACCTTGAAGTGGTCTTTTGTTTTCTTTCTCTAACGGAGCTCACGAGATTTCTGTTAAGTTTTGTGTTGTGAAGTTATCAAGTTTTGGGTGAAATCTTTTGATGGATTATGGAACAAGGAGTGTCAAGAGCCTAATCTTGGGGACGACCATGGCACCCCCAAGATAATCTAAGGACACCATAAAGCCAAAGCTCGGGGATGCCCCGGAAGGCATCCCCTCTTTCGTCTACTTTCATCGGTAACTTTACTTGGAGCTATATTTTTATTCACCACATGATATGTGTTTTGCTTGGAGTGTATTGTATGATTTGAGTCTTTGCTTTTTAGTTTACCACAATAATCCTTGCTGTACACACCTTTTAAGAGAGCCATACATGATTTAGAATTTGTTAGAATACTCTATGTGCTTCGCTTATATCTTTTGAGCTATATAGTTTTGCTCTAGTGCTTCACTTATATCTTTTAGAGCACAGTGGTGGATTTGTTTTATAGAAACTATTGATCTCTCATGCTTCACTTAGATTATTTTGAGAGTCTTAAATAGCATGGTAATTTGCTTAAAAATCTTAATATGCTTGGTATTCAAGATTTGTAAAACTTTCTTTGGAGTGCGTTGA
Organism: Aegilops umbellulata; assembly: GCA_032464435.1. Taxonomy (NCBI): domain Eukaryota; kingdom Viridiplantae; phylum Streptophyta; class Magnoliopsida; order Poales; family Poaceae; genus Aegilops; species Aegilops umbellulata. The sequence continues at coordinate 479,091,033 of CP136055.1, forward strand.
ATACTAAGAAAAGTTTGATGCTTGATAATTGTTTTGAGATATGAAGATGGTGTTATCAGAGTCATGCTAGTTGAGTAGTTGTGAATTTGAGAAATACTTGTGTTAAAGTTTGTGATTCCCGTAGCATGCACGTATGGTGAACCGTTATGTGATGAAGTCGGAGCATGATTTATTTATTGATTGTCTTCCTTATGAGTGGCGGTCGGGGACGAGCGATGGTCTTTTCCTACCAATCTATCCCCTAGGAGCATGCACATAATACTTTGCTTTGATAACTTGTAGATTTTTGCAATAAGTATATGAGTTCTTTATGACTAATGTTGAGTCCATGGATTATACGCACTTTCTTCCTTCCACCATTGCTAGCTTCTCTAATACCGCGCACTTTTCGCCGGTATCATACACCCACCATATACCTTCCTCAAAACAGCCACCATACCTACCTATCATGGCATTTCCATAGTCATTCTAAGATATATTGCCATGCAACTTTCCACCATTCTGGTTATTATGACGCGCTCCATCGTTGTCATATTGCTAGCATGATCATGTAGTTGACATCGTATTTGTGGCAAAGCCACCATTCATAATTCTTTCATACATGTCACTCTTGATTCATTGCATATCCCGGTACACCGCTGGAGGCATTCATATAGAGTCATGTTTTGTTCTAAGTATCGAGTTGTAATTGTTGAGTTGTAAGAAAATAAAAGTGTGATGATCATCATTTTTAGAGCATTGTCCCAAGTGAGGAAAGGAAGATGGAGACTATGATTCCCCCACAAGTCGGGATGAGACTCCGGACGAAAAAAGAGAGAAAAGAGGCCATAAAAAAATAGAAAAGGCCCAAAGAAAAAAGAGAGAAAAAGAGAGAAGGGACAATATTACTATCCTTTTACCACACTTGTGTTTCAAAGTAGCACCATGATCTTCATGATAGAGAGTCTCTCATTTTGTCACTTTCATATACTAGTGGGAATTTTTCATTATAAAACTTGGCTTGTATATTCCAATGATGGGCTTCCTCAAATGCCCTAGGTCTTCGTGAGCAAGCGAGTTGGATGCACACCCACTTAGTTTCTTTTGTTGAGCTTTCATATACTTATAGCTCTAGTGCATCCGTTGCATGGCAATCCCTACTCACTCGCATTGATATCTATTGATGGGCGTCTCCATAGCCCGTTGATAGGCCTAGTTGATGTGAGACTATCTTCCCCTCTTTTTGTCTTCTCCACAACCACCATTCTATTCCACATATAGTGCTATATCCATGGCTCACGCTCATGTATTGCGTGAAGATTGAAAAAGTTTTGAAAATGTCAAAAGTATGAAACAATTGCTTGGCTTGTCATCAGGGTTGTGCATGATTTAAATACTTTGTGTGGTGAAGATAGAACATAGCCAGACTATATGATTTTGTAGGGATAACTTTCTTTGGCCATGTTATTTTGAGAAGACATATTTGCTTTGTTAGTATGCTTGAAGTATTATTATTTTTATGTCAATATTAAACTTTTGTCTTGAATCTTTCGGATCTGAATATTCATACCACAATTAAGAAGAATTACATTGAAATTATGCCAACTAGCACTCCGCATCAAAAATTCTGTTTTTATCATTTACCTACTCGAGGACGAGCAGGAATTAAGCTTGGGGATGCCTGATACGTGTCCAACGTATCTATAATTTTTGATCGCTCCATGCTATGTTATCTACTGTTTTGGACAACATTGGGCTTTATTATCCACTTTTATATTATTTTTGGGACTAACCTACTAACCGGAGGCCCAACCTAGAATTGCTGTTTTTTGCCTATTTCAGAGTTTCGCAGAAAAGGAATATCAAACGAAGTCCAAACGGAATGAAACCTTCGGGAACGTGATTTTTAGGAAGATTATGATCCGAGAGACTTGGACCCTACGTCAAGAAAGAAAGGAGGAGGCCACGAGGTAGGGGGCGCGCCCTCCACCCTCGTGGGCCCCCTGTTGCTCCACCGACATACTCCTTCCTCCTATATATACCTACGTACCCCCAAACGATCAGATACGGAGCCAAAAACCTAATTCCACCGCTGCAACCTTCTGTACCCACGAGATCCCATCTTGGGGCCTGTTCCGGAGCTCCGGCGGAGGGGGCATCCATCATGGAGGGCTTCTACATCATCACCATAGCCTCTCCGATGAAGTGTGAGTAGTTTACCTCAGACCTTCGGGTCCATAGTTAGTAGCTAGATGGCTTCTTCTCTCTTTTTGGATCTCAATACAATGTTCTCCCCCTCTCTCATGGAGATCTATTCGACGTAATCTTCTTTTTGCGGTGTGTTTGTTGAGACCGATGAATTGTGGGTTTATGATCAAGATTATCTATGAACAATATTTGAATCTTCTCTGAATTCTTTTATGTATGATTGGTTATCTTTGCAAGTCTCTTTGAATTATCAGTTTGGTTTGGCCTACTAGATTGGTTTTTCTTGCAATGGGAGAAGTGCTTAGCTTTGGGTTCAATCTTGCGGTGTCCTTTCCCAGTGACAACAGGGGCAGCAAGGCACGTATTGTATTGTTGCCATCGAGGATAACAAGATGGGGTTTTTATCATATTGCATGAATTTATCCCTCTACATCATGTCATCTTGCTTAAGGCGTTACTCTGTTTTCTTGAACTTAATACTCTAGATGCATGCTGGATAGCAGTCAATGAGTGGAGTAATAGTAGTAGATGTAGGCAGGAGTCGGTCTACTTGTCTCGGACGTGATGCCTATATACATGATCATACCTAGATATTCTCATAACTATGCTCAATTCTGTCATTTGCTCAACAGTAATTCGTTCACCCACCGTAAAATACTTATGCTCTTGAGAGAAACCACTAGTGAAACCTATGCCCCCCGGGTCTATCTTCATCATATTAATCTTCCAACACTTTATTATTTCCTTTGCTTTTTACTTTGCTTTTATTTTACTTTGCATATTTATCACAAAAATACCAAAAATATTATCTATCATCTCTATCAGATCTCACTCTCGTAAGTGATCGTGAAGGGATTGACAACCCCTTATGTCGGGGCGGACGGCGTCCCCCGCGAGCACCTATGGGGGCGGAGCCCCTTTCGTTGTTCGGTGAGGGGGGCGGAGGGAGCACGGAGAGCAGATCGAGGCGAGCACACGGGCGGTTTACCCAGGTTCGGGCCGCGATGGACGCGTAAAACCCTACTCCTGCTTGGTTGTATTGAACTGGGGAGCTCGGGAGCTTGGAGAGCTAGCTACACCGAGCGTATGGCTGTCTGGATCCCGAATCTCCGAACCCCGGAACCCCCTCTACGTTGCACACGGGCCTCCTTTTATAGCGCAAAGGGGTCACCGACAGGTGTCAACGTAAGAGAAAGGGGTAAAAGTGTAAAAGGGGTGGATGTTGTAACAGTGCGGGAACAGTGGCGCTGCAGCGCGGCACAGTGTTATCATACCTACTTCTGACGGTAGGGGACAAGGGCATTAAATGCCCGTCACGGTCGCCTGGACAGCACCGAGGCGGACCGTTAGGTGCGCCACCGCTCGCCACGGTGGTGGCTGCATGCCACCGCATACCCCAGGCTGCGCGGTGCCCCGCCACGTGCCCTTGGGGGAAACCCCGGAGCGACGCGTGGGCGGGTGAGCTGGAGCGCAGCCCTGAGGTGGTGATTTGCCGCGGCAAGTGGCTTGCCGCGGGGGTCGTCTTCCTGTGCCTGATAGCTTGCCGGCTATCAGGCCTTGCCGGGGCGCCTGGCGCGCCGTGGCGGGCTTCTCTTGTGGTGCCTGGGTTCGGCCTTCCCGACAAGCTCCTCTTGTCGGGGTCTCGATCTTCTGTCTCGTATACTTTGTTCTTGGATGGTGTTACACGGGCTCAGTCGTCCCGGCAAGCTCCTCTTGCCGGGGTCTTGTCTTCTTGGCCCGGCAAGCTCCTCTCGCCGGGGTCTTGTCTTCTTGGCCCGGCAAGCTCCTCTTGCCGGGGGCCTTGTCTTGAATGCTTGGTCTCCTCTTGGCGCTTCCTGGGCGGGCCTCGCCGCAGGGTGCTACAACTGCCCGTGCACAAGTCTGGGGTACTAAGGTACCCCTACTTTAGTACACCGACACCTTATCGCGTTGGTTGCGAGGATTTATTTGTTTTGTGCAGGTACGAGGGATTCGCGCGGAGCCTCCTACTGGATTGATACCTTGGTTGTCTAAAACCGAGGGAAATACTTACGCTACTTTGCTGCATCATCCTTTCCTCTTCAAGGAAATCCAACGCAGTGCTCAAGAGGTAGCAGTGACTGAGGAAGAACCTGGTTAATATCAAAGCCAGCACTAACATTTGGTTCCACAGGTGGCATAATGTTTAGGAAATCCATAGGAGCAGCAATAACAGGCAAAGCAATATCAGGTTGAACCTGTGGCTGAATAACTTCCTGATGCCACACTTGCATGGGCCAAAGGGCCAAGTTGAGGTCAGGAAGTTCTACATGGGCCTGGCCCAACAAGTTTAAATTCTCATTTCCCACCAAGTTAGGCTGAGCATTGGCATCTAGCATATCAATCTCCACCCATTGGACCCCACTGAAAGGGTCAGATTACTATGCATGTCCATATCAGGAAGATGCAAGCTCCATAAACTCCCCCGCTTCTACCTCTTGGTCAATGAGATCATCATCATCCGCACGCATTGCCAAGTGACCCCAACCAGGGAGGTCATCATCATTTTCCTCAAGTTCCTCTTCTGCTGCCTGTAGCTGCATTGCCTGGTGATGAAAGTTTTGAGGATCACCACCCATCACATCTTGTGCTTGGTGCTGCTGGATAGGCCCAATAAAGTGATTAAGCTAGTTTGGGTGGAAGAAATTGTTAGCTGGCTGTGGGTGAGGGTTTCCATCTACAAGCACAAAATCTTCATTTGGCGGTCCCGCACCCAAAGGTTCCTGCTGAACAATAACCACTGGCACAGACCAAGACTCTGCATTTGGATCATCTGATTCCCCAACCACAATACTAACAGGGACATCTCTCAAAGCCTCAATCTTTATTTTTACCATCAAAGCAGCCCTAGTGCTTCTAGCCCTGTCCTAGAGCAACAATTTACCAAAACTTCTGACAACATTAGCCAATTCATGCATTTCCCTCTTATCAAAAGGAAAACCAACGAGCAGTGCCGAGATATCTCTATCAAGCACCAAGTTTCTCCAGTTAAGGCCTTGGTTGTGCCTCTGAAAGATGATATGGACATCTCCATGAACATGCGGGCTTTGCAGAACCAGAGCATGTCGGTCAAAAGCCGGACTTAATCTAACATAGGCAGATCTCTTGGAACCCTAGATGTTTGACTTGTGTAATGAACTCACCGATGATCTACCGAACATTGGGAAAGTGAACCTGCTGATTGGGCATAGGCACAATGGTTGCAATTGCCCAATCCTCATGCCGTGGCAAAGCAGGGTCCAAGATAACCCTGACTCTTGCGGGCCTTCCCTCCACCTGGATTGCCTGATGATGCGGGGGGAGAAAAGGGGTCGGGTCGAACGGGAAGTTGGCCATGGAACGAGGAACAAGCTCTCCTCCCTGTTCTGAAGAATGCAGGAGCCTGCTAACTGTGAGCAGAGGCGGTGGTGGAAGAGGTGGAGAACGGGCAGGTTGAAGCTCTGTGGCAGGAGGATTGTTAGGTGAGGGGATAATGGAAGCTTGATTGCCGGGTGTCTCGACAGCAATCCTCAATTGTTGCCCCTGAATCATACCATTAACGGGAGCAGCAGCGGCATGAGCAGATACCGAGGCAGTCAATTGATTTGACAACGCAAGGGAGCGGAAGCCTAAGCGACAGCCACTGGCAATATGGCCCCACCTTTTGCAATTATGACATCGAATTTTATTTTTGCATCCCGAACGCTCGTGGCCCATCAGCAGACAACGGACACAAAAAGATTTGGGCTGGGCCGCGATGACAGAACGGGTCGCCCGAGAATCAGAAGCAGCTATCGGGCCATTTTGAATCCGCTAATTTGCCGCCTCATTATTGCCCACGGCTGGAAATTGAAGGCGATCAAAAACCGTAGTAACTGCTACCGTTGAATGAGCGGGGCAGGATCTTTGGGGCTGAACCGGAACCAAAGCTTGTTGGAAGAATCTTTGTGCCCACACTGCATCGGCAAAGGAATTCACATTTCTTGAGCTTGAAACTAAAGTCCAACCATTATCTTGATCTGGATCTGATAAAGAACGAAATTTCGGACCATTGGAACCCGAAAGAAGAAACCCAAGATTGAATTTAGGCAGAGGGATGTTTCCTCCATTGTAGATTGCAAATCCAACGTTGATCGAAGAAACAGAGAACTTGAAGAGATGACCATGCAGCTTGCAAACTTTGAAAAGTGAAGCACGACCACCAAAACATGAGAGAAGAATAGTACCTACAGATTCCTCAGTGAGCCTAATATTTGATCTAGTGAATTCCGCCACAAGAAAGAATTCCCGTTGTCCTTGCTCCGTTGTGAAGTTGATCAGAAGATTCAAGGAAGAGCGGATGCGATCCTCGAAAGCGTGCCCCTGATCAAAATGAAGATCTGACAGGGACATGGCTGGACTTGAGAGGGTGAGGCCAGAGTCTATGGTGGCCGTCGCAACCGGAGCGGTGAATGACATAAGGCTTGATGGTGGCCGTCACGGCTGGAGTGGCCAGCGACGGTAGGGCTAGGCGGTGGCCGCCGTGGCCGGAGTGGCCAGCGGCGGGGCTAGGAGGGCGGGGCTAGGAGCGCGGGGCTGCGGTTTGATTAGATTGCTCTGTTCGCTTGTTGCTTTTGCAGGAGACTCATGCTGGTGGTCTCATGGGACATTCTGGAGCAAAGAAAACTGAGAGTGTAATGATCGACCATTTCTTTTGGCTAAGGATGAGGCATGATGTTGAGCGCTATGTACTACGTTATGAGATCTGCCGCAAAGCTAAGTCACGTTTAAACCCTCATGGACTTTATACGCCTTTATCAATTCCTAGTACACCTTGGGAAGATATTTCTATGGATTTTGTTCTTGGATTACCACGTACTAAGAGAGGGAGTGATTCCGTTTTTGTGGTGGTTGATAGATTTAGCAAGATGGCTCATTTGATTCCGTGTCATAAGAGCGATGATGCTCCACACATTGCTGATTTGTTTTTCAGGGAAGTCGTGCGACTACATGGAGTACCACGCACTATTGTTTCAGATCATGACACCAAGTTTCTGAGCTTTTTTTTTGAAAAGGCAAAGCTTGGAACAAAGCTTCTCTTTTCCACTACATGCCACCCACAAACAGATGGGCAAACTGAAGTTGTGAACCTCACACTATCCATGATGCTAAGAGCAGTTTTAAAGAAAAAATTGAAGATGTGGGAAGAGTGTCTCCCCCACGTGGAGTTTGCATACAACAAGGCGGTACATTCGACCACTAAATTTTGTCCTTTTGAAATTGTTTATGGTTTCAAACCTGCTGCTCCCATAGATCTTTTGCATTTACCATTGCAGGAGCAAACAAATCTTGATGCAAGTAAGCGTGCTGACTTCGTGAAGAAAATTCATGAGAAGACCAAGGAAAATATTGAGAAGATGACTGAACAATATGCAAAACGAGCAAACAAGGGAATAAAGAAGGTGTTGTTTGAAGAAGGTGATCTTGTGTGGGTGCACCTGCGGAAGGATCGTTTCCCGGATCAACGCAAATGTAAGTTGCAGCCACGTGAAGATGGTCCATTCAAAGTTCTTGCGAAGATAAATGACAATGCCTACAAGATTGACCTTCCGATGGATTATGGTGTTAGTCCAACTTTCAATGTGTCCGACCTCTCTTCATACTTTGGACCATCAGAGTCGAGGACGACTCCTTTTCAAGAGGGGGAGGATGACGAGGACACCACAACCATCGACAAGTCTCCAACAATTATAGGTCCAATCACATGAAGTCGCACCAAACTAATAAGTGACCAGGTGAACGCTAACTTAAGTTTACATTATAACCTTGATGAAACAACTATGCTTTCATCCCCATTGTTGTTGGTTGAACTTAGGTATCACATGGAAGAAATCCAACAACCTATGAGCTCTTGAAGCAACCCGTGGGAAGCCATGCAAACCTGCTTACTTTTGAAACCATTTTCACAACTATTAATCCTGGTTTGTGGTTCTACGATTTTTCGGACAGTGGGTTGGAGTTCTTGTAGCTTCGGCCAGCCATCCCCAACATACATGTTGCATCTAACCTTGCCAGGTATAAAGCTAGTTATCTTGGCTGCTTGCAGCTAGTTATCCCTCCTGATTCGATCCTATGACGTGAAGATCAGGCCACCCTCGGGCGTGAACTCGTTCATCGGGTTCCCACCTATCACTTCATATCTCTCGACCCGGGCATGAGCTTGTAAAACCATTCTCAACTCTTGGAACATCTCATATGCTCCGTGTTGCTCAAAACGCTTTTGGAGCCCCGGTTCTAAGCTTTAAAGCATGCCGCACTGAACCAGGGAGTAATCATCACTACGCGATTGTTAGGCGTTCATAACGTCTTGAGTTGCTGGGAAAATGGGTGCGTCACCTACCGGTGCTTCAAGGACATATGCTTTCTTTGAAGCTATGAGGATGATCCTCAAGTTACGGACCCAGTCCGTATAGTTGCTTCCATCGTCTTTCAGCTTGGTGTTCTCTAGGAACGCGTTGAAGTTGAGGGCAACATTAGCATGGGCCAGTGGATCTACATGATAGATTGTAAAGACAATTTTAGACTAAGTTCATGATAATTAAGTTCATCTAATCAAATTATTTAATGAACTCCCACTCAGATAGACATCCCTCTGGTCATCTAAGTGATACATGATCCAAATCGACTAGGCCATGTCCGATCATCACGTGAGACGGACTAGTGAAAGCACAAGTGCTCCCTAGGTGGTTTTGGTAATTAATGTCAACATATCTGTTGTTGGACTAACACTTTTACCTAGTATGTTTCAGATAAGTTCAACAATGAAGTGGCATGGACTAGAGGATGTGGAACCCCTTCAAGATGCTAAGGACAAAAGGATTGGCTCAAGCTCAAAGCTCAAGACTCTACATTTTCTATTTTAGTGACCCAAGATCACATTGAGTCTATAGGAAAAGCCAATACTATCAAGGAGGGATGAGGTGTTGCTTAATGAGGCTCTTGCTAAAAATGCTTAGTGATATGCTCCAAAGCCCTCAACTACTTTCTCACATCCACATATGACCTAAACCAAAAGTTAAACTCGGCCCCACCGATTCGTTCTATCCGGCGCCACCGAGTTCAGATGTCATAGACACTGCCACAAACCCTAGGCAAATCGGTCTCACCGATAGGGATCTCGGTCTCACCGAGATGGGATTGCAATATCTCTGTATGGATCCATTACCAAAATCGGTCTCACCGAGTTTGCGTAATCGGTCCTACCAAGATTGCAATGTAAACTCTCTATTTCCTTTTCGTAACATTTCGGTCTCACCGAAATGAGCGAATCGGTCCCACCGAGTTTACCTGACCAACTCTCTGGTTAGCTTATTACCAAAATGGTCTCACCGAGTTTGCGTAATCGGTCTCACCGAGATTACGTTATGCCCTAACCCTAACCATATCGGTCCTACCGAGTTGCATGTCGGTCCCACTGAAAATCCTAACGGTCACTAGATTTGCTGAATCGGTCAGACCAAGTTTATCAATTCGGTCCCACCGAGTTTGGCAAGTTGTGTGTAACGGTTAGATTTTGTGTGGAGGTTATAAATACCCCTCCACCTCCTCTTCATTCGTGGAGAGAGCCATCAGAATGAACCTACACTTCCAACTTACATTTTCTGAGAGAGAACCACCTACACTTGTGTTGAGGCCAAGATATTCCATTCCTACCATATGAATCTTGATCTCTAGCCTTCCCCAAGTTGCTTTCCACTCAAATCTTCTTTCCACCAAATCCATATCCTGTGAGAGAGAGTTGAGTGTTGGGGAGACTATCATTTGAAGCACAAGAGCAAGGAGTTCATCATCAACACACCATTTGTTACTTCTTGGAGAGTGGTGTCTCCTAGATTGGCTAGGTGTCACTTGGGAGCCTCCGACAAGATTGTGGATTTGAACCAAGGAGTTTGTAAGGGCAATGAGATCGCCTACTTCGTGAAGATCTACCGCTAATGAGTCAAGTCCTTCGTGGGCGACAACCATGGTGGGATAGACAAGGTTGCTTCTTCGTGGACCCTTCGTGGGTGGAGCCCTCCATGGACTCGCGCAGCGGTTACCCTTCGTGGGTTGAAGTCTCCATCAACGTGGATGTACGATAGCACCACCTATCGGAACCACGACGAAAACATCCGTGTCTCCTATTGCGTTTGAATCCTCCAAATCCTTCCCTTTACATATTTGCAAGTTGCATGCTTTACTTTCCGCTGCTCATATACTCTTTGCATGCTTGCTTGATATGCATTGTGTTTGTTAAACTTGTGCCAAAACTCCACTTCAACTTAAAGAAACTAAAAGCTGCAACTTTTGGTACTTAGTGTCTAATCACCCCCCCTCTAGACACCTCTTCTTGATCCTTTCAATTGGTATCAGAGCTATGGTCTCCATTGCTTTGGTTTAAACACCATTGGAGGAAGATGGATGAGTCTACTTTGGGGAGTCTTAGACGTAGAGTGCCTATACTTGATGGAGTGTATTTTCATGAGTGAAAAAATGAGATGCTTGTGATTTTCAATGAATATCATTTGAACAAGTATATTTCTAGCCCTTGTGCACCTCATGTTGATCCCATGCATCCTACCCTTGATGAGTCAATTGACATGATTCGCAATCTTAGAACTGTTAATCTTATCACTAGAGGCTTGCTTAGAAACTTGATTGGATGTTTGCGTACTCTCAAGTGTGCCTACACCATATGGAAATTTCTTGAGGAACGCTTTCCAAATTATTCCTTGAAAAATCTAGATGAAATTCTCCATAAGTCTATTGCCTTGAGTAAGATGAATTCCAATGATCCTATGTTTGGTGATTGTCTATTTGAGCTTACAAACCTTATGCGTGCCAAAGGAGATGTTGGTATTATTAGTGATATTATTTCCGAAGCTATTAAAATTCATAAAGAAGATCATTGTCAAACTCACTCTAACAAATCACCCTCTCTAGGATTTGATCCACCATATGACGATGTTGAACATGGATAACATGACGAGGATGATGATAGTGATTTTGATCTTGATGATGCAATGAGACACTTTGGTCTTATGGCAAATCTTCGAGGATATATGGCAGGAGGAAAGGAATGGGTTCTTGATAGTGGATGTACCGATCACATGACCGGAGATAAAGACATGTTCCGTGAGCATGCTGAAAACGATGGTCCTCGAAAGTATGTCACTTTCGGTGACAACTCAAAGGGTAAGGTGGTTGGCCTCGGTAAGGTGGCCATATCACATGATAGCTCCATACAAAATGTCATGCTTGTTGAATCTCTTGGCTACAATTTACTTTCAGTATCTAGACTTGCTGATTTCGGTTTCAATGTCCTATTTACTGAAGTAGATTGCCAAGTGTTTCGTAGAGATAATCATAAAATGGTCTTTACCGGTATACGCAGAGGTGATCTTTACATTGTTGATTTCACTAAAAAGGCTCAACCTAGAACTTGCTTAATTGCTAAATCCTCTAAAGGCTGGTTGTGGCATAGACGATTAGGTCATGTTGGTATGCGAAACCTTGACAAGCTTATTAAAGGAAATCATATCCTTGGAGTTAACGATGTCATATTTGATAAGGATAGACTTTGAAGCGCTTGTCAAGCAGGTAAACAGGTTGGAGGAAGGCATCCCGTGAAGAACATCATGACCACGAGAAGACCACTCGAGCTACTTCACATGGATCTCTTTGGTCCAAATGCCTACAAGAGTCTCGGTGATAACTCATTTGGACTAGTCATAGTTGATGATTTTTCAAGATTTACGTGGGTGTTCTTTCTTGATGACAAATCGCAGGTCCAAAAGATCTTCAAAAACTTCGCTATGAAGGCCCAAAATCAACTTGGCGTGAAGATCAAGAAGGTTAGAAGCGACAACGGAACGGAGTTCAAGAATGCAAATGTGGATACCTTTCTTAACGAAGAAGGGATTTCACATGAGTTCTGGGCTACGTACATACCTCAACAGAATGGAGTTGTTGAGAGGAAGAACTGGACACTCATCAAAATGGCAAGAACGATGCTTGATGAGTACAAGACGCCAAAGCACTTTTGGGCGGAAGTGGTTGAGACAGCTTGTCATGCAACAAATCGCTTGTATCTTCACAAGCTACTCGGCAGGACGGCATACGAGCTCCTCACCGGTAACAAACCACAAGTTGGATACTTTCAAGTATTTGGCTCAAAGTGCAACATTCTTGATAAGGATCGTCATTGTAAATTTGACCCTAAGTCTCATGAAGGTTTCCTACTTGGTTATGGCTCAAACTCTCACACATACCGTGTCTACAATAATTTCACCCGAAAGGTTGAAGAGACGGTAGATGTGAAGTTTGATGAATCTAACGGCTCGCAAGTAGAGCAATTGCCAATTGATGTAGGAGACAAAGACCCTTCAAAAGCAATCCAAGACTTGTCTATTGGCAAGATTCGTCCAACGGAGGTGAAGGAGAGTACCTCGTCCATCCAAGTGGAAGCTTCTACCTCACGACAAGGTGAACCAAGAGTTGATACGGAAGCATCCACAAGTGGGACACACCAAGATGAATAAAATGAGGAAGTGCACCAAGATGAACGCCAACAACCTCCTTCTCCACCACGACAAGAGAACAACAACGTCAACAGTGAAGAAGGCCAAGAAGAAGAACAATATGAAGAAGATGTTCAACCAAGATCCAAGAAAAAGCTTTCACGAGTTCAAGCAAGAGTTGCTAAATACCATCCCGTCGAGCAAATGTACAAAGATATCCAAACCGGGAGAATCACTCGCTCTAAAACTCGTTTAGCTAAATTTTGTGAACATTACTCATTCATCTCTAGCATTGAACCTGTGAAGGTTGAAGAAGCATTGGAAGATCCAGATTGGATAAATGCTATGCATGAAGAGCTACACAACTTTGAGAGAAATCAAGTATGGACATTGGTCGAGAAGCCCGACAACAAGCACGACATCATTGGTACCAAATGGGTGTTTCGCAACAAGCAAGATGAAGATGGACAAGTGGTTCACAACAAAGCACGTCTCGTCGCCCAAGGCTACACATAAGTCGAAGGTATGGACTATGGTGAGACATATGCTCCCGTTGCTAGACTTGAGTCCATTTGCATCTTACTTGCTTATGCTAATCACCATGATATCACCTTGTACCAAATGGACATTAAAAGTGCTTTTCTAAATGGTGAAATTGAGGAGGAAGTGTATGTTAAGCAACCTCCCGGCTTTGTCAATCCTAAGACACCTAATCATGTCTACAAACTTCACAAAGCTCTTTATGGTCTTAAACAAGCTCCTAGAGCATGGTATAAATGCTTGACCAAGTTCCTTATTGAAAAAGGCTTTGAGATTGGAAAAATAGATTTTACTCTTTTTACTAAAAGGGTTAATGGAGAACTATTTGTGTGCCAAATTTATGTCGATGATATTATATTTGGATCAACTAACCCTCATTTTAGTGAAAAGTTTGGAAAGCTAATGTCGGAGAAGTTTGAGATGTCGATGATGAGTGAACTCAAATTCTTTCTTGGTTTGCAAATCAAGCAAACTAAGGAAGGTACCTTTGTCTCTCAAATGAAGTAACCAAGGACTTATTCAAGAAGTTCAATATGCAAGAATGCAAATGTATGACTACACCCATGCCTACTAGTGGACATCTTGATTTAACCAAAGATGGTGAACCGGTTGATCAAAAGGTTTATCGCTCTATGATTGGTTCATTGTTATATCTATGTGCTTCACATCCCGATATTATGCTAAGTGTGTGCATGTGTGCACGATATCAAGCCGCTCCTAAAGAATGTCATCTTAAGGCCGTGAAAAGGATAGTGAGATACTTAATCCATACACCAAATTTTGGCATTTGGTATCCAAAGAGGGCCTCCTTTAATCTTGTTGGCTACTCCGACTCGGACTATGCCGGTGACAATGTTGATAGAAAGTCCACTTCGGGTACTTGTCAATTTATTGGTAGATCTCTTGTGTCTTGGTCTTCCAAGAAACAAAACTCGGTATCCTTATCCACCACCGAAGCGGAATACATTGCCGCTGGATCATGTTGTGCTCAATTACTTTGGATGACCCAAACTCTTAAAGATTACAGGATATATGTGAAACATGTTCCATTGCTGTGTGATAATGAAAGTGCTATTAAGATTGCTCACAATCCCGTGCAAGATTCTCGAACTAAACATATTGAAGTTCGTCATCATTTCATTCGAGACCATGTTGCCAAAGGGGACATTAATCTTAAGCATGTTCGCACCGATAAGCAATTAGCGGATATATTTACCAAACCACTTGATGAGAAAGTCTTTTGCCGTTTGAGAGGTGAATTGAACATCATTGATGCTTCAAACTTGGAGTAGGAACTCAATTTGATACATGCAAGGCATGAGCCTATGACTAATCCTTGATATTTATCTTATGTTGGCTAACTCATGTCTTGGATATATTTGCACCTTGCATGTTATCTAACCCGTGTAGGTATTTGGATGAATCTAAATCTATGAGATTGCAACTCACTCATATCTTGAGCAATATCTATATCACCAAGTCTCTACACAATGGTGGATGAAGACAAGGAAGCACGCAACCATTCAAACATATCCTTTGACAAATTCTATGTTGAGTTTCATGATTGTCATTTTGGATACACAAGTGCTCTTCCTTGCAAAAACTAACCCATGTAGGTAGGTGAACTCAAACTCCAAGTGGTGCTCCCAACTCTTGATGAGCTACATCAACCTTGAGCAACCCACAGAAGTTCAACTACATGATCATGATCAACACCACCACCCAAGGTATGTTATTCCATCTTAGAGAAGCTTTACTCCAAGTCATGAGTCAAAGAAACTCGACAAGATGTGAATACATCAAAAAGCTTAAACGAAAAATGATAACCCCATTTTGAGCTTAAATGATGAGTATGACCTATGATCAAGTGATCTCACTTGACTCCTAAGTCAATATACTCTAACATAGGTGACTTTGTCGCCGACCAATTCTAGATGAAGTTCTCTTGTGTTCTTTTCTGTGCTCTTGCATTTGTCTCATTTCTTCTCTTTTATTTTCTGTTCTGCATTCCTTGCATCCAATTCATTGCAAATCTTTTAGTTAATCCTTGCAAATCCTTGTGAGATCTTACTTGTCTAGTGAGCTGAGGTGACAAGTGTTTTCTCTGCGATGAACTCGTTCTCACCGGTCTGATGCTTTCGGTCCAACCGCATCCTCTCGGTACAACCGAACCATACAACTCGGTGTCACCGATTTCACTACAGGAAAGACAACTTGCCACTTGTTTCTGCATTCTTTTTGATCCAGCTCCACTCAATGAATCTTGTCTTCGACCAGCATCCCATTCAACTTGCTGCTTTGTTCTATGACTCAAGGACCAAACCCATCATGACAAAAATCCAGAACAACCCTTCTTAGAAATTGATGTCAAAGGGGGAGAGAGAGATCACATCAAAGCTTAATCGTATCTATAGGGGGAGAGAATACTCAAGGGAAGAAAGAGTAATCATCAAGGACCCCAGATGCTTGGTGTTCAAGAGGAGAGAAGTCACATGTCTTCAAGAGGGGAAAGACATGTTCATATTTGCTCGTTTACATTAGCTCTGTTTATTTCCTTTGAGCTCTGATTTTGCTCTGATTTTCTGTTCCCTATCTTCTCCCATTATCCCATGCTAGATTCAGGGGGAGCAAGACATCTAAGGGAAGAAAATCCTTCAATTTATTGCACATCTTTACCTTTGGGGACATGTCTATATCCAATGTGGTACTTAGTACTCACTCTACATGTCATCCCAGTCTTGGTACTCTTGTGGTTTCTTTTGTTTGCTCTGGCCAGTAGGTATATCTGTGTTATCTAACCTTGTTTACGCAGGTTCATCCCATCCTAAGACAACTCAAGACCACAAGGTAAGTATATGCATCACAGTCATGTGAATGAGAAATTCTTGCTGATGTACACACTATTTGCAAGAAGGACTCATGAACATGAAGGTACATTTCTCATATTCACATCATTTGCTCTGATGCATATAGCGAAGATACATGTAACATATTGCTTACTTTGTCATGTTTATGCATTCACATGCTCCTATATTCCATATTCACATGATTGCATACATGTAGGGGGAGCCTATGCATGTTACATGTCTTTCCAAAGCTTTACTTACTATTCTCTATATCTTTATCTAAAGCTTTGATGTATGTTGTCATCAATTACCAAAAAGGGGGAGATTGAAAGCACAAGTGCTCCCTAGGTGGTTTTGGTAATTAATGTCAACATATCTCTTGTTGGACTAACACTTTTACCTAGTATGTTTCGGATAAGTTCAACAATGAAGTGGCATGGACTATAGGATGTAGAACCCCTTCAAGATGCTAAGGACAAAAGGATTGGCTCAAGCTCAAAGCTCAAGACTCTACATTTTTTATTTTAGTGATCCAAGATCACATTGAGTCTATAGGAAAAGCCAATACTATCAAGGAGGGATGATGTGTTGCTTAATGAGGCTCTTGATCAAAATGCTTAGTGATATGCTCCAATGCCCTCAACTAATTTCTCACATCCACATATGACCTAAACCAAAAGTCAAACTCGGCCCCACCGATTCTTTCTATCCGGCGCCACCGAGTTCAGATGTCATAGACATTGCCACAAACCCTAGGCAAATCGGTCTCAATGATAGGGATCTCGGTCTCACCGAGATGGGATTGCAATCTCTCTGCATGGATCCATCACCAAAATCGGTCTCACCGAGTTTGCGTAATCGGTCCTACCGAGATTGCAATGTAAACTCTCTGTTTCCTTTTCGTAGCATTTCGGTCTCACCGAAATGAGCGAATCGGTTTCACTAAGTTTACCTGACCAACTCTCTGGTTAGATTATTACCAAAATCGGTCTTACCAAGTTTGTGTAATCGGTCTCACCGAGGTTATGTTATGCCCTAACCCTAACCATATCGGTCCTATCGAGTTGCATGTCGGTCCCACCGAAAATCCTAACGGTCACTAGATTTGCTGAATCGGTCAGACCGAGTTTATCAATTCGGTCCCACCGAGTTTGGCAAGTTGTGTGTAATGGTTAGATTTTGTGTGGAGGCTATAAATACCCCTCCACCTCCTCTTCATTCGTGGAGAGAGCCATCAGAACGAACCTACACTTCCAACTTACATTTTCTGAGAGAGAACCACCTATACTTGTGTTGAGGCCAAGATATTCCATTCCTACCATATGAATCTTGATCTCTAGCCTTCCCTAAGTTGCTTTCCACTCAAATATTCTTTCCACCAAATCCATATCCTGTGAGAGAGAGTTGAGTGTTGGGGAGACTATCATTTGAAGCACAAGAGCAAGGAGTTCATCATCAACACACCATTTGTTACTTCTTGGAGAGTGGTGTCTCCTAGATTGGCTAGGTGTCACTTGGGAGCCTCTGACAAGATTGTGGAGTTGAACCAAGGAGTTTGCAAGGGCAAGGAGATCGCCTACTTCGTGAAGATCTACCGCTAGTGAGGCAAGTCCTTCGTGGGCAATGGCTATGGTGGGATAGACAAGGTTGCTTCTTCGTGGACCCTTCGTGGGTGGAGCCCTCCGTGGACTCGCGCAGCCGTTACCCTTCGTGGGTTGAAGTCTCCATCAACGTGGATGTACGATAGCACCACCTATCGGAACCACGACAAAAACAACCGTGTCTCCTATTGCGTTTGAATCCTCCAAATCCTTCCCTTTACATTTTTGCAAGTTGCATGCTTTACTTTCCGCTGCTCATATACTCTTTGCATGCTTGCGTGATATGTATTGTGTTTGTTAAACTTGTGCCAAAACTCCACTTCAACTTAAAGAAATTAAAAACTACAACTTTTGGTACTTAGTGTCTAATCACCCCCCTCTAGACACCTCTTCTTGATCCTTTCAACTAGTCATCAACGGTGAACATCTCCATGTTGATCCCATCTACTATACAACTCATGTTCGACCTTTCGGTCTCTCGTGTTCGGAGACCATGTCTGTACACGCTAGGCTCGTCAAGTCAACCTAAGTGTTTCGCATGTGTAAATCTAGCTTACACCCGTTGTATGCGAATGTTAGAATCTATCACACCCGATCATCACGTGGTGCTTCGAAACAACGAACCTTCGCAACGGTTCACACTTAGGGGGAACACATTTCTTGAAATTTTAGTGAGGGATCATCTTATTTATGCTACCCTTGTTCTAAGCAACTAAGATGTAAACATGATAACATCACATGCAAATCATAAAGTGACATGATATGGCTAATATCTTGCGCCTTTGATCTCCACTTCGAGGCGCGGCATGATCACCATCGTCATCAGCATGACACCATGATCTCCATCATCGTGTCTTCATGAAGTTGTCTCACCAACTATTACTTCTACTACTATGGCTAATGGTTAGCAATAAAGTAAAGTAAGTACATGGCGTTTTTATTGACTCACAGGTCATACAATAAATTAAGACAAATCCTATGGCTCCTGCCGGTTGTCATACTCATCGACATGCAAGTCGTGATTCCTATTACAAGAACATGATCAATCTCATACATCACATATATAATTCATCACATCCTTTTGGCCATATCACATCACATAGCATACCCTGCAAAAACAAGTTAGACGTCCTCTAATTGTTGTTGCATGTTTTACGCGGCTGCTATGGGTTTCTAGCAAGAACGTTTCTTACCTACGCAAAAGCCACAATGGTGATATGCCAATTGCTGTTTACCCTTCATAAGGACCCTCTTCATTGAATCCGATCCGACTAAAGTGGGAAAGACAGACACCCGCTAGCCACCTTATGCAACAAGTGCATGTCAGGCGGTGGAACCAGTCTCACGTAAGCGTACGTGTAAAGTCGGTCTGGGCCGCTTCATCCCACAATGTCGCTGAATCAAGATAGGACTAGTAACGGCAAGCAAATTGACCAAATCGTCGCCCACAACTACTTGTGTTCTACTCGTGTATAGAATCTACGCATAGACCTAGCTCATGATGCCATTGTTGGGTAACGTAGTAATAATTCAAAAAATTCCTACGTGTCACCAAGATCAATCAAGGAGATGCTAGCAACGATAGAGAGGGAGTGCATCTTCATACCCTTGAAGATCGCTAAGCAGAAGCGTTGCAAGGAACGCGGTTGATGGAGTCGTACTAACGGCGATTCAAATAACGGAAGATCCGATCTAGCACCGAACGGACGGCGCCTCTGTGTTCAACACACGTACAACCCGGGGACGTCTCTCCTTCTTGATCCATCAAGGGGGTAGGAGAAGTTGAGGGAGAACTCCGGCAGCACGACCACGTGGTGGCGGTGGAGTTCGTGGTTCTCTGGCAGAGCTTCGCCAAGCTCAACAGAGGAGGTGGAGGTGCAGGAGGGGGGAGGGCTGCGCCAGGGGCTGAGGTGCGGCTGCCCTCCCACTCCCCCTATTTATAGGGTGAAGGGGAGAGGAGGCCGGACCCCCTAGATGCATCTAGAGGGGGGGGCGGCCAAGGGGGGTGCTTGCCCCCCAAGTTGGTGGGGGGAGGCGCCCCCACCCCTAGGGTTTTAACCCTAGGAACCTTGGGCCCCTTGGGGGGGGTGCACCAGCCCACTAGGGGGGCTGGTTCCCACCCATATTTAGCCCACTTGGTCCCCTGGGGTAGGTAGCCCCTCCCGGTGGATCCCCGGAACTCTTTCAGTGGTCCCGGTACAATACAGATAACCCCCAAAACTTTTCTGGCGACTGAAACCGGAGTTCCCATATATACATCTTCACCTCCGGACCATTCCGGAACTCCTCGTGACGTCCGGGATCTCATACGAGACTCCGAACAACTTTCGGTAACCACATACAATTCCCATTACAACTCTAGCGTCACCCAACCTTAAGTGTGTAGACCCTACGGCTTCGGGAACCATGCAGACATGACCGAGACACCTCTCCAGCCAATAACCAATAGCGGGATCTGGATACCGTATTGTCTCCCACAAGTTCCACGATGATATCATCGGATGAACCACGATGTCGGGGATTCAATCAATCCCGTATACAATTCCCTTTGTCCATCGGTATGTTACTTGCCCGAGATTCGATCGTCGATATCCCCATACCTTGTTCAATCTCGTTACCGGCAAGTCTTCTTACTCGTTCCGTAACACATGATCCCATGGCTAACTCCTTAGTCACATTGAGCTCATTATGATGATGCATTACCGAGTGGGCCCAGAGATACCTCTCCGTCATACGGAGTGACAAATCCCAGTCTCGATTCATGCCAACCCAACAGACACTTTCGGAGATACCTGTAGTGCACCTTTATAGTCTCCAGTTACATTGTGATGTTTGATACACCCAAAGCATTCCTACGACATCCGGGAGTTGCACAATCTCATGGTCTAAGGAAATGATACTTGACATTAGAAAAGCTCTAGCAAACGAATTATATGATCTTGTGCTATGCTTAGGATTGGGTCTTGTCCATCACATCATTCTCCTAATGATGTGATCCCGTTATCAACGACATCCAATGTTCTTGGTCGGGAAACCACAACCATCTATTAATCAATGAGCTAGTCAACTAGAGGCTCACTAGGGACATGTTGTGGTCTATGTATTCACACATGTATTACAGTTTCTGGTTAATACAATTATAGCATGAACAATAGACAATTATCATGAACAAGGAAATATAATAACAACCATTTTATTATTGCCGCTAGGGCATATTTCCAACACTGTCCGTTCCGCAGCGGCGGCCTTAGCCCTATTGGAGGCCGCCCACGACCATGTTGAGGCCACCCACGCCCAGCTCATGGCGGTCACCACACAAATTGAACGAAGCTTATCCGACAACAATCGACAATCCACGACCGAAGACTTGGCAATCACCGAGAGCGTTCGAGGAGCCGTCCGTTCCTGCGCGGCATACCTTGCCACGATGGAGCCCGCCCAAGCCAAGATCGCGGCCGCCCACGCCAAGCTCGTGGCGGCCTATTCTAAAGATATGGCGGATGCGGATGGCGAGATGCTTGCTGAGTATGGTGCGATGGATGCCATGGAGCCCCTTCCCTAGGAGATCGCCAGGCGCGAGCTGGACATGGAGATGGCGGCAGAGATCGACGAGTGATGTCTACTACACAACCTTCTTCTTGTAGACATTGTTGGGCCTCCAAGTGCAGAGGTTTGTAGGACAGTAGCAAATTTCCCTCAAGTGGATGGCCTAAGGTTTATCAATCCGTGGGAGGCGTAGGATGAAGATGGTCTCTCCCAAGAAACCCTGCAACCAAATAACAAAGAGTCTCTTGTGTCCCCAACACACCCAATACAATGGTAAATTGTATAGGTGCGCTAGTTCGGTGAAGAGATGGTGATACAAGTGCAATATGGATGATATATATAGGTTTTTGTAATCTGAAAATATAAAAACAACAAGGTAACAAGCGGTAAAAGTGAGCGTAAACGGTATTGCAATGCTAGGAAATAAGGCCTAGGGTTCATACTTTCACTAGTGCAAGTTCTCTCAACAATAATAACATAATTGGATCATATAACTATCCCTCAACATGCAACAAAGAGTCACTCCAAAGTCACTAATAGCGGAGAAGAAACAAAGAGATTATGGTAGGGTACGAAACCACTTCAAAGTTATTGTTTCCAATCAATCCGTTGGGCTATTCCTATAAGTGTCACAAACAGCCCCAGAGTTCGTACTAGAATAACACCTTAAGACACAAATCAACCAAAACCCTAATGTCACCTAGATACTCCAATGTCACCTCAAGTATCCGTGGGTATGATTATACGATATGCATCACACAATCTCATATTCATCTATTCAACGAACATATAGAACCTCAAAGAGTGTCCCAAAGTTTCTACCGGAAAATCACGACGAAAACGTGTGCCAACCCCTATGCATAGGTTCATGGGCGGAACCCGCAAGTTGATCACCAAAACATACATCAAGTGAATCATGTGATATCCCATTGTCACCACAGATACGCACGGCAAGACATACATCAAGTGTTCTCAAATCATTAAAGACTCAATCTGATAAGATTACTTCAAACGGAAAACTCAATCCGTTACAAGAGAGTAGAGGGGGAGAAGCAACATAAGATCTAACTATAATACCAAAGCTCGCGATACATCAAGATCGTGCCAAATCAAGAACACGAGAGAGAGAGAGAGATCAAACACATAGCTACTGGTACATATCCTCAGCCCCGAGGGTGAACTACTCCCTCCTCATCATGGAGAGCGCCGGGATGATGAAGATGGCCACCGGTGAGGGATCCCCCCTCCGGCAAGGTGCCGGAACAGGGTCCCGATTGACTTTTGGTGGCTACAGAGGCTTGGGCGGCGGAACTCTAGATCTATTCTATTCTTCGAAGTTTTTAGGGTATATGGATATATATAGGCGGAAGAAGTACATCAGGGGAGCCACAAGGGGCCCACGAGGGTGGAGGGCACACCCTAGGGGGGTGGGGGCGCCCCCTGCCTCGTGGCTCCCTTGTTTCTTTCCTGACGTGCACTCCAAGTTTTTCCGGTTGCTTTCCTTCCAAAAATATCTTCTCCAGTTGGTTTCATTCCGTTTCGACTCCGTTTGATATTTCTTTTCTTCGAAACACTGAAACAAGGAAAAAACAAGAACTGGCACTAGGCTCTGGGTCAATAGGTTAGTCTCGAAAATAATATAAAAGTGTAAAATAAAGCCCATAAACATCCAAGATAGATAATATAATAGCATGAATACTTCATAAATTATAGATATGTTGGAGACGTATCAGCATCCCCAAGCTTAATTCCTGCTCGTCCTCGAGTAGGTAAATGATAAAAGAAATAATTTATGAAGTGTGAATGCTAGCAGGTGCATAAGTTTGATCAATGATAATTTCAATCACCTTTTCTAGCATCATTATATGTCATAACAGTAGCTCAACTCATAGAACTTTTCATGATCAAGTAACAAACTATTCACATGTTAAAGTATAGATCATAAACTTTCTTGAAAGCTAACAAACCGTGTTATTAGTCATCAAACAATTACAATTCATCTTATTTTCAGGAAGTGTCTATGTCAAAGCTTTAATTTAGCAAACTCCACATACTCAACTATCATTTAGTCTTTCACAATTGCTAACACTCACGCGATATTTATGGGTTCAAAGTGTTAATCAGACACAGAGAAAGATAGGGGCTTATAGATTCACCTCCCAACCTTTTACCTCAAGGGTAATGTCAACAATAATAGTTCATGATGCCTTAAATCCAATTGGATATATATATATATATATATATATATATATATATATATATATATATATATATATATATATATATATATATATATATATATATATATATATATATCAGAATCTTTCCAACACGAGGTGCTTGCCAAAGGATAAAATGAAAAAGGGAAAGGTGAAGATCACCATGACTCTTGCATAAAAGTAAAAGATAGGCCCTTCGTAGAGGGAAGCAGGGATTTGCAGAGGTGCCAGAGCTCGAAGCAAAAACAGAGATGAAAATAATTTTGAGAGGTATGATTTCATTGTCAACATAACGACCAAGAGTTCCCAATATCTTCCATACTACATACATTATAGGCGGTTCCCAAACAGAAAGGTAAAGATTTTTACTCCCCCTCCACCAACAATCATCAATCCATGGCTTGCCCGAAACAACGGGTGCCTCCAACTAACATTAAACCCGGGGGAGTTTTGTTTGCAATTATTTTTGATTTGATTTTGATCTTTTGATCATGGGACTGGGCATCCCAGTTACCAGCCATTTTCTTGTGAATGATGAGCGGAGTCCACTCATCGTGAGAATAACCCACCTAGCATGGAAGATACTGCTAACCCGTAGTCCCTACATGAGAGATTCGGGCATACAAAACATATTATTATTTGAAGGTTTAGAGTTTGGCACATGCAAATTTACTTGGAACGGCAGGTAAATACCGCATATAGGTAGATATGGTGGACACTCATGGAATAAACTTGGTTCAAGGAGTTTGGATGCACAAGTAGTATCTCTACTTGGTGCAAGGAATTTGGCTAGCATGAGGTGGAAAGGCAAGCTCAACGTGTTAGGCAATCCATGAAAATATACTTTATTTCGGATATAAGAAAACATAACCCATTACGTTGTCTTCCTTGTCCAACATCAACCTTTTATCATGTCATATTTTAATGAGTGCTCACAATTACAAAAGATGTCCATGATAGTATACTTATATGTGAAATCTCTCTCCTTCAATATTCTTTCATGAATTGTTCAAGTGACCAATACAATGTTTGCTAATTTTCAATCAATTTACCACCT
This sequence comes from Aegilops umbellulata, assembly GCA_032464435.1. Taxonomy (NCBI): domain Eukaryota; kingdom Viridiplantae; phylum Streptophyta; class Magnoliopsida; order Poales; family Poaceae; genus Aegilops; species Aegilops umbellulata. The sequence continues at coordinate 479,115,564 of CP136055.1, forward strand.
CTACTTCTTATATGTAAAGTCATTACTCCCCATGGTATAAGCATATGAAACATGTATAATTTCAGATTTATGACATTCAAATCATTCAACCATTTACTCATAGGATATAAGTGAAGCACACGAGTAAATGACAAACTACTCCAAAAAGATATAAGTTAAGATCAATGAGTAGTTAAATAATTATGTAGCTATGTGAAGACTCTCTAACATTCAAGACTTTCAGATCTTGGTATTTCATTCAAATAGCAAGCAAAGCTAAAGAAAATAAAATGACGCTCCAAGCAAAACACATATCATGTGGTGAATAAAAATATAGCTCCAAGTAAAGTTACCGATGAACGAAGACGAAAGAGGGGATGCCTTCCGGGGCATCCCCAAGCTTAGGCTTTTGGTTGTCCTTGAATATTACCTTGGGGTGCCTTGTGAATCCCCAAGCTTAGGCTCTTTCCACTCCTTATTCCATATTCCATCGAATCTTTACCCAAAACTTGAAAACTTCACAACACAAAACTTAACAGAAAATCTCGTGAGCTCCGTTAGCGAAAGAAAACAAAACACCACTTCAAGGTACTGTAATGAACTCATTCTTTATTTGTATTGGTGTTAAACCTACTGTATTCCAACTTCTCTATGGTTTATAAACTATTTTACTAGCCATAGATTCATCAAAATAAGCAAACAACACACGAAAAACAGAATCTGTTAAAAACAGAACAATCTGTAGTAATCTGTAACTAACGCAAACTTCTGGAACTCCAAAAATTCTAAAATAAATTGGTGGACCTGAGGAATTTTTCTAGTAATCATCTGCAAAAATAATCAACTAAATAGCACTCTCCAGTAAAAAGTTGAAGCTAATCTCATGAGCGCTAAAGTTTCTGTTTTTTACAGCATGATCATAAAGATTTCACCCAAGTCTTCCCAAAGGTTCTACTTGGCACAAACACTAATTAAAACACAAAACCACATCTAAAAAGAATCTAGATGGATTATTTATTCCTAAACATAACCAAAAATCAAGGAACTAAAATAAAATTGGGTTGCCTCCCAACAAGCGCTATCGTTTAATGCCCCTAGCTAGGCATGATGATTTCAATGATGCTCACATAAAAGATAAGAATTGAAACATAAAGAGAGCATCATGAAGAATATGAATAGCACATTTAAGTCTAACCCACTTCCTATGCATAGGGATTTTGTGAGCAAACAACTTATGGGAACAATAATCAACTTGCATAGGAAGGTAAAACAAGCATAACTCCAAGATTTTAAGCACATAGAGAGGAAACTTGATATTATTGCAATTCCTACAAGCATATATTCCTCCCTCATAATAATTTTCAGTAGCATCATGAATGAATTCAACAATATAACCATCACCTAAAGCATTCTTTTCATGATCTACAAGCATAGAAAATTTACTACTCTCCATATAAGCAAAGTTCTTCTCATTCGGAATAGTGGGAGTATCATAAGAGACTTGAATACTATAAATTGTTTACACATTAAAAGAGTAATGTTCAGAAAAAGCGTAATCATAATCATGACAAGTTTTATAAATATAATCATCACTACTTCTTATAGCATAAGTTTCATCGCAATAATCATCATAAGTAGAAGGCATGCTATCATCATAACAACTTTGCATATCAAAACTTGGGAGGCTAAAAATATCATGTTTATTAAACGTAGCATCCCCAAGCTTGGGACAAACATTAATTGCAGAAAATATATTCTCAAAAACATCATCTTTATCAAACATAGCATCCCCAAGCTTGGGCCTTTTCATATCATAAGCATAATAACTGTCATCATTAATAGTATGGATAGCACCAATAGTATAGCAATTATCATATTATTCCAAGCAAGTGCCAAAAAGATTTTCAAGATCATAAGAAGTATCAATATCTTCCCAATCATAATCATCACAACAAGAAATAGGCATAACGAGATCATCATCAAGTGTATCATCTTCCACAATTATTTTTGATTCATTTTCATGAGGCACAACAATAATAGGAGCAACTTTATTTGGGAGAGATACCTTTTTACCTCTCTTCCTTTTTATTTTCTTCTTCTTCACCACATCATGTGTGGGTTCAATCCTCTTTTTGGAGCTCCTTATTAATGAGATTGGTTGAATAGAAGGCTCCTCCTCGTTACCTGATTCATCATAAGAAATAATAGGAGGATATTGGGAAGTCTCTTCCCTTTTGTTAGTATTCTCTTCATCTTCTATTTGTTTTCTTTTCTTTATGTAATTGGCAATATAAGGATTTCCAATGCAATTCACCGCACAATACATATAAATTTCTTCTAGATCAATATCGAGGAATTTCTCAAGGTTATATTCTGGAATATGCTTAGTTTGACGTTTCATTTCTTCATAACCCAAAAGAAACCTAAGTTCATTATGATGTGCAAGGGTAATCAAATCATCACAATTTTTGGACTCGATTCGATCATGAAACAATTTGCATTTGATATTTAAATGACCATGTTCATTGCAAAGTTCACAAGTACGGTAAAGATATTTTAAATTTTCAGCACTCACATCTAGCCTTTCTTGCAACCATTTAGTTTCCAAGTACTTATGACTCTTGCAATATCTATCTTCCCTATTTGGTGTGTACTTGCAAACCCAATGCACTCCACAAAAATTGACATGTTTATAGGAGGCATTTTCATCATAACTAGTGCAATCATCATTAGTACTATGGATATTCAAGGAGTTCATACTAACAACATTGCAATCATGCTCATCATTCAAAGATTTAGTCCAATCATTTTAATGCATTCTTCTTCTAAAACTTTGGCACAATTTTCATTTCCATCATACTCACGAAAGATATTAAATAGATGAAGCATATGAGACAAACTCAATTCCATTTTTTTGTAGTTTTCTTTTATAAACTAAACCAGTGCTGAAACAAGAAACAAAAAGATTCGATTGCAAGATCTAAAGATATACCTTCAAGCACTCACATCCCCGGCAACAGTGCTAGAAACTGCTTGATGTCTACTACACAACCTTCTTCTTGTAGACGTTGTCGGGCCTCCAAGTGCAGAGGTTTGTAGGACAGTAGCAAATTTCCCTCAAGTGGATGACCTAAGGCTTATCAATTCGTGGGAGGCGTAGGATGAAGATGGTCTCTCTCAAGCAACCCTGCAACCAAATAACAAAGAGTCACTTGTGTCCCCAACACACCCAATACAATGGTAAATTGTATAGGTGCACTAGTTCAGCGAAGAGATGGTGATACAAGTGCAATATGGATGGTAGATATAGGTCTTTGTAATCTGAAAATATAAAAACAGCAAGGTAACAAGCGGTAAAAGTGAGCGTAAACGGTATTGCAATGCTAGGAAATAAGGCCTAGGGTTCATACTTTCACTAGTGCAAGTTCTCTCAACAATAATAACATAATTGTATCATATAACTGTCTCTCAACATGCAACAAAGAGTCACTCCAAAGTCACTAATAGCAGAGAACAAACGAAGAGATTATGCTAGGGTACGAAACCACCTCAAAGTTGTCCTTTCCAATCAATCCGTTGGGCTATTCCTCTAAGTGTCACAAACAGCCCTAGAGTTCGTACTAGAATAACACCTTAAGACACAAATCAACCAAAACCCTAATGTCACCTAGATACTCCAATGTCACCTCCAGTATCCATGGGTATGATTATACGATATGCATCACACAATCTCATATTCATCTATTCAACCAACACATAGAACCTCAAAGAGTGTCCCAAAGTTTCTACCGGAGAATCATGACGAAAACGTGTGCCAACCCCTATGCATAGGTTCATGGGCGGAACCCGCAAGTTGATCACCAAAACATACATCAAGTGAATCACGTGATATCCCATTGTCACAACAGATACGCATGACAAGAAATACATCAAGTGTTCTCAAATCATTAAAGAATCAATCCGATAAGATTACTTCAAAGGGAAAACTCAATCCGTTACAAGAGAGTAGAGGGGGAGAAGCAACATAAGATCCAAATATAATAGCAAAGCTCGCGATACATCAAGATCGTGCCAAATCAAGAACACGAGAGAGAGAGAGAGAGAGAGAGAGATCAAACACATAGCTACTGGTACATACCCTTAGCCCCGAGGGTGAACTACTCCCTCCTCATCATGGAGAGCGCCGGGATGATGAAGATGGCCACCGGTGAAGGATCGTGCCGGAACAGGGTCCCGATTGACTTTTGGTGGCTACAGAGGCTTGCGGCGGTGGAACTCCAGATCTATTATGTTCTTCAAAGTTTTTAGGGTATATGGATATATATAGGCGGAAGAAGTACGTCAGGGGAGCCACGAGGGGCCCACGAGGGTGGAGGGCGCGCCCCCTGCCTCGTAGCTCCCTCGTTTCTTTCCTGACGTGCATTCCAAGTTTTTCTGGTTGCTTTCCTTCCAAAAATAACTTCTCCAGTTGGTTTCATTCTATTTTGATATTCCTTTTCTTTGAAACACTGAAACAAGGGAAAAAACAGGAACTGGCACTGGGCTCTGGGCCAATAGGTTAGTCATAATTATAATATAAAAGTGTAAAATAAGCCCATAAACATCCAAGATAGATAATATAATAGCATGAATACTTCATAAATTATAGATACGTTGGAGACGTATCAACGAGCACCAGCTGTAGTAGTACTCTTTGTTTTGTTTAATTAAGAGCGCCGATCTTTAATTTGTTAGAGTAATGTTTAGGTCAGCGAGCTCTGTTTAATTGCTGAAATTGCTCGATTAAGAAGTATGGGTGTGCTGTAGTCTCCTTTGTGTACCCAAATTATGCAATGACATGGATGACCACTGTAACCAGGCAAATTCGAACCAAAATTTTTCACGTTCAAACTCATCACACACGGGTTAGGCTATATGAATCGTTTGCGATGTTCACATATCGTACACAGTGTTGAATACGGGACCGTGTCTGATGACACTTTGCACGCCAGTTTTTTTGCTGAACCGATTCAAAATTTCCGGCTTCCGCGGAAATATCTACCTCCCCGCCCCCTTACCAAAAGCCACATTTCCCCTGTTTCCGCTTTCCTTTCCAAGTTGAAACCTTCACTCCTTGCTTGCAGCGCCGCCTCCTCGTCGGCGACCCTCCTTCACGCTGCTCGACCTCGTCTATCCAGTCAGGTAATCCACACCCGACCCCCATCCTCCTCCTCCTTCCACATCCCACATGCTCCGACCGCCGGCGCGACACCTTCCACCCAAATCACCGACCCATCCACCAAATAAGCGCCGCCCTAAGCCATGGTGCATGCAGTATAGCTAGGAGCTCAAGGAGCATTTGGCAGCGGAGAAGCGAATCGCGGCCGCATGCGTGGATGTCGCGATGGCTGCCATTTTTGCCGACCCCAGATCTTGGAGGAGCACCTCACCGTCGAGGCCACCGTCGACGTCTTGCGCACCGACGCCACGACACGGTTAGCTACTTTAAACGACAGTTCATGGCGTTTTCTCGAGGCCACCCTCGGTGCCCTCAACAAATACTATGAGGTGTTTTCTCAGCGTGCACATGCTTACCTCAACTCGAGAACCAACAGGTTGGTTCCTGGAGCGGCTCAGGCAACTCACCACTACAACGAGGGCACCCACGATGAGGAGGCCTCGCCCTCTTCCATGTCCAAGGAGCCAATCATCATCGATATCTCCGACAATAAGGAGTAGCTTGTCTTATTAGCTCACTATAAGGACCCGTGTTCAGTTTGCTAGCTACTGCCTTTCCTTAACAAATTCTAGTGAATTGTGCTATCTACTTTTACCATGCCATATGTTGCTCTAGTGTTTATGTTCTATACGTCATGCAATGTGGTGCTCACTTATTAACTATTTGGTTAATTAGTTGTCGTGTTCAGTTAACTGTTTGGTTCAATTCTGCAAATGTGATGTTCAATTCTTCAGGGTGCAATTTTGTATTGTCTTCCATGTGAGAAATAAATCGAAATTTTCTTTACAAAATACATAAGAAACAAATATAATTGCTATATTTTCAAGTTGTCAAGCATGCTTGGTTTGGTTAACTGTCTGATCTTCTAGTATGTTATACATTGTGCAATGTGGTGCTCAGTTAACGTTTGGTTCATTTGTTGTGGTGTTTAGTTAACTATTTGGTTCAATTCAGCAATGCGATGTTCAATTGTTGTGGGTGCATTCTGTTATTGTATACCATGTGAGAAATAAATCGAATTTGGCTGTACTAAATACATGAGAAACAAATACAATTGCTATATTTCCAAGTTGTTAAACACGTTTGGTTTGGTTAACTGTCCGATCTTCTATTAGGAGTATGTTATATTGTGCAATGTGGTGTTCAGTTAATGTTTGGTTCATTTGTTGTGGTGTTTAGTTATCTGCTTGGTTGAATTCTGCAATGCGATGTCCAATTGTCGTGGGTAGAATTTTGTATTGTTGTGCATGTGAGGAATAAATCAAATTTGGCTGCACTTAATACATGAGAAACATATACAATTGCTATATTTCCTAGTTCTTAATCATGCTTGGTTTGGATAAATGGGTTTTCTATGTGGCTTGAATTAATCTGATGAATCTGCAATGTGCTTATTTTTCATCAACATATTTTACTAATAGCATGCGAACCCTCACTTAACCTGATCACTAACTACCTTATATGTGTTACAGGAAAACAATGGGAAGCACTGAGGTTTACAATCGAGGTTTGCACATGCATGGTCCTTTGTCTAATAGCACATTATTGTGCAATTGCAGGAACCATTCTAATATTTAGGTTTTTAACAATTTGGTCTTGCACATGTAGGTCCTGTTGTTAGAGGTTTTGACCCACTGTTCGACCCTTTTTGCGTATGGGGAAATGAGTTGTCCATGAATATCAGTCAAGTCAAGAAACTCAGAAAGATTGTTAGGATAAATAAATTAGCGACAAAAAACAACAAGATATTTGTCTGCACAATGAAGAAGACATCAGTTCACTATAGGATGGTACTAACTATTATACCTTGCCTTTTTTATTCCTTTGCCCCATGTCCAATATAGAGAAGATATTTATGCACATTCTTGTTTTCAGGCCTTTCCAAAGCAGTTCACTGATGATTAACTCTCAAACCACCTGTATGGTCAGGAGGCGAGGAAGGTATTCATACAACACTGATGATTCAATATTGAAGTGTTCCTGAAGAGGACGAAGGATGGACGGTCAATCATCCACAGGCACTGGCCTACAGTTGCAAAGACCTCCAACATCAATGAAGGCTCAATATTCACATTCTGCTTCAGCATTTTTCCAGATGAGATACATCTGTCTATGATGCTAATTTTGAAAGGTTATAGATGTTGCATGTGAAACTTGGTGCTGGTGCAATTGTGTAATGGGGTAGCTGAGTGCTGAAGCTATATGATGTTGTACTCTGATGTATTTCAATTATGATGATGAAAATGAAATATATTGTGTGCTTAATATGAAATGCCAATTAGATTAATAAATGGATTATTAATAATAGGATAATTAACCTGCTAATTGGGTTTTTCTATTGCAAACGATTATTGAGAAAACACCGTGGGTGATGACCTCATGCAACACACACAGTTTCTAGGAATTAACCGTGTTGGATTAATGAACAATTACACACGACATCCTCTTGAAAACTGTTTGTGTTAGGCCACCTGGCGAAAACGTTTACCACATAAAAATTGTGTGTGATGGACAGCCTTTGCCACGCATTTTCTTCTACGCACCATGTGTGATGGATTCAATAACGCAAACGATAAAATTGTTAATACCATGTGCAATGGAAGCGCTATCACAAACGATTTAACGGGGAAAATTGTGTGTTATGTACCTGCGAACATAAACATTTTCCTTGGAGCAACTATGTGGGATGTATATACGAACGAAAATGTTTAGCGGGGACTGAATGTGTGGGATGAACTTATGACCGGAAATGATTCGCCTGTATAATTGAATTTTTTAGCACTACTGTACGTATAACCGTATTTGATCGCTCGCCGGTCGCACACGACCTCATTTTGCCGAGCGTGTGTGCCAGGAGGGCATATCCCCGACGGTTTCTGGGTCGTGTGGGAAGGACCCCCCTATCGCAGTCACTCACTAGGCGACGGTTCCAAATACCGTCGCGGAAAGGGGTTAAAAACCGTTTGTATAGCACCTCGCTGTACTAGTGACATGTCATAGTGGAGACCGATTGTCTGGAGGTAGTTAACCTCTGGAACACTTGCCGCAATTCTCATTCAATTGTGGCATCGATTTTATTAGTAATTGGAGAATTGCCTTAGCTTTTACTTCTTTTGTTATTCAACATGTAAACAGGTCATCTAATCTTCCGGCTCATCTTTGTGCAAAGCGTGCTTGCTCGCTGATGATCACCAAGAGTTGGCTTGACTCCAAACCATCCTTCCTGATCAGCAGTTTATTAGCTGACAAGACTATTTTGATTTGAATAAAGCTCTCAATTTCCCCGCAAAAAAGCTTCCTTCCGCTCATGAATCGCATGAGCCAGAGTCCGGACGTGACCCGCCGCCTGTCGCTTCCGCCCAGTCACCCAGACGAGATGCGATGCGCCCTCGCCAGTTCGTCTTCGAGGTCCGGTAATCGCCGTCGATCCGCGTTGTACACACTGCCCGGCCGGTCGACATGCGGTTCTTTGATTCTTGCGCCGTTGATTGATCAAGGTAAGCCCTAGCCCTAGGTTCAGTTCAACTTTACAATCTTCAGTTCTAATTCTTAAATTGGTGTTCTTTTCGAACTTTCATGTTAGAAAGAAGTGAGTTTTACTTTTTGATAATGCAAACAAGGTGGCTTCTGTGATGTCATATAGACCGGGTAAATAAAAAAACATGGTGGTGTGGTTTATCAAAAGGGAAACTAGGTCAAAAATAAAATGAAGACAAAGTAAGGAAAAACCACTATTTCGACGCCAGTCGACCAAAACACCATTGACAGGCGGAGCTAATGAAGAGATTTTTTTTGCAAAAATCTACGCTTGGCAACACCCATGATTTTATTGATTTGAACTAACTTCCTATGAATCCATCTAAAAGAAAGAGATTTACATATTTCCTTTGCTTTTTTGGATATTATCCCTAATGAGGTGATAGTTAGACGATTCCATGGAAAAAAACGGAAGGAGGTGATGTGCTCAAGGTTATTTCTCCCTAAATTTTAGATGTTTTTTTCTTACAAATTGCATGCCATAAATTGTATTCAAGATTAAAACTTGCATATTGATATTTCTCAATTTATCGGGTCTTAAATGATTAGTTTAATTCTACTTTGGCAATGTGTTTATCCTAATTATGTGTGATGAAATTATAATATAAGGAAATATTTTTTTCTTCTTCTTAGGCACTATATGTATGCTTGTGTACATGTGGCAAGTTTTTATAAATGATTTAGCCATTAGTTCTTACACATATCCATACAAAAGAAGTCCTATACATCTTTGCCCCCTCTCAGTTTTCATCTTGGATCCGCCCCTGATTATATCATCACTTTTATATACTTTTCATATCATTTATATTTTTTTGGACTAATATATTAATTTAGTGCCCGGTGTCAGTTCATGTTTTCTTTTGTTTTTGGTTCCGCAGGAAATCAATATCTACAGAGGTCAAAATCACTTTCCGGTTTAATATGATTTTTTGGCCAACAAGGAATCCTAGAAGCTTCGGGAGAGATGGAGACGATCAGCAGGGGGCACATGGCCACCCTGCACGCCTTGGAGAGTAGGGCGCACCCCTAGGCTATGTGGGGCCCACCTACACCGCCTTATGTCGATTCCACCGTCATAAATTCCTATAAATACGGGAACCATTTGCGATATCTTTAGAACAATTTTATCGCCGTCGCAAGTTCAGAAGGGATTTCTCGTGTTCTTCCTGGACTCGATCTGATATCGGTGCAAGGGGAAGTTTCCCCGTGAACCATTTGACACGGATCTCGGCTCTTCATTGCTAGCTGGATCGGGTACTTGGTCCTTGGAAGATGTCATTGGATCTTGACTTATGGTCGGATCCGACGGGCAACTCTCGTGCTTGCCCTAAACTAGGTTTAACATCGGCATCAGAATGAGTGCTGCATGCTAGCTCTCTATCTGCTTCGACACCCAGTTTGAGAAGACTAGCTTTCCGCGCGAATCCACGGTGTACTACAAGTTGCCGAATCTGATGACTTGGCCTAGATCAAAGGTTTCACCTGGCCTAGGTAGCCAGTCAAATCAGCAAAGAGGCTGATGCTGCCGAAGACAGCAATCTGGCCCGATACGAAGGTCATGCCGGTATTGATCTGCTCGATGATCTTGATCCCCATCGAACCTATGTGACTCCTTAGCGGGACCTGTATGGGCCACCAAGGGCATAGTTAAATCTGGCAGATCTCGGGTAGGGGTCCCGAGCTAAATGTCTCGACATGATGGTGATAGGGGCACGGGTTTTTCCTAAGAGATAAAACACTACGTCTTGCTTGTGTTTGTATTGATTTGCGAGAGAGTACAAAGTACAAGTGATCTACCGCAATATCATTGTATGTCGTCTACGAGCCCTATCCATTGGTTTATATAGGTACCAGGGGGGGTCTAGGATCACATCATAGCTGGTTACATACAAGGAGATCATGTTGTAGATGACTTCTAATGTCTTGGAGTATACGTCAAGTCTTCAGGAGCTTTCCTTTTTATACGCCATGGGCCAACTCTACGTGGCCCATTGGTGAACCGACAAGGGGGTCCTCAGCTTGAAACGTTTTTCTTTTAATAATACATGTTTTTTTTTAAATTTTAGTTGACAAACTTTGTGCACTATGTACAGTTGGAAGCATGCAAACAAGGGGGGTCTTCGTCTCTTGAAGTTCCGTTGCCGGCTACAACCAGATATTGTAGCACCGTCAGACTTACGAATGTATTCTGGTTCTAGACGCGTTGTACATAGGGTGCACGCGGCACAGTCATCTGCATATTTTTTATAGAAATATATGCAGATTAGCGCGTGAGCCCTGTGTTGCATGTGTGTGCCGCATTGGAGGTTTCTGTCGAGTCTAATTCTCCTTCCTCCCCGGGAAAGGAGAGAGCACACTGTCCCTCGCGTCGGTCGTGCCCTAGTATCGTGGAAGCGGTATAGTGTCCCAAGCTCATTTTCTCAGTGCCAGGAATCGGACTCGAATCGAACTCGGCAGCGTTAGGGCCCGTCCGTACATCGGACTGGAATCCGGAATCAGGCCGGCTATTCTGGCATCTATAAAAGGACAGACATGCATTAAGCCTTCTTCCTAGTTTGCGATACGCAAGAAAAACATGGTGTGCATCGCTGCCCCAACCTCGTCCGCTCCCTCCTTTGCTCTTCTCTGCAGCAGAATCCCGTTTGCACCTCTGCTCAGCTCCACCTTGTTGTCAGCCTCATCCTATCCGTTCCATCAGAGCCGCCTCATGGTGAGGTGGGAAGCTCCTCCCGCGGGGTGGTTGAGGCTAAACTTCGACCGATACACCTATCATGACGGGTCCGTCCGACCAAGCATCGGCGGCGCCATCCGAGACTGCAACGGCCACGTCCTCGTCGCCTTCGCCGAGTCGGCGGAGCACTCGACGGTGGCTAGGTAAGCGGCACTCACACCCCGTCAACTAAGCTCTTTTCTGGCGCCGTTGCCGGGGAGGTGAGTGCTTGAAGGTATATCTTTAGATCTTGCAATCGAATATTTTTGTTTCTTGTCTTATCACTATTTTATTCAATAAAAGAAAACTACAAAAAAATGGAATTGAGTTTGCCTCATATGCTTCATCTTTTTAATGTCTTTCGTGAAAATGATGGGAAGGAAAATTGTGCTCAAGTACTAGAAGAAGAATTACATAGAATGCTTGGCATAAAATATGTGAATGATGAGCATGATTGCAATGTTGTTAGTATGAATTCTTTGAATACCCATGATGCTAATGATATGCAAAGCCACAAGCTTGGGGAAGCTATATTTGATGAAGATGATATTTGTTGTCCCCCAAGCTTTGATGAGAAAATTTACTATGATCAAAGCATGCCTCCAATCTATGATGATTATTGTGATGACACGTATGCTATAAAGAATAATTATAACCATGAAACTTGTCATCTTGATCTTAATTTTCAATCACATGATAGTTGTTTTGTTGAGTTTTCTCCCACTACTATTCCGAATGAGAAGAAGTTTGCTTATGTGGAGAGTAATAAATTTTCTATGCTTATAGACCATGATAAGAATGATTTGGGTGCTGGTTATATTGTTGAATTCATTCATGATGCTACTGAAAATTATTATGAGGGAGGAATATATGCTTCTAGGAATTGCAATAATATCAAGTTTCCTCTCTATGTGCTTAAAATCTTGAAGTTATGCTTGTTTTACCTTCCTATGCAAGTTGATTCTTGTTCCCATAAGTTGTTTGCTCACAAAATCCCTATGCATAGGAAGTGGGTTAGACTTAAATGTGCTAGTCATATTCTTCATGATGCTCTCTTTATGTTTCAATTCTTATCTTTTATGTGAGCATCATTGAAATCATCATGCCTAGCTAGGGGCGTTAAACGATAGCGCTTGTTGGGAGGCAACCCAATTTTATTTTAGTTTCTTTATTTTTGGTTCTGTTTAGGAATACATAATACATCTAGCTTCTGGTTAGATGTGGTTTTGTGTTTCAATTAGTGTTTGTGCCAAGTAGAACCCTTGGGAAGACTTGGGTGAAGTCTTTATGATCATGCTGTAAAAAACAGAAACTTTAGCGCTCACGATATTAGCTAAAACGTTTTACTGGAGAGTGGTATTTAGTTGATTATTTTTGCAAATGATTACTAGACAAATTCATCAGGTCCACCGATTTACTTTAGAATTTTTGGAGTTCCATAAGTATACGTTTGATACAGATTACTACAGACTGTTCTGTTTTTGACAGATTCTGTTTTTCGTGTGATTGTTTGCTTATTTTGGTGAATCTATGGCTAGTAAAATAGTTTATAAACCATAGAGAAGTTGGAATACAGTAGGTTTAACACCTATATAAATAAAGAATTAGTTCATTACAGTACCTTAAAGTGGTGATTTATTTTCTTATACTAACGGAGCTCACGAGATTTTCTGTTAAGTTTTGTGTTGTGAAATTTTCAAGTTTTGGGTAAAGATTCGATGGACTACGGAATAAGGAGTGGCAAGAGCCTAAGCTTGGGGATGCCCAAGGCACCCCAAGGTAATATTCAAGGACAACCAAGAGCCTAAGCTTGGGGATGCCCCGTATGGCATCCCCTCTTTTGTCTTCGTTCATCGGTAACTTTATTTGGAGCTATATTTTTATTCACCACATGATATGTGTTTTGCTTGGAGCGTCATTTTATTTTGTTTTGTTTTGCTTGCTGTTTGAATAAAATACCAAGATCTTAAATTCTTAAATGTTAGAGAGTCTTCACATAGTTGCACAATTATTTAACTACTCATTGATCTTCACTTATATCTTTCGGAGTAGTTTGTTGTTTGCTCTAGTGCTTCACTTATATCTTTTAGAGCATGGTGGTAGTTTTATTTTGAAGAAATATATGAACTCTCATGCTTCACTTATATTATTTTGAGAGTCTTTTAGAACAGCATGGTAATTTGCTTTGGTTATGAATTTAGTCCTAATATGATGGGCATCCAAGAGGGATATAGTAAAAACTTTCATATAAAGTGCATTGAATACGATGAGAAGTTTGATTCTTTATGATTGTTTTGAGATATGAAGATGGTGATATTAGATTCATGCTAGTTGAGTAGTTGTGAATTTGAGAGATACTTGTGTTAAAGTTTGTGATTCCCGTAGCATGCACATATGGTGAACCGTTATGTGATGAAGTCGGAGCATGATTTATTTATTGATTGTCTTCCTTATGAGTGGCGGTCGGGGACGAGCGATGGTATTTTTCTACCAATCTATCCCCTAGGAGCATGCGCGTTGTACTTCGTTTCGACAACTAATAGATTTTTGCAATAAGTATGTGAGTTCTTTATGACTAATGTTGTGTCCATGGATTATACGCACTCTCATCCTTCCACCATTGCTAGCCTCTCTAATACCGCGCACCTTTCGTCGGTATCATACACCCACCATATATATTCCTCAAAACAGCCACCATACCTACCTATCATGGCATTTCCATAGCCATTTCGAGATATATTGCCATCCAACTTACCACCGTTCCGTTTATTATGACACGCTCCATCATTGTCATATTGCTTTGCGTGATCATGTAGTTGACATTGTATTTGTGGCAAAGCCACCTTTCATAATTCTTGCATACATGTCACTCATGAGTCATTGCACTTCCTGGTACACCGCCGGAGGCATTCATATAGAGTCATATTTTGTTCTAAGTATCGAGTTGTAATTCTTGAGTTGTAAGTAAATAAAAGTGTGATGATCATCATTATTAGAGCATTGTCCCAGTGAGGAAAGGATGATGGAGACTATGATTCCCCCACAAGTCGGGATGAGACTCCGGACGAATTATAAAAAAAAGAAAAAAAAGAGGCCATAAAAAAAGAGAAAAAGGCCCAAACAAAAAAAATAAAATAAAATAAAAATGAGATAAAAAGAGAGAAGGGATAATGCTACTATCCTTTTACCACACTTGTGCTTCAAATTAGCACCATGATCTTCATGATAGAGAATCTCCTATGTTGTCACTTTCATATACTAGTGGGAATCTTTCATTATAGAACTTGGCTTGTATATTCCAATGATGGGCTTCCTCAAAATGCCCTAGGTCTTCGTGAGCAAGCGAGTTGGATGCACACCCACTTAGTTTCTTTTTGAGATTTCGTATACTTATAACTCTAGTGCATCTGTTGCATGGCAATCCCTACTCACTCATATTGATATCTATTGATGGGCATCTCCATAGCCCGTTGATACACCTAGTTGATGTGAAACTATCTTCTCCTTTTTTTCTTCTCCACAACCACCATTCTATTCCACCTATAGTGCTATGTCCATGGCTCACGCTCATGTATTGCGTGAAGATTGAAAAAGTTTGAGAACATCAAAAATATGAAACAATTGCTTGGCTTGTCATCGGGGTTGTGCATGATTTAAATACTTTGTGTGGTGAAGATAGAGCATAGCCAGACTATATGATTTTGTAGGGATAGCTTGCTTTGGCCATGTTATTTTGAGAAGACATGATTGCTTTGTTAGTATGCTTGAAGTATTATTGTTTTCATGTCAATATTAAACTTTTGTCTTGAATCTTATGGATCTGAATATTCATGCCACAATAAACAAAATTACATTGAGAATTATGTTAGGTAGCATTCCACATAAAAAATTCTGTTTTTATCATTTACCTACTCGAGGACGAGTAGAAATTAAGCTTGGGGATGCTGATACGTCTCCAACGTATCTATAATTTTTTATTGTTCCATGCTATTATATTATATGTTTTGGATTTTTATGGGCTTTATTAAACACTTTTATATTATTTTTGGGACTAACCTATTGACCCAGAGCCCAGTGCCAGTTCCTGTTTTTCCCCTTGTTTCAGTGTTTCGAAGAAAAGGAATATCAAACAGAGTCGAAACGGAATGAAACCTTCTAGAAGAGTTATTTTTGGAAGGAAAGCTACCCAATAGGGGGGCGCGCCCACCCCCTAGGGTGCACCCTCCACCCTCGTGGGCCCCTCGTGGCTCCCCTGACGTACTTCTTTCACCTATGTATACCCATATACCCTAAAACGATCGGGGAACAGAAGAGATCGGGAGTTCCGCTGCCGCAAGCCTCTGTAGCCACCAAAACCCAATCGGGATCCTGTTCCGGCACCCTGCCGGAGGGGGGAACCCTCACCGGTGGCCATCTTTATCATCCCGGCATTCTCCATAACAGGAGGGAGTAGTTCACCCTCGGGGCTGAGGGTATGTACCAGTAGCTATGTGTTTGCTCTCTCTCTCTCTCTCTCTCATGTTCTTGATTTGGCACGATCTTGATGTATCGCGAGCTTTGCTATTATAGTTGGATCTTATGTTGCTTCTCCCCCTCTATTCTCTTGTAATGGATTGAGTTTTCCCTTTGAAGTAATCTTATCGGATTGAGTCTTTAATGATTTGAGAACACTTGATGTATGTCTTGCCGTGCGTATCTGTGGTGACAATGGGATATCACGTGATTCACTTGATGCATGTTTTGGTGATCAACTTGCGGGTTCCGCCCATGAACCTATGCATAGGGGTTGGCACACGTTTTCTTCTTGATTTTCCGGTAGAAACTTTGGGGCACTCTTTGAGGTTCAATGTGTTGGTTGAATAGATGAATCTGAGATTGTGTGATGCATATTGTATAATCATACCCACAGATACTTGAGGTGGCATTGGAGTATCTAGGTGACATTAGGGTTTTGTTTGATTTGTGTCTTAAGGTGTTATTCTAGTACGAACTCTAGGGCTGTTTGTGACACTTATAGGAATAACCCAATGGATTGATTGGAAATAATAACTTTGAGGTGGTTTCGTACCCTACCATAATCTCTTCGTTTGTTCTCCTCTATTAGTGACTTTGGAGTGACTCTTTGTTGCATGTTGAGGGATAGTTATATGATCCAATTATGTTATTATTGTTGAGAGAACTTGCACTAGTGAAAGTATGAACCCTAGGCCTTGTTTCCTCTCATTGCAATACTGTTTACGCTCACTTTTATCATTAGTTACCTTGCTGTTTTTATATTTTCAGATTACAAAAACCTATATCTACCATCCATATTGCACTTGTATCACCATCTCTTCGCCGAACTAGTGCACCTATACAATTTACCATTGTATTGTGTGTTTTGGGGACACAAGAGACTCTTTGCTATTTGGTTGCAGGGTTGCTTGAGAGAGACCATCTTCGTCCTACACCTCCCACGGATTGATAAACCTTAGGTCATCCACTTGAGGGAAATTTGCTACTGTCCTATAAACCTCTGCACTTGGAGGCCCAACAACGTCTACAAGAGGAAGGTTGTGTAGTAGACATCATGGCCTCAAGAACAAGGGCAACTAGACACAAATAATTTTCATGCTCAAGATCAGAGGGATATTAAATAGTATAATGGATCTGAACATATAATCTTCCACCAAAGAAACCATCTAGCATAACCTACGAGACGTAATCAACACTACTAGTCACCCACAGGTACCAATCTGAGATTCCGGTACAAAGATTGAACACAAGAGATGAACTAGGGTTTGACATGAGATGGTGTTGGTGGAGATTGGCCTCCCAAAGATGAGAGGGTTGTTGGTGATGACGATAGCTTCGATTTCCCCCTTCCGGAGGGAAGTTCCCCCGGCGAATTGCTCTGCCGGAGGGCAAAAGTGCTCCTACCCAAGTTCCGCTTCGAGACGGTGGCGCTCCATCCTGGAAGTCCTCCCTTTATTTCTTTATAGGTCAAAAGACCTTATATACCAGAAGATGGAAGATGGGCACCAAAGGTGGGCCAAGGCCCCCACTACCCACCAGGGCGCGCGGGGGAGGGGGGGGGGGCTGGCGTGCCCTGGTGCCTTGTGGGCACCTGGCTGCTCCCCTCTGGTAGTTCTTCTCCTCAATATTTATTATATATTCCAAAATAATTCTCCGTAAAATTTCAGCTCATTTGGAGATGTGCAGAATAGGTATCTCTGACATAACTTTTTTAGGTCCAGAATTCCAGCTACCGGTATTCTCCCTCTTTGTATAAACCTTGCATATTATGAGAGAAAAAGCATTAGAATTACTCCATAAAGTGTTATAATGCATAAAAACACTATAAATTACACTAGGAAAACATGATGCAAAATGGACGTATCACGTACCAGCTACAACACATATACTGCTAGGGTAACCAGGTCGCCCACATCCTATGCAAAGAAGCATACCAGCGGCCAGAGGTGTGGAGGAGCGGGATCATGCCGCACGCCATGTGGAAGAAGGCGCTAGAAGACATGCGTGGCGTGGGGCACGAGCGAATATGCAAGAAGAAGAAGTTGTTTAGTACTATACTGCTACAGTAAGAAGAGTGAGACTTCTTTATAAGGGTTGCTCTACCACTTGCTATTAGGAGCTTCAGAATAGAAGCTGTGCACGCGCGCGCCTCCTCCTTCGCTGCCCACCTTGCCTCGCCTCGTCACGACGCGCGCGCACCGCGGGTTGCGGGAACAAGCCGAAGCTTATTTTTCCTGGTCAGGAATGGTTAATTAATCTCGGATTAACTAATGAGTCGCTTACGGAAGTGCCCCTGTCCGAGACGTTGGACCGTGGGCTGTTCGCGGACTCAGTCATGGGCCTTAGCCCAGGCCAATCTACCCGACCGGTCAGGAATGGTTAATTAATCTCGGATTAATTAGCGAGTTGCTTACGGAAGTGCCACTGTCCGAGACGTTGGACCGTGGGCTGTCCGCGGACTCGGTCATGGGCCTGACCCAGGCCCATCTACGCGGCGACGTATATAAGAAGGCACTGGTCAGTGGAGTAAACCCTAACTCAGTTCACTCTCTGCCTCTCTCGCACAACCCTAGCCGTCATCTACTGTTCCTCTCTCTGTGCTGCTTCCAGCGATCCCATCCCGACGACCGCGTGCACGGTTGGTCGGGAGAGCAGGTGCCTCCGGAACTCTGTCGTTCGAGATCCTGCCCGGGAGAATGGCAATAAGGTTTTTGGGGAGCGTCTCGACGCGATCGTCTCCGTCTGCATCTGCTTCCACCACTTCCCCTGCATCAACACCATGGTCGAAGACGCCGCCGCCAAGAAGAAGGCCACGACCGTCGCCGAAGTTGCTGCTGCCGCCGCCGCGTTGGCCTGGCCAACCGGAGGGTATGATCTGGTCATCCCTCGTTTACTCGTACATGTGCTAGCCATATATATGTTGTTCATAGATGTTTCGGTTCTATGTACAGTACATGCTCACATGCTTAGGTTTCGGTATGAGATGCATACTGTATTTTCCATGTTTACTGCTTACTCGTGGATTAGATTAGTCGGTAGCGTGCTAATATTTCCAACAATCCAAAAACCTTATTATAGGAACTTTTCGACTCATGGCTTTGCCGCTACATTGAAACTGGACAAGTTTACCGGGAGGCATTTTAAGCGTTGGCAGACTAGGACCGCCTTGTGGCTCACAACGATGAACCTGTTCTGGGTTGGTGATGTGTCTCCCACGGTAACGGTTGCTCCTAAACAGGAGAATGCGTTGGAGGCAACCACCATCTTTATGGGAGCCGTTCTTACTGTGATCAGAGATAAGTTGGTTGACGCGTATCTCCATATGCGCGTTGCTAAGAATTACTAGGATGCGCTCGAAGCTAATTTCGGCGCAACCGATGCTGGAAGCGAGTTGTATGCTATGGAGCAGCTCCATGATTATAAAATGGTTGATAACCATTCTGTATTGGACCAGGCCCATGAGATACAATGCATCGCTAAGAAGCTGGAGCTCCTGAAGGGTGAGTTACCTGACAAGTTTGTCGCGAGTTGCATTATTGCAAAACACCCTCCTAGATGGAGGAACTTTGCTAACTCTCTCAAGCACTTGAGATGTGAATTCTCTGTTGAGGATGTCATCGGTCATCTAAGTGTTGAGAAGAACTCGAGAGCAAAGGACTCACACGTGAAAGGGGCCGAGGGTTCTTCTAGCACCAATGTGGTGTAGAAGAATTTTCACAAGTTCAAGGGAAAGAACTCTGTCCAGCAGAATACTACCTTCAAGAAGAAGGGTAAGAAGAAAGACAAAAAGAGAGATGGCTTCTTTACTTGTGGTTCAGAGGAACACTGGGAAAACAAGTGCCCAAGCAAGTACAAGAAGCCAGGACAGGATTCCAAGTCTGTCAATGTCACTCTGAGCAACAATGATGGGGCATCTGGGTATGGTAATCTATTTACAGTACTTTCAGTTTGTCAGTCCACCGATTGGTGGGTTGACACTGGGACCAATATTCATGTGTGTGCTGATGTGTCTTTTTCCTCTTCTTACCAGGTCGCACAAGATTGTTCCATCCCTATGGGGAATGGCTCGCATGCTTTGTTCATAGTGTTGGCACGATAGATCTGAAGTTTACTTCAGGAAAGATCGTGCAACTGAAGGCAGAAGTTGAGAACCAACTTGAGAAGAAAATAAAACAAGTCCGGTCAGATCGTGCTGGAGAATACTTTTCTAATGAGTTCGATTTATTCTGTGCAGAAAATGGCATAATTCATGAGAGGACACCTCCCTATTCACCCCATTCAAACGGGGTTGCCGAATGGAAAAACTGTACTCTAACATATTTGGTTAACGCCATGTTAGATACATCGGATTTATCCAAGGCATGGTGGGGGAGGTTGTATTGACATCATGTCATGTCCTCAATAAAGTTCCCGCAAAGGATAAGGAGACTACTCCCTATGAGCAATGGGGAAAAAAGAATTACACTCTCTTACTTGCGCACTTAGGGATGTCTGGCAAAAGTCAATGTGCCGATCCCCAAAAAGCGCAAGTTTGGACCGAAGACCGTGGACTGCGTTAATTTGGGATACGCTAAGAATAGCGTTGGCTATAGATTTCTAGTAGTGAAATCCGAGGTACCTGACCAGAAGGTCGGTACAATTATAGAGTCTAAGGATGCTACATTGTTTGAGGATATTTTTCCCATGATAGATATGCAAAGCACTTCTATACTGGAATCTGATGAGACTCCTAAACCCGTCATTCCGATGGAATATTATGAACACAAAAGTGATGAAAGTTCCACGGAGGATGACGAGGAAGCTCCTGTTAGGAGCAAGAGACAAAGGACTGCAAAGTCTTTTGGTGATGATTTTCTCGTGTACCTCGTGGATGATGACACTCCCAGTTCCATTTCAGAAGCTTATGCATCTCCGGATGCTGACTACTGAAAGGATGCGGTCCGTAGTGAGATGCATTCCATCTTGGCTAACATGACATGGGAGATCACTGATCGTCCTTATGGTTGCCAACCAATGGGATGTAAGTGGGTGTTCAAGAGGAATCTTAGGCCCGATGGTACTATTGAGAAGTATAAGGCTAGTCTTGTGGCCAAGGGTTATACCCAGAAAGAAGAAGATTTCTTCGATACATACTCACTTGTAGCTAGACTGACAACCATTCAAGTGTTACTCTCATTGGCTGCCTCGCATGGTCTTCTCGTTCATCAGATGAACGTTAAGATGGCTTTTCTTAACGGAGAGTTAGACGAGGAAATTTACATGCAACAGCCAGATGATTTTGTAGTAAATGGTTAGGAAAGAAAGGTGTGCAAGCTAGTGAAATTTTTGTATGGCCTGAAACAAGCGCCTAAGCAATGGCATGAGAAGTTTAATACAACTTTGACATCTGGTGGCTTTGTTGTTAATGAAGTTGACAAATGTGTATACTATCGCTATGATGGGGGGCGAAGGAGTTATACTTTGTCTGTATGTCCATGACATACTGATATTCGGAACTCACCTCAAGGTCATTGATGAGGTCAAGGCTTTTCTATCTTATAATTTTAAAATGAAAGACCTGGGCCTGGTTGATGTTATCTTAAACATCAAGTTACTGAGAAATACTGAGAATGGAACTACATTTTTGCAATCCCACTATGTTGAGAAGATTTTGAACCGTTTTAGATATTTGGACTGCAAACCTTCTACAACACCATATGATCCGTTTTGGTGGTGCCTCTAGCATCGTCGGTGGGCGTGTGGAGGTGTGTCTCCTGCGAATCTTTCTTTGGTGGATTTGTTCGGATCTGGTTGTCGTTCGTCTTAGTTGTGTGTCTTCAACTTAGATTCTTTCGATCTACGCTACTCTTCATATGTGGCGGTTACTGTTTTAGTGCGTCGGTTTTATGGGGCCTTAGCATTACGACTTCTCGACTGTCTACTACAACAAGTTTTGTCCTGCTAGATGACGGAGGACGATGACGGCGACGCGCCTTCAGCTCGCTTCAGTGCTTATAGTCGTCGATAGGTATTCTACGGATTTGTATGGAATTTTTTTATGTTTGTTGTACTGTCATGACCGGAGACGAATAGATCGGAAATTTTTTTTAAAGAAAAAAAATCATGATCGAGCGATCGGATGGCACACCGGCCGAATAGGAGCCTTTTCCAAACCCAAAACGGATTTGACTTTGAATCCGACTGGCGGACCACGAAATCAATAATAAATAGACCAGCAGCTAGGCTTTCTTCCTCATTTGCAGTACGCGAGAGAATTTGAGGAGATCTAGCTTGCGCTAGTACTACCTAGCTAGACATGGCGTGCATCGCAGCCCCAGTTCCCTTTGCTCCTTTCTGCAGGACACCATTTACGTCGACCTCGTTGTCGGCCTCCTCCCCTCCGTTCCATCCGAGCCGCGTTCTGGTCAGGTGGGAACCTCCTCCCCGGGGATGGTTGAAGCTGAATTTCGATGGATCTGTCTATCACGACGGGTCCGGCCGGGCGAGCATCGGCGGCGCCATCCGCGACTGCAACGGCCACGTCCTCCTCGCCTTCGCCGAGCCGACGGAGCACTCCACGGTGGGGATAGTGGAGGCGCGGGCACTGATCCGCGGGCTGCTGCTGGCGATGAGTTGCTTCCGTGGCGGGCTGGTGGTGGAAGGCGACGACCAGGTGCTGGTGGACCTCCTGACCGGCAAGGAGATGCAGACCCGCATACCGCTGTCCATGCAACAGGAGATCAAGACTCTGCTTAAGCACTTCTCGACGTACGAGCTGCAGCACATATACCGCGAGGGCAACCAGGTCGCCCACGTCCTGTGCAAAGAAGCATACCAGCGACCGGGGGTGTGGAGGAGCGGGATCGTGCCGCACGCCGTGTGGGAGAAGGCGCTCGAAGACATGCATGGCGTGGCGCACGAGCGGATCTGCAAGAAGAAGCAGCTGTGGTAGCTTCCAAGATGGGCGTGTACCAAGACAAGCGCAAGCGGCGGCGTGGTGTCCGACCGGCTGGTGCAAGAACGTGGCCGGCGAGCTTCGTTGAGATGGATCTGCAATCTGCATAGCCGATTGAGTCGACCGGTTCAGAAGGATTATAGTGTCAATTAATCTTTTGTTTGTAGTCTTGTATAGTCATGCGTGACGAGGTCTTTACACTTGTCTGTATTAGTTACCTTGTAGATGGATCTGCATAGACGATGTTTACTGTTGAAGCAGCTCTGGAAGCGCTTACAGTAAGATCGATCCCTGTGGCTACGTTGTGCTATGCGCGCGTAGGGTAGAAGATGTAATTGATTCACTCTGATTTCTTTAAGTATCTGTGCACGAGTGCTAGTATTCTTTCAACTTCAAAATATGTACTTTGCTGTCTGTAACACCTTCCTCTCGCTCCAGAGCGAGCCCTCAGGCCGTGAGGCGCGCACCTTGTGCCGCTGCAACCTGAGAAGCCGACCGTGGCGTCCAGGCGTGCGAGGCTGATTCCCCACTTCTCCTCAACGTAGACGCGGTCCAGGTCTTGGAGGAATGGCTCGTCCGGCAATCCGTGGCATCGCGTCCCGAGGCGCCACGAGCTCGCCGCACGCGAGCCGGAGCAGGCCGGACTGGTCCATGGACGTGAGGCACGCAGGACGGTCGGACCTTAACCGTCGCCATGGCTGTCGTCTTCTCCGCCTTTGGCATCGGCCCGCCTCCGCGCGATCTCCCTCTTCTCCTTTTTGACTCCCACGGCTTCGCGTTGCTCACCTGCAGGCTGCAGGCATCGGCGTCGTCCGTGAATCCCTGCACGTCCTCGTGCCTACCCCGCCACGGTGCTGACCTCCGGCACTGGCCATGTGGGCAGCTAACGCACGGCAACCCGAGGCCCGCGCTCGCCTGCAGCAGCCTCTTGCTTCGCCTGCACCCTAACCGTGCCCCAAGGCCTCCGCCTCCTCCCCGGCAAGCCTCCTTCCTTGGCTCCGGCGAGCCATGCCGCCATGCCTCTTACTGTGTGTTGAGTATAATGTTTATTAGGAAAGACCAGATAGATTAGGATTTGTTCTGGCTTGTCTTGTACTCGAAATAGATGATTGTACTCCTATATATATGCCCACGAGGCTCAAGCAATACAATCAACTATTGCACCAATCCCTCTCTTCCTTCTAACATGGTATCTATCGCAAGTCGATCCTAAACCCTAGCCGCCACCGCTTCCGCACCCGTGCGCCGCCCCCGGGGCGGTCGGTCTCCATGACCGCCACCGGGGGCCGCGCCGCCCGTACCTAGGGTTCGTCCGCCGGCCGTGTTGGCCGGCTGCCCTAGAGAGTCTTTTTCCCGAGCCTTGCTCCGTGTTTTTTCGCTCTCTCGCCGGTCGTTTTTTATCGGCGTTTTTTTTTTGGTTTTCCGATCTATTCTTGATCAGTTTGCGTCGCCCGCCGCCGCCGTCGATCCCCGTGCGCCTCTACTCTGACCCCGGCGCGACCAGCCGGCCTCTCCTTCGACCCGGCGGCCACGCGCGTCGAGGCAGCCCGTCCGGGCCGGCCGCCGTCCGCGCGTCGGTCCGTCCGTCGCCCTGCGCCGGTCGTCACCGCCCTGCACCGTCCAGGATACCTGCATCGCCGCGACCCGGCGGCCTCGCGCCATGCGTCAGCCAATCATAGCCGACGCTCGCGCGCCGGTCCGCCCATCGATCCACGTCACCCGCCTCCGCCGCGTCTGCACGGCGGCTTGGCGGTCTACCTTGCCGGCCTCGTCCTCGGCTGCATCAGGCTCGTCGGCCGCCTCAACTCGGGCACTGCTGCTTCATTGGTCGCTCGGGCCTCGCTGCCCGGGCGTCGGCGCTGCTTTGACAGCCCGGGTGCCGGTGCTGACATCTCCCGCCGTCCGTCGTCGTCGGCCTCATCCCGGACTCCGCCGCCACCACTCCTCCATCGAGCGGCGTCACCGACCTCGCGCGCGATCGGATTGATCACTCGCCCGCCGCCGCGATCCGCCTCATCTACGCCGCGCGACCGACCTGGCCCGTTGGTTACGCGCGCCTCTGCAGGTCCCGTGAGGATCGTCCCCGAGTTCAGCGCGCCTCTCCACCGATCGAGCATCGGGCTGCCGCTGCGTTGCCCCGTCGGGCCGCAGCGCCGCCGCCACATGGTTCTCCTCACAGCTGCACCGACCCGCGTCACCGCTGCGTCGCCTCTTCGGGCCGTAGTGCCGCGGCCCGCGGTCCACTGCCGCTCCAGGGCCGTCCGCTCCAGGCCGTCCCCGTGGCTGCACCGACCCTCGCGCCGCCGTTGCCTCGCCCCGTCGGGCCGTAGCGAGCGTGGCACGAGGTCCACGCCGCCGTCCCGAGGCCGTCCTCGCGGTTGCACCGACTCGTGAACCGCAGTTGCGTCGCCCCTTCGGGCCGCAGCGTCGCGGCCCGCAGTCCCCGCCGCCGCCCCGAGGTCTTCCGTCGTCGCCCCGACCCGCCTGTCGCCGCTGCGTCGCCCCTTCGGGCTGTAGCGCCGCGGCCCGCGGTCCACTCCGCCGGCACCGCGCGTCGACCTCCCGTGGTATGCGCCGCGCCGTCTCCCTTGTCGCGGGAACGCCACCGTCGCGCCGGTCTTCGTCACGCTGTCAGGGTTCTTCGCCTACTTCGGGCACCGCCGCCGCACTCCTAACCTAGCCGCCGCCGCAGCCGTCAAGCCGCCGCCGCTGCTCTTCTTGGCCGCCGCCGCCGCTACCTTCGTAGCCGCCGCCGCCGCCCGTCCACCTCCTTCGTCTTCGTCCAAGCACCAGCCCGTCGCCAGCGTCGCCGTCATCTACCCCGACCACTTCGTCTACTCCGACCACCGTTGGTGACATCGGCCCCGCGCCGATGGACGCCACAATCGTCGTCGAGGTCTTCTCTGCTGGCCCCTACGACTTCTTCGACATGGCGTACAACTCGTGCAGGTCCCTCGTCTACGCATGCCCGGTGCTGGCAACACCGATGCGTGCCTTCATCCACGACGTGTCCCCGGGCCTGGCAAGCCTGGTCGGCGCTTCGTCAACTTCGTCTTCGTCCGTCTACGCATGCCCGGTGCTGGCAACACCGGTGCGTGCCTTCGTCCACGATGTGTCCCCGAGCTTGGCAAACCCGCCGCGACGCGTCGTCAACAACATTTTCTTCCCGGCGCACCCCTGCTTCGACACCACTGCGCCCATGACTAACTCGGCGCCTCTTTGCGCCCGCGGCTCCACGGCGACTTCCTCGACACCGGCTACCCCGACTCGACATCGACCACGGCATTCTTCGCACGGCTATCTCGACCACGGCTCCACCACCCATGCTCTCGGCTACATCGACAAACGGCACAAAGGGCTACCGCCTGCTTGAGCAACCTCGTTGGTTTCCACTCCAGCCACGACTCCGCGATGCGTCGACTGTTACGACTGTGGGGGGGGGGGGGTGTCCGTCGGCTTGCCTTCGGATTCTTCTCCGGTCTCACCGTCTGCGTAGCTACCGTTGTGACTGCGGGGGGATGTTGAGTATAATGTTTATTAGGAAAGACGAGATAGACTAGGATTTGTTCTGGCTTGTCTTGTACTCCAAGTAGATGATTGTACTCCTATATATATGCCCACGAGGCTCAAGCAATACAATTAACTATTCCACCAACCCCTCTCTTCCTTCTAACACTGTGCACACGAGTTGTTCGATTAAATCTGTAGTGCTAGTTATCAACGAAAAATTGTAGTGATTTTATGCTATTTACACGCTCATGAGACAAGTCTAAGTACCGTAGACAAGTCTAACCACCCTAAACTACACACACGAGCTGAAATGTATCTTTGAATAGGCATTAGTTCAACGACATATATATTGCTATTAATTATCAAAATCATCAGTGATTAGTTACACTTTGAGACCATGCCATGGCGGTGCGCTTCCTCCTTGCGCCATTCATATACCGGAGGGCGGAGGAAGGAGCTCCCAGCCTCCTCGTCGTGGCCGCGCTCGCGAGGCGGCCCACCGCCGCGGCCGTCAGGCCCCCCTCGGCCACCCCGACCGGCACCCGCCCACGACATCTGCGGCAAGTTCGGGTGGGTAAACGTGCCGCAAATCGAGGTTGAAGTTCACGGGTTTTTTGCCGGAGGAGAGGAAACACGATGGAGGCAGAAGGGGAAAAGCCGGATGCGAACCCTAAATCGACCCGAGCAGGCATATATACCTAAATCGCGGGCGGTTTACGGGCCTCCCACAAATGTTTTACAGGCCGGACCATTTTCCGTTGAAGGGCCGTTGGCCGATCTTTATTATTAGATAGAAAGAAAAAGAGTACGACAAGGCCGGCCATCTAGGCGATCTAGAACTGACAGACATCCAAGCCTAAGCCCAAAACAAGAAGAGAAGAGGCCCGACTGAAGCCAGAGGTGGGCAACAAGATAAACACCAAGTGCATTACTACCTCCGTCCTGGTTTATTAGTTTTTTTTATATTTGTGCTAAATTTTGACTAAAGATTTAACTGACATAATTTTCAGTGATATAATTTTTTATGATATGCATAAACATTTTGTTAGTTAAATCTGTGGTCAAATTTTGACACAGATTACGATGGGATCAATAAATCTGGACGAAGATGGTAGTAGAGGTCGCCTACACAACCAGCCTATCGCGAAACAGCAATATCTTCCTTGATGAGCTCCAGCACCCTGTCAATGTTGTTGTCCACCTGCTCAAAAATCCTTCCAAATCCTCCAGTGGATCGGGATGGTTATCGTGTCGAAGTTCCGTCGGGCCGTCTTGGGAATCTCCCTCCACATGTTGATCCATCAAGTCTCGGAGCTACCAAAGCTATCATCTGGGATAGGGAACGACACCCGAGTCCAGTCCCTAAACCTGGACCACACCTGCTGCGAGAAGCGGCAGCATAAAAACATACGTGTGCAATCTTCGTGTGTCGAAAGGCAGAGCGGGCATGCTCCATTTGATGGCCAACCCTTTCGCTCCACATTGTCAACAGTTAAGCAGGGCTTGTGAATGACCAGCCACATGAAAAATTTGCATCTGGGTGGAGCTTTGGATCTCCAAATTGGTTTATGGCAGGCAGAACGCATGTTTGCAACGAAAAGCATACCAGAAGCACTGCTGACTGAGAAACTAAGGTCTCCCTTCCACTTTCAAATCAATCTATCTGGGACCTCCACGGAAAGAACGGTACGTTCAACAATGTCCCAAATCTGAAGATATTGAGCCATGGCCTGGGAAGAAATGCCTCCCAAGATCTTCCTTATCCAACCCTATTAGCAAGTGCATCTTTCACCGTGCCACCCTTATCCTTGACAAAGGAGAACAGGGCAGGGTCCAACTCCTCAATGGAACACTCACCTGGCAGCCACTGGTCAGTCCAAAACTTAGCCCTTTGTTTGTCTCCTAGCCAAACTACAGTCGCTGATGTAAACAAGGCAGCAACCTCCTCCATCTTATCTGGATGTAGGCTCCAGGGTCTCTCCTCATCTCCCCGTCGCATGCATGGCCAACGACATCGAAGGGGGTAACCAAACCATTTGAGGTTCAGGATTCCCAGAGCCACATTCTTTGGGCATGCATGGTAGCCTGCAAATGCACAGGGTTTAGTTGTAGTCTTTTCAAAATAAAAGTATCGATCCCACAGGGAACACAAGAATTAGTCTTTAGCCCTTTGCAAGGTACAAATGTTGTGCCTATAAATTGTAAGCGATCCATAATAGAAATAATAATAAAGTTGCAAGTGTAAAGGTGAGTAAATAAGCCGAAATAAACGACAGGTCAAATAACTAGACTTGAGACAAATAATTAAAAGAGCTATTTTGAATTCCTAAGCCACTTTATATGTTTCTATTTGTGGGCGGAGCCGGTACAGATACATTTATACTCATGGTATCTCCATATCCCATACGCCACTACCGTTCTTCCCCACTCCGGTTATCAAACGGTGATTAAAGGGAAAAAAAGGTCCCCGTGGGCATAGCCAAAGTGGTCTTCGTTCACTACTAGGAGAAACCTTATAGGTAGAACCTTAACAGTAGCGCGTATAGCAGTAGCGTGGGGCCTAAACCAGCGCTACAGGTAAGTCTGTAGCAGTAGCGCTGGCCCGCAACCCCGCGCTGTTGCTATGTAGTCCCATCCTCACCCACTGGGGCTACCCGTAGTAGCAATGTTTGATATAAAGCAACGCTACTGCCAATCTTATAGCAGTAGCGTTGGCCCCTATCCGGCGCTACTACTAGGCGCAGCTGCCACCTTTTCCCACCCCTCCCCCTTTCCCCTTTCCTTCCTCTACCTCCCTCACTTGGTTCTTCCCCATTATTTCTCTCCCTTCTCCTACCCCTCTTCTCTCCTCATTAATGCCCACATCCACCATCTCCTCCATTAATGACCTCTTTCTCTCTTCCTCACTTTCTTTACCTCTCCCTCCTTCCCTTTTCTCACTCCTATCTTTGTCTCACTAGTTAGCTCTCTCTCTCCCTACCCACTAGCTAGTTAATTAGGTAGAGCATCTCCTCCCAACTAGATGTACCCATTTTAGAACTAAGCCATCTTTGTCCACTTTCGATGATCCCTATATAGGTAGCGACACCGGTACCGCGTGTGCTCGATCTCTCTTTCACGGGATAGGTGAGTAAAAAGGTGTGCTTTGCAAGAATAGAAATATGCATGTGTGTTTGCGTTATGATGGGAATTGTGTGTGTGGCATGTGTTGCAGCCTATGTGTATTTTTTGAATTGTGCGTGACATGAGTTGCTTATATTTTGCCAAAATGTCAATTCATTTCCGTTCCACTTAATTTCGGGCAAACTCTATATGTCATATTTTTAGGAAAGGTCATGCCGAATTTTTGTATGACTTTGATGTATGCATATGCATGCCTGGTAATAATCATTTTGCTTATTATATCGCGCAGGCGATCATGAAGGTCGATGGAAGGATGGTGGAAAGATGGTTGCGATCCGCGATGCATGACATGTATGCGAATAACCGGACTGGGATTTTATGTCCGTGTAGAAGATGCAAAGAAATCGTCATGTTGGACCCCTTTGAGAGTGGCAGTTTGAAGGCGCATCTGTTCTTACATGGTTTCATGGATGGTTATACTCGGTGGATAAGTGAAAATGATGTTGAGGACGTCCACATGGCAGGCAATAACGACATGGGGCTAGACGAAGAGATGACCGACAATGGACCCGAAGACGAGGGCGACGGACATGGCGGCGGAGAAGAGTCCGGACATGGTTTATCACCTTTGTTGTGGAAGCGCTTGCGGTTGCATGGAACGCCGTCATTTGTTCTGGAAACGCGGCGATGACAGTTTGTTTAGCCTTTTTGCTTGATTATTTTATGGAAAGTGTTTATCACCTTTAATATGTGATTCACTGCCATTTTAGGAATTTTCTCCAATAAATAAATATTGCTACATAAATCTTAACCTGAGTGATTATCAGCAAAAAGAAATGTGCGAGCACGGTAAAATTCCATAAAACATACCTAGTAGGCACAAAAATAACGGTGAAAAGAGTCTAATAATTTGGACTCATCAATGCACACCCTTGCCACGGCAAAAGACAGTGACCCCCATTAATATCATTGTCACCCTTCCATAAAAAGCCCCGGCATCTTCTGTTAATAATCTTCAGCGCCCACGCCGGCAACTGCATAACCGATAGGAAGTGTATAGGTAGGGTCATGAGGACGGAGTGGATGAGAGTCAGACGTCCAACCGGTGCCATCAAGTTTGGTTTTCATCCCTTCATCTTATTAGAATATTTATCGATGACTGGCTAAATACCTTATCGTCGTAAACGATAAATCGACGGAGCCAGTTTTTACCATATTTGCTCGGGTCGTCTTTTTTTTGCCGTCCCGTAAAACCGCCGAAAAAACGCACCCGGCGAGGTTATATGGATCTGCTAGAGATGGTCTAGTTAAACCTGGGCACGTTGTGAAGTTCAAAAGAAAAAAACTAGGCACGTTGTGCGCCACGACCCACGAGACGCCGAATCACGCTCGGGCGATCGGACGGCAACGCGAGCTGGTCGACGCACGCGGTAAAACCAAAACCGAATTCGAATCCGACTGGGCGACCACCTCGAGCACCATAAATTGGCTCTCCCATAAGCTAGGGCTTTCTTCCTCATTTGAGAGACAAAAGAAAAACACAAGAGATCGCTTGCGGCATGGCGTGCGTCGCTGCCCCTGCCTCGTTTGTTCCCTCGTTTGCTCCTATCTGCAGCGGGATCCCGTTTGCGCCTTCGCCCAGCTTCACCTCGTTGTCGGCCTCCTCCCCTCACTTCCATCCCAGCCGCCTCATGGTGAGGTGGGAGGCTCCTCCGATGGGCTGGTTGAAGCTGAATTTCGACGGATCCGTCTACCATGACGGGTCCGGCCGGGCGAGCATAGGCGGTGTCATCCGCGACTGCAACGGCCACGTCCTCGTCGCCTTCGCCGAGCTGACGGAGCACTCCACGGTGGGGATAGTGGAGGCGCGGGCACTGATCCGCGGGCTTCGGCTCTCGATGAATTTCTTCCGTGGCGGGCTGGTGGTGGAAGGTGACGACCAGGTGCTGGTGGAGCTCCTGACCGGCAAGGAGATGCAGACCCGCATACCGCTGGCAATGCAACAGGAGATCAAGACTCTGCTCAAGCACTTCTCGACATACCAGCTGCAGCACATATACCGCGAGGGCAACCAGGTCGCCCACGTCCTGTGCAAAGAAGCATATCAGCGGCCGGGGGTGTGGAGGAGTGGGATCGTGCCGCACGCCGTGTGGGAGAAGGCGCTAGAGGACATGCATGGCGTGGCGCACGAGCGGATCTGCAAGACGAAGAAGCTGTGGTAGCTTCGGAGATGGGTCCAAGAACGTGGCCGGGGAGAAGGCGCTGGCTTCATCGACGTGATAAGCTTCGTCGAGATGGATCTACATAGCCCGTGGAGTCGACCGGATTGTAGTGAGGGCAAATTGATCCTTTGTTTGTAGTCTTGTACTAGTAGCCTGCCGCCGTAGTACATTTATCTGTCAATTACCTCGTAGTACGTTTCAAGACGATGTTTACTGTTGAAGCAGCTCTGGAAGCGCTTACAGTAACATCTATCGCTGTGGCTTCGTTGTGCTATGCGCACGTAGGGTAAAAGACATAATTCATTCACTCTGATTTCTTGAAGTAGCTGTGCACAATGCTAGTAGTCTTTCCACTTCAAAATGTGTAGTACTTCGCTGTTTGTAACGGCTTCCTCTCGCCCCAGAGCGCTGCGTGAGGCGACGCACCTAGTGCCGCTGCAAC
Source organism: Aegilops umbellulata (assembly GCA_032464435.1). Taxonomy (NCBI): domain Eukaryota; kingdom Viridiplantae; phylum Streptophyta; class Magnoliopsida; order Poales; family Poaceae; genus Aegilops; species Aegilops umbellulata. The sequence continues at coordinate 479,147,754 of CP136055.1, forward strand.
CAAGAAGACGATCGTGGCGTCCAGGCGCGCGAGGCTGATTCCCCACTTCTCCTCAACGTAGATGCAGTCTAAGTCGTGGAGGAATGGCGCGTCCGGCAGTCCATGGCATCGCGTCCCGAGGCGACCACTAGTAGAAAAGGGGGCAACGGTCCAGGGTGGGTTAGCCCATTAGTACCGGTTCAATCTAGAACCGGGACAAATGGGGGCATTGGACCCGGTTCGTGAGCCCAGGGGGCCGGCCGGGCCACGTGGGTCATTGGTCCCGGTTCGTCTGGACCTTTTGGTCCCGGTTGGTGGGACGAACCGGGACCAATGTGCCTAGCTCCTGGCCCACCACCATTGGTCCCGGTTCGTGGCATGAACCGGGACCAAAGGCTCCCATTTAGTCCCGGTTCATGCCACGAACCGGGACCAGTGGTGCCGCCTATATATACCCCTCGCGCCGGAGCAGAGCACTGAGTGCTCTGTTTTTCTGGGCCGGCGAGAGGAGGGGCTTGTGGTGCTCTAGCTCACCTCCTATGCACATGAGGTGTTCAATGAAATGCCCGAGCCACACTAGTTAAGCTTTCTCCTCTCGAAGCTCGACCTCAAAGCTCCATTTTCCTCGAGATTTGTCTAGATTTAGCGGTCCGTCACGCCCCACCCCTGTCTTCACCGCCGTCGATCACCCGCGCCGATCTCATCACCGACACCACCGTGGTAAGCCTCTTGCTCTTATCTTCTTTCTGAAAGGAAAAATATTCTTACTTGTATGTTTAGATAGATATTTGTATCATTTTCTTACCTTTATTATTGCATCTTATATAGTGCGATGGTTTTGGTATCCGCCCCCGTCGGCCCTCATCCTGTCTATGATTCGGATGTGGTATATATATTAATCTTTATAACTATTGGTTCATTTATTGTTTATGATTATTATGCGGACCAGCGTGACATAGATTTTATTTATCTAGGATGTATGTGAACCGGAAATTCCAACCGACCCTATTGTCGAGAGGTTAAATTTAGTTGAAGAAGAAAACAATTTCTTGAAGGAAAAAATAAAAAAAATTGAGGAGGAGAAGATGATATTGGAGTTGCATGTTGCGGATGTCGTCGATGATCACAAGATCAAGATGGATGCAATGCGCTTGAAGATTAGAAAGATTAGAAAATATGCCATTCATACCGAGGCTTGGTATCATTATGTCGTTGGATCAATTGTTACCTTGGTTGCGATTATGATCGCCTTTGTTTTAATTAATGTATGGTTTAATTAATTAGATGCTCTGGAGAGCTATATGTTGTTAGATGAGAACTATGTATGTACTTTGATTTTAATGTGATGATGAACTTCTATTAATTTGGACACTTAATTATATATAATGCACGCAGATGAGCCGGCAATGGATGTACGGTGACAGACACACCTCCGAGTACATTAAGGGCGTGCATGAGTTTCTCGATGCGGCTGAGGCAAACAAGCAGAATGGTTTTATGTGTTGTCCATGCCCTGATTGTGGGAATACGAAGTCTTACTCTGACCGGAAAATCCTTCACACCCACCTGCTTTACAAGGGTTTCATGCCACACTATAATGTTTGGACGAGGCACGGAGAAATAGGGGTTATGATGGAAGACGACGAAGAAGAAGAGTACGATGACAACTACGTTCCCCCTGAATACCGTGATGCTGCAACGGGGGGAGCTGGTGAAGATCAAGAGGAACCAGACGATGTGCCCAATGATGCTGCAACGGGTGAAGCTGCTGAAGATGAAGAGGAACCAGACGATGTGCCCGATTATGATGATCTCCGCCGGGTAATTGTCGATGCAAGGACGCAATGCGAAAGTCAAAAGGAGAAGCTGAAGTTCGATCGCATGTTAGAGGATCACAAAAAAGGGTTGTACCCCAATTGCGAAGATGGCAACACAAAGCTCGGTACCGTACTGGAATTGCTGCAGTGGAAGGCAGAGAATGCTGTGCCTGACAAAGGATTTGAGAAACTACTAAAAATATTGAAGAAGAAGCTTCCAAAGGATAACGAATTGCCCGATAGTACATACGCAGCAAAGAAGGTCGTATGCCCTCTAGGATTGGAGGTGGAGAAGATACATGCATGCCCTAATGACTGCATCCTATACCGCGGTGCTTACAAGGATCTGAAAGCATGCCCGGTATGCGGTGCATTGCGGTATAAGATCAGACGAGATGACCCTGGTGATGTTCACGGCGATCCCCGCAGGAAGAGGGTTCCTGCGAAGGTGATGTGGTATGCTCCTATAATACCACGGTTGAAACGTCTGTTTAGAAACGGAGAGCATGCCAAGTCGATGCGATGGCACAGTGAGGACCGTAAGAAAGACGGGAAGTTGAGAACACCCGCTGACGGGTCGCAGTGGAGAAAAATCGTGAGAAAGTACTGGGATGAGTTTGCAAAGGACCCAAGGAACGTATGGTTTGCTTTAAACGCGGATGGCATTAATCCTTTCGGGGAGCAGAGCAGCAATCACAGCACCTGGCCTGTGACTCTATGTATGTATAACCTTCCTCCTTGGATGTGCATGAAGCGGAAGTTCATTATGATGCCAGTTCTCATCCAAGGCCCTAAGCAACCCGGCAACGACATTGATGTGTACCTAAGGCCATTAGTTGAAGAACTCTTACAGCTGTGGAATTGAAATGGTGCACGTACGTGGGATGAGCACCTGGCCAAATTTGTAACAGACGAGTATGTTATGCCAAGTATTTTAGAGTTCATTTGAAAACAGACGAGTAGGTGCATCTATGTTAATTTTTTTATTAAAGTTAATCACAAACTTGTGATTCACACAAATTTCAAAGAATTCAAATTTTAACTATTAAAATTTGAAAACTAATGGCACTAACAGAAAGTTCATAATTTTGCTGACCTAAAAGCAAAAAGAATTAAAAAAATATAGCAAAAACAAAATAAAGCAACAAAGAAAACAAAAAACTAAAAAAGTGTTTTCCAATTTGAAAACTAATGGCACTAACAGAAAGTTTATAATTTTTCTAAAACTATAAAGCAAGAAAGTTTAAAAGTTTATAATTTTTCTAAAACTAAAAAAGTTTTAAAGCTAAAAGAATTAAAAAATAAAGCAAGACGAATAATGATAAAACACAGTAATATTAAATAGCAGGAATTTTTTATAGTAAAGTTATTCATAAACTAGTGATTCACACAAATTTTAAAAAATTCAAAGTTAAACTATTCAAATTTTAAAACTAATGGCACTAACAGAAAGTTTATAATTTTTGTGACCTAAAATAAAAAAGAAATCACTACAAAACTATAAGTATTTATTTCTAAGTAGAAACAAAAAAAAACAAAAAAAATGCCACCTACTGGGCCCCCACGGCCTGAATACGACTAGAAACCCTACCATGGGCCAGGATTCAGGCCCGAGGGAGGCCCAGTAGGCCCACAGGCAAAGATTGCAGTGTTAGGTCCGAAAGCCTGCTTTAGAGAGGAGCTCGAGAGGGATGGCGCACCGCACCTTATAAACAGGTGCTCCTCCCTCTCAACTAGCGAGGTGAGACTAAACATTTGGGTTCGGGGCAGCACAGGCCTTTGGTCCCGGTTGGAGGGACGAACCGGGACCAAAGGGGGCATTGGTCCCGGTTCGTAGCACCAACCGGGACCAATGCCCCCTCTTTAGTCCCGGTTGGTGCCACCAACCGGGACCAAAGGCCTCTTTTCAGCAGCACAAAGGGCGGGAAGCGGCGGCCTTTGGTCCCGGTTGGTGCCACCAACCGGGACCAAAGGCCGCCGCTTCCCGCCCTTTGGGCTGCTGAAAAGAGGCCTTTGGTCCCGGTTGGTGGCACCAACCGGGACTAAAGGGGGGCATTAGTCCCGGTTTGTGCCACGAACCGGGACTAAAGCTTAGACTATATAACAAAACACTTGTGAAAATTTTCAGTTTGCATCGCCAGTTCCCCCCTTCCCCCGCCGACGACGCCCTAAGGCTGCTCCACCTCGCCGTCTACGCCGCCGCCGCCAACGTCGTCGCCTCCCCGAGCCCGCGCCGTCCTCATCGCCGGCATCCCCGAGCCCGCCGTCCTCGTCGTCCCCGTCGTTGCATGCCTCCCCGAGCCCACCCCTCCTCGTCCCTGTCGCCGGCCGCGCGCCGTCTCAATCGAGACCGCCGTCCCCGTCACCGCGTGCCATCCCGAGCCCGCCGTCCTCGTCGCCGGACTCCTGCCATCGCCCCGGCCCGCCCGTCGTCGTCGCCCCTGCCCCGCCCGTCATCGTCGCCCCGCCCCGCCCGTCGCCGTCGCCCCGCCCGTCGCTGTCGCCCCGCCCGCCCGTCGCTGTCGCGGCCCCTGCCCGTTGGTCCGGCCGGCGCCCCTCCCCTGTTTTTTATATATTATATATGCTTGTGTATATTGCTTCTTTGTGTATATTATGTATATATGTCAGTATATGTATTGTGTATATTGCTTCTTTTCAGATTTTTTTCATATATATGTTTGTATTTTGTATTTTGCTTTTTTATAAAAATGTATGTGTGTTTTTATGTTCTCTGTGTATATATGTTCATATATGCAAAAGTTAGATTTGAATATTTAGAAAAGGATTATATATATATGTTCTCCGATTTAGTACATTTTAGGTTAGTTTCATTTTTAGAAAAGTTTTATATATTTAGGAGAGGAAAAAGGAAAATAAGAAGAGGAAACAGGTGAAGAAGAGGAGAGGAAGAAAAGGAAGAGGAGAAGAAGAAAGGAATAGAGAAGAAGAAAAAATAGAAAAAACTCCTCTATTCCTTTCTTCTTCTCCTCTTTTTCTTCTTCTTTTTTTCTTCGATCTTCTCCTCTATTCCTTTCTTCTTCTCCTCTCTATTTCCCTCTCCCGATAACTTCAACACGAGGGGGGGGGGGTCGATATACCCCTCAGATAACTTCGACATGAGGGGCGGTCGATATATATACCCCCTCTCGACTGTGATAATAACTTATACCGCGGGAGCACCCCCCGACCCTCTTGCTCGACCAAAAACTCTCGAGGACACCCAAACCCTAGAAAAAAAGATGTCGGTCTCCTACCCCCTCCCGCCGCGCCCCTACCCGACAAACTCTCTCGAGGCCACCCCAAACCCTTGAAGCGTTGTCGAGGCCACCCCAAACCCTAGAGAAGCAGCGTCGAGGCCACTAATTAATATATATGATTCCTTACTATGATTAGCTAGCTAGTTCTACGTTTGCCACTAATTTATCCATTTATCATGTTTGAATAATAATTGCCATGTTGTAAATATTTGTAGAAACTATGGACACTATCGCCCGAGACGAAGCAAGAGAAGCGTTGTTGAGGGACATAATCGCAGAAGGAAGTGATGCCGTCTTGTTGTATCTCAACGACTTCGATGGTCTGCAAGGAGAGGGTGAAGAAGCTGGCTCCGGTGACCAAATGGCGGTGCAAGAAGAAGAACGTGATGACGGGTCCGGTGACCGAAACGAGTCCGGCGACCGAGCCGAGTCCGGCCAGGTATATATATTAGTTAAGCCTGTGCTGACTAGCTAATTGATGCATTCATTGTTTTGGTATGTACACATATTAATTAAGTCTTTGTTCTTTTTTCTAGCCCTCCGGATCGAGCACAACTGAGGTAAAGAGACGAGGCCCGAAGAGAAAGTTGAGCTCGGATGAAAGGTTTGAGATCATAGAAATCGCGCCCGACGGCCAACCTATTGAACCCATCAGAACAAAGAAGGCATTTGTTGCTCAGTGCGGGGTTCTGGTTAGGGACAAGATCCCGATCAGCATCCAGCAATGGTATAAGCCTAAGAACGAAGACCCTGAGGTGTCTTATGTCAATGATCTGCAGAAAAATGATCTTTGGACTGAGCTGAAGTCAAATTTCACCCTACCGCCGGAGGATGATCCGGAGAAGCCAGTTAAAGAGCAATTAATCAAGTCTTTTGCTCTTAAGAGGATGGCAGACCTATTCAGGAGGTGGAAGAAAGACCTGAATAGGTTTGTCGAGAAAAAAGAGACACCAGAATTTAAGGGCATATATGAGAAGATCAGAGATGACTGGCCTGCATTTGTGGCCCACAAGACATCGGAAAAGAGTAAGAAGATGTCGGAGACAAACAAGAAAAATGCTGCGAAGAAGAAGCTTCACCATCGCACGGGGTCAGGTGGCTACCTGGTAGCCCGGCCTAAGTGGGCCAAGGCTGAGAATGATCTAGTTGAAAAAGGGATCGAACCAGAGACAATGAGCTGGCCAGACCGTTGCCGGACTTGGTTCTTCGGGGCTGGCGGAACCTTGGACCCTGTAACAGGGAAGTGCATTTGGACAGACGAGCAACTTGACATTCCCTTCAAGAAGCTTCGGTACTATATCAAAGCAGCGCAGGAAGGGACGTTCTTCCAGACAGAGAGAACGACGAGCTCACAAAGGCCCTCGGGAATCCTGACCACCCTAGACGGACACGAGGCACGCCAGGCTCCATTCCGTGGAAGGCTGGGTTTCCGGACGCAGGCGGTTACAAAAGCCAGGAGAGGAGGAAGCAAGTGCAACAGTCCGAACTGCAGGCGCTTAAAGCAAGGGTACTCGGGATAGACGAACGAGAAGCAAATCGCAGCAACCGAACTGCCGAAGCTTCCCCTGAAGCTACCTCGCCATCTCAGCGGAGAAGAAGCGTGGCTTCCACCGAGCTACTTCAGCCAGAGCTTGTCTTGACGGCTCCTGCCAGCTATCCCGTGGATGCTATCACGGAGGCTCAAAATTGCCACCTTATGACGCAGTGGATGAATATGAAGGTCAAGGCGGCTGTTGGCTCTGTTTATCCTAATGAACCCGACACAACTTTTCACCGCCGGCCGATTCCAGAAGGATATGCTAAGGTGATGGTGGATGAAATAACGGAGGGATTTGAGGACCTCCCGCTTCACCACCCTACCGGAGAAGGGGAGACTCGGCTGGGTTCTGCTCTGAAGACTCCATGCCTATGGCGGAAGGAGCTCATCAACCTTCCAAACTGGACGCCTCCGCCGCCTCCTCCTCCTCCGGCGAGTCAGGGGACTCCGCCTCCTCCTCCGGCGAGTGACGATGAGGGCCCTCGGCCGGCTCCTTCTCCGGCGCGTGGCGGCACTCCGCCTCCTTCTCCGCCTGCGCCGGCGCGCCCGAGCAGCCAGCCTACTCCTTCTCCGCCTCGTCAACAAGGGCGGAAGAGACCCACCACCGCTCCGGCAGCTGCTCCTGCGCGTCGTAGTCCTTCTCCTCCGCCTCGCAAAAAGCAAGCAGTAAAGAAGACTGCCGCTCCGTCTGCTCTGCCAGCGTCTAGCAGTACAGCCAGAGGCGGGAGGACATACAGATTCGGTCCTTCTCTGAAGACTCCAGAGAAGTTGCCATACGAGATGACCCCGGAGGAGAACGCGAAGATCGTGCGAGCCGAAGTGAAGGACTGGTTTCAAGGGTTGAAAGCAAAGAGACATCCACCTCCGGAGGAGAAGGTAGATCCGGTGAAAGCGAAGCGCACTCTGGCTGCCCTGGCAAAACCACCCAAGTCTCTGCCGAAAGGCAACTATGAGCGCATTATTGCAAAGACATGGGCCGAAGCGTCGCGGTCGGGAAGTACAATCAGTGATCAAAGGCTGAAAGAACGACGAGCAGCTGGGAAACAAATTGCCCAGCTCGGCGAACAAGCAAAGCAATCGTGCCCCCCGCTCAAGGTGCCAAGCGTCGATCCGAGGATGGTGCCCGGTTATAACAATCTTGACGATTACTTGCCCGACGATGTAGATTATGATTTCCTGGACATGCAGATACACAGATACGAGTACGGGAAGCCTCTCGTCAAAGATGAAAAATCTCTATCAACGATGATGCGAAGATTGCATGATTGGTACATGAAAACCTGCAGAGAGTCTGGGGGGAGGAATACTTTGTATATGAGAGTTAAACCGGAGCATGACCTCGTTGGAACTGAACTGTTGCATATTCCATTTGAGGAGTTCTATCAGTTTTTTAATCAATTGGCCCTCGATAAAGCAACGGGCACCTGCTACTGTCTGTAAGTACTACTACTTCTGTCATTAAGTCTCTCTATATAGCTCAGCTATTTCATTGCATTTATTTATAATTATCCTCACTATATTATGCAGATTGAAGATCGCCGAATTGAAGAAAAGACAAATCGGTGATATTGGGTTCATTAACACAAATCTCATAGATGCAGTTCAGGTTAAAGATCATGCCGCAGAAACCGAGGCCAACTTGCTACGATCATTCAAAATAAATGAACACAAAGATATAATACTCTTTCCTTACAAGTTCAAGTGAGTGTTGTCTTGTGCATATTCGGTTTCCCTTATATATTAGTCCAGGTTATAGTAATGTAATTGATGAGTTATGCATGCGTGCGCAGTTTTCACTATATTGTCCTGGAGATTAGGCTTGAGAAGGGAGTAGTAACTGTCTTGGACTCGAGACGAAAAGATCCCCAGGAGTATGCGGACATGACTGAAATCCTCAAGAAGTAAGTTAAATCGATCATTATCCACCATATCAGCAAATTTGTTCATTTCCTGATATCAAGTAATTGTTTTCTTTTGTCTGGCAGTGTTTGGAGAAAATTCAGCACAAAATCCCCGGGACTCCCGAAGGAGCTGGAATTTAGATATCCGAAAGTAAGTACTATAGTACCATGTTCCGCGCGTCTCCTAGCTATTGATTCAAGCGCTAGTTTCATCAATACCATTTGGCATTCTTGCTTATCTGTTTGGTTGACCTCTATTTCTTGTAAAATGGTTGTGGCAGGAACAAGGGAATGATTTCTGTGGATAGTACGTCTGCGAGTCCATCCGCCACACGACCTGTGAGCGGGGCGGGTACTCTGAGAAACAATATGAAGTGCGTAAGAAATAATATTCACAATTTTTGTTTATTACCATCATTTGTGTTGAGTTTCATTCATTCATATATATATATATGTATTGACCCCCTTCTTCAAATTAGATGTTTCGGCAGTGGGATGAACTCCTAGAACCAGATCGCATGCGAGCAATTCAAGAGGAATTGGCGGCATTGTTTCTTGACCACGTGATCGCTGAAGACGGAGAATACTATGTGGACCATGCGTCCATAATTTAAGAGATTATATTTGTAAAAGATAATTATTGTATATATGTAGCCGGTAGTGTCGGACGATAGATATACGAGAACTTGTTGTTCGACCAATCTCTCGGAGAAGGAGAGGTGGTCGATATCACTTCTCTCTGTATGCATATATGTTCATGACGATCTTCTATTTCCTTCGTTTGCTTACTAGCTAGTTAGCGTGCCTAGTCCTCTCTATACATATGTATAGTACGTAGCGTCGACCAAGCACGGACATAAGAGAGGACACTTCTCTCTATTAATTAGCTATCTAACACAATATATGAAATACCTAAATTAACCCCCCAAAACCCCCAACCCCCCCCCTTTAAAAAAAAACAAAAACCCCAGCCACAAAAATGCTGACGCGTGGAGGTCTATTGGTCCCGCTTGGTGCCACCAACCGGGACCAAAGGCCCTCCTGCCTGGGCTCGGTGCGCAGGCCACGTGGAGGCCCATCTGTCCCGGTTCTGGTTTGAACCGGGACTAAAGGGTGAGGGTATTAGTAACGACCCTTTAGTCCCGGTTCGGGAACCGGGACTAAAGGCCCTTACGAACCGGGACAAAAGGCCGGTTTTCTACTAGTGGACGCGGCGGTGTTGGCAATGCAGCGGTGTCGGCAACGCGGCCAAGATCCGCCAGGAGCTCGCCGCACGTGAGCCAGAGCAGGCGAGGCTGGTCCGTGGACATGAGGCACGCAGGACGAACGCACAGAGACTCCTGACCACCACGTCGGACTCCTGATCAATCACGACATGGCCGCCGCCACCTTGAAGACCAGGATACCGAGCCGTCCTGTCTCGCTCTGGAGATCTCCATGGGCGGTGTCGACTACACACAGAGGATGTGGAGATGGAGAAGGGAGATAAGACCATGGATCGTGAACACGGCTATTCAAATAGGCTGTACACTTTACCATACTCTGGACTCTCTGTCCGGCGAACCCTGTCTACATCATGGCCGCAAAGTGTTTTTTACCGGTGCCGGGATGTACCGGTGGTTCTCTCACCAATAGCACGTTGTGAGCTCAAAAGATGTACATTTGTATTCCCCGCTTTTTCCTATTTTAGTCACCGTATTTCATCAGACCGGGCCTACCATGCACATGCAAAGGACACATGCAGGGTCCTGCTTTTCTCTTTTCTCTCACATTATCTCTCCTCTCTCCATCTCTAAATCCATCACTTTTAATTCCTTTTTTACTATTTAGATTGTTCATATCTTCAAAAAAAAAGTTTGTTTTTGAAACCTTGTATATATTTGAACTCCTGGAGCCAAGACCTTTAGAACAAGAATCAAACTTGAATGCATTCAAACACGTTTAAATTTCAACGTTTGAAACGAGTGATATTAGCTATCTAAAAATAGTGAAATATGATCTTTGAATTGGGTGAGAACAATTTTTTAAAATGGGTGAAATATGTTTCTCATACACATGACACATTTTTGGGTGTGAAATACGTGAAACTTGTTATTTCAGAATTTCTAAACGAGTGAAATCAGTTTTTCGCACTGACTGAAATCCATTTTGAACTGAAATATGAAAATGAATGAAATCTGTTTTCTCAAATAAGTGAAATTATTTTTCTGAAATGAGTGACATCAGTTTTTTCATATGAGTGAAATCATTTTTTTACATAGTGAAATGAGCTTTTTGAAATGAGTGAAATCAATTTAACGAAATTAGTGTAGCCAATTCTTTGAAATCAGTGTTTAAATTTAGTTAAATTTGTTTTTTTACACAACCGTAATACGTTTTCTGAAATGAGTAAAATTGTTTCTGTAAATGGGTGCAATATATGTTTCGGAATAACTGAGATCAGTGTTTCAAAATGAGTGAATTTAGTTTTCTAAAATGAGTGAAATCACCTTTTCAAAATGAGCGAAACCAATTCTTTGAAATGACCTAAATATGTGTTTTGATACGAGTGAAATCAGTGTTTTAAAATGAATAAAATTAGTTTTCTAAAATGAGTTAAAACTGTTTTTTCTTAATTGTGAAATCAGTTTTTTAAATAAAGTGAAACGAGTTTTTTGAAATGAGTTACATCCACTTTTTTGAAATGCCAAATCGAATGAAACGGTAAAATTCAAACTACGCTAAAATATATTGAATATTGGTCTTGTAAGATCTTGTCTTTAGGAATTCAAATATATAAAGAAGATTTAAAAATAAAACATTTATCAAAAGATATCAATCATTTAATAGCTAACAACAAAGTAAAATGTTGGTACTATAGGTTGAGTGGTCTTGGAGTACACATGCATGACTAAATGAAAAAGTTGTGAGGCATGTTCATGTATTGGACAGATGGTGTCAGACTAGTATACAGATGTATTTCACCCAAAAAAGATTCCTTAGTTTATTAGTCAAAGGACAGTGTGCATCTTGATGTTGACATGGACGGCAGATGCTTCACTGGCACATCCTGGTTCCGGTAAATTTACTTATTCGACAACATGGCCCTTCTAACGTGTCTCGTGACCTCTCGCGGGCTAGCCCTCGGTCGAGGGGATCTAGGACCTTGCCACCCCGTGGCACTACTAAACTTTTGGTATTCCTAAACTATCACAAGCCCTCTAACTCCGGACGCAAATCTCCCGGCCAAAGGACACTACTAGAAATCACCATATTTCCGACGATGAAATCTAATAGCCGATGGACCGTCGGTTATTATAGTAAGCCGACGGTAGTTATAATGGCCAACAGTTAGTGTCAACTCATGAGTATTACCACTAATACCCGACGATATAATAGAATGCCCGAAGGTGAAAATTCACCCCTCGGGTATCCAACTTAATGCCTGACGGTTCATCGTAAAGCCCGACGGTTTTTCCTACACCCATGGGGATTACATGTAATGCCCGACAGGTTTCCCTACACCCACGGGGATTACATGTAATGCCCGACGGTTTTTGGTACACCTTGGGGAATTACATGTAATGATCGGCGCTTTTTGCCACACCCATGGGGATTACATGTAATGGCCGACGGTGAAATTTAATAGTCGAAGGTGAAAACAAAACTCTCACCTATGAGAGGAAATGGCCGACGATAGCTAGATGTGTGCCTCTCGGTTATTTAAAAAAAACGGTGTATAGTGATAACCGACGATTGACTTTCCCTCTCGATGATATGTTTCAATGGACAACATCGATGAATGTAGAATGATCGATGTTATATTCCAGATAATTCAGTATAAGAAGATCCCAAGAACTAACATCTAGCATTTCTATTGTAAGCGAGTGCATTATGTTCTCTTTCGCAATTAATATGTAGGATGCTTAAAAAAGTTGGTACATGACAATATTAATATGATGTTTAAAAAATTGCACTTACAAAAGTACTAGCTTGCTGGTTTCTTAGTCATGTACTTATGTAACTTGCCTTGTACGTATCTTCAGTTTTTTTTAATAAATGCAACTTTGTCTATAAGAACCCTGACCATCATGTATATTATTAAATGCAAATGTGTCGTGAAGTATTAATTACATCTTGAATTATAACGAGGATGAGTGTTGTGTTCTAAAATTAAGAAAGTGGAATGCTATGCATACGATCCTATATGTACATATGATCCTTTTTGTCTGAAGGAGTGCGACCATTCTTTTTCCTCCTAACCAATAAAGTAAAAGGGAGGCATCACTCTTTCTACAAAGAGTCTGCCACATGGAGCCACAGAGGCCTTACTGTTTCAAAGTGTTGTCGTCCCCTGCATTGTTGAGGCTATGTTTGTACAATATGAACCCGTTCGTATTTTTCATCACCATTTTAGGTCCTTAGTAAACACCTACAGATGGTCATGAAGTATATACTAGTACTATTGTGACTTATAACAAGCCTAAGTTCCGTATTTCAAAACTAAAAAAGAGTCATTATATACATATGATTCTTTACGTACAATCTTTATATCAGACAGCACAAACACAACAAATCAACCGTTAAGTGGTCGAAGGTAGATAAATCGTGTCATTCTTTCTTCCTCCGGAAGAAAAAGGGCGATCTCGCCAGCGTCTCTCCCAAGGAGAGTTCCTTCGCCGTTGTCCTTCGGCGGCTCCCCTTTGTGCTGGTTTGACTGCAATAGGAGATTCCTTCCCACTGACCATGCATTTCGTAGGAGTGTGATTAGATCCTCCACCGAAGCCCTTGTCCAGAGAAAAGGTGTATGAAGAACTCCAAAGTCTTGTCCATGATGAAACTGGCAAGAGTAAATTTGAGGGGTTTGGGTAGGAGCACAATTGGATAGCTATAAGTGGTTTGTAGCAGTTAGAGTATTTTCGGAAGTTGCTGCTTCGCCATAACATTGATGTAATGCACAATGAGAAAAATGTATCTGAGGCTTTACTAAACACATGCATTGACATTCCTGAGAAAACTAAGGATAACAACAAAGCACGCCTTGATGTTGCTTTGTATTGTGATCAACCAAAGCTACACCTGAACAAGAATTCAAGGGGTGTGAGGAAGAAACCTAGAGCGAAATATTGTGTCAGCAAGGAAGATAGAATGACCATCCTTAAGTGGTTTAAAGAAGTGAAGTTTTCTAATGGGTTTGCTGCTAATTTGAGTAAAACTGTCAACTTGAGTAAAAAAATCATTGGGCTGAAAAGCCATGACCACCACATCATCATGGAGCGCCTCCTGCCAGTTGCCCTACGAGGCTTCATCCCAGAACCTGAATGGAAGGTCATAGCAGAGTTAAGGTTTTTTATCGGTAATTGTGTGCCAAAGAAATTTCTCCAAAACAGATGCGTGAACTTGAGGAGGAGGTTCATGTTCTATTATGCAATCTTGAGAAAATGTTCCCACCAGGCTTCTTCAATGTAATGCAACACCTGATAGTGCATCTTTCACAAAAGGCAAGGGTTGGCGGCCCTGTGGCGTATCATTGGATGTATGTTTTTGAGAGGTATGTTATACTATATAACATTGATCTGTACATTGTGTTTTGATATGTATATGTCATTTATTGCTGAAAATTCTAATATTTTGTTATAGGGCAACGCACTATCTTCGTTTAAAAGTGCGAAACAAGGCAAGAGTGGAGAGTTCAATCACTGAAGCTTGTATTGTGCAGGAGATCACGAATTGTGTTTCTCTTTACTTTAGTGATCATGTTCGCACTATATGGAAGAAGAATCATCGATAAAATAATGGAGGAACACGCATGCAGAATGATGGTTGTACCTTAGATGTGTTTCAGCATGTAGTAAACCTACACGGGAGGCCTACTGCCCGAGAACTATCATGTGAAGAGTTGAATTGAGCAAGGCTGTACATTTTGACTAACTGCTCTGCTATTGATAGATTTCATAAGTGATGAATAATTTGTACTTTTATAATTGAAGTGTGCAAGATTTTTATAATCATACGCGGATTTGCAGAACATTTGAGGATGAAAAATATGCAAGGCATCCAAACTTGACATCGGAGGGCCTTGATGAAATGATGGCATCCGAATTTGTGGAATGGTTCGAGATTGTTGTAAGCACATTTTAATTAGCATTATATCCTCTCCATTGAACTACTACTATGTTTCATAATCCAAGTGTTTTTTCATTTCATTGTGGTGCAAAGAAGATCCCAATTCTGATGAGGACTTGTGGAATTTAGCTAATGGATGCAGCTCTAGGGCCTATTCCTATAGCTCCTATGATGTGAATGGCTTTCGCTTTAGATCAGAGATATCTGAGAAAAAACGTAGAAGGTTGAAAACGGTGAACACCGGGGTTTGTTTGTTATCCTTCATCTCAGAGACTGAACAACTTGAGTACTATGGTGTCACTGAGAAAATTATCAAAGTAGCCTTCACGGTTGGTAGAAAAATTGAGATGGTACTCTTCAAATGTCGTTGGTTTGATCCCATCAAAGGTGTGAAGCCAAATGCAAAATTAGGTTTGGTGGACATAAAGTGGTCTTCAAGGCTAAGTAATTTTGAACCATTTGTCATGGCTCACCAAGCTACACAAGCTTATTACTTGCATTACGCATCCTCCAGGAGAGATCTTCGTGATTGGAGGGTTGTTTACACTATTCAGCCAAGTACCAGCTTGAGTAACCTTGATGACTTCGCAAATGACCCATCTACAACAGATGAATATTTCCAGGAAGGTGGTCAGCTTGGTAGTTTTTCTATAAATGGTGGCAAATTTGTTGATGAATCTATTGAGCCAAGAAAGGAGTCAGATAATGTGGAGCTTGATCCCTCTGAAATTTATGTAATAGAAAATCAATGTAATAATTATGAGGGAGAAGAATCTTCAGAAGACGAATTGGACGAGAGTACTAATGAGGAAGAAGAAGATTTACCCGAAGAGGAAGGACAAGAAGAGACATATCAGACCGAAGATGAGGATGATGCAATAGAGCATGACTCTGAATATGACGATGATGATTACTGAACATTTATCTTGTGATTTTCTGTCTTGCATTGGTACCAATAAATATTATATGGTGGCACAACTAGTGAATAATATAGTATGTTTACTATTGGTAGTAATACATATTATATAGTGATTTAGTGACACAACTATTGAACAATATATTATGGTTGATTATTTTTTATGTAACTAATAAGAATGTATTTTTCACTATGTAAACAGGATGACCCGCTTGCATCATAGGCCTGTCTCAATGCCTAGGTCGAACATGTCCTTCTTCCAGTGCCTGCATAGGAAACAATGGATCAACTCAGTCAACTGCATAGGCTAAAAGGCCTAGAACACTAAGAACTAGGACTTCATCCGGTCTCAGACTAGAGGAAATTAACCGACCGGTTATAGTTCCCGTTGGCATGTAAGTATTAAATATTCCAATTGCTTTACTTGTTGGAGCAATGTTCATGTGCTAACTACATTTGATCTTTCATTTATAACAGCCAATGGGAAAGGCACCCATAGAGCGCTCGTGATCCAACAAAGGTGCAAGGTGCCTTAGTGCGCCAGGTGTATCCACCGCCAATTGGTCCAAAAAATTATCAGAAACCGGTATTGTGTTGGGAGGACTACAAGTGGTCCCCTGGTCCAGAAGTAAGAACAACAGCTTCCAAAATAGTGGAAGAATTTGGGGTAAGTATATGCACACACACACACACATACACATTGTTACTATAAATGCTTTGAGAATTTTCAATCAGTTTTTCTAGTTCTTAGAATTCTGAAATAGAGGTGAACATATTATATTTAGACATAAGAAGTCTAAAACTGGTGGATGGGTGGTAGTTAAAATTCTCTATTTTGGTCACAACCATGACAAATCTACTTGGTTTATCTAGAAGTCTTGCAAGCTTTTATGATTATGCATATCCTCACTTCCACAAATGCACTAGTAACTAACAAAAAAAATGTTTTGGGATGGTTTTTGGCAGTGGTGTTTCAAGTGTGACCCATTAGAGCAAGAGAAGGCAGATGGTGTTTTGGAGGAGAACTTATTAACTAGGAAGGTGAAGCAGATGCTAGATGAGGAAGAAGGCGGCAGCCATCAAAAGATTAAAGAAGAAGGGACAATTGCATATAGAACTAACAGAAATGGATGAGGATGGTAACTGCTGGCCAACTAAGGAAGCTTTAATTTCTGCAAAGAGAGTTGACTTTGGTACAGACATTGGTTGGCGTCTACTATGTGAGCACTGGAGTAGTACTGAATTTAGAGGGTTATCTTTAACCAACAAGATGAACATACTTGCTAATGGGGGCACGGTCTTCCATTGCAGTGGTGCTAGAAATGTTGTCGCCACACGTCAATTTGTGATACTATTTTCGTCAAACATCTTTCTGCTTACCGTTGAATAACGAAGTTTCATTTACATTGGATGATGTGTCACACTCTTGAAATGCAGAAACTCAAAACCGGGAAAGACCCTGGAATTTCTGGTGCTTGGCTTCGCACACAAAAATTGCATGAGGGACTGATGAAGAGCAGATATGCAGTCAAAGAACTACTGATTGTTGGGTTAGTAAAATATTGCAACTTAGTTCGTTATAATCATCACGAGAACTATGTGCATAACACTACAGTTTACCATCAATATTTAATTTGAAAAGGAGGATTTTGATAAGGCAATGAAAAATGCCCATGGAGAAAACTGGGAAGAGGAGCACCCGGATTTAGATGGACATATCATCTACGAAGCAGCAGGTAGAATGCCACATGGCAGGCTGGGAATTGCTAATGAGTTGTTTAGTAAAGCAGAGAAGGCGAAGTTTAAGTCTAAAAGGGCGATGGCCTCACAACCGATGCAATCTGCTAAGGAGGAGCGTCTAGAAAGAGAAAACGAACATTTGAAGCGGGAGATCAAGCGTCTTCGAGGCATTGAGCTTGTTGTTCAGGTAATCTTGTCTTCTCTTGTAAATTCGAGTCTGAGTGAATAGGTTTGTGCTAACATGCTGATGTTTATAGTCTTTGGCTGAGAAAGGGGAGTCGACTTTGATGGCATAATGCAATCGGCAGCAGATGACTTGGTAAGTTATACCCAACTCAATGGTAGGCTTTCAGCAATTGAACCATTAAGTATTGTTTCTTTTGTGTATGATACATAGTCTCCATCATATTCAGAAGGCGGATTTCAAAGAGGACAAGGTGATGTGCCTCAACACCAAACCGCAAAGGTTAGTTCATTGTCGTCGTGCTCGCAAGTCTGGGGATGACCTCTCCTTGTGTCCACCATTTATGTGTTTCTCTTTGCATATGTATTAGCACATTAGCACATTTAGACCATATATCAAGAAAGAATTTGTGTGGGTGCGGGATTTTTGGTCATGGAAAGTAGCAGCAGAGGCAGATCCTTCATATATTTTAATTACATATTTAGAAAAGAAATGCATGGTTAACTATATTGGCGCATTCCTCTAAAGGATTATATCACCCAAGAGAAATGACTGTTGCTGCATGTAAATACTTGGTGGTTGATAGAACAAGTTTATCCACACATCTATGAGAAAAAATGGAGTGAAGACCACACTTGATAGCCTACAATTGTCATGCTTGTTTCTCTGTACATATGCCATGTTTGCTTGCATATCTAAATTTTTTATCATTTCTTATGTGCAAAACTAGATAAACTGAACCATGTTAATTCGAAAATCATTAATAGGTAAACATATGATAGTATGAACAATAGTTTATTTGTACTTCATGTATAATTTCTTCAGGTCGCAGGGAACGAATTAGTAGACATGAAAGAATTTAGGCTAACCATCCGGAATATTTTTCTTATGAATACTCTTCCTTTTTATCTAACCATTGTTGAACCATGTTCGGTAAAGCCTCTGTACATATGCATTTCAATTATAATAGATATACATGCAAAGATTATTTCAAGTTGGGGCACATGCTGCTAGTTTATGCTTTTTGTGCATGCGATTATTAATTAGTTTACTATATGCCCAAACTAACCAATAGTGGTCTATTAGTTTACTCGTTCGGCTGTGTCGTGTGACTGCGAAATGTAAACACTGTTGATAATGGGGTCACAGATAGATATGCACTGTAGTTGGAAAATGTGTATGGAATATGTGTTCCTTCTTATTCATGTTTCCTCTGAAAATTTCATGTGAAGGATCAAAAGGTGAATAGGCATCATATTGTTGGATAGTCATACTGTTAAATAGCAGCTAGCAGCTAACATGTCAATTAGAACAATTAAGTTTGATCCCTGTAGGTCACTTAAATTTCAGCTACATTATACTGACAATTAGTCTTGTCATTACTTAGGGAATGGGAAGCAGGACTGGAGGCAGTACAAGTCATGGAAATGATGATGAGGATGATTACTATGGCAATCGGGGATATGATAACTATGGCAGGGTGATGTGTATGGTGACGAGCACTATGATCACTATGGCGATGGGGAATATATATGATGACTATGGATATGGTGATGGTGATGGCGATGGCGATGATGATGAGGATGATTGGCTATAAAAGTATAATGATCTTCAAGTCATGCCAAAATGAAGCTATGTTAGATATTTGAAACACTTTATTATCTTATGGACAAATTTGTCTTAGTGGACAATTTATCATATGCAAAATGTGACCTATCTCAGTTACTATTTTGTTCTGCATTCGACATTTGATAATTATGGTTAATGCAATTTGGATGCAACTCAATACCTTGTGCTTGTGTATGAGATGCACTTGTTGGAATGCCAATATTCTGAATTATTGCTATGGAGTGAAACAACCCTTGGTGAAAGAAATATATGAGGGGTGAGTAATGACCTATGGTGGAAAATATGTCTCGGTTACACAGAATGCCAATGGGGACTTCAGACTGTTGGTGAATTTATAAATTGACGGTGTTTGCTCACCCTCAACTAACAGGTTTCCTGGCGGTGTTCGCTCACCCTCGACTAACAGGTTTCCTGAAAGGCTGTATACACTGTCGACCATCTAATGAGCTGACGGTTTGGTTCTCCTCATGGTCATAACTAAGTCCAGCGAGACAAATGTACCGTCGACTATTTTGAAAACTGACAGGAGGCAATAACCGTCGGGGAGTATATGCCCGATGAGGAACCGTCGGCTATAAATGTCGTCGGGCTAAGATGAGCGAGCAGGTCACAATAACATGCCCTACGGCTCACCGTCGGCTTACTACCGTAGGTGACAATATTACCTGATTGTACCGTCGGCCATTACTGTAATGGCCGACGAAGAAAGGTCGACGAGACATGGCCGACGGTGTACCGTCAGTTTTAGTAATAGTTGATGGTGATAAAAAAATATCCGACGGTGATTAGACCCTCGGTTATAATGAAATATCTAGTAGTGGGAGGTACTAAATTCCGAGCCTCCCTTTATGGAGACACGCGTAAAAGACATAATTGTAAACAAAATAAGGCCTTATCACTTAGGCATATATGGTCGTACGATTTTGTTCGGTTTAATGGCACCGTGATAGACGCAAATCTCCCAGCCAAAGGAGGTACTAAACTCTGAGCCTCCCTTTATGGAGACACGCGTAAAAGACATAATTGTAAACAAAATAAGGCCTTACCACTTAGGCATATATGGTCTTACAATTTCATTCGGTTTAATGGCACCATGATTTGTAATGAGAGCATCGAGGAAGAAGGGTGTGTGACCCTGCACTAATATTCCCTCCTCGATCATAGTGGCATCCCACTCTTTGACTGAATATAACACAACTACAGACATCTAGAGCACAAACAAGAACAAAACAAATACTAATAGAACGGGCTCGCTAAGACGAAATTGTGAGCGTTGGAATCACCTCAATCGGAGTTACGAGCAAAAAGTAACGAGAGTTTTACTGTCAGGGACTATTATGTAAAAAGAATAATTGCAGTCAGGTCCCTGGACAGCGCGGCATGTCAGGCCCTCTCTACGAGTACGTTTTCCTGTGTTGTAAACGTATTTTCTGCTTTACGTCTCTACTTACCTGACGTGGTGGGGCTGGGGCCGCGCTTCGGTCACCGGCGTGTGAGGTCGAGGCCCACGTGTCAGCTCTGTCCCTCCTCCCTCCTTCTCCTTCCTCCTCCCTCCTCTCTCCCCGAGGCCGCGGCTGGTCTTCTACTCCGGTGAGGTTGACGGCGCTCCGGTGGTCCTCTCGAGCAGGAGAGAGCAGTTTTGGTCCACATGTGCCTATGACATGTGGGCCCAACAGGTGGCTGGCCCACATGTCAGGGACCCAAAGGCATGTGCCTTTAAGGTACTGAAGCTCCGTCTTGGTCGGACTGCGCTTCGGTGCCTTAAGGCACCTGCCTTTGTGCCTATGACATGTGGGCCCAACAGGTGGCTGGCCACATGTCAAGGACCCAAAGGCATGTGCCTTTACGGTACTGAAGCTCCATCATGGTGTCAGGGGTGGCTAGTTGCGTGGCGGTGCACCATGGCAGAGAGCGGCGACTCCGGTGGATTGGGTAGCTACGATGATGGATTGGGCTCATAGAGGGTGATGGCGTGTTCTACGGCGAGTGGGGCAACCGGTGGTGGTCTCTGTTGGGGCGGGGAAGGGCTAGGTGGGTGGTTGCACGCCATGGACGAGCGGCGGAGCTCAGGTCAATTGAGCTGCTATGGAGGGGGGGATCGACCAGGGGAGGGGATGGTCAAGCTCTACTGGTTGAGGGAAAGTGAGTAGTGAGGCTTAGAGGCTCGGGGTCTGCTCCTTCTATAGGCAGAGCGAGGCTCGACCGCCGCGGTGGCGCCACCTTTCCGTGGTCGGGGACGAGGGCTACGTGGGGCATCTTCGTGCTTCGGCGGTGGTGGATGGCAGCTCGCGAGGGGGCAAAGACGAGATGGCTGGCGCAAGTGGCCAACAGGGGGGGCTCCGGCGATGGCAGAGGCGATGCCGGTGAGCGTTTGGGCGGTTTGGTTGCTTCTAGGAATTCTAGAAGGTGAGTGAGGGATGCCGCCCTGTGGTGGGCACGATGGTCTGGCATGGGGCAGGGTGGGGGCGAGGGTTTGGTCACGAACATGCAGTAGAGCATGCAGTTGGCGTGCTCTGGAGGTGGTCGCCACTGGCATTGGGCATTCAAGTGGCCTCCAGGCGGCCAAACCTTGTCTAGGGTGTGAGGGTTGATAACCCAGAAGTATAGGGGATCAACTGTAGCCTCTTTCGATAAGTAAGAGTGTCGAACCCAATGAGGAGCTAGAGGTAGAACAAATATTCCCTCAAGTTATATCGACACCGATACAACTCTACGCACGCTTAACGTTCGCTTTACCTAGAACAAGTATGAAACTAGAAGTACTTTGTAGGTGTTGTTGGATAGGTTTGCAAGAATATAAAGAGCATGTAAATAAAAACTAGGGGCTATTTAAGTAAAGAAGCAATAAATTTAGTATAGAGAGTGTGGAAAAGTGGTGGTAGGAGTTGCGAAATTGTCCCTAAGCAATTGACTACTTTACTAGACCGATAGCAAGTTTTATGTGGGAGAGGCCACTGCTAGCATGTCATGCCTGACTTGGAATTCTATGCACTTATGATTGGAACTATTATCAAGAATACGCAACTACTAACGTTCATTAAGGTAAAACCCAACCATAGCATTAAGATATATTGGTCCCCCTTCAATCTCGTATGCATCAATTTCTATGCTAGGTTGAAGCTTCTATCACTCTTGCCCTCCAATACATAGTCCTATCAACATACAACTAACCCTATGGTGTGGTCCACGCGCGCGCTCATATGATGGGCACCAAAGGACAGCAACATAACCACAAGCAAATTAAATCAATCATAGCAATTCAGCAATTACCGATAGGACAGCGAAAATCTACTCAGACATCATAGGATGGCAACACATCATTGGATAATAATATGAAGCATAGAGCACCATGTTCAAGTAGAGGGTACAACGGGTTGCGGGAGAGTGGACCACTATAGATAGATGGGGGAAGGTGATAAAGATGTCGGTCAAGATGATGGAGGTGTTGGTGTAGATCGCTGTCGCACGATGATGGCCCCGGCGGTGTTCCGGCGCCACATGGAGAGAGGGGGAGAGAGCCCCCCTTCTTATTATTCTTCCTTGACCTTCTCCCTAGATGGGAGAAGGGTTTCCCCTCTGGTCCTTGGCTTCCATGGCATGGTAGGGGAGAGAGACCCTCCAAGATTGGATCTGTCTCTCTCTGTTTCTGCGTTCAGATTCTGGCCTTTCACCGTTTCTTATATTCCCGGAGATCCGTAACTCCGATTGGGCTGAATTTTGGACACGATCTCGATCCAGATATTAGCTTTCTTGCGGCGAAAGAAGGGAACCAACCGCCTTACGGGGTGGCCATGAGGGCCCAGGGCGTGCCTGACCCCCTGGGGTGCGCCCCCTGCCTCGTGGCCCCCTCGGGCATCGTCTCTCGTTGATTCTTCTTCCCAAAATTCATAAATATTCCAAAAAAATCTCTGTCAGTTTTTATCCCGTTTGGACTCTGTTTGATATGGATTTTTTGAAACAAAAAACATGCAACAAACAGGAATTGACACTGGGCACTGGATCAATATGTTAGTCCCAAAAATAGTATAAAAAGTTGCCAAAAGTATATGAAAGTTGTAGAATATTGGCATGGAACAATCAAAAATTATAGATACAACGGAGACGTATCAGCATCCATAAGCTTAATTCCTGCTCGTCCTCGAGTACGTAAATGATAAAAAAGATAATTTTTGATGTGGAATACTACCTAGCATAATCTTGATCATGTAAACTAATCATGGCATGAATATTAAGACACGAGTGATTCAAGGCAATAGTCTATCATTTGACATAAAAACAATAATATTTCAAGCATACTAATAAAGCAATCATGTCTTTTCGAAATAACATGGCCAAAGAAAGTTATCCCTACAAAATCATATGGTCTGGCTATGCTCCATTTTCACCACACAAAGTATTTAAATCATGCACAACCCCGGTTTTAGCCAAGCAATTGTTTCATACTTTAGTATTCTCAAACTTTTTCAACTTTCACGCAATACATGAGCGTGGGCCATGGATATAGCACTATAGGTGGAATAGAATATGATGGTGGAGGTTGTGTGGAGAAGACAAAAAGGAGAAAGTCTCACATCGACACGGCTAATCAACGAGCTATGGAGATTCCCATCAATTGATGTGAATGTGAGGAGTAGGTATTGCCATGCAACAGATGCACTAAGAGCTATAAGTGTATGAAAGCTCAAACTGGAAACTAAGTGGGTGTGCATCCAAC
The DNA here is from genome assembly GCA_032464435.1 of Aegilops umbellulata. NCBI lineage: Eukaryota > Viridiplantae > Streptophyta > Magnoliopsida > Poales > Poaceae > Aegilops > Aegilops umbellulata. The sequence continues at coordinate 479,171,533 of CP136055.1, forward strand.
TTGCTTGCTCATGAAGACCTCGGGCATTTGAGGAAGCCCATCATCGGAATATACAAGCCAAGTTCTATAATGAAAATTCCCCTAGTATATGAAAGTGATAACTCAAGAGACTCTCTATATGAAGAACATGGTGCTACTCTGAAGCACAAGTGCGGTAAAAGGATAGTAACATTGCCCCTTCTCTCTTTTTCTCTCATTTTTTTTGTTTTTTTGTTTGTTTGTTTTTGGTGGGCTTCTTTGGCCTCTTTTTTGGGCTTCTTTGGCCTCTTTTATTTTTCATAAAGTCCGGAGACTCATCCCAACTTGTGAGGGAATCATAGCTTCCATCATCCTTTCCTCACATGGGACAATGCTCTCATAATGATGATCATCACACTTTATTTACTTACAACTCAATATTACAACTCGATATCTAGAACAAAGATATGACTCAATATGAATGCCTCCGGCAGTGTACCAGGATGTGCAACGATCTAGCATAGAAAAGATATCAAAAAATGGACAAGCCATGAAAACATCATGCTAGCTATCTTACGATCATGCAAAGCAATATGACAATGAATGCTCAAGTCATGTATATGATGATGATGGAAGTTGGATGGAAATATATCTCGGAATGGCATGGAAATGCCATAATAGGTAGATATGGTGGCTGTTTTTAGGAAGATATAAGGAGGCTTATGTGTGATAGAGCGTATCGTATTACGGGGTTTGGATGCACCGGCGAAGTTTGCACCAACTCTCGACGTGAGAAAGGGCAATGCACGGTACCGAAGAGGCTAGCAATGATGGAATGGTGAGAGTGTGTATAATCCATGGACTCAACATTAGTCATAAAGAACTCACATACTTATTGCAAAAATTTATTAGCCATCGAAACAAAGTACTACATGCATGCTCCTAGGGGAAGGGTTGGTAGGATTTAACCATCGCGCGATCCCGACCTCCACACAAAGGATGACAATCAATAAATAAATCATGCTCCGACTTCATTACATAACGGTTCACCATACGTGCATGCTTCGGGAATCACAAACCTCAACACAAGTATTTCTACAATACACAACTACCCACTAGCATGACTCTAATATCACCATCTTTATATCGCAAAACTACTGCAAGGAATCAAACACATCATATTAAGTGATCTACAAGTTTTATGTAGGATTTTATGACTAACCATGTGAATGACCAATTCCTGTCAACTCTCTAAATAGATATAAGTGAAGCAAGAGGGTTTAATTCTTTCTACAAAAGATATTCCCGCGCTCTAACAAATATAAGTGAAGCAAAAGAGCATAATACAAATGGCGGTTTTCTATGTGAAGAGAAACAGGCAATCCAAACATCAAATGATATAAGTGAAGCACATGAAGCATTCTATAAAGCCATACTCAAAAGATTTAAGTGAAGTGCAATGAGCATTCTATAAATCAACCATGTACTATATCATACCAGCATGGTGCATAAAATAATAGTAAAAACTAAATGCAAAAGACGCTCCAAGATTTTCACATATCACATGAACGAAACGAACCCGAAAACATACCAATACTTGTTGAAGAAAGATGGGATGCCTTCCGGGGCATCCCCAAGCTTAGACGCTTGAGTCTCCTTGAATATTTACTTGGGGTGCCTTGGGAATCCCCAAGATTGATCTCTTGCCTCTCCTCCTTCTCCTCATATCGAGACCTCATCGATCTTCGAACACTTCATTCACACAAAACTTAACAGAAACTTTGGTAAGATCCGTTAGTATAATAAAGAAAATCACTACTCTAAGTAATGTTGCAAACCAATTCATATTTTCTTATTGCATTGTAGCTACTTTAATATAACTTTTCCATGGCTTAATCCACTGATAGAAATCGAAATTTCATCAAAACGTGCAAAACAATGCATCAAAAAACAGAATCTGTCTTAAACAGGACAGACTGTAGTAATCTGAACATTCACCATACCTCTGGTACTCTAAAAATTCTGAAACAATTAGGAAAAATAAAAAATTTGTATAGAAATACAGTGCAAAAATTTTCAGAACCATTTTGCGTTCCATAAAAAATGAAAAATCGCGCACTACAGCCAAAGTTTCTGTTTTGCACCGCACAAACCAACAAGCAATCTAAACATCCTAAAGGCAAACCTTGGCATATTATTTTTATGATACAATGGAATTGTACAAGGGGATAATTATTTTTGTTGAAAAGTTTCTATAATTAAGATTCAAAAAGTTTCCTTGAGCATGAACAAAGTTCAAGGAGCTCTCCCATTTCAACAACGCTTGTCTCTCTCACTTTCACTTTCCTTTTTTCAAAAGTTTTGGGTTCCCCTCTTTATTTTTTTGTTTTTAACCTTTATAAAAGCACACAAAAGAAATAAATGACTCTCTGAAACTTCCGGGTTGTCTCCCTGGCAGCGCTTTCTTTAAAGCCATTAAGCTAGGCATATAATGCTCAAGTAATGGATCCACTCGGATCCCAAGGTATATCAAAGCCAATTTTAATTAACAATGATTTGTGATTTACTAGTGTGCACCAAGTAACATATATCATGCAACAACGAAGTCTAACTCTCTTCCTATGCATCGGCATGTCATAAAAGAACAATTCATGCACACATAGTAAAGGCCAATGCATAGTATAAACAGATTCTTGCAATTTTATCATATTGGAAACATGGAGAGGCGGAGATGTAGTTCCTCTCTCATAATAATGGCAAGTAGGAGCAGCAAGCACATGCATATTATACCTATCAAAATCATCATGTGTAGTAGTAAAACGCAACCCATCAATATAATCCTTAATAAGGGCAAACTTCTCCGGTATAGTGTAGTTTGGAGAATTCAAATAGATAATAGGACTATCATGCATGGGTGCAATAGCAACAATTTCATGTTTAACATAGGGAACTAAAGCAAGTTCATCTCCATAAGCATCATTCATATTGGCATCTTGGCCACAAGCATAGCAAGCATCATCAAAAAGGGACATTTCAAAAGAATCAACGGGATCATAACAATCATCATAGCATTCATCCTTCGGTAAGCACGAAGGGAAATTAAACAATGTATGAGTTGAAGAGTTACTCTCATTAGAAGGTGGGCACGGGTAGCTAATCCGCTCTTCCTCCTTTTGTTCTTCGCTCTCCTCATCATCTTTTTCATCCATTGAGCCCACAGTATTATCAATTCCTTCTTCCATAGACTCCTGCAAAATATTAGTCTCTTCTTGGACAGCGGAGGAGTCCTCAATATATGGTTTAACATAGGCATTAGAAGCATAATTATCATAACAATATTTAAGTATGGCAAAATTTTCAGATTTGTAAAGAGTAGCATCATACTTTCCAATCAAAGAAGCAATTTCATAAGCACCCTTAAAAGCAACAAATTCTTCAATTTGTTGAAAGTAATTATAAGCACCCTTAGCATACGAAGATACGATTCCATTATCACTAAACTCACATTGGTAGGGAAGGTGTTTCTTAGGGTCTTCAGAACAACAAGTAAAATCATATATTTCACAGAAATTCCAAGCATAGCATTGCAAATGATGAATTTGATCCAGTAAAAGTTTCCCTTTTTGAGATAAGCGGTGTCGCACATAACAAGCATGCTCAACTAAAGACTTGCCCTCAACTAAGCTAGTTGGGGTTTCAGCACGAGCACATAGGGATCGAAGATGATCCAAGTAAAAAGCTTCAGGAGTGTGATAGATTTTGAGTGGTTCTTCAACCATCAGTTCAGTAGGTACCACTAAATTTTTTGGTATTTTGCTTTTCCTTCCCATAACTAAAGATAGAGAACAACTTACAACAGAAAATAAAAACTACTTAGTGATAAAGCAATCAAGCACACACGAGAATATTCACCCCACGCTATAACTCCCCGGCAACGGCGCCAGAAAAAGGTCTTGATAACCCACAAGTATAGGGGATCAATTGTAGCCTCTTTCAAAAAGTAAGAGTGTCGAACCCAACGAGGAGATAAAGGTAGAAAAAATATTCCCTCAAGTTATATCGACCACTGATACAACTCTACGCATGCTTAACGTTCGCTTTACCTAGAACAAGTATGAAACTAGAAGTACTTTGTAGGTGTTGTTGGATAGGTTTGCAAGAATATAAAGAGCATGTACATAAAAACTAGGGGCTTTTTAAGTAAAGAAGCAATAAAGTTAGTATAGCGAGTGTGGAAAAGTGGTGGTAGGAGTTGCAAAATTGTCCCTAAGCAATTGACTACTTTACTAGACCGATAGCAAGTTTTATGTGGGAGAGGCCACTGCTAGCATGTCATCCCTGACTTGGAATTCTATGCACTTATGATTGGAACTATTAGCAAGCATCCGCAACTACTAATGTTCATTAAGGTAAAACACAACCATAACATTAAGATATATTGGTCCCCCTTCAATCCCGTATGCATCAATTTCTATGCTAGGTTGAAGCTTCTGTCACTCTTGCCCTCCAATACATAGTCCTATCAACATACAACTAACCCTATGGTGTGATCCACGTGCGCGCTCATATGATGGGCACCAAAGGACAGCAACATAACCACAAGCAAATTAAATCAGTCATAGCAATTAACCAATTACCGATAGGACAGCGAAAATCTACTCACACATCATAGGATGGCAACACATCATTGGATAATAATATGAAGCATAAAGCACCATGTTCAAGTAGAGGGTATGATACGTCCATTTTGCATCATGCTTTTATATCGATATTTATTGCATTATGGGTTGTTATTTCACATTATGTCACACTACTTATGGCTATTCTCTCTTATTTTACAAGGTTTACATAAGGAGGGAGAATGCCGGCAGCTGGAATTCTGGGCTGGAAAAGGAGCAAATATTAGAGACCTATTCTGCTCAACTCCAAAAGTCCTGAAACTCCACGGAATATCTTTAAATAAAGAAAGAAAAATCCTCACCAAAGATGAAATCCAGGGGGGCCACACCCTGCTCACGAGGGTGGGGGCGCCCCCCCCCTCCTAGGGCGCGCCCCCCTACCTCGTGGGCTCCCTGGTGGTCTCCGACGTCCATCTTCGCTATATGAAGTCTTTCGATGAGAAAAAAATCGGAAGGAACCTTTCGGGACGAAACTCCGCCGCCACGAGGCAGAACCTTGGCGGGACCAATCTAGAGCTCCGGCAGAGCTGTTCTGCCGGGGATACTTCCCTCTGGGAGGGGGAAATCATCGCCATCATCATCACCAACGCTCGTCTCATCGGGAGAGGGCAATCTCCATCAACATCTTCACCAGCACCATCTCATCTCCAAACCCTAGTTCATCTCTTGTATCCAATTCTTGTCTCAAAGTCCGGGATTGGTGCTAGTAGGTTGCTAGTAGTGTTGATTACTCCTTGTAGTTGATGCTAGTTGGTTTATTTGGTGGAAGATCATATGTTCAGATCTTATATGCATATTATTACCCCTCTGATTATGAACATGAATATGCTTTGTGAATAGTTATGTTTGTTCCTGAGGACAAGGGAGAAGCCTTGCTATTAGTAGTCATGTGAATTTGGTATTCGTTTGATATTTCGATAAGATGTATGTTGTCTAGCCTCTAGTGGTGTTATGTGAACGTCGACTACATAACACTTCACCATTATTTGGGCCTAGAGGAAGGCATTGGGAAGTAATAAGTAGATGATGGGTTGCTAGAGTGACAGAAGCTTAAACCCTAGTTTATGCGTTGCTTCGTAAGGGGCTGATTTGGATCCATATGTTTCATGCTATGGTTAGCTTTACCTTAATACTTTTGTTGTAGTTGCGGATGCTTGCAATAGAGGTTAATCATAAGTGGGATGCTTGTTCAAGTAAGAACATCACCCAAGCACCGGTCCACCCACATATCAAATTATCAAAGTACCGAACGCGAATCATATGAACGTGATGAAAACTAGCTTGACGATATTCCCATGTGTCCACAGGAGCGCTTTTCCTATTATAAAAGTTTGTTCCTACTTGCCCTTTGCTACAAAAAGGATTGGGCCACCTTGCTGCACTTTATTTACTTTTTTTACTTGTTGCTCGTTACAATTTATCTTGTCACAAAACTGTCTGTTACCACTTATTTCAGTACTTGCAGAGTATATCTTGCTGAAAACCGCTTATCATTTCCTTCTGCTCCTCATTGGGTTCGACACTCTTACTTATCTATGACGCCCCCGATTCAATCGTACACTAATCATGCACGCAAATGTGTACGATCAAGATTAGGGACTCATGGAAAGATATCACAACACAACTCTACAAATAAAGAAGTCATACAAGCATCATAATACAAGCCAGGGGCCTCGAGGGCTCGAATACAAGTGCTCGATCATAGACAAGTCAGCGGAAGCAACAATATCTGAGTACAGACATAAGTTAAACAAGTTTGCCATAAGATGGCTAGCACAAACTGGGATACAGATCGAACGAGGCGCAGGCCTCCTGCCTGGGATCCTCCTAACTACTCCTGGTCGTCGTCAGCGGGCTGCACGTAGTAGTAGGCACCTCCAGGGTAGTAGTCGTCATCGACGGTGGCGTCGGGCTCCTGGACTCCATCGTCTGGTCGCAGCAATCGGATAGAGATATGGGGAAAAGGGGGAACAAGGCAACCGTGAGTACTCATCCAAAGTACTCGCAAGCAAGGAGCTATACTACATATGCATGGATATATGTGTAAAAGGCTGTATCAGTGGACTGAACTGCAGAATGCCAGAATAAGAGGGGGATAGCTAGTCTTATCGAAGACTACGCTTCTGGTCGCCTCCGTCTTGCAGCATATAGAAGAGAGTAGACTGAAGTCCTCCAAGTAGCATCGCATAGCATAACCCTACCCGGCGATCCCCTCCTCGATGCCCTGTTAGAGAGCGATCACCGGGTTGTATCTGGCACTTGGAAGGGTGTGTTTTATTAAGTATCCGGTTCTAGTTGTCATAAGGTCAAGGTACAACTCTGGGTCGTCCTTTTACCGAGGGACACGGCTATTCGAATAGATTAACTTCCCTGCAGGGGTGCACCATATAACCCAACACGCTTGATCCCATTTTGCCGGACACACTTTCCTGGGTCATGCCCGGCCGCGGAAGATCAACACGTCGCAGCCCCACCTAGGCACAACAGAGCGGTCAGCACGCCGGTCTAATCCTAAGCGCACAGGGGTCTAGGCCCATCGCCCATAGCACACCTGCACGTTGCGAACGCGGCCGGTGAGCAGACCTAGCAACCTCCATTACAAAGGAAGTCATGTTACGCGGTCCAACCCGGCGCGCGCCGCTCAGTCGCTGACGTCACGAAGGATTCGGCTGATACCACGACGTCGAGTGCCCATATCTTTCCCGCATAGTTGGTTAGTGCGTATAGACCAAATGGCCAGACTCAGATCAAATACCCAGATCTCGTTAAGCGTGTTAAGTATCCGCGAACGCCGACAGGGCCAGGCCCACCTCTCACCCAGGTAGTCTCAACCTGCCCTGTCGCTCCGCCACAAAGATCCACCCAGAGGGCCGTCGGGACAAAGGTCCTTTCAGCCCCCAATCCGTGAATCACTCGCGGGTACTCCTCGAGCCGACCCGACTTTAGTCACCACTGATGGAAAACTAGCATCCTATACTAAGCAAGTAGTATTGCAGGTAAAGGTATCAACAGCAGTATCAAAGACAGGCTATGCATCAGGATAGGAATAACGAAAGCAGTAACATGCTACACTACTCTAATGCAAGCAATATAGAGGAGAGTAGGCGATATCTGGTGATCAAGGGGGTGGGCTTGCCTGGTTTCTCAGACAACAAGGAGGGTCGTCAACACCAAAGTCGATCGGGGTACCAGCAGAAGCGTCAGTCTCGTAGTCTACCGGAAAGAAGTAACGGAGGGGGAACACAATAAATAACAGAGCAATCAAAGCAACACAAGGCATAACATGGCAATACGCGATGCTAGGCGTGCCCTAACGTAGTACTAGGTGATACCATGAAAGGGGGGAAACATCCGGGAAAGGATTCCCGGTGTTTCGTGTTTTCGGACAGGTGAACCGAAGGGGAAAGTTGCGAGTTCGATAGGTTAGAGACATGTGGCGGACGAACGGGTTGCGTATCCGAGTTCGTCTCGTCGTTCTGAGCAACTTTCATGTACAAAGTTTTTCCATCCGAGCTATGATTTAATATTTATGAATTTTCAAAGGTTATTGTATTTTCTGAAATAAATTTAAATTCGAAATTAAGTAGAAGATTCTATGTGCACACACTGTTGGCTAGCCACAGTGGATGATAGGTGGGTCCAGGGGGCCCAGTTGACCCAGTCAACATTGACCGTTCAACAGATGAATAGTACAGGGGGTCCCACATGTAAGTGTCCTAATGACTTATGAAATGGTTTTCCTTTAATCTAAAATAAGGGGGACCCACATGTCATTGGTTGTGCACTTTAACAGAGGGATTTGGTGAGCTGTTTTATCTAAGGGGCCCACTAGTTAGTATGTAATTAGCAGGGGGTAGCCTAATCAGAGGGGGGGTTTGTCCCTAAGCTAAACAGGGGCCGGCCAGGCACGCACGGGCGCCGGAGTGTGCCGGCGGCCTCGGCCACAACCAGCAGCGGCGGCGGCCTCTGACAAGGGCGCGCTGGAAGCGCCCGCGGCCCTGGGCGCCAGCTCAGCGGGAGCAGGCGGGGGGGAGAAGCAGCGGCGAGTGTAGCTGCCGCGGCAAGCAGCACGCGAGTAGGGGAGAGCGGGGGGGTAGGGCGCCATGCGGGTGGGCAGCGGCACGGACCGGCGCGCCAGGCTGTGGCCGGCACACGTGCGAGGCGAGGCGCAGGAGTGCGGTCTAGGGGGCTCCACAAGCAGGGGAGAGACCCCGGGCACGGGCACAACCGCACACGCAATAAGAGCAACTAGCGGGCGCGGATCCAAGCTCCGACCGAGCATTGTCCAAGGGGAGCTACGGTGAAAACGGCATGAATCAGAACCGGGGTCAAGGGGAATCGGCAGAGGAGCTCACCGCAAGCTCGATGCCGCAGTCGTGGAGGCCGGAGGTGGACCGGAGCCACGGCAACAACGACGGACGTCGATGATGTACGCGATGCAGATGGGCTCGATGGCGAGCGTACGGCGCCTCCTAGCTCGAGCCCATTGGCGAGGGTGAAGCAGCGGGATGTGGCGGAGCGGATGAGCACGGTCCTATGGCATGGGGTGCTCGATGGGCGCGAGGAAGAGGAAGGCCATGGACACAATGGTTCGGCCAAGCGTGAGGAAGAGGGCGGCGCGAGGAGGAAGAGAACGGGGATAGGGTTCGGAGGGGGGCCGCTGGGGTCGTCTTGTAGGAAGTAGGGGGCGCGGATGATGGACGCGTGGCCATGGCCGGCCATGGATGGCCGCCACGGTCACTGCCTGCCTACTGTAGCGGGAGGTTAGGGACGACTAGGTGGGCTGGCCCCATTTTTTCACTTAAGGCCCGGTTGTACATTTGGCACTGCTAGTTTTCCTTTTCTTGTGTCTCAAAAAGTTTTGTTTTGTTTTCTTTGTCTTAGTTCTTAGCTCCTGTTTTGCATTTAGTTGACCCACCAAACAATTTTTGGTAAAAGGTGAAACACGTCATATAAATACTAGACAAAATTCTTAGATGGCACAAAGAGTTTGGGCTCAAATTGAATCCATTCGAATTTAACCTTATATTTAAATAAGCTAAAACGCGTTGTTTGGCACTGTTTTGAATATTTTAGGGGCATTTAAATATTTTGAAAAATATTAATTCTTACATGAAAATTAGCTAGTGAATTATTGCAACCCTACGAACATTTTTACTTGACAGTTTGAAGGAATAATAATTTGACTTGTGTTTGGAATTTGAATTTGAATCGGTTTCGAACTAACGCGAGATTAGCAACAGTAAACGAGGTGATGTGGCATCATTAGCAGAGGTTCACTGTAGCTTAAATACCCAGGCGTCACAATTCTCCTCCACTACAAGAAATCTCGTCCCGAGATTTAAGAGGGGGTCTAAGGGGAAAAGGTTTGGTTACGAAATTCTAACGAATCTTCTCGGTCTTGGTTGCTCTTCTCGAAGAGGTCGATCTATTACGTTGATGTCTTCATTCCACTGCTTCAGGTCATCATTATGAAGTCGTAATCCTTTCTTCGGGGGTTCCTTCGTACTTACGAATAGGTAAAGGGGCAGATCGACAATGACAGAATGCTATAAGGGTAATAATCTGGGTTTAACCCATGAATGAGCATAAGATTATCTCTCGAGTTGAACATATAAAATACATCGAGAGTAGGGTACGAAGGTACAATAAGAGGTTCCCAGCGGATAGATAGTTGCTTGAAATCTGAACCAGAGTGAGAAAGGGGTTCAGAGCGGCGAGAGTAAGTATTGCATTTGAGACCAGAATAGATTACTAGGCATGTGGCCCGTGAATTACATACGAAGTCAAGCTCGAGGAATAACTTTGACAACAGGGTGTACATGAGAGTCAGGTTTCGATCATGTGGAACTGTGGGTTATGGGCCCACGATATGGTTTAATGTAGAAAAGGGGGTCGACACCTTGCACGGTCATGATAGCAAGGCATGTCAGAGGGTAGTCTGTCAGTTATGTCGGCAACAACGTCGGTACCAAGGGCGAGGGACGAAGAGAACCATCTTCCTGCTCGTTGAACGAGGCGGACCAATAGGCAAAGTTCTCGTCCATCGGTGGTTACCGGAATGTCATCAACAATAGTAACATGGTCTTATTGACAGAGTGGTACACCAAGGTGTTTACATAAGCAGTGAATTATTACTGCTTAGATCATATCGATCACAAGAAAGCTTAAACAAAAAAATGGAATGGAAAAGGTGATCATCAGATTAAATAGAACAATGGAAAGGAAAATGTGTTAAAACACATATTTCAGGGGGTATATCTTTTCCAAAGACAAACAGAGCATGATAGCCATGACAGGATATAACGTAGAAAACCCTTTAGGAAAGGGGAGAGAAATTTCATGACATTACCCATACAACGGTGTTTGGATAATTGATAAAGAGAATTTAGCATTGTGCTTAAAATGCTCTTGTTGATGAACGGAGTACCACAAACATGCTTCAAGATAGCATGGACATGGTCAACAGGCAAAGGTCGGATTTTGGATAATCAAAGGATCCATCAGGAACAACTTGTAGAATAAGCCTTACAATTTCCTTAGGGAAGAATGGATAACTTGCCAAAAAGGATGAACTATAACCATAAGTCCTCCGGTCAGGTGTGCTAGGCATGACATCACCTTACCGAGTCATATAAAGACCAAAGTTATAACTCTTGGATATATGTTACAACCATCATATCTGACCGAGATTCAGATCTGATTGACAGGATACCTCAGACTCGGGATGCCTAAGAAGAAAAGGTGTAACACAATTGACGAGTTGACATGGTAAGATTTTCAGGAAATGAACTATGCAAGCGAGTTCCGAAACAAGAGTTCGTCATTAAGCCAAAGAGAGGATGAGGAGGTGGCTGATAAACTAAACGACAATTCATCGAGATTTCCAAAAGATGGATTTCCACAATTATGTGAACAAGGAGATAACATTTGTCAGATCGAATGACATAAAGATGTATGCTGGAGGAAGACATACACAACTAGACATTGGTTGAAAGGTGCACCCGAAATATGGGCTCAGGTAGCATGATCAATGTTAGAATGGTGATTCAATAACCAATAGTCTAATAATGAACTATTAACCGTTGACTTCATGGCAATAGGGTTGCTAGAAGTATAGAATCCAAGGAGCATTGTTCACTTGTTAGTATCCCGGTTAGAATCAACACGGGGACCAAGAAAGAATGGTGATGGCAAGAAGTGTCACTATATCAAGAATTCTTAAGAGGTGGAGCAATTCTCACAACATTCTTGACATAAAAGATGGTAATACTTCCAAGGTAAAGAAGAACAATTGCTACATAGCAAGGATCTCAAGGTATAACACAAAACATGAACAAGTTTGTGTTGAACGAAAGGCAATTGAGTGGTCGATGATAACACAAATCATCGAGGGCAAGGATAGTATTTCTCATCATGAATTCAATTGATATCCAGGAAGGAGTCAAGATGTTGATGATCATCACGACAAATTTTGTCGAGAGGCTCCACAAAGATGAAATATATCGACGATGATAACAAGTCAAAGGAATGATGAAGCGAAAGGTTAATGGAACCAAGGGTACGACACAAACTCCAAAGCAAGCTTGTTGTCCAAGCGAAATGATATGATGAGGAAGATTGACTTAAGCTTTGCTCATCATCAAAAAATTTTGCTCCGGGAAGAAGGACCATGTAGCATAGTTAAAATTTAGCACGATAATGATATAGCCAAACAGACTAGGAATGGCGTGATCGGGTACAAACTCGTACTTAAAGAAGATTACTAAGAGTTGTTGAACCGTAGTGCGGACTCGGTTCAGTTACCATTGTCTATGATTGTTTAATAACTCAGAACCTGGGGGAGATCCGAGATCGGTGAGAAGCAATACTAGATGAAGACTCGCAGGAAGCAACACAGTTCTCGAGATAATATAGGTTAATACTCGAGGAAGATCAAAAATAGAGGTTGCGGAGATGTATCGATCAACAAAAGACAAGTGCTTTAACTTGTCTGAGAAATGGAATCAAGGAAAAAAATATGGTCAGAACCAGGATTGCAAAGGATCAATTCACAGATACCAGATGATATTATATCAAGGCAATAGTTATTATTACAAGAAGCTTCTATGGTAGGATCTACATCATGTCCATGGGCATGAACACAAAGTCCAAGGTTGACTCCCACTTCTTCAATGTATAACCTTCCATTCACTTCTCGTTTCGATAATGACAGTAGTGTTGAAAATTTTACCTGGTGAAATACCAGATGAGTATGACCCGTGGAAACATCCGGGTTCACACATATTAAGGAAGGCATAGGTTCAACCCATCAGGGCATCTTAGGAACATATACCACAAACTTCGGGGTAAATAATACAAGCTCGAATGTAGAGCATTGTTCAAAAGCAGATGATACAATTTACCAAAGGCATTATATACCCGCGGAAAGGCTCACAAGGTTATTGAATATGAAGGACATTGTCGGATAATAAATTCAAGAAAGGATCTGAAAGTCCATAACAGAGCTGATGTGAGCACCGACACACAATCAGAGGAAGAAAAACAATGCAAGGGCATTGTCTTATAGTAACAACTGAATAATCCAAAGCTCAAACGCAAAGGAATTATGATTTCCAAATCAATGGATCAGGAGCAAACGCTCTGATTAAGGATGGATAAGTTGAGTAAGCATAGGGGTACAATCGACGGCAATTGGATTGGTTGAGAACCAGCTCATGTTTAAAATGATGTCTGAGCCAGAAAGATAATTTAAAAGGATCAACTGATGATTGCGTGCATTCGCACTCATGTTGAATCAAAAGGATCAAAATGATGGTGCCTAAGGAAACTAAAGAATATTGTCAGACATATGGAAAGCATCCATCATGCAAACAGACAAGTATTGCAGAGCAATAAGCTACTAAGGATTTTTGGAGGATCGAATAGTATCTCGAAGACCATTGTGAAACACATGGACAATTGGGGGATGAGCGGATACTTGATAAGTGCGAGAATTATCCATAGGGGTATTCAGGTAACAAAGAACAGCAAGGCAGTAAGCTCAAAGGATTATTGAAACAACGGCGAGTATTTCGGGGTATCTCGTAATAACAAGACCAACTGGGGATGAATGTAAAAATAACAGCTACAAGTAGTTATCCATACGGGTTAACGGTGGGAGGGGAATTGCAAAGGCGATGAACACAAGTTCTCGGGTTAACAGCGGAGAGTATCTTCAGGGTCTTCACGTGCAGCAAACGATCATCAGTAATAAGGGGCTCTCCGGGTGAAAGTGATTATCGAGATCCTAATGTTAGATTTAGCAAAATTCATTTAACCCGAATAGAAGAGAGTTCAGAGTCCCAGAGTAAAGGTCGAGGAGTAAAATATCCTAGTACCACCCAATGGCGACGTGGGCCCGTAAGGCACACAGCCATGTTAGTAAAAGTTTTTGCAATGTCTAGACTCGACTTCGGCCAAGGAGTGTGGAAGGGGGATTCCTACCGGCAGTCGGCTCTAATACCAACTTGTGACGCCCCCGATTCAATCGTACACTAATCATGCACGCAAATGTGTACGATCAAGATCAGGGACTCACGGGAAGATATCACAACACAACTCTACAAATAAAAAGTCATACAAGCATCATAATACAAGCCAGGGGCCTCGAGGGCTCGAATACAAGTGCTCGATCATAGACGAGTCAGCGGAAGCAACAATATCTGAGTACAGACATAAGTTAAACAAGTTTGCCATAAGATGGCTAGCACAAACCGGGATACAGATCGAACGAGGCGCAGGCCTCCTGCCTGGGATCCTCCTAACTACTCCTGGTCGTCGTCAGCGGGCTGCACGTAGTAGTAGGCACCTCCAGGGTAGTAGTCGTCATCGACGGTGGCGTCAGGCTCCTGGACTCCATCGTCTGGTCGCAGCAATCGAATAGAGATATGGGGAAAAGGGGGAACAAGGCAACCGTGAGTACTCATCCAAAGTACTCGCAAGCAAGGAGCTATACTATATATGCATGGATATATGTGTAAAAGGCTGTATCAGTGGACTGAACTGCAGAATGCTAGAATAAGAGGGGGATAGCTAGTCTTATCGAAGACTACGCTTCTGGTCGCCTCCGTCTTGCAGCATATAGAAGAGAGTAGACTGAAGTCCTCCAAGTAGCATCGCATAGCATAACCCTACCCGGCGATCCCCTCCTCGATGCCCTGTTAGAGAGCGATCACCGGGTTGTATCTGGCACTTGGAAGGGTGTGTTTTATTAAGTATCCGGTTCTAGTTGTCATAAGGTCAAGGTACAACTCTGGGTCGTCCTTTTACCGAGGGACACGGCTATTCGAATAGATTAACTTCCCTGCAGGGGTGCACCACATAACCCAACACGCTTGATCCCATTTGGCCAGACACACTTTCCTGGGTCATGCCCGGCCGCGGAAGATCAACACGTCGCAGCCCCACCTAGGCACAACAGAGCGGTCAGCACGCCGGTCTAATCCTAAGCGCACAGGGGTCTGGGCCCATCGCCCATAGCACACCTGCACGTTGCGAACGTGGCCGGTGAGCAGACCTAGCAACCTCCATTACAAAGGAAGTCACGTTACGCGGTCCAACCCGGCGCGCGCCGCTCAGTCGCTGACGTCACGAAGGCTTCGGCTGATACCACGACGTCGAGTGCCCATATCTTTCCCGCGTAGTTGGTTAGTGCGTATAGACCAAATGGCCAGACTCAGATCAAATACCCATATCTCGTTAAGCATGTTAAGTATCCGCGAACGCCGACAGGGCCAGGCCCACCTCTCATCCAGGTAGTCTCAACCTGCCCTGTCGCTCCGCCACAAAGATCCACCCAGAGGGCCGTCGGGACAAAGGTCCTTTCAGCCCCCAATACGTGAATCACTCGCGGGTACTCCTCGAGCCGACCCGACTTTAGTCACCACATGTATCATGTATAAAGTATAGTATATACCCGTGATCAACTCCCGAGTGATCACGGCCCGATAATATAGCACAGCAGATGGACAAGAATGTAGGGCCACTGATGGAAAACTAGCATCCTATACTAAGCAAGTAGGATTGCAGGTAAAGGTATCAACAGCAGTATCAAAGACAGGCTATGCATCAGGATAGGAATAACGAAAGCAGTAACATGCTACACTACTCTAATGCAAGCAGTATAGAGGAGAGTAGGCGATATCTGGTGATCAGGGGGGGCTTGCCTGGTTGCTCAGACAAGAAGGAGGGTCGTCAACACCGAAGTCGATCGGGGTACCAGCAGCAGCGTCAGTCTCGTAGTCTACCGGAAAGAAGTAACGGAGGGGGAACACAATAAATAACCGAGCAATCAAAGCAACACAAGGCATAACATGGCAATACGCGATGCTAGGCGTGCCCTAACGCAGTACTAGGTGATACCATGAAAGGGGGGAAACATCCAGGAAAGGATTCCCGGTGTTTCGTGTTTTCGGACAGGTGAACCGAAGGGGGAAAGTTGCGAATTCGATAGGTTAGGGACATGTGGCGGACGAACGGGTTGCGTATCCGAGTTCGTCTCGTCGTTCTGAGCAACTTTCGTGTACAAAGTTTTTCCATCCGAGCTATGATTTAATTTTTATGAATTTTCAAAGGTTATTGTATTTTCTGAAATAAATTTAAATTCGAAATTAAGTAGAAGATTCTATGTGCACACACTGTTGGCTAGCCACAGTGGATGACAGGTGGGTCCAGGGGGCCCAGTTGACCCAGTCAACATTGACCGTTCAACAGATGAATAGTACAGGGGGGTCCCACATGTAAGTGTCCTAATGACTTATGAAATGGTTTTCCTTTAATCTAAAATAAGGGGGACCCACATGTCATTGGTTGTGCACTTTAACAGAGGGATTTGGTGAGCTATTTTATCTAAGGGGCCCACTAGTTAGTATGTAATTAGCAGGGGGTAGCCTAATCAGAGGGGGGGTTTGTCCCTAAGCTAAACAGGGGCCGGCCAGGCACGCACGGGCGTCGGAGTGTGCCGGTGGCCTCGGCCACAACCAGCAGCGGCGGCGGCCTCCGACAGGGGTGCGCTGGAAGCGCCCGCGGCCCTGGGCGCCAGCTCAGCGGGAGCAGGCGGCGGGGAGAAGCAGCGGTGAGTGTAGCTGCCGCTGCAAGCAGCACGCGAGTAGGGGAGAGTGGGGGGTAGGGCGCCATGCGGGTGGGCAACGGCACGGACCGGCGCGCCAGGCTGTGGCCGGCACACGTGCGAGGCGAGGCGCAGGGGTGCGGTCTAGGGGGCGCCACAAGCAGGGGAGAGACCCCGGGCACGGGCACAGCCGCACAGGCAATAAGAGCAGCTAGCAGGCGCGGATCCAAGCTCCGACCGAGCATTGTCCAAGGGGAGCTATGGAGAAAACGGCACGAATCAGAACCGGGGTCAAGGGGAATCGGCAGAGGAGCTCACCGCAAGCTCGATGCCGCAGTCGTGGAGGCCGGAGGTGGACCGGAGCCACGGCAACGACGACGGACGTCGATGATGTATGCGATGCAGATGGGCTCGATGGCGAGCGTACGGCGCCTCCTAGCTCGAGCCCATTGGCGAGGGTGAAGCAGCGGGATGTGGCGGAGCGGATGAGCATGGTCCTACGGCATGGGGTGCTCGATGGGCGTGAGGAAGAGGAAGGCCATGGACACGGTGGTTTGGCCAAGCGTGAGGAAGAGGGCGGCGCGAGGAGGAAGAGAACGGTGATAGGGTTCGGAGGGGGGCCGCTGGGGTCGTCTTGTAGGAAGTAGGGGGCGCGGATGATGGACGCGTGGCCATGGCCGGCCATGGATGGCCGCCACAGTCACTGCCTGCCTACTGTAGCGGGAGGTTAGGGACGACTAGGTGGGCTGGCCCCATTTTTCACTTAAGGCCCGGTTGTACATTTGGCACTGCTAGTTTTCCTTTTCTTGTGTCTCAAAAAGTTTTGTTTTCTTTTCTTTGTCTTAGTTCTTAGCTCCTGTTTTGCATTTAGTTGACCCACCAAACAATTTTTGGTAAAAGGTGAAACACGTCATATAAATACTAGACAAAATTCTTAGATGGCACAAAGAGTTTGGGCTCAAATTGAATCCATTTGAATTTAACCTTATATTTAAATAAGCTAAAACGCGTTGTTTGGCACTGTTTTGAATATTTTAGGGGCATTTAAGTATTTTGAAAAATGTTAATTCTTACATGAAAATTAGCTAGTGAATTATTGCAACCCAACGAACATTCTTACTTGACAGTTTGAAGGAATAATAATTTGACTTGTGTTTGGAATTTGAATTTGAATCGGTTTCGAACTAACGCGAGATTAGCAACAGTAAACGAGGTGACGTGGCATCATTAGCAGAGGTTCACTGTAGCTTAAATACCTGGGCATCACATTATCGAAAGGACTACGATAGATCCCCTATACTTGTGGGTCATCAAGACTCTTTTCTTTTGGTAAGGAAAATTTATATAGTGTGCTGAAATTTACTGTCACTTGTTACTATGGAAAGTAATTCTCTGAGGGGCTTGTTCAGGGTATCTTCGCCCCGTTCAGTAGAGCAAAGAGTTGCTCCTCAACCTACTGAACCTATTGAAAATTAAACTCCTTTTGAATTTCCTTCGGGTATGATGGAAAGACTGCTAGCTAACCCTTTTACAGGAGATGGAACAAAGCATCCTGATGAGCACTTATTATATGTGGATGAAGTTTGTGGATTATTTAAGCTTGCAGGTGTACCCGATGATGTTGCTAAGAAGAAGGTCTTCACTGTATCTTTGAAGGAAGACGCATTGATATGGTATAGGCTATGTGATATGAGATCGTGGGACTATACAAGATTGAAATTGGAATTTCATCAAAATTATTACTCTATGCATCTTGTTCATCGTGATCGCAATTATATATATAATTTCTGGCCTCGCGAAGGAGAAAGCATCGCTCAAGCTTGGGGGAGGCTTAAATCAATGTTATATTCATGCCCCAATCATGAGCTCTTGAGAGAAATAATTATGCAAAGTTTTTATGCTCGGCTTTCTGAAAACAATCGCACCGTGCTCGATACTTCTTGTGCTGGCTCTTTTATGATGAAGACTATTGAATTCAGATGGAATTTATTGGATAGAATTAAATGCAACTTTGAAGATTGGGACCTCGACGAAGGTAAGGAGTCAGGTATGACACCTAAGTTTTATTGTGTTAAATCTTTTATGGATACCGATATTTTCCGTAAGTTTAGCACTAAATATGGACTTGACTCTGAGATAGTAGCTTCTTTCTATGAATCTTTTGCTACTTATGTTGATCTCCCTAAGGAGAAGTGGTTTAAATATCATCCTCCCATAGAAGTAAAAGTAGCTGCACCTATTAAAGTTGAAGAAAAGACTGTCACTTATAATGATCCTATTGTTCCTACTTCTTATGTTGAAAAACCACCTTTCCCTGTTAGAGTAAAGGATCATGCTAAAGCTTCAACTGTTGTTCGTAAAAGCAATATCAGAACTCATGTACCCCCTGAGCAAGTTAAAGTAGAACCTAATATTGCTATTGTTAAAGATCTCTTGTCTGATAATATTGATGGGCATGTTATTCAGTTTAATGGTGAAACTGCTAGAATTGCTAAGTCTTGTGATAAAGATAAACATAGACATGTGGTAGGCGTGCCTGTTATTTCTGTTAAAATAGGAGATCATTGTTATCATGGCTTATGTGATATGGGTGCTAGTGCTAGTGTTATACCACATACTTTATACGAAGAAATTAAGAATGAAATTGCACCTGCTGAGTTAGAACGTATTGATGTCATAATTAAAATTGCCAACAAAGATACTATTTCACCAATTGGGATTGTTAGAGATGTTGAAGTCTTGTGTGGGAAAACTAAATATCCTACTGATTTTCTTGCTCTCACTTCTCCGCAAGATAGCTTTTGTCTCATTATATTTGGTAGACCCTTCTTGAACACTGTTAATGCTAAGATAGATTGCGAAAATAATGTTGTTACTATTGGCCTGGATGATATGGTTCATGAGTTTAATTTCTCTAAATTTAGTAAACAACATCATGAGGAAGAATAACCTAGTAAGGATGAAATTATTGGTCTTGCTTCTATTGCCGTACCTCCTAGTGATCCTTTAGAACACTATTTGCTAGACCATCAAAATGATATGTTCATGAATGAAAGAAGGGAAATAGATGAAGTATTCTTTAAACAGGAACCTATTCTGCAACACAATTTGCCTGTTGAAATTTTAGGGGATCCTCCTCCACCCAAGGGTGATCCCGTGTTTGAGCTTAAACCATTGCCTGATAATCTTAAATATGCTTATCTTGATGAAAAGAAGATATATCCTGTTATTATTAGTGCTAACCTTTCAGAGCATGAAGAAGAAAGATTATTGAAAACTCTGAAGAAGCATCGTGCTGCTATTGGATATACTCTTGATGATCTTAAGGGCATTAGTCCCACTCTATGTCAACATAAAATAAATTTGGAAGCACATGACAAACCAGTTCGTGATCCTCAACGACGTCTGAATCCTAAAATGAAAGAAGTGGTAAGAAAAGAAATACTCAAGCTTCTGGAGGCGTATAATTTATCCCGTTGTTGATAGTCAGTGGGTAAGTCCTGTCCATTGTGTCCCTAAGAAGGTAGGTATTACTGTTGTTCCTAATGATAAAGATGAGTTGATTCCACAAAGAATTATCACAGGTTATAGGATGGTAATTGATTTCCGCAAATTAAATAAAGCTACTAAGAAAGATCATTACCCCTTACCTTTTATTGATCAAATGCTAAGAAAGATTATGCAAACATACACATTACTGCTTTCTAGATAGTTATTCTGGTTTCTCTCAAATACATGTGTCGGCTAAAGATCAATCAAAAACTACTTTTACATGCCCTTTTGGTACTTTTGCTTATAGACGTATGCCTTTTGGTTTATGTAATGCACCTGCTACCTTTCAAAGATGCATGATGGCTATATTCTCTGACTTCTGTGAAAAGATTTGTGAGGTTTTCATGGACGATTTTTCCGTCTATGATTCCTCTTTTGATGATTGCTTGAGCAATCTTGATCGAGTTTTGCAGAGATGTGAAGAAACTAATCTTGTCTTGAATTGGGAAAAGTGCCACTTTATGGTTAATGAAGGTATTGTTTTGGGGCACAAAGTTTCCGAAAGAGGTATTGAAGTTGATAAAGCCAAAGTTGATGCTATTGAAAAGATGCCATGTCCCAAGGATGTCAAAGGTATAAGAAGTTTCCTTGGTCACGCCGGATTTTATAGGAGGTTCATTAAGGACTTCTCAAAAATTTCTCGGCCTCTGACTAATTTATTGCAAAAAGATATACCATTTGTCTTTGATGATGATTGTGTAGAAGCATTTGAAATACTTCAGAAAGCATTAGTCTCTGCACCTGTTGTTCAGCCACCTGATTGGAATTTACCCTTTGAAATTATGTGTGATGCTAGTGATTATGTTATGCTGTAGGTGCTGTTCTAGGGCAAAGAGTTGATAAGAAATTAAATGTTATTCATTGTGCTAGTAAGACTCTAGACAATGCTCAAAGAAATTATGCTACTACTGAAAAAGAACTTTTAGCAGTTGTATTCGCTTGTGATAAGTTCAGACCTTATATTGTCGATTCTAAAGTAACTATTCACACTGATCATGCTGCTATTAAATATCTTATGGAAAAGAAAGATGCTAAACCTAGACTTATTAGATGGGTTCTCTTGCTACAAGAATTTGATTTGCATATCGTTGATAGAAAAGGAGCTGAGAACCCCGTTGCAGACAACTTGTCTATGTTAGAGAATGTTCTTGATAACCCACTACCTATTAATGATAGCTTTCCTGATGAACAATTAAATTTTATAAGCACTTCTCGTAGTACTCCTTGGTATGCTAATTATGCTAATTATATTGTTGCTAAGTTTATACCGCCTAGCTTCACATACCAACAAAAGAAAAAGTTTTTCTATGATTTGCGACATTACTTTTGGGATGACCCACATCTTTATAAAGAAGGAGTAGATGGTGTTATTAGACGTTGTGTACCTGAGCATGAAGAGGAACATATCCTACACAAGTGTCACTCCAAAGCTTATGGAGGACACCACGCTGGAGACAGAACTGCACATAAGGTATTGCAATCCGGTTTTTATTGGCCTACTCTTTTCAAGGATGCGCGTAAGTTTGTCTTGTCTTGTGATGAATGTCAAAGAATTGGTAATATTAGTAGACGTGAAGAAATGCCTATGAATTATCCTCTTGTTATTGAACCATTTGATGTTTGGGGCTTTGGTTATATGGGACCTTTTCCTGCCTCTAATGGATACACACATATTCTAGTTGCTGTTGATTACGTTACTAAGTGGGTAGAAGCTATTCCAACTAGTAGTAATGATCATAACACTTCTATTAAAATGCTTAAGGAAGTTATTTTTCCGAGGTTTGGAGGCCCTAGATATTTAATGACTGATGGTGGTTCACACTTTATTCACCGTGCTTTCCGTAAAACGCTTGCTAAATATGATGTTAGTCATAGAATTGCATCTCCTTTATCACCCACAGTCTAGTGGTCAAGTAGAGTTGAGCAATAGAGAGCTCAAATTAATTTTACAAAAGACTGTTAATAGGTCTAGAAAGAATTGGTCCAAGAAACTTGATGATGCATTATGGGCTTATAGAACTGCATATAAAAATCCTATGGGTATGTCTCCATATAAAATGGTTTATGGAAAAGCATGTCACTTACCTCTCGAACTAGAACATAAGGCATATTGGGCAATTAAAGAGCTCAACTATGATTTCAAACTTGCCGGTGAGAAGAGGTTATTTGATATTAGCTCACTTGATGAATGGAGAACCCAAGCTTATGAAAATGCCAAGTTATTTAAAAAAAGTTAAAAGATGGCATGACAAAAGGATACAAAAGCGTGAGTTTAATGTAGGTGATTATGTATTGCTATACAACTCTCGCTTAAGATTTTTTGCAGGAAAACTTCTCTCTAAATGGGAAGGCCCCTATGTTATCGAGGAGGTCTATCGTTCCGATGCCATAAAAATCAACAACTTCGAAGGCACAAATCCGAAGGTGGTAAACGGTCAAAGAATCAAACATTATATCTCAGGTAATCCCATAAATGTTGAAACCAATATTATTGAAACCGTAACCCCGGAAGAATACATAAGAGACACTTTCCGGAACGTTTCAGACTCCGAAAAGGAATAGGTATGTGGTACGGTAAGTAAACCGACTCCAAAACAATTTTTAAGGCAATATTTCTCTGTTTTGGAATATTTAGAAAAATAGAAAAATAAGTAGCAGTCCGGGAAGGACAAGAGGGCCCCACGAGGGTGGTGGGCGCGCCCCCTACCTCGTGAGCACCTCGTGTGCCCTCCGGACTCCGTTTTCTTGCACGATACGTATTTCAGTCGGTAAAAATTCATTATATATTCTCCCGAAGGTTTTGACTCCCGTATCACGCAAATCTCCTCTGTTCTTGTTTCGAACTGTTTTCTGTCAGGGTTTTCCAGGCTAGGCATCATGTCGTCTCCCTCCTCCAACAATGGTGACAACGATGCTTGGCTAATGAAGATAGATCTGAAGAGGGAAGAACCCACGAGGATCAACAAGGATGAAAGGATCAAGAAGGCCACGGAGGATCAAGCTCTGGCAGCAAAAGACATCCTTCAACTTGATCATAACCTTCTTACCCCAACTAAGATCGAAGCTTTCAAGATGATTGAGTTAGCTAGCTCGTATACAAAACAAGTATCTCACACAAGAAAATATTCTGTTGAAGGAGCATATTGTCGCACTCAAGGGCATTATTCGCAAGCTGAAGGACCTCTTACGCTCGATGTGCGATTATCCAACACCTCCACCTTCTTCACCGACAAAGAAGGAGACATAATCACATGGGTATGGGCACTCCCCTTGGCAACTGCCAAGCTTGGGGGAGGTGCCCCGGTATCGTATCACAATCACAACTCCTATCTTTATCGTTTTTCTTAGTTCGATCCTATTAGTAGTATCTTGATCTAGTAGAATAAAGTTTATGGCTTGATCTAGTTTCGAGTTTTGCTTTATGTTCTCTCTTTGTAATCGAGTCCATGAGCTATATATAATAAAGATTAGTGTTGAGTCAAGGGCTTGATTATTTTGCCATGATCTTGGGTGAATAAAAGAAAAGAGAAAAAGAATAAAAAGAAACAAAAAGTTCATATTGATCTTATTGAGAGTAATGACTTCACATAGAAAGAGTATGATGATTAAAAGTTGTTGGGAGTTGGCAGACATAGCTTTGGTCATTGTTGCAATTAATAGGAAGTAATAAGGAAAGAGAGGTTTTCACATATAGATATATTATCATTGACATCTTTTATGATTGGGAGCACTCGTTAAAATATGACATGCTAAAGAGTTGATGTTGGACAAGGAAGACAACGTAATGAGTTATGTCTTTCTTATATCTGAGATAAAGTATGTTGTCATGGATCCTCTAACTTGTTGAGCTTGCCTTTCTCCCTCGTGCTAGCCAAATTCTCAGCACTAAGTAGAGATACTACTTGTGCTTCCAAATACCCTTAAACCAGTTTTGCCATGAGAGTCCACCATATCTACCTATGGATTGAGTAAGATCCTTCAAGTAAGTTGTCAGCGGTGCAAAGCAATAAAAATTGCTCTAAATTGTATGATTGATTGGTGTGGGAGAAATAAGCTTTATACGATCTTGTGATGTGGAAGTAATAAAAGCGACGGATTGCATAATAAAGGTTCACATCACAAGGGGCAATATAAAGTGATGTTCTTTCGCATTGAGATTTTGTGCATCCAACCATAAAAGCGCATGGCAACCTCTGCTTCCCTCTGCGAAGGGCCTATCTTTTATTATTATCCTCTACCTTTTGCAAGAGTCATGGTGATCTTCACCTATTCTTTTTCTTTTTATCCTTTGGCAAGCTTAGCATGTTGGAAAGAACATGATATATATTTCTAATTGGATGTAGGGGAGCATGAACCATTATTGTTGACATTACCCTTGAGGTAAGAGGTTGTGGGGCAAAACTATAAGCCCCTATCTTTCTCTGTGTCCGATTAAAACTCCATAACCACAAGTATCGCGTGAGTGTTAACAATTATGAAGTACTAGATGATAGTTGAGTATGTGGACTTGCTTTTAAGCTCTGACATAGACTCTTTCCGATGTTATGATAAATTGCAATTGTTTCAATGACTGAGATTATGGTTTGTTGGAGCCCAATAAGGTTTATGATTCATACTTTTGCATTGTGAAAAGATCATTGCTTGAACATAAGTAATCATATGGCAAAATCTATATATGTTGCTATTATGAGAATAATCATGATGCCTTCATGTCCGTATTTTATTTTTATCGACGCCTCTACCTCTAAACATGAGGGCATATTTATTGTTATCGGCTTTTCGCTTGAGGACAAGCGAGGTCTAAGCTTGGGGGAGTTGATACGTCCATTTTGCATCATGCTTTTATATCGATATTTATTGCATTATGGGCTGTTATTTCACGTTATGTCACAATACTTATGGCTATTCTCTCTTATTTTACAAGGTTTACATAAGGAGGGAGAATGCCGGCAGCTGGAATTCTGGGCTGGAAAAGGAGCAAATATTAGAGACCTATTCTGCGCAACTCCAAAAGTCCTGAAACTCCACGGAATATCTTAAAATAAATAAAGAAAAATCCTCACCAAATATGAAGTCCAGGGGGCCCACACCCTGCTCACGAGGGTGGGGGCGCCCCCCCCCCCTCCTAGGGTGCGCCCCTACCTCGTGGGCCCCCTGGTGGGTCTCCGACGTCCATCTTCTGCTATACGAAGTCTTTCGCTGAGAAAAAATCGGAAGGAACCTTTCGGGATGAAACTCTGCCGCCACGAGGCGGAACCTTGGCGGAACCAATCTAGAGCTCCGGCAGAGCTGTTCTGCCGAGGATACTTCCCTCCGGGAGGGGGAAATCATCGCCATCATCATCACCAATGCTCCTCTCATCGGGAGAGGGCAATCTCCATCAACATCTTCACCAGCACCATCTCATCTCCAAACCCTAGTTCATCTCTTGTATCCAATTCTTGTCTCAAAGTCCGGGATTGGTGCTAGTAGGTTGCTAGTAGTGTTGATTACTCGTTGTAGTTGATGCTAGTTGGTTTATTTGGTGGAAGATCATATGTTCAAATCTTATATGCATATTATTACCCCTCTGATTAAGAACATGAATATGCTTTGTGAGTAGTTACGTTTGTTCCTGAGGACAAGGGAGAAGTCTTGCTATTAGTAGTCATGTGAATTTGGTATTCGTTTGATATTTTGATAAGATGTATGTTGTCTAGCCTCTAGTGGTGTTATGTGAACGTCGACTACATAACACTTCACCATTATTTGGGCCTAGAGGAAGGCATTGGGAAGTAATAAGTAGATGATGGGTTGCTAGAGTGACAGAAGCTTAAACCCTAGTTTATGCGTTGCTTCGTAAGGGGATGATTCGGATCCATATGTTTCATGCTATGGTTAGGTTTACCTTAATACTTTTGTTGTAGTTGCGGATGCTTGCAATAGAGGTTAATCATAAGTGGGATGCTTGTTCAAGTAAGAATAGCACCCAAGCACCGGTCCACCAACATATCAAATTATCAAAGTACCGAACGCGAATCATATGAACGTGATGAAAACTAGCTTGACGATATTCCCATGTGTCCTCGGGAGCGCTTTTCCTATTATAAGAGTTTGTTCCGGCTTGTCCTTTGCTACAAAAAGGATTGGGCCACCTTGCTGCACTTTATTTACTTTTCTTACTTGTTTCTCGTCACAATTTATCTTGTCAAAAAATTGTTTGTTACCACTTATTTCAGTACTTGCAGAGAATACCTTGTTGAAAACCGCTTATCATTTCCTTCTGCTCCTCGTTGGGTTCGACACTCTTACTTATCGAAAGGACTATGATAGATCCCCTATACTTGTGGGTCATCAGGGTACAGCGGGTTGCGGGAGAGTGGACCGATGTAGATAGATGGGGGAAGGTGATGAAGATGTTCGTGAAGATGACGGAGGTGTTGGTGTAGATCGCCGTCGCACGATGATGGCCCCGGCGGTGTTCCGGCGCCACCGAGAGAGAGGAGGAGAGAGCCCCCCTTCTTATTCTTCTTCCGTGACCTTCTCCCTAGATGGGAGAAGGGTTTCCCCTCAGGTCCTTGGCTTCCATGGCAAGGGAGGGGAGAGAGCCCCTCCAAGATTGGATCTGTCTCTCTCTGTTTCCGTGTTCACATTCTTGCCTTTCACCGTTTCTTATATTTCTGGAGATCCCTAACTCCGATTGGGCTGAAATTTGGACACGATCTCTATCCGGATATTAGCTTTCTTACGGCGAAAGAAGGGCACCAACCGCCTTACGGGTTGGCCATGAGGGCCCAGGGCGCACCCCCTGCCTCGTGGCCCCCTCGGGCATCGTCTCACGTTGATTCATCTTCCCAAAATTCATAAATATTCCAAAAAAAATCTCCGTCAATTTTTATCCCGTTTGGACTCCGTTTGATATGGATTTTCTGTGAAACAAAAAACATGCAACAAACAGGAACTGGCACTGGGCACTGGATCAATATGTTAGTCCCAAAAATAGTATAAAAAGTTGCTAAAAGTATATGAAAGTTGTAGAATATTGGCATGGAACAATCAAAAATTATAGATACGACGGAGACGTATCAACAGTCGTGTACTGGCTGTGTGTGTGTGTGTGTGTTCTTGGTTCTGTCCCAGAGTGAATTAGTGATTGATTACTTCACCATGTTCAGTTCGGACAGCAACATACTGGGGCTTTGATACGTCTCCAATGTATCTATAATTTTTGATTGCTCCATGCTATATTATCTACTGTTTTAGGCAATATTGGGCTTTATTATCCACTTTTATATTATTTTTGGGACTAACGTATTAACCGGAGGCCCAGCCCAAATTTGTTGTTTTATGCCTATTTCAGTATTTCGAGGAAAAGGAATATCAGACGGAGTCGAAACGGAACGAAATCAAATGGAGAAGTTATTTTTGGAAGGAAACACACCTGATAGACTTGGACCCCACGTCAGAAGATACGGGAGCTGCCCACGAGGGTGGGGGCGCGCCCACCCCCTGGGGCGCCCCCTGCCTCGTGGGGCCCCCGTGGCTCCCCTGACGTGCTTCTTCTGCCTATATAACTCCATATACCCTAAAACTTCCAGAACGCAACATAGATTAGGAGTTCCGCCGCCGCAAGCCTCTGTAGCCACCAAAACCCTCTCGGGACCCTGTTCCGGCACCCTGCCGGAGGGGGGGACCCTCACCGGTGGCCATCTTCATCATCCCGTCGCTCTCCATGACGAGGAGGGAGTAGTTCACCCTCGGGGCTAAGGGTATGTACCAGTAGCTATGTGTTTGATCTCTCTCTCTCGTGTTCTTGATTTGGCACGATCTTGATGTACCGCGAGCTTTGCTATTATAGTTGAATCTTATGTTTCTTCTCCCCCTCTTCTCTCTTGTAATGGATTGAGTTTTCCCCTTGAAGTAATTTTATCGGATTGAGTCTTTAAATATTTGAGAACACTTGATGTATGTCTTGCCGTGCGTATCTGTGGTGACAATGGGATATCACGTGATTCATCTTGATGTATGTTTTGGTGATCAACTTGTGGGTTCCGCCCATGAACCTATGCATAGGGGTTGGCACACGTTTTCGTCGTGATTCTCCGGTAGAAACTTTGGGCACTCTTTGAGGTTCTATGTGTTGGTTGAGTAGATGAATTGAGATTGTGTGATGCATATCATATAATCATGCCCACGGATACTTGAGGTGACATTGGAGTATCTAGGTGACATTAGGGTTTTGGTTGATTTGTATCTTAAGGTGTTATTCTAGTATGAACTCTAGGGCTGTTTGTGACACTTATAGGAATAGCCCAACGGATTGATTGGAAAGAATAACTTTGAGGTGGTTTTGTACCCTACCATAATCTCTTCGTTTGTTCTCCGCTATTAGTGACTTTGGAGTGACTCTTTATTGCATGTTCAGGGATAGTTATATGATCCGTCTATGTTATTATTGTTGAGAGGACTTACACTAGTGAAAGTATGAACCCTAGGCCTTGTCTCCTATTATTGCAATACCATTTACGCTCACTTTTACCACTTGCTACCTTGCTGTTTTTATATTTTCAGTTTACAAAAACCTATATCTACCATCCATATTGCACTTGTATCACCATCTCTTCGCCGAACTAGTGCACCTATACAATTTACCATTGAATTTGGTGTGTTGGGGACACAAGAGACTCTTTGTTATTTGGTTGCAGGGTTGCTTGAGAGAGACCATCTTCATCCTACGCCTCCTACGGATTGATAAACCTTAGGTCAT
This sequence comes from Aegilops umbellulata, assembly GCA_032464435.1. Lineage (NCBI taxonomy): Eukaryota > Viridiplantae > Streptophyta > Magnoliopsida > Poales > Poaceae > Aegilops > Aegilops umbellulata. Next base: position 479,200,577 of record CP136055.1, read on the forward strand.
CCACTTGAGGGAAATTTGCTAGTGTCCTACAAACTTGTGCACTTGCAGGCCCAACAACGTCTACCAGAAGAAGGTTGCATAGTAGACATCAAGCTCTTTTCTGGCGCCGTTGCCGGGGAGGCTAGGTAAGTGAAGGTATATCTTTAGATCTTGCAATCGAATCTTTTTGTTTCTTGTTTTAGCACTAGTCTGGTTTATAAAAGAAAACTAAAAAATGGAATTGAGTTTGTCTCATACGCTTCATCTTTTTAATTTCTTTCGTGAGTATGATGGAAAGGATAATTGTGCTCAAATGCTAGAAGAAGAAATCTCTAAAATGTTTGGCACTAAATATTTGAATGATGAGCATGATTGCAATGTTGTTAGTATGAATTCCTTGAATATTCATGATGCTAATGATATGCAAAGCCACAAGCTTGGGGATGCTATGTTTAATAATGAAGATATTTTTAGCCTCTCAAGTTTTGATATGCAAAGTTGTTATGATGATAGCATGCCTTCTACTTACGATGATTATATTGATGAAAGTGGGTTTGGAAGAGTGTCAACTTTAGGAAGTAGTGATCCCACAATATTGGAGGATGTTGAATCTTATAATATTTATGAAAGTAGATTTGGAGAGGTCATGACTTTATTTAGTGAGGTATCCACTATTTCGGAAGAGGTTTCAATCGATTATGATGAGAACAAAGTTGCTACTTATGATGATTATTGTGATCAAACTTATGCTATAAAGAGTAGTGATGATTATATTTATAAAACTTGTCATGATTATGAGTACCCTTTCTCTGAACATTACTCTTTTAATGTGGAAACAATTTATAGAATTCGAGTCTCTTATGATACTCCCACTATTCCGAATGAGAAGAATTTTGCTTATGTGGAGAGTAATAAAATTTCTATGCAAGTAGATCATGAAAAAATGTTTTAGGTGCTGGTTATATTGTTGAATTCATACATGATGCTACTGAAAATTATTATGAGGGAGGAATATATGCTTGTAGGAATTGCAATAATATCAAGTTTCCTCTCTATGTGCTTAAAATCTTGAAGTTATGCTTGTTTTGCCTTCCTATGCAAGTTGATTATTGTCACCATAAGTTGTTTGCTCACAAAATCCCTATGCATAGGAAGTGGGTTAGACTTAAATGTGCTAGTCATATTCTCCATTATGCTCCCCTTATGTTTCAATTCCTATCTTTTATGTGAGCATCATTGAAATCATCATGCCTAGCTAGGGGCGTTAAACGATAGCGCTTGTTGGGAGGCAACCCAATTTTATTTTAGTTTCTTGCTTTTTGGTTCTGTTTAGGAATAAATAATCCATCTAGCTTCTGTTTAGATGTGGTTTTATATTTTAATTAGTTTTTTTTCCAAGTAGAACCTTTGGGAAGACTTGGATGAACTCTTTATAATCATGCTGTAAAAAAACAGAAACTTTAGCGCACACGAGATTAGCTATAACTTTTTACTGGAAAGTGCTATTTAGTTGATTCTTTTTGCATATGATTACTAGACAAATTACTCAGGTCCACCAATTTATTTTAGAATTTTTGGAGTTCCATAAGTTTGCGTTAGTTACAGATTACTACAGACTGTTCTGTTTGTGACAGATTCTGTTTTTCGTGTGTTGTTTGCTTATTTTGATGAATCTATGGCTAGTAAAATAGTTTATAAACCATAGAGAAGTTGGAATACAGTAGGTTTAACACCAATATAAATAAATAATGAGTCCATTACAGTACCTTGAAGTGGTGTTTTGTTTTCTTTCGCTAACGGAGCTCACGAGTTTTCTGTTAAGTTTTGTGTTGTGAAGTTTTCAAGTTCTGGGTAAAGATTCAATGGACTATAGAATAAGGAGTGGCAAGAGCCTAAGCTTGGGGATTACCAAGGCACCCCAAGGTAATATTCAAGGACAACCAAGCGTCTAAGCTTGGGGATGCCCCGGAAGGCATCCCCTCTTTCGTCTTCGTTCATCTGTAACTTTACTTGGAGCTATATTTTTATTCGCCACATGATATGTGTTTTGCTTGGAGCGTCATTTAATTTTGTTAGTTTTTGCTTTCTGTCTTTTATATTAGTGTTTTGTTTCTCTAGTTTCAATAAAAGTGTCAAGGATAGCTTTTGCCATGCTTATTTTGCAAGTATGCATGTTGCTGTTTGAAAACAGAAAGTTTACCGCTGTTGCAAAAATTCTCTAGAAAAGTCAGAATGTGATAAAATGTTGAAACCTTTTGCATAATAAGCTCTGATAAATTTACTACAGTGGTAATTTTCTTTTATAATTTTTGGAGTTAGGGAAGTATGATGAATCATGCATTCTTTACAAACTGTACTGTTTTGGCAGATTGCTGTTATGTTTGCATATGTTTGCTTGTTTAATTATTCTATTTGATGATAGGAGTATTAAATATGAAGAGGCATTTAGTATGCAATGTTGAATAATAATTTTAGTGATTTGTTATAGTAGAAAATGATAAGGTTTTGCATTGGTTTATACTAACCTATCTCACGAGTTCTTGTTGAGTTTGGTGTGGAGGAAGCTTTTGAGATCCAGGAAACCATGATATGAGAGGAATTAAGGAGACACAAAAGCTCAAGATTGGGGATGCCTAAGGCACCCCAAGATAATATTTCAAGAAGTATCAAGCATCTAAACTTGGGGATGCCCCGGTAGGCATCCCACCTTTCTTCTTCAACAATTATCGGTTAGTATCGGTTGAACCTATGTTTTTGCTTCTTCACATGATGTGTGCTATCCTTGAAATGTCGTTTTCTTTAGTTTTGATTGCTGTTTGAATAAAAATATCTGAAATTCTTAAATGGGAGAGTCTTCACATAGTTGCATAATTATCTGACTACTCATTAATCTTCACTTATATCTTTCGGAGTAGTTTGTTGTTTGCTCTTGTGCTTCACTTATATCTTTTAGAGCATGGTGGTAGTTTTATTTTGAAGAAATATATGAACTCTCATGCTTCACTTATATTATTTTGGGAGTCTTAAATAGCATGGTAATTTGATAAATGATCCTAATATGCTAAGACATACAAGATTAATAAAAGAAAAATTCTTATGAGTGTGTTGAATACTAAGAAAAGTTTGATGCTTGATAATTGTTTTGAGATATGAAGATGGTGATATTAGAGTCATGCTAGTTGAGTAGTTGTGAATTTGAGGAATACTTGTGTTAAAGTTTGTGATTCCCGTAGCATGCACGTATGGTGAACCGTTATGTGATGAAGTCGGAGCATGATTTATTTATTGATTGTCTTCCTTATGAGTGGCGGTCGGGGATGAGCGATGGTCTTTTCCTACCAATCTATCCCCCTAGGAGCATGCGCGTAATACTTTGCTTTGATAACTTGTAGGTTTTTGCAATAAGTATATGAGTTCTTTATGACTAATGTTGAGTCCATGGATTATACGCAGTTTTTCCCATCCTTCCACCATTGCTAGCCTCTCTAATACCGCGCACTTTTCGCCGGTATCATGCACCCGCCATCATCCATAATTCTTTCATACATGTCACTCATGAGTCATTGCACATCCCGGTACACCGCCGGAGGCATTCATATAGAGTCACATCTTGTTTTAAGTATCGAGTTGTAATTGTTGAGTTGTAAGAAAATAAAAGTGTGACGATCATCAATCTTTAGAGCATTGTCCCAAGTGAGGAAAGAATGATGGAGACTATGATTCCCCCACAAGTCGGGATGAGACTCCGGACGAAAAAAAAAGAGGCCATAAAAAAAGAGAAAAGGCCCAAACAAAAAAATAAAAAAATGAGAGAAAAAGAGAGAAGGGACAATGCTACTATCCTTTAACCACACTTGTGCTTCAAAGTAGCACCATGATCTTCATGATAGAGAGTCTCCTATTTTGTCACTTTCATATACTAGTGGGAATCTTTCATTATAGAACTTGGCTTGTATATTCCAATGATGGGCTTCCTCAAAATGCCCTAGGTCTTCATGAGCAAGCGAGTTGGATGCACACCCACTTAGTTTCTTTTGTTGAGCTTTCATATACTTATAGCTCTAGTGCATCCGTTGCATGGCAATCCCTACTCACTCACATTGATATCTATTGATGGGCATCTTCATAGCCCGTTGATACGCCTAGTTGACGTGAGACTATCTTCTCCTTTTTGTCTTCTCCACAACCACCATTCTATTCCACCTATAGTGCTATATCCATGGCTCGCGCTCATGTATTGCGTGAAGATTGAAAAAGTTTGAAAATGTCAAAAGTATGAAACAATTGCTTGGCTTGTCATCGGGATTGTGCATGATTTAAATACTTTGTGTGGTGAAGATAGAGCATAGCCAGACTATATGATTTTGTAGGGATAACTTTCTTTGGCCATGTTATTTTGAGAAGACATAATTGCTTTGTTAGTATGCTTGAAGTATTATTATTCTTATGTCAATATGAACTTTTTTCTTGAATCTTTCGGATATGAATATTCATATCACAAGTAAGAAGAATTACATTGAAATTATGCCAAATAGCATTCCACATCAAAAATTATCTTTTTTATCATTTACCTACTTGAGGACGAGCAGGAATTAAGCTTGGGGATGCTTGATACGTCTCCAACGTATCTATAATTTTTGATTGCTCCATGCTATATTATCTACTGTTTTAGGCAATATTGGGCTTTATTATCCACTTTTATATTATTTTTGGGACTAACCTATTAACCGGAGGCCCAGCCCAGATTTGCTGTTTTATGCCTATTTCAGTATTTCGAGGAAAAGGAATATCAGACGGAGTCGAAACGGAACGAAATCAACTGGAGAAGTTATTTTTGGAAGGAAACACACTTGATAGACTTGGACCCCACGTGAGAAGATACGGGAGCTGCCCACGAGGGAGGTGGGCGCGCCCACCCCCTGGGGCGTGCTCCCGTGCCTCGTGGGGCCCCCGTGGCTCCCCTGACGTGCTTCTTCTGCCTATATAACTCCATATACCCTAAAACTTCTAGAACGCAACATAGATCAGGAGTTCCGCCGCCGCAAGCCTCTGTAGCCACCAAAAACCTCTCGGGACCCTGTTTCGGCACCCTGCCGGAGGGGGGGACCCTCACCGGTGGCCATCTTCATCATCCCGGCGCTCTCCATGACGAGGAGGGAGTAGTTCACCCTTGGGGCTGAGGGTATGTACCAGTAGCTATGTGTTTGATCTCTCTCTCTCTCCCTCGTGTTCTTGATTTGGCACGATCTTGATGTATCGCAAGCTTTGCTATTATAGTTGAATCTTATGTTTCTTCTCCCCCTCTTCTCTCTTGTAATGGATTGAGTTTTCCCCTTGAAGTAATTTTATCGGATTGAGTCTTTAAAGATTTGAGAATACTTGATGTATGTCTTGCCGTGCGTATCTGTGGTGACAATGGGATATCACGTGATTCATCTTGATGTATGTTTTGGTGATCAACTTGCGGGTTTCGCCCATGAACCTATGCATAGGGGTTGGCACACGTTTTCGTCGTGATTCTCCGGTAGAAACTTTGGGCACTCTTTGAGGTTCTATGTGTTGGTTGAGTAGATGAATTGAGATTGTGTGATGCATATCGTATAATCATGCCCACGGATACTTGAGGTGACATTGGAGTATCTAGGTGACATTAGGGTTTTGGTTGATTTGTATCTTAAGGTGTTATTCTAGTACGAACTCTAGGGATGTTTGTGACACTTATAGGAATAGCCCAACGGATTGATTGGAAAGAATAACTTTGAGGTGGTTTTGTACCCCACCATAATCTCTTCGTTTGTTCTCCGCTATTAGTGACTTTGGAGTGACTCTTTATTGCATGTTCAGGGATAGTTATATGATCCGACTATGTTATTATTGTTGAGAGGACTTACACTAGTGAAAGTATGAACCCTAGGCCTTGTTTCCTATTATTGCAATACCGTTTGCGCTCACTTTTACCACTTGCTACCTTGCTGTTTTTATATTTTCAGTTTACAAAAACCTATATCTACCATCCATATTGCACTTGTGTCACCATCTCTTCGCCGAACTAGTGCACCTATACAATTTACTATTGTATTGGGTGTGTTGGGGACACAAGAGACTCTTTGTTATTTGGTTGCAGGTTTGCTTGAGAGAGACCATCTTCATCCTACGCCTCCTACGGATTGATAAACCTTAGGTCATCCACTTGAGGGAAATTTGCTAGTGTCCTACAAACCTGTGCACTTGCAGGCCCAACAACGTCTACAAGAAGAAGGTTGTGTAGTAGACATGAGGCTTGTGCAGGTAAGTTTGTTGTGATCCACGCTAGGAAACTATGTTTAGCAGTGATCTAAAACTAGGGTGCAACACTCTACAAAAGTTCAGCTCAAACAAACACTCCTAGCTAGCACTTCCTTCAAAGCCTGAAAAACAGCGTAGAAAGATTAAATGGGTACTGTGATTTTGTGTGCTTTGTGAATGATCAATATTGTGATAAAATTTGGTCATGTGCAAGTACTAGGTGCTGCCCAAAATATTTGGGAATTTCCAGAACTACCTAGAGGGTAGTTCCTTCACAACACTTTAGGGCATCATGGTTCTGTCAAATATTTGGAGACTTTGCCATGTCCTAATTGTTCTCACATTTTTACCAGAGCTCACACAGGCATCAAGGTCATCTCCAATTAATTTCACTAATTTTTGATGAGCCTAAGTGCTTTTTGGATTTATTTTCCCCTTCTAGCAGAAACTGAAATAGTTTCTGTGAGAGAAATATTGCATGGGATTTTCCAATGTTGTGTCACTCCTTTGATCCCCAGGGTTAGGAGAGTCTCTTAAGATGTTTCGGAGGGGTGATCTAGCTCAATAGAGGAAGTGTAGTTTCCTTTGTGCAATTCAGAGCTAGAGTTTCAACTGTCAGTTGACTGAGAGTTGAGTTGGTGTGGTCTGGGTTGTGCTGTGATCCAGAGATAATTTAGGGTGAGGTCACTTTCATCACAAAGTCTAGAAGAAATGTTTTGAAGATGGTCCAAACTTGATAACAACACAAAAAATTCAAAGAGGTCTGATTTTTACTCGGCCTTGCTAAATTAATAAAGTGCGCCAAGGAGAAGGTCTTGTTAAAAGATATCTCCTCTTATTTGACGCCTGGTTGTGATAGGGAAAGCCAAGAAGACCTCAGAGCCGAGCATGTCCTTGGAAGTGGGAGCTAACATGAAGGATGGAACTCGCCTACGAAGCCGAATACTCAGACTTGTAAAGTTATCCCGAAGAAGATACCCGACGTCCTCGGCTTAAAGACTAGTTCAGGGGCTACTGTTGGGGTCCTGGATTAGGGGGTGCTAGCCACGCCAGTCCCCTGTTTATGGGCCGGACCAAGGACCCACCAAAGATTGATGAATGGGCCATGCAGGCCTTGGCCCTCGGCGTAATCAAGATGAAGATCTTCTGAGGACTTGACGTACACTCCAAGCATGTTTGAACGATCGGCATGCTTATCCCTAGATTGTAACTGACCATGTGTAAACCCTAGGTATCCTGAATGTCTATATAAGTTGTAGGGTTTAGTCTGTAGAGGCATGATTGCAAGGTTTAGAGCTTAGAAATCCTTCATACGATCTTGAGGTAGATCATATTGTACACTATACCCCATCGCAATCAATATATCAGAAGCAGGATGTAGAGTTTTATCTCATCAAGAGGGCTCGAACCTAGGTAAATATCGTGTCTCTTTCGTCTCCTGTTACAATCTAGCTCACATCACCAAGCTTGGGACCCCCTATCCGAGATCTGCCGATTAGCACCCACACTTTGTTGGTTGGAGGGCTATGTTTTTGGATGTTTTTTCGAGTTTTGTTAGGGTTTTTGTCCTGCTCAGGAAGGCGAGACAGCGGCGGCTCCTTGAAGATGGAATAAGGTTCTTCCCATCTAGCCTTCATTTCCATGGTGCGTTTAGCATCGTCGGTGGACGTGTGCAGGTGTGTTTCCGGTGAATCTGTCATTGGTGAATTTGCTCGGATCAGGTTGTCGTTTGTGTGTCTTCAGATTAGGACATTTCGATCTACGCTACTCTTCATACGTGGTGGTTGTTGTTCTGATGCGCCGGTCCAATAGGGCCTTAGCATGTCGACTTCTTGACTGACTACTACAACAAGTTATGTCCGGCTCCGGTGACGGAGAGACGATGACGGCGACGTGTCTTCGTCTCGCTTCAATGTTTATAGTCATCGCTAATCGGTCTATGAATTTGCGTGTAATTTTGTGGTGTTTGTTGTATTGTCTTGATTTAAGACGAATAGATCGGAAGATTTTTTTAGAAAAACATGATCGTGCGATCGGATGGCATAGTGAGCGCAGTCGACGCAAAGCGATAAAATTAGCCGGCCGAATAGCCTTTTCCAACGCGAAAACGGATTGGATTTTGAATCCGACTAGCGGACCACGAAATCAATAATAAATAGACCAGCAGCTAGGCTTTCTTCCTCATTTGCAGTACGCGAGAGAAATTGAGGAGATCTAGCTTGCGCTAGTACTACCTAGCTAGACATGACGTGCATCGCAGCCCCAGTTCCCTTTGCTCCTTTCTGCAGGACACCATTTACCTCGACCTCGTTGTCGGCCTCCTCCCCTCCCTTCCATCCGAGCCGCGTTCTGGTCAGGTGGGAACCACCTCCCCGGGGATGGTTGAAGCTGAACTTTGACGGATCCGTCTACCACGACGGGTCCGACCGGGCTAGCATCGGCGGCGTCATCCGCGACTGCAACGGCCACGTCCTCGTCGCCTTCGCCGAGCCAACGGAGCACTCGACGGTGGGGATAGTGGAGGCGCGGGCACTGATCCACGGGCTGCGGCTCGCGATGAGTTTCTTCCGCGGCGGGCTGGTGGTGGAAGGCGACGACCAGGTGCTGGTGGACCTCCTGACCGGCAAGGAGATGCAGACCCGCATACCGCTGTTCATGCAACAGGAGATCAAGACTCTGCTCAAGCACTTCTCGACATACCAGCTGCAGCACATATACCGCGAGGGCAACCAGGTCGCCCACGTCCTGTGCAAAGAGGCATACCAGCGACCGGGGGTGTGGAGGAGCGGGATCGTGCCGCACGCCGTGTGGGAGAAGGCGCTGGAAGACATGCATGGTGTGGCGCACGAGCGGATCTGCAAGAAGAAGCAGCTGTGGTAGCTTCCAAGATGAGCGCGTACCAAGCCAGGCGCAAGCGGCGGGGTGGTGTCCGACCGGCTGGTCCAAGAACGTGGGCGGGGAGCTTCGTCGAGATGGATCTACATAGCCGGTGTAGTCGACCGGATTGTAGTGAGGGCAGATTAATCCTTTGTCTGTAGTCTTGTAGAGTCATACGTGACGAGGTCTTTACACTTGTCTGTATTAGTTACCTTGTAGATGGATCTGCATAGACGATGTCTACTGTTGAGCTCTGGAAGCGCTTACAGTAACATCGATCGCTGTGGCTACGTTGTGCTATGCGCACGTAGGGTAATAAAAGATATAATTGGTTTCTTTGAGTATTTGTGCACGAGTGCTAGTAGTCTTTCCACTTCGAAATATGTATAGTACTTCGCATATTTGATTTCGTTACGACAAGACATTGCCCGATAACTAATCAATATTTATTTTTTGACACCAAACTGATGCAGGAGTAATTAAATTTTGTAGTCTTGTTTGTAGTTATAAAAAGAGGTAGTCTACATCACACCGGCAAGGGTTAACTTCATATGTGGCACACATGGAGTAAATAGTATAAAGCTACCACGATTACAAACTATCAAACTTACCCGTCGTAGGATATGTTGATGACCTCGTTGCCTAAGCCGCCGGCCTCGCCTCCTCCTCATTGTCCTCGTCCGTGAAGAACTCAGTCCTCCCGCTTCACGCCCGCCTCATGGATCTTGTAGTAGGTCATTTTTGTACGGACGATGGCGGCTGACGAATGGCGAGGGCGGAGCGGACTGGTGCTCGTAGGGGGTAGTAGCGGCATGGACGGGAAGGAGAGGAGGGGAATGGGGACGGGCTAGGGTTAGCCTCGCTGCCTGGCTTAAATAGTCGGGTTTGGCCCCTCGGGTGGTGCACTGAAGTGGCACCATGAATACGTCCTCACCGGACTGGGAGGTGCTCGGCAGACCGATGGGTAGACAAGGGCCCCTCCCATCAGTCCAACATTGTCATATCCGCTCTACATATGGGTTGATTTTGAGGGATGTCGAACCGTCCAGATGTATAGAGCTGATTTGAGGGTCTGGTTGGGTGACAATTTCGTCCACCCAACAGTACGGAGGAGAATTGAGAGGTCGAGGTTGTAGATGCTCTTAGGCCAGCACCTTGCTCGCCACCCTGGATACCTCCCCGCCGAGCCCAAGTCTCCTTCCTCACCGGGAAAGGCCGGAGCACACGGTCCCTCGCGTTGGTCGTGCCCTAGTATCGTGGAAGCGGTGCAGTGCCTCAAGCTCGTTCTCTCAGCGAAGTCACGCGCTGCACCGTCAGCGAGGGGCGACGCTGCAGTCATCCTCGCCACACGCGAGCCAAACCAGGCGGGGCTGGTCCATGGACGTGAGTCGCGCCTACGCCCTCGGCATGCAGGACGACGGCGCGGAGACTCCTCATCTCCACGTCGGACAGCGAAAAGTGGAGCGAGACCAACCGCGACATGGCCGACGCCGCCTGGAAGACCGGGATGCCGAGCCCACCCTATCCCGCTCTGGAGCTCGCCATGGGCGACACACACGGTACGTGGAGATGGAGGAGGGAGATGGGAAGGAGGTCGTCCGTCAGCTCGTACCTCCCGGCTCCCAGGCGTCACCACAGCTTCGCGTCCAGAGCACGCCGGCGGCGTCGTCCTTCGTCCTCGTGGCCAACAGCTTCCCCAAGCCCAGCCGCCATGTCCTAGCGCTCTGCCACGACCCCCAAGGACCCTCCCCGCTGATCGCTGAAGGAATCGGTCTGAGGCGCGCTTAACCGTCGCCATTGCTGTCTTCTTCTCTCCGCCTCCGCGCGATCTCCCACTTCGGCAAGCTCCGCTTCTCCTTTCCGAGTCCCACGGCTTCAAGGTGCTCTCCTGCAGGCATTGGCATCGTCCGTTCCTCCCCGCGCGTCCTCGTGCCTGCCTCGCCATGGTGCCGAGCTCCGGCCACCGCCGCCACTGGCCATGTGGGCAGCTAACGCACGGCACCCCAAGCTCGCCTGCAGCTTCCTCTCGCTCCTCCTGCACCCCAACCGTGCCCCAAGACCTCCGCCTCCTCCCCGGCAAGTCTCCTTCTTTGGCTCCGGCGAGGCATATGCCGCCATGCCTCTTACTGTGCACACGAGCAGTTCGATGAAATCTCTAGTTGTAGTTATGAACAAAAATTTGTACAGTGGTGGTCCTTTAGAACCCTAACCACAATTGTAGTGGTTTCATGCTATTTACTCACTCACGTGACAAGTCTAAGTACCGTAGATGCATGTCAATAGCATTAACCTTGTGAAACTTGATGCACGTGTGCATACATATTCCAATGGGCTAAATGCTCAGTGAAGGTGAATGATATACTGTCATGATTCGATTATAATAATGTTCAAAATGACAGCAAAATTCATAAAATGTTCAGACAATCAGTTTAACTGGTCCATGAAATATGTATCTGCTTCATTTGACAAACATCGGTATATAATTCAGCATCATGATATGTTCAGCTAGCATTGTAAGCTCGATGCGTCGGTAGAATCCAACAGCAAATGCTAGTACAGAATTCTTAGTAAGTACCTCAAGTGTTTGCAGTAACAGAAAAGGGGTGGAAAGCTCACTTCTAATAGTCATCTTCCTGACTGTCGTCCAATGCACCGAGCTCCTTGCAACGCTGGCATGAGAACTGGCCAGCCATCGACAAGGACACCATCAAATTTGCATGCCTCTCACAGTAAGGCCGATTGCATGTGCTGCATTTAGGGACCGTAAGCCAACAATCCAAGCACATAAGATCTGAACAAGCAAGATCAGCCTCGACTATATCCTCCGGACTGATACAGCCACCACATTTTTCACATCTAGGAAAGCAGAAGTAGCAGCCTCGGCACCGCCACAAGCTGTCCCTCACTTTCCTGAAATATAACCAAATTGTCAATATGGAGGTGTACAAACCTTAATTGCTTCAGGTCATAGTCATTAGACCTGTAGAAATACAAGGATGCATAAATGTTTGCATCAGTTGTTCTCAAGACAAGAGCAACAAAACAGGTAATAGAATTAAGTTGATTTCATGTGGCCCATAGTGCAAACAAATGAGCTTCGGGGCCATCACTTAAAAGGCTATTCATAAAAAATGACATGACCAAGTCAGCTGTTCCACAACCACAGGAGAGAGCGAAAAGACGAGCAATATCTATGAGCACTGACTCTTGTGAGCATCACAAATCAAAGATGAATCTTGAACTAGCAGAGTGGATAAGGAATCAACCAATGACAATTAGTCCAATAAACTGCTAAGGCTATTCCCAAAGAGAAGATCTCGTGGGAATTTAGAGGATCAGAGGTTGCATACCTACAGTCATCCCTCGTACAATCAAACACAGGCCTGACGTTCGCACACACAGGGCAAACATCGTTGTAAAAAAGTGGGCTTCTATCTTGTTGCCCTTGTGGGTTACCTTTGCACATGAGAGACATGATAATATCAAGATGATGCTTACTCATCCCGCTAATGCCATCAAGTCGGAGACGACTTATATTTCCCTTGCATTCGTGCAGAAGCTGAACAATTTTGACCACCCCATCACCAGTCAAGCCTGTACATGCAGGCACATAAATCTGCAAGTCAAGGGTAAGTTAGATTAAATGCATTTAGAGGTACATGCAGCTACTGCACAGGAGGAAGTGAGCAAAAGCCCTTGGTAATAGTATAATCATCATAGAGTTTCTGTTACGTGCATATAACCACGATTCTATCATCCAGATAACAAATTATCAATCAAGCAAACATAGAAGAACTGTAAATGCTGGTTTCATTATGATCAATAACCAGAGGTTAAGATGGCGTGAAGGTTCCATATTAGTAATCAATTCAGAAAAGTATTTGTCAATTTTCCTTTGGCTAGAAACCCCAAATCATTGCAAAAAATTAGAAGGGGCAAATAAACAAGCCCATTAGTGTTCCATATGAAGTTGGGATCAATTATCATGATTCTGAAATAAAAATGCTCCACATTAGTAACTCAAAACTGATTCCCAGCATGTCTAGGGAGAATCTTTTGCTGACGGAACTTTTGGTATTTGGGGAGTGCTTACAGTTTGGTCTGGAAAGGAAAGCAATGGATACCAGTAATAGATAATTTCAGAATTATGTAGTTGAAAAACAAAAATACATCTAAATAAATTTCATGTATGCCTGACTGGCTAACCCTCTCCATTTTGGAAGTTAGATGTGGCAATTGGCAAACTGGCCATGCTAATTTTACCCCTGGATCGATAATGCTAGACTTAAGTAATCCGCAAGTTTCTGAACTTAGGATTTGTCCTTAAAAAAAAGCAAAACAGCCAAGCAGGTTAACAATTTAATATCGAAGCAGCCAGATTGAAGATAGTATCAGATATAATTCGCAAACATTGCAGTGGTCTAAGTGCTACCGAAATTTGTAGCCAAGAATAAAAAAAACATTTCCAGTGCAATGTACTGTATAAGAAAATACATATCCCAGGACATCTATCAAGGATTCAATCACTCCATACATTTATACGTATTAATGTCAATATTGATTCTACCCCTAAGGCCCTAACCCCAGTCACTATCACCATGAGCCAAGGCAAGCAAAATAATATGAAGCATTTAGAAATTCCACTCCAGGGAAAGTGAGGGACAGAGATCCAACCAGATCTGTAACCTCACTATATATAAACACCCTATACAGAACCCTGCAGTGATTCTGCATCTGCAGCTGTTTCATAACAATGAAGTTGTGTGCTTTAAGAAATGGCAAAAGGACATGACTAAGTACCAGCGCCGCATCCTAACTCTACCATGCAGTGCCACCCCAATCTGTTCTCTCTCGATCCGCTAATCCGACTGATGATCTGCTTTGTTCACGTGAAGTCTTCTTGTCAATGCCGGCATTAAGAAAAAGCTCAAATTAGCTAGACATTGCTGCCGGTATTTGGAATTTCTTCACATCATTAGGCCATGATAGTTCTGAAGTTGAAGTGACTGAGTACTAATTATTGCCGTGTTCTACACTGCCAAAGCATTTATAGCATATATATCAGGGGGTGCCTAGCTATGTGTTCTTTTATTGTCGATAGGTATAACGTTTTGCCTAGCGCAAGAAAAAACAATTAATCAACTGAACTGCCATCTTTTCTATGGTGCACATGAAAAGGTTTGTACGTGCATCCCAACCAGCCTAAAATTTATCAGATACAGCAAAAGACAAGCTTAGTCTCTTAGTCAACATCACCACGTCCAAGTTCGTACCGGTAAAATGTAGCAGATTTATTCCTTGCAAAAAGTGGTATGTGTTTCTTCATAGTTGATACATACACAGCATGGGCTCTGTCTCTCTGGTTCACTAGGCTCATATGAGCTTATCTATCTATGTTGTTGAGTCAAACTAGTTCACAGAGTATGAGGAGTCACACAAGTAGTCCAGGAACAGCAGGTAAATTGTGGCCGACCTGCAGGCAAGACAGGATCAGGAGCAGCTTGATGAGTCTGATCACAAGTCTACATAAGCAGAGATCAGCTCCGATTCAGCAAGCAGCAGCTGAGGTGTCTGAGCGTAGGAAACAGAGGTTAAACAGAAAATATGATCCGTGTCCCTGCCCAGTTTAGATAAAGTACTTGTACTACTAGTAAATGAGTCCTAGGCATATATGCTATAAAAGCATACCTATTGTATCACTGAGGACAAGAAGTAAGAGAAGTCTCTCTTCACATATGCTTTCTCAACCCAATCTAGTTCTCTAATTTCTCAATCTCCTGCTGCCTACCCATACTGACCAAGGCGCCTACCCGACATTGCCGGCCCCAGCCTCCGGTGAACAAACCGTACAACCTCAGGAGAAAAGCACACATCGACCGGCAATAGTTTATTTGTCATAGCACTCACATCTCATGGCCTAAATTGTGATCAATTCAGCAGGTGATGTGGTTCGATGAGGATTCTGCAGTCGGTTCAATTCCAGTTCTGAAATAGTAAAGAATGATTACATCCTAGCCTACATCCTAGCCTTCGCATTCTAGCCATGGAAACAAGCTGAGTTGTTGAACCTATGCAACCACCACGCCAAGCATAACAACAAACACTGCGCGCGCGCCACCGACTCCACACGCAAGAATGTAGCTCATTCACCAATTCACAACCTCGCACACTGGGGAAACAACCACGCGCCGGAAATCTCCCAATACCTCGGTGACGCGGGGATTGTACTCGACGACGCGGAGCAGGCCGGCGTCGGAAACGTGGAGGCACCCGAAAAGGCGGAGAGACCGCAGCGTCCCCTCCGCCCTCGCAGTCAACTTGAGGAGGACTTGGTCGGTCACCCGGCCGCTGAGCGGCGGCTCTACCGCGAGGCGGCGCCACAGGAGGGGGTCCCCCGCGACGGCCTCGCCGAGGAGGCGGCATACGCGCCAGCAGGCTAGCAGCTCGGGCAGCCGCATGTAGCCCAGGGCGAGGAACAGGGCAGCATGCGGCTCGCCAGGCGGCGGAGGCGTTGACGCGGTCGCCGTGGTCGGAAGCATTGTGTGGTCTGTGGTGGCTTCACTGACTGGCTGCCGTGACATGACGAGGAGGAAACACCGGCAGAAGAGGAAATCAAATGTGAGTTTGGTTCACCGGAGTGAAGTCTGAAAAAAATAGTGAAATATGATCTTTGAATTGGGTGAGAGCAATTTTTTAAAATGAGTGAAATATGTTTTTCATAAACATGACACATTTTTGGGTGTGAAATACATGAAACTTGTTATTTCAGAATTTCTAAACGAGTGAAATCAGTTTTTCGCACTGACTGAAATCTATTTCGAACTGAAGTATGAAAATGAGTGAAATCTGTTTTCTCAACTAAGTGAAATTATTTTTCTGAAATGAGTGACATCAGTTTTTTCATATGAGTGAAATCACTTTTTTACATAGTGAAATGAGTTTTTTGAAATGAGTGAAATCAATTTTACGAAATTAGTGTAGCCAATTCTTTGAAATCGGTGTTTAAATTTAGTTAAATTTGTTTTTTACATGACCGTAATACGTTTTCTGAAATGAGTAAAATTGTTTCTGTAAAATGAGTGCAATATATGTTTCGGAATAACTGAGATCAGTGTTTCAAAATGAGTGAATTTAGTTTTAAAAATGAGTGAAATCACCTTTTCAAAATGAGCGAAACCAATTCTTTGAAATGACCTAAATATGTGTTTTTATACGAGTGAAATCAGTGTTTTAAAATGAATAAAATTAGTTTTCTAAAATGAGTTAAATCCGGTTTTTCTTAATTGTGAAATCAGTTTTCTAAATAAAGTGAAACGAGTTTTTTGAAATGAGTTACATCCACTTTTTTGAAATGCCAAATCGAATGAAATGGTAAAATTCAAACTACACTAAAATATATTAAATATCGGTCTTGTTTTAAAGATATTGTCTTTAGGAATTCAAATATATAAAGAAGATTTAAAAATAAAACATTTATCAAAAGATATCAATCATTTAATAGCTAACAAGAAAGTAAAATGTTGGTACTATAGGTTGAGTGGTCTCGGAGTACACATGCATGACTAAATGAAAAAGTTGTGTGGCATGTTCATGTATTGGACAGATGATGTCAAACTAGTATACAGATGTATTTCACCCCACAAAAGATTCCTTAGTTTATTAGTCAAAGGAGAGTGTGCATCTTGATGTTGACATGGACGACAGATGCTTCACTGGTACATCCCGGTTCCGGTAAATTTACGTATTCGACAGCATGGCCCTTCTAACATGTCTCGCGACCTCTCGTGGGCTAGCCCTCGGTCGAGAGGATCTGGGACCTTGCCACCCCGTGGAACTACTAAACTTTCAGTATTCCTAAAATATCACAAGCCCTCTAACTCCAGACGCAAATCTCCCGGCCAAAGGACACTACTAGAAATCCCCATATTTCCAACGGTGGAATCTAATAGCCGACGGACCGTTAGTTATTACAGTAATAGCCGACGGTAGTTATAATGGCCGACGGTTAGTGTCAACTCATGAGTATTACCGCTAATACCCGACGGTATAATAGAATGCCCGAAGGTGAAAATTCACCCCTCGGGTATCCAAATTAATGCCCGACGGTTCATCGTAAAGCCCGACAGTTTTTCCTACACCCATGGGGATTACATGTAATGCCCGACAGGTTTCCCTACACCCACGGGGATTACATGTAATGCCCGACGGTTTTTGGTACACCCTCGGGGATTACATGTAATGCCCAACGGTTTTTGCCACACCCACGGAGATTACATGTAATGGCCAACGGTGAAATTTAATAGCCGAAGGTGAAAACAAAACTCTCACCTATGAGAGGCAATGGCCGACGATAGATGTGTGCCTCTCGGTTATTTGAAAAAAAACAACGATGTATAGTGATAACCGACGGTTGACTTTCCCTCTCGATGATATGTTTCAATGGACAACATCGATGAATGTAGAATGACCGATGTTATATTCCAGATAATTCAGTATAAGAAGATTCCAAGAACTAACATCTAGCATTGCTATTGTAAGCGAGTGCATTATGTTCTCTTTCACAATTAATATGTAGGATGCTTAAAAAAGTTGGTACAGGACAATATTAAAATGATGTTTAAAAAATTGGACTTACAAAAGTACTAGCTTGCTAATTTCTTAGTCATGTACTTCTGTAACTTGCCTTGTATGTATCTTCAGTTTTTTAATAAATGCAACTTTGTCTATAAGAACCCCGACCATCATGTATATTATTAAATGCAAATGTGTCGTGAATTATTAATTACATCTTGAATTATAACGAGGATGAGTGTTGTATTTTAAAATTAAGAAAGTGGAATGCTATGCATACGATCCTATACGTACATATGATCCTTTTTGTCCGAAGGAGTGCGACCATTCTTTTTCCTCCTAACCACGAAAGTAAAAGGGAGGTGAGGGAGTCCTGGATTAGGGGGTGTTCGGGTATCCGGACTATACCTTCGCCGGACTCCAGGACCATGAAGATACAAGATTGAAGACTTCGTCCCGTGTCCGAAAGGAACTTTCCTTGGCGTGGAAGGCAAGCTAGGCGATGCGGATACTTAAAGATCTCCTACCATTGTAACCGACTCTGTGTAACCCTAACCCTATCCGGTGTCTATATAAACCGGAGGGTTGTAGTCCGTAGGACAGAATCATCATACACAATCATACCATAGGCTAGCTTCTAGGGTTTAGCCTCCTTGATCTCGTGGTAGATCTACTCTTGTACTACCCATATCTTTAATATTAATCAAGCAGGAGTAGGGTTTTGCCTCCATCGAGAGGGCCCGAACCTGGGTAAAAACATCGTGTCCCTTGTCTCCTGTTACCATCCGGCCTTGACGCACAGTTCGGGACCCCTTACCCGAGATCCGCCGGTTTTGACACCGACATTGGTGCTTTCATTGAGAGTTCCTCTGTGTCGTCGCCTTTAGGCCCGATGGCTCCTCTGATCATCAACAACGATGAGGTCCAGGGTGAGACCTTTCTCCCCGGACAGATCTTCGTCTTCGGCGGCTTCGCTCTGCGGGCCAATTCGCTTGGTCATCTGGAGCAGATCGAAAGCTACGACCCTGGCCATCAAGTCAGATTTAGAAGCTTAAACTACACGGCGGATATCCGCGGAGACTTGATCTTCGACGGGTTCGAGCCACAGCCAAGCGCGTCGCACTATCTCGAGGGGAACGATCTAGCTCTGCCTCCGAACAGTGTCCTGGAGGCCGCACACGCACCGGTTCCGACCCTTGACTCGGAGCCTACTGCGCTAATTGAGGATGAACGGTTGGACGTCACCTCGGGGGCTGCGATCTCAAAGGCGATCGAGCCGAACGCAAGCCCCGCACTCCGCGTGACCTGTGACCCTGAGGGTCCGGACTCCTCCTCGAACTCCAAACCCCCCGCGCCCCTGTCAGTCGAAGCCGATTGGGCGCCGATAATGGAGTTCACCGCCGCGGACATCTTTCAGCACTCGCCTTTTGGCGATATCCTGAATTCTCTCAAGTCTCTCTCTTTATCAGGAGAGCCCTGGCCGGATTACGGTCTGCAAGGATGGGATACGGACGATGAAGAAATTCAAAGCCCTCCCACCACCCACTTGGTAGCCACTGTCGACGATTTAACCGACATGCTTGACTTCGGCTCCGAAGACCTCGACGGTATGGACGACGAGGTAGGAGACGAACAGGAACCAGCACCTGTAGGGCGCTGGACGGCCACCTCGTCATATGACGTATATATGGTGGACACTCCAAAGGATGGAGATGGCGATGGAACAGCGGGGGATGACACCTCCAAGAAACAGCCAAAGCGCCGGCGTCAGCGGCGCCGCTCTAAATCCCGCCAAAGCAAAAACGGTGATTCCGGCACGGGAGATAATACTACCCCGGATAGCGCTGAAGAACACCCAACCCAGCAAGATTCAGCGCAGGAAGATGGAGAAGCCAGCCCTCATGAGAGAGCGGCAGAACGAGAGGTTGAGGATGATAACTATATGCCTCCCTCCGAAGACGAGGCAAGCCTCGATGACGACGAATTCGTCATACCATCAGACCCCGCCGAACAAGAGCGTTTCAAACGCAGGCTTTTAGCCACGACGAACAGCCTAAAGAAAAAGCAGCAACAGCTTAGAGCTGATCAAGATTTGCTAGCTGACAGATGGACTGAAGTCCTTGCGGCCGAAGAGTACGAACTTGAGCGCCCCTCTAAGAATTATCCTAAGCGCAGGCCGCTACCCCGATCAGAGGAGGAAGCGCCTACATCACTAGCGCACGACATGGCAGACCGGCCACCTCGCGGCCGCGACAGAGAGGCCTGTCGAACCTCCACCTAGGCCATGCCCGACGCCGCTCAACCAAGGCACGGGAAAATGCGCCAGACCTGCGAGATGTACTGGAGGATAAAGCAAGGCAAACAAGATCGATCTACGGATCGCACAGGCGCCCGACAACACG
The DNA here is from genome assembly GCA_032464435.1 of Aegilops umbellulata. Classification (NCBI taxonomy): domain Eukaryota; kingdom Viridiplantae; phylum Streptophyta; class Magnoliopsida; order Poales; family Poaceae; genus Aegilops; species Aegilops umbellulata. The sequence continues at coordinate 479,220,691 of CP136055.1, forward strand.
TGACGATGATCCTCACTCCGGACACGATAAATCCGGTCGGGCTGAACACAACAGACAACTCTTCCGAGCTGCGTCGTGACATAGCCCAGTACAGGGGCGCCGCACACCCACTATGCTTCACAAATGAAGTAATGGATCATAAAATCCCAGAGGGTTTCAAACCCGTAAACATTGAATCATACGATGGCACGACAGATCCGGCGGTATGGATCGAGGATTACCTCCTTCACATCCACATGGCACGTGGCGATGATCTACACGCCATCAAGTACCTCCCTCTCAAACTCAAAGGACCAGCCCGGCACTGGCTTAACAGCCTGCCAGCGGACTCAATCGGTTCTTGGGAGGACCTGGAAGCCGCATTCCTCGACAACTTCCAGGGCACTTATGTGCGACCACCGGACGCCGACGACCTAAGCCACATAATTCAGCAGCCAGAGGAATCGGCCAGGCAATTCTGGACACGGCTCCTAACAAAGAAAAACCAGATAGTCAACTGTCCGGACGCAGAGGCCCTAGCAGCCTTCAAGCATAACATCCGCGACGAGTGGCTTGCCCGGCACCTAGGACAGGAAAAGCCGAAATCTATGGCAGCCCTCACGACACTCATGACCCGCTTTTGCGTGAGCGAAGATAGCTGGCTAGCTCGCAGCAACAACTTATCAAAGAACCCTGGTAATTCGGATACCAAGGACAAAAGTGGCAGGACACGTCGAAATAAGCAAAAGCGCCGCGTCAGCAGCGACAGCAATGAAGATACGGCAGTAAACGCCGGATTCAGAGGCTACAAATCCGGTCAGCGGAAAAAGCCATTTAAAAAGAATACTCAGGGCCCGTCCAGTTTGGACCGAATACTCGACCGCTTGTGCCAGATCCATGGCACCTCCGAAAGGCCAGCCAATCACACCAACAGGGATTGTTGGGTGTTCAAGCAGGAAGGCAAGTTAAGAGCCGAAAACAAAGACAAGGGGCTGCATAGCGATGACGAGGAGGAGCCCAGGCCGCCGAACAACAATGGACAGAAGGGGTTTCCCCCACAAGTGCGGACGGTGAACATGATATACGCAACCCACATTCCCAAGAAGGAGCGGAAGCGTGCGCTACGGGACGTATACGCGATGGAGCCAGTCGCCCCAAAGTTCAACCCATGGTCCTCTTGCCCGATCACTTTTGATCGAAGGGACCACCCCACTAGCATCCGTCATGGCGGCTTTGCCGCATTGGTTCTCGACCCAATCATCGACGGATTTCATCTCACAAGAGTCCTCATGGACGGCGGCAGTAGCCCGAACCTGCTTTATCAGGATACAGTGCAGAAAATGGGCATAGATCCATCAAGGATTAAGCCCACAAGGACGACCTTTAAAGACATTATACCAGGTGTAGAAGCCAACTGTACAGGCTCCATAATACTTGATGTGGTCTTCGGATCTCCGGATAACTTCCGAAGCGAAGAGTTAATCTTCAACATAGTCCCGTTCCGCAGTGGCTATCATGCCCTGCTCGGACGAACCGCATTTGCCAAATTCAATGCGGTGCCGCACTATGCATACCTCAAACTCAAGATGCCAGGCCCTCGAGGAGTAATCACGGTCAACGGAAACACCGAACGCTCCCTTCGTATGGAGGATCACACGGCGGCTCTCGCAGCGGAAGTACAAAGCAGCCTTTTTAGGCAACTCTCCAGTCCGGCTGTTAAAAAGCCAGGCAATGCCAAGCGCGCCCGGAGTAACCGCGTAGCAATGCGGCCCCAACCCCAGCCATCGCGACATAGCGGAGCTAGTACCTCGCGTACATAATTACGCCCTTGAAATTCCATGGGCCTAGGGGAAGGGGCAATGTAACGGCATGCTCACAATACGGCTTAAAACGTACTAGGGGCTGCCGGATTCTTTTTATTACTTTCAGGACTCCACAATTTGGACGACCTGTTCGGCAACTCGGCTGCCGCATAAACGATGCAAGATCCAGGGAAGCAGACAAAGCTACGCCGCATTATGGAACTCTCAGGTGGTCTCTGTTACGAGCGGTATATCTGTTTCGAACACAATTCCGCGGCCTGCCCCTAGTCAGGACATGTTAAATAGTCTAATATCTTTTTGCTTATCGCACTACTTGTATCGTTCGGCTTTGATAAATAGCCTCTTTATAAACAATGCATAGTTTTTATCTATTTTTTTGCATTATTCTCTTTTAATATATATGTTTATAACATGATCGCACCCGTACACCATGGTACGGCAAACACGTCAGGGGCTTCATTACCCTTCGATCTGGTGTGAGAAGTCCGTACACTTTCACAAGTGCGGCACCCCGAACTTATAGCACTATATGCATCGGCTCCGAATCATGATTTGGGTCAATAGTTGGGTTTGCCCGGCTCCTATGTTTTGGTGCCTTACGTTCCGCTATATCGGCTAAGGTGGCACTAGGAGAACCACTGCGATTGTGCCCCGGTTCAGCTGGGTTAAGCACCTCAGTGGAGAAAGCTAAAACTGACTGTCATGATAAGGCGAGAGACCGGTCGCTGTTAGAGAGGTTTTTCGAGTCCCTAAAGACTTATGCCGCTTCGAGCGAGGAGCTGGCTCTGTCCGGCCAAAGGCGTGGATAGCGCCCCGAATTCGGTCTTCCGAACTAGGGGCTTTGCCGAAATTTAAAATTATAACGTTCTATGGCTAAGTGAGAGTGTTCAAGCATTATAGTCCGATTGCCTGGTTCGTTGTGCTGAGCCTCTCCCTCGAAGGACCCAAACATGGGAAAAAGAGCGCTCAGGTTTATCCCGAACACCCCAGCACTAGCGGCATGGGGGCAGAAGCTGACGACTGGCCATCTCTCAATTTTTGATAAACGGTCGCACAGAAAATAATATTTTAAATTCCATAAGCATTGCTTAGCGCATATGAACAAGTTTTCAGCGCATAGGATAAGCACGAGCGAGTTCATTCAAATATTACATCCTTAGTACATTCATCCGCAATAAGGCGGGCACCGGCAAGAACATCCTTGTAGTAGTTCTCGGGCTTGCGATGCTCCTTCCCCTGCGGCGGCCCGTCCTTCACCAGCTTCTCTCCGTCAAGCTTACCCCAGTGCACCTTTGCACGGGCAAGGGCCCTCCGGGCACCTTCGATGCAGTCGGAACGCTTGATGATCTCAAGCCGTGGACAGGCCTCCATCAGCCGCCGCACCAGCCCGAAGTAGCTCCCAGGCAGGGCCTCTCCGGGCCACAGCCGAACTAGGAAGCCCTTCATGGCTTGTTCGGCCGCCTTGTGGAGCTCGACCAGCTGTTTCAGCTGATCGCTCAAAGGCACAGGGTGTCCGGCCTCAGAATACTGAGACCAGAACACACTCTCCGTCGAGCTTCCCTCTTCAGCCCGGTAGAATGCGGCGGCGTCGGATATGCTGCGGGGAAGATCTGCAAACGCCCCTGGAGAACTCCGGATTCGGGTAAGTGACAAGTAGTTTACTTTTATATTCCTACTTTGCATTAAGAATGCCTTACCCGCTGCTATCTTTTTCATCTCCTCCAACTCTTGGAGGGCCTTTTGGGCTTCGGCCTTGGCACCCTTGGCGGTCTCAAGGGCCGACGCGAGCTCGGAGGCTTGCGCCTTTGACTCAAGCTCCAAGCTCTCATGTTTTTTCATGAGAGCCTGCAGCTCTTGCTGCACCTCGCCAACCTGAGCCCCAAGTCTTTCTCGCTCGGCGCGCTCCTCGGCTGTTTTCTTTCCGGCCTCAGATAGCGTCTGCTTGAGGGTCGCCACCTCAGTTGTGGCCCCTATAATAAGCAGTACGATCCTGTTATTCTTTGCAATCACCCCTCTATATAGGCACCTTTTTTTTGTAGGGTATTTCTTACCTTCTTTCTCCTCGAGCTGCCGTTTGGCAAGGCCGAGCTCTTGCTCGGTCCGCCCGAGGTCCTTTTTTAGGACATCCACCTGTGCAGTCAGTGCGGCGGTGGATAGCAGCGAAGCCTGCATACGCATATTGACTCTTTATTGTTAGACTCCTGCGAAAATTAATAGATCCTCTATTCGGCTTTTCTTTCCGAACGCCGAATAGAGCATCAGGGGCTACTGTCTATGCGGTAATATTTTGACATATTTTTAATTACCTCGAAGCCTGTCAGAAGGCTAGCGCAAGCTTCAGTCAGTACGCTCTTGGCGGACTGAACCCTTCGGATCACCGTACTCATAACAGTATAGTGTTCCTCGTCGATGGAGGCGCCGTCAAGCACCTCCAGCAGATTGTCCGGCACCTCCGGTTGGACGGAGGCCGTCGGTTCAGAAGGCTTGCTCCTCTTGGAAGGAGTTCGCCTACCGCGAACCGGGGCTGTTGAAGAGTCCGGCGCGGCGTCCGGTACTAAGCCGGACTCGGAGCCCTGGGGGGTCTTGTCCCCTTTATTCCTAGGGTCCGGGAGGTCGCCTTTTGGCTCCTCTAGGACCACCTCCTCCTGCTCCGGAGCTCGTTGCGACGCCACTTCGGCGTCGTCTGCAGGGCAGGGAGAGACAGCCGTCGGAACTGAGTTCACGTCCGACGTATCCAGGGAGCCGCTCGACGAATCGTCGAGTTCGGCCCGGGGCAGGCTGCATATTCACATTCGACATTAAGGAAGGTTGTGCAATAAAAGAACATCATGAGTTACTCTGGTGTACGAAATACTTACGATTTCGCCGGACGCTTGGCCCTGTCCGGCCACTCCTCTTCGCTCTCTGCGGCGTCGTGGGAGCAGTCCGTCGGAGGGGTCTTCCTTTTCCTGGACCCCTCGGCCTCCCCCGATGGGGCGGCCTTCTTCTTCTTTTCTCCCCCGCTGGGGGGGGGAGAGCTTTCTTCTCCCTTCTCCTCGTTTTCACGAGAGGAGGGCGCCTCGGACTCGTCAGACGACGAGTCCGACACCACCAAGATACGGGCACTCTTTCGAGTCCCGGTGGTCTCCTTCTTCTTAACCTTCTTCTCCGGCACCACGTAAGGTGCCGGAGTCAGCAGCTTCACTAGGAGAGCTGGGGCTGGGTCTTCGGGCAAGGGAGCCGGACAGTTAATTGGTTCGGATATCGCCCGCCAAGCCTGTCAAAGGTAAGGGAGTTTAGATCCCGCATAGAGTTAATCTATGAAAAAGAGCTTAATAATCATGTCAAAGGCATAGATAGCTTACCTCGCTAGCGTGACGCTGCGTGCTGCATCCGCGGTCCTCGGAAGCGGATGCGGGAGCCTCGGCGCCTTCGATTAGCACCTTCCAGACGTCTTCATACGACGTGTCGAAGAGCCTGTTAAGGGTTTGGTGCTGCGCCGGGTCGAACTCCCACAAATTGAAATCCCGTTGTTGGCACGGGAGGATCAGGCGAACGAGCATGACCTGGACTATATTGACCAGCCGGATTGGCTTGTCTACCAGGGACTGGATGCAGGTCTTCAGTCCGGTCACCTCTTCCTCGTTGCCCCACGACATGCCCGTCTCTTTCCAGGACATAAGCCGCGTGGGGGGTCCGGATCTGAACTCGGGGGCTGCGACCCATTCTGGATCGCATGGCTCGGTGATGTAAAACCACCCGGCTTGCCACCCCTTTAGGGTCTCCACAAAGGAGCCCTCGAACCAGAGGACGTTGGCTATCTTGCCAGCCATAGCACCTCCGCACTCCGCTTGGCTGCCGCGCACCACCTTGGGCTTGACGTTGAAAGTCTTGAGCCAAAGGCCTAAATGGGGGCGGACGCGGAGGAAGGCCACACACACGATGATAAATGCCGAGATGTTGAGGATGAAGTTTGGGGCCAGATCGTGGAAATCCAGGCCATAGTAGAACATGAGTCCCCGGACGAATGGGTGAAGTGGAAAACCCAGTCCACGGAGGAAGTGGGGAAGGAAAACTACCCTCTCATGGGGCCTTGGGGTGGGGAGAAGCTGCCCCTTCTCAGGAAGCCGGTGCGGGATGTCCTTGGACAGGTATCCGGCTTTCCTTAGCTTTTTTACTTGAACCTCCGTAACGGAGGAGACCATCCACTTGCCTCCCGCTCCAGACATTGCTGGAAAAGGTTGAGGTGGGAAGAGTGGGCTTGGGCGCTGGAGCTTGAGTGCGCGAGAGATGGATTCGCAAAGGAGGAAGAAGGCGTAGGTGAAAAGGTGGATCCTTATCCCCTTATATGGGCGGATGCGGTTATGCGTCCCCACCTACCTAATAAAACTCGCTTGCCTCCCGAGCGCCGTGGTAAATGGCGTGGTTGGGTTACCCACGTCCGTATTGATGAGAATCCCGTTAAAAGAGGCACATGATCTCTGCTTTGACAAGACGTGCCAAGGAAACCACCTCGCTAAACACGCTGAGGTGGAAAAGCGAAAACAATTTGTATAAAGAGCTTGGCCGCAGTGTTGTGACGCACTGCGGAATACGTCAGCAGATTTGATTTGTGTTAATGTTATTCTCTCTATGGCAATATGTGGAAACTTGTTTTGCAGAGCCGGACACTATTTTTGGTGTTTACAATCTTCTATGAAGGACTTGGAGGAGGAAACCGCCTTGCAATGCCGAAGACAATCTGCGTGCCGGACTCGTCGTCATTGAAGCCTGGTTCAGGGGCTACTGAGGGAGTCCTGGATTAGGGGGTGTTCGGGTATCCGGACTATACCTTCGCCGGACTCCAGGACCATGAAGATATAAGATTGAAGACTTCGTCCCGTGTCCGGAAGGAACTTTCCTTGGCGTGGAAGGCAAGCTAGGCGATGCGGATACTCAAAGATCTCCTACCATTGTAACCGACTCTGTGTAACCCTAACCCTATCCGGTGTCTATATAAACCGGAGGGTTGTAGTCCGTAGGACAGAATCATCATACACAATCATACCATAGGCTAGCTTCTAGGGTTTAGCCTCCTTGATCTCGTGGTAGATCTACTCTTGTACTACCCATATCTTCAATATTAATCAAGCAGGAGTAGGGTTTTACCTCCATCGAGAGGGCCCGAACCTGGGTAAAAACATCGTGTCCCTTGTCTCCTGTTACCATCCGGCCTTGACGCACAGTTCGGGACCCCCTACCCGAGATCCGCCGGTTTTGACACCGACAGGAGGCATCACTCTTTCTACAAAGAGTATGCCACATGGAGCCACAGAGGCCTTACTGTTTCAAAGTGCTGTCGTCCCCTGCATTGTTGAGGCTATGTTTGTACAATATGAACTCGTTCATATTTTTCATCACCATTTTAGGTCCTTAGTAAACACCTACGGATGGTCATGAAGTATATACTAGTACTATTGTGACTTATAACAAGCCTGAGTTCCGTATTTCAAAACTAAAAAAGAGTCATTATATACATATGATTCTTTACATACAATCTTTATATCAGACACCACAAACACAACAAATCAACCGTTAAGTGGTCGAAAGCAGATAAATCGGGTCATTCTTTCTTCCTCGGGAAGAAAAAGGGCGATCTCGCCAGCGTCTCTCCCAAGGAGAGTTCCTTCGCCGATGTCCTTCCGCGGCTCCCCTTTGTGCTGGTTTGACTGCAATAGGAGATTCCTTCCCACTGACCATGCATTTCTCAAGAGTGTGAAATGTTTTCACAAGAAAAAAACAGTTTTAGATCCTCCACCAAAGCCCTTGTCCAGAGAAGAGGTGTATGAAGAACTCCAAAGTCTTGTCCATGATGAAATTGGAAAGAGTAAATTTGTGGGGTTTGGGAAGGAGCACAATTGGATAACTATAAGTGGTTTGTAGCAGTTAGAGTATTTTCGGAAGTTGCTGCTTCGCCATAACATTGATGTAATGCACAATGAGAAAAATGTATCTGAGGATTTACTAAACACATGCCTTGATATTCCTGAGAAAACTAAGGATAACAACAAAGCACGCCTTGATGTTGCTTTGTATTGTGATCAACCAAAGCTACACCTGAACAAGAATTCAAGGGGTGTGTGTGGAAGAAACCTAGAGCGAAATATTGTGTCAGCAAGGAAGATAGAATGACCATCCTTAAGTGGTTTAAAGAAGTGAAGTTTTCTAATGGGTTTGCTGCTAATTTGAGTAAAACTGTCACCTTGAGTAAAAAATTCATTGGGCTGAAAAGCCATGACCACCACATCATCATGCAGCGCCTCCTGCCAGTTGCCCAGAACCTGAATGGAAGGTCATAGCAGAGTTAAATATTTTTATCGGTAGTTGTGTGCCAAAGAAATTGCTCCAAAACGGATGCGTGAACTTGAGGAGGAGGTTCCTATTCTATTATGCAAGCTTAAGAAAATGTTCCCACCAGGCTTCTTCAATGTAATGCAACACCTGATGGTGCATCTTCCGCAAAAGGCAAGGGTTGGCGGCCCTGTGGCGTATCATTGGATGTATGTTTTTGAGAGGTATGTTAGACTATATAACATTGATCTGTACATTGTGTTTTGATATATTTATGTCATTTATTGCTAAAAATTCTAATATTTTGTTATAGGGCAACGCATATCTTCATTTAAAAGTGCGAAACAAGGCAAGAGTGGAGGGTTCAATCATTTAAGCTTGTATTGTGCAGGAGATCATGAATTGTGTTTCTCTTTACTTTAGTGATCATGTTCGCACTATATGGAAGAAGAATCCTTGATATAATAATGGAGGAACACACGTGCAGAATGATGGTTGTACCTTAGATGTGTTTCAGCATGTGGGAAACCTACATGGGAGGCCTACTGCCCGAGAACTATCACGTGAAGAGTTGAATGCAGCAAGGCTGTACATTTTGACTAACTGCTCTGCTGTTGATAGATTTCATGAGTAAGTGATGAATAATTTGTACTTCTATAATTGAAGTGTGCAAGATGTTTATAATCATACGTGGATTTGCAAAACATTTGAGGATGAAAAATATGCAAGGCATCCAAACTTGACATCGGAGGGCCTTGATGAAATGATGGCATCCGAATTTGTGGAATGTTTCAAGATTGTTGTAAGCACATTTTAATTAGAATTATATCCTCTCCATTCAACTACTACTATGTTTCATAATCCAAGTGTTTTTTCATTTCATTGTAGTGCAAAGAAGATCCCAATTCTGATGAGGACCTGTGGAATTTAGCTAATGGATGCAGCTCTAGAGCCTATTCCTATAGCTCCTATGATGTGAATTGCTTTCTCTTTAGATCAGAGATATCTGAGAAAAAACGTAGAAGGTTGAAAACGGTGAACACAAGGGTTTGTTTGTTATCCTTCATCTCAGAGACTGAACAACTTGAGTACTATGGTGTCATTGCGAAAATTAAAGTAGCCTCCACAGCTGGTAGAAAAATTGAGATGGTACTCTTCAAATGCCATTGGTTTGATCCCATCAAAGGTGTGAAGCCAAATGCAAAATTAGGTTTGGTGGAGATAAAGTGGTCTTCAAGGCTAAGTAGTTTTGAACCATTTGCCATGGCTCACCAAGCTACACAAGCTTATTACTTGCATTACACATCCTCCAGGAGAGATCTTCGTGATTGGAGGGCTGTTTACACTATTCACCAAGTACCAGCTTGAGTAACCTTGATGACTGCGCAAATGACCCATCTACAACAGATGAATATTTCCAGGAAGGTGGTCAGCTGGGTAGTTTTTCTATAGATGGTGGCAAATTTGTTCATGAATCTACTGAGCCAAGAAAGGAGTCAGATAATGTGGAGCTTGATCCCTCTGAAATTTATGTAACAAAAAATCAATGCAATAATTATGAGGGAGAAGAATCTTCAGAAGATGAATTGGACGAGAGGTACTAGTGAGGAAGAAGAAGATTTACCCGAAGAGGAAGGACAAGAAGAGACATATCAGACCGAAAATGAGGATGATGCAATAGAGCATGACTCTGAATATGACGATGATGATTACTGAACATTTATAGCTTTTGCACTTGTCATTTTCTGTCTTGCATTGGTACCAATAAATATTATATAGTGGCACAACTAGTCAATAATATAGTATGCTTACTATTGGTAGTAATACATATTATATTGAGAGCAGCGATATGGGTCATACTATCATATAGTCCTATTATCTTGACCATACATCAACTGATCTGACATGCTGCCAGCACATTCAATGTTTTAGGTGCGAGCTTCAAAAACTGTTGTATTCCGCATAGGGCGTACAACTACCCAAGATACGTCGGTGGACTACATGACCTACGGACACGAGACGATGGTTGGGTTCGTGTGGACTGGGCCGCACTTGACGAGATGGACCGCCAGTACAGATAACGCTTTGTACATGGACCACGGTCCAGAATTTCTTTTCTCATGAACCACACACGGGATATTTTTGTGGGTGCTGGTTGGGTTTCTGAGTGCGGAAATATAGTGAGGAGGACGGCGACTGGAGATGGAGATCGAGAGGACGGCCATGCTTGGCGGCGCCGGTGGTGATTTTCCAATGGATCGGGTATGCAGGTGAGCGGCGTTGCCAGCCCATCCTCCGCTGCCCCTTTCTCTCACCCCCTCCCCAATCCTCTGCATTATTTGTGCAGCGGGCTAGCCGTGCCGGCGCGTGCTGTGTGGCTGTGTGGCTGTGCCAGCGGCGCTTTGTAGTGTTTTCTTTGTTAGTTTCGGTGCCGCCTCGCTTATTTCTCTGACCCGCCGTGGTAGGTGGTCAATCTTCACCGATGGGGTTGTCCCCGCTGGCTCGGATCTGAACGACGGGAGCGAGGTCGCTAGTGGCGGTCCGGTAGGCGTGCAGGAGTCGTCTGTGGGTGTGCACTTCAATGGTGTCGACCCCGGCCGGGACGATGCGGATAGTCAGGGCAGTGCGCCCGCAGAGTCAGGTGAGTCTCCAATCAAACTAGATCCTCGACCACCCAGGTTGGATCAAAAGGTAAGACCTAAAAAAAGTTCAGTGATTTTCCTGCACCCGCTCTCGTATTGGTGTGCTTGTGTTATTCGGGATTTGAAAACAATGTAATAAGCCCATCATGTTTGTTATTCGAGATGTGCTGAAGTACTAATGCTCGCATGCTGTGATTAGGTCTTGTGTGCTCTGATTTCTTTTGATGTTCTGGTAGAAGAGAAGTAGAAGTGTAGGGTTCTGAGCCCGCCGTCTATGCACTGAATCGTGTTTCTATTTTGTTCGACAGTGTTCGCATGGGCACGAGTCTAATGGAGCGAATACCGTGCGCGACAAAAGGAAGAAGTTATCATGTCAGAGTTGGGCAGGCATACGACTTCTACAATTTGTATTCCTGGGTGCATGGATTCGGTATCAGATATGGAAAGAGTCGGCTCAATCCCGAGAAGTGGAAAACAATCAAGGAAATTGTTTGTGGATGCTTGGTAGGGAGTTCGGCCTAATATATGCAAGTTTGCTGGGGCTGAATTTAAGATGTACCATGTTGACAAACATTCTTGTTGGTTTGTCAAGACCTTTGCGTGAGAACATGAGGATACAGTTCGATCGCTAGTCCAATGAGAGCTATGAGGAGAAATGAACCAGGATTGTAAGTTACAAATGTTCTGTGACGAAGAGTCTACTCTAGTCTTGAATGAGTGAGCTAACAAGAAATGTTTCGCATGCAGAATGAACTATACAGGGCAACAAACACCAAGTCTAAAAGAAGGGAGAAATGGAGAAGGGTTGTTTTCTTGGTGAAGATGATTGACAATGGAGCAGAGTTTGAATACGAATGTGGGTTGTTTGAACATATGAGCATGTTATGCTGTCATGTTCTTAAGGTATGCACAAGTAAAGAAATTGTGAAGCCCGCCATTAGCCCAATCCTGGAAGCTAATGCATACTTTTTTTTTTGCATGACATAGGTTATGGACTATCTCGGCATGACAGATACCAGAAAGGCACATTGTAAAAAGGTGGACAAGAGATGCGTGGGATGTTTTGCCAGATCACCTTTGGCACTACCAGCGAGACTAGCTCTGTGCCACCATGCTAACATTCAAGCATAACAAAATGCATGTCAAGGCACTAGAGCTGGTTAGGCTCGGAGGCGTGAGTGTGGAAGCATATGAAAGACTGGTGGGTCTGTTCGAGCAAGCCATGGTGGTGATGGCGCCATTTGAGCATGTCAGGGAAGGGCTTGGGCTTGAGGACCGTGCTATTACCAAGAAGCAAGCCGCCAAGGTAGCTGAGTAGGCAGCAACTGCTGATGGCACAACAACCTCCTTAGTGGGTTGGGACTTGGGAGCATCCCTGAAAATGAGGACTGCAGGGAGGCGTACAAACACGAGGGACAAGGCGTCGTAAGAAGGCATGAGCAAGAGTAGATCTTGTACATTTGCGAAACTTAGGTTCATAAGAGAACATGCCCGCAGTGAAGAGATGGTCCTAAAGCACCGAGGAAGGAAGCAAAGTGCAGCAAGTGTGGTGTGGCGGGAACATTTGTGTTGCTGAAAAATCTGTCGGGTTTAACTCGGGCTTGTCTGACACATGTGCTAGACAAGCTGGGGCTGAAAAAACTATCGCGTCTTAGGACCATTTTTGTATGACATGTAACTCGTGTTGGGATTATAATGATTACTGTTCTCGATATGTTGGATTGCACTATTTCGATTCAAAGTGAGCGAGAACACACATGTGCTTGTGATCCAGTAAGCTGATGTTCATTTTTGGTTGTAACTATGACTTGAATTGTTGCGAGGACATGCCTGGAGCAATTTGACCCTGGTGTGTGCCGCGTGCCCTGCATGGCAAGCTCAAGTGTGACACCTCGCAAAGCAAAAGCAATGGCTTCATCCTTCAGCTGACCAGGCCAAGCCGGAGGTCATAACGCCAGACCTAGGCCATAACGCCAGAAATCCTTCAGCACCGGATATCTTCGGCGATGAGGTTAGTTTCCCGTTCTGTTTTTTGGAGCTACTTCCTCGATGAGGTGAGTAGATGGAGTAAATAAACAGTGGCGGTGGATTACGACGTAAGACTTCAGGTCGGCCGAGCGGTCCAGCTGTGTGGTGGTTCCAGTCCAGCAAAACAAGTGTGGGAGTAGACCGTACAAGACCAGTGCTGTCGATTGCATTAAATGGCGACAGACAAACATCAGGATACTGTTTGATATTTATGCATCTGAATGCAATACGCCAGAGAATACATCAGTGTGCAGCGATCTCGAGGTAGACCAGTGGCTCAGATAATAGTACTATATGGTAGTATGAGCCATATCGAATTTTCGATATTTAGTGATTTAGTGACACAACTATTGGACAATATATTATGGTTGATAGTATTTCTACTTTAGTTGTGGCATAATGTTTTCTGTTGTTTTCTTCTTCTACTTTCATGCCTTTGGTAATCATTTACTAATTATTTTTATGTAACTAATAAGAATGTATTTTTCACTATGTAAATAGGATGACCCGCTTGCATCATAGGCGTGTCTCAATGCCTAGGTCGAACAGGTATTCTTCTAGTGCCTATGTAGGAAACAATGGATCAACTCAGTCAACTGCACAGGCTAAGAAGCCTAGAACACCAAGAACTAGGACTTCATCCGGTCTCAGACTAGAGGAAATTGACCGACCGCTTATAGTTCCCGTTGGCATGTAAGTATAAATATTCCAATTGCTTTACTTGTTGGAGCAATGTTCATGTGCCAACTACATTTGATCTTTATTTATAACAGGCAATGGGAAAGGCACCCATAGAGCACTCGTGATCCATCAACGGTGCAAGGTGCCTTAGTGCGCCAGATGTATCCATCGCCAATTGGTCCAAAAAATGATCAGAAACCGGTATTGTGTTGGGAGGACTACAAGTGGTCCCCTGGTCCAGAAGTAAGAACTGCAGCTTCCAAAATAGTGGAAGAATTTTGGGTAAGTATATGCACACACACACACACACACACACACACACACGCGCGCGCGCGCGCGCGCGCGCGCGCACATTGTTTCTATAAGTGCTTTGAGAATTTTGAATCAATTTTTCTAGTACTTAGAATTCTGAAATAGAGGTGAACATATTATGTTTAGACATAAGAAGTCTAAAACTGGTGGATGGGTGGTAGTTAAAATTCTTTATTTTGGTCACAACCATGAAAAATCTACTTGGTTTATCTATGAAGTGTTGCAACCTTTGATGATTATGCATATGCTCACTTCCACAAATGCATTAGTAACTAACAAAAAAATGTTTTGGGATGGTTTTTGGCAGTGGCGTTTCAAGTGTGACCCATCGGAACAAGAGAAGACAGATGGTGTTTTTGAGGAGAACTTAACTAGGAAGGTGAAGCAGATGCTACATGAGGAAAAAGGCGGCAGCCATCAAAAGATTAAAGAAGAAGGGACAATTGCCTACAGAACTAACAGAAATGGATGAGGATAGTAATCTTGTCTTCTCTTGTAAATTGGAGTCTGAGTGAATAGGTTTGTGCTGACAAGCTGATGTTTATAGTCTTTGGCTGAGAAAGGGGGCTCGACTTTGATGGCATAATGCAATCAGCAGCAGATGACTTGGTAAGTTATACCCATCTCAATGGTAGGCTTTCAGCAATTGAACCATTAAGTAATGTTTCTTTTGTCTATGATACATAGTCTCCATCATATTCTGAAGGCGGATTTCAAAGGGGACAAGGTGATGTGCCTCAACACCAAACCGAAAAGGTTAGTTCATTGTCGTCATGCTCGCAAGTCTGGGGATGAGCTCTCCTTGTTCCACCATTTATGTGTTTCTCTTTGCATATGTATTAGCACATTAGCACACTTAGACCATATATCAAGAAAGAATTTGCGTGGGTGCAGGATTTTTGGTCATGGAAAGTAGCAGCAGAGGCAGATCATTCATAAATTTTAATTACATATTTAGAAAAGAAATGCATGCTTAACTATATTGGCGCATTCCTCTAGAGGATTATATCACCCAAGAGAAATGACTGTTGCTGCATGTAAATACTCTATGGTTGATAGAACAAGTTTATCTACACATCTATAGAAAAAAATGCAGTGAAGACCACACTTGATAGCCTACAATTGTCATGCTTGTTTCTCTGTACATATGCCTTGTTTGCTTGTTTCTCTGTACATATGCCTTGTTTGCTTGTTTCTCTGTACATATGCCTTGTTTGCTTGCATATCTAAATTTTCTATCACTTCTTATGTGCAAAACTAGATAAACTGAACCATGTTAATTCGAAAATCATTAATAGGCAAACATATGATAGTATGAACAATAGTTTATTTGTACTTCATGTATAATTTATTCAGGCCACAGGGAACGAATTAGTATACATGAAAGAATTTAGGCTAACCATCCGGAATATTTTTCTTACGAATACTCTTCCTTTTTATCTAACCATTTGTTGAACCATGTTCAGTAAAGCCTCTGTACGTATGCATTTCAATTATAATACATATACATGCAAAGATTATTTCACGTTGGGGCACATGCTGCTAGTTTATGCTTTTTGTACATGCCATTATTAATTAGTTTACTATATGCCCAAACTAGCCAATAGTGGTCTATTAGTTTACTCGTTCGGTTGTGTCATGTGTCTGCGAAATGTAAGCACTGTTGATAATGGGGTCGCAAATAGATATGCACTATACTAGGAAAATGTGTATGGAAAATGTGTTCCTTCTGATTCATGTTTCCTCTGAAAATTTCATGTGAAGGATCAAAAGGTGAATAGGCATCATATTGTTGGATAGTCATACTGTTAAATAGCAGCTAGCAGCTAACCTGTCAATTAGAACAATTAACTTTGATCCCTGTAGGTCACTTAAATTTCAGCTACATTATACTGACAATTAGTCTTGTCATTACTTAGGGAATGGGAAGCAGGACTGGAGGCAGTACGAGTCATGGAAATGATGATGAGGATGATTACTATGGCAATGGGGGATATGATAACTATGGCGAGGGTGATATGTATGGTGATGAGCACTATGATCACTATGGCGATGGGGAATATGATGACTATGGATATGGCGATGGTGATGGTGATGGCGATGATCATGAGGATGATTGGCTATAAAAGTCTAATGATCTTCAAGTCATGCCAAAATGAAGTTATGTTAGATATTTGAAACACTTTATTATCTTATGGACAAATTTGTCTTAGTGGACAATTTATCTTATGCAAAATGTGACCTATCTCACTTACTATTTTGTTCCATATTCGACATTTGATAATTATGGTTAATGCAATTTGGATGAGACTCAATACCTTGTGCTCGTGTATGAGATGCATTTGTTGGAATGCCAATATTCTGAATTATTGACATGGAGTGAAACAACCCTAGGTGAAAGAAATATATGAGGGGTGAGTAATGACCTATGGTGGAAAATATGTCTCGGTTACACAAAATGCCATTGGGGACTTCAGACTGTTCGTGAATTTATAAATTGACGGTGTTTGCTCACCCTTGACTAACAGGTTTCCTGGCGGTGTTCTCTCACCCTCGACTAACAGGTTTCCTGAAAGTCTGTATACACACTAGTAGAAAACCGGCCTTTTGTCCCGGTTCATAAGGGCCTTTAGTCCTGGTTCCCGAACCAGGACAAAAGGGTCGTTACTAATACCCTCACCCTTTAGTCCCGGTTCAAACCAGAACCGGGACAGATGGGCCTCCACGTGGCCTGTGCGCCGAGCCCAGGCAGGAGGGCCTTTGGTCCCGGTTGGTGGCACCAACCGGGACCAATAGACCTCCACGCGTCAGCATTTCTGTGGCTGGGGTTTTTGGTTTTTTTTGAAGGGGGGGGGTGGGGGGTTTGGGGGGTTAATTTAGGTATTTCATATATTGTGTTAGATAGCTAATTAATAAAGAGAAGTGTCCTCTCTTATGTCCATGCTTGGTCGACGCTACGTACTGTACATACGTATAGAGAGGACTAGGCACGCTAACTAGCCAGTAAGCAAACGAAGGAAACAGAAGATCGTCATGAACATATATGCATACAGAGAGAAGTGATATCGACCACCTCTCCTTCTCTGAGAGATTGGTCGAACAACAAGTTCTCGTATATCTATCGTCCGACACTATCGGCTACATATATACAATAATTATCTTTTATAAATATAATCTCCTAAATTATGGACGCATGGTCCACATAGTATTCTCCGTCTTCAGCGATCACGTGGTCAAGAAAGAATGCCGCCAATTCCTCTTGAATTGCTCGCATGCGATCTGGTGCTAGGAGTTCATTCCGCATCCGAAACATCTAATTTGAAGAAGGGGGTCAATATATATATATATATATATATATATATATATATATATATATATATATATATATATATATATATATATATATATATATGAATGAAACTCAACACAAATGATGGTAATAAAATAAAATTGTGAATATTGTTATTTACGCACTTCATATTGTTCGTCAGTGTACCCACCCCGCTCACAGGTCGTGTGGCGGATGGACTCGCAGACGTAGTATCCACAGAAATCATTCCCTTGTTCCTGCCACAACCACTTTACAAGAAATAGAGGTCAATCAAACAGATAAGTAAGAATGCCAAATGGTATTAATGAAACTAGCGCTTGAATCAATAGCTAGGAGACGCGCGGAACATGGTACTATAGTACTTACTTTCGGGTATCTAAATTCCAGCTCCTTCGGCAGTCCCGGGGATTGTTTGCTGAATTTTCTCCAAACCCTGCCAGACAAAAGAAAACAATTACTTGATATCAGGAAATGAACAAATTTGCTGATATGATGGATAATGGTCGATTTAACTTACTTCTTGAGGATTTCAGTCATGTCTGCATACTCCTGGGGATCTTTTCGTCTCGACAGTTACTACTCCCTGCTCAAGCCTAATCTCCAGGAGAATATAGTGGAAACTGCGCACGCATGCATAACTCATCAATTACATTACTATAACCTGGACTAATGTATAAGGGAAACGAAATATGCACAAGACAGTAACACTCACTTGAAGTTGTAAGGAAAGAGTATTATATCTTTGTGTTCATTTATTTTGAATGATCGTAGCAAGCTGGCCTCGGTTTCTTCGGCATGATCTCTAACCTGAACTGCATCTATGAGATTTGTGTTAATGAACCCAATATCACCGATTTGTCTTTTCTTCAATTCGGCGATCTTCAATCTGCATAATATAGTGAGGATAATTATAAATACATGCAATGAAAGAGCTGAGATAAATAGAGAGACTTAATGACAGAAGTAGTAGTACTTACAGACAGTAGCAGGTGACCGTTGCTTTATCGAGGGCCAATTGATTAAAAAACTGATAGAACTCCTCAAATGGAACATGCAACAGTTCAATTCCAATGAGGTCATGCTCCGGTTTAACTCTCATATACAAAGTATTCCTCCCCCCAGACTCTCTGTAGGTTTTCATGTACCAATCATGCAATCTTCGCATCATCGTTGATAGAGATCTTTTATCTTTGACGAGAGGCTTCCCGTACTCGTATCTGTGTATCTGCACGTCCAGGAAATCATAATGTACATCGTCGGGCAGGTAATCGTCAAGATTGTTATAACCGGGCGCCATCCTCGGATCAACGCTAGGCACCTTGAGCGGGGGGCACGATTGCTTTGCTTGTTCGCCAAGCTGGGCAATTTGTTTCCCAGCTACTCGTCGTTCTTTCAGCCTTTGATCACTGACTGTACTTCCCGACCGCGACGCTTCGGCCCATGTCTTTGCAATAATGCGCTCGTAGTTGCCTTTCGGCGGAGACTTGGGTGGTTTTGCCAGGACAGCCAGAGTGCACTTCGCTTTCACCGGATCTACCTTCTCCTCCGGAGGTGGATGTCTCTTTGCTTTCAACCCTTGAAACCAGTCCTTCACTTCGGCTCGCACGATCTTCGCGTTCTCCTCCGGGGTCATCTCGTATGGTAACTTCTCTGGAGTCTTCAGAGAAGGACCGAATCTGTATGTCCTCCCGCATCTGGCTGTACTGCTAGACGCCTGCAGAGCAGACGGAGCGGCAGTCTTCTTTACTGCTTGCTTTTTACGAGGCGGAGGAGAAGGACTACGACGCGCAGGAGCAGCTGCCGGAGCGGCGGCGGGTCTCTTCTGCCCTTGCTGATGAGGCGGAGAAGGAGTAGGCTGGCTGCTCGGGCGCGCCGGCGCAGGCGGAGTGCCGCCACGCGCCGAAGAAGGAGCCGGCCGAGGGCCCTGATCGTGACTCGCCGGAGGAGGAGGCGGTGGAGGAGGCGGAGTCCCCTGACTCGCCGGAGGAGGAGGAGGCGGCGGAGGCGTCCAGTTTGGAAGGTTGATGAGCTCCTTCCGCCATAGGCATGGAGTCTTCAGAGCAGAACCCAGCCGAGTCTCCCCTTCTCCGGTAGGGTGGTGAAGCGGGAGGTCCTCAAATCCCTCCGTTATTTCATCCACCATCACCTTAGCATATCCTTCTGGAATCGGACGGCAGTGAAAAGTTGCGCCGGGTTCATTAGGATAAACAGAGCCAATAGCCGCCTTGACCTTCATATTCATCCACTGCGTCATAAGGTGGCAATTTTGAGCCTCCGTGATAGCATCCACGGGATAGCTGGCAGGAGCCGTCAAGACAAGCTCTGGCTGAAGCAGCTCGGTGGAAGCCACGCTGCTTCTCCGCTGAGATGGCGGGGTAGCTTCAGGGGAAGCTTTGGCAGTTCGGTTGCAGCGATTTGCTTCTCGTTCCTCTATCCCGAGTACCCTTTCTTTAAGCGCCTGTAGTTCGGACTGTTGCACTTTCTTCCTCCTCTCCTGGCTTTTGTAACCGCCTGCGTCCGGAAACCCAGGCTTCCACGGAATGGAGCCTGGCGTGCCTCGTGTCCGTCCAGGGTGCTCAAGATTCCCGAGGACCTTTGTGAGCTCGTCGTTCTCTCTGTCTGGAAGGAACGTCCCTTCCTGCGCTGCTTTGATATAGTACCGAAGCTTCTTCAAGGGAATGTCAAGTTGCTCATCCGTCCAAATGCACTTCCCTGTTACAGGGTCCAAGGTTCCGCCAGCCCCGAAGAACCAAGTCCGGCAACGGTCTGGCCAGCTCATTGTCTCTGGTTCGATCCCTTTTTCAACCAGATCATTCTCAGCCTTGGCCCACTTAGGCCGGGCTACCAGGTAGCCACCTGACCCCGTGCGATGGTGAAGCTTCTTCTTTGCAGCATTTTTCTTGTTTGTCTCCGACATCTTCTTACTCTTTTCCGATGTCTTGTAGGCCACAAATGCAGGCCAGTCATCTCTGATCTTCTCATATATGCCCTTGAATTCTGGTGTCTCTTTTTTCTCGACAAACCTATTCAGGTCATTCTTCCACCTCCTGAATAGGTCTGCCATCCTCTTAAGAGCAAAAGACTTGATTAATTGCTCTTTAACTGGCTTCTCCGGATCATCCTCTGGCGGTAGGGTGAAATTTGTCTTCATCTCAGTCCAAAGATCATTTTTCTGCATATCATTGATGTAAGACACCTCAGGGTCTTCTGTAGCCGGCTTGAACCATTGCTGGATGCTGATCGGGATCTTGTCCCTAACCAGAACCCCGCACTGAGCAACAAATGCCTTCTTTGTTCGGATGGGTTCAATAGGTTGGCCGTCGGGCGCGATTGCTATGATCTCAAACCTTTCATCCGAGCTCAACTTTTTCTTCGGGCCTCGTCTCTTTACCTCAGTTGTGCTCGATCCGGAGGGCTAGAAAAAAGAACAAAGACTTAATTAATATGTGTACATACCAAAACAATGAATGCATCAATTAGCTAGTCAGCACAGGCTTAACTAATATATATACTTGGCCGGACTCGGCTCGGTCGCCGGACTCGTTTCGGTCACCGGACCCGTCATCACGTTCTTCTTCTTGCACCGCCATTAGGTCACCAGAGCCAGCTTCTTCACCCTCTCCTTGCAGACCATCGAAGTCGTTGAGATACAACAAGACGGCATCACTTCCTTCTGCGATTATGTCCCTCAACAACGCTTCTCTTGCTTCGTCTCGGGCGATAGTGTCCATAGTTTCTACAAATATTTACAACATGGCAATTATTATTCAAACATGATAAATGGATATATTAGTGGCAAACGTAGAACTAGCTAGCTAATCATAGTAAGGAATCATATATATTAATTAGTGGCCTCGACGCTGCTTCTCTAGGGTTTGGGGTGGCCTCGACAATGCTTCAAGGGTTTGGGGTGGCCTCGAGAGAGTTTGTCGGGTAGGGGCGCGGCGGGAGGGGGTAGGAGACCGACATCTTTTTTTCTAGGGTTTGGGTGTCCTCGAGAGTTTTTGGTCGAGCAAGAGGGTCGGGGGGTGCTCCCGCGGTATAAGTTATTATCACAGTCGAGAGGGGGTATATATATCGACCGCCCCTCATGTCGAAGTTATCCGAGGGGTATATCGACCCCCCCCCCTCGTGTTGAAGTTATCGGGAGAGGAAAATAGAGAGGAGAAGAAGAAAGGAATAGAGGAGAAGATCGAAGAAAAAAAGAAGAAGAAAAAGAGGAGAAGAAGAAAGGAATAGAGGAGTTTTTTCTATTTTTTCTTCTTCTCTATTCCTTTCTTCTTCTCCTCTTCCTTTTCTTCCTCTCCTCTTCTTCACCTTTTTCCTCTTCTTATTTTCCTTTTTCCTCTCCTAAATATATAAAACTTTTCTAAAAATGAAACTAACCTAAAATGTACTAAATCGGAGAACATATATATATAATCTTTTTCTAAATATTCAAATCTAACTTTTGCATATATGAACATATATACACAGAGAACATAAAAACACACATACATTTTTATAAAAAAGCAAAATACAAAATACAAACATATATATGAAAAAAAATCTGAAAAGAAGCAATATACACAATACATATACTGACATATATACATAATATACACAAAGAAGCAATATACACAAGCATATATAATATATAAAAAACAGGGGAGGGGCGCCGGCCGGACCAACGGGCAGGGGGCGCGACGGCGACGGGCGGGGCGGGGCGACGGCGACGGGCGGGGCGGGGCGACGGCGACGGGCGGGGCGGGGCGACGATGACGGGCGGGGCAGGGGCGACGGCGACGGGCGGGGTAGGGCGACGACGACGGGCGGGCCGGGGCGATGGCAGGAGTCCGGCGACGAGGACGGCGGGCTCGGGACGGCACGCGGTGACGGGGACGGCGGTCTCGATTGAGACGGCGCGCGGCCGGCGACAGGGACGAGGAGGGGTGGGCTCGGGGAGGCACGCAACGACGGGGACGACGAGGACGGCGGGCTCGGGGATGCCGGCGCGGGCTCGGGGAGGCGACGACGTTGGCGGCGGCGGCGTAGACGGCGAGGTGGAGCAGCCTTAGGGCGTCGTCGGCGGGGGAAGGGGGGAACTGGCGATGCAAACTGAAAATTTTCACAAGTGTTTTGTTATATAGTCTAAGCTTTAGTCCCGGTTCGTGGCACAAACCGGGACTAATGCCCCCCTTTAGTCCCGGTTGGTGCCACCAACCGGGACCAAAGGCCTCTTTTCAGCAGCCCAAAGGGCGGGAAGCGGCGGCCTTTGGTCCCGGTTGGTGGCACCAACCGGGACCAAAGGCCTCTTTTCAGCAGCCCAAAGGGCGGGAAGCGGCGGCCTTTGGTCCCGGTTGGTGGCACCAACCGGGACTAAAGAGGGGGCATTGGTCCCGGTTGGTGCTACGAACCGGGACCAATGCCCCCTTTGGTCCCGGTTCGTCCCTCCAACCGGGACCAAAGGCCTGTGCTGCCCCGAACCCAAATATTTAGTCCCACCTCGCTAGTTGAGAGGGAGGCGCACCTGTTTATAAGGTGCGGTGCGCCATCCCTCTCGAGCTCCTCTCTAAAGCAGGCTTTCGGGCCTAACACTGCAATCTGTGCCTGTGGGCCTACTGGGCCTCCGTCGGGCCTGAATCCTGGCCCATGGTAGGGTTTCTAGTCGTATTCAGGCCGTGGGGGCCCAGTAGGTGGCATTTTTTTTTGTTTTTTTGTTTCTACTTAGAACTAAATACTTATAGTTTTGTAGTGATTTCTTTTTTATTTTAGGTCACAAAAATTATAAACTTTCTGTTAGTGCCATTAGTTTTAAAATTTTTGTGAATCACTAATTTATGAATAACTTTACTATAAAAAATTCCTGCTATTTAATATTACTGTGTTTTATCATTATTCGTCTTGCTTTATTTTTGAATTCTTTTAGCTTTTAAACTTTTTTAGTTTTAGAAAAATTATAAAGTTTTAAACTTTCTTGCTTTATAGTTTTAGAAAAATTATAAACTTTCTGTTAGTGCCATTAGTTTTCAAATTTGAAAACACTTTTTTAGTTTTTTTGTTTTCTTTGTTGCTTTATTTTGTTTTTGCTATATTTTTTAATTCTTTTTGCTTTTAGGTCAGCAAAATTATGAACTTTCTGTTAGTGCCATTAGTTTTCAAATTTAAATAGTTAAAATTTGAATTCTTTGAAATTTGTGTGAATCACAAGTTTGTGATTAACTTTAAAAAAAATTAACATAGATGCACCTACTCGTCTGTTTTCAAATGAACTCTAAAATACTTGGCATAACATACTCGTCTGTTACAAATTTGGCATGGTATCATCGTAATAGTTGCGGGAGAAAGTCTTTACTTTTTCTTCGCTTGTGTCATTTGCTTATTGCGCCGTAACCATGGATAATCTTCATCGTTTATCATGATGCTTGGGTCAGCCTTGACATTGAAGGGAGGAATTTCATGAAACCTTTCATAATCTTCAGACATGTCTGTCTTGCCCTCCACTCCCAGGATGTCCCTTTTTCCTGAAATAACTATGTGGCGCTTTGGCTCATCGTATGATGTATTCATTTCCTTATCTTTTCTTTTTCTCGATCTGGTAGACATGTCCTTCACATAGATAACCTGTGCCACATCATTGGCTAGGACGAACGGTTCATCAGTGTACCCAAGATTTTTCAGATCGACTGTTGTCATTCCGTACTGTGGGTCTACATGTACCCCGCCTCCTGACAGATTGACCCATTTGCACTTAAACAAAGGGACCTTAAAATCTTGTCCGTAGTCAAGTTCCCATATGTCCACTATGTAACCATAATATGTGTCCTTTCCCTTCTCGGTTGTTGCATCAAAGCGGACACCGCTGTTTTGGTTGGTGCTCTTCTCATCTTGGTCAATCGTGTAAAATGTATTCCCATTTATCTCGTATCCTTTCCAAATCAATACAGTCAAAGATGGTCCCCTGGACAACAAGTACAAATCATCACAAACAGTGTTGTCACCTCTGATACGTGCTTCCAACCAACTGCTGAAAGTCCTGATGTGTTCACATGTAATCCAGTCGTCGCACTGCTCCGGGTGTTTGGAGCGCAGACTGTTCTTGTGTTCATCGACATACGGGGTCACCAAGGTAGAGTTCTGTAGAACTGTGTAGTGTGCTTGAGACCAAGAATGCCCGTCCCTGCATATTATTGAGTCCGCTCCTAGCGTGCCTTTTCCAGTCAGTCTCCCCTCATACCGCGATTTAGGGAGACCTATCTTCTTAAGGCCAGGAATGAAGTCAACACAAAACCCGATGACATCCTCTGTTTGATGGCCCATGGAGATGCTTCCTTCTGGCCTTGTGCGATTACGGACATATTTCTTTAGGACTCCCATGAACCTCTCAAAGGGGAACATATTGTGTAGAAATACGGGTCCCAGAATGACAATCTCGTCGACTAGATGAACTAGGACATGCGTCATGATATTGAAGAAGGATGGTGGGAACACCAGCTCGAAACTGATAAGACATTGCGCCACATCACTCCTTAGCCTTGGTACAATTTCTGGATCGATCACCTTCTGAGAGATTGCATTGAGGAATGCACATAGCTTCACAATGGCTAATCGGACGTTTTCCGGTAGAAGCCCCCTCAATGCAACCGGAAGCAGTTGCGTCATAATCACGTGGCAGTCATGAGACTTTAGGTTCTGGAACTTTTTCTCTGGGATATTTATTATTCCCTTTATATTCGACGAGAAGCCAGTTGGGACCTTCATACTGAGCAGGCATTCAAAGAAGATTTCTTTCTCTTCTTTCGTAAGAGCGTAGCTGGCAGGACCTTCATACTGCTTCGGAGGCATGCCGTCTTTTTCGTGCAAACGTTGCAGGTCCTCCCGTGCCTCGGGTGTATCTTTTGTCTTTCCATACACGCCCAAGAAGCCTAGCAGGTTCACGCAAAGGTTCTTCGTCACGTGCATCACGTCGATTGAAGAGCGGACCTCTAGGTCTTTCCAGTAGGGTAGGTCCCAAAATATAGATTTCTTCTTCCACATGGGTGCGTGTCCCTCAGCGTCATTCGGAACAGCTAGTGCGCCGGGACCCTTTCCAAAGATTATGTGTAAATCATTGACCATAGCAAGTACGCGATCACCGGTACGCATGGCGGGCTTCCTCCGGTGATCTGCCTCGCCTTTAAAATGCTTGCCTTTCTTTCGACATTGATGGTTGGTCGGAAGAAATCGACGATGGCCCAGGTACACATTCTTCCTGCATTTGTCCAGGTATATACTTTCAGTGTCATCTAAACAGTGTGTGCATGCGTGGTATCCTTTGTTTGTCTGTCCTGAAAGGTTACTAAGAGCGGGCCAATCGTTGATGGTCACGAACAGCAACGCCTTTAGGTTAAATTCCTCTTTATTGAGCTCATCCCACGTACGTACACCATTTCCATTCCACAGCTGTAAAAGTTCTTCAACTAATGGCCTTAGGTACACATCAATGTCGTTGCCGGGTTGCTTAGGGCCTTGGATGAGAACTGGCATCATAATGAACTTCCGCTTCATGCACATCCAAGGAGGAAGGTTATACATACATAGAGTGACCGACCAGGTGCTGTGATTGCTGCTCTGCTCCCCGAAAGGATTAATGCCATCCGCGCTTAAAGCAAACCATACGTTCCTTGGGTCCTTTGCAAACTCATTCCAGTACTTTCTCACGATTTTTCTCCACTGCGCCCCGTCAGCGGCTGCTCTCAGCTTCCCGTCTTTCTTACGGTCCTCACTGTGCCATCACATCGACTTGGCATGCTCTCCGTTTCTGAACAAATGTTTCAACCGTGGTATTATAGGAGCATACCACATCACCTTCGCAGGAACCCTCTTCCTGCGGGGTTCGCCGTGAACATCACCAGGGTCATCTCGTCTGATCTTATACCGCAATGCACCGCATACCGGGCATGCGTTCAGATCCTTGTATGCACCGCGGTATAGGATGCAGTCATTAGGGCATGCATGTATCTTCTCCACCTCCAATCCTAGAGGGCATACGACCTTCTTTGCCGCGTATGTACTATCGGGCAATTCGTTATCCTTTGGAAGCTTCTTCTTCAATATTTTCAGTAGTTTCTCAAATCCTTTGTCAGGCACAGCATTCTCTGCCTTCCACTGCAGCAATTCCAGTACGGTACCGAGCTTTGTGTTGCCATCTTCGCAATTGGGGTACAACCCTTTTTTGTGATCCTCTAACATGTGATCGAACTTCAGCTTCTCCTTTTGACTTTCGCATTGCGTCCTTGCATCGACAATTACCCGACGGAGATCATCACCATCGGGCACATCGTCTGGTTCCTCTTCATCTTCAGCAGCTTCACCCGTTGCAGCATCATTGGGCACATCGTCTGGTTCCTCTTGATCTTCACCAGCTCCCCCCGTTGCAGCATCACGGTATTCAGGGGGAACGTAGTTGTCATCGTACTCTTCTTCTTCGTCGTCTTCCATCATAACCCCTATTTCTCCGTGCCTCGTCCAAACATTATAGTGTGGCATGAAACCCTTGTAAAGCAGGTGGGTGTGAAGGATTTTCCGGTCAGAGTAAGACTTCGTATTCCCACAATCAGGGCATGGACAACACATAAAAACATTCTGCTTGTTTGCCTCAGCCGCATCGAGAAACTCATGCACGCCCTTAATGTACTCGGAGGCGTGTCTGTCACCGTACATCCATTGCCGGTTCATCTGCATACATTATATATAATTAAGTGTCCAAATTAATAGAAGTTCATCATCACATTAAAACCAAAGTACATACATAGTTCTCATCTAACAACATATAGCTCTCCAGAGCATCTAATTAATTAAACCATACATTAATTAAAACAAAGGCGATCATAATCGCAACCAAGGTAACAATTGATCCAACGGCATAATGATACCAAGCCTCGGTATGAATGGCATATTTTCTAATCTTTCTAATCTTCAAGCGCATTGCATCCATCTTGATCTTGTGATCATCGACGACATCCGCAACATGCAACTCCAATATCATCTTCTCCTCCTCAATTTTTTTTATTTTTTCCTTCAAGAAATTGTTTTCTTCTTCAACTAAATTTAACCTCTCGACAATAGGGTCGGTTGGAATTTCCGGTTCACATACATCCTAGATAAATAAAATCTATGTCACGTTGGTCCGCATAATTATCATAAACAATAAATGAACCAATAGTTATAAAGATTAATATATATACCACATCCGAATCATAGACAGGACGAGGGCCGACGGGGGCGGATACCAAAACCATCGCACTATATAAGATGCAATAATAAAATTAAGAAAATGATACAAGTATCTATCTAAACATACAAGTAAGAATATTTTTCCTTTCAAAAAGAAGATAAGAGCAAGAGGCTCACCACGGTGGTGTCGGCGATGAGATCGGCGCAGGTGATCGACGGCGGTGAAGACAGGGGTGGGGCGTGACGGACCGCTAAATCTAGACAAATCTCGAGGAAAATGGAGCTTTGAGGTCGAGCTTCGAGAGGAGAAAGCTTAACTAGTGTGGCTCGGGCATTTCATCGAACACCTCATGTGCATAGGAGGTGAGCTAGAGCACCACAAGCCCCTCCTCTTGCCGGCCCAGAAAAACAGAGCACTCAGTGCTCTGCTCCGACGCGAGGGGTATATATAGGCGCCACCACTGGTCCCGGTTCGTGGCATGAACCGGGACTAAATGGGAGCCTTTGGTCCCGGTTCATGCCACGAACCGGGAGCAATGGTGGTGGGCCAGGAGCCAGGCACATTGGTCCCGGTTTGTCCCACCAACCGGGACCAAAAGGTCCAGACGAACCGGGACCAATGGCCCACGTGGCCCGGCCGGCCCCCTGGGCTCACGAACCGGGTCCAATGCCCCCATTGGTCCCGGTTCTAGATTGAACCGGGACTAATGGGCTAACCCACCCTAGACCGTTGCCCCCTTTTCTACTAGTGACACTGTCGACCATCTAATGAGGTGACGGTTTGGTTCTCCTCATGGTCATAACTAAGTCCAGCGGGACAAATGTACTGTCGACTATTTTGAAAACCGGTAGGAAGCAATAACCATCGGAGAGTAAATGCTCGACGAGGAACCGTCGGCTATAAATGTCGTCGGGCTAAGATGAGCGAGCAGGTCACAATAACATGCATGACGGCTACCGTCGGCTTACTACCGTAGGTGACAACTAGCACACATGCCCGTGCGTTGTAACGGGATAATAAAATTACATGCCTCTAACTCATTATAAGAATGGATCAAGACCTCCACATGACCGTATTCTCTAGTTCAGCATGACACCCTTTAATTAGAGCCAAACCAGTAGATTTTGTTGTATTGGCACGTGCCCACAATTTCTTTGAATTACAATTAACCTGCATATTCATTTTTTCTTGGCATATGGAAGCTATCACCGTTAATAATTTATGGCGCCCCTTATTCTGAACAAGCCAACTTAGCATGATGTGCCAGATGTGGAGCAGGCCCAGGATGGGCGTGATCGGACTCACGACCTTAAAGACCCGACCACATGTTGCTAGCCACTCAAACAAACACGTCCTGCTAACCAAAGGTCAGCGTGAACATTAAATAATATAATGCAACGTCCGCTTCAAAACATTTTTATTTATTTTTTAATCTTTTCAGACATTGATTACTATCCACTGCCAAATATACTTGGCAACATGAACAATTTTCCAAATTACGAACATTTTTTTGAAAATTCCGTACATTTTAAAAAACACGAACAAACTTATGAACGGAACATTTGTTGAAATTCACAAACATTTCTTAAAAGCATGAAGATTTTATAAAGTATGATATTTTTTAATCTGTTTACAATTTTGGAAAATGGGAACATATTTGAGCATATAGAAGAAATTCAGAAAAATTGTCTTTTAATGCAAAAAAACATTTTCAACTTTCTCAACATATCACTAAAAGAAGAATATTTTTCAAATTTGTCACATTTTTTAAATCTTCAACAAATTTGGTAAAAATAAAAATACTTTTTCAAAAAATTGGAATAATTTTTAAAATTCGGAATGACAAAAAATATAAAATTGTAAACATTTTTTATAATGAACACAATTTTGGAATATGAATTACCTAATATAATTGGCAACATGAAAAATCTTGCAAATTACGAACAATTTTTTTTGAAAATTCAATAGATTTTAAGACAAAGATAGAACAAAAAATTTGAATGGAACATTTCTGGAAATTCACATAAATTTCTTAAAACACGAACCTTTACAAAATGATACGATTGTTTTTTAAGTTGTGAACAATTTTTGAAAATGGCAATATGTTTTGAAAATTTGGAAGAATTTTGAAAAATGTATTTCTTTAATACAAACATTATTTTCAATTTTTGCACATATCGCTAAAACAAATTATTTTTTGAATTTGGAACATTTGTCAAACGATTATTTTTAAATCTTTTTTTTACAATAACAACATTTTTTAGAAGAATGGGGTATTTTTCAAATTTTTAACAATTATTGGCATGACAAAAGAAATCCAACCATTTTCTAGAATAGGAACAGATTTTTTAATTCGTAAGATTTTATGAAATTTTAAATAAAAATTGAGATTGCAATTTTTTTTGAAAATTTTGAATTTCGGGAAAAAGGGAAAAGTAGACATAGAATGGAAAAAATAAAAAAGAAATAGGAACTAAAAAGAGAAAGAAACAGAAAAAGAAAAATTGGAACAGAACACAAACAAAAATGGGCCACCGAGTCTTGGGCGCCCTGTGCGTAACTGAACTATTTGTCGCGTTGTGCGGGAAATATGATTTATTATTGCTACATGGGCAGGGAAAACTTGGCTGACTTTACTGGGCCATAGCTCACGCGGCCCACGCACGTAATTCTGCGGAAATCGTTTTTCGTTTGCTAACAGACGACGAAAAAAGTTTAGTACCACCTCGGATAGAAAATAAATCTTTTATTGGTGAACGGATGAAAAAATCTTTTAAGAAATTCACATAAATTTCTTAAAACACGAACCTTTACAAAACGATACAATTATTTTTTAAGTTGTGAACAATTTTTAAAAATGGGAATATGTTTTGAAAATTTGGAAGAATTTTGAAAAATATATTTCTTTAATACAAACATTATTTTCAATTTTGGCACATATCGCTAAAGCAAAGTATTTTTTGAATTTGGAACATTTGTCAAACGATTTTTTAAAATCTTTTTTTTACAATAAGAACATTTTTTTAGAAGAATGGGAGTATTTTTCAAATTTTGAAAAATTATTGGCATGACAAAAGAAATCCAAACATTTTTTAGAATAGGAACAGATTTTTTAATTCTTAAGATTTTACGAAATTTTGAATAAAAATTGAGATTGAAAATTTAAAATTTCGGAAAAAGTGAAAAGTAGACATAGAATGGGAAAAATAAAAAAGAAACAGGAACTAAAAAGAGAAAGAAACAGAAAAAGAAAAATTGGAAAGGAACACAAACAAAAATGGGCCGCCGAGTCTTGGGCGCCCTGTGCGTAACTGAACTATTTGTCGCTTTGTGCGGGAAAACTGGGCTGACTTTACTGGGCCATAGCTCGCGCGGCCAACGCACGTAATTCTGCAGAAATCGTTTTTCGTGTGCTAACAGACGACGAAAAAAGTTTAGTACCACCTCGGATAGAATTTTTTTTTATTGGTGAACGGATGAAAAAATTGGAGAAACACACCTTGCTTTATTAGTAGGTATAGATATAGATATTACCCGATTGTACCGTCGGCCATTACTGTAATGGCCGACGAGACATGGCCGACGGTGTACCGTCTGTTTTAGTATAGTTGACGGTGATAAAAATATCCGACGGTGATTAGACCCTCGGTTATAATGAAATATCTAGTATTGGGAGGTACTAATTTCCGAGCCTCCCTTATGGAGACACATGTAAAAGACATAATTGTAAACAAAATAAGGTCTTATCACTTAGGCGTATATGGTCGTACGATTTCGTTCGGTTTAATGGCACCGTGATTGACGCAAATCTCCCGGCCAAAGGAGGTACTAAACTCCGAGCCTCCCTTTATGGAGACACGCGTAAAAGACATAATTGTAAACAAAATAAGGCCTTACCACTTAGGCATATATGGTCGTACAATTTCGTTCGGTTTAATGGCACCATGATTTGTAATGAGAGCATCAACGAAGAAGGGTGTGTGACCCTGCACTAATGTTCCCTCCTCGATAACAGTGGCATCCCACTCTTTGACTGAATAAAATACAACTGATGTCGTCGAATAGTAAAGTAAACTACGGACATCTAGGGCACAAACAAGAACAAAACCAATACTAACAGAACGAGCTCGCCAAGACGAAATTGGGAGTGTTGGAATCACCTCAATCGCAGCTACGAGCAAAAAGTAAGTAGAGTTTTACTCTCAGGGACTATTCTGTAAAAAGAATATTTGCAGTTGGGTCCCTGGATAGCGCGACATGTCAGGCCCTCGCTACGAGTACGTTTTCCTGTGGGGTAAACGTATTCTCTGCTTTACGTCTCTACTTAGATGACGTGGCGGGGCTGGGGCCGCGCTTTGGTCACCGGCGTGTGGGGCCGGGGCCCAAGCACCAACTCTCTCTCTCCTCCCTCCTTCTCCTTCCTCCTCCCTCCTCTCTCCCCAACGCCGCGGCTGGTCTTCTGTTCCGGTGAGGTTGATGGCGCTCCAGTGGTCCTTTCGAGCAGGAGAGAGCAGTTTTGGACTCAACGATGAGTGCCACATCCGTGAGTGGGTAGTGGTGGTCTCAGGGACTGCGCTTCTGTGCCTTAAGGCACCTGCCTTTGTGCCTATGCATGTGGGCCCAACAGGTGGCTGGCCCACATGTCAGGGACCCAAAGGCATGCGCCTTTACGATACTGAAGCTCCGTCCTGGTCGGACTGCGCTTCGGTGCCTTAAGGCACCTGCCTTTGTGCCTATGACATGTGGGCCCAACAGGTGGCTGGCCCACATGTGAGGGACCCAAAGGCATGTGCCTTTACGGTACTGAAGCTCCGTCCTGGTCTCAGGGGTGGCTAGTTGCGCGATGGTGCGCCATGGCAGAGAGCGGCGACTCCAGTGGATTGGGTAGCTACGGTGATGGATTGGGCTAGTAGAGGGTGATGGCGTGTTCTACGGTGAGTGGGGCAACCAGTGGTGGTCTCTGTTGGGGCGGGGAAGGCTAGGTGGGTGGTTGCGCGCCATGGCCAAGCGGCGGAGCTCAGGTCAATTGAGCTGCTACGGAGGGGGGATCAACCAGGGGAGGGGATGGTCAAGCTCTACTGGATGAGGGGAAGTGAGTAGTGAGGCTTAGAGGCTCGGGGTCTGCTCCTTCTATAGGCAGAGCGAGGCTCGACCGCCGCGGTGGCGCCACCTTACCATGGTCGGGGCCGAGGGCTACGTGGGGGCATCTTCACGCTTCGGCGGTGGTGGATGGCAGCTCGCGAGGGGGCAGAGACGAGTTGGCCGGTGCAAGTGGCCAACGGGGGGGGGGGGGGGTTCGGCGATGGCAGCGGCGCTGCCGGCAAGCGTTTGGGCGGTTTGGTTGCTTCCAGGAATTCTAGAAGGTGAGTGGGTGACGGGGCTCTGCGGTGGACACGATGGGCTGGCATGGGGCGGGGTGGGGGCGAGGGTTTGGTCACGAACATGTAGTAGAGCATGCAGTTGGCGCGCTTTGGAGGTGGTCGCCACTGGCATTGGGCATTCAAGTGGCCTCCAGGCGGCCAAACCTTGTCTAGGGTGTGAGGGTCGTGTACTGGCTGTGTGTGTGTGTTCTTGGTTCTGTCCCAGAGTGAATCAGTGATGGATTGCTTCACCATGTTCGGTTCGGAAGCAGAAGCGCAAAGCCGAGCCAGCTGCTCCTGGAGAAACCTTAGCCGTGACTCAGGGAAAATCCAAAGGGAAGCCCAAGGGTCCATGGAACCCTAAGAAAATAAAAGATCAAGATGGAAATGATGTGTTGGACTTGCCATGCCACATCCACACCAAGAAATATGAAGAGGGTAAAATTATTTACCCGAAACATACCACTCGGCAATGTCAGCTCCTAATCCAGCAGTTCTGAGAGAAACAACCCAAAGATAAGGAAAAAGAGTCAGACAAGGTTGAGGACAAGGAGGAGAGTGATGATGGTTACCCTCACGTCAATTCCACTCTGATGATTTTTGCTGATGTCGAGAGCAAGAGTCGACTGAAAGTTATCAACAGAGAAGTGAATATGGTCGCTCCGGCGACACCCAGTTATTTGAAGTGGTCTCAAACTGCCATCACATTCGACCTGTCTGATCACCCGACGCACATAGCCACCCCTGAGAGGCAAGCATTGGTGGTCGATCCAGTTGTCAAAGGCACTCGACTGACCAAAGTTCTGATGGATGGTGGCAGTGGCCTGAATATTCTGTATGCAAAGACACTGAAAGGGATGGGCATTCCGATGTCCAGACTCAGTGAAAGCAATATGAGTTTCCATGGAGTCATTCCAGGAAAGAAGGCTGAATCACTCGGCCAGATTGCTCTTGACGTGGTTTTCGGTGATTCCAAGAATTACCGCAAAGAGAAGTTGACATTTGAAGTTGTGGATTTCCAGAGTGCTTATCATGCTATTCTGGACAGGCCAGCTTATGCACGTTTTATGGCTCGACCATGCTATGTGTACCTTAAACTGAAGATGCCTGGTCCTAAGGGTGTGATCACTATCACTGGAAATCGAAAGAAGGCAGAAGAGTGCTTCCAGAAGGGCTCAAAGATCGCCGATGCACAGATGGCAGTAGTGAAATTGCAGGAGTATCAGAAAAATGCAGATCTGAGTGATTTGCTGTGAGCTAAGAAGCCTACAATGGATTCAGCATTTCAGTCGTCCGGTGAGACGAAACCGATTCATATCCACCCGACTGAACCCAATGTTGGTCCGACCCACATTTCAACAACACTCGACTCCAAATAGGAAGAAGCGCTCATCCAGTTCCTCTGTGAGAACTGGGACATCTTTGCATGGAAACCTTCCGACATGCCAGGTGTTCCCAGGGGACTGGCTGAGCATCGTTTGCGAGTCGACCCAAAAGTAAAACCGGTCAAGGAACATCTTCGACGGTCCGCCGTACAGAAAAGAAAAGCAATCGGTGAAGAAGTGGCTCGGCTCCTTAAGCTGAGTTTATCCGAGAGATTTACCATTCTGAATGGTTAGCAAATGTTGTCATGGTCCCTAAGAAGGACGACTCACTTCGCATGTGCATCGACTTCAAGCATATCAATCGGGCCTGCCCGAAGGATCACTTCCCTCTCCCCCGCATCGATCAAATAGTTGATTCGACTGCGGGGTGTGAGCGTTTGTCTTTTTTGGACGCTTATTCCGGGTATCATCAGATCCGTCTGTATGGACCCGATGAGATTAACACAGCTTTCATCACCCCATTCGGGTGCTTCTGTTATGTCACCATGCCATTTGGTCTGAAGAACGTTGGAGCCACTTTCATGCGGATGATTCAGAAGTGTTTACTCACTCAAATCAGTCAGAATGTGGAAGCGTACATGGATGACATTATGGTCAAATCACGTAAAGGTTCCGACCTGCTGGCTGACCTTGCTGAAACCTTTGCCAACCTCAGAAGGTACGATATCAAGCTTAATCCATCAAAGTGCACATTCGGAGTTCCAGGAGGAAAATTACTCGGTTTTCTCGTTTCCGAACGAGGGATCGACGCTAACCCCGAGAAGGTTGGTGCCATACTTCGAATGAAATGCCCTGTGCGTGTGCATGATGTCCAGAAGCTTACTGGTTGTTTGGCCGCCCTAAGTCGATTCATTTCTCGACTCGGTGAGAAGGCACTGCCTCTCTACTGATTGATGAAGAAGTCAGATAAGTTCGAGTGGACTCATGAAGCTGATGCAGCATTTGCAGAGCTAAAATCCCTGCTTTCCACCCAGCCGGTGCTTGCTGCTCCAATCAGCAAAGAGCCTTTGCTGCTTAAAATTGCAGCCACTGGACAAGTCGTCAATACAGTACTTACGGTCGAGCGGGAAGAAGAAGAAGGAAAAGCCTATAAAGTTCAGCGCCCAGTTTATTATGTTTCTGAAGTTCTGACTCCATCAAAGCAGAGATATCCGCACTATCAGAAGCTTGTTTATGGGATTTACATGACCACGAAGAAGGTTGCACACTATTTCTCTGACCACTCTATTACAGTCGTCAGTGACGCTCCATTGTCAGAGATTCTGCACAATAGAGATGCAACTGGTCGAGTGGAAAAATGGGCGATTGAACTCCTTCCCTTAGATATCAAGTTTGAGGCAAAGAAAACTATCAAGTCCCAAGCAATAGCAGATTTCCTCACCGAGTGGATTGAACAGCAACTGCCGACTCAAGTTCACTCGGAGCACTGGACCATGTTCTTCAACGGTTCCAAGATGCTGAATGGCTCTGGTGCGGGGGTGGTACTGGTATCCCCCCGAGGAGACAAGCTCAGATATGTACTCCAGATTCACTTTGATTCCTCCAATAACGAAGCAGAATATGAAGCACTCTTGTATGGGTTGCGCATGGCCATTTCACTCGGTGTCCGTCGCCTCATGGTCTATGGCGACTCAGATTTGGTGGTCAATCAAGTGATGAAAGAGTGGGACGTCAGAAGCCCAGCCATGACGGGCTACTGCAATGCGGTAAGAAAGTTGGAAAAGAAGTTTGAGGGGTTAGAGCTCCATCATATACCCCGACTGAAAAATCAAGCAGCCGATGATTTGGCAAAGATAGGTTCCAAGAGAGAAGTCATTCCAGCAATGTGTTTTTGGAACACATTCACACACCGTCAGTTCAAGAAGATCCTTTCACAGAAGAGCCCCCGCAGCCTAAGAGTGCCACACATCCAACTAAAGTCGAGGTCCCAGCCATGGTCGACCTAATCATGGAGGTTCTGGTCACCACTCCCGACTGGACAGTACCTTACATCGCGTACATCCTTAGGAAAGAACTCCCAGAGCATGAAGAAGAGGCTCGACAGATCGTCCATCGATCCAAAGCCTTTACTATGATAAGGGGACAATTGTTCAGGGAAAGTGTGACCGGAGTCAGTCAAAAATGCATAACGCCAGAAGAAGGTCGAATGATCCTCAACGACATCCACTCGGGGACCTGTGGTCACCATGCGTCCTCTCGGGCCATTGTGGCTAAAGCATACCGAGCCGGGTTTTATTGTCCATGAGCGAATGAGATGGCAAAAGATATAGTCGACAGATGTGAAGGCTGCCAGTTTTACTCTGATATGTCTCACAAGACAACGTCAGCTCTGAAGACCATTCCCCTCGTCTGGCCCATTGCTGTTTGGGGATTGGATATGGTTGGACCACTGAGAACTGGTAGAAGCGGCTTCACTCATGTGCTTGTAGCAATCGACAAGTTTACCAAATGGATTGAAGCTAAACCTATCAAGAATCTCGAAGCCAGCACTGCTGTCAGTTTCATCAGAGAATTGATATTCAGATATGGAGTTCCACACAGCATCATCACTGACAACGGGTCGAACTTCGATTCTGATGAGTTTAGAGCTTTCTGCGCTTCTCAAGGCACATGAGTCGACTATGCTTCAGTCGCTCACCCGCAGTCGAATGGACAAACAGAAAGAGCAAATGCCCTAATTCTCAAGGGACTGAAACCCCGACCGACGCGTGATCTCAAACACGCAGCAGGCGCCTGGGTCGATGAACTTCCATCAGTACTTTGGGGTTTGAGGACAACTCCCAATCGGTCGACCGGACGAACTCCTTTCTTTTTGGTCTACGGAGCCGAAGCTGTTCTGCCAAGTGACCTGCTCCACAACGCACCCCGAGTCGAGCTCTTCTCTGAAGAGGAAGCGGAACAGGCCCGACAGCATTCAGTCGATCTCTTAGAGGAGGAAAGAGAGATGGCCTTGATCCGGTCGATCATTTATCAGTAAGACTTGCGTCGATTCCATGCCAGAAACGTGAAGGGTCGAGCCTTTCAAAACGGAGACCTGGTTCTTCAGTGGATCAACAGAAGCCACACAAGATCGCTCCTGCTTGGGAAGGCCCCTTCATTATCACCAGAGTTCTCCACAATGGAGCATACCATCTATACAATGTCGAGCATCAGAAAGACGAGCCACGAGTTTGGAACGCGGATCTGCTCCGCTCCTTCTATACTTAAGTACTTGCTCGGATGAGATGTAATAATAAATACCTCTGTAGTTTATTTATCAAAGACAAGAGTGTTATAATTTTCCCAACGATAGTTGTTGCTTTTGTTTTCGTGAGAAATCCCCCAGTGGGTGACTTAGCTGCGAATCCATTTCGCCTAAGTTTGTAAAAAAAATCCTACCGAGTGATGAGCAAGCCTCTCACTCGGAGGCTTAGCAATGAATCCGTTTCGCCTAAGTTTAAAAAATCCTACCGAGTGATGAGCAAGCCTCCCACTCGGAGGCTTAGCTGCGAATCCGTTTCGCCTAAGTTTAAAAAATCCTACCGAGTGATGAGCAAGCCTCTTACTCGGGGGCTTAGCTGCAGTCCAAGTACTCGCCTAAGTTCGAGAAATCCTGCCGAGTGGAGAGCAATCCTCCCACTCGGAGGCTTAGCTGCGAACCCGTTTCGCCTAAGTTTAAAAAATCCTACCGAGTGATGAGCAAGCCTCTCACTCAGGGGGCTTATCTGCAGTCCAGTACTCGCCTAAGTTTGAAAAAATCCTATCGAGTGATGAGCAATCCTCCCACTCGGAGGCTTAGCTGCAGTCCAAGTACTCGCCTAAGTTTGAGAAATCCTACCGAGTGGAGAGCAATCCTCCCACTCGGAGGCTTAGCTGCAGTCCAAGTACTCTCCTAAGTTTGAGAAATCCTACCGAGTGGAGAGCAATCCTCCCACTCGGAGGCTTAGCTGCAGTCCAAGTACTCGCCTAAGTTTGAGAAATCCTACCGAGTGATGAGCAAGCCTCTCAGTCGGGGGCTTAGCTGCAGTCCAAGTACTCACATAAGTTTGAAAATTCCTACCGAGTAGAGAGCAACCCTCCCACTCGGGGGCTTAGCTGCAGTCCAGTACTCGCCTAAGTTTGAAAAAATCCAACCGAGTGATGAGCAAGCCTCTCACTCGGGGGCTTAGCTGCAGTCCAAGTACTCGCCTAAGTTTGAAAAATCCTACCGAGTGGAGGGCAACCCTCCCACTCGGGGGCTTAGATGCAGTCCAGTACTCGCCTAAGTTTGAAAAAATCCTACTGAGTGATGAGCAAGCCTTTCACTCGGGGGCTTAGCTGCAGTCCAAGTACTCGCCTAAGTTTGAAAAATCCTACCGAGTGGAGAGCAACCCTCCCACTCAGAGGCTTAGCCGCAGTCCAGTACTCGCCTAAGTTTGAAAAACATCCCGATCCGCAAGGACGACGAGGTGCAGGTCGACTGCAACCTTCTCCTTCCGAGCTACGCCACAAGTACAACGTGCGCTCCATCCCGATCTGCAAGGAAGACGAGGTGCAGGTCGACTGCTACTTTCTCCTTCGGAGATACGCCACAAGTACAACGAGCGCTCCATCCTGATCCGCAAGGACGACGAGGTGCAGGTCGACCGCAACCTCCTCCTTCGGAGCTACGCCACAAGTACAACGTGCGCTCCGTCCCGATCCGCAAGGACGACGAGGTGCAGGTCGACTTCAACCTTCTCCTTCGGAGCTACACCACAAGTACAACGTGCGCTCCATCTCCATCCATAGGGACGACGAGGTGCAGGTCGACTGCAATACGTGCTCCATCCCTGCCTGCAAGAACGATGAAGTGCAGGTCGACTGGATTTTCCACCTCAAAGCTGCATCTCAAGCACAAAGATTATTTCGAGTGAAGAACAAAGTCCACTTGAAGGCAAATGCAAGCATATTCGGAAATAAACCAAGTTCAGATAAATCTTAAAAGTTCCAGACCGCAGATCAAAGTACTCGGGCATTCAGCCCGAAAGAGTTTAACGGTTACAAAATCCACTCGGCATTCCGAGGCAAATTTAAGGTGGGGCATAAAAAGTTTGTTCACTCCGCGGGAGGAGGGCTGGCAGGCTCGACAAACCCGTCCAGATCAACACCATCGGCGATCCGAGTGGCGGCGGCAATGAAAGTCTCCATAAAGGATCGGAAATCATGTTTCTTGGTGTTGGCGACTGATACGTCTCCAACGTATCTATAATTTTTGATTGATCCATGCTATATTATCTACTCTTTTGGACTATATTGGGCTTTATTTTCCACTTTTATATTATTTTTGGGACTAACCTATTAACCGGAGGCCCAGCCCAGAATTGCTGTTTTTTTGCCTATTTCAGTGTTTCGAAGAAACAGAATATCAAACGGAGTCCAAACAGAAAAATCCTTTTGGAACGTGATTTTCTTCTCGGATAAGACCCAGGAGACTTGGACCCTACTCCAAGAAGTACCGGAGGCGGTCACGAGGGTGGGGGGCGCCCCCCCCTACAGGGCGCGCCCCCTGCCTCGTGGGCCCCTCGGTGCTCCACCGACGTACTCCTTCCTCCTATATATACCCACGTACCCCCAAACGATCAGAACAGGAGCCAAAAACCTAATTCCACTGCCGCAACGTTCTGTATCCACGAGATCCCATCTTGGGGCATGTTTCGGAGCTCCGCCGGAGAGGGCCGTCATCACGGAGGGCTTCTACATCATCATAGCCTCACCGATGAAGTGTGAGTAGTTTACCTCAGACCTTCGGGTCCATAGTTATTAGCTAGATGGCTTCTTCTCTCTTTTTGGATCTCAATACAATGTTCTCCCCCTCTCTTGTGGAGATCTATTCGATGTAATCTTGTTGTTTTGCGGTGTGTTTGTTGAGACCGATGAATTGTGGGTTTATGATCAAGTCTATCTATGAATAATATTTGAATCTTCTCTGAATTCTTTTATGTATGATTGGTTATCTTTGCAAGTCTCTTCTAATTATCCGTTTGGTTTGGCCAACTAGATTGGTAGTTCTTGCCATGGGAGAAGTGCTTAGCTTTGGGTTTGATCTTGCGGTGTTCTTTCCCAGTGACAGAAGGGGCAACAAGACACGTATTGTATCATTGCCATCAAGGATAACAAGATGGGGTTTATTTCATATTGCATGAATTTATCTTTCTACATCATGTCATCTTGATTAAAGCGTTACTCTATTTTTAACTTAATACTCTAGATGCATGCTGGATAGCGGTCGATGAGTGGAGTAATAGTAGTAGATGCAGAATCGTTTCGATCTACTTGTCACGGACGTGATGCCTATATACATGATCATGCCTAGATATTCTCATAACTATGCTCAATTATGTCAATTGCTCAACAATAATTTGTTCACCCATCGTAGAAAACTTATGCTCTTAAGAGAAGCCACTAGTGAAACCTATGGCCCCCGGGTCTATTCTCGCCATATCAATCTCCATCACTTTTTGTTTTTACTTTGCCTTTTACTTTTGACTTTGCATCTTTATATCAAAAATACCAAAAATATTATCTATCGGATCTCACTTTCATAAGTGACCGTGAAGGGATTGACAACCCTAATCGCGTTGGTTGCGTTGAGCTCTTTGTGTTGTGTAGGTACGAGGGACTTGCGCGTGGCCTCCTACTGGATTGATACCTTGGTTCTCAAAAACTGAGGGAAATACTTACGCTACTCTGCTGCATCATCCTTTCCTCTTCGGGGAAAACCAACGCAAGCTCAAGAGGTAGCAAGAAGAATTTCTGGCGCCGTTGCCGGGGAGTCTACGCAAAAAGTCAACATACCATGTACCCATCACAATCCCTATCTCCTGCATTACATTAGTTGCCATTTGCCTCTCGTTTTCCTCTCCCCCACTTCACCCTTGCCGTTTTTCCGCCCTCTCTTTCCCAATCTCCTTCTCCTTCTCCTTCTCCGTTTGCCTTTTTCTCGCTTGCTTGTCGTTATGTCTGAATTTGGGGAAATTATTGCCGATATGGACAATAATAATATCATGGAGAATTCTGATGCTCCTACTGAAGAACCCCCTACCTTGCATACAAAAATTTTCGTGTTGGTAGTGGTAATATTATTGGAAAAGGAGTTATCCAAGATTTCTTTACTTGTGCCGGTACTTTGCCCTCTATGTGCGGTTCTATTCTTCATAGAACTAGTAGTCTTGCGGACGCTATTGCCATGCTTATAGTTGAACTTGAAAGACAACTTATGCACATGCATCCTTGCATCCAACGAATCTTCTTAGAATTCTCTAATATTGAGCATTCTTCTGTTAAAAGTGCCGCTACTATCTTTTTGGCTCATGAGTTTAGATTTATAATAAAAGAGGCCAAAGAAATCTTTGCACATTATAGGGTGGATGCTAGTCATCCTCCCATTGAAGCTATCCTTTTTAATCAAGAATACATGATGCGTTTGCAATCTTTAGATCATATTGCTTACAATGAAAATCTTAGGAAAAAGGTTCCTGCCGATGTTCTAGTTGATAAAATTTCCGAGCTTAATGATGATTTTGCTATTCAGAATAAGGACTAGGTTTTCCTCTTGAACGAAGGCTTGTAGCTTTTTTCCAAAAGAATGCTCTTAATGATGAATTGATTGTGCAATACAGGGCCTTGGGAGGCACCCATACCTCCCGAGATTGATCTTGGGGACTTTTGTCCCATTAAATTTAGCCCTTTTGATTACTTTTGCTTGCCTCAAAGAAAACTTGCTGCTGAATGTAGAGAATATGAAAGAAGTTTTCATGATTTTCCATACCACTATTATGGCAATACCTAGATCTACCCTCGCTTTTATGCCTAGCTAGGGGCGTTAAACGATAGCGCTTGTTGGGAGGCAACCCAATTTTATTTTTTATTTTTTGTGTTTTTCTTCTGTTAGGGAAATAAATAACCCATCTACCCTCTGTTTGGATGTGGTTTTGTGTTTTAATTAGTGTTTATGCCAAGATAGACCTATTGGATCTTCTTGGATGATAGTTATTTGATCTTGCTGTAATTTCCAGAAACTTTGCGTTCAGTGCCTGAATTATTAAAAATCATCAGAACGTGATAAAATACTGATTCCAATTGCTGATGATCAATAAACAAATTTTCTAGGTCGTCTAATTTTGGTAGATGTTTTGGAGTTCCAGAAGTTTGCGTTAGTTACAGATTACTACAGACTATTCTGTTTTTGACAGATTCTGTCTTTCGTGTGTTGTTTGCTTATTTTGATGAATCTATGGTTAGTAAAATAGTTTATAATCCGTAGAGAAGTTGGAGTACAGTAGGTTTAACACCAAAATAAATAAAGAATGAGTTCATTACAGTACATTGAGGTGGTTTTATGTTTTCTTTCTCTAACGGAGCTCACGAGATTTCTATTGAGTTTTGTGTTGTGAAGTTTTCAAGTTTTGGGTGAATTCTTTTGATGGATTATGGAACAAGGAGTGGCAAGAGCCTAAGATTGGGGATGCCCATGGCACCCCCAAGATAATCAAAGGACACCAAAAGTTCAAAGCTTGGGGATGCCCCGGAAGGCATCCCCTCTTTCGTCCACTTCCATCGGTAATTTACTTGGAGCTATATTTTTATTCACCAACATGGCATGTGTTTTGCTTGGAGCGTCTTGTATTATTTGTGTCTTTGTTTGTTAGTATGCTACAATCATCCTTGCTTTACACACCTTTTGAGAGAGTCATCTATGAATTAAAATTTGTTAGAATACTCTTTGTGCTTCACTTATATCTTTTGAGCTATGTAGTTTTGCTCTATGTGCTTCACTTATATCTTTTGAGCGTTGTAATTTTGCTCTATGTGCTTCACTTAGATTTTTTAGAGCATGGTGGTGGTTTATTTTAAAGAAACTATGATCTCTCATGCTTCACTTAAATTATTTTGAGAGTCGTAATAGCATGGTAATTTGCTTAATAATAACTTGCTTGGTATTCAAGATTTGTGAAACTTTCTTTTGAGTGAGTTGAATACTAAGAAAAGTTGGATGATTGATAATTGTTTTGAGATATGGAGGTAGTAATATCAAAGTCATGCTAGTAGAGTAATTGTGATTTTGAGAAGTGCTTGAGTTAAAGTTTGCAAATCCCGTAGCATGCATGTATGGTTAACATTATGCAACAAATTTGAAACATGAGGTGTTATTTGATTGTCCTCCTTATGAGTGGCAGTCGGGGACGAGCGATGGTCTTTTCCTACCAATCTATCCCCCTAGGAGCATGCGTGTAATACTTTGGTTTTTGATGGCTTGTAGATTTTTGCAATAAGTATATGAGTTCTTTATGACTAATGTTGAGTCCAGGAATTATACGCACTCTCACCCTTCCATCATTGCTAGCCTCTACGGTACCGTGCATTGCCCTTTCTCACATTGAGAGTTGGTGCAAACTTCGCCGGTGCATCCAAACCCCGTGATATGATACACTCTTTCACACATAAACCTCCTTATATCTTCCTCAAAACAGCCACCATACCTACCTATTATGGCATTTCCATAGCCATTCCGAGATATATTGCCATGCAACTTTCCACCATCCAGTTTATCAT
The DNA here is from genome assembly GCA_032464435.1 of Aegilops umbellulata. Taxonomy (NCBI): domain Eukaryota; kingdom Viridiplantae; phylum Streptophyta; class Magnoliopsida; order Poales; family Poaceae; genus Aegilops; species Aegilops umbellulata. Next base: position 479,264,288 of record CP136055.1, read on the forward strand.
GACACATTCGTCATTGTCATTTTGCTTAGCATGATCATGTAGTTGACATAGTATTTGTGGCAAAGCCACCGTTCATAATTTTTCATACTTGTCACTCTTGATTGATTCATCGCATATCCCGGTACACCGCCGGAGGTATTCATATAGAGTCATACTTTGTTCTAGTATCAAGTTGTAATCATTGAGTTGTAAATAAATAGAAGTGTGATGATCATCATTCAATAGAGCATTGTCCCCCCAAAAAGAGAAAGGCCAAAGAAAGAAAAGAAGGCCCAAAAAAGGGGGGGAATGTTACTATCCTTTTTTCCACACTTGTGCTTCAAAGTAGCACCATGATATAGCGAGTCTCATATATTGTGCTTCAAAGTAGCACCATGTTCTTCATATAGAGAGTCTCTTGAGTTATCACTTTCTTATACTAGTGGGATTTTTTCATTATAGAACTTGGCTTGTATATTCCAACAATGGGCCTCCTCAAGTGCCCTAGGTCTTCATGAGCAAGCAAGTTGGATGCACACACCCTTAGTTTCTTTTGTTGAGCTTTCATACATTTATAGGTCTAGTGCATCCGTTGCATGGCAATCCCTACTCCTCGCATTAACATCAATCGATGGGCATCTCCCTAGCCCATTGATTAGCCTCGTTGATGTGAGACTTTCTCCTTTTTTGTCTTCTCCACACAACCCCCATCATTATATTCTATTCCACCCAAAGTGCTATATCCATGGCTCACGCTCATGTATTGCGTGAAAGTTTATGAGTTTGAAATTATTAAGGTATGAAACAATTGCTTGGCTTGTCATCGGGGTTGTGCATGATGAGAGCATTCTTGTGTGACGAAAATGGAGCATGAATAAACTATATGATTTTGTAGGGATGAACTTTCTTTGGCCATGTTACTTTGAGAAAACATAATTTCTTTGTTGGTTTGCTTGAAGTGTTATTATTCTTTATGTCAATATGAACTTTTGTCTTGAATCTTTCTAATCTGAATATTCATACCACAATTAAGAAATTTTGCATTGAAATTATGCCAAGTAGCACTCCGCATCAAAAAATTCTCTTTTTATCATTTACCTACTCGAGGACGAGCAGGAATTAAGCTTGGGGATGCCTGATACGTCTCCAACGTATCTATAATTTTTGATTGCTCCATGCTATATTATCTACTATTTTGGACTATATTGGGCTTTATTTTCCACTTTTATATTATTTTTGGGACTAACCTATTAACCGGAGGCCCAGCCCAGAATTGCTGTTTTTTGCCTATTACAGTGTTTCGAAGAAACAGAATAACAAACGGAGTCCAAACAGAAAAATCCTTTTTGGAACGTGATTTTCTTCTCGGATAAGACCCAGGAGACTTGGACCCTACTCCAAGAAGTACCGGAGGCGGTCACGAGGGTGGGGGGCGCCTCCCCCCCCTACAGGAGGTGCCCCCTGCCTCGTGGGCCCCTCGGTGCTCCACCGACGTACTCCTTCCTCCTATATATACCCACGTGCCCCCAAACGATCAGAACATGAGTCAAAAACCTAATTCCACCGCCGCAACTTTCTGTATCCACGAGATCCCATCTTGGGGCCAGTTTCGGAGCTCCGCCGGAGAGGGCGTCATCACGGAGGGCTACTACAACATCATAGCCTCTCCGATGAAGTGTGAGTAGTTTACCTCAGACCTTCGGGTCCATAGTTATTAGCTAGATGGCTTCTTCTCTCTTTTTGGATCTCAATACAATGTTCTCCCCCTCTCTTGTGGAGATCTATTCGATGTAATCTTCTTGTTTTGCGGTGTGTTTGCTGAGACCGATGAATTGTGGGTTTATGATCAAGTCTATCTATGAATAATATTTGAATCTTCTCTGAATTCTTTTATGTATGATTGGTTATCTTTCCCAGTCTCTTCGAATTATCCGTTTGGTTTGGCCAACTAGATTGGTAGTTCTTGCCATGGGAGAAGTGCTTAGCTTTGGGTTTGATCTTGCGGTGTTCTTTCCCAGTGACAGAAGGGGCAACAAGACACGTATTGTATCATTGCCATCAAGGATAACAAGATGGGGTTTATTTCATATTGCATGAATTTATCTTTCTACATCATGTCATCTTGATTAAAGCGTTACTCTATTTTTAACTTAATACTCTAGATGCATGCTGGATAGCGGTCGATGAGTGGAGTAATAGTAGTAGATGCAGAATCGTTTCGATCTACTTGTCACGGACATGATGCCTATATACATGATCATGCCTAGATATTCTCATAACTATGCTCAATTCTGTCAATTGCTCAACAGTAATTTGTTCACCCACCGTAGAAAACTTATGCTCTTGAGAGAAGCCACTAGTGAAACCTATGGCCCCCGGGTCTATTCTCGCCATATCAATCTCCATCACTTTAATCTTGCTTTGTTTTTACTTTGCCTTTTACTTTTCACTTTGCATCTTTATATCAAAAATACCAAAAATATTATCTATCGGATCTCACTTTCGTAAGTGACCGTGAAGGGATTGACAACCCCTAATCGCGTTGGTTGCGTTGAGCTCTTTGTGTTGTGTAGGTACGAGGGACTTGCGCATGGCCTCCTACTGGATTGATACCATGGTTCTCAAAAACTGAGGGAAATACTTATGCTACTCTGCTGCATCATCCTTTCCTCTTCGGGGAAAACCAACGCAAGCTCAAGAGGTAGCAGCGACCTTGATTGCTGCCAGCTTATCCTCTCGTGCTTCTTTGCAATGGACACGAACCAAGGATAGAGCCACATCAGCACCGCACCGAGCAGCAGACTTCTTCCACTCCTGCACTCGACCCGGAATCTCGTTAAGTCGAGTCATCAGAGACTCGAGGTCGTTTTGGAGTGTTGCCCTTGGCTAGAGTGCTGTGTCGATGCGCGATGTGGCAACCTTCAGTCGAGCCAAGTAGTCAACAACACTGTCGATGCGGGATTCCAGCCGGAGCAAGTTCATAGCAGTTTCATCTTTCACAGGAGAGTTGATGGGGTCCAAGCTTGGTTCAATCCGCCCAGTCTCCTCCTCGAAGTCTCGGCAAAACTCTGCATGCACAATCCAAGGATGAGTAATATTCGTATGCTGAATCGACGAAGATAAACCAGTCGGAACGAAGTATATACCTTCAAGCTTAATGAACAGCTTCTTGGCAAGGCTCCTTAGATAACTTTCAAGATCATCCCTCCTGCGAGCAATGCTCTCCATCTTCTCATTCAGGCTGACCTTGTCCTTCTTCAAGCGGGTTACTTCCTTGTTGGCTTCGTCCAGGGCAGATTTCATCTTGGAATTCTCTTCCTCTAATTTGTCGACTGAAGCCAACTTCTGTTCAGCCAGAGCAGTTTTGACGTCAGCCTTCTTCTGTGCAGCAGCCAGATCTTGATCCTTCTTTGCCAGAGCCTGGTTTAGTTTTTCTGAGAAGAAATGATGCTTGGTTTAGAAAGAGCAGAATGAAATCCAGGTCTAAGACAAACCAGACGACAAAGCTTCCTTACCATTGGCGTCATCCTTGGCTTTCTGCAGCTCTGACTTGGCCAACTCCAGGTCAAGGTTGAGTTGAATTTGCTGCTTCTCCAAGTCGGCAAAGCGAGCTCCAAGATCACAAGATTTCTGCAATCAAGGAGGATGAGTTATTCACATAGGTAAAAGGACAAAGACAATAAATACTAAGACTACAGTCGACTGCCCGCAGTCCACCGTAGTCTCGGGGACTACACCCAGTGGGTGTACTTAGCATGCCCCCACTGGTTCAGTTTACACTCGACAAGACCTTTCCAGCGCGAGTGCAAAAAGAAGAGAGGAGACAGCAACAAACCAGCGCTACAGACCATAGTTGACCGCCAGCAGTCGACCACGGTCTCGGGGACTACACCCAGTGGGTGCACTTGGCGTGTCCCCACTGGTTCAGTTTACACTCGACATGGCAGACCAGACCGAGTGAAGCAATTCAAAATTCAAGACTACAGTCGACTGCCCGCAGTCCACCATAGTCTCGGGGACTACACCCAGTGGGTGCACTCAGCGTGCCCCCACTAGTCCAAAAAAAATTCAATAACAGAATGTTCAGCTCAAAGTATGGAGTTGTTTAGTGACAAATCGAAACACCCACTGGGTGTACAGATGCAAAGATCCTTGGAAAGAGAACTTTCAGGTACCATATCCTAACAGAACAAGCCAAGAGAGTCAGTCGGCGTGCTGCTAACCTGAACATTGCTTTGGAGAGCCGAACTGGCATCATAGGCGGCCTGACTGGCATCCCGCACCATCTTCATCTTCTCCATCATAATACCTTCTTGGCGTACAGCTTCTTTGGCAGCATTCACTTCGTCCTCCGGGACGTGATGGGTGGCAAAAACTGAAGGTGGATCGGCAGGACCTTGAGCAGTCGACGCAGAAGGCGGAGCACTCGACAGTGGTATGGCGAAGGAAACAGAAGTCCGATTGGCGTCACCAGCGTCCTGAACGACTGGTTCTGCTATCTACGTCGACTGAGGCATCTTGCCAGCAGACGTTTTCCTATTTTTTTCTCGTCAAAGGCCTCTCTGGCTCGTCATCGTCATCGCCGGGGAGGTCAATGACATTGGGAGCTGTTCAAAGACCAGTTGCCAAAATTACATCACCCAATGGTATATATTACAGTTCAATCGACCAAGTGAAGACAGAATGTTGGAGATCGTACCCAGATTGGAGGTGACCGCATCCTCCATTGCCTCATCCTCATCCTTATAAGCTGAAGTCCCAGAAGTAGCAGTGCTGCTAGTTCCAAGATTCATCTGGTCAAATCAAAGGAAAAATAAACAGCACAGAGCGTCGAGTGAATACAAAGAAAAACACTCACGCAGAAGCGACGGGGATGTCAATCTTAATCTTCGGCAACGCCTTCTGAGACTTATGCACCACAACCTTGGGCTGCTTTGACGCTTTCTCAGTCAGAGGTGGTGAGGACGTCCGAGGGCGCTTTGAAGACTGGCCAGTCTGAGCAATCGCCTTTTCACGGGCACTCGCCCGGTCTTGGTCGAGCTTGGATCGCCTCTCCCTGCGAGGAGGTGACTCGACTTCTTCTTCGTCACTTGAGTCGTCGCTCTCCTTGTTCCCCTCTCCGTCAGAATGCCAGTTGCCACTGTCGCCGCCGCTTGCCTCCCCCTCCGGGTCTTGCTCCTGCTCTCCGTTGGGCATTGAGTACATTTCAATAAGGGCCTCAAAGAAAACAAGCAGAACAAAAGTCAGTCTACGAAGCATAAACGGCTGCACGAGTAAATCTAGATCATAGTCAGAAGTTCAGAATCAGACCCTGTCTGGTTCGTGAGACTGGTCGAGTGGAGGAATTCTCCTGGCTCCCCTGGGGTTGTCTTTGTTTCCAGTGATGCTCGTCAGCCACCCCTCTAACATGGACTCCTCGACCTCCTCCGGGTGGATCCGAGTGGTGTCTTCAGTACCCGAATACATCCACATCGGATGGTCTCGATCCTGAAGTGGTTGGATGCGTCGCCGGAGGAAGACCTCCAACAAATCCATACCAGTCACTCCGTCGCGGATAAGCTGAACTACCCGTTCGACCAGCACCTTAACCTGTGCTTTCTCCTCCGGGATCACCTTCAAAGAGGAGGGATTCCTCGCCTGGTCCAAGGAAAAAGGAGGAAGTCCGATCAACTGCCCTGGAGTTGGCTGGTCTTTGCAGTAGAACCAAGTCGACTGCCATCCACGGACCGAGTCGGGAAGGATCATGGCTGGAAAAGAACTTTTACCTCTCATCTGAATCCCAAGACCCCCGTACATCTGGATTACTTGTGTTCTCTAGTCACTCGGATTGGCCTTTTTTACCGTCTGGGAGCGACAGGTGAAAATGTGCTTGAAAAGACCCCAATGAGTACGACAACCCAAGAAATTCTCGCACAAAGACACGAAGGCAGCAAGATACACGATTGTGTTGGGAGTGAAGTGGTGGAGTTGCGCCCCAAAGAAATTCAAGAATCCCCGAAAGAAAGGGTGGGGAGGCAAAGAAAACCCACGGTCAACGTGGGTGGCGAGGAGAACGTGCTCACCCTCCCGAGATTGCGGCTCGGTGTCCTTCCCCAGAAGCCGCGCCGATCCGTGGGGAATCAACCCTCCATCAGCCAAGTCGTCGATGTCCTCCTAACGAATCGCTGGGCGGATCCAGTCGCCCTGGATCCAGCCCTGCGGCAGGCCGGCCCTCGAGGAACATTCGCCCCGGCTGGACTTCTTCCCCTTCGTCTTCGCCGTCGCCTTCTTCGCCCGCTCTAGAGCCACCGTCTTCTCTTTCCCCATCGTCGCAGGCGAGACGGACACGGAGCAGCGGCACTGGGGCGAGAGCAAATGCGGCGGAGAAGTCTGAGGAGGAGGGGAGGAAATGAAAACGCACTGTTCAAAACCCCGACCCGGTGCCTTATATGAGGTTACCCCCGAGTGACTGACTTGTAGGCCCGGGCGATCCTATCAAATCCCGCAACAGTCGCGCACGCGATACGTGGCGAAAAAGGTGGCGCGGGAATCGAGGCGGCCCTGCCTTATCCCATCCGATTACTGCGGCCTCCTCCGCCCTACGCGCTTCCTGAAATTCGAATCCCGCGAAATCCGCGGACAGCAGAACAACTTGTCAGATGGAAGATCTCCTCCAAACCATCACTCGGAGCTCTTTAAATAAAGAAACTCACTCGACAAACACTAAGAATGGATCAAGGCGACTGAAAAAGAAGTTGGTGTCGTCACCTCGGTTCGTCGATCCAGAACAAAGTATAATCATAGCACGAAAAATGGGTCGGAAGTGTTCTCAACTCCTTCCCCACTCAAACCTCGATCCATTTGGGGGCTAATGATGAAGCTATGTACCTAGGGTAGGGTCATGGACCTTTCAAAGATACACTCCCCAAGGGCATCACTAGAAGAACCAGAAACATTTGAAAAAGAATCATCATCCACTCGACCATGCAGCAGCATTCCACTCGACAGTCTTGAAGACACTCGACCGCAAAGACAATCACTCGACTACCGGGAGGCCTAAAGCCACTCTATTCTGTAACGATCGGGAATTAAGTCGTAGTTTTAATGGTCATTATGTATCTTTATTACTGACGTTACTAGTAACGTCCCTCTCTTAATGTACATTGAACCCCGTGTAACAGAGGAGAGCTAGGGTCCTGGCACACACTATATAAGCCACCCCCCTCCTCTGAGACAAAGGTTCGCACCCCCTGTAACTCACACGCGTATAATCCAGACGACCGCCTCCGGGCTCCGAGACGTAGGGCTATTACTTCCTCCGAGAAGGGTCTGAACTCGTAAACTTTGCGCGTAAAACTCCTCCATAGTTGGGATCTTGCCTCTTGAAAGTGCAACTATCCCTAGGTGGTTTTGGTAATTCATAACAACATATAGCTCATTGAGCTAATGCTATTCCAAGATGAATATTTCAGGAAAGCTCAATGATTGGCATGGCATGGATGATGAAAGTGGATCCCTCAAAATGCTAAGGACAAAGGATTGGCTCAAGCTCAAAAGCTCAAGACTCTTCATTTTATATTTTAGGGAGCCAAGATCACATTGAGTCTATAGGAAAAGCCAATACTATCAAGGAGGGATGAGGTGTTGCTTAATGAGCCTTTTGCTTCATGTGCTTAGTGATATGCTCCAAAATCCTCAACTACCTTTCCACATCCACATATGACCTAAACCCAAAGCCAAACTCGGCCCTACCGATTCTTTCAATCCGGCGCCACCGAGTTTCAGATGACATAGCCACTCCCAAACCCTAAGCAAATCGGTTCTACCGATAGGGATCTCGGTCTCACCGAGATGGGTTTGTAATCTCTCTGTTTCCTTTTTGTAACTTGTCTGTCTCACCGAAAGAGCGGATCTGTCCCACCGAGATTGCAATGTAAACTCCCTGTTTCCTTTTCGTAACATTTCGGTCTCACCGAAAGAGCAAATCGGTCCCACCGAGTTTACCTGACCAACTCTCTGGTTAGCTAATTACCAAATCGGTCTCACCGAGTTTGTGTAATCGGTCTCACCAAGATTACGTTATGCCCTAACCCTAACCATATCGGTCCTACCGAGTTGCATGTCAGTCCCACCGAAAATCACTAACGGTCACTAGGTTTACTAAATCGGTCTGACCGAGTTTGTTGATTCGGTCCCACCGAGATTGCTAAATTGTGTGTAACGATTAGATTTTGTGTGGAGGCTATATATACCCCTCCACCTCCTCTTCATTCGTGGAGAGAGCCATCAGAACAAACCTACACTTCCAACTTACCAGTTCTGAGAAAGAGAACCACCTACCCTTGTGTTGAGCTCAAGATATTCCATTCCTACCATATGAATCTTGATCTCTAGCCTTCCCCAAGTTGCTTTCCACTCAAATCTTCTTTCCACCAGATCCAAATCCTATGAGAGAGAGTTGAGTGTTGGGGAGACTATAATTTGAAGCACAAGAGCAAGGAGTTCATCATCAACACACCATTTGTTACTTCTTGGTGAGTGGTGTCTCCTAGATTGGCTAGGTGTCACTTGGGAGCCTCCGACAAGATTGTGGAGTTGAACCAAGGAGTTTGTGAGGGCAAGGAGATCGCCTACTTCGTGAAGATCTACCGCTAGTGAGGCAAGTCCTTCGTGGGCGACGGCCATGGTGGGATAGACAAGGTTGCTTCTTCGTGGACCCTTTCGTGGGTGGAGCCCTCCGTGGACTCGCGCAACCGTTACCCTTCGTGGGTTGAAGTCTCCATCAACGTGGATGTAGGATAGCACCACCTATCCGAACCATGCCAAAAACATCCGTGTCTCCAATTGCGTTTGAATTCTCCAAACCCTTCCCTTTACTTTCTTGCAAGTTGCATGCTTTACTTTCCGCTGCGTATATACTCTTTGCATGCTTGCTTGAATTGTGTGATGATTGCTTGACTTGTCCTAAAGTAGCTAAAATCTGCCAAACTCTAAAATTGGGAAAAGGTTAAGTTTTTATTGGTCAAGTAGTCTAATCACCCCCCCCCCTCTAGACATACTTCAAGGTCCTACAAGCGGTATCAGAGCTTTGGTCTCCATTTGCTTTGATTTCCATAGCTTTTGGTGGTCATAGCCTTGGTTTCACAACCTAGGAGAGTATGGCGTTTAGCGAGGGAAATTATCACAGTAGAGGTCCTTACTTTGATGGTACTAATTTTGCTAGTTGGAAGCATAAAATTAAAATGCATATTCTTGGACATAACCCCGTCGTTTGGGCTATTGTGTGTGTTGGTTTGCAAGGTGACTTCTTTAATGGGAAAGAACCAAACCGTGAAGCTACCGCGGAAGAGTTGAAGATGCTGCAATACAACGCTCAAGCTTGTGATTTTCTCTTCAACGGATTGTGCCCCGAAGAATTCAACAAAATCAGCCGTCTTGAGAACGCAAAGGAAATTTGGGATACTTTGATTGATATGCACGAAGGTACCGACTCAGTCAAGGAATCCAAGTTGGATGTGCTTCAAAGTCAACTTGACAAGTTCAAAATGAAGGATGGTGAAGGTGTCGCTGAAACGTACTCTAGGCTTGCTCTCATCACAAATGAGATTGCCGGCTTAGGAAGTGAAGAGATGACCGACAGATTTATCATCAAGAAGATCCTAAGAGCATTGGATGGAAAATATGATACCGTGTGCATATTGATCCAAATGATGCCAAACTACAAAGATCTCAAGCCAACGGAAATCATTGGAAGAATTGTTGCTCATGAGATGTCACTCAAGGATAAAGAGGAAATTCACAACAAATCAAGTGGTTCTTACAAATCCTCAAGTGAAGCCCCCACATCATCAAGTGAGAAACAAACCTTCAATGAAGAATTGATCTTAATGGTGAAGAACTTCAACAAGTTCTACAAGAGTAGAAGCAAAGATAGAAGCTCCAAGTCAAGGTCCTACAATGACAAAAGATCTTCTAGTCGAGAGCGAAACTGCTACAATTGTGGAAGACCCGGACACTATTCCAATGAGTGTACGAATCCCTACAAGAGAAGAGAAGACTCTCCCAAAAGAAGAAGCAGAAGAGAAGAATCACCATCTAGAGAAAGAAGGAGTAGAGATGATCGTTATGAACGAAGATATTCACAGAGAAGCAAGGATTCGGAAAGAAAGGACAAGTCATCAAGGAGCTACACAAAACGAAGACATCAAGCTCATGTTGGTGAATGGGTATCCGGCTCCGACTCCGACAACCACTCCGAGAGAAGTTATCACTCTGATTCCGAATATACTCAAGATGAAGGTGTTGCCGGTCTATCACTTGTGTCAACCAACTCCTACGACATATTTGAATCACCAAATGAAGGAATTGGAAGATGCTTCATGGCCAAAGGTCCTAAGGTAACACACCCCAAGTATGTTGATTTCAATAGTGATGAAGATGACTTGTTAGGTGATGATGATTTACTTGTTGACAACTCTAGTGATGAATACTATGATGAAACGTCAATTAATCATGCTAATCAAGATAAAATGAATGACAATGATAAGGAGAAGATTGAGGCTCTAACTAGAGAACTAAACACTCTTAAGTTAGCTCATGAAACTATCTTCGAAGATCATCGAGAACTTTTAAGAGCTCATGAGAAGTTACGCTTTGAAAAGCTCAATCTTGAGCAAGAGCATGAGTTCTTAAAGGCAATCAATGATGATCTTCGCAAGAGGAGTTCTTCTTACATTGCCAAGCGTTTACTCTTATCTACTTACATGCCTCAAGTCAAATCTAGTAACAAGAACAAGAAAGATTCTTCCTCTAGTAGTAACAATGATCATGCTAAATCCAATATTGTTGCTTCTAGTAGTTCTCTTGATTCCACTAATGATTCTCTTAGCCAAGTTACACTTAAGCAAGAAAATAGCCTATTGAAGGGAATTATAGAGAAAGGAGTCTACAAGTGCCTTGCCGGAAGTAAGCAATTCGAAGAAATTGTACGCAAGCAAGGAAGGCACCGGAAGAATCAAGGTGTTGGTTTTGAACGAAAGTTCAACGCCAATGGAGTTGAGTGGGAATAAGATCAATACCCCAAGACAAAGTTTGTTCCTCAACAAGAGAAGTATGGTTCTACTTCTTTTAAAGGGACACAAGCTCAAGATGATCTTCCACCACAAGACTACAAGCAAAAAGGCAAGGACAAGCTTCAAGAGGAAATTGATGCATTTGAAGAAGCTCCTAAGACCTTAGTCAAGTGGATTCCCAAGACTACTTCAAGTTCCACTTCATCAAGTACGACTATAACTCCAAGGATTCCCATCAAGATGGTGTGGATCCAAAAGAAGAAGAACTAGAGAGTTCTTGAGGGTGACTCCGCCAACATACTTCACTCTTATCATTTTGGCAAGAACAAGTGCAATCAACTTCCACATCTTGCACTAGTTCAAGGAGTCACAAACCCTCTTGTTGGTAAGTCAAGGGACAAGGTAACCTAAAAGCTTTCATAGACATCATCTTGTGTGTGCATCACTCTATGTCTATGGATATCCTTGTTTGTTCCTTGTGGGACTAACCCATGTAGGTATTTAAAGTGCAATTCACTCCAATGGATAGCTCCAATTGTTCTACATCGACATTGAGCATCCACATCTTCAACATCTACATGAAGTCATCACCGACAAAACCCAAGGTTAGTTCATCCCTCTTAGGGGGGATATCACATCTAGGGGGAGCTTTACTCTAAGACTTGAGCTAAAGCAACTCTAATGATGTGAACACAACAATGCTTTATGTAAAAGTGGTAACCCCACTTGTGCTTAAACGATGAGTATGACCTATGATCAAATGTTCTCATTTGACTCCTAAGTCAATATACTCATATATAGATGACCTAGTCATCGCCAATTGCTTGATAGATGCTAGAATTGGTTGTGCATGCTTTGACACATATTTCAATTGCTATTTTATTGTGTGAGCATGTTGGTTGCATATTTTACTCATTCGGGTACATCCACTTGTTGTTTTGATTGTTTGGTTTCTTTTCTTTTGCCAAGTGGATGGACAAGAATGCCTAAGAACCTTCTCTAGCTATCCACGCTTTTCTCGTCTCAAACTCTATTCATGCTACATCGCAAAATTTGATCAAGTCAGATTTGAACCACTCTGTGTGAGGAGCACTCGGAGTCCCCGATTCGTCATAGAGTTAAACTTCCAAAACTTCTTTGTGATTCTCGGTCTGACCGATATCTTCTTTTCGGTCCTACCGAGATCATCAAGTCGATCTATGTTTTCGATCTCGGTTCAACCGATTTGAACAATTCGGTCACACCGAGTTGCAATAACTGTATACAGTTTTGCATCTCAGTGCCACCGAGTTGTTCCACTCGGTCACACCGACAGGGTCGGGCTATACATAGACACGGGCAAAAATTTGGAAATTTCTCCGAACCCCTTCGCCCGCGCAATAGCTCACTCTGCCTACTTGGTCTCCGGATCGTCTCCTCGCCGCCAGCCGCCTCCTGTCGCTGGTCTCCATCGCCGTCAACGGAATTCAACCCCACTGAGGGAGTCCTGGATTAGGGGGTGTTCGGGTATCCGGACTATACCTTCGCCGGACTCCAGGACCATGAAGATACAAGATTGAAGACTTCGTCCCGTGTCCGGAAGGAACTTTCCTTGGCATGGAAGGCAAGCTAGGCGATGCGGATACTCAAAGATCTCCTACCATTGTAACCGACTCTGTGTAACCCTAACCCTATCCGGTGTCTATATAAACCAGAGGGTTGTAGTCCGTAGAAGAATCATCATACAACAATCATACCATAGGCTAGCTTCTAGGGTTTAGCCTCCTTGATCTCGTGGTAGATCTACTCTTGTACTACCCATATCATCAATATTAATCAAGCAGGAGTAGGGTTTTACCTCCATCGAGAGGGCCCGAACCTGGGTAAAAACATCGTGTCCCTTGTCTCCTGTTACCATCCAGCCTTGACGCACAGTTCGGTACCCCCTACCCGAGATCCGCCGGTTTTGACACCGACATTGGTGCTTTCATTGAGAGTTCCTCTGTGTCGTCGCCTTTAGGCCCGATGGCTCCTCTGATCATTAACAACGATGAGGTCTAGGGTGAGACTTTTCTCCCCGGACAGATCTTCGTCTTCGGCGGCTTCGCTCTGCGGGCCAATTCGCTTGGTCGTCTGGAGCAGATCGAAAGCTACACCCCTGGCCATCAAGTCAGGTTTGGAAGCTTAAACTACACGGCTGATATCCGTGGAGACTTGATCTTTGACGGATTCGAGCCACAGTGAAGTGCGCCGCACTACCTTGAGGGGCATGATCTAGCTCTGCCTTCGAACAGTGCCCTGGGGGCCGCGCATGCACCGGTTCCGACCCTAGACTCGGAGCCTATTACACCAATTGAGGATGAGCGCTTGGACGTCACCTCGGGGGCTGCGATCTCAAAGGCAATCAAGCCGAACGTCAGCCCTGCACTCCGCACGGCCCATGACTCCGAGGAGCCGGATTCCTCTCCGAACTCCGAGCCTCCCGCGCCCCTGCCGATCAAATCCGATGGGGCGCCTATAATGGAGTTCACCGCCGCGGACATCTTTCAGCACTCACCTTTCGGCGATATCCTAAACTCTCTAAAGTCTCTCTGTTTATCAGGAGAGCCCTGGCCGGACTACGGTCAGCAAGGTTGGGATTCGGACGACGAAGAAATTCAAAGCCCACCCACCATCCACTTAGTAGCTACTGTCGACAATTTAAACGACGTGCTCAACTTCGACTCCGCAGACATCAACAGCATGGACGACGATGCAGGAGATATAGATGAATCAACGCCCATAGGGCATTGGACAGCCACCCCATCTCACGATCTGTACATGGTGGATACCCCTAAAGGAAATGACAACGAGGAAAAAGGGGATGGAACAGGGGATCGATCCCTTGAAAAGAAATCAAAGCGTCGGCGCAAACGCCGACCCAAGCCCCGCCTCGATAAAGACCCAGCCATAGAGCAGGATGAGCCGGTAGATGACGAGCATGTCTGAAAGCAACCGTCCGAACAGGGAAACTCGGATAGAGAAACCGAACATCCCTCCCCCGGCCATAACGGAACTCCGGACGACCTTACGCCGGATGAATCCATGGAGCAGAAAAGTCTCCAAAAGAGGCTCGTTGCAACTGCACGAAGCCTGAAAAAGCAGAAGCGGAAGCTAAAGACAGCGGAAGATACACTCCATATTAAATGGAACAAAGTAATCAGCACCGCAGACAGATACGGCGACGGTCGCCGTACTAAAAGCTGTCCAAAGGGAAAGCTACTGCCCGAATTCGACGAAGAGGCCCTAGAGCCCTCGCACTCAAAAAATAAAAAAGCCATACGGTCGGATAGACGACCCAACAAGGCGGCAAGTGGCATCGCACTCAAATCGGTATGCGACCCACCTAAGGAGTCGCATCATGGCCCAGCCAGGTCCATTTATGGGCCAAGAAAGCAAGCTCTTGCAAGCAATGCAAAAAAGCCATCATTAGAATCCGGCACACCTAAATACAGGGGCGCCGCACACCCCCTATGCTTCACCGATGAGGTTCTGGACTATGAATTTCCAGAGGGATTCAAACCCGTCAACATAGAGGCGTATGATGGAACAACAGACCCCGGAGTCTGGATCGAGGACTATATCCTCCACATACATATGGCTAGAGGAGACGATCTTCACGCCATCAAATATTTACCCCTTAAGCTTAAAGGGCCAGCCCGGCACTGGCTTAAAAGCCTTCCCGAAAACACAATTGGAAGTTGGGAAGAGCTCGAGGATGCTTTCCGAGCAAATTTTCAAGGGACCTATGTCCGCCCCCCGGATGCAAACGATCTCAGTCACATAACTCAACAGCCCGGAGAATCAGCTCGGCAGTTCTGGAACAGATTCCTTACTAAAAAGAATCAGATAGTGGATTGTCCGGACGCCGAAGCCTTAGCAACTTTCAGGCATAATGTCCAAGACGAATGGCTTGCCAGACACCTCGGCCAGGAAAAGCCAAGAACAATGGCCGCACTCACAAGCCTCATGACCCGCTTTTGCGCAGGAGAGGACAGCTGGTTGGCAAGATGCAGCCCCAGCGACCCAAGTACATCCGAAATCAGGGATGGAAACAGAAAACCGCGACACAACAAGGATCGTCGCCGAACTAAAGAAAAAAGTCCGAAGAGCATGGTAGTCAATGCCGGATTCAAAGGCTCACGACAAAATCAGAAAAAACCACCCCTCCAGGATAATAGGGATGATCCGTCCAACTTAAACAGAATCCTGGACAGGATATGTCAGATACACAGTACTCCTGGGAAGCCTGCTAACCATACCCACAGAGATTGTTGGGTTTTAAACAATCCGGAAGACTCAACGCCGAACACAAGGGGCTCGACACACCAAGCGAAGACGAGGACGAACCCCAGAAGCAAAGCACCAGGAAACAAAAGAACTTCCCACAAGAAGTAAAAACAGTGAACTTACTTCACGTAACAAAACGTGTGGCACCCATAAAGGTACGCACAATACAACCTATCCCTAAGGGGTCCCGCCACTGGTTATTAAAACCAATCACTTTCGATCAGCTAGACTATTCTAGAAATATCAAAAACGCAGGCTGGACTGCCCTGATACTCGATCCAATAATTGGCGGATTCCAGTTTACAAATGTCCTTATGGACGGCGGCAGTGGACTAAACCTGATATATCAGGATACAATCCATCGCATGGGGATAAACCCAGCAAGAATCCGCCGCAGCAAAACCTCCTTTCAAGGGGTAACACCTGGCCCGGACACCCATTGTATGGGTTTTCTCTGGCTCGAAGTTATATTCGGCTCTGCCATTAACTTCCGTCGTGAAAAGCTGACCTTCCATGTCGTCCCGTTTCCAAGTCGCTATCAAGCACTACTGGGACGCGGAGCTTTCGCTCGCTTTAATGCAATACCGCACTACGCATCTCTCACGCTTAAGATGTCCGGTCCACGAGGCATCATATCTTTGAAGGGTACGCACTAGCATACGTCTCCCCCAAACGGAGGGCTGTGCGGCCGCTTAGACAGCCGCACAATAAAATTGCCTCACCAGCCAAAAGACTTTTCGACATAGGTCATTAAAGGCCACGGACCCGGAATAAACGAGTGCGGCACAAGTCCATCATCAACGCAGGCTTAGAGGCCATATACCCCCGTACTAGGGGCTATACGCAGAGACAATAAAGCCTAATTTTATATATTTTACTTTATACTTTGTTTATTATCAACTTTTTGTTCCGCATGACCCATTTTCAATTCAGTTCCTCTTTCTTACAGATGAACATCGTGCGGCGCCCGTCCAGGATACGGCACAGCGGAGACACAGGCGCAGACGTGCAGTAGGGACCTGTCCTAAGGATTCTTTTTAGATTAAGACCCTGTGTAAACCTTTTTTATTGTCTCTTGCTGCTATACATCCCCTGGTTTCCTCTGCTATAACAAAGGAGGAGGCTGGCGTCTTGGCATGTGACCACGCCAGAATTTTTGTGCGTACCTGGACACTAGGGGCTTTTTTAAATAATAAAGAGTGTTGTTTCGCCCGCACTCATAAAGACCGAACACATTAGGGAGTGTTCGGCGTCGCGAGTTTTGGCACTATATGCATCAGCTCCGAATCATGTCTTTGGTCAAATGTTGGGTTGCCCGGCTCCTGAGTTCGGCTACCTTACGTTCCGCTCTATCGGCTAAGGTAGCACCAGGAGAACTACTGCGATTGTGCCCTGGTTCGGCCGGGCGAGCACCTCAGTTGAGAAAGCCGAAAACTGACTGTCATGATGTAGCGTGAGACTGGTCAGCCACTCGATGAATTATCGAAATTTACCGGATTCCTCCGCTCTGACGAAGGGCCGTTTCCCGGCTAGGCACATACGCGCCCCGAATTCGGGCGAGCGCAGTCGCCACTAAGGGGCTCCCTAAATAGTCCCACTGTCAAGCTCCTATGGCTAAGTGAAAGTGTTAAAGCATTATAGTCCGGTTGCCTAGCCCGTTGTGCTATCACCTCCTTTGTAGGACCAAGACGTTGGTTTAAGTGTGAAAATGCGTTTTCTGCGCGCACCTCCGCACTATGTGCGTGGGGGCTGAAGCCAACGACTGCCATCTTTCAGATTATATATATATATATTAAAACGGCCGCATAGGATGTGTTCCTAATACTTGAAGGCACAAGTCTAAAAATGCCACTACAATTTATCAAAATACTGCTTTATGATTACATATGCTATCATAAACTAGCATCCTTCGAGCACTGCATCTCTATTACACGAGCGCCTTCAAGGACTTCCTAAAAATAGTGCTCGGAGGGTACTCGGCTTTTGTCCGAATCCCGGGACGCAACAACGGTGGTCTCCATATCTGCCCAGTATGTCTTGACACGGGCAAGAGCCATCCGTGCGCCCTCTATGCATGTTGACCTCTTCATTGCATTAATGCGCGGCACTGCGTCAAGGAGCTGCTGCACCAAGCTAAAATAACTCTTCGGCTCCGACCTCCCCGGCCACAGATAACCCATGACATACTTCATGGCGAGTCCGGACAACCTATTCAGTTCGGCCCATTGAGCCAGGCGATCGTCCACTGCTAGTGGACGCTCTGGATTGAGGAACTGCGACCAGAAAAGCTTTTCCACTTCGTGATCTTTTTGATCTCGAAAGTGCTCGGTCGCATCAGCGGCACTCGCCGCCAAATCCAGATAGGTGTCCTCCACACTCCACATCCGGTCCAACGGAGCGAACTTCGGATCACAAAATTTCCTCCGCAGCGTAAAGGGCTTTCCATCCGCAATCTGTCCGGCTTGACGCAGCTCTTCCTTTGCTGCTCTCATCATAGAGCGAGCATCCTTGGCATCAGCAACGGCCTTCTCTAAGCCTGTTTGCCTTGCCCGGCCTTCTTCCTCAAGAAGCTTGCAACGGTCAGCAGCACTCTTTAACTTTACGGCCATATCGGCCATCTCCTCCTTGCTTCGGCAGTGGGCAGCCTGTTCGGCTTTCAGCTCTTCAAGGGCTTTTCCGGCGGCCGCATCGCTTTTTCTGGCTTGTTCCTTTGCTCGGGCGAGTTCGGCCCTAAGACCCTCCACGGCGGCCGCACCATCTGCGTCAAGCACACACACGGTAAGATATTGACATAAAGCTCCTCTTACTAGCCGCCGCCCGATGAATTACATACCTTGAGCATCATCAAGCCGCTTGTTGACAAGCGCGATGTCGGCATCTGCCACATCAAGTTGCCACTTCTGTTCAGCAAAATCACCAATCCGGCTTGACTCCGGACAATTCGCCACCTATACATAAAGGTGCCACTTAAAGGACCTGGGATTAAGATCCTCTGCGCGCCGTCAATTTTGACGACGCACAGAGTCTCAGGGGCTACTATCTACACAGGGCGCACCTTACTTACGTGCAACTGACACAAGTGTACATTATCTAACGTACCTCAAAACCCGTCAGTAAACTTTTGACAGCCTCATGCAATCCGCTTTCTGCGGATGAAATCCTTTCAATCACCGTGCCCATCAATGCACGGTGCTCCTTTGAGATAGAGGCTCGCCCCAGCATAATCTTTAGCTCCTCCGGACGAGCACCAGACGGTGCCGGACTTGTCCTATGGCCTCTTTCGAAGGCCGGACGGGGAGAACCTTGGGGGGGGGCGCATGGCTATCTTCCGCCCCTGCCGGATTCGGAGAAACCCTTCGCGATGACACCTCGGGGTCGCCCGCTTTGCTAGGCGGTACGAAAGGAGGAGGCGTCCCGCTCTCCATCATCTCCGGAAGAAGATCCCCCGAAGATGAGCTCTGCTGAGAAGGGCTGAGGTCCGAACTACAAGGTAAGATTTCGGTTAAATCTTCTCAGATATAAATCAAGGATTTCTCTCAAAAGGAAAATCTTTCTCTACTTACGGCTCGCTGGAGGGCTGATCTCCTTGAGTACGCAGTCCGGCCGAGGAACTCCCCGGCGCCGGACCCTCTGACGAGGTTCTTTTCCCCCCACTTCAAGACCATGGTCTTCGGATCGTCAGAGGTGGCTCTCTTCTTTTCCCTAGGAGAGGAATCGTCGGTTCCTCCCTTCGGAACAGCCTCCTTGGAGTAGGCTGTGGTTTCCTTGTCCTCCCCCTTGCTTCCCTCCAAAGGCACTACCTCCAGCATCCTGACTAGCACAGGATCCAGCCTGGTTTCGGGAAGGGGAGCCGGTCACCTGATCAGCTTCGCCTTCGCTATCCACTCCTGTTTAAAAGGAGAGCTCTGTTAAGGGCAAGTTAATTATGCAGATAGAAGGTCCGGGCACAAGGTTACTTACTTGGGTATCCGGGCGATTGCGGCTTAGGCCTGCGTCCTCGGTCAGATCCGGACACACTTCTTGTGATCCGAAGAACAGTTTATACATCTGTGCGGGCGTCGCGCTCATAAAATCCCGGAGAGCTCGTGGTCCTTCTAGATTGAACTCCCACAGGCGAAGGGGGCGACGTTTGCCGGGCAGTGTCTGGCGAATCAGCATGACCTGTTTCACCTTGACCAGGTTGAGGTCTCCTTCCAAGAGATCCTTAATGCGGCCCTGCAGCAAGGGTATGTCTTTGGGCAAGCCCCAATCTAACCCTATGTTGATCCACGACGCTAGCCGTGGTGGGGGACCCGAGCGAAAGGCAGGGGCGCCACCCATGTGGTGCCCCGAGGAGCGGTGATATAAAACCACTCTTGTTGCCACAGGCCAAGCTCCTCTTGAAAAGAGCCCTCGGGCCATGGAGCATCGGCATTTCTTCTTATGACAGCGCCTCCGCACTCTGCGTGTCGCCCCTCGATCATCTTCGGCTCCACTTTGAAGGTCTTGAGCCATAATCCGAAGTGAGGGGTAACATGGAGGAACGCTTCACACACAACGATAAATGAGGAGATATGGAGGATGGACTCTGGAGCTAAGTCATGAAAATCCAGCCCGTAATAAAACAACAGTCCCCTCACAAAGGGATCCATGGGGAAGCCTAACCCTCGGAGGAAGTGAGACATGAACACCACGCTCTCGCCGGGCTGGGGATTGGGAATAACCTGTCCTTGAGCAGGCAACCTGTGCGAAATCTCGCCGGTCAGGAACTTAGCCTCCCTCAACCTTAATACGTCCTCCTCCGTGACGGAAGAAGGCGTCCATCGTCCTTGAAGGTCAGAACCGAACATTGTAGAAAGTACAAAGCGCCTGGAATCTGAAGCTGGGGGTGTTGGAACTCGAGGCGATAGGCGAACTCGTTTGAGATTAAGGAAAGGAGCGAGGCCTTGGTCTCTTTATAAGAGGCTGAATACCAAGAGCCCTCCCTGTAACCGTTTTTGGACTCGCCTTTAATCAAGGGAACATGCTAATGGGAACGATTGGGTTACCCACGTCCGTATTGATGAGAATCCCGTTAAAAGGGGCACACGATCTCTGCTTTGACAAGACGTGCCAAGGAAACTGCCTCGCTAAACGTGCTGAGGTGGAAAAGTGAAGACAATTTGTATAAAGAGCTTGGCCGCAGTGTTATGACGCACTGCGGAATACGTCAGCAGATTTGATTTGTGTTAATGTTATTCTCTCTATGGCAATATGTGGAAACTTGTTTTGCATTGCCGGACACTATTTTTGGTGTTCATAATCTTCTATGAAGGACTTGGAGGAGGAACCCGCCTTGCAATGCCGAAGACAATCTGCGCGCCGGACTCGTCGTCATTGAAGCCTGGTTCAGGGGCTACTGAGGGAGTCCTGGATTAGGGGGTGTTCAGGTATCCGGACTATACCTTCGCCGGACTCCAGGACCATGAAGATACAAGATTGAAGACTTCGTCCCGTGTCCGGAAGGAACTTTCCTTGGCGTGGAAGGCAAGCTAGGCGATGCGGATACTCAAAGATGTCCTACCATTGTAACCGACTCTGTGTAACCCTAACCCTATCCGGTGTCTATATAAACCAGAGGGTTGTAGTCCGTAGAAGAATCATCATACAACAATCATACCATAGGCTAGCTTCTAGGGTTTAGCCTCCTTGATCTCGTGGTAGATCTACTCTTGTACTACCCATATCATCAATATTAATCAAGCAGGAGTAGGGTTTTACCTCCATCGAGAGGGCCCGAACCTGGGTAAAAACATTGTGTCCCTTGTCTCATGTTACCATCCAGCCTTGACGCACAGGTCGGGACCCCCTACCCGAGATCTGCCGGTTTTGACACCGACACCCGCCGTTGCCGCCGTAGCGAGTCTCCGCCGAACTAGGGTATGGACTCGATCTTTGTGCTATTCCTCATCTGATTCCTAGCACATTGTGATCTTATTGATTCTAGCCACGATTGAAACACTCCTATCCAGTCAATGCAATTCGTAGAATAGGTTTGATTCGAAAAATTTAGGGTTAGGTTTCCGCCGAAACCATCTCGGACCCACCGAGTTGAAAAACCTGGTCCCACCGATTTGGCTCATGCCATTGCACAAGTGAGACTCGGTCTGACCGAGAATTACTAATCGGTGTGACCAATTTTGGAACTTTGTGAAACCCTAGCAGTCTCGGTGCCACCGAACTATGACTTGGTCTGACCGAGTTCACTAGTTTAGGTTCCAAAACTGCTTCGGTATCACCGAGTTTGAAAATCGGTAGATCCGAAATGCTTTCTGTGGGAAACTACAACTAAGTTTTTGAATCATTCTTTTGCAAAAATCTCTGCATTTTGTGATGCTCATCTACTCTACCTCATCTATAAACTCTTCACAGGGTCAGCAGTCAACTTTTGCAGTACGTCTGATCAGAGTGACAGCCAGAACATGTCAGAAGAGCAAGTGCACATGAGTGAGGGCACTAGTCCCTCTAGTTCTTCAGATGAAGGAAGCAGGAGTACCCCAAGCAATTTGCCAAAAGCTGCCACCAGACAAAGGAAGAAGAAAACCTCAGACTCAGAGGATGAGGATTATGTGGCAGAGGAAGAGGAAGCTACTTCCAAGAAAGTAGTGCTCAAGAAGGAGTATGGCTCAGCACAGAGCACAAAGCCAGGCCTGAAAATCAAAAGGACAGCAGGTAGACAGCCTATGCCAAAGGCCAGAGCTTCAACTCAGATTCCTGAAAAGCCTGCACCCAAAGAGCCAGTTGCTGCTGAAGGGAAGAAGGAAAGGAAAAGGGGCAGATGGTGCAAGAAGGTTGATCTAATGGCTGAATTTGAAAAGCATTCATCAGAAGAAGAAGATGAAGAAGAGGTTGCTGCACCAGCACCTAAGGCACCTAAGCTTATGGGTGATGCCATAAAGTCAGGGGCTACTGCATCCAAGCCCAAAGATGCACCCAAAGCTGCCTCCAAGTCCATGTCAGCTCCAAAGAGGAATACCAGGAGTATACCAGCTACTGAGAAGAACAAGGCCCTAGTGCCTGAGACTGTTGTTGCAGAAGATGATGAAGGACAAGTTCTGAGAAAACTCAAGCCCAAGATACCAGACCACAATGATGCTCATCCTGTGGCTGAGAACATGAAAATCAGAAGAGACTCGAGATTAAGAAAATGGAGAGAGACAGATCCATATGCTACAAGAAGAAGAACTGCTGTTGACTACAGGTTCCACACAATGGAACAGAAGGACTTCTATGAGACAGTTTTGTTGGATAAGAATCCTATCGTTTGTGACATGAGGTGGGTCGACTGGACCTACATGAAAGAAAATGAGGAACACCATCCTGGAGTGCAAGACAGCTTTAGTGCTTGTGGAGTTGCGGACTTTGTTGGGCAGAAGCTCACAAAGTGGAACGAGGAGCTCATTATGCAATTCTACTCCACAGCACATTTTTATCCAGATGGAAGGATAACATGGATGTCTGAAGGTACAAGGTACCAATCAACTGTTGAGGAATGGGCAAAGTTGATCAATGCCCTAGAGGAAAATGAAGATGACTTGGATGTCTATGCCAAGAAAAAGATGGATCATAACTCAATGGCTCATATGTACAAGGAGATTCCTGTAGATGATCTTGACACTCACCAGCTTGGGTCCGTAAAACACTTGTTGTCAGGACTGCCTACGATCAACTGGATCCTTAGGCACACACTCTTGCCCAAGTCTAGAGATCACAGGATGATCAGAGGCCATGCAATTAACTTGCTACATATATTTGATGTGCCTCAGAAATTCAAGGTCATGAGCCTCATAGTAGAGACTATCAAGAGGACTGCAGCAGATCAGAAGAGGAGATGTGGTTATGCCCCTCAGATCCAGGAGTTGAATAACTCAAAGATGGGCACAGGCACTTACTTGTTGGACAAGGAACACTTGCCTATTTAGGGATGAAAACGGAGTGGAAACGGACGGAACTGAGTGCTATCATATTTGTTTTCACATTTCTTTGCAGAGGCGGAAACGAATACAGAAACCCCGGAAACGAATACGGAAACAGATACTACCGAAAACGGACACGGAGCGAATACAAAGCGGATACGGAAACAGAAATAGGCATTGATCGGAACTTAAAAACCCCTTGAATCATAGAGAAATACACACAAAAACAAACAAATTTAATGAGTCGTTAACATGGCTACAAAATAATATCATCATGTTAGCAACTTAGCATAGTATTGTTAGTACTGGACAATTGTGTATAGGGTCAAGCTGAGTACATGTGTGGTAGTAGGAGTTGGGCCTTAGATCCATTCTACTAATTGTGTCGTTGTGTTCTCTTTGGTGGTTGGGCTACAAAACAGCTATAGGTCTATATTAAAAACAGAAATTCCATATTCACGGAAACGGGAAGTTCCATTTCCATGCATGTTTCCGTTTCCACATAAAAAATTCCATTTCCACTTCCGTTTTGCAAATTTCCGTTTCCGTTTTCATATTTCCTCTCCGTTTCCATTTTTCCTCCAGAAAAACGGAAAGTTTCCGCTCCATTTTCATCCCTATGCCTATTCATCCAGATTTTGAGGACAATCAGGTTGTCATGAATGAGAATGAACCATCATCAGCACAAGCACAAGCAAAGAAGGAGAAGGCAAGGAAGGAGAAAGCTGCCAGGATGCCAACTCAAGAGGAGGCATCTGAGTATTTCTTGAAAACCAAACAAGAGCAGCTTAGTTACTTGATTGCATCTACCCTGAGGATTGAGAAAGGACTGGCCACCCTCACTCAAAATCAGGAGAGCTTAGAAAGAATCGTGGAACAAAAGTTCTATGACTTGGATGTAAAAATAACTGAGATTCAGTCTGTAGTGGAGCAACTTCAAGATGACATGCAGGAGAGGAAGGGCAAGACAACAATTGATGCATTTGCCAGAGTCCCGAGAGCTCAGAGATCAACTGCAGTGCCAGTTCCTGACACCAGAGCCACCACCTCAGCTCCAGCTACAGCACCAGCCCAACCAGCTCCAGCATCCACTTCAGCTCCAGCTCCATCCACTTTAACAGAAGCCTTCGTCCTTGGCGTGATCCAGACTCCACCACCACCAGAAGATCAAGCCTGAGAGTCGATCTAGCACTATGCATTTTCTAGGAACTTTTTGGTAACTTGTTGCCAAAGGGGGAGAAAAATGTATAGATCATAGGCTTCGAGAGAGAGAGAGAGTGTTGCCTTTATTCTCTCTTGCTTTATTTGGTGGTTTTTCAAACTTTGTTTGCTTTTGGTTGAGATACTATGATATGCTTGTGAGACATTGATGATCATGTGTTTGATCATAAGCTACACTTATGCATGCTTGATATTATCCTATCTATCTTATGTGATCATTCACTTTGCTTGGTGATGAGTGCATGTATTCATTGTTTTTTATTTTGAGCGCTCCACCAAGATGTATGTGACATGGAAGAGTAACCCATGAGCCTTATCTCTTGTGCATTTGCAGTCCAAAGCAAATTTTAATATATGCACAAATTTAGGGGGAGCTCTTGCTTATCACATACTTCTCAAAGCGACGATGTTCTAAATCTTATTATCATTTATCGAAGCTTTGATCTATATGTTGTCATCAATTACCAAAAAGGGGGAGATTGAAAGTGCAACTATCCCTAGGTGGTTTTGGTAATTCATAACAGCATATAGCTCATTGAGCTAATGCTATTCCAAGATGAATATTTCAGGAAAGCTCAATGATTGGCATGGCATGGATGATGAAAGTGGATCCCTCAAAATGCTAAGGACAAAGGATTGGCTCAAGCTCAAAAGCTCAAGACTCTTCATTTTATATTTTAGTGATCCAAGATCACATTGAGTCTATAGGAAAAGTCAATACTATCAAGGAGGGATGAGGTGTTGCTTAATGAGCCTTTTGCTTCATGTGCTTAGTGATATGCTCCAAAATCCTCAACTACCTTTCCACATCCACATATGACCTAAACCCAAAGCCAAACTTGGCCCTACCGATTCTTTCAATCCGGCGCCACCGAGTTTCAGATGTCATAGCCACTGCCAAACCCTAAGCAAATCGGTTCTACCGATAGGGATCTCGGTCTCACCGAGATGGGATTGTAATCTCTCTGTTTCCTTTTCGTAACTTGTCGGTCTCACCGAAAGAGCGGATCGGTCCCACCGAGATTGCAATGTAAACTCTTTGTTTCCTTTTTGTAACATTTCGGTCTCACCGAAAGAGCAAATCGGTCCCACAGAGTTTACCTGACCAACTCTCTGGTTAGCTAATTACCAAATCGGTCTCACTGAGTTTGTGTAATCGGTCTCACCGAGATTACGTTATGCCCTGACCCTAACCATATCGGTCCTACCAAGTTGCATGTCAGTCCCACCGAAAATCACTAACGGTCACTAGGTTTACTAAATCGGTCCGACCGAGTTTGTTGATTCGGTCCCACTGAGATTGGTAAATTGTGTGTAATGGTTAGATTTTGTGTGGAGGCTATATATACCCCTCCACCTCCTCTTCATTCGTGGAGAGAGCCATCAGAACAAACCTACACTTCCAACTTACCAGTTCTGAGAGAGAACCACCTACCCTTGTGTTGAGCTCAAGATATTCCATTCCTACCATATGAATCTTGATCTCTAGCCTTCCCCAAGTTGCTTTCCACTCAAATCTTCTTTCCACCAGATCCAAGTCCTATGAGAGAGAGTTGAGTGTTGGGGAGACTATAATTTGAAGCACAAGAACAAGGAGTTCATCATCAACACACCATTTGTTACTTCTTGGAGAGTGGTGTCTCCTAGATTGGCTAGGTGTCACTTGGGAGCCTCCGACAAGATTGTGGAGTTGAACCAAGGAGTTTGTAAGGGCAAGGAGATCGCCTACTTCGTGAAGATCTACCGCTAGTGAGGCAAGTCCTTCGTGGGCGACGGCCATGGTGGGATAGACAAGGTTGCTTCTTCGTGGACCCTTCGTGGGTGGAGCCCTCCGTGGACTCGCGCTACCGTTACCCTTCGTGGGTTGAAGTCTCCATCAACGTGGATGTAGGATAGCACCACCTATCCGAACCACGCCAAAAACATCCGTGTCTCCAATTGCGTTTGAATTCTCCAAACCCTTCCCTTTACTTTCTTGCAAGTTGCATGCTTTACTTTCCGCTGCGTATATACTCTTTGCATGCTTGCTTGAATTGTGTGATGATTGCTTGACTTGTCCTAAAGTAGCTAAAATCTGCCAAACTCTAAAATTGGGAAAATGTTAAGTTTTTATTGGTCAAGTAGTCTAATGACCCCCCCTCTAGACATACTTCAAGGTCCTACACCTCTACATTCCCAACCCCCTATTCTACTGTCAGACTTAGAACCACGACACGGGTGGCTGCACAACCGCGGCCAAGCGGGCGTGCCGGTGCGGGACTGCCGTGGTGAGCTTCTCGGTCCAAATCTGGAGGGGGGGCCCCTCCAGCCTGCTGCACGTGGGCGGCGCAGGCTGAGGCAGTGTGGAAGGCCGTCGCCGGTGGTCTCGGCTACTGGAGGTGGTTGGCGCGGTGGTGTGCCATGGTGGAGTGGTCTGGTGGCTTTTGCGGCTACAGTTGCCTAGTCCGGGGGCACCAATGGTGTGGGTCGGTGGGGCGGCGGTGCTCGGAGTTGGGTGTCGGTGCCTCGCCGGTGGTGCTGGGTGGTGGTAGCAGGCCTCCTTCCCCTGGCTCTAGGCCGAAGGCATGGCTGTGAGTTGGGGCTCATGCTCGGGCGGATCTAGATAGGGCCCGGGTTGAGTTGGAGTTTGCGCTCCGGGTAGGTGCGCTTGGGCTTAATCCGGGAGGTGCCTGTGGGCGTTGAGGTCCCTCTCCTCGTGGGTACGATGGACGTTGGTGGTGGTCGTGACTGCTCAACATTGTCGGGCAGATCGGCGTCAAGGGCCACGGACATGGCGCCGTGCGAGCGCGCTCGGCGACGGCTGTGTGGAGTCATGGGGTAGTGTATCCCCCGGTCCACCGGGACAGTCTGGAGACACAGGCGTGTGTGCCTCCTACTGTGGAGGCGTCGACCCATACTCCGTGACTGATGTCGGGCTAGGAGTGAAAGGAGCTCCCCTTTACTCCTCCTACCGAGGTGGATGCACCATGACATGGACGGTTTGTGGAGCCTTTCACATGGATGCCGGGGTGGAGGCCCCATATGGCGGTCCGCATGCTTGGCTCTTCGGCGGGCACCATGGCGGCGGTGATGGCATTCTCTCTTGGTCGTGTGGGGATGATAGGTGGTGCAGCGGGTGGCTCAGGCGCGCTCTGTGTCTCTGACGCTGCCGTTGCCCCGATCCGGATCTGGAGTTCTGGGCTCGTCACGCTTGCCCTGGAGACCCCGTCTGGTGATACGGGGGAGTTGTCGAGCGAAAGCTCTGCGCTTTGTAGCAGATGAGGCGACGCTCGCCGGCGTCGTTATCTTCTTGAAGACGTCGTCGTGGTGCTCCTCTCCGTGTCTGGGTTCCGGGTGAAAACCTATGTCTGTTCGGGACTCAGCAACGGCGACGCTTAGCGTCATTTTCCCTCTTGGGGGTGTTGTCGTGAAACTTAGGTGATATAGGCCTTAGTGTGGTGTTGTTCTCAGTTCCTCCTGTACTCTATTTCAGTAGTGTGGTCACGTGAGAGGTGCGTGATCCGGTTAGCCTAGGATCCGCATTGTTTGAGGGCTACTCATCCCCTTGTATCGTTCGGCCGTATACTTTGTTCGGTTGGTGCTTTATATATAAAGCGGGGCGAAAGCCTATTTTGTGAGAGAGGGCTAACTGCATATGTGACTCACATGGAGTAAATAGCGCAAAGCTACCACAATTGTTATTCTGTTTTCCCAAGCACACAAAATCACGATTAGGTTATAAAAAACCTACCACTTCATCTTCACCTACAAATAAAATACACCAACAACCTATATCTTTTACGTGGAGATCAAGTGTATGAATCAAACTACCAGGAAAAAGGAGAGAACAACGTGAGGATCAAAGCCAGGAAGCAACCTACCTTGAACAACATTGACACCAATGAAAAGCCAATAGGCCTCTAGCCGCCGCCAGTGACAAACAAAGCACCAACACCGAGAAAGCTCCAGTGTGCTTCAACCGCTGGTTTGTCAAAAAAATCAACCAAAAATTTCATTGGTTTGTTCAAAAGAATTTGCATTCATTCATTCTGCACTATTTTTTGCGGGAATATATATTTAAAGTTAGGTACTATGTGCGAAAAAAGATCTATCTTTGCGTAAAAAAATTAAACATAGCTCGCTGCCATTGGAATACATAAATTTTATACTATACAATACATAGCACTTTTATCATTTTTATCTCTATTTATCACTGATAAACTAAAATCAAATCTATCTTACATAGAAAAAACAATACACAAGATAAAATTTGTTTATGTTACTAAGTGTCATCGTGGCCTGATGGTTGGCACTTGTACACGATGCCATAGTATCTAACTGGGGCTTTCCCTTTCAGCAAACCCTTTTGTCGTTTTAATTTCTATTTTTATTTATGCAGTATGTGTTAAATAGCTTTAACTGTGCATTTTAGCGTCAACTGTTAGATTTTTTTTAGGAAGCGTCAACTGTTAGTTGGTCTAGTGTCTCTCTATGCTAGGCGGATCGTGCTAGCTCCTCGGTTTGAATCCCATCATGCGCTGCAGCTTCTTTTATTTTATTTGAGGATTTTTTGTGTAAAAATAAATAGAATGTATGGGTCCTTTCTTACAAAAAAAACAGCCTCAGCCACTGACGGTGGCCCTGCCACATTGGTACCCGTAGGGATACGGTTGGAAGCACCGTATATGAATGAGATGACAAGTTAGATTACCAGAAACACGTATTTTACAAGTTTATGCACTAAACTGAATGTTGCGTGCAAGTTCTGTGACTTCTAGTGTATTTACATCCACTGATATCCACAACATACGAGAAGAGAAATACACAACAGTATATCTTCAACAGTATCCATGCAGCAAATAAATCTGAATAGTTCTTCGAGACACAAACTACATCGACCAAGGCGACCATAAGCTCACGCCAAGCAGGTGAGTATTAACCAATTTTTATACTAGGACAAGTAGATAAAGGTATGAGTATCTTGTAAGTATTAGTGAAATTATGTAGGTGCTCAAGTGACGCAGTGATGCTACTCCCGTCTCTCATGCATGTTGCTTACTTAGTATCTGAAAACCAAATAAAACGCAAGGTTAGTACAGAAATACTTAGAGAGTACATTATGGAACCATAAGAATCTTACTCAACTAGAAGTGCTAGAACATCGTTTGAACAGAAGTTTTTTGTTTCTGAAAATTGAATCAATAACCGAAA
Organism: Aegilops umbellulata; assembly: GCA_032464435.1. Taxonomy (NCBI): domain Eukaryota; kingdom Viridiplantae; phylum Streptophyta; class Magnoliopsida; order Poales; family Poaceae; genus Aegilops; species Aegilops umbellulata. The sequence continues at coordinate 479,293,971 of CP136055.1, forward strand.
GATGAATTGATAATCGAAAGACTGAAACCAATTGTCTCAATAAGCAACCATGACTTTAAACAACTTTGAACACTTTCATGTAGTGAGCATTCCAGATTATCCACACAATTTTTTGTACCACCGACAATATCGGATTGAACACGTGGGCGTCCTCACCGACCTAGTTCAAGCCCACCGTTTATTCACACCACGCCTTAAACCACCGGCGTTTTCGGATTGAACATGTGTGAAGTCCTCACCGTCCTGGTTTTCCGAATACAAGAAGCATGGAACATCCGAGCATCGACAGAAACATCAAGTAATCTCTTAATCAAGTCAAGAACCTTGATAGAAATAATGAAACGAATAATTAAATAGTCGGGTTTGGCCTCTCGGGTAGCGCGTTGAAGCAGCCCCATGAATATGTCCTCGCCAAACCAAGGAGGCGCCCGACGGACCGATGGGTTTTAACGAGGGCCCTTCTGTCAATCAACATGGTCATATCCGCCTTACATATGGGTTGGTTTTGAGGGGTGCCGGACATCCCAAACGTATAGAGCCGATTTGAGGGGTCCGGTTGGGGCCAATTTGATGACCGGGCCGTCCAGACGGCTGTATGGAGGAGATTTGAGAGGTCTCGATTGTAGTTGTTCTTAGGGCATGTCCAACACTGACCTGTAAACTGGACACAATATCCATTCACGGACTAGGGGGTGGCCAGTCAGCGGACACTGTTGCGGGAGCCGACCATCTAATGTAATTTGGATACATCCGCCCTTTCTAAATTCCGCACACATCCGCACGCTCAAAATAGCCACATATCTAGTTTCAGTTTAGCTAAAAAATGTTCAAATGCAACAATAGTTCTAATTTAAATATTATACTCAAACAACGTTGTTCGCTTTAACCACCCTCATATGCTCAATCATATCTTCCTTCATTTGCTCATCCGTTGCTTGATGTTGAATTTGTTGATGTATTTGAACAAACTCGTTAAGAGTGATTGGATTTTGGTTTGGAAGTTTGATAGGATCAGTCATGTTCTCAGACTCATGACCTACGACAGCATCCTCACCCTCATCCTCGGCGATCATGTTGTGAATGATCATACACCATGTCATCACCTCCCACAAGGTGTCCGGATTCCACTGTTTAGCATGTCCACGAACAACAGCAAAACGTGACTCAAAACTTCAAATGTCCTCTCAACATCCTTTCTTGTTGCTTCTTATTTTTTTAGGAAAGCGAGACTTTTTCTGGCCAACTGGGTCAGATATGATATTTTTTTTGCATCTGAAAGCGGCGGCGAAAATTGTCAGCGAATAGGGCATCCGGGGCAAAGTAATCGTTCATCAGCGTCAAATGGCCGCGTTCCCTATTGCGGTTGAACACTCGATGACCCTTCATCGATCCCTTCAAATTGAGCACATGCTCTTATGCATGCTTCGCGTCTGCAAGGACCGCTTGCATCGTCACCGTCTCATCCGTGTAGTCCTCGTCGGACGAGCCATCGTACGACTCAACAAAGTGCTCGTGTATGTACTCCATATCCGAATACATTGCTTTAAAGAAGAAGAGGCAACAAAAGTAGCACGGGCATTTCACCGAACAGTCGATGAGCATGGTGAGTGCCTCAGGGGCGGATGGTACCTGTACGGTGGACGGGGGAGAGGTATGAAACAACGGCGAAGGAGAAGCGTCCTGGAGCCCAGGTGTAGCGCCGGACGAAACGAAGTCGTCGAGTTCCGGCAAGGGTGTCGCGGGGCGGTCGGGGTGGTGGAGCGGCGTGGAGTCGGGAGAGAAAACAGATGCAGAGAAAGATGATAGGATGAATGCGCGGGTCCGAAAGGGGCTTTAGGGGGGAGCAGCCTCAACAGTCATTGGATGTATCCTCCCCCTCACCCGTCCACCGAGACCAGCTGGGGAGGCAGGTGTGGGTGCTTCCTACCGTGGAGGCGTCGACCCAGTCCCGATGGCTGATGTCGGGCTAGGATGAAAGAAGGTGTCTTTCATTTCTCCTACCATGGTTGGGTGTCGTAAAGTGAATGGGTGGCGGTCTATCGGGGCAGGGATGCCGGGGCGGCGATCCCGTATGGTGGTCCATGTGGTTCGCTCTCCGGCGGGCATCATGGCGGTGGAGCTCGCTTCCCCTTTTGTTCATGTGGACAGCAAGGGGTGGAGCTCGCTTCCCCTTTTGTTCATGTGGACAGCAAGGGGTGTAGCTGTAGGTGGCATGGGCTCGTTCTCCGTCATTGGCAGTGGCGACGCCAAAATTAGGATCTAGATGTTTGATTTCATCATGGTTTTCCTAGGAGACCTCATGGCGACACAAGTGATCAGGTGCCAAGCGAAAGCTCCGCCTCGATGAAGGCGACACTCGTGGACGCCATTCTCTTCTTGAAGGCATCGTTGCGGTTCTCGTCTCTGCGTCAGGGTTCGGGGTGCAGACCCTTATCCATTTCGTACACGACAGCGGTGACGCTTGACGTCTTTCTCCCTCCTGAGGGTGTTGCTATGGAGCTCAGATGTTCTAGGGCATAGCGTGGCGTTGTTCTTCTACCTTTGTGTGTTCTCTTTCAGTACCGTAGTCACATGCGTTATCCATGGCCTAATTATCCCATGGTCTACTCTCCACCTTGTATCGCTCGTCCGTGTACTTTGATTTGTGCTTTATCTCTAAAGTGAGATGCAGGCCTGTTTCTAGAGAAAGTTACAGTTCAAGGCTCTTACATCATCTACAACCGCAAGTCACAAAATCCGCCACCCAAATGCCCGCGGACGCGTCCATGGACAACCAACGAACAACACACAGAAAACCATTTCCACAACCGGATACCCCATTTTCAAATCATCAAATTTCCCACTCTTCATCATCAAATCATCAAATACAACGTAAAACTAATCTTGAGCCGAGCTCGTCCGCCTCTGCCATGTCCATGTCTGGCGGCAGGCTGCGCCCCTCAATGTATTAGTGCGGTCGTCAGCGAGGTAGATTAAGACATGGAACACACACCGGCTCATGGGACTCGAGTCGTCGCCGTCTCTCATGCACTACTCTTCCCTATTGGAGCCCGTCGCAGGTGGATTTGAGATCGATGATGGATCTGTCGTGGTCGTAGTCGACCACCACGACGCGGTTGGGGTGTGAGGGGTTGTTGGCACCATACACGACGCCGGAGAGTGCGACTCCGCCCCGCTAACGTCTGCCGCGAGGGCTGCCCCGTGCCTGCTGCCTCGCACGGCAGGCACACCGCACTATATTTGCGTCGGACAAGGCCCATGCATTCACCTCCGCCTGGGCGAGCCAACGAAAGGGTTGCACGTCCGCCACAGCGTTCAGATACTAGGCGACCGCACCGCCTTTGGCGAGGCAGCAACAACACGCCTCACGCCGGATCCATGCGTCATTTGGGCGGATGCAATGGATTCCCGTCGGAAGGAGCTGAGCGGACTCCTCCCGGGAGCGGAAGAGCGTAAGGCGAACATACATCTCCTTCTCGAGACCGTGTGGAACGAGCTCCGGGTCAACTGATAGGGAGGTGTAGGACTCGAATCCACTGCCCGCCATGCCGGAGAAGGTGGGAGAGCGCCAAACAGGACTTGTGAGTGAGGGGGGGGTGGTGGTGGAGTGGAGTTGAATGCGTGTAGGGTTTGTCCGGGGTGCGGATAGGTTCCAATTCATGTGAGGTTGGGTGGGCCAGAATCGGCTGGATCCGACGTCGCGGGCGCGCCAGGGCGTCCCATATTCACCCAGATATGGAGTGGATATAAGGATTGGCGGTCAGTGCGGGTATTTGGGCTGAATATAAGGCATCTGGTTGGGTAGCAATTTTTCGTCCGGACAGTGACCGGGCAGCCCGCCGGGGCGTTTGGGGCGGATATAGGTCGGTTGTAGATGCTCGAGCTCGCATCTTTTTTTTCTGTGTGCACTGCAAAAATAATTCCATATTAGAGTCCGAATAAGTTAAACGGAGCAAGGCTAATAGGATGGTAATTAAGTGTTTATTACAGCCGGCGCACCGGCTGAAAATTGCACCGGACGCACCCGCGTCTCGTGGGCCCCCCGCACCGCTCCGCCTCTTTCCCTTATCTTCTTCCCTTCGATCTAGAGCGTTCTGGCCACAATTCCCCACTGCTGCTACCCACCACTCCTCCTTCTTCCAGCTCCCCTCCCCATCGGTGCTGCCCACCTCTCCCTCTCCTTCCTCCGCCTCCCTCACCATCGGGGCTCCCCACCTCTCCCCCTCCTTCCACCTCAAGCCGCCAGCGCTTCCACAAGCAGGCGGGGCTGCGACGACCGTCCAACGGCAACTGCCCCGAAGCTTCAGCACGGGTGCTACGACGGGGCGTCGACCGGTGTTGTGGACGGGAGAAGCCTTCGGCGCCATGGACAGGAGAGTCCACCAGAGGTTCGACTTCAGCGACGCCCATTGCTGGAATCGGCTCATGGCGGTGCTGGAACCTGCACTAATTTTTGCTACCATCGGCACTTTGGTTTGCTACCACCTACGCCAAACTTTTTGCATTTTGCTAGAACCGGTGTTTTGATTTGCTGGAACCAGCTTCAATTTTTGCTACAACTGCTGCATTCGTTTTTTGCTGGAAGAACGCCCAATTTTGCTACTTTGCTACAAATGGTGTTTTAATTTGCTACAACCAGTTTCATTTTTTGCTACCACCAGTGTCTTTGATTTTGCTAGAACATCCTTCCACAAAGGCACCTTTTTTGCATTTTTGCTTCCACTGTTTTTGGTTTTGCTGGAACTAAAACAAAGATTTGCTACTACCGCTGTTGGCTCCGAGCCATGGTTTTCTGCTGCTGAGGTTTTTTTGCTGGAACTATCATTTAATTGTGTTGGAACTGACATTTTTTGTTGCAACCGCCTTCGCGTTTTGCTACGACCAGGGAAGTTTTTTGCTACATCCATGCATGGCTCCAGAGTCGGCGAGAAACACAGGAGACGACGACGGTGAGGGGCGGCAACCGGCGGCGAGGGGCGGCAACTGGCGGCAAGGGTGGGGACCGGCGAGACGCGAGCGCCTGCTGCAGGCCGCGGCGGCAGCGCTGCGTTCCCACGAGGAAGGAGGAACCGAGATCGAAAGCGGAGCGTGATGCAACTTTTTTTTCCTATTGCGAAACCCAGATCGAACGGGTCAAATATGCTGAATCGGACGCTCGCGCGATGACCGGCCCAACTGTTCGGCCGGTGCGCCGGCGCCTATCAGCGCCCTAATAGGATTGGTGTCCGAGCCTAGTATGCTTCCATGACGTAGGCCTTTTTGTGTGGTGCAAATTCTGTCCATCGTTGCGACGGACACGCGAAATCATCAATCCGAGGTGGATCAGGGGTGATGGTTCCTCCGCAAATCCGAAAGAAAGTTAGAATCCGGCGACCAGCACCGGCAGCTACCCGGGCACTCCAAAGTCCTAGTAGTTGTGCACGAGTGCTTCCACGTCATTCTGTCCGGCTCCGATGACGGAGAGACGATGACGGCGACGCGTCTTCGTCTCGCTTCAATGTTTATAGTCATCGCTAATCGGTCTATGAATTTGCGTGTAATTTTGTGGTGTTTGTTGTATTGTTTTGATTTAAGACGAATAGATCGAAAGATTTTTTTTAGAAAAACATGATCGTGCGGTCGGATGGCATAATGAGCACGGTCGACGCAAAGCGATAAAGCGGGCCAAATAGCCTTTTCCAAGCCGAAAACGGATTGGATTTTGAATTCGACTAGCGGACCACGAAATCTCTACCTCTCTACCTTAATAATAAAGTAAATTGGGTTTCGGTCGTCCGTCACGCACTTTTGCAGAAAACCCCCTGCATTTTTTACGAATTAACCCGCAGTACACACTTAAGTCATAACCGAACCGTTATTTTACATTTTTACGGAAACCCCCCTGACGTATTAGATAATTCACCCGCCGATCATATATAAGTCAAACAAATGTTTTTCTAAATTATCCATATCTTTTAAACCGTAACTCCGATTTTAACACGTTATATATGAAAATTGATTAGAAAAATGTGTAGAATCTGAATATGATGTTATTTTGTTTGTTAAATATTTTTTAAATATTATTTTAGAAGATATTTAAGTCAAACAAATATTTTTTTTAATTATCCATATCTATTCAACCGTAACTCCGATTTTAACATGTTATATATGAAATTTGAATAGAAAAATATGTAGAATTTGAATATGATGTTATTTTTACCTATTAAATATTTTAAAAGCAAACTTGTAACCTATAAGGCACGTCCGTTTTTCTTTCGTACCGCGATGATCTGGATTGCAAATAAACAACCACTAAAATCATAAAGAGACGAAAGAAAATATCGATAACCACACATGAGCACCTCTGAAAAAACTTGTAGGGGAAAAACAACATTCAAACACACTTTGGTTTGTGTGAACACTAAAGCCATTGAGGGTGAGAAGGAGGATAAGCGGCAACACAAAAATGATGCCTCGCTAAAATAAAGGGCATGAACATATTATGATTATTGGGTTAAGAATGTGTGTTATTTTTTCTCCCGTTGCAACGCACGGGCTCTTTTGCTAGTCAATAATAAATAGACCAGCAGCTAGGCTTTCTTCCTCATTTGCAGTACGCGAGAGAAATTGAGGAGATCTAGCTTGCGCTAGTACTACCTAGCTAGACATGGCGTGCATCGCAGCCCCAGTTCCCTTTGCTCCTTTCTGCAGGACACCATTTACCTCGACCTCGTTGTCCGCCTCGTCCCCTCCGTTCCATCCGAGCCGCGTTCTGGTCAGGTGGGAACCTCCTCCTCGGGGATGGTTGAAGCTGAATTTCGATGGATCTGTCTACCACGACGGATCCGGCCGGGCGAGCATCGGCGGCGCCATCCGCGACTGCAACGGCCACGTCCTCGTCGCCTTCGCCGAGCCGACGGAGCACTCCACCGTGGGCATAGTGGAGGCGCGAGCACTGATCCGCGGGCTGCGGCTCGCGATGAGTTTCTTCCGTGGCGGGCTGGTGGTGGAAGGCGACGACCAGGTGCTGGTGGACCTCCTGACCGGCAAGGAGATGCAGACCCGCATACCGCTGTCCATGCAACAGGAGATCAAGACTCTGCTTAAGCACTTCTCGACGTACCAGCTGCAGCACATATACCGCGAGGGCAACCAGGTCGCCCACGTCCTGTGCAAAGAAGCATACCAGCGACCGGGGGTGTGGAGGAGCGGGATCGTGCCGCACGCCGTGTGGGAGAAGGCGCTCGAAGACATGCATGGCGTGGCGCACGAGCGGATCTGCAAGAAGAAGCAGCTGTGGTAGCTTCGAAGATGGGCGCGTACCAAGCCAAGCGCAAGCGGCGGCGTGGTGTCCGACCGGCTGGTCCAAGAACGTGGCCGGGGAGAAGGTGCTGGCTTCATCGACGTGATAAGTTTCGTCGAGATGGATCTGCATAGCCGGTGTGGTCGACCGGATTGTAGTGAGGGCAAATTAATCCTTTGTTTGTAGTCTTGTGGAGTCATACGTGACGAGGTCTTTACACTTGTCTGTATTAGTTACCTTGTAGTTGGATCTGCATAGACGATGTCTACTGTTGAAGCAGCTCTGGAAGCGCTTACAGTAACATCGATCGCTATGGCTACGTTGTGCTATGCGCGACGTAGGGTAAAAGATATGGTATAATTCATTCACTCTCATTTCTTGAAGTAGCTGCGCACGAGTGCTAGTATTCTTTTTCTAGTCCAAAATATTTCGCTGTTTGCAACACCTTCCTCTCACTCCAGAGCGAGCCCTCCGTTAGGCGTCGCACCTTACAACCTGAGAAGCCGACCGTGGCGTCCAGGCGCGCGAGGTTGATTCCCTACTGCTCCTCAACGTAGACGCGCCAAGTCGTGGGGGAATGGCGCGTCCGGTCGCCCACGGCATCGCGTCCCGAGGCGCCTGGCGGCGACGTGGCCGCGATCCACCACACGCGAGCCGGAGCAGGCAGGACGAAGGCGCAGAGACTCCTGACCACCACGTCGACTCCTGATCAATCGCGACATGGCCGCCGCCACCTCGAAGGCCAGGATGCCGAGCCCGTCCTGTATCGCTCTAGAGCTGGACATGGGCGGTATCGACGACACGCACAGGATGTGGAGGTGAACAAGGATGCACAGGATGTCTGTCTGTCAACTCGTATCTCCCGACTCACAGGCGTCACCACGAGAGCACGCCGACGGCGGCGTCCTTCGTCCTCGTGGCCAACGGCTTTCCCGAGCCCAGCCGCCATGTCCTAGCGCTCTGCCTCGCCCCAAGTTACCCTCCCGCCAAAGGAATCGGTCCAGGGCGCGCTTGATCGTCGCCCTCGCCGTCATCTTCTCCGCCTCCGTGCGGTGCGGTCTCCTCTTCGACAAGCTCCGGTTCCCCTTGTCGACACCACGGGCTCGCGTTGGTCTCCTGCATGCATTGGCGTCGTCCGTTCCTCCCCGTGCGTCCACGTGCCTGCCTCACCACGCTGCCGAGCTCCGACGACCGCCGCGACTGGCCATGTGGGCAGCTAACGCATGAGCAGTTGAGCACCCCGAGCTCGCCTGCAGCTTCCTCTCGCCCCGCCTGCACCCCAATCGTGCCCGAAGACCTCCGCTTCCTCCACGGCAAGCTTCCTTCTTTGGCTCCCGCGAGGCATGCCGCCATGCCTCTTACTGTGCACACGAGCTGTTCGATGAAACCCTAGCCACAATTGTAGTGGTTTTATGCTATTCACTCACTCACGTGACAAGTCTAAGGGCCGTAGATGCATCTTAGTCAATAGCATTAACCTTGTGAAACTTGATGCACATGTGCATACATATTCCAATGGGCTAAATGCTCAGTGAAGGTGAATGATATGCTGTCATGATTCGATTATAATAATGTTCAAAATGCCAGCAAAATTAAGGCGTCCATTGGCATGCGTACGCCAGTTGTGACCATTGGATCATTCAAACAATCAGTTTAACTAGTCCATGAAATATGTATCTGCTTCATTTGACAAACATCGGTATATAATTCAGGAGAAGGACTTCGGCACAACCCCCCCCCCCCCGGTATATAATTCAGGAGAAGGACTTCGGCACAACCCCCCCCCCCCCAAATAAACGTATAAGGGGTAGTACTGTCCATACTAAATTATGTATACTGTACCCGCCGTCCGTCGTAGGGCCGGCCGCCCGTGTACGTCGCGCCCCGTACTCCCGCGCGTCGTACGCGTGCGGTTCGGTAGTGCGATCGGGAAAGGAAAAAAAAGTACGCCCCACCCCGACACCCCATCTCCACGTACGAAACCCTAGCGGCATCAACGCCGCCGTGGTCCACCGCCGTCATGACGTCGGGCGGCGTCCGTAGTCACCCACGCGCCGTGAAACCGACACCCCATCCCCGCCTAGGAAACCCTAGCGGCATCAACGCCGCCGTGGTCCACCGTCGTCACGACGTCGACCCCGACGTGCCCGTCTAGTCGCGAGCACCGACGGCGTCCGTAGTGACCACACGCCGTGTCGCCGGTGAAACGCCCAGCGCTCGCTCGCCGTTCTGTCCTGGTACGCGCCCTCCACGACGTGGGTGGCAGCAACGCATCGGCGTCGACCCCAGGCGAGGACCCCTCGACGGCGCACAGTAGGTTAGGATGGCTCTTTTTGTTCTTTTTTTGATGATTTTGATTTGTCCATTGCATTTTTGTAATGCAAAATGATTCCCTACTTAGGTAAATAAGAGAGGAGAGTAGTGACCTCTTAATGACCTCATAATGATTTTGTATGTTCAAATTTGTATGCATGCCACATAGTCATGTCACTGTTGACGAATTTACTGTATTCGCGATGATGTTTTGTGGAATGTTGGCATTGATCTCACACCTTATTTGTATGTGCATAGATGGAGCAAGTAACCGGATACACCAGTGATGATTCCGGTAGCGATAATGGATCCTCGTCATTGAATGCGAACCAACCTCCCGGAGACAACTATATGAGTCAGGATGAATCGTACAGTGGTAATGTAAGTGCCTTCAACGTTGACCAAAACATATTGAACAAAAACTAGTTATTTGACACTAAAATGTCCTTTTAAATTTGTACAGCTACATGGCAATGCTGACGATGAGGAATATGATATAGATGAACAATTTTATGCAGATAGTGTGAGCCAGGTATGTTGAAAAAATTGTAGAGAAATGATTGACATTAAAATTGTATGACCACTTATGTTACTTTACATGTGCATAGATAAATGCTAATGGTGACAATGAGCGTAATAATATAGATGATGACAATGCCGAGAGCGAGGTCCCATGCACGTCGGCTAACGACATCGCCCGAGCGCTGATTGCGGCGTCGTTGTTAGTGGGGACGGCCCCATGCACGCATGCGCGTCGGTTAGCGAGACGGACGGCGTTTTTTTTTTGCAGGGCCACATTTTTTTTTTACTAAATGAAACAGGCATATTTTTTTTAACTGTATCAAATTTTATTATCTTAACCAATTTTTTTAACTTAATCAAATAGGCTCTTTTTTTAACTTAGCCAAATGTGCCCAATTTTTTTCCACGTGGTACTGTGGCCTAGCAGGGCACGCACGCAAAAAATTGTCCCGTTTCGAGTCCGTATGCATTTTCTACCATTTTCCGGGCGGAAAACCTAGAAAATACTGCCCGGACGTGACGCAACGTGCGTTCGTTGTCGGATTTCGTTCATTTTGGCCGTGGGGTGCCCGGGTGGGGCCCCACACGCGCTCCCAGAAGTTGGGTGCAATCCGTCAAACCGCTCAGGCACTTGCTGTGGAAGGGGGTGGTTTCGGTATGGCCGGAGGGGACCCTCGGTCGCACCTCTCCGCTTCGCATCCGTCAAACGTGCCCAATTTTTTCCCACGTGGTACTGTGTCCTAGCAGGGCACGCACACAAAAAATTGTCCCGTTTCGAGTCCGTATGCATTTTCTACCATTTTTCGGGCGGAAAACCCAGAAAATACTGCCCGGACGTGACGCAACGTGCGTTCGTTGTCGCATTTCGTTCATTTTGGCCGTGGGGTGCCCTGGTGGGGCCCCACACGCGCTCCAGAAGTTGGGTGCAATCCGTCAAACCGCTCAGGTACTTGCTGTGGAAGGGGGTGGTTTCGGTATGGCCGGAGGGGACCCTCGGTCGCACCTCTCCGCTTCGCATCCGCCAAACGTGCCCAATTTTTTTCCACGTGGTACTGTGGCCTAGCAGGGCACGCACGCAAAAAATTGTCCCGTTTTGAGTCCGTATGCATTTTCTATCATTTTCCGGGCAATTCATATATGTTAATGAATTTAAAACTATTTCAGAAAATGTTAATGAATTAAAAAATTCTCGGATTCATAAATATTACTGAATTATAAATATTCTCTGGTTCATAAATTTAAATAATTTAAAAATATTTCGGAAAATGTAAATGAATTTAAAAATTCTTGTATTCATTCATATATGTTAATGAATTTAAAACTATTTCAGAAAATGTTAATGAATTCAAAAATTCTCGGATTCATAAATATTAATGAATTATAAATATTCTCTGGTTCATAAATTTAAATAATTTAAAAATATTTCGGAAAATGTAAATGAATTTAAAAATTCTTGTATTCATTCATATATGTTAATGAATTTAAAAATATTCTCTGATTCATAAATGTTAATGAATTTAATAATATTTCAGAAAATGTTAATTAATTAAAATATCTCACCTTTTTAATTTTTTTTGTTTTTTATTTGTTATATTTTTTATTTCAAAATTTCAACTTTTTCATCCACCGGCTTTACTATATGGACATATTTAAACAAAATCTGAACATTTCTAAAACACTTTATAAACATTTACATACACTTTTTATTTTTTATTTTATGTGTTTTCATGATTTTTTTATTGTACAATTTTTCGATAATTGCATACCTTATTCTGTGCTATGTATATTCGATGCAAATTTTTTAAATATATTATGAACATTTCTATGCATGGGTCGGAAAATTTTCAATTTTTCTCAAAATAAGCGTTCAATATTTAGCTAATCTTTTGAACAAACTTTGAAGACAAATTTAAACAAGACTCGAACAAACTAGATTGAACATAGATATATTTTACATAGTCCATTCAACATTACCGAAACCAGACGAGTTTTTTCGAACCTAAACGATACATAGTTCATACTTAGAACATTTAAAAAAAACTACTCCTCCTCCTCGTCGCTAGCCAACAGATCGATGACCTCCCCGATGTCACCGCCGTCACCCCCGCCCTCGTCGTCGTCGTCGCTGACCTGGGCCAACCGCTCCCAGTCGATGATGTCGTCGTCCGACGACTCCTGCGCCTCCGCCTCCGCCTGCGGGACCACTGGCGGAATCGCCGCCGCCGCCTGGATCGCTGCCGCCTGCTCGGCGGCCTCCCTTGCAGCCGCCACCGGCTCTGCAGCCGCCGCTGCAGCCGCCGACGCGCGCAGGGCGACGAGGTAACCGGGCGTATCGTCGGGATCACCGTCCTCCCGAAGAACCACCTGCTTCGGCGGCAGTTCCACCTCCGGCGGGGCGGGGGGATCGGCGGGCGCCGGCGCAGGTGGTGGAGCCGCCCGACGGCCGCGCGCTGCTGGACGGGGGCGCGGGACAAGAAGGCGGCGACGGTCGCCGATGAGGTCAGGCTTGACGCCGGACTCCGCCAGCCGGAACGCGCCGATGACGGCGGCGTAGTCTTTGCCGTCCCAGAACGCGTGACGGCCGGCGATGTTGTTGCGGCCGCCGGTCCGCTTCTCCTCCGCGGTGGCGCCGGGCCTGCGCCTCGGGTAGCCGTCCTTGTCGAGCTTCCAGTCGTGCGGAAGACGGCAACCCGGCGGCACGAGGAGCCCGAACCGGTACAGCTCCTCCGTCTCCGGTGTGCTCAGGCTCGACGGCCAAGCGCTGGGTCCGTCGTCGCCGCCGGTGCCGGAGCTGCTGCCGCGGTGGAACGACATGTCGCCAGCGGGATTTTGGGAGGTGGAGACGGGAGAGGAGCGGTGTTTGCGGCGTCGGGCGGGGAGCGGTGTTTGCGGCGACGGGCGGACGAGGGTGAGATTTATAGGGAGACGGCGGGGCAGCTGGCGGACGGGTCGTTGGGCTATCAATGCGACGGCAGTCGAGGGCGGCGGCGCGGCAGACGAGGGGACGGGGCGGCAGGCGAGGGGACGGACGGGACGGGGCGGCGGGGCGGCAGACGAGGCGACGGGACGGGGCGGCGGGCCGCAGTTCACGCGCCACGACGCGCTTTCAGCGGGCGACGCGCGGTTTGACCACCGACGCGCTTGACCACCGACGCGGTAAAAACAACGTATGTCGCCACAGTAAAAAAAATGCGTAGACGTACATACGTCGACGGGCCTCGCAGGTACGTCGCGGGGGAGGGACTGGGGGAGGGGCAGGGGCAAAGACCATCCTACCCTTTTTTAAGTTTTCAGGCGAAGGGGTATAGGACGATCTGGACCGTTGATGTTTTCAGGGGGTTGTACCGAAGAAGAAGTGATAATTCAGCATCATGATATGTTCAGCTAGCATTGTAAGCTCGAAGCGTCGGTAAAATCCAATAGCAAATGCTAGTACAGAATTCTTAGTAAGTACCTCAAGTTTTTGCAGTAACAGAAGAGGGGTGGAAAGCTCACTTCTAATAGTCATCTTCCTGACTCTCGTGTGATGAGCCGAGCTCCTTGCAACGCTGGCATGAAAACTGGCCAGCCATCGACAAGGAGACCATCAAATTTTCATGCCTCTCACAGTAAGGCCGATTGCATGTGCTGCATTTAGGGACCGTAAGCCAGCAATCCAAGCACATAAGATCTGAACAAGCAAGATCAGCCTCGACTAGATCCTCCGGACTGATACAGCCACCACATTTTTCGCATCTAGGGAAGCAGAAGTAGCAGCCTCGGCACCGCCACAAGCTGTCTCTCACTTTCCTGAAATATAACCAAATTATCAATATGGAGGTGTACCAAACCTTGATTGATTCATGTCAAAGTCATTAGACCTGTAGAAATACAAGGATGCCTAAATGTTTGCATCAGTTGTTCTCAAGACAAGAGCAACAAAACAAATAATAGAACCGAGTTGCTTTCATGTAGCCCATAGTGCAAATAAGTGAGCTTCAGGGCCCATTACTTAAAAAGCTATTCATAAAAGAAGACAATCACGAGAGAGAGCAAAATGGTGAGCAATATCTATGAGCACCGACTCTTGTGGCTATCACAAATCAAAGACGAATCTTGAACTAGCAGGACAAATAAAGAGTCAAGCAATGACAATTAGTCCAATAAAGAGGTTGCATACCTACAGTCATCCCTCGTACAATCAAACACAAGCCTGACATTAGCGCACACTGAGCAAACATCAACATCAATAGTGCGTTCATCACTGGTGTTCAAAGCTTCACGGGCTCTATGGTTGTAGAAAAGCGGGCTTCCAACTTGTGGCACTTGTGGGTTATCTTTGCACATGAGAGGCATGATAATATCAAGATGATGCTTACTCATCCCGCTAATACCATCGAGTCGGAGACGACTTATATTTCCCTTGTGTTCGTGCAGAAGCTGAACAATTTTCACCACCCCATCACCAGTCAAGCCTGTACATGCGGGCACATAGAGCTGCAAGTTAAGAGTAGAGTAAGTTAGATTAAATGCATCCAGAGGTACACGCAGATACTGCACGGTCAGTGGCGGAGCCAGGAAATATGTATTAGGGGGGCCAAGTGCTGCTAAAACAAGTTAGGGAGGGCCAAACTATAGCAAAATAGATTTTCAGCAGCAAAATATTACTAATTATGTCACTGTTCATAGCAGATTAGCAGCAAAAACCAGATGTTAGGGGGGGCCAGGGCCCCTGCTGGTCCCCCCTGTCTCCGCCACTGTGCACGGTAGGAAGTGAGCAAAAGCATCTGTAATAGAGTTTCTGTCACGCGCATATAACCATGATTCTATTAAGCAGAGATAACAAATTGGCAATCAAGCAAATAGAGAAGAACTGTAAATGCTGGAGTCCATCTATATGTAAATTAAAGATCATGATCAATAACCAGAGGCTAAGATGGAGTCAAGGTTCCATATTAGTAATCAATTCAGTAAAGTATCATATTTTTACTTTGGCTAGAAACTCCTAAATCATTGCAGCAATTCAAAAGCGGCAAAGCCCGTTAGTGTTCCATATGAAGTTGGTATCAACCACCATGATTTTGGAATAAAAATGCTCCACATTAGTAACTGAAAACTGGTTCCCAGTCAGGGAGAATCCTTTTATTACGGACCTTTTGATATTTGGGGAGTGCCTACAATTTGGTTTGCAAAGGAAAACTATGTATAGCAGTAATAATCAGTTTCAGGATTATGTAGTTGAAAAATAAAAATATATCTAAGTAAACTTCATGTATGCCTGACTGGCTACCCTCTTCATTTTGGAGGTTAAAGGTGGCAATTGGCAAACAGACCATGCTAACTTTTGCCCCGGATCAATAATACGCACTTTAGTAATCCACAAGTTTCTGAATCGAGGACCTTTCCTTAAGAAAAGCAGAACACAAGTGTATATTAATGTGACTAACTACAGTACAATGTACGCAGTATATGATTATCCCCAGCGTGAAATGCACTGCATATGAAAATACATATCCAAGGCAAATCTATCAAGGATCCAATCACTGCATACGTTTCTACGTATTAATGCCAATATCAATTGTACCCCTAAGGCCCTAACCCCGGTCACTATCATCATGAGGCAAGGCAAGCAAAAAAAACTGAAGCATTAAGAAATTCCACTCCCAGGGAAACTGAAAGAGAGAAATCCAGCCAGATCTGTAACCTCATACTCCCTCCGTCCCAAAATAAGTGTCTCAACTTTGTACTAAGTTTAATACAAAGTTGTACTAAGGTTGAGACACTTATTTTGGGACGGAGGGAGTACTATATATTACTCCCTTTGATCCAAAATAAGTGTCGTGGTTTTAGTTCAAATTTTGGATCAGAGCCTCAGAGGGAGTAATAAACACTATATACTGAAACCTGCAATGATTCTGCATCTGCAGTTGTTTCACAATGTAGCTGTGTGATTTAAAAAAGGGGAAAAGGACATGACGAAGTAGCAGCACTGCATCCTAACTATACATGCAGTGCCACTGCAATCTGTTCTCTCTCGAACCGCTAATCCGATTGACGATCCGTTTTCTTCACGTGAAATCATCTTGTCAATGTCGGCATTAAGAAAAAACTAGCATTAGCTAGACAAGGCCGGTACTCAGAATTTTTTTTCACATCATTAGGCTATTATAGTTCTGAAGTTGAAGTGACTGAGTACTAATTTTTGCTCTGTTCCACATTACCACGGCATTTACAGCATGTATATCAGGGGATGCCTAGCTATGTGTTATTTTATTGTCGATAGGTGCACGTTTTGCCTAGAGCAAGTAACAACAATTCATCAACTGAACTGTCATCTTTTCCATGGTGCACGTGAAAAAGTTTGTATGGGCATCCCAATCAGCCTACAATTGATCATATACAGCAAAGGCCAAGCTCAATTTCTTCATTAACATCATGTCCAAGTTTGTACCAGTAAAATGTAGAAGTTCTATTCCTTGCAAAAAGTTATACTCCATCCGATCCATATTACTTGTCGCTGCTTTAGTACAACTTTGTACTAAAGTTGTACTAAAGCAGCGACAAGTAATATAGATCGGAAGGAGTATGTGTTTCTTCCTAGTCGATACATACACAGCATGGGCTCAGTCTCTCTTGTTCACTAGGCTCATATAAGCATATCTATCTGTGTTGTTGAGTTAGTTCACAGAGTGTGAGGTGAGGGGTCACGTAAGGAGTCCAGGAACAGCAGGTAAGTTGTGGCCTGCCTGCAGGCAAGACAAGATCAAGAGAAGCTTGGCGAGTCTGCTCACAACTCTGCACAAGCAGAGACCAACTCTGATTCAGCAAGCAGCAACTGAGGTGTCTGGCCATAGGAAACAGAGGTTAAATGGAAAGTACAATCTGTGTCCTTGCCCAGTTTAGATAGAGTACTAGGCCAGTTAATTGAGTCCTAGGTATGTGCTATCAAAGCATGCCCATTGTACCGTTGAGGGCAAGCAGTAAGAGAAGTCTCTCTTCGCATATGCTTTCTCAACCCAATCTAGTTCTCTAATTTTTCAATCTCCTTCTGCCTACCCACACTGACCACGGCGCCTACCCGACATTGCCGGCCCCAGCCTCCGGTGAACAAACCATACAACCTCAGGAGAAAGCACACATCGACTGGCAATGGTTTATTTATCATAGCATTCACATCTCGCGGCTTAAATTGTTCCACTACATGATCCAATAGCTGTAATTCAGCAAGTGATGTGGTTCGATGAGGATTCTGCAATAGGGTCAATTCTAGTTCTAGTAGAATAAATAAAGAAGTATTACATCCTAGCCTTCGCCACTGTGCCAGCCACATGTGGGCACAGCACACGAAAGCTAGTCCTAAAGGAGAGGCAAATGCGATGAAATATTAGACTGAATTTCGCTTTCTGTGCCCAAACATCCAAAGTCGAATGGTGAGATTCAGTTCTTCTTTGACATTGTCCTCTTCTAGTCATGGATACATGAGCCGAGTTGGCATAATAACAAACACTACGCGCGCGCCACCGACTCCATACCCAACACAAGAATGCTAACTCATTCACCAATTGAGAATCTCACACACTTGAAGAGGAAACAACCACGCTCAATACCTCGGTGACGCTGGGATTGTGCTCGATGACGCTGAGCAGGCCGGCGTCGGAAACGTGGAGGCACCCGAACAGGCGGAGAGACCGCAGCGTCCCCTCCGCCCTCGCAGTCAGCTTGGGGAGGACTTGGTCGGTCACCCGGCCGCTGAGCGGCGGCTCTACCGCGAGGCGACGCCACAGGAGGGGGTCCCCCGCGACGGCCTCGCCGAGGAGGCGGCATACGCGCCAGCAGGCTAGCAGCTCGGGCAGCCGCATGTAGCCCAGGGCGAGGAAGAGGGCGGCGTGCGGCTCGCCAGGCGGCGGGGCCGGTGGCGGCGGAGGCGTTGAGGCGGTCGCCGGCGTCGGAAGCATTGTGTGGTCTGTGGTGACTTCACTGACTGGCTGCCGTGACATCACGAGGAGGAAACACCGGCAAAAGAGGAAATCCAAATGCGAGTTTGGTTCATCCGAATTTGTCCGTTTCGTTGGGTGTGTAAATTGCATCCACGGGAGTGAAGTCTGGAAAAAAGACTGACTATAGTTAAGTTGTTTGAAAGAAATGTAAGCTGAATTTTTTAGCAGTTCGATTTAAATTCAACGACTCCTGTAATTTCTTCCTCCACTAGCCCTTCTTCCACCCACTCAATCCAATGCTGGTCCACCCGCCTCTTGCTGCCGCTCGGTGCTCTCACCCCGCCACGTCATTTTCGCAGCAAACCCATCCGATTGATTGCTCGCTGCTCCTTTCCTAAAGGACACTCGCCGGTTCGACCGGCCATCCTTCAAGGGTCCCCGTGCACTCAGCCACATAAAATACCCGACTGGAGTCATCTTCAGGACCACAATGGGATGAGCTCGACGCCCCTCCGCGGGTTAACTTGGCCCTTTCACTAGGCTCCAAGGCGCAAGCTTCATTAATTTGGACTCGGAGATGGCCCGCGCTGGCGTTGCCATGGGATAAGGAGTGGCATCTCTCCTGAGAGTCAGACCACGTGTTGGCGTCGTCACTCGAGTTTTATGGCATGTCCTCACTCAGACCCCAAGTCTATCTCTTCCGAGAGACATACGAATGCCACCAAGTTTTGCCCAGTGATCACTAATATCCGATCACTCGGAAAACCTTCAGTCCAAAATCTGTTGTGGTTTCGCTCAAGGCACAGTAGATGACCACTCGGTAACGAACTCCAAGTGCCCTCGAAGCACTCGGGCCAAGCCAGAGGATCTAATGATGGGGTCACTTACAACTAGTAGGGTCAAGGACCTGACATCTAAGGCCCATCTAGGGTCCCACACCATCATTAGTAGGTCCGTGGACTGATACGTCTCCAACGTATCTATAATTTTTTATTGTTCCATGCTATTATATTATCTGTTTTGAATGTTTATGGGCTTTATTAAACACTTTTATATTATTTTTGGGACTAACCTATTAACCCAGAGCCCAGTGCCAGTTTCTGTTTTTTCCCTTGTTTCAGTGTTTCGCCGAAAAGGAATATCAAACGGAGTCCAAAGGAATGAAACCTTCGGGAAAGTTATTTTTGGAACGGAAGCAATCCAGGGGACTTGGAGTGCACGTCAGGGAATCAACGAGGAGGGCACGAAGCAGGGGGCGCGCCCTCCACCCTCGTGGGCCCCTCGTGGCTCCGCTGACCGACTTCTTTCACCTATATATGTCAATATACCCTAAAACCATCGGGGAACAAAATAGATCGGGAGTTCCGCCGCCGCAAGCCTCTGTAGCCACCAAAAACCAATCGTGACCCTGTTCCGGCACCCTGCCGGAGGGGGGATCCCTCACCGGTGTCCATCTTCATCATCCCGGCGCTCTCCATGACGAGGAGGGAGTAGTTCACCCTCGGGGCTGAGGGTATGTACCAGTAGCTATGTGTTTGATCTCTCTCTCTCTCGTGTTCTTGATTTGGCACGATCTTGATGTACCGCGAGCTTTGCTATTATAGTTGGATCTTATGATGTTTCTCCCCCTCTACACTCTTGTAATGGATTGAGTTTTCCCTTTGAAGTTATCTTATCGAATTGAGTCTTTAAGGATTTGAGAACACTTGATGTATGTCTTGCATGTGCTTATCTGTGGTGACAATGGGATATTCACGTGATCTACTTGATGTATGTTTTGGTGATCAACTTGCGGGTTCCGTAACATCGTGAACTTATGCATAGGGGTTGGCACACGTTTTCGTCTTGACTCTCCGGTAGAAACTTTGGGGCACTCTTTGAAGTTCTTTGTGTTGGTTGAATAGATGAATCTGAGATTGTGTGATGCATATCGTATAATCATACCCATGGATACTTGAGGTGACATTGGAGTATCTAGGTGACATTAGGGTTTTGGTTGATATGTGTCTTAAGGTGTTATTCTAGTACGAACTCTATGATAGATCAAACGGAAAGAATATCTTCATGTTATTTTACTACGGACTCTTGAATAGATCAATTTGAAAGAATAACTTTGAGGTGGTTTCGTACCCTACCATAATCTCTTCGTTTGTTCTCCGCTATTAGTGACTTTGGAGTGACTCTTTGTTGCATGTTGAGGGATATTTATATGAGCCAATTATGTTATTATTGTGGAGAGAACTTGCACTAGTGAAAGTATGAACCCTAGGCCTTGTTTCCTAGCATTGCAATACCGTTTATGCTCACTATTATTGCTTGCTACCTTGCTGTTTTTATATTTTCAGATTACAAAAACCTATATCTACCATCCATATTGCACTTGTATCACCATCTCTTCGCTGAACTAGTGCACCTATACAATTTACCATTGTATTGGGTGTGTTGGGGACACAAGAGACTCTTTGTTATTTGGTTGCAGAGTTGTTTGAGAGAGACCATCTTCAACCTATGACTCCCACGGATTAATAAACCTTAGGTCATCCACTTGAGGGAAATTTGCTACTGTCCTACAAACCTCTGCACTTGGAGGCCAAACAACGTCTACAAGGAGAAGGTTCCGTAGTAGACATCAAGCTCTTTTCTGGCGTCGTTGCCGGGGAGGTGAGTGCTTGAAGGTATATCTTTAGATCTTGCAATTGAATCTTTTTGTTTCTTGTTTTATCACTAGTTTAGTTTATAAAAGAAAACTACAAAAAATGGAATTAAGGGTGCCTCATATGCTTCATCTTTTTCATACCTTTCGTGAAAATGATGGGAAGGGAAATTGTGCTCAAGTACTGTGACAACCTGGTTTTTGCCCTCTCTCATTTGCTTGATTTTTATTTGGGTTAAATTTGTAACTAGGAGTTTTTGAATCTTTTCATATGATCTTAAAAACACTTGGGTACTCTTGGCTTTCACCCAAGTGCTCCATTTCCCTCTCTGATCATCATTCCCCTTTTGATCCACTCCAAAATAATCTTTGGAATATTTTTCTTAAATGAAAAATATTCATTTTCTCTCAAAAACCCTAGCCAGATCAGTATGCTCCAAAGCAATCCTAATTTTTATGGCCCAGAAAAATCTGAGATAATTCACAAATATTCTTTGAACCCTAGGCACCTTCCTGAGCAAAAATATTTCATCACTTTTTGGAATATTTTTGTTACAGAAAATATTTTCTGTTCTGGACAGAAATGGTGGTTTCTACAGCAACTACCATTTTAATTGCTCCATTGTGCCTGGGTTTTCTTGTGCCTTTTCACCTTAGTAACTCTTGGCTAACCTCCAAAGCGCAGCCTCTAACTCCCAACCATTTGACCTCAGTAACCTCTCAAACTTACTGACCAGAAACTTACCTGGCGTGTAAAAACTTCTCTACTGCACCTGGATCCAAACCAAAGCGTGGTAACATCTCAAACTACCACGAACAACATGCCAGACATGAAGTTTAGGCTTAGCTCGGCCTGATGTCATAGTCCACGCGGTGAACGCGTTTGTCCAGGGGTGCTGGCATGCGTGTCGACGCGCTCTGAGTGCCACCGAGCGCTTTGTTCGCGCGTGCTCGCTTCCCCCGCCTGCCCGAGCGTGCCAAACCTCGCCACCATCCTCGTCTGAACGCCACTAATTCTCCCCCTCTCACTGACGCCGCTCGTCACCGGGCTCAGTGTCCAGGTGTCGCCGGCGGAGCCCCGATCCACCCCTGATGCTCGCCTATATAAGGAGCCACCCCCAGTCTCCTCGAGCACCATCCAGCACTCCCACGCACCCCACAAGCGAGTAGGAAGCCGTGGCCTGGCCGGGCAGGCCTCGGGCCGCCGTCCCCGAGCTCGAGCTTGCCAGCGATCCCCTCTGGTCGCTGCGGTAGCTCCAGCCCCTTCCAGGCCAGGGCGACCCTTCCAGGGCCTCCGCCCCTCTCCGGTGGAGCCGTTCTGCCCCTCTAGAGCCCCTGGAGTTGCCTCTGGTCGCCTTTTTCTTCATCTCCGGCGACCACCGTGCTCTGCCTCCGCTTGCGAGGTTGATTCCGACGCCGTCCGACCGCCCCTAGCTATGCTACGAGTACGGGCAGGTGCGCCTCAACCCCCTCTTGCCATCCCTCCCTTCCGTTTTGGCCAAGGAGTCCTCGTCGTCGGCGAGAGCTCCGGCGGAGCTGCGACTCCCTCTATTTCCTTCTTCCCCTCCTCCTAACCTGACTAGCGAGGCCCGCTAGTCAGCCACTCTGTACGCGCGCGAAGCGATATGAGTGTTGGCGCCCCTGGCCTTTACGCCTTCGACGTCACCCCCAGCCTGTTTATTTTTATTCAAATTCATTTGAATTACAGAACACTTCATACAGGCATAACTCCTCAACCATAAGTCCAAATGAATTGATTCTTTTTGCATCTTGTTCTTTTCAAAGAAATCTAGCAGCTCACCAAATTCATCTTTCTGAGCTGTTTAGAATTTCTGGTGATTTTCAGAAGTATTCTTGATATTTTCTTTTTGTGTTTAAAATTATTTTCAGAGGGTGAGGCTTGTCTTGAGGATCATCAGAAGGCTTGTGAACCTCATCTGCACTAAAGCAAGCCACAACATTTTCATGGTGTCATTTCAATATTTATGATTTTCTTACTTGAATGAAATGATTAATCCATGCATTTAAATAACTATTGTGTGATTTATATTCTGTTAAGTGTTTGCTAGTTAATATGCTTGATTTACAGAATGTGGAAACTAGCTTAGTTGGTGAAGCAAAGCTAGGGTCTATTTATGGTGATGATAGAGATAATTCTGTTATGCATGTTAGTAATTATTTAAAGTCATGTTCTTGCATAAATAAATTGATAAAAATTTGCTAGAAAATATTATGTTAAGTACTTGTTTAGTCATTTACTTGACTTACAGAATGGTTGAACTTCACTTGGTAAAGAAACTAGGATTTGTTTGTGGTAAAATCTTTGTTATTCATATGAGAAATTAATCGGAGTTACGTTCTTGCGTGAGAAAATAATAAAACTTGCTGCAAAAATATTTTGGTTAATATGTGAGTTATGTTGATCAGCAAAGTAATATGAGTTGTTGATGTTTATGCTTAGTGTGAATATGGATGACATCGGACTGTTTCATTATTAAGTGATGCATGTGTAGTTTTGCATTTCATGGCATGCTATAACACTGGTCATTTTCATTTTAAGTTGAACCTGAATATAACTCAACTTGAATATACCGTTGACTGGGTCATGGTGCCGCTGAATCGTGTTTTTCCCAGTGCAATCACATTTGCCTTTGTGGGAAGGCCTTGATTCGGTCCATTGACATTGCCTCTGGTCGGTGGCTCCAACTAGGGAAGGTTACGTCGTGCTTACCCTGGCCCGGTAAGCAGGCATAACCTTGTGTGCCCGTTGTTCAAAGTTTGGTACCGAGTCCTGGAGTGGGGTCATTTTGGCCACGACGATGGTCGGTGTGTCTTTGGTAGACACGGGGCCACCCAGGACTAGCCCGTTGGGGATTGGGTCGGAGTGGCCGGGAGAGTGTCATGACAATGGAAGGGTTTTGTCGAAATGTCGTTGGTCCACCCGAATGGGAGTGCGAGGCCATGGGTTCCGTGGTGTGGGTACAGTGTGCTACCTCTGCAGAGTGTATAATCTATCGATAGCCGAGTCCACGGTCACGGACACCTCGTAGTAGGTCCCACCATGAGTCAACGTTTAATAAAATTTGCACACTAAGCTATGAACTTTGCATTGTTGAGGATGGCAGAAAGGCCATCGAGATATTGGGGACCAGATATTGGTCGTGGTTGTGATCACCGTAAGGATCAC
This sequence comes from Aegilops umbellulata, assembly GCA_032464435.1. Taxonomy (NCBI): domain Eukaryota; kingdom Viridiplantae; phylum Streptophyta; class Magnoliopsida; order Poales; family Poaceae; genus Aegilops; species Aegilops umbellulata. Next base: position 479,317,844 of record CP136055.1, read on the forward strand.
GAGTTACTCTTGTTAAGACCATGTTGGTGGTTTGTTTGTGATCCGAGAATGATCACGGTTGGTAAGTTGTCCGGAGGGACGTTCGAGTATGATCACAACATGTTTGACATATAGTGTTGCATTATTAATAATTGGTTAAGTATCATGATATTGTTTGCCATTATGATTATGCCTGTTGTGAGCTTGCAAGTACATTCAATGTATTGACCTGGCGTGTCATGCCAGATTTCAGGAAAGTCTCGTTGGAGAGGAGCGCTGCTCGAGTCTAGATCATGTCCACATCGGTGTCCCAGTGATATGGAGCTTCCGCTACGACGTTATTCCGCTGCCACATAGTCGTTCGGATCGAGGCCCCTTTATGTTCACTAAATAATGTACATATTGTTCAGCCGCACCGGGTGTGCCGCTTGGCCTCGACAGCTGTTGTAATATAAACTCTGTTCCGCTAGCATCAATAAAGCGGTTGTTTTCTGTACCAAGATGTTGTGTGTTGCCAGAAGACATGGTATCTGGGCTGGCAATGCATGGTAAACCGGTCGCTCTGAGCCGGGGTGCCACAACGCTTGGTATCAGAGCCGCGCTGACTGTAGGCCACGCTAGACTACGACGTGCTAACTGGACGTTAGATACGAGTTTAAGTTGAGTGCCAGTAGTAATTTTTGCTGGTTGTTGCGTTGCATGCATTCGGTTTATATATTTTTATGCTAACCTGCTAATGGTTGTGGGTGTAGATGGCTCCGGTGCCGTATCCGTGCCAGTTGCAGCTGATGCCGTACACATCACCGCACCTCCTTCGCAACGTGTGGCGTCGGTTGTACCCTCTCGGAGATGACCCAGTCTATCGTGTGTACCGGGAGCATCTAGCTGATTCAGTGTATGAGTATCACGCAGTGGTCACTCTGCGCACAAGTTCCGATTCCAGTTCTTACACTCGTAATTCTTGGAGCGGTTACGCCTCCATCGCTTCTCAGGCTGTCCAGTTTGCTACATTCGAGGTCCTTGTCGATCTTAGCTACAACGAGGTCCGAATGCAGAACCACCCAGCTTTCTATTACTACCCATCTCTGCACGACAATGGACGCGTCCGTTTCCCTATCATTGATCTGGAGTCTGATAGTGTTGCTAGCCACCTTGCTCGTTATGTCACTGCTAGCTATCTTATGATCCACGAGCTGGCTCGAGAGCTGACTCGTGCCCGTACTGCTTTAGCCGCTGCTTTAGTCACTACTAGATCTGCCACTACTCCATCTTCTCTGGGATTTACCCCTTATTTTCCAGTCAGTTCTAGTTCCCCTATTTCGTCGGTTACTCCTCCGAGTAGCACGGGCGTCTCGGCCGTGAATCCTCTCAGTACTCCTGCCGAGTGGGTTTCACTTCTCGCTACTCCTGTAGCCCCGATGCTTCTTCCTACCCCTGCCCCTGAGGGAGAGCCCTCGAGGCAGCGCCGTTGTGTTACCTTTAATCCAGAGGAATCCGTTAACCACGTCAGTTCGGGATCCGAGACCGCTTCAGGGGAGGACACCGCAGCACCAGCAGAGCATAGTATCTTTGAGTATTCGCAGTCGTCTGGATGATGTACGGATGTAGTCGTACAAGTCATGATGTTTCGTTGCATGTATGAGAGTAGTTGAACCAGTCATGTTGTTTATCTTTCATGTATGAGTCTATGTATAATTATGTTGGGACTTTATTCGCCGTGTTTTCTTCGCTCTTTTGTTTTCTTCCGGGATTTGTCGCTGGCTTTTCCCCAATTTTATTCTTGGATGTTTCTCATCTCGATTGCGTTGTCTTGGAAAAAATCCACAATAGGATGACGCGGGGAGGCAGCAGTAGCAACGTTCGTGAGGGAACTCCCGTTCTTCATTCCGCACGACAGGCAGGACATTCTCCCGAGCTGTACGTTTCGCCACCACCTCCACCGCCTAATCCTCCCTCCACCGAGCAAATTCTGCATATGTTTGAGGAAAGAAGGAACAATGATCTGATTGAAATATTAAGAAGTGTGCAAGCTATGGTTGGACAAAATGGAAATCAGAACGGTCATCACTCAAAGCTGTCAGATTTTCAAAGGACCAAGCCACCCAGTTTCAGTCAGATTGTTGACCCATTGGATGCAGACGATTGGTTGCGCACCATTGAGAAAAAGCTTGCGATCGCTCGTATTGAAGAAAATGATAAAGTTCCATTTGCAACTCATTACCTTGAAGGCGCAGCTACCATATGGTGGGAAAATACAAAAGCCATGTGGCCGGTTGATGAGGAAATCACCTGGGAAAATTTTAAGGATCAGTTCCGAAAATATCATATCCCTACTAGAGTTATGAAGACCAAGCAGCGTGAATTTCTCGCACTCGTCCAAGGAAATCAGTCTGTGGCTAAATATTTGCAAAAATTCAATCATTTGGCCCGTTACTCTCTTTATGACGTGGACACCAAAGAAAGGAAAATTGACAGATTTCTTTGAGCCCTAAATCCGCAACTCCGGTGTACTCTCGGTATGCTGGATTTCCCACATTTCCAAACTCTGGTGAACAAGGCTTTCATTGCTGAACGGGAGCACAAGCTTATAGCAGATAATAGGCCTGTTAACAACGACAACAAGCGTAAGTTTGAGCCAAAGAAGGATGGGCAACCAGTGCAAAAGGCTCGTACCTGGCAGCGGCAGCAGAATGTTAACAAGACCACCACTCAAGTCAAGAATATTGTGACCAACCCAATGCATGAGGAGCGTCATCGCAATAATTCTTGCTTCAATTGTGGGCAAAACGGACATTATGCCAGGCAGTGCCCCAAGAACAACAAGGCGAATGCCCTAATCTGGCCATAAGTCAACTTTATGGAGTCATGGCCAACCCAGCGAAACTTTACTGGGCACGTGCATCATATCTCCACCGATGAAGCCCTAGAGAAGCCAGAAGTCGTTATTGGTATGTTTTCTGTTAATGACATACCTGCCATAATTTTATTTGACTCTGGGGCTTGCCATTCTTTTATTTCTCGGAGTTTTGCTGCCCAAAACAACTTTCCTTGCATGCTTTCAGGCAAAAATATGCTAGTACGAACCCCGGGATCTATAATCAAGAGCAATCTGGTCTGCCGTGATCTAGAAATCAATATCAATGGAGTCTACTTTCCAACCTCTCTGATCATCATTGAGTATGAAAAGTTGGATATTATATTGGGTATGAATTGGCTGACCAAATATCAAGTTTGCATAAACTGCGCAACCCGAGAAGTCACTTTGACCAGTCTGAATGGGCAGCCTACCAAATTCTACGCTCGCAAGAATATACCCAAGCCAGAATTGGTTTGCATCGTTGTGGCTGAATTGGAATTTATTCCTGTGGTTAGCGAGTACCCTGATGTATTTCCAGAAGAACTGCCAGGTCTGAGGTAAACTACTCACATTTCATCGGAGGGGCTATGGTGATGATGTAGAAGCCCTCCATGATCGATTCCCCTTCCGGCGGAGCTCCGGAACAGGCCCCAAGATGGGATCTCGTGGGTACAGAAGGTTGCGGTGGTGGAATTAGGTTTTTGGCTCCGTATCTGATCGTTTGGGGGTACGTAGGTATATATAGGAGGAAGGAGTACGTCGGTGGAGCTTCAAGGGGCCCACGAGGCAGGGGATCGCCCTAGGGGGGGGCGCCCTCCACCCTCATGACCACCTCTCTTCTTTCTTGACGGAGGGTCCAAATCTCCTGGATCATATCTGATGAGAAAATCACGTTCCCGAAGGTTTCATTCCGTTTGGAATCTGTTTGATATTCTGTTTCTTCGAAACACTGAAATAGGCAAAAAACAGCAATTCTGGGCTGGGCCTCCGGTTAATAGGTTAGTCCCAAAAGTAATATAAAAGTGGAAAATAAAGCCCAATATGGTCCAAAATAGTAGATAATATAGCATGGAGCAATCAAAAATTATAGATACGTTGGAGACGTATCAGGCATCCCCAAGCTTAATTCCTGCTCGTCCTCGAGTAGGTAAATGATAAAAAAGAGAATTTTTGATGCGGAGTGCTACTTGGCATAATTTCAATGTAAATCTTCTTAACTGTGGTATGAATATTCAGATCCGAAAGATTCAAGACAAAAGTTCATATTGACATAAAAATAATAATACTTCAAGCATACTAACAAAGCAATTATGTCTTCTCAAAATAACATGGCCAAAGAAAGTTATCCTGTAACACTCCAAAAATTTTGCCTTGGTTTTACCAAAATTCTCTACTTGTTTTGAAAGGGTTTAATTAAAAAATTTCTAAAGGACTCTCCCTTTCAAAAACTTTTCTTTTATGACAAGTATTTTTGTTTGGGTTCATCCCAAATCTTGATCTTTGGTCTCAAGGATTTTTCATCTTGTGTTGGCTCAACACAAATAACATTGGAAGGTCTTTTGTAATAACTTTCATTTAAAAAGAATTCCATTTAAACCTTTGGGTTTATTCTTCCTCTTTCAAAAAGTATCATCTTGCCATGGCCTATGAAGAAAATTTTCTTCCAAAACCACCCCTACTTTGGTTCAAGTCAATTATCCAACTCCAGCAAGTTCCAACCCATTTTTGATTTTTATTCTATTTATTTTATCCTCAAAACAATTTCTGTCAATTATTTTGGACCTTGGTGACTTACAAAGGAACTACCAGATTCCTTTTGAGTGTTGGTCCCAAATGAACTCCCCTGGCTAGTATTTAGCACCCTCAACCAAGATCCATCAAGATCCACTAGCTCACAGTTCAAAATTTTCAAATTTTGCCCACTTCAAGTTTGGACCAGATTTGCCATTTTTGGTGAAATTCATACTTTTTCTTCTCCTAAACTTCTGAGATAATTCATGCAGCCTCCAGATACATCGAGAGGCCACCTCACCAAAGATCAGCTCCAGAAAAGTTTCCCACATGCCAAAAACATTTCATCAAACACCTGGCGAGCACTGGTTTTGTCACAGTTTCAAAAATTCAGAGTTCAGTGTCAAGTTTCAGTCAGCGGCGTCGTTTTCTTCAGAGCCTCGGCGTCGATCTCACCAGTGCGCGCGTTGGCACCTTGCGCACTGCTCCTCCTCCTTATCCAGAGAGCCGCAAGGTCGCTTTGCCGGCGCGGGCGTTGGTGGCGACGTGTCTCACCTGCGCCGGCGTCTTCCGCGGTGGCAGAGCCACCCGTGGCGGCCAACAGGGGCCGGCCCTGCCATTCGGCGCCGTCCAGCACCGCCCAAGCCACTCGAGGCCTCCGCGTAGCCGTCCCCTCCCATGTCCACGCTGCAGCACGGTCGCCGTGGCCTGAGAGGCGCAGAACGCGCTCTCTGCCGCCGGCGTGCCCGTGAGCCGTTCCGTCGAGAACGTGGAGTGACGCCCAAGATTTGCCAAGTTTAGCCTCTGGATGGAACCAGCAGACCATCACGTTGTTGCCCAATCGCCTAAAACCCCCGTTCGGCCACTGCCTCGCTGTAACCACCACCGGAGTTATCCCGTTCACGGCAACCGCCTCAGATCTACTATAAAAAGGGCCCTCGAGCTCGCCTTCGACCAGCACCACATCCTACACCTCGCCAGAACTGCACTCGACCCCTAGGAGGACCTCGAGGAGGTCTTCTTCTCCGACTCCGGCCGCCCCGATCCGCTTCGGGCTCCGGCATGATTTGCTCTGGTGAGGACACCCCCGCCTCCCAATCCCTGCCACTAGCATCCTAATGCACCCACTCCACTAACCCACGCCCCAATTTGAAGCTTGCAGCTCCGTTCGGAGAAAACCAACCTCGCCCGAACCGCCGTCCGCCAGAGCTAAGGCCGCCGTTGACGTGGTTGCGCCGATGCCCAACTCCACCACCCACAGACGCGGAAAAGTTCCGTGAACACGTAGGTACCCTCCGATCCCCCTGCCTCGCCGTGGATCAACGCCGGCGACCACCGCGAGCTTCGGGCGCCGGCGTGCTCTGTTTTTCTTTTTTCAAATTTTTAAACCTGACGAGTGGGACCCCCTCGTCAGCCTCTCCCCTTCTGTTTGAATCGTTTTCTGAAGACGCCTTCGGGCAAAGTACGTTTTCTCTTTTGGGCTGGCGTATTTATAACTGAAACGTTTTTTGTTTTTATAATCTAGCCCCTGGAAACTTTTTGTTTCATTACAGAAAAGTCCCTGGACTAAAACCATTATAACTTTTTAACAAAAGATGATTTTGACTTGATTCTTTTTCTGTCATCTTTACTTTTCTGTCTAGTTTTTTGTCATATTTATTTGAAAAATATTTGGGATACTTTTTGTGCACACACGGTATTTACGTTAGTATACGATTTCTTTATACCATAGATACCGGAGGAGGTGGCGGAACCGCGAACTTCGCCGAGCTAGACTCCGACTACTCTGAACCAGGCAAGCATGATTGAACCTTTGATATGATAAGTGTTTTGCATGTTTGTTCGAGTAGTTCTTTCTCATGGCATGTTTATATAAGCATTAGTGAATGTTATGTTGCATGCAAGGAAAGCTACCGGTGAGCTTCGAAGTTTGATGTGTTCATATGATGATAAGATAACCTGGTCATGTGGTGGCATGATAGGTTGCAAGCTGGTATTGTGGAAGCATGTCAGTCTTTATGTCAACCATATAACTTCAGTACTAACGTGGATCGAGTCTCGATCCCGTTCGTTACCCCTTCGTACTGCCACATGTTTTCTGCAAAGAGTGCGGTGTAGTAAGTTGCAAACCTCTTTCCGTGTACACACCAAACAGAGGGACCGCGGTGAGGGTTCCATGGCCCTGGATTAAAGCCCGTCACCCGGTCAGGGGGCATGGGTGTTTCCGGTTGGGACCGAGAGGGGGGCACCCCTTAGAGCGCGCGATATAAATTTGATCCCATGCTATTCGAGGTTGTGGCCTCCCCGTCTTAAGGTTTTTCTTGAATGTTGCCGAGGGTGATTCCAGGCAGCGGAATGTGGAATGGGTGTGTACTGGTTAGACGTGTTTCTTCTAAAACACCGTAAACGGAACTAGTCCTTGTGACTACTGAAATCCGTTGGCTGTGGTTAAAGAGTACAAACTCTGCAGAGTCAAAACCATTCGAGTATCCATGTCCACGATCAAGGACTTGGACATCATCTCAGTGTCAAAGTCAGTCTGAGTATCGATCTCGATATCAACCCCGGTGACAGTCTCCGGAGAATAAACATGAAACTGAGAATGGTAAACTCAGCTGAAGGTTATTCATGTGGATGGATTAACCAATTTATTATTATGTGCTGAACATTTCCTTGAAATGGTTTAAATTCATGGACTGCTTGAATTCAAATGAATAAGCCCTTTATGTGATGTCGCTCAGACGTCCGACTATGGCATTATTGTTATTTACTTTTGATATAAGCCCTTTGTGTGATGTCGCTCAGACGTCCGACTATGACATTATTGTTATTTACTTTTGATATAAGCCCTTTATGTGATGTCGCTCAGACGTCCGACTGTGGCATTATTGTTATTTACTTTTGATATAAGCCCTTTATGTGATGTCGCTCAGACGTCCGACTGTGGCATTATTGTTATTTACTTTTGATATAAGCCCTTTATGTGATGTTGCTCATACGTCCGACTGTGGCACGCTCTGTTATTTACGTTTCAATATAAGCCCTTTATGTGGTGTCACCCCGACGCCCGACTGTAGCATGTTAATTTATTCTTACCTTTCGAGGCGTCGCTTCAGACACCCGATCGGTCTTCAGTTATTTTTATTGGGATTTCGGGAGGACTACCGCCTGACTTCCTTTTATTTATCGTGTAGTGCAAATTTATTATTTGATTGTGCATACTAATTTGCTCATGTGCATCATGTTTACTTTTGTTATATCTTATGTCCAAACTGTCTTGCGAGTACATTCAAAGTACTCACCTGGCTTGTTGATTTGGCCAGATGTTGACGAAGGCGATCTTATGGATGAAGAGTTCGATAGTGAGTCCGACGCCTAGAGGAGTCCCAGTCAGTCACGTGCGATCTTGGAATTGATCACTTGTATTACATACGCTTCCGCTACCCTATAAAATCATCGAGCCTCACTCCGACGCTTGATGAGCTATAAGATATAGGAGTCACGTCACCCACTTCACTGTGACATATCCACCACCATTTTTATTACGAGTCAGTAGTTATGCCACCACACCCTTGTGTCATATCCACCTTTATGTATAATATCGACGTGCTTGTAATAAATTGTTGAGCATCCTCAGCTCAACCTTGTATAATATTTAGTACTGCTGGACTTTTATATCAAGGTTTTGTCTGCCAGTAAGTAGAATTCTTCTGTAATGGTCAACACAAGGGTCGGCTTTTCAATAAATGTCTTATTGAAAAACCGATCCTGACAATCTTGGTATCAGAGCCAGGCTGATTGTAGGAAGCCACTAGGTACGATCGCTAATCGGTTATTAGCATAATTAGTGCTATCTTATTATTCTGCATATTGTAGCAATTTTCTGTTAGTCATCATAAATTTATGATTTGACTATTCGGGATTTTGTCTACTTTTGTAGATGGAGAGCAACGATTGTGAGTCACAGGTGTTCACCAATGTTCCTGAGGGGTTTATCAAGCTCCTCATCTGCATCGCCAAGATCGCGATCGGGCCATCAGTTCGTCCGGAGTTCACACTCTACCGGCACAAGCTCAGCGACAGTTTGTCTATGTACTAGGCCGCGGTTCAGTTCAAGGGAGGACGCTCCGAGTTCCGCCGCTTCCGATTTGTTGGGAGGGCCATGCCTACGGAGAGGCATGCCATGCAGATGGCTGCCCGCGAGGCAATAGCCCGCCTCTGGGATGTTCTTCCTTCAATGAAGACTCGTCGCTACCGCTAACTCCCATGCCACGTGCCATACACTTGCCACTGTGCATTCGCTTGCGCTAGGGGAGAAAGAGATGAGGCTATTCGAATGCTTGTTGAGTACCTCAAGGCGCTTGAGGCAGCTTTTGACAACCTCGTGGACGACTTCGTAGCTGCTCATATGGATTCCATCCAGGGCTGCTCCGCCAACAGGAGGGAGCTCCTCCATATGGCACCACCACTGACATTCGTCTCGTCCTCAGCATCCTATACACCTGCCATCTTAGCCACCGCTCGCCGCCTGCCTACCACTGAGGAGTTTGACCAAGTCATTGCTCCTACTCCAGTCAGAGCTGCACCACCTGCCACACCTGCGCCAGCTCCACAACCCAGTACTTCGCGCCTGGAGGCTATTAGTGAGGAGGAGGTTGAGTCTCCAGCACCACTGGGTCTTACCCTCGGCAGGCCAAAGGAAGTTTTCACCATCTCCGACTGAGTACGCCTAGCAGCCGTGTGATGTACCAGCTTGTATGATATGTTTATATGTGCATAGGTTTGGTGAGAAGTAGTTTGTGTGCGCATCATGTAGGATCTCGGAGAAGTGCACTAGCCTAAATAACATGTCAGGAATGTGTACGCACATCCTGAGTGATGTATTGTATAATTACGGCTTGCGTGTAAGATATGTACTGAGCGGTCCTTCTCCATGCGCAATCAAGTATTTTCTTGAAAAATGTTGGAGTTCTTAAAACTTCCGCCTTTACAAATTATTTATTTTTGCCACCCAGTTTTTTCTCATGAGATTTGCAAAAATACCCCAGAGTGGAATGTGCCTCGTCCCTGGACTTGTTCTATGCCAAGCCGGCCGGAAGAAAATTATGGTACCCAGACAAGTAACAATTTCACACAGGCCAGTCAAGTCAGCAAGGCAGTGAAACAACATTTTCTCAAGTATGCCGCCTTTATGAGCAAAGCCAACAGCAGCATCAAGAAATTATGAACCATGTTATCAATATGGGAAATCACCGTGAACCATATCAGCAGCACTCCAAATTGTCTGAACTACAGAAGACGCGTCCCCCAACGTTCTCTCACACTGATAGACCTCTTGAGGCCGATGATTGGTTTCGAGACATTGAAAGGAAGTTAATTATTGCACAATGTTCAGACCGTGAGAAGGTACTTTATGCACCTCACTACCTCACGGGAGCAGCCGCATCATGGTGGGAGAATTTCCTACACATGCACCCCAATGAAAATAATATCACCTGGGAAGATTTTAAAGAAGGATTTCATGGGGCGCACATTCCCAGAAGCATTATGAAGATCAAGAAAAGGGAATTTGATGACCTCAAGCAGAGGAGCATGACAGTGACTGAATACAATAGTCAGTTTACTCTATTGTCTCGTTATGCCAACGAAGAGCAGAACAAAAAGATGGAGAAATTTCTGGACAGTCTGGCACCAGCATTTAAATGCCAGCTGGTCGTACACACCTTTCCGGATTTCAAAACACTTGTGGACAAGGCCATTACATTGGAAAATGAGTGCCACAACTTGGAGGAATTTCGCAAGCGAAAAAGGGACAAGACCACTCATGCTCGCAACAACCGGAACAAGACTGACCCGCAGAAGATTGGGGCAAACAGACCCACAACCAATGTTCCACTCCCAAACAAAAATTTTCACGCAAGGGACAAGGATTTTACATATCGCCCAGGCGTTACTTGCTACGCTTGTGGAGAGGAAGGACACTATGCTAAACAGTGCCCAAAGCCAAGAAACTCGGCCCCAAAGCCGAACAACAATGGAAACAGTTCAGCACCCAAGCGTAACAACTTCAACCCCAATAACAATCACAAGAGGGGTCACCTGAACCATGTAACCAAGGAGGAAGCACAAGATGCCCCGGATATCGTCTTTGGTACGTTCCCTGTCAACACAATACCTGCCATGGTTTTGTTTGATTCTGGAGCTTCTCACTCGTTCATTTCAAAGAGTTTTGCTTTGCAACATGATTTTTCGATGCTTCCTTTGGAAAAATCCATGATCATCAGGTCCCCTGGGAATAAGCAAATCACTCAGAGTTACTGCCAAGGTGTGGTTATTGAGTTTGAAGGACTAAAGTTTCAAGCAAACCTCATTGTATTGGAAAATAAAGGACTGGATGTTATCCTAGGAATGGATTGGTTAACCACCAAAAAAGGATTTATCGATTGCTTCAATCGGACTGTAATCCTCACTCATCATCACGGGAAGACAATAAAAGTTGCATCCCAAGAAAGACCAAGATCACGACAACCAAAGTTGAACAAAGTGGACATTTTAGAGCTAAGGAAAGTTCCAGTGGTATGTGAGTTCCCTGACGTATTTCCCGAAGAACTACCAGGCATGCCGCCAGACCGGGAAATAGAGTTCAGCATTGAACTAGCACCCGGAACCACCCCCATTTACAAGAAACCCTATAGGATGGCACCCTCTGAGTTGGTAGAATTAAAGAAGCAAATAAAAGAATTACTGGACAAAGGATTTATACGAGCCAGCTCCTCACCTTGGGGTTCACCAGTATTATTTGCCAAGAAAAAGGATGGGACACTGAGATTATGCATAGACTATCGAGCACTCAACATGGTCACCATAAAAAATAAATATCCGGTGCCATGGATAAATGATTTATTTGACCAGCTCGCACAAGCCAAAGTTTTCTCAAAAATTGATTTAAGGTCAGGATATCATCAATTAAGAGTACGGACAGAAGATATCCCTAAGACAACATTCACCTCCATATACGGATTATATGAGTTTACAATAATGCCGTTTGGACTAACAAACGCCCCCGCATATTTTGTCCACCTCATGAACAAAGTGTTTATGAAATTTATGGACAAATTTGTTGTGGTGTTCATTGACGATATTCTGGTATATTCTAAGACACCAGAAGAGCATGCAGAACATCTCAGGATTGTACTGGGAGAATTAAGGAAACACCAATTATACGCCAAATTCAGCAAATGTGAAGTTTGGTTATGACAGGTTGGCTTTCTAGGCCACGTATTGACCCAAGAAGGTGTTGTCGTGGACCCAGAAAAAGTCAAGGCCGTACTTGGCTGGAAACCACTAGCCAACGTAACAGATGTCCGAAGTTTTCTGGGAATGGCTGGATACTACCGAAGGTTTATTGAGGGGTTCTCCACCATAGCAAAACCAATGACACAGTTACTCAAGAAGGATAAGAAATTCGTATGGACTGAAGCTTGCGAGAGAAGTTTCCAAGAACTCAAGAAGAAATTAACAACAACACCAGTATTGGTTATACCAGACAAACACAAAAGTTTTGAAGTGTATTGTGACGCATCCCGGAAAGGCCTCGGATGCGTGCTAATGCAAGAAGGCAAAGTGGTCGCATACGCTTCCAGACAACTTCGAAGGCATGAAGAAAATTATCCCACTCATGACTTGGAATTGGCAGCAGTCATTCATGCACTCAAAGAGTGGAGACACTTTTTGCTTGGAAATCGTTGTGAAATATATACGGACCACAAAAGTCTCAAATATATTTTCACACAACCAGAGCTCAATTTACGGCAACGACGCTGGTTGGAATCAGTAAAAGATTATGATGTTGGCATCCACTACCATCCAGGAAAAGAAAATGTAGTGGCAGACGCTCTTAGTCGAAACCCCAGCTCAGGCAACGACAGTATTCAAAACTTGAGACCCGAATTTCAGCAGGAGTTCGCCAAACTCAACTTGGTGATGGTCACGGAAGGCACTGTGTCAAATTTGGAAATACAACCCACCCTTGTGGAGAAGATTAAGAAAGCTCAGCATGGACACCCCAGCATTGAAGGCATAAAAAGAAAAGTGAGTATGGGCAAAGCCTCAGAATTCGTCGTAGACGATGAGGGAATATTATGGTACGGAGATAGGCTCTGCGTGCTAAATATAGAGGACCTCAAACAGCAAATTCTAGCTGAAGGCCACACCGCTCCATATTCAATCCACCCTGGAGGAACCAAAATGTATAAGGATATTCAGGAAAGATTTTGGTGGCACGGTATGAAGAGGGATATAGCCACCTTCATTGCATGTTGCGATTCTTGTCAATGCATTAAAGCCGAGCACCAAAAACCAGACGGACTACTACAGCCAAACAGGATACCTGAGTGCAAATGGGACGAAATTGGGATGGATTTTATTGTCGGACTACCTCGGTCACAACAAGGAAATGATGCCATATGAGTCATCACCGATAGATTAACCAAGGTGGCACATTTCATCCCAGTGAAGACAACCCACACCACTCAGAAGCTTGCCAAGCTTTACCTCTCCCGTATAGTTTGTCTACATGGAGTTCCAAAGACTATAATATCCGACAAAGGCACTCAATTCGTCTCGAAATTCTAGGATCATTTACAACAGGCTCTGGGAACTCAACTAGCATTCAGTACAGCATACCACCCCAGACTGATGGACAAACCGAATGCGTGAACCAAATTCTAGAGGATATGCTGAGAGCATGTGTCCTCACCTATGGAACCAGTTGGGAAGAAAGCTTGCCATATGCCGAGTTCGCATACAACAACAGTTACCAATCCAGTCTACAAATGGCACCTTTTGAAGCCTTGTATGGGCGGAGGTGTCGTACTCCATTAAATTGGTCAGAAACAGGAGACAACCGTATCTTCGGCCAAGACATGCTCAAGGAAGCTGAAGAGAAAGTTAGACTCATCGGGGACCGACTCAAGACAACTCAAAGCCGACAAAAGAGTTATTACAATCAGAAGCACCGTGAAGTCAGCTTTGAACCTGGTGAATATGTGTATCTACGAGTATCCCCTATGAGGGGCCTGCAACGGTTCAAGGTTAAAGGAAAGCTAGCACCAAGATTTATTGGACCCTTCTGTGTGGTAGCACGGAGAGACACGGTAGCCTACCAGCTAGACCTACCCAAAGAGCTGTCAGACGTCCACGACGTGTTCCACGTCTCACAATTAAGGAAATGTGTAAGCAACCCAGAGAAGCAAGTGTCACATGAGAGCATTGACGTGCAACCAGACCTCACCTACAGGGAACGTCCAATAAAAATATTAGAAGAGTCTGAAAGGAGGACCCGTCAGAAAACAATTAAGTTTTTCAAGGTTCAGTGGAGCAATCACACCGAGGATGAAGCGACATGGGAAAGAGAGGACTTTCTTCGGGCAGAGTACCCACACCTATTCGAGGATCAGCTGAAATCTCGGGGACGAGATTTTTCCTAAGGGGGTAGGTGTTGTAACACTCCAAAAATTTTGCCTTGGTTTTACCAAAATTCTCCACTTGTTTTGAAAGGGGTTATTTAAAATTTTTCTAAAGGACTCTCCCTTTCAAAAACTTTTCTTTTATGACAAGTATTTTTGTTTGGGTTCATCCCAAATCTTGATCTTTGGTCTCAAGGATTTTTCATCTTGTGTTGGCTCAACACAAATAACATTGGAAGGTCTTTTGCAAGAACTTTCATTTAAAAATAATTCCATTTAAACCTTTGGGTTTATTTTCCTCTTTCAAAACACCCCTACTTTGGTTCAAGTCAATTATCCAACTCCAGCAAGTTCCAACCCATTTTTGATTTTTATTCTATTTATTTTATCCTCAAAACAATTTATGTCAATTATTTTGGACCTTGGTGACTTACAAAGGAACTACCAGATTCCTTTTGAGTGTTGGTCCCAAATGAACTCCCCTGGCTAGTCCTTAGCACCCTCAACCAAGATCCATCAAGATCCACTGGCTCACAGTTCAAAATTTTCAAAATTTGCCCACTTCAAGTTTGGACCAGATTTGCCATTTTTGGTGAAATTCATACTTTTTCTTCTCCTAAAAATATGAGATAATTCATGCAGCCTCCAGATACATCGAGAGGCCACCTCACCAAAGTTTAGCTCCAGAAAAATTTCCCACATGCCAAAAACATTTTATCAAACACCTGGCGAGCACTGTTTCTATCACAGTTTCAAAAATTTAGAGTTCAGTGTCAAGTTTCAGTCAGCGGCGTCGTTTTCTTCAGAGCCTCGGTGTCGATCTCACCAGTGCGCGCATTGGCACCTTGCGCACTGCTCCTCCTCCTTATCCAGAGCGCCGCAAGGTCGCTTGGCCGGGCGCGGGCATCGGTGGCGACGTGTCTCGCCTGCGCCGACGTCTTCCGCGGTGGCAGCGCCACCCGTGGCGGCCAACAAGGGCCGGCCCTACCATTCGACGCCGTCCAGCACCGCCCAAGACACCCGAGGCCTCCGCGTGGCCGTCCCCTCCCCTGTGCACGCTGCAGCACGGTCGCCGTGGCCTGAGAGGCGCAGAACGCGCTCTCTGCCGCCGGCGTGCCCGTGAGCCGTTCCGTCGAGAACGTGGAGTGACGCCCAAGATTTGCCAAGTTTAGCCTCTGGATGGAACCAGCAGACCATCACGTCGTTGCCCAATCGCCTAAAACCCCGGTTCAGCCACTACCTCGCCATAACCACCACCGGAGTTACCCCTTTCACGGCAACGGCCTCGGATCTGCTATAAAAAGGCCCCTCGAGCTCGCCTTCGACCAGCACCATTTCCTACACCTCGCCAGAACTGCGCTCGACCCCTAGGAGGACCTCGAGGAGGTCTTCTTCTCCGACTCCGGCCGCCCCGATCCGCTTCGGGCTTCGGCACGATTCGCTCCGGTGAGGGCACCCCCTCCCAATCCCTGCCAGTAGCATCCTAATGCACCCACTCCACTAACCCACACCCCAATTTGAAGCTTGCAGCTCCGTTCGGATAGAACCAACCTCGCCCGAACCGCCGTCCGCCGGAGCTAAGGCCGCCGTCGACGTGGTGCTCGCCGACGCCCAACTCCACCACCCACAGACGCGGAAGAGCTCCGTGAACACGTAGGTACCCTCCGATCCCCCTACCTCGCCGTGGATCAACGCCGGCGACCATCGCGAGCTTCGGGCGCCGGCGTGCTCTCTTTTTCTTTTTTCAAATTTTTAAACCTGATGAGTGGGACCGCCTCGTCAGCCTCTGCCCTTCTGTTTGAATCGTTTTCTGAAGACGCCTTCGGGCAAAGTACGTTTTCTCTTTTGGGCTGGCGTATTT
This sequence comes from Aegilops umbellulata, assembly GCA_032464435.1. NCBI lineage: Eukaryota > Viridiplantae > Streptophyta > Magnoliopsida > Poales > Poaceae > Aegilops > Aegilops umbellulata. Next base: position 479,333,739 of record CP136055.1, read on the forward strand.
ATAACTGAAACGTTTTCTGTTTTTATAATTTAGCCCCTGGAAACTTTCTGTTTCATTATAGAAAAGTCCCTGGACTAAAACCATTATAACTTTTTAATAAAAGATGATTTTGACTTGATTCTTTTTCTGTCATCTTTATTTTTCTGTCTAGTTTTTTGTCATATTTATTTGAAAAATATTTGGGATACGTTTTTTGCATACACGGTATTTACGTTAGTATACGATTTCTTTATACCATAGATACCGGAGGAGGTGGCGGAATCGCGAACTTCGCCGAGCTAGACTCCGACTACTCCGAACCAGGCAAGCATGTTTGAACCTTTGATATGATGAGTGTTTTGCATGTTTGTTCGAGTAGTTCTTTCTCATGGCATGTTTATATAAGCATTAGTGAATGTTATGTTGCATGCAAGGCAAGATACCGGTGAGCTTCTAAGTTTGATGTGTTCATATGATGATAAGATAACCTGATCATGTGGTGGCATGATAGGTTGCAAGCTGGTATTGTGGAAGCATGCCAGTCTTTATGTCAACCATATAACTTCAGTACTAACGTGGATCAAGTCTCGATCCCGTTCGTTACCCCTTCGTACTGCCACATGTTTTCTGCAAAGAGTGCGGTGTAGTAAGTTGCAAACCTCTTTCCATGTACACACCAAACAGAGGGACCGCGGTGAGGGTTCCAGCCCTGGATTAAAGCCCGTTACCCGGTCAGGGGGCATGGTGTTTCCGCTTGGGACCGAGAGGGGGGCACCCCTTAGAGCGCGCGATATAAATTTGATCCCATGCTATTCGAGGTTGTGGCCTCCCCGTCTTAAGGTTTTTCTTGAACGTTGCCGAGGGTGATTCCTGGCAGCGGAATGTGGAATGGGTGTGTACTAGTTAGACGTGTTTCTTCTAAAACACCGTAAACGGAACTAGCCTTGCGACTACTGAAATCAGTTGGCTGTGGTTAAAGAGTACAAACTCTGCAGAGTCAAAACCATTCAAGTATCCATGTCCACGATCAAGGACTTGGACATCATCTCAGTGTCAAAGTCAGTCTCAGTATCAATCTCGATATCAACCCCAGTGACAGTCTCCGGAGAATAGACATGAAACTGAGAATGGTAAACTCAGCTGAAGGTTATTCATGTGGATGGATTAACCAATTTACTATTATGTGCTGAACATTTCCTTGAAATGGTTTAAATTCATGGACTGCTTGAATTCAAATGATGAAATATAAGCCCTTTATGTGATGTCGCTCAGACGTTCGACTGTGGCATTATTGTTATTTACTTTTGATATAAGCCCTTTATGTGATGTCGCTCAGACGTCCGACTGTGACATTATTGTTATTTACTTTTGATATAAGCCCTTTATGTGATGTCGCTCAGACGTCCGACTATAGCATTATTGTTATTTACTTTTGATATAAGCCCTTTATGTGATGTCGCTCATATGTCCGACTGTGGCACGCTCTGTTATTTACGTTTCAATATAAGCCCTTTATGTGGTGTCGCCCCGACGCCCGACTGCGGCATGTTAATTTATTCTTACCTTTCGAGGCGTCGCTTCAGACACCCGATCGGTCTTCAGTTATTTTTATTGGGATTTCGGGAGGACTACCGCCTGACTTCCTTTTATTTATCGTGCAGTGCAAATTTATTATTTGATTGTGCATACTAATCTGCTCATGTGCATCATGTTTACATTTGTTATATCTTATGTCCAAACTGTCTTGCGAGTACATTCAAAGTACTCACCTGGCTTGTTGATTTGGCTAGATGTTGACGAAGGCGATCTTATGGATGAAGAGTTCGATAGCGAGTCCGACGCCTAGAGGAGTCCCAGTCAGTCACGTGCGATCCTGGAATTGATCACTTGTATTATATACGCTTCCGCTACCCAATAAAATCATCGAGCCTCACTCCGACGCTTGATGAGCTGTAAGATATAGGAGTCATGTCACCCACTTCACTGTGACATATCCACCACCATTTTATTACGAGTCAGTAGTTATGCCACCACACCCTTGTGTCATATCCGCCTTTATGTATAATATCGGCGTGCTTGTAATAAATTGTTGAGCATCCTCAGCTCAACCTTGTATAATATTTAGTACTGCTGGACTTCTGTATCAAGGTTTTGTCTGCCAGTAAGAAGAATTCTTCTGTACTGGTCATCACAAGGGTCGGCTTTTCAATAAACTAGATGACTCGTTGCGCCAATGGCGCAAAGGCCGAGAGGGAGTCAGGTACTGTGAGAATATTTAGACACCCAAGTCAAAAACCAAATGTGGCCAACACTCCCGCATCCTCTGCTTGGAAGCCGCCTTTTCTCATCGGATATAACATAGATACATGATTCTTCAAGAGCAAATTTCAGAGAAAATATAAAGCATGGAAGGCTTTAAGTTGTACTATGGAGACCATACCACCATATCTTTATTTAGTTTCTTTGGAAAGCTAAAGGTCTAAGAGGATGGTACATGTGAGAACCTGTGAATCCACAACAAAAAACTAAACTAACTTCCAAACAAACATTTCAAGTTTGGAAGCCACAAAGAAGCAACCCGGATCTCTCGTTGTAGTGCAGGTATTTAATCCTGCATCCGCAGCCCATAATTATTCAACACCTAAATCCACGAAATCCAACTGAAGGAAATCATGACAGAAACATGCGCCGTGGCTTAGGTCTTCGAGAAGGACTTCTTGGCATTCTTGTGCAGGTTGGGCAAAGCAATCCTCGCTGCAGAAGAACCACACCGGCACCTTCCTTCACCTTGCCCTTGGGGAGGAGGGGGCAACACTTGCAGCGCCACGACAGGCTGTGCGAACACCGCCGGCGAGAGCGTGCAGCAGAGGGCGTCGAGAGTGGCAGCGGCCTCCGCCTCGCCGCAGGCGTAGTGGCGGCATGACTCGAGGCAACACATGAAAGGTCGCGCTGGAGCAGCACGCTATGCATAGATGTGTAGGCAAGTAACAAAGATTTGTCAAAGGGAAGCAAATTATCCAAAAGAAGAAAGGTTTTATATATTTTCAACATACCCAACCATAAAATCAGATGCTTCTTGATTAACAAAATGAACACACAATTAAGCGGGCATAGGAGGTGTACAATCATGTACTGACAAAAATCAGAGGGGTTAGATTATGTTCAAATGAGATAAATCATCAAGGTTCCAATGATAGAAAACGTTGGGCCCCATACGCCTATAAACCAACATAAATCAGCCGATGGACATTTAATTAAACATGAGAGTAGCAAATGAGTTCAACAACCTATATACTGCAACGTTTGATGTCTATCTATCTTTCTCCCTAGTGTTTTGTCTCTCACTCTTTATCTCCCTCTTAATTTCTCTCTCACTTCACCAGCATGTGTACATATGTTGTTTAGGTAGAAATTGAGAAGGCAATCACAAGCATATGTAGATGGCGATGGCAGAGAATTAGAATCCGGACAGAGAGGAGGATACCTTTGGCGGCACCGCGGCACAAACAAGAGGTTGCAGCAAATCCCGCTCGAGTAGAAAGCAAGTCGATGGCCTAGCAAAACAAAGGGACGGTCAGCCAAAGGCAAGGAAATCTGAGGTGCAGATCCGCATATATATGCACCAAAAGGAAAATATATCTTTTCTGTCCCTCTATCCTTGCAATTTGAAAACAAGGATCTCCACTGATAGAAAGATGCCAAGGAGAACCAGCATAAGGACAATAAGCAAAGTAAACATTTGAAAAATAAGAACAGAGCATCTTCAAGACTACCTATGTACTCATTCAGAAAATCAGAAGCACCTCAACTAACAATTGAAAAAGGTGCCCGAAATACAATCCCATACATTCTACATGAAGCTATAGGCATAAATAACAACGAAGGCAAAATCAAAAGAAATAAAAAATATGTGCAGGACATAATACTTTTAGGAGATCAGGTGTACATTCCCATACAAATATGAGGCATGTGTCATACAATCTCTACATTCAAAAGAGTTGCATGATACCTATATGTACACAGTTCCTAATGCATTCACATATTTTTCTTACAACCCATACGATAATCTAAGCACGGCTTTTCTTTCTTGACATTTACCAGGAGACAAAATGCAGTATACTATACCCAAGGAATAAAGTAAATAATCACAAAAGAATGTCTAGTACTAACACCACGAGCTTAGAGCATTATGTGTGTTGTTGTACAAATGAAACAACCTTGTAACATTGGTACAGGCGCGCTGCCTACACACCACAAGATAATCCTTGTGAATAAATCCCCCATTGCAAGAAACAAAAGATGGTTCATATAAGCAAGCACAACATTAATTTAAGTCAACTATGTGTTCCCATGCTACTTCATAAGCTTTGTCTAGCTCTGTGAATGGTGTCAATTTTCAGCTCATCTTTATTCTACAACATGCATATATTATACAAAACAAATGGATAAGCAAAAATAAATGAAAAGGTACAAATGGTCATTAGCAAGATAAATCGAGAATAGATGAATATTTCCTTGTTAAATACACATGATAGGGAACATAGAGGTCCTTTGATGCATATCTCCTGAATAATCAAATGGTCGATTTGAAAGTACAACAGTCATATTAGTGTGCCTGTTGTATCAGTTTTATGGTTGAAATACAGTCTCCCTGCATAAAAGCATATCCAAACAGCCAAGCCAAATGTTCAAAAGGTCTATGTACGTAACTAAATCAAACACATGCTACTCTCCCAAGCACGATCTGGTTCACAAGAATTAGATACAAATTATTTAAATAAACAAATGGGAAACACATGCTACTCTCCCAAGCAAAACCAGAAACCTGACTCAATGACCGGAGTCCAAGTTCACATATAATCCAGCCATGATTCCCTCCAATTTTCTGCAACCAAAATGGAAGTGCATGATTAATTTAGCAGTAGGTACAAGCACACATTTAACAAGGGACAATCCTAACTTGGGTTTTAGAGGCAAGAAAAAGTAAAAAACTGAACATGTGTGCATGACTAATTTAGTAGCAAGTACAACGTACAACCACATACTTAACAAGGGACAATCCTAACATAGGTTTCAGAGGGAAATGGTTGAACAACAAACACGTCGTCCTTCCTCCTTGTTCGATGCATCACTCCCCCACTTAAAAAAACAGATTGACATAGTTCAGTAATAAGAATAGTAGCACATTGTTTCATAAGATTTTATATGATAGAAATTTAGACGGGCTAAACTAAAAAAAGCTAGAGCTGTGTAGGCATGGAAGAAGAAACCGAGTGGAGTAGGATATCACTGGGAGCTTAGGTGTTTAGGGCGAGAGACTACCCGCTCACCAGATATGAGCAGGTACTCCAGATCTTTGTCTGACGTAGTTGTTTGCTGCGTATTCAAGAAGAAACTTATTAATATGTTTGCATTGCACGACTTCTCCTAGAGAATAGCTGCACAAATGCAATTCTAAAGTCCGAAGTAACTAAGGTCTGATCATCGACACCTACCAAGGTTCTGAATTTCTGTAGGCAATACTTCCAGTTTGGATTAGAACCGTCAGTTTTAGTAGGTTTAGTAGTTAGTTTTATATATCTAAATATGCAGGAATGTAGTCATCAGTTTTAGTACTTTTGAGAGTATGAGCCTCTGTAATTCATGGTGAAAATTCATCTCTATGGTGACACAGTGTGCATCAATTCAACTGATTTAGTTACCTTGTCCATATTGGGCACGAGGTCTTGCAGCCTCCTTAGCCTCTTGCTATTGCTTGCTCTTCTTTCCTAAACATCATAAGCAAGAAAAATATTCAGTACAAACATGTGGCACCAAGATAAACACCAAAAATATTGCAGGAAACTAACTAATCCTCTCAGTGATGCTTCGTGGGTGAGTGGCGCAGCCATGCTTGGTGCGGACTGTGGAGGCGATGAAGTCCTGCTGCAGCTGCAGATAGTCATCCATGCCGGGCATGTCCAAATACGTGGTCGACAGGCCAAACTGAATTTGGTCCAAGGTGAAAGTGCTTGTTATCGACTAGAGGGGGGTGAATAGGCGATTTTTTGCAAAGTCTTCAAAACATGGAAGTTTCAAAGAAAAACAGTAGAAATGAACCTATTGATATGCAGCGGAAGATAAACTACACAAAGCAAGCCATAGTCAAGTATGCAATAATGTGAGAGTACGAAGACTAATAGCAGCTAGGTAGTAAGGATCAGGATGGAAGATGGTATGAAGCCAAACAGCAATAGTAGTCAAGCAATGAAGTCAAACAGGTATGACAAGCAGACAATGACTTCACGAAGACAAACTGTAAGTAAAGGGAGGAGAGGATAGAACCGGTCACTTGTTGAAGACACAGGATTTGTTTGACCAGTTCCAGTTGTTGTGACAACTATACATCTGGTTAGGGAGGCTGAGATTCAACTCAGAAGACCGCGTCTTCACCTTATTCCCCTTGAGCTAAGGACACACAGTCCTCGCCCAATCACTCTGGTAAGTCTTCAAGGTAGACTTCCAAACCTTCACAGACTTCATTCACCGGCGATCCACAATGACTCTTGGATGCTCAGAACGTGACGCCTAACCGGCTGGAGGATACACAGTCCTCAAGTGTAATAAGTCTTCAGGTCACACAGACAGAAAGACTTTAGTGATTCCTAACACTCTTTGGCTCTGGGTGTTTGGGCTTTGTCCTTGCAAGAATTTCTCTCTCTCAAAGGCTTCGAGGTGGGTTGCTCTCAAACGACAAAAGCCGTGCACTAACTCTGAGCAGCCACCAATTTATGGTGTAGGGGGTGGGCTATTTATAGCCACTGGGCAACCTGACCTGATATGTCCGAAATGACCCTGGGTCACTAAGGAACTGCCACGTGTTCCAACGGTCAGATGTCAAACACACACGACAACTTTACTTGGGCTACAAGCAAAGCTGACTTATCCAGCTCTGGATAAGATTTGCTCTCATTGTCTTCGCTCGAAGACATAGGATTTGGGTTGAGCATCACTTCAGTCACTCTGACTATGTTCACTTGGACCCCACTTAATAGTACGGTGGTTCCTATGACTCAACAAAGAAGAAAAGCAAACAACGGAACATCAAAGTCTTCGCGCTCCATAGTCTTCACTGAATGTCTTCTCATGTCATAGTCTTTAATATGAATATCTTCATGTACCACCACAGTCGTCAATGTCTTCATACATTTTTAGGGGTCATCTCCGGTAGGTAAACCGAATCAATGAGGGACACTACCTGTGTTATCCTGCAATTCTCACAAACACATTAGTCCCTCAACCAAATTTGTCGTCAATACTCCAAAACCAACTAGGGGTGGCACTAGATGCACTTACAATCTCCCCCTTTTTGGTGATTGATGACAAACTGGTTGAAGTTTTCAACGGGGATAAAGTATGTGAAATTGTAAAGGATAGAGGATTGTCTTCATAAGTTTCAAAGGCTCCCCCTGAAGATGTGCATATAAGTAATTTGCTTTTGGAATGCAAATGCACATGGCAGGTTGTACTTGTGGAGATCCTCTTCAACTTATGACGACAATTCATCATGCATGATAGGATATAACGAAGATAATGACATGCATAATGAAAAATGGACGTCTACAGAATGACCTAAGTGTGGAAGTTATCATCGCACATGCGGAATTTATCATCGCATCACAGAATAGCAAATAAGTAGCAGACGACCATCAAGTTTAAGTGTTACAACTCAAAGAACCAAATGTATCAAAACGCGAGTTGTAAACACTTAGGCAAAATATAAAGCAACCGCCCATATGAACCCGCTTGAAGACTATCAAACTCATATGCTTCTCCCCCTTTTGTCAGTAATGACCAAAAAGGTTTGAAGACATAGAGCATCTACTCGTCCCCATGAGGAGTAGTTGAAGCAGCAGTGTTGGTGTTGTCGTTTGGCGGTGCAGACGAGCTTGGCGCAGTGTCGATTCTTGCAGATTGTGGCGGAGAAGTAGCATCGTCTTCTTCATGAATCACTTTGGCATTTACAGTTGCAGCAGAAGAGGAATATTCAGAGTCTTCAAGTGATGGAGTTCGACGTAGGACAACATTCCGTGGAGGAGTGGAGTCGAACTTGAATTTTTCAGTGAAGCCATCATCTTGAAGATCTGCTTCAGCACTGAGCAGTGTCAAACTCTTCCATGATCGTCGACACGTTTCATGTGTGACAAAGGCATTCTTGGTGGCAAGATTGCGAATGTGATTGACATCCACCAAGAGGTTTTGCATTTGGCGCTTCAGCCAGTCATGATGCTTGTCTTGTTTCTGATGAAGGGCAACCAGAAGCTCTCGGTCATTGAGAATGCGGGAGCGCTTCTTAGGCCTTTGGGCAATTGTGCTCTCAGTGGCTTCTGTCTACGCACGATGAGGCATACGAGTAATCCCAGCCAATGGATAGACACGAGCAACAGCTTGAATTCCTTCATCATTTTGGGTGAAGCTTTGATGGTCAGCATTCTGAAGACTAAGAGGCTCCTTTGCAGTCTCTGGGTATATGGCTTCAACAGACAAATCAACATCTGGCATAAATATGATATGATTGCGTGCAGAGGGTTGATAGTTGAAGGCAGAGTGAAGCTTGATCAGTCGCATGATCCAGGGAGCATAGAACTTCAGACCAAAGATGTCAGATCCTGATGCAGCAAGTTGGCGGATAAAGAAATCTTGTGCATTGAAGCGTTTGCCATGAAGAATATGGAAAACCAAAGTCTTCATTGCGCCTTCCAGCTTGGCATTAGGAGAGTGTCCTTTGATAGGCCAAAGAGTGCGCCTGACAATGTGATAGATGGTGCGGGGCAGATACTCAAGGTCTTCAACAAAGAACGCCTTTGGATATTCAGCATTTGGAGGCAATGGCTTCATCATGCCGAGCATCTGACTCATATTGGGTTCAGGTTTGTGGAAGATGCTCTCCATCGCATCATTGTGAAGCTGACAGCGAGTTTTATAAAGATCATCTATAGAGGGCAGGCCAGTAAGCTCAATGACATCAATAGCTTTGGCTTCATGATGAACATTTCCTGTCATCCACTCGAGAACCCATGTCTTTGTATCCTTGTAGTATCCACGAATATGGAGAGTGGCATAGAATTGGAGCAGTAACTCTTCATTCCAGTGCTCCTTATCGGTGACGAACTGCAGCAGGCCAGACTCTCTAAAGCAGTCCAGAGCCTCTTCCAGACAGGGCAGACCAGTGATGGCTTCAACATCAAGACGCATATGTGGAAAAATGCGACCTTGATTGTACAGAATGCATGAGTAATAGCTTCGCTGCTGATAGCTCCAGAACCGATCAGAAGATATTCTTGCTCTTGAGTAAGGGTTCTTGGCTCTGTCAAAGAAGGTATTGTGTGACTTGAAGCCATTGATATTGAAAGATCCTAGTGCTGATGAAGTACCTGGAAACCTTGGCAACCTTGGCTTTGGCTTCTGAACCCGTGGCTTGTGCTCAACATGGTAATCAAACTGAGGACCAGCAGCGGCAGGCGGAGGAGTCAGAACATGCCATTTGACAGTGATTAGTTGACCATAGTTGAAGGCTTGCTCGATAGTGTGTGGCCTTGTTGGCGGAACAGGAGCAGTGGCGTCAACATTGGCTTTAGGTGCAGATGCAGCATTGGCTTCTGGCACATTGGTTGGTGCAGGCTCCACATTTGCGTTAGCCATGACAACGTCATTGGCTTCATTTGTGTTGTTGGTGGCAGCCTTAAGATTTTCAACCTCCACTTGATGAGCTGGAGGGTCGGACACTGGCAGGTTCACTTCAGGAACCACTTCTTCTTCAACGGGAGGAGTAGGGACACGTTCATCTTCTTGTCTTTCATCGGATGATGCAGCCGGAATGTCTTCAGCACCTTTGGCTTCAGATTCTGAGACATTCACAGTGGGAGTGGCATCTGGAAACCCTTGACGTGCAACAAATTGTTGGGGCACTTCTCCTTGTGGAACGCTCGAGGTGGTGACTTGAGGCCTTGGTCCTTTGCGAAGCCTGCGTAACGCTGGCGATGCCTTTGGAGATGGAGTTGGCTGGGCCTCAAAGTCATCATCTTCTTTTTGCATAGATGGGGTAGTGTAACGCCCTCGATGCGGCTATATCTCCCACGTGTCGAAGCACGACTTAGAGGCATAACCGCATTGAAAGCAATGTCGCAAGTGAGGTAATCTTCACACAACCCATGTAATACATAAGGGAAAGGGATACATAGTTGGCTTACAATCGCCACTTCACACAATACAAGAGTAAAGCATTACATCAAACAAATACATTCAAGGTCCGACTACGGAACCAAAATAAAAGAAGACTACCCCAAATGCTACACAGATCCCTGATCGACCCCAACTGGGCTCCACTACTAATCAGCTGAAACGAAACAACACAACGAACAAGATCTTTATCGAGCTCCTCCTTGAGCTCGGGTGCGTCACCTGCACAGTTTAGTCGGCACCTGCAAACTGGTTTTGGAAGTATCTGTGAGTCACGGGGACTCAGCAATCTCACACCCGCGAGATCAAGACTATTTGAGCTTAAAGGTAGGGTAAAAGGTATGAGGTGGAGCTGCGGCAAGCGACTAGCATATATGGTGTATAACATACGCAAATGAGAGCGAGAAGAGAAGGCAAAAGCACGGTCGACCAACTATGATCAAGAAGTGATCCTAGAACAACCTACGTCAAGCATAACTCCAACACCGTGTTCACTTCCCGGACTCCGCCGAGAAGAGACCATCACGGTTACACACGCGGTTGATGTATTTTAATTAAGATCAACTTTAGGTTTTCTACAAACGGACATTAACAAATTCCCATCTGCCCATAACCGCGGGCACGGCTTTCGAAAGATAATACCCTATAGGGGTGTCCCAACTTAGCCCATTATAAGCTCTCACGGCCAACGAAGGATATTCCTTCTCCCCGGGAAGACCCAATCAGTCTCGGAATCCCGGCTACAAGACATTTTGACAGTAATAAAACAAGACCAGCAAAGCCGCCCGAATGTGCCGACAAATCCCGATAGGAGCTGCACATATCTCGTTCTCAGGGCACACCGGATGAGCAAGACGTCGGGTTGGCATAGACCCTAATTGCCCAGGGGGCGCCGGACATCGCTCGGTTTGGACTAGCACTTAGAGAAGCACTGGCCCGGGGGGCTAAAATAAAGATGACCCTTGGGTTAATTACTCCCAAGGGAAAGGTATAGGTGGTAGCCAAATGGTAAAAGCAATGTTGGGCCTTGCTGGAGGAGTCTTATTCAAAGCGAACTGTCAAGGGGGTCCCATAAATCACCCTACCGCGTTAGCGACGCAAAATCCGGGAACATAACACCGATATGATGGAAACTAGGGCGGCAAGAGTGAAACAAAACACCAGGCATAAGGCCGAGTCTTCCACCCTTTACCAAGTATATAGATGCATTAATTAAATAAGATATATTGTGATATCCCAACAAGTAAACATGTTCCAATCAAGGAACAACATCTCCATGTTCCAACAAGGAACAAACTTCATCTTCACCTGCAACTAACAACGCTATAAGAGGGGCTGAGCAAAGCGGTAACATAGCCAAACAACGGTTTGCTAGGACAAGGTGGGTTAGAGGCTTGGTTGGACAATATGGGAGGCACGATAAGCAAGTGGTAGGTATCGCAGCATAGGCATAGCAAAAGAGCGAGCAACTAGCAAGCAAAGATAGAAGTGATTTCGAGGGTATGGTCATCTTGCCTGAAATCCCGCAAGGAAGAAGAACGAGTCCATGAATAAGACAAACGGACGTAGACGAACGGATCCTCACAATCGCAACGCTATCGGAACTAACCCGAAGAAGCAACACCGGAAAGAAGCATACAACATAGTAAACAACCATCACATAAACATGGCATGATGCACAAACAATTATGATGCATGTCCGGTTTAATGAAGCATGGCATGGCAAAGTGCACAAACAACACTACAAGTTAAGTGGAGCTCAATATGCAACGAGTTGCATATTGATGGAACACCACATACGATTATTTAGTTCTCTCGGTTATGCACCCAACAATATTAAATGTTGATTAACATGGCAAGAGGTGAGGCATAAGAAAACTACCTATCTAGGCAAGTTTAAATGAGGCCGGAACAACAAACAACAAGTCCGGAAAAATCCTCATATGCATATTATGAATTTGGTACTGTTCTGTCCTAAAGCATATTTTAGAGTTGTTAAACATGCAAAGCAAGTACACCATGTTAAACTAGGCATTTTTCTACCCCATTTACATATAAAGAACATTTAAATCCGAGCTACGGTTATTTAGTTATGAAACAAAACATTTTAACATGGCATTTAAACAAATTAATGCAAACAGCAATTTAAACATTTTAAACATGCATGAAAGCAGCATATTATGAAACTAGATAGAATTGTAAGCATTTTGCATATATGACATGTTTTATTTGGAAGCATGGTTAAAAAGTTATTAGCAGTTTAAAACAAGGGCATTTCTGTAAAACTGTAATCCTACGGATAATAGCTAAAATCGCAAGAGAGGAAAAAAACACGCATCGGGCCGAAACTACACTTGGGCCAACAGAGCAGAGGGGCTAGAGGGGCTGCTCACCCATGGGCTCGGCCCAGTCGGTGGAAGAGGCGCTAGGCCTTGGCGTGCTGGACTCGACCCATGTCGCGGGTTGACGCGGTCAACGAGACGACGAGCGAGCGGCTGATGCTCGTTGCAGGGGAAGCAGAGGACGCAACGGCGGCCTGGCGCGGCTGGAACTTGGCGCGGGGGCGGCTCGCATCCCAGGCGCTGGCTGGATTGAGCGGGCACGTGGGGGAAGACGCGGTCAACGCAGAAGAAGCAGAAGCCTTGGCGCGGCCGCGATGCAGAGGACGACGGTCAGACGGTGGCGGACTTGACGCGATCCCGATGATGCGGACGGGGTGAGGAGGAGTGGAGGCGGCCTGCACTAGACCTTGGCGACGCGCGGGTGAAGGAGGCAGGAGATCGAGCCGGCGAGGTCCTCGCTCAACGCCTCGAGCGCGTGGACGAGGACGGCTGCGGCGGGACTTGAGGAGCTCGGCGAGGGGATCATCCATCCATGGCGTGGGGTTCCTGAGAGAGTGAGAGATGTGAGAAAGAGCAGGGGAGGACGAACATCAGGAGATGGAAGGAAAGCAGGGCGCGAGGAGCTGGCCTGATCCGGCGGCGCTGCTCCGGCGAGGCCGTCGACAGGTGGTGGCGCTCGGGGCCGAGGTGAGGAGGCAGACGCGGCAAGGCAGGGGATCGAGGGGATCCACAGGAGGACGAGCTCGGGAGGCCGCTCGCGTCCCTGGAGCAGGAGGCTTGGCGCGGGATGCTGGTTCAGTCAGCCGGCGGCGGGGTTGCAGTTGTTGTTTGGGTGGCCGGCGCCAACGAGCTCCGACATGGGCCGGACGCGAGGGGAGGCACTGGTCGGGAGAGAGGTCGAGATCGAGCTCCTCTCGATCTGGAGTGGGTGGTGGCGTTTTGGTTGGTGGATTCAAGGGGATCGGGAGGGGTCCCGAGGGAGAGGTGGCGGCGCTAGGGGATTGGGCCGATGGGGAAAACGAGGAGAAGACCAGGGGAGGCTCTGGGGTTCGCTGGTGATCCCGAGGGGAACCAGAGAGAGTGGCAGCGCGAGGAGGATCCCTAGAAAATAGGGTTTGGTCCAAAATGGACTAGGAGTAGACTATATATATATGGGAAAGGAGGGGAGTTGGATCATCCGATCAAAATCCGATGGTCGAGAATAGATAGGCTAGGAAAGTCTAAATAAGAAATGGTGATGTTTTATAGATGTTTGGGGATGATCCAGACCCAACGGTAATGATAATCCGGGTCGGGTTCGGGCAAGTTTCGGACGTGCGCGAGGGGGGGTGAGCACTGTGCAGAGAGGGTCAAACGGTTAGGCAAGAGGGAAATGAAAAACCCGGTTGGGCTCGAAACGATCAACAAAAGCAAGGGGGGCGCGGCAACTACGGGCGGATGCAAGTTTTAAAAACAATGACGATGCAAAGCGGATGATGCTATGAGATGAAATCCAAGACATGAACAAAATGCAGAACAAAAGACAAAAACCCCAACCACAGAGGAAAAAATATATCGCATCTCCGGAAAAGGCAAGAGTTGGAGTTACGAATATGGAAAATTGTATCCGGGGCGTTACAACACTCCACCACTACGAGAGGATCTCGTCCCGAGATCTAGGATGGCACCGGAGGGAAACGGAAGAGGAAGAGAAAAGGTAAAGCTAAGTTGCTTCTTTGACAAACGAGTGAACCAATGAACCTTGAGAGGTTTAACAAATTGAAAGAAAGAATACAATGGAGATGACGAGATTGCAAGCACTCCGTTATCAAAGAGGAACAAGGAACATTGCAAGAACCTTGTAGGTTGAAAGACATGGAAAAAGAGCTTCACGAACGAAAAGAATATGACCACCTTGGTATAATGAGATAGTCAAGGAACAAGAATGACAGAATTTGGACAGCACTCCGGTAGAAAAGAGAAGAAAACTTAATAAGATGAGACGATATTGAAGAGATGATACAACACTCCGGTTGGAAATAGAGGAATAGAATTTGAACTTGGTAAAATGAACGCACTTGGATGTGACTCCGGTTAAAAGAGGAATGATAGTCACAACACTCCTGTTAAATGGGTAACCAGGGAAAAGGAACATGATCTTGGCAAAACGAGACTATTTGACGAAGGGAGGAACTTCACAATGCCTCCGGGACGGATGAATAGAAGATAGATCATCGGAATAAGAGAACGGAGAAGGAAATGATAACTTCTACCATAATTGAATTTGGGAAGCATCCTTCCAAGAAGGTGAGAACGGAGTTGTTGGAAAAACTAGCAACGAAAAGAATAAGTTTGTAGTGGGCTTATGGAAACATCTCAAAATTATGAGGTGAGCTTCTGCCACCAACAGAAACAAATGAGTGGATTTATATCAACAAGTAGACGAGAAACTTCTCACCGGGAGGATAAAAGAAGAACTTGGGTCATTTATAAGCACCATAATAGCAACAAACCTTAGAGAAGGCTTTAGGTGAAGTATAAACCCAAGATAACTCCAAAGAAGAGATTGATGGATTTAAATACCTCATTCTTAACAACATGTGAATCATGAGACATGAACTCAAATTATCAAGAATGACATAATACCATCTCGAATGATACAGTTGAAAGAATTGCACTTTAAAATGCAAGATGAAGAATGCTTGAGCTCCTCCAAGAAGAATCTTGAAGAACGCTTCGAGCATGAATTAAATCCTTTATGAACCACCATGAAGAAACTTCATGAAGGACTCCGGAAAGAAAAGATGAAGCATCTCGAACCGAGAATGTGATATGATGAACAAACTCTGGAAAGAAGAGATGAACAACTCTGGAAAGAAGAAACTAGATCACTTGGATGAAACAATAATAAGAATTACGTTATGTGTATCCCTCACCAATTTAAATTGATGGCAATCCACGGATTTGGCACACTACTTATTCTCGTAGCAAGGATGAAGATAGATATAGCTCAACTTGAGAAGGTCTTCAACGAATCACCGGGAGGATTGGAAAGAACAAATGAAATGATACGATAATAAAGGAATAGGAATGTTGAACAAACCACTGGTAGGATTATGAGAGAACAAATGAATTGATACGATGCCAAACGAAGAGGAATGTTAAACAAACCATCGTAAGAACTGAAAATGAAAGTAGAAAAGGCACAATTCACCGGAAGAATTGGAAAACGAATGAAGATACTTGCTCGGATTTAGATACATGAGAACGAAGAGATCATGAACTGATTAGAGAATATTGAATGATGCACCGGTGAGATTTGGAGAACGAGAGCTGAAAGCTTGAATGAATAATTCTGAGATGATGGGCTCCGGAGAATCAAACTGAAAAGACTCCTGAAATGCTCCGGATGGGTGAAAAGAATTCTCACAATCGAAAACAATTATAGGAGGATGGCATAAGGCTAGAATCATGAATCTTCAAGAGAATGGACAAGATTTAAGGGAAACTCTTCTTCGGTCTTCAAATGTTGAAAATGATGATGAGAAACACCACCATGAATTGTTGAGGCACTCCGGAATGAAAAATTAGAAAGGTTGAACCAACGATGAAAAGAATTTGGAAGATCTTGGAGAAAGACATGACTGATGATACTTCATTCTTACGTCAAACATTTAAATGAATCTGAGAATAACTCTGGGAAAATTAGAAGAGTCGGGTAAGATCCTGGAAAAGGCCTGTGGGTTAGGGCCCACTCAAAAGAAAACACCGTTGAACGATTGCTTAGGAAGAGAGATTACACCGGTTGAATTACATGGCTTTAATGAGATAGCATCCTCAAAAGAACTTGAGTGAATTGAGAATGGAAAGTTGAATCTTCTGAGATATCTCCATCACTCCGGAACAAATGTATAGCGAGAGGTGAATGATTAAGAGATACACCAACATAAGAAAGCACTTGAAATGAGAAAAGGAATATGATCAACACTGACAGCTTGAATTGAATCCACCGGAGAAGAAAAGAGAACGAAGAATAATAAACTTGAAGCTCCGTTAGTATCTTCACGGGAAAACACCGGATAAGAACATTGAAAGACAAGAATGGAGAGACTTCCCATCAATAAAAAAGATACTTGATTAAGAAATCTGAGTCCTTGAAGAAAAAGGGTGGGAGAGCGGGAAAACAAAGGCAACTTGGGGACGGGTGAAACGAACACCGTTGGGAGAACTTAGAATTGAACTTGGGGATGTGAAAAATGATAGGATCCTCTTGAAGAGGATCACACTGGTTGGAAAAGATTGAAAAGACAACCTTGATGAACAAGAAGGATTAACATCCACATAGAAATATGAGAACGTGCTTCGAAAAGGTATGGAATCAACACTTAACTTCAAAGCAACTCGAATACCACAAACCAAAACGAAAACAAAGGATTGGCTCGCAGAATAAGCCGGAACAAATACATATGATAGAGATCTACCCAATCCCATATCATGCATCTATCGGAAAGATATTCTAGGAGCTACTTGAATTCCCACCTATAAACTCCCGAAACTTTCTGGTTATGCAATCAGGTGTTGGGGATACAGGGGACACAAAATATATCACCCAAACTAACAATACCTAGATCCAGCTGTATCCATCCTTCAACACATAACCAAGAAAACTCCGGAAATCGTTTACCTCAACCTTCGAAAAGCATCTGTTATATGAGTTATGGCAATACTCCCGCACTCGCCTCAGTACTGGGCTATCAGGGTTATCTCACCAACAACTGTACAAAAGAGATTTTTTATGTCGGCGTACTAAACTCAGGTATTCCAGAACTGCAACGATAAAATTATGACGACAACACCTCAGAGCTCAACTCCCCGGGACACTTCCACTAAACCCCTGCTGACAGGAGGCACCAAGACAATGTTGTCATCGCAAAACCATCAGAACGATTCTAAGATACCCGCGTGATCCTAAAATTTTTTTTAGCGAAATTTGAGAAGAGAAGAGTCAAAACTCTACGTCAGGATGCCTTACCAGAGCGATGAGGAGACTGGGAAGTAAA
The DNA here is from genome assembly GCA_032464435.1 of Aegilops umbellulata. NCBI lineage: Eukaryota > Viridiplantae > Streptophyta > Magnoliopsida > Poales > Poaceae > Aegilops > Aegilops umbellulata. The sequence continues at coordinate 479,351,317 of CP136055.1, forward strand.
AAGAATTCCTAAACTCTCCGATATATAATTCCTAAATGACTCAAAACATTTTTCTAGACACAACTCGGCCACTAAAAACGATCAATCAGTGGGGGCTCCTAAGGTCGAGGAAGGCTCTGATTACCAACTTGTAACGCCCTCGATGCGGCTATATCTCCCACGTGTCGAAGCACGACTTAGAGGCATAACCGCATTGAAGGCAATGTCGCAAGTGAGGTAATCTTCACACAACCCATGTAATACATAAGGGAAAGGGATACATAGTTGGCTTACAATCGCCACTTCACACAATACAAGAGTAAAGCATTACATCAAACAAATGCATTCAAGGTCCGACTACGGAACCAAAATAAAAGAAGACTACCCCAAATGCTACACAGATCCCTGATCGACCCCAACTGGGCTCCACTACTAATCAGCTGAAACGAAACAACACAACGAACAAGATCTTTATCGAGCTCCTCCTTGAGCTCGGGTGCATCACCTGCACGGTTTAGTCGGCACCTGCAAACTAGTTTTGGAAGTATCTGTGAGTCACGGGGACTCAGCAATCTCACACCCGCGAGATCAAGACTATTTGAGCTTAAAGGTAGGGTAAAAGGTATGAGGTGGAGCTGCGGCAAGCGACTAGCATATATGGTGTCTAACATACGCAAATGAGAGCGAGAAGAGAAGGCAAAAGCACGGTCGACCAACTATGATCAAGAAGTGATCCTAGAACAACCTACGTCAAGCATAACTCCAACAGCGTGTTCACTTCCCGGACTCCGCCGAGAAGAGACCATCACGGTTACACACGTGGTTGATGTATTTTAATTAAGATCAACTTTAGGTTTTCTACAACCGGACATTAACAAATTCCAATCTGCCCATAACCGCGGGCACGGCTTTCGAAAGATAATACCCTGCAGGGGTGTCCCAACTTAGCCCATTATAAGCTCTCACGGCCAACAAAGGATATTCCTTCTCCCCGGGAAGACCCGATCAGTCTCGGAATCCCGGCTACAAGACATTTCGACAGTAATAAAACAAGACCAGCAAAGCCGCCTGAATGTGCCGACAAATCCCGATAGGAGCTGCACATATCTCGTTCTCAGGGCACACCGGATGAGCAAGACGTCGGGTTGGCATAGACCCTAATTGCCCAGGGGGCGCCGGACATCGCTCGGTTTGGACCAGCACTTAGAGAAGCACTGGCCCGGGGGGGCTAAAATAAAGATGACCCTTGGGTTAATTACTCCCAAGGGAAAGGTATAGGTGGTAGGCAAATGGTAAAAGCAATGTTGGGCCTTGCTGGAGGAGTCTTATTCAAAGCGAACTGTCAAGGGGGTCCCATAAATCACCCGACCGCGTTAGGGACGAAAAATCCGGGAACATAACACCGATATGATGGAAACTAGGGCGGCAAGAGTGGAACAAAACACCAGGCATAAGGCCGAGTCTTCCACCCTTTACCAAGTATATAGATGCATTAATTAAATAAGATATATTGTGATATCCCAACAAGTAAACATGTTCCAATCAAGGAACAACATCTCCATGTTCCAACAAGGAACAAACTTCATCTTCACCTGCAACTAACAACGCTATAAGAGGGGCTGAGCAAAGCGGTAACATAGCCAAACAACGGTTTGCTAGGACAAGGTGGGTTAGAGGCTTGGTTGGACAATATGGGAGGCACGATAAGCAAGTGGTAGGTATCGCAGCATAGGCATAGCAAAAGAGCGAGCAACTAGCAAGCAAAGATAGAAGTGATTTCGAGGGTATGGTCATCTTGCCTGAAATCCCGCAAGGAAGAAGAACGAGTCCATGAAGAAGACAAACGGACGTAGACGAACGGATCCTCACAATCGCAACGTTATCGGAACTAACCCGAAGAAGCAACACCGAAAAGAAGCATACAACATAGTAAACAACCATCACATAAACATGGCATGATGCACAAACAATTATGATGCATGTCCGGTTTAATGAAGGATGGCATGGCAAAGTGCACAAACAACACTACAAGTTAAGTGGAGCTCAATATGCAACGAGTTGCATATTGATGGAACACCACATACGATTATTTAGTTCTCTCTCGGTTATGCACCCAACAATATTAAATGTTGATTAACATGGCAAGAGGTGAGGCATAGGAAAACTACCTATCTAGGCAAGTTTAAATGAGGCCGGAACAACAAACAACAAGTCCGGAAAAATCCTCATATGCATATTATGAATTTGGTAATGTTCTGTCCTAAAGCATATTTTAGAGTTGTTAAACATGCAAAGCAAGTACACCATGTTAAACTAGGCATTTTTTACCCCATTTACATATAAAGAACATTTAAATCCGAGCTACGGTTATTTAGTTATGAAACAAAACATTTTAACATGGCATTTAAACAAATTAATGCAAACAGCAATTTAAACATTTTAAACATGCATGAAAGTAGCATATTATGAAACTAGATAGAATTCTAAGCATTTTGCATATATGACATGTTTTATTTGGAAGCATGGTTAAAAAGTTATTAGCAGTTTAAAACAAGGGCATTTCTGTAGAACTGTAATCCTGCGGATAATAGCTAAAATCGCAAGAGAGGAAAAAACACGCATCGGGCCAAAACTACACTTGGGCCAACAGAGCAGAGGGGCTGGAGGGGCTGCTCACCCATGGGCTCGGCCCAGTCGGTGGAAGAGGCGCTGGGCCTTGGCGTGCTGGACTCGACCCAGGTCGCAGGCTGACGCGGTCAACGAGACGACGAGCGAGCGGCTAATGCTCGTTGCAGGGGAAGCAGAGGACGCAACGGCGGCCTGGCGCGGCTGGAACTTGGCGCGGGGGCGGCTCGCGTCCCAGGCACTGGCTAGATCGAGCGGGCACGTGGGGGAAGACGCGGTCAACGCAGAAGAAGCAGAAGCCTTGGCGCGGCCGCGATGCAGAGGACGACGGTCAGACGGTGGCGGACTTGACGCGATCTCGACGACGCGGACGGGGTGAGGAGGAGCAGAGGCGGCCTGCACTGGACCTTGGCGATGCACGGGTGAAGGAGGCAGGAGATCGAGCCGGCGAGGTCCTCGCTCAACGCCTCGAGCGCGTGGACGAGGACGGCTGCGGCGGGACTTGAGGAGCTCGGCGAGGGGATCATCCATCCATGGCGTGGGGTTCCTGAGAGAGTGAGAGGCTTCGTGATTTTTCCTTTTCCTAGCTTCAGCCTCGGCAGTTCTCGTCTTCTTCAGCTCAGAAGCGGTTGATCTGACCTTTGGCTTCGAGCCTGTCATACTAGTTGGGAAGACAATGCGCGGCTCTTCCTGCCTTGATGGAGCAGTTTGGTCAGTCGATGGCTTGTTTTTCTTTGCAGCCATTCTTGGATCAATGCCAGGACGACCAAGAGCCTTGCGCTTCTCAGCCTCATTGTAGGCTCGCACACATTTGTCAGCCAGGCTCTTCATGCACTCGCGAGAACCTTTGGCTTCTTCACGCTTCTTGAGGAAGGATTCCTTGAGCTCGTGCAGCATAATCTTGAAGTTCTTGACATCTTGCACGCTGAGTTTGGCCACACGCTTCTTGAATTGAGCTTTCTCATGGTCGATCTTGTGCTTCAACTCAACGATGCGCTGAGCGAGAGCTAGCTCAGAAGCAATGGCGCCATTGAAGGAAACGATGAGGCCAATGGGAAGTTGCAGATCGTCAAAGCTGAGATTTGGTGAATCAAACCACTCATCAATGAAGTTGTGAATGATTGCCACATCAAAGAGAGGCAAATCATTGAAGATCTGCTTCTTCCTTGCTCTTGATCAGTTGCTCAAGGGCATCATCTGCAAGATCTTCATCACTGGACAGATCAATGTGCTCTTCACGCAGAATGGCAGCAGGAGTCAGTTTCTGATCAGTATTCTTGACAATTTGCTTCTTCTCTGTCTTCTTGGAGATGCGCGACAAATCTTCAGACTGCACACTGTCTTCAGGAGGTGCAGTTGCCAGTGGCTTCGCACGCGAAGCTTTTGGAGGAGCAGCTGATCTTGAAGCCTTAGCCTTCTTGGGCTCCTGTGGCTTTGGAGTAGGAGCAGGGGCTTCATCCGAGTCAGCATCGTCATCAGAATGGTCCACTTTGGCACCTTGAACTGTGATGTGAGCAATGAGGCCATCAAGGTTGTAGAAGGGACCGATGACATTTGGTTCTGCATCACGTGAGCCATCAGCACGGGGAGCAGGAGGACCAGGGTTGAAGTCTAACCCCAAGGAATCTTTATTCTTCTTTGCTGAGGCCTTGGCGAACTGGAAGTTGCGCTTGAAAATATTATCATCTCGACACCAGAGCAATGATGATGGGTCGTCATTTTTAGGCTGAGGTCCACGAACCATGCAAGGATAGAAGCCTTGCGCAATGGCATCAGCTCTGGATCTGGGCAGAAGACCTGTATATAAAATATCTCCCCATGGTCGCTTGATGGCATTTTTCTCTGCATATTCCTGGTTGACGAAGTTGTACTTGAACCATTGTTCAGCCCAATATCTTCGGATCCATTGGATTCGTGTCTTGCGCTGATTGTAATCCTCCTCAGGATCTGTCTTGTAAAGCTCTGAGAGGTCATCAGGCAAATCTCTTGATGTTCCTCCTCGACACTGTCTGCCACCCTTTCTGACTGATTTCTCTGCAGCCATGAACTTCAAACTGAAAGGTTTCAATACGTTCAAAGGCTTCAAAGGCTTCCGCTTGCTGGATAAATAGGAACTGGCTTCGGGAGAATTAATGTGATGCTGTAAAAATTCTGCAAACGAATGCAGACTATGAGAACCAAGGGATTCTCCCACGGACATGTACCTGTGACAGCATTAGAGATGCGAGGGAAGGGGAAGAGGTCATATGCATTCTCAGAAGATTTTGAAGATAAATTAGTTTGAAGACATTGAACTCATGATGCGAAGACATTCACTTATATGTTGAGAGTTGGTTCCAGATTTGTACGAATCCGCGAATAAGTACAAGTGAGGAATCTAACTTGTTATGAAGCTTAAGTGAATATGCTAGACAGTATGAGATGCAGACAGAATGGATCTAACTTATATAGGCAGAAACCTATTTTGGTAGACAGGATGAATCTATGAGGATCAAAAAGACTGTAAAAAGAGAGTTTTATTTACCACACGAAGAACTGCTAGATGGGAAGAGTAGGAGACCGAGCAGTTCAATCCACCGTGCCCTAACTTGGCGACACAGGACACCTACGGCGGCGGCGGAGAGGACGATGTCCGCGGCCGGCGTGAGGACGGCGTCGGAGAAGTCGCGGCAGTTAAGCGCTTCGTCGCCGGCGTCGTCGAGAGCTAGCGGTGGCGCTAGGGTTTTAACGAGGTGGAGAGGTGGAAGAAGTTTCCTTTACCGCAGGGGACATGTATTTATAAGGAAGTGGGCGGCACAGCGCAATTACGCAGGTGCCCCTGGCGATTCACATCTGACGGGCACGTGGCAAGCATGCAACATACACAGAGTTGTCCCACATTCCCACGCCCGCCAGGTTTGTCGGATAGACGTTCCGGCCTCTCCGGATTTCAGGCAATGCGGATGAATCATTTAAAACAGACTTAAAGTTTGTCTCTGTATCTTCTGCTGACAAGGACGCAGATAAGACATTCGACAGTTTCAATAGAATGCATATGATTTGGACAGATAGAGTTTGAGATAGGTAGCATAGATAGATTAGGGTCCGATCACATTCACTTAGTTCAAAAGATTCAACAAGAAAACATAGCTATAAGTGAATGTTGTAGAGGACAGAACACCAGTATATATATCAAACAGCAACCAAATCGATGTAGTGAAGATAATCATGAAGATAAATTGAAATTGAAGACAAACCAAATGTGAAGACATATCAAATGGAACGCCATGAGTGAAACACTTCAAACAGAAAAGTTTGGTGGCGGCGTTACCCACCGTATAGGAAGTATTAGACCCAGACACGGCGCACAATTGTCGTGGCGCTCGGAAGTCAAATTCCATGTTAACGTATTCACACTCAGAATGTAAGTCTTCATTGATTGAAGATATACTTTACTTCGTGTGTTGCACATCTAAGTCATCAAAATGCATAAGTGTTAGGATGTGTGCCTGATCACAGGACATTTGAGGATTCCAAGATATTTAGCTCACACCGTAACTTGCAAAACCTTTTCTCGTCCAAGGGCTTTGTGAAGATATCTGCCAATTGCTCTTCAGTGTTGACGTGAATGATATCAATATCTTTCTTCATGACATGATCTCTGAGGAAGTGATGACGAATTTCAATGTGCTTTGTCTTCGAGTGCTGGACTGGGTTGTTGGCAATCTTGATGGCGCTTTCGTTGTCGCAGAAGAGAGGTACTTGTTTCAGATTGATGCCATAGTCCTTGAGAGTTTGCTTCATCCATAGTAGCTGAGCACAGCAAGATCCAGCAGCAATGTATTCAGATTCAGCAGTTGAGAGTGACACACAGTTCTGCTTCTTTGAAGACCAACAGACAAGTGATCGTCCCAGAAAGTGACATGTGCCTGATGTAGACTTGCAATCCACCTTGTCACCAGCATAATCAGCATCCGAAAATCCAACCAGATCAAACTTTGAGCCCTTTGGATACCATAATCCTAGTGTTGGGGTGTGAGCCAAATATCAAAGAATTCGCTTCACAGCTAAGTGATGCGATTCCTTTGGTGCCGCTTGGAATCGAGCACACATGCAAACACTAAGCATAATATCTGGCCTAGATGCATATAGGTAAAGTAAAGAACCAATCATGGAGCGGTATACCTGTTGATCGAACTCTTTACCATTTTCGTCGGGACCCAGATGATGTTTGGCTGGCATTGGCGTGATGTAACCTTTGCAATCTTGCATTCCAAACTTCTTCAAGCAGTCTTTGAGGTATTTCTCTTGAGATATGAAGATGCCATTCCTTTGCTGACGAATTTGAAGACCAAGGAAGAACTTCAGCTCACCCATCATGGACATCTGATATTGCTCTTGCATCATGTATCCAAACTCATCACTATACTTCTGGTTGGTGCAGCCGAAGATAATGTCATCCACATAGATTTGGCACACAAACAGTTCACCATCTTATGTCTTCGTGAAGAGTGTGGGATCGAGGGATCCAGGTTTGAAGCCTTTGCTTTTCAGGAAGTCTTTGATCATATCATACCAAGCGCGAGGAGCTTGTTTGAGGCCATACAGTGCTTTGTTTAGTTTGTACACCATATCAGGATGTTTTGGATCTTCAAAGCCAGGTGGTTGTGCGACGTATACCTCTTCTTCAATCCTGCCATTGAGAAATACATTCTTCACATCCATTTGATATAGCAAGATGTTGTTGTGGTTAGCATAGGCTAGCAGTATGCGAATAGCTTCAAGCCTAGCCACAGGAGCAAATGTTTCATCGAAGTCAATCCCTTCAACTTGAGTATATCCTTGTGCAACGAGTCGTGCTTTGTTTATGACGACTTGGCCATGCTCATCTTGCTTGTTTCGATATATCCATTTTGTGCCAATAATGTTATGCTTGCAAGGATCAGGTCGCTTGACTAGCTCCCAAACGTTGTTCAGCTTGAACTGTTGAAGCTCTTCTTGCATTGCTTGAATCCATTTAGGTTCCATAAAGGCTTCAGCAACTTTCTTGGGTTCTGATATTGACACAAAAGAAAAGTGCCCACAGAAGTTTGCTAACTGTGTTTGCTCTTGAGCGAGTAAGTGGACCAGGTGCATTGATGCTATCAATAATCTTCTCAATCTGTACTTCATTTTCAACACGAGGATGAACTGGGCGAAGACTTTGCTCTTGCTGATCATTGTCATCATTGGAAGGATTGTCTTCAGGCTGAGCATTGTCTTCAGGTTGGTTGGGTGCAGAAATGATAAGCTCATCTTCAGGCTGTGCTTCAGTAGGCATGATTTCACCAGTTCCAATTAGCTTGATAGACTCGCTGGGTGGTGCTTCTTCAAGTGTACTTGGCAGGAGCTCTCTTTGTGAATCATTGGTTTCATCAAACCATACGTCTACAGTTTCAACGATTTTATAGAGATAAAGGTTGAAGACTCTGTAAGAGTGCGAATCCTTTCCGTAACCGAGCATGAAGCCTTCATGAGCTTTTGGTGCAAATTTTGACTTGTGATGGGGATCCTTGATCCAGCACCTTGCTCCAAATACTCTGAAGTAGCTGACATTTGGCTTCTTGCCAGTGAGGAGCTCATAGGATGTTTTGTTCAGAAGCTTATGGATGTAAACACGGTTGATGACATGGCATGCTGTATCAATAGCTTCGGGCCAGAACTTTCTTGGTGTCTTGTATTCGTCGAGCATCGTTCGAGCCATCTCAATGAGGGTTCTGTTCTTGCGCTCTATGATGCCATTTTGCTGAGGTGTGTAAGGAGCAGAGAACTCATGAGTGATTCCCATTGTATCCAGATAAAGATCAAGCCCGGTGTTCTTGAACTCAGTGCCGTTGTCACTTCTGATATGCTTGATCTTGACGCCATAATTGTTCATGGCTCGATTGGCAAAGCATCTGAAAACATCTTGCACTTCGGTCTTGTAGAGAATTATGTGCACCCATGTGTATCTTGAGTAATCATCGACAATAACGAAGCCATAGAGACATGCAGTTGTAGTGAGGGTAGAGTAGTGAGTAGGACCAAATAGGTCCATGTGTAGCAGCTTGAAGGGTTGAGAAGTAGTCATGATTGTCTTTGAGGGATGCTTGGCCCTAGTCATCTTTCCAGCTTCGCAGGCACCGCACAAATGATCTTTCTTGAACTTGACGTCCTCAATGGCAATGACATGCTTCTTCTTGGCGAGTGTATGTAAGTTCCTCATCCCAGCATGCCCCAGCCTCCAATGCCATAGCCAGCATTCTGAAGCTTTTGTAAGAAGACATCTTGCAAGCTGTGGTCCTGCTGAGAAATCTACCATGTACAGGTCATCTTTCCTGTACCCTTCCAAGACTAGAGATTTGTCAGATTCCATTAGTACAAGGCAACGATACTTTCCAAATATTACAACCATGTTCAAGTCGCAAAGCATCGAGACAGACATTAAGTTGAAGCCAAGAGATTCAACAAGCATCACTTTATCCATGTGCTGATCCCTAGAGATTGTAACTCTACCTAGACCCAATACCTTGCTTTTACCAGTGTCAGCAAATGTGATATGACTCTTATCAGATGGACGTAAGGTTGAGTCCATGAGAAGACTTCGATCACCAGTCATGTGATTAGTGCATCCACTGTCCATAATCCATTCTGAAGCACGAGGTGTCATACTCTGCATTACAGTTAGGAGGATAGGCTTCACCAAGAGTATTGTGAAGCATAAACATTTCACGGGCAAGAGGATTATTGAAGCTCAGATCAAGATTAGGACTGATAGGATGACTGGCAAATGATTCAGGAACAAAATACATAATGAGACCATTTAGGCATTTGATCTTGCGCCCTACAAGATGTTTTAGGTCCCCATCAATAGCATCAGACGCCTTTGATTTTTGGCTGGAGACCTTTCCCTGTAAAGGAAAGTTAATTCTTCTTAACCACCCACATCTTCAGGGGTGGCTTAGAAGCAATGAGTCTAAGTGCAGCATCTGAGAACTTCGGCTTTGGAGCCCTAGCAAATAGCCTTGCAGGAGATGAATGATACTCGTATGAATAAGCAGAAAAGTTCTTAGTTCTATGAACATAGAGGTTTGAAGTCACACGCTCATATTCATAAGTTTGAGTATGGTTTCCCTGCAAAACATTGGCGTTAGGGTGACTCAGGTGAGTCCTCTGTCTGTATGAAGCCTTTGGACCATATGAAGCCTTAGGTCTGGGGTTTGTCTTCTTCCCAGGTGGTGTCATGATGACATTCACTGGAAGTTTCTCAAGACAGCTTTTGGGAACCCAGATCTTCTTCATAGGTGGCCCATTCCTGCAGTTAGTACCAATATATTTGGCAAACACTTCACCATTCTGATTCTTGAACAGTTTATAGTTTGCATCAAAGGATTTGACAACAGGATTAGCATAGGTAAAGCCAGATAAGGTGGATGGATCCACTGAAGGTCCCTTTGCAGTAACCCATGTGGTTTTGGGATACTACTCAGGCTTCCAGTAGGAACCATCAACATTCATTTTCCTCTCGAACCCAACACCCTCTTTCCTAGGGTTTCGGTTCAGAATCTGCTTTTTGAGGACATCGCAAAGTGTCTGATGCCCTTTCAGACTTTTATACATCCCTGTTTCAAGCAATGTCTTCAACCTAGCATTTTCATCAGCAATAGTAGTGGTATCCTCCGCAGAGGGGTTAGTTACCACATCAGTAGTTAAAGACAATGCAACAGTAGAAGCAGTAGAACATTCAGCAACAGAGGTAGCGTTATCACGCTCAAGGCATTTTAGACATGGTGGTTCAAATCCATCCTGAGCGGGACTGATCTGTTGAGCGCGAAGTGACTCATTCTCTTTTTGAAGATCTTCATGAGCCGCTCTCAACTTCTCAAGATATTGCTTCCTTTGAAGATAATCATAGGAGAGCTTCTCATGAGTGGTTGTGAGCGTTTCATGACGACCTTCAAGTTCTTGGTACTTAGCATGAAGATTTTTTATGTCTTCAACTAAGGACTGTGAACGTGTCATTTCCACGTCCAACAGGTCATCGCTTTTGTCTAACAGTTTTTGAATATGTTCCATAGCTTTTTGTTGTTCAGTTGCAATTTTAGCAAGTGTTTTGTAGCTGGGTTTGGATTCACAATCAGAGTCATCTTCACTTGATGTCTGAAAGTAAGCATCGCGTGATTTTACCTTGGCACCAAGTGCCATGAAGCAGTAGGTAGGAGTAGGGTCGTCTTTGTCATCAGCTTCAGTGTTGGTGGGGAAGTCATTGTCTTCAGTGTTGAAGATGGACTTGGCAACATAAGCAGTGGCTAAAGCCAGACTTGCAACGGCAGGGTCGGACTCCTCCTCAGACTCCACCTCTGCCTCCTCAGAAGCAGATTCCTCCTCTGAATCCATTTCCTTCCCAACAAAAGCACGAGCCTTGCCAGATGAGCTCTTCTTATGAGATGAAGACTTTGATGAGGACTTGGAAGAAGACTTTGAAGATTTCTTCTTCTTCTTGTCATCAGAATCATATTCCTTGCTCTTCTTCTTCTTCTTCTCGTTGTCCCACAGTGGACACTCAGAGATATAGTGTCCAGGTTTCTTGCACTTGTAACATGTTCTATTTTTGTAGTCATGAGTGGAAGCTTCATCATTTCTTGAGCTGGATCGTGACGACTTTCTGAAGCCCTTCTTCTTGGTAAACTTCTGGAACTTCTTCACAAGCATAGCAAGTTCCTTTCCAATGTCTTCAGGATCATCAGAACTGCATTCAGATTCTTCTTCAGATGAGGAAACAACTTTTGCCTTCAAAGCGCGAGTTCGGCCATAGTTGGGACCATAGATATCTCTTTTCTCAGAAAGCTGGAACTCATGTGTGTTGAGCCTCTCAAGTATATCAGACGGATCGAGTGTCTTGAAGTCAGGACGTTCTTGTATCACGAGGGCAAGGGTGTCAAAGGAGCTGTCAAGTGATCTCAGTAGTGTCTTGATGATTTCATGCTTGGTAATCTCAGTGGCGCCAAGAGCTCGAAGCTCATTTGTGATGTCAGTGAGGCGATCAAACGTGAGCTGGACATTCTCATTGTCGTTTCTCTTGAAGCGGTTGAAGAGGTTGCAAAGAACACTAATCCTTTGATCTCTCTGGGTTGAGACGCCTTCGTTGACCTTGGATAGCCAGTCCCAGACTAGCTTTGACGTCTCCAGAGCACTCACATGGCCATACTGTCCTTTGGTCAGATGACCACAGATGATGTTCTTGGCAGTTGAGTCCAGTTGAATGAACTTCTTGACATCAGCAAGGGTGACACCTTCACCAGTCTTTGGAACACCGTTCTTGATGACATACCAGAGGTCGACATCAATGGCTTCAAGATGCATGCGCATCTTATTCTTCCAGTAGAGATATTCAGTTCCATCGAACACGGGGCAAGCAGCGGAGACTTTGATTATCCCTGTAGTCAACATAGCTAAAACTCCAGGTGGTTAAACCGAATCACAAGGAACAAGGGAGTACCTTGCTCTGATACCAATTGAAAGTGCTTGTTATCGACTAGAGGGGGGTGAATAGACGATTTTTAGCAAAGTCTTCAAAACATGGAAGTTTCAAAGACAAACAGTAGAAATGAACCTATTGATATGCAACGGAAGATAAACTACACAAAGCAAGCCATAGTCAGGTATGCAATAATGTGAGAGTACGAAGACTAATAGCAGCTAGGTAGTAAGGATCAGGATGGAAGATGGTATGAAGCCAAACAGCAATAGTAGTCAAGCAATGAAGTCAAACAGGTATGACAAGCAGACAATGACTTCACGAAGACAAACTGTAAGTAAAGGGAGGAGAGGATAGAACCGGTCACTTGTTGAAGACACGTGATTTGTTTGACCAGTTCCAGTTGTTGTGACAACTGTACATCTGGTTAGGGAGGCTGAGATTCAACTCAGAAGACCGCGTCTTCACCTTATTCCCCTTGAGCTAAGGACACACAGTCCTCGCCCAATCACTCTGGTAAGTCTTCAAGGTAGACTTCCAAACCTTAACAGACTTCGTTCACCGGCGATCCACAATGACTCTTGGACGCTCAGAACGTGACACCTAACCGGCTGGAGGATACACAGTCCTCAAGTGTAATAAGTCTTCAGGTCACACAGACAGAAAGACTTCAGTGATGCCTAACACTCCTTGGCTCTAGGTGTTTGGGCTTTGTCCTCGCAAGGATTTCTCTCTCTCAAAGGCTTCGAGGTGGGTTGCTCTCAAACGACAAAAGCCGTGCACTAACTCTGAGCAGCCACCAATTTATGGTGTAGGGGGTGGGCTATTTATAGCCACTGGGCAACCCGACCTGATATGTCCGAAATGACCCTGGGTCACTAAGGAACTGACACGTGTACCAACGGTCAGATTTCAAACACACACGACAACTTTACTTGGGCTACAAGCAAAGCTGACTTATCCAGCTCTGGATAAGATTTGCTCTCATTGTCTTCGCTCGAACACATAGGATTTGGGTTGAGCATCACTTCAGTCACTCTGACTATGTTCACTTGGACCCCACTTAACAGTACGGTGGTTCCTATGACTCAACAAAGAAGAAAAGGAAACAACGAAACATCTAAGTCTTCGTGCTCCATAGTCTTCACTGAATGTCTTCTCATGTCATAGTCTTTAATATGAATATCGTCGTGTACCACCACAGTCGTCAATGTCTTCATACATTTTTAGGGGTCATCTCCGGTAGGTAAACCGAATCAATGAGGGACACTACCTGTGTTATCCTGCAATTCTCACAAACACATTAGTCCCTCTACCAAATTTGTCGTCAATACTCCAAAACGAACTAGGGGTGGCACTAGATGCACTTACACAAGGTGTTAGTAGAAGTGTAGCATTAAACAATTGACGGGCAGCAGAGTGCGAATGGATGTGAAGATGTATACATGTGAAGCTTATCCTACTTGGGATTCGATTTTGCTGAGGCTGGTGACCATGCCGCCATCGCTGTCGATGAGCACCTTGGCCTTCTTGCTTCCGGGTGTGGTGAACATGATATTGGAGTTGGTGTCGTCCGAGGAGCTCATGGAGAAGCTCCTGGAGAGGTCGTTGGAGCCGTTGTAGACCGTGATGCTCTCACCGACGTCGGCCGACGGCATCGGCGCGGGCATGGCCATCCCCATCTCCGTGTGGCATAATGTCCTGCTGCCTCGAGTAGCTCCACACCTGCACATTAATTGAGAGATCTCCACGTCAGTGAATTCTGAACTTATCTAGAAAGCTAACAGTATTGGGGGATCAAAGAAATAACAGAAAGTAATAACAGAAAGCCATACCATGAAAGGACATGAGTAACACCTGACTTTGTTGAATTGGAAGAAATATATTAAAGTATGGATTCCCTTTAAACCAGCAGTCTCTCTTCACCTGATTTGAAGAGAGTAAATTCCTTTCCCCTCCTATGTGACGTCTCAAGCTTGACATCCTTACTGCCATAAAATTTATCCTCTAAATCCCCATCCCACCAGACAAGCTTCACACACACACACAAAATTAAAATCTCTTTATCCTCATTGGGGTCGTAATCAAACATTGTAAATACATATAAACAAAAAGAATATGCAAACCTAAAAAAATGTGCAAGAAAATTCAGAGAACTATAGGGAGAAACACGAACCTGGGACGGTGCTCGACCAGGATGGGCTCTTGCGCCGTCACATGAGTAGTACCTGACTTTTTCGTTCCCCAATGTCGTCCTCCTGCTGTGGCCGCGGGGGCGGTGCCGATGTGTGTGCTAAAGAAGGTCACGACCCTATGGTGCCTCCTTGCCGAGCCCGTCGCTGCCGCTGGTCTCCCCCACGCCACCTCCTCTTCCTCTTTTCTGGTCTCCCACGTGCCACCTCCTCTTCCTTTTTTCTTCCAGCGGCGGCGCAGTCCCACCGTGGTTTCTTGGTGGTGAGGGCTCACGATTGGGGAGGAGAAGAGGAGCCCGTGGCTTCAGAGGGCTCACGGATTGGGGAGGAGAAGAGGCGGCGGATTGGGGAGGAGGAGGAGAGGAGGCGGCTGACTGGAGAGGAGGAGAGGAGGCAGGGATTGGGAGAAGAGGAGGCATGGGATTCGGGATGAGACGAGGTTGTCCATAGGCTAGGGTTTTCACCGTGTTTGCCTGTACGTGAAATTACTGAAATGCCCTTGGCAGGGAAGATTTAGGGGCGACGTGGCCACATTCATCCTGCCTAGGACTTCTTCAAGGTTTATATGTTCAATGTTTTATTGAAAAACCAGTCCTGACATATCCCTACAAAATCATATAGTCTGGCTATGCTCTATCTTCACCACACAAAGTATTTAAATCATGCACAACCCCGATGACAAGCCAAGCAATTGTTTCATACTTTAACATTTTCAAAACTTTTTCAATCTTCACGCAATACATGAGCGTGAGCCATGGATATAGCACTATATGTGGAATATAATGGTGGTTGTGGAGAAGACAAAAAGAGGGGAAGATAGTCTCACATCAACTAGGCGTATCAATGGGCTATGGAGATGCCCATCAATAGATATCAATGTGAGTGAGTAGGGATTGCCATGCAACGGATGCACTAGAGCTATAAGTATATGAAAGCTCAACAAAAGGAACTAAGTGGGTGTGCATCCAACTCGCTTGCTCATGAAGACCTGGGGCAATTTGAGGAAGCCCATCATTGGAATATACAAGCCAAGTTCTATAATGAAAATTCCCACTAGTATATGAAAGTGACAAAATGAGAGACTCTCTATCATGAAGATCATGGTGCTACTTTGAAGCACAAGTGTGGTAAAAGGATAGTAACATTGTCCCTTCTCTCTTTTTCACTCATTTTTTTATTTGGGCCTTTCTCTTTTTTATGGCCTCTTTTATTTCTTTTATTTTCATCCGGAGTATCATCCCGACTTGTGGGGGAATCATAGTCTCCATCATCCTTTCCTCACTTGGGACAATGCTCTAAAAAATGATGATCATCACACTTTTATTTTTCTTACAACTCAATAATTACAACTCGATACTTAGAACAAAATATGACTCTATATGAATGCCTCCGGCGGTGTACTGGGATATGCAATGAATCAAGAGTGACATGTATTAAACAATTATGAATGGTGGCTTTGCCACAAATACGATGTCAACTACATGATCATGCTAGCAATATGACAATAATGGAGCGTGTCATAATAAACGGAACGGTGGAAAGTTGCATGGCAATATATCTCGGAATGGCTATGGAAATGCCATGATAGGTAGGTATGGTGGCTGTTTTGAGGAAGGTATATGGTGGGTGTATGATACCGGCAAAAGGTGCGCGGTATTAGAGAGGCTAGCAATGGTGGAAGGATGGGAAAAAGTGCGTATAATCCACGAACTCAACATTAGTCATAAAGAACTCATATACTTATTGCAAAAATCTAGAAGTTATCAAAGCAAAGTATTACGCGCATGCTCCTAGAGGGATAGATTGGTAGGAAAAGACCATCGCTCGTCCCCGACCGCCACTCATAAGGAAGACAATCAATAAATAAATCATGCTCTGACTTCATCACATAACGGTTCACCATACATGCATGCTACGGGAATCACAAAATTTAACACAAGTATTTCTCAAATTCACAACTACTCAACTAGCATGACTCTAATATCACCATCTTCATATCTCAAAACAATTATCAAGCATCAAACTTTTCTTAGTATTCAACGCACTCAAAAGAAAGTTTTACAAATCTTGAATACCAAGCATATTAAGATTTTTAAGTAATTACCATGCTATTTAAGACTCTCAAAATAATCTAAGTGAAGCATGAGAGATCAATAGTTTCTATAAAACAAATCCACCACCGTGCCCTAAAAGATCTAAGTGAAGCACTAGAGCAAAACTATAAAGCTCAAAAGATATAAGTGAAGCACATAGAGCAAAACTATAAAGCTCAAAAGATATAAGTGAAGCACATAGAGTATTCTAACAAATTCCAATTCATGTATGGCTATCTCAAAAGGTGTGTACAGCAAGGATTATTGTGGTAAACTAAAAAGCAAAGACTCAAATCATACAAGGCGCTCCAAGCAAAACACATATCATGTGGTGAATAAAAATATAGCTCCAAGTAAAATTATCGATGGAAGTAGACGAAAGAGGGGATGCCTTCCGGGGCATCCACAAGCTTTAACTTTTTGGTGTCCTTGGATTATCTTGGGGGTGCCATGGGAATCCCCAATATTAGGCTCTTGCCACTCCTTGTTCCATAATCCATCAAAAGATTTCACCCAAAACTTGAAAACTTCACAACACAAAACTCAACAGAAATCTCGTAAGCTCCGTTAGCGAAAGAAAACAAAAGACCACTTCAAGGTACTGTAATGAACTCATTATTTATTTATATTGGTGTTAAACCTACTGTATTCCAACTTCTCTATGGATTATAAACTATTTTACTAGTCATAGATTCATCAAAATAAGCAAACAATACACGAAAAACAGAATCTGTCAAAAATAGAACAGTCTGTAGTAATCTGTAACTAACGCAAACTTCTGGAACTCCAAAATATCAGCCAAAATAGGAAGACCTAGGAAATTTGTTTATTGATCAGCAGAAATTGGAATCACTATTTTATCACATTCTGGTGATTTTTCACAATTGTTTTCATGAACAGAAAGTTTCTGGAAATTACAGCAAGATCAAATAACTATCATCCAAGAAGATCCTATAGGTTTAACTTGGCACAAACACTAATTAAAAGATAAAACCACATATAAACAGAATGTAGATGGATTATTTATTCCTAAACAGAAACAAAAACAAAAAAAACTAAAATAAAATTGGGTTGCCTCTCAACAAGCGCTATCGTTTAACGCCCCTAGCTAGGCATAAAAGCAAGGATAGATCTAGGTATTGCCATCTTTGGTAGGCAATCCATAAGTGGCTCTCATGATAGATTCATATGGTAATTTTATTTTCTTCCTAGGGAAGTGTCCCATGCCTTTCTTTAATGGAAATTGGAATCTAATATTCCCTTCCTTCATATCAATAATTGCACCAATCGTTCTAAGGAAAGGTCTACCAAGAATAATAGGACAAGAAGGATTGCAATCTATATCAAGAATGATGAAATCTACGGGCACATAGTTCCTATTTTCAACAATAAGAACATCATTAATTCTTCCCATAGGTTTCTTAATAGTGGAATCCGCAAGGTGCAAGTTTAGAGAGCAATCATCAAAATCACGGAAATCTAGCAAATCACACAAAGTTTTGGGAATAGTGGAGACACTAGCACCCAAATCACATAAAGCATAAAATTCATTATCCTTAATCTTAATTTTAATAGTTGGTTCCCACTCATCATAAAGTTTTCTAGGGATAGAGACTTCCAACTCAGGTTTTTCTTCATAAGATTGCATCAAGGCATCAACGATATGTTTAGTAAACGCTTTATTTTGACTATAAGCATGAGGAGAATTTAGCACGGATGGCAACAAGGAAATACAATCAATTAAATAGCAACTTTCATAATTAAATTCCTTGAAATCCAATATAGTGGGTTTAGCAACATCTAGGGTTTTATTCTTTTCGACCCCACTTTTATCAATTTCATCATCAAGATCTAAAAACTCCGAATTCTTGGAACGTTCTAGGTAAAGGTGAATCATATTAAGTTTCATCAAGATTCATATTGCAAAACAAAGATTTAATAGGGGACACATCAATAACTTTTAGATCCTCATCTTGATTTTCATAGGAATTGGAAGAACACGCTTTAATAAAGGCATCTTTTGTAGCACGCATCCTAGCGGTTCTTTCCTTGCACTCATCAATGGAAATTCTAATGGCTTTGAGAGACTCATTGATATCATGCTTAGGAGGAATTTATCTAAGCTTTAAAGAATCAACATCAAGAGAAATTCTATCAACGTTCCTAGCCAATTCATCAACTTTAAGCAATTTCTCTTCAAGCAAAGCATTAAAATTCTTTTGTGAATTCATAAACTCTTTAACACTAGTCTCAAATTCAGAGGGCATCTTATTAAAATTTCCATAAGATTTGTTGTAGGAATTTCCTTAATTATTAGAAGGATTACTAGGATAAGGCCTAGGATTAAAATTCCCTCTATACGCATTGTTACCAAAATTATTCCTACCAACAAAATTCACATCCATAGATTCATTATTATTCTCAATCAAAGTAGATAAAGGCATATCATTAGGATCAAAAGAAACACTCTTAGTAGCAAATAATTTCATAAGTTCATCCATCTTTCCACTCAAAACATTAATTTCTTCTATCGCATGCACTTTTTTATTAGTAGATCTTTCAGTGTGCCATTGAGAATAATTAACCATAATATTATCTAGGAGTTTAGTAGCATCTCCTAAAGTGATTTCCTTAAAAGTGCCTCCCGCGGCCGAATCTAAAAGATTTCTAGAAGCAAAATTCAATCCGGCATAAAAAATTTGTATAATCATCCAGAAATTCAAACCATGAGTAGGACAATTACGTATCATTAATTTCATTCTCTCCCAAGCTTGTGCAACATGTTCATGATCAAATTGCTTAAAATTCATAATATCGTTTCTAAGAGAGATGATCTTAGCGGGAGGAAAATACTTAGAGATAAAAGCATCTTTGCACTTGTTCCAAGAATCAATACTATTTTTAGGCAAAGACGAAAACCAAGCTTTAGCACGATCTCTAAGCGAAAAAGGAAATAGCTTCAATTTAACAATATCATTATCGACATCTTTCTTCTTTTGCATATCACATAAATCAACGAAGCTATTTAGATGAGTAGCGACATCTTCACTAGGAAGGCCGGCGAATTGATCTTTCATAACAAGATTCAACAAACAGTATTGATTTCACAAGATTCAGTATTGGCAAGAGGAGCAATCGGAGTGCTAAGGAAATCATTATTGTTGGTATTGGTATAGTCACACAATTTTGTGTTATCTTGAGCCATCGCGACAAGCAAGCAATCCAACACACGAGCAAACAAAAAGCAATCGAGAAAAAGGCAAACGGAAAAGAGAGGGCGAATAAAAGGGCAAGGGTGAAGTGGGGAGAGGAAAACGATAGGCAAATGGCAAATAATGTAATGGGAGAGATAAGGGATTGTGATGGGTACTTGGTATGTTGACTTTTGCGTAGACTCCCCGGCAACGGCACCAGAAATTCTCCTTGCTACCTCTTGAGCACTGCGTTGGATTTCCTCGAAGAGGAGAGGATGATGCAGCAAAGTAGCGTAAGTATTTCCCTTAGTTTTTGAGAACCAAGGTATCAATCTAGTAGGAGGCCACGCACGAGTCCCTCGTACCTACACAAAACGAATAGCTCAACGCAACCAACGCGATTAGGGGTTGTCAATCCCTTCACGGTCACTTACGAGAGTGAGATCTGATAGAGATGATAGATAATATTTTCGGTATATTTGATATAAATATGCAAGGTAAAATAAAAACAAAGTAAAAAAGCAAAGCAATAATAAAGTGATTGGAGATTGATATGATGAGAATAGACCCGGGGGCCATAGATTTCACTAGTGGCTTCTCTCAAGTGCATAAGTATTTCTACGGTGGGTGAACAAATTACTGTTGAGCAATTGACAGAATTGAGCATAGTTATGAGAATATCTAGGTATGATCATGTATACAGGAATCACGTCTGAGACAAGTAGACCGACTCCTGCCTGCATCTACTACTATTACTCCACTCATCGACTGCTATCCAGCATGCATCTAGAGTATTAAGTTCATGAAAATAGAGTAACGCCTTAAGCAAGATGACATGATGTAGAGGGATAAATTCATGCAATATGATATAAACCCCATCTTGTTATCCTCGATGGTAACAATACAATACGTGCCTGCTGCCCCTACTGTCACTGGGAAAGGACACCGCAAGATTGAACCCAAAGCTAAGCACTTCTCCCATTGCAAGCAAAACCAATCTAGTAGGCCAAACCAAACTGATAATTCGAAGAGATTTGCAAAGATAACCAATCATACATAAAAGAATTCAGAGAAGATTCAAATATTGTTCATAGATAATCTTGATCATAAACCCACAATTCATCGGTCTCAACAAACACATCGCAAAAAGAAGATTACAACGAATAGATCTCCACGAGAGAGTGGGAGAACATTGTATTGAGATCCAAAAAGAGAGAAGAAGCCATCTAGCTACTAACTATGGACCCGAAGGTCTGAGGTAAACTACTCACACTTCATCGGAGGGGCTATGGTGATGATGTAGAAGCCCTCCGTGATCGATTCCCCTTCCGGCGGAGCTCCGGAATAGGCCCCGAGATGGGATCTCGTGGGTATAGAAGGTTGCGGTGGTGGAATTAGGTTTTTGGCTCCGTATCTGATCGTTTGGGGGTACGTAGGTATATATAGGAGGAAGGAGTACGTCGGTGGAGCTTTGAGGGGCCCATGAGGCAGGGGCGCGCCCTAGGGGGCGCTCTCCACCCTCGTGACCGCCTCTCTTCTTTCTTGACGGAGGGTCCAAGTCTCCTGGATCATATCTGATGAGAAAATCACGTTCCTGAAGGTTTCATTCCGTTTGGACTCCGTTTGATATTCCGTTTCTTCGAAACACTGAAATAGGCAAAAAACAGCAATTCTGGGCTGGGCCTACGGTTAATACGTTAGTCCCAAAAGTAATATAAAAGTGGAAAATAAAGCCCAATATGGTCCAAAACAGTAGATAATATAGCATGGAGCAATCAAAAATTATAGATACGTTGGAGACGTATCATACCTCCACTTTTTGGTCACGCCTCCATCAAGCCTTGGGGCCAGCACTGAAATATAGTACTGCTTATCATCCTCAGACGGTTGGACAAACAGAAAGGGTAAATCAAATACTCGAAGATATGTTGCGAGCCTGTGCTTTAGCCCAAGGACCCAAATGGGAAGACTGTTTGCCATATGCCAAGTTTTCCTATAACAACAGCTTCCAGACCAGTCTGAAAATGTCACCATGTGAAGCTCTGTATGGCCGTAAGTGCCGTACTCCTTTAAATTGGTCTCAAACGGGAGATAGCCATATTTCCGGAACAGATCTCATGATGGAAGCCGAGAAACAAGTTAAGGAAATCAGAGACAGATTGCAATTGGCCAAATCTCGACAGAAAAGTTACTATGATGCAAAGCACCGACAGATAAGTTTGAACCCGGAGAGCACGTATACCTCCGAGTCACTCCTATGAAAGGAGTCAAGAGATTTCAGACTCGTGGAAAGTTGGCCCCCATATTTATTGGTCCATTCCCGGTTATGTCTCGAGTAGGTACTGTTGCATATCGATTAGAACTACCTGCTGAGTTGGCAGACGTGCACAACATGTTTCATGTTTCACAATTGAGACGATGCACATCCCCGCCTGAGAAAAGGACTGCTATGGCCGAGGTAGAATTGGCAAATGATATAACTTATGAAGAGAGACCGTTCAGAATTTTGGCTCAAATGGAAAGGGTCACTCGCATTAAAGTAAGGAAATTTTACAAAGTTCAGTGGGAGCATCACACAGAGTCAGAATCAACTTGGGAGCGGGAAGAATTTCTGCAGTCACATTATCCACAGTGGTTTTCCCAAGCAACCGAATCTCGAGGACGAGATTCATTCTAAGTGGGGGAGGTTTGTGACAGCCTGGTTTTTGCCCTCTCTCATTTGCTTGATTTTTATTTGGATTAAATTTGAAACTGGGGGTTTTTGAATCTTTTTATATGGACTTAAAAACACTTGGGTACTCTTGGCTTTCACCCAAGTGCTCCATTTCCCTCTCTGATCATCATTCCCCTTTTGATCCACTCCAAAATAATCTTTGGAATATTTTTCTGCAATGAAAAATATTCATTTTCTCTCAAAAACCCTAGCCAGATCAGTATGCTCCAAAGAAACCCTAATTTTTATGGCCCAGAAAAATTTGAGATAATTCACAAATATTCTTTGAACCCTAGGGCACCTTCCTGAGCAAAAATATTTCATCACTTTTTGGAATATTTTTGCTACAGAAAATATTTTATGTTCTGGACATAAATGGTGGTTTCTACAGCAACTACCATTTTACTTGCTCCATTGTGCCTGGGTTTTCTTGTGCCTTTTCACCTTAGTAACTCTTGGCTGACCTCCAAAGCACAGCCTCTAACTCGCAGACATTTGACCTCAGTAACCTCTCAAAGTTACTGACCAGAAACTTACCTGGCGTGTAAAAACTTCTCTACTACACCTGGATCCAAACCAAAGCATGGTAACATCTCAAACTACCACGAACAACACGCCAGACATGAAGTTTAGGCTTAGCTTGGCCTGATGTCATAGTCCATGCAGTGACCGCGTTTGTCCAGGGGTGCTGGCATGCGTCTCGACGCGCTCTGAGTGCTGCCAAGCGCTCTGTTCGCGCGTGCTCGCTTCCCCCGCCGGACCGAGCGTGCCAAACCTCGCCACCATTCTAGTCTCAACGCCATTAACTCCCCTCTAGCGCTCGCCGACGCCGGAGCTCGCCGCATCGAGCACGGACACGGTCCGGCCAACGCCACAGTGCACTCTACACTATGCTCGTCGCCTTCCTATTGATCATGTACTCGTACCCGTTCGCCCACAGTCCCCGCGTGAGCTGCGTCGCCTTCTCCCCCTCTCACTGATGCCGCTTGTCGCTGGGCGCAGTGTCCAGGTGTCGCCGGCAGAGCCCCGATCCACCCCCGACGCTCGCCTATATAAGTAGCCACCCCCAGTCTCCTCGAGCACCATCCGGCACTCCCACACACCCCACAAGCGAGTAGGAAGCCGTAGCCCGGCCGGGCAGGCCAAGGGCCACCATCCCCGAGCTCGAGCTCGTCGGCGATCCCCTCTTGTCGTTGCGGTAGCTCCAGCCCCTTCCAAGCCAGGGCGACCCTTCCAGGGCCTCCGCCCCTCTCCGGTGAAGCCGTTCCGCCCCTCTGGTGGCCTGCTGGGCCGGAGCCCGGGGGGGTTTCTTTTCCTTTTTTTTGTTTGTTCTTTTTTGTATTTTCTTTCTTTTATTTATTTTCTCTTCTGTTTTAATTCAATTTAAAATATTTATGCATTTTATAAAACTGTGTCTGCTACACCACAATTATCTATGTAATATTTAGTACAAACCGAACATTTTTATCTTAATGTTTGAAAACTTTTATTATTTACCAAATTTTGAATTTGAATTTTGGACCGGTTTTGATCTAACGATCGATTAGCAACAGTAACGTAGGTAACTTGGCTCCATTAGCGTGGGATTACCGTAGCTTAATTACCCGGGCGTCACAATTCTCCTCCACTACAAGAAATCTCGTCCCGAGATTTAAGAGGGGAGTAAGGAGGGAGAATAGGTTATGAAATTCTAACGATTCTTCTCGGTCTTGGTTGCTCTTCTTTAAGTGGTCGATCCATAATGTTGATGTCTTCATACCTCGGCTTCAGGTCATCATGATGAAGTCGCCATCCTTTCTTCGGAGTGTTCATTGTACGTATGAAGGACAAGGGATAACTTCGAAAGAAAGAAAAAAACAGACCTCTAAAAGGTCAACTATGTGGTTGATAACATCGGGGATGGTGGCGGAAAGTAACTCTCGAATGGAAACTTAAGACAATATCGAGAGCAAAGTAAGTAAGTAACATGAGATGTTTCGAGCGGGTAGGCAATCGTTCGATGCCTGAAACAAAGTGCGAAAGGGGTTCAGAGCAACGGGAATAAGTATTGTGTCCGATACCAAAATAGATCAACAGGCAAGTGGCCCGTGAATTACATACAAAGTCAAGCACGAGGAATAACTTTGACAACAGGTTGTACAGGAGAGTTAGGTTTCAATCCTGTGGAACTGTGGGTTATGGGCCCACCCTGTGGTTAAAAGTAGGAAAAGCGTTGATATCTTGCACGGTCATGATAGCAAGACATGTCAGAGGGTAGCCTATCAGTTATGTTGGCAACAATGTTGATACCAAGGGCGAGGGACGAAGAGAACCATTTTCCTGCTCGTTGAAAGAGGCGGGCCAAGAGGCAAAGTTCTCATCCATCGGCGGTTACCGAAATGTCATCAACAATAGAAACAGGGTCTCACTGGCAGAGTTGTACACCGAGGTGTTTACATAAGCAGTGAATTATTACTGCTTAGATTATATAGATCACAAAAAAAAGTCAAACAAACCAATGGAAAGGAAAATGTGATCATCAGGTTAAACAGAACAATGGAAAGGAAATTTAAACACATAATTCAGGGGTATATCCTTCCCAAGGACAAGCAGAGCATGATATCCATGACAGGATATTATGAAGAAAACTCCTTAGGTGGGGGAGAGAAATTTCATGACATTACCCATACAACGGTGTTTGGATAATTGAGCAAGAAACATTTAGCATTGGGCTTCAAATGTTCTTGTGGAAAATCAGAGTATCATAGACATGCTTCGAGATAGCATTGACATGGTCTTCAAGCAAAGGTCAGACTTTGGATACACAAAGGATCCATTAGGAACAACTTATAGAATAATTCTTACAATTTCCTCATGGAAGAATGGTTAACCTTGCCAAAAAGGAACAACTATAACAATAGGTTCTCCGGCCAGGGGTGCTAGGCATGACATCACCTTACCGGGTCATATAAAGACCAATGTTATAACTCTTGGAAATATGTTCCATCCATCATATCTGACCGAGATTCAGATCTGATTGGTGTCAGGATACCTCAGACATCAGGATGCCTGAGAAGAAAAGGTGCAACACAAATTGACGAGATGACATTGTAAGATTTTCGGGAAATGAACTATGGAAGCATGTTCCAAAACAAGCGTTCATCATTAAATCAAGGAGAGGGGGAGGAGATGGCTGATGGACTCAACGCTAATTAATTGAGATTTCCAAAAAGATGGATTTCCACAGTTGTAAGAACAAAGAGATAACATTTGCCAGAGCAAATGATATAATGATGTATGCTCGAGGAAAGCATACACAATTAACATTGGTTGAAAGGTGCACCCAAAATATGGACTTAGGTAGCATGATCAATGTTAGGCTAGTGATTCGAAAACAAATGGTCTAAGAATGAAATATCGACCATTAACTTCAAAGCAATAGGGTTGCTAGAAGGGCAGAATCCAAACAACACCTTTCACTTGTTGGTACCCCGGTTGAAATCAATATGAGGACCAAGAAAGAATGGTCATGGTGAGAAGTATCACTATACCAAGAATTCTTAAGAGGTGGAGCAATCCTCACAACATTCTTGACATCAAAGATGGTAATACTCCGCGGTAGAACATAACATAAGTTGGATAGCAAGGAACTCAAGGTACAACACAAAACAGGAACAAGTTTTGTGTTGGAGGGAATGCAATAATGTTGTCGATGATAACCCAAATCATAGAGGGCAAGGAATGCTATTTCTCATCAAGAATTCGATAGATATCTTGGAAGACCTCATAAGGTTGATGATGTTCACGACACATTTGTCGAGAGATTTCAAGATGTAAACAATCAGCAACGACATCAAGTCAAAGAAATGATGAAGCGAAAGGTCATTGGAACCATGGGTAGGACACAAACTTGAAATCAAGCTTGTTGTTCAAGGTGAACTGATATGACGAGGAAGATCGACGTAAGCTTAGCTCATCATCGAAAGTTGTGCTCCGGGATTAAGGACCAATTAGCACAGTTAAAATTTAGCACGATAATGATATAGCCGATCAGGCTAGGAATGACTTGAAGGATTATTAAACTCGTAAGCAACAAGAATTACTTAGAGTTATTGAATCGGAGTGCGGAATCGATTCACTTATTGGTGTTCTCGAGTGACCAATAACTCAGAACCTGGGGGATCCGAGATCGGTGAGAAACAATACTAGATGAAGACTCGCAGGAAGCAACACAGTACTCGAGATACCATTGGTTAATACTCGAGGAAGATCAAAATTAGAGGTTGCAGAGATGTATCGATCAACAAAAGACAAGTGCTTTAACTTGTCTGAGAAATGGAATCAAGGAGAAAAATGTGGTCGGGATCATGATTGCAAATGATCAATACATAGATACCAGATGATGTCATATCAATGAAATAGTTAATATTGCAAGAAGCTTCTATGATAGGATCTACATCGTGTCCATGGGCATGAACACAAAGTTCAAGGTCGACTCCCACTTCTTCAATGCATAACCTTTCATTTACTTCTCGCCTTCAATGAAATTGTGGTGTTAAAATTTTATCCGTCATAACACCAGTAGAGTATGACCCGTAGTAATTTCCGGGTTCACACAGATTAAAAAAAAGGCATATGTTCAACCCGTCAGGTTATCGTGGAAACATATACCACAAGCTTCAATAGTAAATACCACAAGCTCGAAAGCAGAGCATGGTTGGTCAATCAGAGGATACAAATTACCAAAGGCATTATGTACCCATGGGAAGGCTCACAAGGTTATTGAATATGAAAGACACTGTCGGAAGATAAATTCAACAAGGATCTGACGGTCCATAACGGAGCTCATGTGAGCATCGGCACACAACCAGAGGAAGAAACAATGCAAAGGCATTGGATTATAGAAGCAACTGACTAATTCAGAGCTCAAATGCAAAGGAATTATGATTTTCAAATCAAGGGGTCCGAAGCAAAGCTCTGATTAGGGTTAGATAAGTCGAATAGCCTTAGGGGTACAATCGACGGCAATTGGATTGGTTGAGAACTGGCTCATGTTTAAAATGACGTCTGAGCCGGAAAGATAATTTAAGAGGATCAACTAAGGATTGCGTGCATTCGCACTCATGTTGAATCAAAGCGATCAAAATAACGGTGCCTAAGGATACTAACGAATATTGACACACATATGGAAAGCATCCATCATTCAAGTAGTCAAGTATTTGCAGAGCAATAATCTGCTAAGGATTTTCGGAGGATTGAATAGTATTTCAAGACTTTTGTGAAACAACTGAACAACTGGGATGAGCGGATACTCGGAAAGTGCGAGAAATTATTCTTAGGGATATTCAGGTGGCAAAGAACTGCAAGGCAGTAGGCACAAAATATTCTCGGGGTATCTTATAATAACAAGATTGACTGGGAATAAAAGTAAGCACGACAGGTGTAAGTATTTATCCATAGGGATATTTCGGTGGAAAGGAATTGCAAAAGCAACGGGCACAAGGTCTTGAGAGAATATCGGAGAGTATCTTCGAAATCTTCTAGTGCAGTCGGCGACCATCTGGACTAAAGGGGCTCTCCGGGAGAAAGTATTTTCGAGAACCTAAAGTTAGATTTTAGTAAAGAAAATCGTTTAACCCGAATAGAAGAGAGTTCAGAATCCCGGAGTAAAGATCGAGGAGTAAAAGATCCTAATACCACCCAATGGCGACGTGGGCCCGTAAGGCACACAACCATGTTAGTAAAAGTTTAGCAATGTCTAGACTCGACTTCGGCCAAGGAGTGTGGAAGGGGGATTCCTATAGGCAGTCGGCTCTGATACCAACTTGTGACGCCCCCGATTCAATCGTACACTAATCATGCACGCAAATGTGTACGATCAAGATCAGGGACTCACGGGAAGATATCACAACACAACTCTACAAATAAAATAAGTCATAAAAGCATCATAATACAAGCCAGGGGCCTCGAGGGCTCGAATACAAGTGCTCGATCATAGACGAGTCAGCGGAAGCAACAATATCTGAGTACAGACATATGTTAAACAAGTTTGCCTTAAGAAGGCTAGCACAAACTGGGATACAGATCGAAAGAGGCGCAGGCCTCCTGCCTGGGATCCTCCTAACTACTCCTGGTCATCGTCAGCGGGCTGCACGTAGTAGTAGGCACCTCCAGTGTAGTAGGAGTCGTCGTCAACGGTGGCGTCTGGCTCCTGGACTCCATCGTCTGGTCGCGGCAAACGGGTAGAGATATGGGGGAAAAGGGGGAACAAGGCAACCGTGAGTACTCATCCAAAGTACTCGCAAGCAAGGAACTACACGACATATGCATGGATATATGTGTAAAGGGCCATATCAGTGGACTGAACTGCAGAATGCCAGAATAAGAGGGGGATAGCTAATCCTATCAAAGACTACGCTTCTGGCAGCCTCCGTCTTGCAGCATATAGAAGAGAGTAGACTGAAGTCCTCCAAGTAGCAGCGCATAGCATAATCCTACCCGGCGATCCCCTCCTCATTGCCCTGTTAGAGAGCGATCACCGGGTTGTATCTGGCACTTGGAAGGGTGTGTTTTATTAAGTATCCGGTTCTAGTTGTCATAAGGTCAAGGTACAACTCCGGGTCATCCTTTTACCGAGGGAAACGGCTATTCGAATAGATTAACTTCCCTGCAGGGGTGCACCACATAACCCAACACGCTTGATCCCATTTGGCCGGACACACTTTTCTGGGTCATGCCCGGCCGCGGAAGATCAACACGTCACAGCCCCACCTAGGCACAACAGAGAGGTCAGCACGCCGGTCTAAACCTAAGCGCACAGGGGTCTGGGCCCATCGCCCATAGCACACTTGCACGTTGCGAACGCGGCCGGAAGCAGACCTAGCCTAGTGGCGTTCCAGTCCAATCCGGCGTGCGCCACTCAGTCGCTGACGTCACGAAGGCTTCGGCTGATACCACGACGCCGGGATACCCATAACTACTCCCGCGTAGATGGTTAGTGCGTATAGACCAAATGGCCAGACTCAGATCAAATACCCAGATCTCGTTAAGCGTGTTAAGTATCCGCGAACGCCGACCAGGGCCAGGCCACCTCTCTCCTAGGTGGTCGCAACCTGCCCAGTCGCTCCGCCTCAAAGTAACAATCGGGGGCCATCGGGAACCCAGGCCCACCTCTACCGGGATGGAACCTCCTGCCCCTTCAGCCCCCATCTCCGAACAGTATCACAGGTAATGTAACAGTATAAGGTGTATAGTATGTTCCCATGATCATCTCCCGAAGTGATCACGGCCCAGTAGTATAGCATGGCAGATGGACAAGAGTGTAGGGCCACTGATGGAACACTAGCATCCTATACTAAGCATTAGGATAGCAGGTAAAGGTAACAACAGTGGTAGCAAGGACAGGCTATGCATCAGAATAGGATTAACGGAAAGCAGTAACATGCTACACTACTCTAATGCAAGCAGTATAGAGAAGAGTAGGCGATATATGGTGATCAAGGGGGGGCTTGCCTGGTTGCTCTGGCAACAGAGAGGGGTCGTCAACTCCGTAGTCGAACTGGGGGTCCCCGGCAGTCTCGGGGTCTACCGGAAAGAAGTAACGGAGGGGGAACACAATAAATAACAGAGCAATCAAAGCATCACAAAGCGTAACATGTCAACACGCGGTGCTAGGGGTGCCCTAACGCGGCAGTAGGTGCTACTGGCGAAAGGGGGAAACATCCGGGAAAGTATCCCCGGTGTTTCGCGTTTTCGGGCAGAGGAGCCGGAGGGGGAAAGTTGCGAGTTCGGTATGTTAGGGATGTGTGGCGGACGAACGGGCTGCGTATCTGGATTCGTCTCGTTGTTCTGAGCAACTTTCATGTACAAAGTTTTTCCATCCGAGTTAGGGATTATTTTATATTATTTTTTAAAGATTTAATTCATTTTTTGAATTAACAGAATTAATTTAATTAGAAAATGCAATTATGACGTCAGCATGATGTCAGGGTGATGTCAGCAGTCAACTGTGGTTGACTGGGTCAATCTGACGGTGGGTCCCGCATGTCATTGCCTATTAACTAATTAACCAGATTAGTTAGTTTAGTTAACAGGTTAGTCAAGTTAACTAACAGTAGTTAATTAGTTTAATTAATTATTAGGTTAATTAAATTTAAGTTAATTAACCTAAATTAATTAATTGATTGATTAATTATGTTTTCCATCCTTTTCTTTTTCGTATCTTGCGTGGGCCCCACAAGTCAATGGCCCAGTGGCCAATCGGGTTCGGGCGAGCATCGGGGCTGGGCACCTGAACGGGCGCGAGCCCGAAGGGCGCTGGACGCGCACGGCGCACGTCGGCACCGGCGGCCAGGGCCAGGGGAGGCGGCGGAGGGACGGTCGGGGCGAGCAGGGGGCCAGGGCGGCGCGTAGGCGGGTGAGGCCGGCGGGGCTCGCTGGGGTGGCGAGCGGGGTCGAACGGGGCGGCACCACCAGCAGCAGAGCAAAGCAGCAGATACGCGGGCGCGCATGCACGCGCGAGGCACGGCCGGTCGCGGCCAGGGGGCGGCGCGGGGCGCACATGGGGCGACCATGGTGCGAGGTGTAGGCGCCGTAGGGCGCGCCGCGACCGCGGCCAACGGCCGGAGCCTGGGACGGCGTGGGGCGACGACCAACAGCGTCGGGGAGAGGGGCAAAAGGGGGGAACTGCGGAGGATCACCCCGGGGAGGCCGTGGACGAGCTCGGCAAGGCTGGGAGGCGCCGACGGTGGAGATCGTCGGAGATGACCGCGGCGGCCATGTAGTGGAGGAAGTGGCGATGCGGGCGTCGGCGATGGTGCTCCCCGGCTTCGATCGAGTGTCGTGGAAGACGAAGGCGAGCCCGGTGATGCGGATGGACGACCCCCCTAGGCTCGGGGTGGTCGGGTCGTCGAGGTCGGGGGGGGGGGGGGGGGCGAGCGCGCGCCAGGAGGAGGGGATCGAACAGAGGAGCCTCCACTCTGTGGTCTGTGTGTGCGTGTTGCATGTGGTGGCGCTGGGAGGGAGACGAGGGGAACGGTGGGGGAGAGTGGGTGCGGTTAGGGTTTGGGATCGGGGAGGAGTGGGGGGTTATGGGGATGCGGGGCTGGGCCGGCCTGGTGGTCGTGGCCCAGTTGAGCCAGAGCCCCGGGGGGGTTTCTTTTCCTTTTTTTGTTTGTTTTTTTGTATTTTCTTTGTTTTATTTATTTTCTCTTCTATTTTAATTCAATTTAAAATATTTATGCATTTTATAAAACTGTGTCTGCTACACCACAATTATCTATGTAATATTTAGTACAAACTGAACATTTTTATTTTAATGTTTGAAAACTTTTATTATTTACCAAATTTTGAATTTGAATTTTGGACCGGTTTTGATCTAACGATCGATTAGCAACAGTAACATAGGTAACGTGGCTCCATTAGCGTGGGATTACTGTAGCTTAATTACCCGGTCGTCACAAAGAACCTCCATAAAAGGCTCGTCGCCACTGCGCGGAGCCTGAAAAAGCAGAAGCGGAAGCTCAAGACTGCAGAAGATGCACTCAGAATCAGATGGAGTAAAGTATGGCGGCAGCCGCCACACAAAGAGCTACCCGAAGCAAAAGCTACTACCTGAATTCGATGAGGAGGCCTTAGAGCCCCCACAATCAAAAAACAAAATAGCCATCCGGTCGGATAGACGACCTCGTGACCAACATAGAGCGGCAAACGACGCCGCACACAAGCCAGTATGCGATCCACGCGAGAACTCGCACCAAAAGGATGGCTCAACTAGATCCATCTACGGACCAAGAAAGCGCGCTCAAACACGCAATACAATACAACAAAATTCCGAACACCATGGCACACCCAAGTACAGGGGCGCCGCACACCCCCTATGTTTCACCGATGAGGTGCTGGACCATGAATTTCTAGAGGGATTCAAACCCGTAAACATAGAGGCATACAACGGAACGACAGACCCTGGGGTCTGGATTGAGGACTATATCATCTATATCCACATGGCTAGAGGAGACGATCTCCATGCCATCAAGTACTTACCCCTCAAGCTCAAAGGGCCAGCCCGGCATTGGCTTAAAGGCCTTCCCGGAAACACCATTGGAAGTTGGGAAGAGCTCGAGGACGCTTTTCGGGCAAATTTTCAAGGGACTTATGTCCGACCACCGGATGCAGACGATTTAAGTCATATAACTCAACAGCCCGAAGAGTTAGGCCGAAAACTTTGGAATAGGTTTCTTACTAAAAAGAATCAAATAGTAGTCTGTCCGGACGCCGAACCTTAGCAGCTTTCAAACACAGCGTTCGAGACGAATGGCTCGCCAGACACCTCGGCCAAGAAAAGCCAAGAACAGTGGCTGCATTAACAAGCCTCATGACCCGCTTTTGCGCGGGCGAGGACAGCTGGTTAGCCCGATGTAGCACCAGCGACCCAAGTACATCCGGAGTCAGGGACGGAAACGGGAAGCCACGACGCGGCACAAACAAGCGCCGGAATAAAGAAGACAGCCCGAAGAGCACGGCGGTAAATGCCGGATTCAAAAGCTCTCGGCGGGGTCAACAAAAGCTGCCTCTCAAAGGCAACAGGGACGAACTGTCCAGCCTAAACAAGATTCTGGACAAGATATGTCAAATCCATAGCACCCCTGATAAACCTGCAAATCATACCCATAGAGAATGTTGGGTATTCAAGCAATCCGGCAAACTCAACGCCGAACACAAGGGGCTGGATACACCAAGTGAAGACGATGACGAACCCCGCAAACAAAGCACTGGGGAACAGAAGAAATTCCCACCAAGTCAAAACATTAAATGTGTTACACATGACAAAGGGGGGAAACAAAGTGGTGCCCATAGAGATACGTGCCCCAGGGCCTATCACAACGGAGTTCCACCACTGGTCGTCCAAACCAATCACCTTCGACCATCGGGACTACTCTGCAAGTATCCGGCACGCAAGATGGGCTGCCTTGGTGTTAGACCCGATAATTGACGGATACCACTTTACATGAGTCCTGATGGACGGCGGCAGTAGTTTAAACCTGATATATCAGGACACAGTCCGCAAAATGGGGATGGACCCAACAAAAATTAGCCATAGCAATACTTCCTTTAAAGGAGTAACTCCAGGCCCAGAAGCCCATTGCACGGGCTCCCTCCTACTAGAGGTTATATTCGGCATCCCCGATAACTTCCCTAGCGAAAAGCTAACCTTCCACATCGCTCCGTTTCAAAGTGGTTATCAAGCACTACTGGGACGCGAAGCTTTCGCTTGCTTTAACGCAATACCGCATTATGTGTCTCTCGCGCTTAAGATGCCCGGTCCACGTGGCATCATTTCAGTAAAGGGAAATATTGAGCGCTCCTTGCGCGCAGAAGACTGTGCGGATGCCTTGGCAGCCACACACTAAACGGCCTCACCAACCAGAGCATCTAACAGGTCATTAAGACCACGGACACGGCTAGACGAGTCCGGCATAACCATATAATTGATAAAGGTTCGATGGCTATATACCCCTATATACAAGGGGCTCCACGCGTGTAAACAAGCGACAATAAGGCTCAATTTTACCCATCTTGAATTATACTTGGTTTATTTAGTATAACATACATTTTGCATGACTACTTTTCCAACTAAGTTCATCTCTTTTACAGATGACCATCATGCTAAACCCATCTAGGATACGGCACAACGGAGACACAGGCGCAGACGTGCAGCAGGGACCCGTTCCAAGGATTCTTTTCAGATTAAGACCCTGCATAAACCTTTTTTACTGTCTCTTGCTGATACACATCCCCCGGATTCTCAGCACAACTGAGAAGGAGGCTGGCGTCTTGGCATGTGGCCACGTCAGAATATCGCACGTACCTGGACACCAGGGGCTTATTACGAAGGACATTGTTCAACCCGTTTAAAATCACAAAGACCGAATACCTTAGGGAGTGTTCGGCGTCGCGAGTTTGGCCTTATATGCATCAGCTCCGAATCATGTCTTTGGTCAAATGTTGGGTTTGCCCGGCTCCTGTGTTTTGCTGCCTTACGTTCTGCTCTATCGGCTAAGGCGGCACCAGGAGAACTACTGCGATTGTGCCCCGGTTCAGCCAGGCGAGCACCTAAGTAGAGAAAGCCGAAAACTGACTGTCATGATATAGCGTGAGACTGGTCAACCACTCGATGACCTAGCAGAATCTTCGGGATTCCTCCACCTTAACGAAGGGTCGTTTCCCGGCCAGGCATGTGCGCGCCCCGAATTCGGATGAGCGCGGAGCCACCAGGGGCTATATAGTAGCCCCACTGTCAAACTCATATGGCTAAGTGAAAGTGATAAAGCATTATAGTCCGATTGCATAGTTCGCTGCGCTATCACCTCCTTAATGGACCAAGACGTTGGATCAAGTGTGAATATGCGTCTTCTGCGAACACCCCCGCATTATATGCGTGGGGGCTGAAGCCGACGACTGCCATCTTTCAGGTTATATACATATATACATAAACGGCTGCACGAGAGGTATTATAATTCTTGCAGGCACAAGTATAAAATAGCCTTTACATTTCAGCAAAACATTGTTTTCAATGGGAATACATGTCATTAGAACATAATATTCTTCTAGCATTGCGCCTCTATCGAACGAGCGCCCTCAAGAACTTCTTGAAAGTAGTGCTTGGCAGGTACTCGGCTTTCGTCCGAATCTTGGGCTGCAACAACGGTGGCCTCCATCTCCGCCAAGTATGTCTTCACACGGGCAAGGGCCATCCGCGCACCCTCTACGCACGCCGACCTCTTCATCGCGTTGATATGCGTCACAGCACCAAGGAACTGCTGCACCAAACTAAAATAACTGTTCGACTTTGGCCTTCCCGGCCACAGATGATCCACGACATACCTCATGGCGAGTCCGGACAATCTATTCAGCTCGGCCCATTCGGCCAGCCGATCAGTCAATGGAAGCGGAGCTCTGGATCGTTAAATTGTGACCAGAACAGCTTTTCCACTTCGCAATCTTTTTGATCTCGGAAGTGTTCAGCCGCATCAGCAGCACTTGCCGCTAAATCCAGATATGCGTCCACAGAACTCCACAGCCGGTCCAAAGGAGCATATTTAGGATCACCAAACTTCATCCGCAGCATAAAGGACTTCCCAGCCGCAATATCTCCGGCTTGACGCAGCTCCTCCTTCATCGCTCTCATTGCAGAGTGGGTATCCTTGGCCGCCATCGTGGCCTTCTCCAGGTCTGTCCTCTTCGCTTGGTCTTCCTTTTCAAGAAGCTTGCAACGGTCAGCGGCGTTCTTCAATTCCACAGCCATCTTGGCCATTTTCTCCTTGCTTTGGCAGTGAGCAGCCTATTCGGCCATTAGCTCCTCGACCGCCTTTAGGGAAGCCGCATCGCTTTTTCTGGCTTGTTCTTTGACTCGGGCAAAGCTCTGCCCGCAAGTTCTCCATGGCTGCAGCTCCATCTGCATTAACACACATGTTATAAGATACTGGCATCATGCTCCTCTTACCATGTGTCTCCGGAGAAATCACATACCTTGTGCCTCGTCAACCCGCTTGTTGACAAGCACGATGTCTGCATCTGCCACGTCAAGCTACCGCTTTAACTCGGCAAATTCATCAGTCCGGCTAGCCACCGGACACTTCGCCACCTGCATATGAAGGCGGCAAAATTATACCTGGGACTATGATCCTCTGTGTGCCGTCGTCTTCGACAGCACCCAGAATCTCAGGGGCTACTATCTACACAGGGCGCATCTTAAAATATGCGGTACTGTCAAAAAGGTACATCATTTCACGTACCTCAAAACCCGTCAGTAGACTCATGACAACTTCATGCAACCCGCTTTCCGCGGACGAAATCCTTTCAATTACCGTACCCATTAACGCGCGGTGCTCCTCTGAGATAACTGCTCCCTCTAGCAGATCCCTCAGTATGTCTGACTGCACACCAGATGGTGCCGGACTCTTTTGATTGCTTTCTTCAAAAGTCGGATACTGAGGGCTTTGGGTGGCCATATGACTACCTTCTGGCCTTGCCGGATCAGGAGAAACCCTCCGTGACGACACTTCGGGGTCGCCCGCCCTATGAGGCGGTATGGCAGGGGGAGGCATTCCGCTCTCCATCATCTCTGGAAGAATATCCCCCGAAGACGAGCTCTGCTGGGAAGGGCCAAGATCCGAACTGCAAGATAAAGGCTTCGGTTACTTTCCTCAGAAGTAAAGCAAGGTTTTGTCTCATTAGTAAGTACCCTTTTACTTACATCTCGGTGGAGGGTTGATCCCCTTGAGGGCATAGTGCGGCCGGGGTATCCCCCGGTACAGGACCCTCTGGCGAAGATTTCTTCCCCCGTTTTGAGACCATTGTCTCCGGGTCCTCAGAGGCGGTCCTCTTCTTTCCCTGGGGAGAGGAAGTTCCGATTCCTCCCTTCCGACTAATATCCTCCATGGAGGCGGTAGCCTCCTTGTTCCCCCCTTTATCTTCTCCCGAAGGCGCTTGATAAGGCGCGATCTCCAGCATCCTGGTTAACACAGGGTCTGGCGAGGTCTTAGGGAGGGGGGTCGGACACCTGATCAACTTTGCCTTCGCTATCCACTCCTGGTTAAAGAGCGGCTTTTTTAAGGGCGACGTTGCGATAAATAAACGGATGGAGTGTTCGGATGCGGGGCTACTTACTTGGGTATCCGGACGATTGCAGCTCAGACCTGCATCCTCAGTGGAATCCGGACACATTACTTGTGGTCCGAAGAACAATTTGTACATCTCCGCGGGCGTCATGCCAAGGAAATGTTGAAGAGCTCGCGGTCCTTCCGGGTTAAACTCCCACAGGCGGAGGGGACAATGTTTGCAGGGCAGGACTCGGCGAATTAACATGACTTGCGTCACCACGACCAAACTGACATCTCTCTCTAGGAGATCTTGGATGCGGCTCTGCAATATGGGCACATCCTTTACCGGCCCCCAGTCTAGCCCCTTGTTGACCCATGACGTGAGTCGTGGCGGGGGACCCGAGCGAAAGACAGGTGGAGCCACCCACTTCGTACCCCTGGGTGCCGTGATATAAAACCACTCTTGTTGCCATAGGCTGGGCTCCTCCTGGAAAGAGCCCACGGGCCATGGGGTGTCAGCATTTTTGCTTATTACAGCACCTCCACACTCTGTGTGCCGCCCCTCGATCATCTTCGGCTCCACTTTGAAGGTCTTGAGCCACAGTCCGAAGTGAGGGGTAATACGGAGGAAAGATTCACACACGACGATGAACGATGAGATGTGGAGGATAGACTCCAGAGCTAGGTCGTGGAAGTCCAGCCCATAATAGAACATGAGCCCCCTCACGAAGGGATCCGGCGTAAATCCTAGCCCTCGGAGGAAGCGAGATACGAACACGACGCTCTCACCGGGCTTGGGAGTGGGAATAACTTGCCCTTGAGCAGGCAGCCTATGCGGGATTTCGTCGGTCAAGTACCTGGCCTCCCTTAGCTTTATTACGTCTTCCTCCGTGACGGAGGAGGGCATCCATCGGCCTTGAAGGTTGGATCCGGACATAATCGAAGGTCCTAAGCGCCTGAATCTGAAGCTTCGGGTGTTGGAACTCGAGATGGGAGGCAGATTCGATTGAGATCGAAAGAAAAGAGTAAGGCCTTGGTCTCTTTATAAAGAGGTTGAATACCAAGAGCGCTCCTCGTGACTGTCTGGGACTTACCTTCGATCGAGGGGACATACCAACGGGCACGATTGTGTTACCCACGTCTGTGCTGATGAGAATCCCGTAAATAAAGGGAGCATGATCTCTGCTTCGACAAGACGTGCCAAGGAAACCGCCTCGCGAAACGCGCTGAGGTTGGCTGTAAAAAACGATTCGAATAAAGGCCTGGCTGTGGTGTGATGTCACACTACGGAATACGTCAGCAGATTAGATTTGTGAAAATATTATTCTCTCTCTACGGTGGTATGTGGAACTTGTTTTGCAGAGCCGAACACAATCCTCGTGTTCAAAATCTTCTATGAAGTATTCGGAGGAGGAACCCATCTTGCAATGCTGAAGACAATCTGCGCGCCGGACTCATCGTCATTGAAGCCTGGTTTAGGGGCTACTGAGGGAGTCCTGCATTAGGGGGTATTCGGACAGCCGGACTATAACCTTTGGCCAGACTGTTGGACTATGAAGATACAAGATTGAAGACTTCATCCCGTGTCCGGATGGGACTCTCCTTGGCGTGGAAGGCAAGCTTGGCAATACGGATATGTAGATCTCCTTCCTTGTAACCAACTCTGTGTAACCCTAGCCCCCTCCGGTGTCTATATAAACCGGAGGGTTTAGTCCGTAGGACCAACAACAACTATCATACCATAGGCTAGCTTCTAGGGTTTAGCCTCTCTGATCTCGTGGTAGATCAACTCTTGTAATACTCATATCATCAAAATCAATCAAGCAAGAGTAGGGTCTTACCTCCATCGAGAGGGCCCGAACCTGGGTAAAAACATCGTGTCCCTTGTCTCCTGTTACCATCCGCCTAGACGCACAGTTCGGGACCCCCTAGCCGAGATCCGCCGGTTTTGACACCGACAATCACCAACATCGTCGCCCCAAGGATTAGATGGAGTGGGCACATCGGCATCGCCGCACGGTCACTTCGTCAAACCGGTATTGACCGCGTCACACGTTACGACATGCGTTGGCATGGCCGCACTGTTGCTTCTTTAAGCCGATGCCCATCGCGCCGAACTGCTTCAACACCTCGGCCAGCATGGCAGCTGCAACGTCTCCTTACCGGCCAGCTCTGTCACCTCGGCTGGACCGGGGGCTTCGTCATCTCTTCATCGACCTACTCCGAGGAGTTCGGCATCACCAGCCGACCAACTTCGTCACCTCGGCTGTACCAGGGGTTTTTTCCTCACAATGTCGACCATGTTACGTCGCCACCTCGTCAAGCTTGGGGGCTGGTACCTCGGCCAGGCCGAGGACTACTTCTTCGTCCCGCCACAAGCCTGGACCTCTTCATCAAATGATCAAAATTTGACTGATGTTTCTTTATTTATTCTGGTCCTCCACGATCATCGCCGTCCAGGTTTTATTTTTCTTAGCTATTTGTTTAGCACATAAATTAATATACAGAGAATATTTTCTGTTCTTTTGTACTGCACTAATTTTGCAGAGCAGCGGCGGCCGTGTGCGCCGTCCGGTTACACATCGGATCTGAGGTCCGCTATGATGGACTAGCACCAAACGCGACTTGCGAGGACGTGTTGCACATCATGGGAGATCCTGAACGGCTGTGTCCCAGCCGAGCACGCGCAAGTACATCAAGCGAGCGCAGGCAGTAGTACTATTACTAGATGCAAATCCATGAACACCCGCACGTGTCTCTTTGGATTGCTACAACAAATATGCCAGTTGCTATTAATCCTACTAATTTTTGCTTGCATGGGTTTATTTTTTCCAAGGAATATTACTCTGTTTGTTCCATCCTCTGTACACAGGACTGTCAAATGGTGGCCGCATTGACTATGGTTGCGTGACGGTTCGGTCAGCTTCCCGTCCGCAGTTCGGCAAACGCCGCATCGGGGACTCAGACCACCCTGCGAGTTCAGGCTTTGTCACGCCAGCGCCCCGCACCGACATTGGCTTCGACGCCAGGCCACATCTCTTTAAATTTATTTTTTTGCGTAAATTAATTATGCAAGGTTTTTTATATATTTATATATTATTATTTTTTGGACTACACTATTTTACATGTGTAGGTAATCGACTTTGACTGCATCACGCGGTCACTTCGGCAGGCCTATGTCATCGTCCCAATCGGCATAAATCGGCTCGCGTGATCATCTTGTTGGTCGAATTGCCATACCGACATGTTCAATTGCCTCGGGGACTTCGACATCGCTGAGAGAGCTCTACCTCATTGAGTGTTCGGCACACGGGCCATATTTCTTTACTACTCACTTTGCATAAATTATTAATTATGCAATGATTTTTTTTAATTATTACTATTATCTCTTGCTTGCACTGTTTTCTGTACATAGGTAAATGATTCGGATTGGGCAACGCTGTCACCTCAGCGTACCGACGTACCACATCACCTTGGCTGGACCGGGGGCTTCGTCATCACTTCATTAACCCACGCGGGGACTTCGGCGTCATACTGCCGGCCTGCTCCATCGCCTCGGTCGGACTGAGGGTTCCACCTCGCCACATTGGCCGTGCTATTTCGCCACTTCGGAGTGTCGAGCTCTTCGCTCCGCTACCTCGGAACCGGCTTGGGGGCTGGGACCTCATCCTGCCATAAGCTCGGGCCGCGCATTGACACCGAGCACATTAACCAGCTAAGTCGCTTCCATGCTTAGTTTTTTTGTAATTTGTGTTCAGTTCGACCGTGCTCGCATACGTTGTTTGTTAAAAAAAACTCCATTTGCCCATGTTAACCTGGGGCTCTTCCAATTTATATGAGCCATTTTATAATAAAAGTTTTCTTCTTAGTCGTTGCAAAGTCTTTTTCTATCACTCCTTTTTCGACGCGAGTGTGTGGTCAATAGCCGGGGAGCCTAGTTTCTCTCTCAAAGCCGCTCAAGTTTAGTTCGCTAAACTGGCCTAACGAGAAGTACTCCGCCTTCTGGATAGGAGGTTGCAGCCGTAGGCTGACCCGCTTGAAGTGTTGAGATCGGATGTGTTATATTAATGCATGACAGAAGCACAAAAATTTTAAGACCAATTTTCGGATTGGCACCAAATGACTTGATTTAGTTCGAGCGTAAAGTTTTTCCTGAATTTTTTTTGGTTTTCCAAGCCTATAGCACTTTTAAACTATTTGTGTGTTTCCAGCATAAGTCTCGCAGTGCAACGCCGGACACCTTTAGAGATTCGGCAAAAACATTCTCGGATATTACTATATATGCATCGGTTTCGAATTGTGTCTTCGGTCAATAGTTGGGTTGCCCGGCTCTTGTGCTTGCCTCCTACATTTCGCTTTGTTCAGCTAGGTGTGCAAAGAGAGAACCACTGCGATTGTGCTTCCAGCTCGAATGGTTAAGCACCTCAGTGGAGAAAGCCGAAAACTGACTGTCACAATAGGCATAAACTGGTCAGCGATCCGATGACGGTGTCAAACTATAGATCGATACCGATTACCCCGTGTTAAACGACGGGCCTTTCATAATATTGGCCGAAGTGTTAATGGCTAGACTTTGATCATTGCCAAACACTAACCGGGGGCTCGTAGCTAGCTTCCCCAGTTTAAAGCTCCGATGACTAAGCGAAAGTTATAAAGCCCGCATATCTGATTGCCTCGTTTCCGCTAACACAACCGCCTTCGGGTACCGAGACGTCAGCTAAGGGTTGCTTTTTTATTGCGGAAACACCCTCCGTAGCATCTACAAGGGGGTGGAAGCCGACGATGGGCCACTTTCAACTGATAAACGGTCGCAACAGAGTCAAAATAAACATACCATCAGCGTTTTGTATTTAATATACGAGAGCTGCCTTCCGTAATCATCGTTATAAATTCATAAATATGCATCAATTTGACTTAACATTTTGGCCAAACTGGGTTGCCTGGCCCCTGTGCTTAACCCTACGTTCCCGATTGTTCGTCTAGGCGGTAAAGGGAGCACCTCTGTTTTTGTTACTACCGGGTCATCCGAGTTAGTACCTCAGACTGGGTGAAGCCGAAAGCTAGCAATCTTAAAGGATATAATTGGTCGGCAACGACGGAAGTGAAAATTTAGGTTCGCTAAAGACCATATAGTTCGGGAACTTCAAAACTAAATCCTCAATATTCTTCTCCCGCATTGATCGGAGGTGAGGTTTCATGATCATGGTCGGCATGACAACCCAAAGAAAGGAACCGATAGTGGGACTATTTTCTTTAGAAGATGTTTCTTACATTAAATAACATTCTCTCTGCATACCTTTGTTTATAAAACCATATGGCCGGATTGCCTTGTTTGTCGTAAATCTTTGCCCTTATAAAGGCTTTATAAAGTAGGACAAACACTCCCCGGCTACTGGCCGAGGAGGTCGAAGCCGATGGTCGGTCATCAAAGTTTTGTACAATGTGGATCCGAGCGTTAATAATGTAGAGTACTTGGATACGTAGAATCATTACACATAATTTGTGATTTTACTCTGGATATTGATTATTAATTCGGCCACCCACGCCCACATTAAGGCTCGGGGGCTACTGGGCTTCGGGCTTATCATTTACTAACATTAAAGGGGCACATCGATCCCTTGAACTGGTGTTGCCACCCGACTAGTGTCTCGGGGGCTACTGCATTGCCTATTCAATACAGAAAATTCAAGGTGCTCAGCGTTCGGCTTGACCGAACTATGGGCAAACGCGTCTTCGGACAACAATAGGTACCATCTGGGACTTACCCGGCATCAAGCTAATATATTACAGCGACTTCTCAAAACCCTCTTTCAAGGGCCCGTCCGCCTATCACTATCTCCTCTCATGTGCATCTCGGATTTTGAGCCGACACACACCTTGAGGGCTACTGGCTATATATCTCGTCAGTAAATAAATTATATCAATCAGAAATAAAATCTGCAAACAATCAGCCCAAGCCCGAGGTGGTGCATCACCTCGGAAGCAGTCTGGCATAAAACTCGGCTGCGAGCGGTTGGCTCCGTAGAGAACTTTTTCAGCGTTAAGCTCGGGTAACCTCCTTCAAACTTTTTCAAACACAAGGTGATCTATGACACTTCGGATACAGTCCGGCATTGGAGTTGGGATACATTCCGGAGTTGGAGCTCGGGAGCGGTCCGACATTGGTGTTCGGCTGCGAAAGATACCTCGGATACAGTTCGGCCTTGGAGCTCGGACGCACGAGGACACCGTCGCACGGGGAACAACTTCAAACCCGAGGTGTGGCGTGATACGTCTCCAACGTATCTATAATTTATGAAGTATCCATGCTATTATATTATCCTTCTAGGATTTTTATATGCATTTATGTGCTATTTTATATGATTTTAGGGACTAACCTATTAACCTAGAGCCCAGTGCCAGTTTCTGTTTTTTTCCTTGTTTTTGAGTATGGCAGAAAAGGAAAATCAAACGGAGTCCAATTGACCTGAAATTTCACGGAGCTTATTTTTGGACCAGAAGAAGTCCATGGAGTAAAAGAGTTGGGCCAGAAGAGCCCGGGGCTGCCCACGAGGGTGGGGGGCGCGCCCACCCCCTGGACACGCCTCCCTACCTCGTGGACAGCCCGGAGACCCGCCTGACTTGTTCTCGACGCCAAAACCTCTTATATATACAGAAACCCTTAGAACATAACCTAGATCGGGATTTCCACCGCCGCAAGCCTCTGTAGCCACCAAAAACCAATCGGGACCCTGTTCCGGCACCCTGCCGGAGGGGGGATCCCTCACCAGTGGCCATCTTCATCATCCCGGCGCTCTCCATGACGAGGAGGGAGTAGTTCACCCTCGGGGCTGAGGGTATGTGCTAGTAGCTATGTGTTTGATCTCTCTCTCTCTCTCTCTCTCTCTCTCTCTCTCTCTCT
Source organism: Aegilops umbellulata (assembly GCA_032464435.1). Classification (NCBI taxonomy): domain Eukaryota; kingdom Viridiplantae; phylum Streptophyta; class Magnoliopsida; order Poales; family Poaceae; genus Aegilops; species Aegilops umbellulata. Next base: position 479,395,068 of record CP136055.1, read on the forward strand.
CGTGTTCTTGATTTGGCACGATCTTGATGTACCGCGAGCTTTGCTGCTATAGTTTGATCTTATGATGTTTCTCCCCCTCTACCTTCTTGTAAAGGATTGAGTTTTCCCTTTGAAGTTATCGTATTGGATTGAGTGTTTAAGGATTTGAGAACACTTGATGTATGTCTTGCATGTGCTTATCTGTGGTGACAATGGGATATTCACGTGATCTACTTGATGTATGTTTTGGTGATCAACTTGCAGGTTCAGTGACCTTGTGAACTTATGCATCGGGGTTGGCACACGTTTTCGTCTTGACTCTCCGGTAGAAACTTTGGGGCACTCTTTGAAGTTCTTTGTGTTGGTTGAATAGATGAATCTGAGATTGTGTGATGCATATCGTATAATCATACCCACGGATACTTGAGGTGACATTGGAGTATCTAGGTGACATTAGGGTTTGGGTTGATTTGTGTCTTAAGATGTTATTCTAGTACGAACTCTAGGATAGATCGAACGGAAAGAATAGCTTCGTGTTATTTTACTACGGACTCTTGAATAAATCGACCAGAAAGGATAACTTTGAGGTGGTTTCGTACCCTACAATAATCTCTTCGTTTTTCCTCCACTATTAGTGACTTGGAATGACTCTTTGTTGCATGTTGAGGGATAGTTATATGATCCAGTTATGCTATTATTGTTGACAGAACTTGCACTAGTGAAAGTATGAACCCTAGGCCTTGTTTCGAAGCATTGCAATACCGTTTACGCTCACTTTTATCATTAGTTACCCTGCTGTTTTTATATTTTCAGATTACAAAAACCTATATCTACCATGCATATTGCACTTGTATCACCATCTCTTCGCCGAACTAGTGCACCTATACAATTTACCATTGTATTGGGTGTGTTGGGGACACAAGAGACTCTTTGTTATTTGGTTGCAGGGTTGTTTGAGAGAGACCATCTTCATCCTACGCTTTCCACGGATTGATAAACCTTAGGTCATCCACTTGAGAGAAATTTGCTACTGTCCTACAAACATCTGCACTTGGAGGCCCAACAACGTCTACAAGAAGAAGGTTGTGTAGTAGACATCATGGCGTAAAAAATAACAAGGCATTGCTAAAGGCCAAAAACTTAAAGGGGTTCCTCGGATGCCCAATGTGTAAACTCTTTAGATTCACTTCGGCAATCCTTAAGATTGGAGATGAGAAGATTTGTTGAACCAGTTTTCAAGACCGGCGACCGAAAATGAAGAATAGTTCAGAAGAGGAGCGTCCCCAACTTGAAGACCGGTTCAGGGGGCTACTGACGGTGTCCTGGACTAGGGGGTACTCACCACATCATTTCCTGACCAGCTGGATCGGGCCGAGGACCCCCATGGCGGTTCACTTATGGGCCACTTCGGGCAGCCCATGCCGCATACAAGGAGGATTCCACAAGACTTGGTGCCCAAGTCAAGGGCTCCTATAAACCCTAGGCCTCCGGTGTGTAAATTAAACCGAAAACCAGCTAGTCAATAGACAATCTAATATTCATTAGAACAATCTCATGGTAGATACATGTACCTTGTACTACACCCATATCAATACAATCAAAAGCAGGATGTAGGGTTTTACCTCCATCAAGAGGTCCCGAACCTGGGTAAAATCCGTGTCCATGTTACCATCGCTCCAAGACGCCTGGCTTAGGACCCCTACTACGAGATATGCCGGATATAGAACCGACACTAGGCATCAAAGACATGGTATACAATTCATTCAGTGTTCATATGATTGTATCTTATTGCTTGTTGCATTCATTTCCATTGCATATGAATTTATATTGTTCCTTACATCTCCATTTGTAGGCATTCCAATATTTGGAAATCTTCAAGGTCCAACATGGGGGCAGGACATTCACCTTTACCCATTGTTGTACGATGATTTGCCAGTGCCCAAAGTTTAAGGAGCAATATGAAGCACAAAAGAAAGGCGGGGGCGCCCTCGATGGTCGTTGAGCCAAGTGAAGGTGAGAGGGGGCTGAGGGGGAAGACCAATTCCAAGTTGGATGACAAGCAAGATGCTTCGACACTCGCTTGCAAGGAACTTTGAAGGTATTCATGACTCAAAAGGAAGTGAGGGAGGAGAGGAAGCACCAAGAGAAAGAGGAGCAAATGAAGGCCTACTTCGACATACAAAATTAGAAGCTCGAGATCCAGTAGAGCAATGCCCGAACAAGAGCAAATGAGGTGAAGCTCGCGCTAATCTAAAAGGAAGTGCAGATCATGGTGGTAGACTTGAGCAAGGTGTCCCCAAGAAAGAAAAAAAGGTTTGGTTCGAGAAGAAGCAAAAGGAGATGCTCGAGCTAGATGGATGAAATATGACCCAGACGCTATTATTTTGTATGCCAACATGTGTGCCGGCATGAACTACGACTGAGATGCATGAACTGTGGTCCATAGGCGATTGTTTGTATGTTGGCATGAACTATGAACGAGGGGCGTTTACTCTGTGTGCTGGCATGATGCCGGCCTGAATTCTAGATTCATTTGCGCAAGTATGTTTGTTGGGAGGCGAATTAAATAGGTTGGGAGGCCAATCAAATATGGTCAAGAAGCGAATACAATGGGTCGGCAGTTTGGGCGCACTAACAATATTTGCGCGGACAAGGGCAGACGACGCGAATAGACAAAGAGTGGACCAAATTTGCGTCCTTTTGAGTCGGCGCGTTGGAGTTAGCCTAACCACATATCCTATATCTTATATACTAGATCGTCAGCGCGCCTTGGCGCGAGGGTGCCGGTCACAACAATCTGGCCAAGCAAGTAATGCTCAAGTTAGTAGGAAGTCAGGCTTAGCGTACGTATTCAAATAGGATAACAAACAAACATTCACATGTACTCCCTCCATTCCAAAATAGATGACTCAAATTTATACTAAAGTTAGTATAAAGTTGGGTCATCTATTTTGAAACGGAGGGAGGGCAAGACATCATCGATGGATACCAGAATGATATATAGTACAACACATCTCCATAGCGACCAGAACGATAGTAAACACATTTAAAGGATGCAAATGTTCATACATGGTAAATTGAAGGATGCAATGTCCATCCATGCAATGTTCGTACAAGGTAGATATTGAGTACAAAAGGATGGATAGACGCGCCAGGCCGTGTTCACAAAAGAAGAGGGAGATCACACGGTTGTTTACATGGTACATCACAAGAGCTGGTGGCATCATATATCATCGGGTACTTGCTGGTTGTTTACATGGTACATCACAAGAGCTCGTGGCATCATATATCATCGGGTACTTGCCAGAGTTAGAATAGGTGATTGGTGACGTCCATCGACGATCAAAGCCATGGCCGTGGTGTGAAGAAAGCAATTGGTGCAAACACCTCATGCTTGTGCCTGAGACGACAAACGATTAGATATGTATAATATATTTGGTAATAGAATGTGCCAGGCCTGCAAGCTCGAAAATAAGAATAACTCGATAAGTAAAGATCAACGGCGGCACACGCTAATATGTGAATCAGTGGTATTTAGATCGTTTAATAGATTCATTAGGTGAGTATTCGACCAAATAAAAATCAATGCCACAACTAAATCACGGTCAATAGATCTGGAGTATTCTATCTAAAATGGGTGTTCTAATGGACCATGAGGCTTTCACAACAATAGAACTGCAGCTACTGAAAACCGAACAATATTTTTGTACACGGCCCAAAGAACAATAAGATTTGCTCACATGAATCCTAGATCGACATTAGAAAAGTACGGAATTTATAAGTAACCGACAACTCATGTTTACCTTGTTCATTGGTGGCATCGTGGACTGGATTTTCCTTGTTCCTGTCGCTGGGGTGGCGTAGAAGAGCTCCCTCCGTGCGCTTTTGTTCGAGTACAACTGAGACATCAAGTTCAGAAAGGCAGTTCTATAGACCAGGATTAGGAATACATTCCACAGGTTGAAATACCATTCATAATACACATTAGGCAAGAAGGACCATACATAATGATAGCAAGGCCTGTATACGAATGTGTGGAGGCATTTGGGCTTCAGTTATTCCTCTTTCATCTGCTCATGTGCGACATCCGCCGCATCCGCGAGCCGCAATACAGCTAGGCAGGCGCACATGGTTCGCACACCGTCGCCTTGCCAAGAAACCTACAGGCGGACAGGAGAGCAAAATTAGGAAATGGTGGAACTTAAGATCCACATGGTAACAACAATCTGTCATCACTTGCATATTTATCATTTTGGGTGATTGTTTCAGAAACCTACATCCACAATTGTATCATTTTTAGTGATTGTTAACATGAACACTAAAATTTCAAATAAACCAAGCTACAACACTACATAAAGGTATACAAACTGAAAATAACATTGTACCCTTTTGAAATTAAGGCAGTAGTCCAGATTATGTCTAATAGCATAATGATGGCGACATCTATATAGCTACGATGGATATTATATGTGGTAACGTGAATAGCTGGAGCTCGGGGAAAGGCAAGCATGATCAACTCCCTCAGAAAAAATGCCATTGTGTTTGTGTCATATGAGAAAAAAATTATAGTTTTCAGAGTTTACAGCATCTGCTTCCGCTGCAAATTAAGTCCCCAACGAGTAACACATCACTCTATGACGAATCATCAAGCACTGATGCCTTGCATGGCCATGAACTGGCATCGATGCCATCCTCGTCAAAATAGCATGAATAAATCAACATAGTGAGATGGAAGTATATCAAATTAAGAAAATATGTCACCATTATAAAAAATATCCAACTGCCTTGTTGTAATTGATCCTAGATAACCGAGACTACATGGATAATATACATGTGTAAGCGGCCGCGGAGCTTTGACAGCCAATAATATTTTAGTGTCCTGCAATCAGGTCCTTTCTCCTCTGCAGACACAGTACATGAGAAATTTTGGAATATATATTCACTAAACAAAATACTTTATAAAATAAGACAATCTACAGTAATAATTCGAGACTATAAGCCTTGATATACAACCCTGCAATTTAGTGAGTATTGCATACATGCCATTCTTTCTTGGATCAATCTCATAAAAAAATACAAATACAAAGTAGTGAATGACCATCAATTTATTACTCTAATCTGCTGAGACAAATAAAAAGTGAGGCATAAATCAGTAGAAAACTGATGTGTTATTTCGTATAGACCACCAGTTTATTTTTTAGGTTGAAGTTTTCTAACTGAAGAAAGTAGAAAATGAAATTGATGAGCGATTAAATAGTACAGTCAAACCTTCTCTTTGACACTACTCTGTTTCAAGTCGATAGTGTTTGACATGGATGAACTTGATTGGACAATGGTAAGAGTTGTAGCAGGAAGCTATAAACCATACCAAGATCAATTATACTGTCCAAAAATGTGATCATCAGTGTGCAAAAAATAGGGAATCAATTATACAGTTCAAAAATGTGATCATCAGTGTGCAAAAAATAGGGAATCTTTTAAAAAATGGAGTTCAAATTTGAGAAGGATCTTCAGCTGTCGCCCAATCGCTAGCGCCGGAAGAGGTGCAGGACCAGCCAACCCCACATATGGACGCAATGGTCAATGGCCAGACCGCCCAAACGCACCGTTACTTCAACAGAACCATCTCACTTCTCAAGCTCATCGTCTCCTACTGTCGAATGCCAAGATGTCTGTCTGCCTATTTGGTATTGGAGTTCCAGGGAGTGCCTAATTTTTATGTATCTAGCTTGCTTCACTTTTCTTCAGGTTCTAGCTCACAACTAAGTAATCTAATGCAGAAAGTTGATTAGTGTGTTATCTCTGCTCATATGATTTTCATAACCAGACTTTTACATAATGCTACATCTTCGGAATACTGCATGAGATGATTCTTTTGAAGATGTCGGGCACACGGAACACCTCTGCCTTGCCATGGTGCTAAAAAACTGCCGATGGTGCTCTAATCTGCAACACCTCACTACTAATCTTGGAAACAATGGCTCTACTCCTCTACCTAGAAAAAATCTTCCTAATTAAAATCCCAATCCAGATAAAAAAGGAATATCGTTCTGGATTTGGGACGAAGGAAGGGTTCTTGGATCCAGGAGAACAAAAGGCGGACGAACCACATGTGTTCATTTAGCTGATGAGAAGATGAGATAAAGGGAGTAGTACCTACTGAGCGGAAGCGCGGCGGCCATCTGGACGATGGCTCGCTTATGGACGCCGGTTCCACCAGTTGTGCCGCCAAGTCATGGTGGTATCGGCCGCTCAAGTTCAAGGTCGGGGTAGGGGGCAAGCTTGCTGCCATGGCGCTGGTCTGGGTCGCTAGGAAGTGTAAAGGAAAAGGTTAAATCCCTTGAAATTTATCCACTGAAAATTAATATACATACATACAACAGGGAGTTAAAGTCCAAAAAGTGATCAAAAAAGATGTAATCAAAAAATGCATAGTTGAACAGTTTCTGAAATCTCTAGCAGTTGATTTGTTCGGCCATATGAAAATACATGTTAGTACGAAAGCAGTGTTAGACGATATCCGCTATAGACTAAAAAGGAGATGTGGTTAGTTGAAGCATCAGCCTAATATTTAAAGACCCTTTTCATTTAGATAAACCTGCAAGTATACATCAGACCAAAGATTCTCAAAAAAGTAAGATCTACTAAGCAACTTTGTGGAGATGAGATTAAACATTCATTAGCAGTAGTATTCCAAGATCTGTTGTGCCTGCAAGTATATATTCGCCTATTAATCCATCTCTTGTGAATAAATGGTATTTTACGCTTAACACTGTCACAACACGCACAAAGTAGAGATGTATTCCGGCAAACGCATACAATCAGCAGCAAAAAAATATTCCAACTGAAACTCACATCGGGAGGAGGTGTGCCGATCTTAGGCACCCGGCGCTGCAGCCTGCTCCTCCTTCCTTCCTTGCTTTGGTGAGGTCGTGGACGCCAGCGCCAGCCGCCGCCTCTAGAGAAGGGGCGACAGGGACAGAGGCGGCAGCGTGAGGACGGGGATAAGCCGGAGCTCACCAAGGGAGGTTGTAGCCGAGGCAGTACTCAGTGGGCGTCGGGGTTGCACCTGGACGCCATCCAACCAGCGAGGAACCGCCTCCTACGCCACACATCCACGCCGCTGCATCGGAATTGCGCCTTGCACCGTCCCGCCGACGAGCATGAACTCCACGGGCACTGAAGTGGCCAAGGAGGCGGGGAGGTGATGTATAGCACATCCAAGAGCACCAACAGGGGTGGAGATGACCGGGGCAAAGAGAATGATACTTGTGGCCTTTGCTAGAAATAAGACGAGAAACAAAAAGCCCTCATTGGCCAGCCTGCACACCAACAAGCACAACAAGAACATGGTGAGGCCAAAAAACACATCACCATACAACTGTACACCTAGCTTTTGAAAAGCATATCACACCGCTAGAATAAGATTTTATAGTCCTACTTATGTAATTATAACAGTGTTTTTCACTACCTATATGTCTAATTAGATAATAAAAATTCCTCTCTACCAAAATAAATTGCATGTGAATGCCCTATTTTAGCTCAACCATCGCAAGGAGGATTATTCACAACTGATTACCAGTCATTTTGTTGAAATCTTCAACAACAACAAAAAAACAGATCCACAAACCATAAGGCACCCCCTGCAGAGCATAGTGCCTGAACAGGAAGAAAGCGAGGCCGGCCATAAAATTGACGGTCTAAACTGTATGATCATTGAATCATCTCACTGAAGATTTAAGCCAACAACTAAACTAATGCCAGCTGAACATTCCTGTCATTAACTCAACATGGTGAGGACTATGCTATGGACTTTCAAAACAATGCAGAGAAATTGAGAGCAAGACCAGACTAAACTTCATCTGATCTCAATAAAAGGGATTATAAAACAGCTAGACCATCAACCTACGCCATCTTCTTTTTCACGCCTCGGATAGTATATCTTTAAATAGAATTGTTCGTGCCAACTTAATGTATTGCAAAGGATAAAATTTGTCTAGAAGATGAATATTAAGGAAAGAGAAAGGTAGACCTATGTCGAAGGAGCTTGACGTAGGTGTGGCCTGAGCTTGGTGTGACCCAGCGTGCGCTGCATCGCGAGGGAGTACCTCGACACGCCGTGCTGATGACCCGTGGACCATAGTTGCCTTGCCATGGCCGAGGCAGACCCTAGCGACGCTGCTTCCAAACCGCAGCAAGAAGGCCAGGCAAGAGGAAAGAATCACCTGTAAGGAAACCAATGAGACAACCTGTGCATGATTAATCTTGCTCCCTGTTGATCGGTTTCATATGTGCTATAAATAAATAAAGTAAATAGAACAGTTGGCACTGAAATAGTCCATTAGAAACAAAGCATGGTAATATACACAAACCCTAAGGAGGTCTAAACATGGGATGATATATACCTAGATGTTAAATTTTCATTGTAGCACATTCTTGGACATGGCTATTGAATTTATAGAAAGCTAATTCAGTACAACTCTGAGAATTTAGTTTTGCGTTAGCTATTGATACCAATGCATGCACACACATAGTGAGAAGACAAAACATCGCCATGAGAGAAAGCAGGAAGTACAAGCTCATATCCATGTCCAAAAGTGAGTCGCAAGTTTAGTCTGTTTTCACAACATGCCAATGTAGCTAGAAAGTACAGCTAGGTTCTGCGGTCGGGGTTGTTTGCATCCGCATAGAAACAAAATTGCCGACTCAGTAAAAAGCTCCGTAGTATTTTCAACTACGTAGTGACATGTAACATGGTCTCTTCAACTACGTAGTAAGTATATAAGTAGTATTTTCAGTTGGAAAATTATCACTCACTGCTTCATGTACAGTAACTTGTGTTTGCTTGAATCAAAGGTGATTTAATGAATCATTCAGAGGAAACCAAACATCCAAACCAGTTTCAGTCAATTAGTGGATGTACATGTAGATTTGGGGGTAGAGTGGGGCAAGCGGGCGGCTCACCACGTACGCCGCTCGTAATCCCTGACACGTGCTGGAGAGGGGGCAGGGGCTGGCCGTCCTCAAGCAAGGACCAATCAGAACAATCCAGCACCGACATCATCATCATAGTTCTTCCTAACCAACCATATCAGCTATCCAACCCCTAAGGCACATGAATATCAGTCCAGAAAATAAACATATGCTCTTTTCTTCAACTACTTATAGAAATTAGTAACCCCATATCAAGAAGAGAAACTTTAACTGGTATTTGGTAATCAGCACATGAACTGAATGTATGAGGTACTAATTTTAGTTATTATTAAAACTGAAACACAACATGTTTTTTGACAAATGTGTTCTAAGTAAAGCCTCCAACTAACATAATCAAAACCATACTCTATAGGTTTATCATCTATTGGAGCATTATGTAGAGCACCACAATGTTAATAAAGGGCATATGTAATTTAAAATCATATGGGAGGCAAAGAAAATGAGCTTTAAGTACTTCCCATGTACCCCAGAACAGAAATAATCATGTATATTTTGTATGCACTCATCAGCAAAACAGAGAATGCTAATTGCTTATCTACTATTTGCAGAACACAATAACACGGCTTAAAAATCATTCCCGCGGAACTAATAATAGCTCTTGGTACGTCAGGAAGCACAGATAAATAATTTGCTAAACTTCAAACCACAAGAGCAAATCATATGAGCTTATTTTTTCACAAAATAACATGTATCTGTGCTCCAAGTGCATCGGCTGAGTTACGCTTGACGCAGAATTATCCTCCAAACAGATTTTTTACGTACGGTAAATTCAAAATGAAATAATACAATGCTCAAATGTAGTGCCTTCTATAATTACGCTTGACGCAGCAAAGATACACATGACTCTACAAATGCAAAAGAACATGAGCTGCATATGAATGACATGGAAGAAGCCGAGATACCTTTGCAAAGGACAGCAGGCTGACACCAAGCACAATCGTCCAGCATAGATGGCATGAAATTTACATTGTCTGTGTAGTAATGCAACATGCCTATATCAGCAAGCATGTCTACTAATCACCTATCATAGAGTATCAACAGAGTGCACTGAAACAAGATACCAGAATATCTATTTACAACCCACATATTCAAAAATCACAACATTAATGGCTTTATGCATAATAAAACACCATATATTTTTTCTTAAATATATCCAAAGCTTTTAGGCTAAATATTAGTACCGTATACCATGAAGAAGGATTACTCCAGTAGACTTCCCAATCATCTTCACATGGCTGATGCTAATGAGTCCATCCCTGCTCTTATCACCTATATAAAACAAATACCATCAGTTACAAAAATCACATTATACAATCCATGAAACATAGGAGGGATCTCAGGGGCAGGAGGAGAAGGGGGATCTCACCTTGGCTCCGAGACTGTTGGGTGCCGTCATGGAGGTGCTCTGAACCAGGAAACTCCCAATGATAACCACAAAGGACTGGAAATAACCACTTCCATGTAACTGAGAACTGTAAAAAAGATACAAAAAGGTAAGGTGGATTGAACATTTTCTCACAAAGCGTAGAGAATTAATTCCCTGGACAAAACAATACCATCACACCAGATAAACCAACATAAGATCATTTTGATTAATGGAACCATAAACACATTAGGCATAGAACCTCAATTATCTTCCTAACCAACCATGTGGACTATCCAATCCCTACGATTAATAAAGAAGCAAGGATTAATCAAAACAAAACAGCACCACTCAGATTTGTAGCATTAGTTGAACCAGTGATTAAGGAGCGAGAATGTGTCCCTTATGAAAGAGGTAGAGAGGAGGAGAAGGAGGAGGAAGGAGGGGCAAGGGATGAACTGACCAGATGCAGAGAGGAGGCGCAGCCCCATGGCCACCGGTGACGAACACCCAAAACCCTAACCATGGACAAGGTCGCGGGTGAGCGATGGTGGCCGTGAGCGGCGAATCCGGCGGGAGGAGAGGACGCAGCGGAGCGAGGCGAGCTCGGCGTTGTGCTGCGCAGTGGCGGAGATGTCGGGGCTCGCTGCTGCTTGGCGCCTTGGCCTGCTGCTGCTGCTCCCCGCCGCCGCCGCCGTCATGCTCCTCGTCCTCCCTCCTCTGTTGCTCGTCGTTGGGGGGGGGCTCTGCTGCGGCGGATCTGGCCGCCAACGGCGCCGTTCGAGGCGGTGGGTGGCGGCGGCGGCGATGTGGGTGGGAGGAGAGGAGGCGCACGGGAGGGGAGGGGAGGGGAGGGGAGAGGAGGCGCGCGGGAGGGAAGAGGAGGAGGCGGCGAGGCGGGAGGAGCTGGGCGCGGGGGAGGCGCGGAGCGGAGGCGCGAGCGAGGGAGGAGGGAGGCGGTTGCGGGAGCGAGCGAGGGAGGAGGCTGCTAGGTCTCCATGAGCGGCCGGCCCTTTTATACCCCCACCACGCGAAATGACCAAAATGCCCTGGTGGGGGCATGGTATTTACATTCTGTTGCCATTACTATTCATTCCAGCAGTGATTCTTTCGGATCCGACGGCCCATATCTTCCATCTGCTCGATCGGACGTCCCAAAACCCATCAAGCATCGCGATCCGACGGCCGAGAATCACTGAACTCTGTGAAGCCTTGTAGGAACATCCTTCTCTTATCTCTTGATACCTAAAAAAGTTATCCTCACTAACTTATTTATCTTAACATGCAAGCATACCACATCACCATACAATTATGGATGGAACAAGGCACCCACAACATAGGAAAAGAACCACCACCACACGCAAGCAAGCTTGAAAAAATATTGTCTATTCTATTATTCCCTCCGTTCCTAAATATAAGTCTTTTTAAAGATTTTAATATAGACTACATACAAATGTATTTAGACATATTTTGAAGTGTAGATTCACTCACTTTATGCCGTATGTAGTGCATATTGGAATTGCTATAAAGAGTTATCTTTAAGAACATAGGGAGTACTACTTATATTCAATAAATATTTTACAACATACATAATCAAATATAATAAGTCGTGTGTATTTCAAATTTTGATTCGGGTGTTATTAATTTAAATATTTATATTTCACACAATCAAATCTGACCTCGAGTTCGTATCCTCCCGGCGGTCCGTCCGTAAATCAGACTTCGAGTTCGTTCGGTCCGCTCCTATTCGGTAGCGTTTGTGTCCGCCCATAATTCGGACTTCCAGTTCGAATCCGACAGCTATCCGGCCAAAACTACCCTAATAAAAGGACCGGCTTTCTTCCTCATTTGCGGGACACAAGAAAAATACAGTAGAAGCGATCTTGCTTGCGGCATGGCTTGCATCGCTGCCCCTGCCTCCTTTGCTCCCTCCTTTGCTCCTCTCTGCAGCAGGATCTCGTTCGGGCCTCCGCTCAGCTCCACCTCGTTGTCAGCCTCATCCCCTCCGTTCCATCCGAGCCGCGTTCTGGTCAGGTGGGAACCTCCTCCCCGGGGATGGTTGAAGCTGAATTTCGATGGATCCGTCTACCACGACGGGTCCGGCCGGGCGAGCATCGGCGGCGCCATCCGCGACTGCAACAGCCACGTCCACGCCGCCTTCGCCGAGCCGACGGAGCACTCGACCGTGGGGATAGTGGAGGCGCGGGCACTGATCCGCGGGCTGCGGCTCGCGATGAGTTTCTTCTGTGGCGGGCTGGTGGTGGAAGGCGACGACCAGGTGCTGGTGGACCTCCTGACCGGCAAGGAGACGCAGACGCGTATACCGCTGTCCATGCAACAGGAGATCAAGACTCTGCTTAATCACTTCTCGACGTACGAGCTGCAGCACATATACCGCGAGGGCAACCAGGTCGCCCACGTCCTGTGCAAAAGAAGCATACCAGCGGCCAGGGGTGTGGAGGAGCGGGATCGTGCCGCACGCCGTGTGGGAGAAGGCGCTAGAGGACATGCAGGGCGTGGCGCACGAGCGGATCTGCAAGAAGAAGCAGCTGTGGTAGCTTCCAAGATGGGCGCGTACCAAGCCAAGCGCAAGCGGCGGCGTGGTGTCCGACCTGCTGGCCCAAGAACGTGGCCGGGGAGAAGGCGCTGGCTTCATCGACGTGATAAGCTTCTCGAGATGGATCTGCATAGCCGGTGTAGTGGACCAGATTGTAGTGAGGGCAAATTAATCCTTTGTTTGTAGTCTTCACACTTCTCTGTATTAGTATCTTGTAGTACGTTTCAAAGACGATGATTACTGTTGAAGCAGCTCTGGAAGCGCTTACAGTAACATTGATCCATGGCTACGTTGTGCTATGCGCACGTAGGGTAAAAGATACTCCCTCCGTCCGGAAATACTTGTCATCAAAATGAATAAAAGGGATGTATCTAGATATATTTTAGTTCTAGATGCATCCCCTTTTGTCCATTTTGATGACAAGTATTTCCGGACGGAGGGAGTATAATTCATACACTATGATTTCTTTGAGTAGTTGTGCATGAGTGCTAGTATTCTTTCCACTTTAAAATATGTATGTGTTTCGCATATTTGATTTCGTTAGGACAACACATTGCCCTATAACTAACAATATTTATTTTTTGTGGCACCAAACTGATGAAGGAGTAATTAAATTTTGTAGTAAAATCAATTTACTTGTTTGTAGCCGTAAAAAGAGGTAGTCAAGATCACACCAGCAAGGGTTAACTCCATACGTGAAGCACATGAGCAAATAGCATGAAGCCATGATTAAAAAATATCAAACAACTCGTCAAGGGTTAACTCCATGATTATACAAACTACAAACTATCAAACTACTCGTCGTAGGATACGTTGATTGATGACCTCATTGCCAGAGCCGCCAGCCTTGTTGACATCGGCCGCGGGGCGAATCGTCGGTGCCTCCTCCTCATTGTCCTCGTCTGTGAAGAACTCCTCCCTCTTCGACCTCGTGGATCTTGTACGTTCAGCTAGTGTTGTAAGTTCGACGAGTTGGGTAAAATACAAGAGCAAATGTTACTACAGGATTCTTAGTAAGTACCTCAAGTATTTGCAGTTACAGAAGAGGGGGGGAAAGCTCACTTCTAATAGTCATCTTCCTGATTCTCGTGCGATGCATCGAGCTCCTTGCAACGCTGGCATGAGAACTGGCCAGCCATCGACAAGGACACCATCAAATTTTCATGCCTCTCACAGTAAGGCCGATTGCATGTGCTGCATTTAGGGACCGTAAGCCAACAATCCAAGCACATCAGATCTGAACAAGCAAGATCAGCCTCGATTATATCCTCCGGACTGATACAGCCACCACATTTTTCGCATCTAGGAAAGCAGAAGTAGCAGCCTCGGCACCGCCACAAGCTGTCCCTCACTTTCCTGAAATATAACCAAATTATCAATATGGAGGTGTACCAAACCTTGATTGATTCATGTTAAAGTCATTAGACCTGTAGAAATACAAGGATGCCTAAATGTTTGCATCAGTTGTTCTCAAGACAAGAGCAACAAAACAGGTAACAGAATTAAGTTGATTTCATGTGGCCCATAGTGCAAACAAATGAGCTTTGGGGCCATCACTTAAAAGGCTATTCATAAAAAATGACATGACCAAGTCAGCTGTTCCACAACCACAGGAGAGAGCGAAAAGGTGAGCAATATCTATGAGCACCTTTTTTTTAAAGAATATCTATGAGCACCAACTCTTGTGAGCATCACAAATCAAAGATGAATCTTGAACTAGCAGAGTGGATAAGAAATCAAGCAATGACAATTAGTCCAATAAACTGCTAAGGCTATCCCCAAAGAGAAGATCTCGTGGGAATTTAGAGGATCAGAGGTTGCATACCTACAGTCATCCCTCGTACAATCAAACACAGGCCTGATGTTCGCACACACAGGGCAAACGTCAACATCAATAGGGCGTTCATCATTGGTGTTCAGCGCTTCACGGGCTCTATGGTTGTAAAAAAGTGGGCTTCTATCTTGTTGCCCTTGTGGGTTACCTTTGCACATGAGAGACATGATAATATCAAGATGATGCTTACTCATCCCGCTAATACCATCAAGTCGGAGACGACTTATATTTCCCTTGCGTTCGTGCAGAAGCTGAACAATTTTGACCACCCCATCCCCAGTCAAGCCTGTACATGCAGGCACATAAATCTGCAAGTTAAGGGTAAGTTAGATTAAATGCATTTAGAGGTACATGCAGCTACTGCACAGGAGGAAGTGAGCAAAGGCCCTTGGTAATAGTATAATCATCATAGACTTTCTGTTACGTGCATATAACCACGATTCTATCATCCAGAGATAACAAATTATCAATCAAGCAAACATAGAAGAACTGTAAATGCTGGTTTCATTATGATCAATAAACAGAGGTTAAGATGGCGTGAAGGCTCCATATTAGTAATCAATTCAGAAAAGTATTTGTCATTTTTACTTTGGCTAGAAACCCCAAATCATTGCAAAAAATTAAAAGGCGCAAATAAACAAGCCCATTAGTGTTCCATATGAAGTTGGAATCAATTATCATGATTCTGAAATAAAAATGCTCCACATTAGTAACTCAAAACTGATTCCCAGCATGTCTAGGGAGAATCTTTTTCTGACAGAACTTTTGGTATTTGGGGAGTGCTTACAGTTTGGTTTGGAAAGGAAAGCAATGTATACCAGTAATAGATAATTTCAGAATTATGTAGTTGAAAAACAAAAATATATCTAAATAAATTTCATGTATGCCTGACCGGCTAACCCTCTCCATTTTGGAAGTTAGATGTGGCAATTGGCAAACTGGCCATGTAATTTTACCCCTGGATCGATAATGCTACACATAAGTAATCCTCAAGTTTCTGAACTTAGGATTTGTCCTTCAAAAAAGCAAAACAGCCAAGCAGGTTAACAATTTAATATCAAAGCAGCCAGATTGAAGGTAGTATCAGATATAATTCGCAAACATTGCAGTGGTCTAAGTGCTACCGAAATTTGTAGCCAAGAATAAAGAAACATTTCCAGTGCAATGTACTGTATAAGAAAATACATATCCCAGGATATCTATCAAGGATTCAATCACTCCACACATTTATACTCCCTCCGTTCCAAAATAGATGACTCAACTTCGTACTAACTTTAGTACAAAGTTGAGTCATCTATTTTGGAACGGAGGGAGTACGTATTAATGTCAATATTGATTCTACCTCTAAGGCCCTAACACCAGTCACTATCACCATGAGCCTAGGCAAGCAAAATAATATGAAGCATTTAGAAATTCCACTCCACGGAAAGTGAGGGACAGAGATCCAACCAGATCTGTAACCTCACTATATATAAACACTCTACACAGAACCCTGCAGTGATTCTGCATCTGCAGCTGTTTCACAACAATGAAGTTGTGTGATTTAAGAAATGGCAAAAGGACATGACTAAGTACAAGCCCACATCCTAACTCTACCATGCAGTGCCACCCCAATCTGTTCTCTCTCGATCCGCTAACTGATGATCTGTTTTGTTCCCGTGAAATCTTCTTGTCAATGCCGGCATTAAGAAAAAAACTCAAATTAGCTAGACATTGCCGGTATTTGGAATTTCTTCACATCATTAGGCCATGATAGTTCTGAAGTTGAAGTGACTGAGTACTAATTATTGCCGTGTTCTACACTGCCAAAGCATTTATAGCATATATATCAGGGGGTGCCTAGCTATGTGTTCTTTTATTGTCGATAGGTATAACGTTTTGCCTAGCGCAAGTAAAAACAATTAATCAACTGAACTGCCATCTTTTCTATGGTGCACATGAAAAGGTTTGTACGTGCATCCCAACCGGCCTAAAATTAATCATACACAGCAAAAAAAGCTTAGTTTCTTAGACAACATGACGTCCAAGTTCGTACCAGTAAAATGTAGCAGATTTATTCCTTGCAAAAAGTGGTATGTGTTTCTTCATAGTTGATACATACACAGCATGGGCTGTGTCTCTCTGGTTCACTAGGCTCATATGAGCTAATCTATCTATGTTGTTGAGTCAAACTAGTTCACAAAGTATGAGGAGTCACACAAGTAGTCCAGGAACAGCAGGTAAATTGTGGCCGGCCTGCAGGCAAGACAGGATCAGGAGCAGCTTGATGAGTCTGATCACAACTCTACACAAGCAGAGATAAACTCCGATTCAGCAAGCAGCAGATGAGGTGTCTGGGCGTAGGAAACAGAGGTTAAACAGAAAATACGATCCGTGTCCTTCCCCAGTTTAGATAAAGTACTTGTACTACTAGTAATTGAGTCCTAGGCATATATGCTATAAAAGCATACCTATTGTATCACCGAGGACAAGAAGTAAGAGAAGTCCCTCTTCACATATGCTTTCTCAACCAATCTAGTTCTCTAATTTCTCAATCTCCTGCTGCCTACCCACACTGACCACGGCGCCTACCCTTTTTTTGAGATAGCTTACCATGCTTGCTGCCTGGTGACCACGGCGCCTACCCGACACTGCAATAGTTTATTGGTCATAGCATTCACATCTCATGGCCTAAATTGTGATCCAATAGCTATAATTTAGCAGGTGATGTGGTTCGATGAGGATTCTGCAGTCGGTTAAATTCCAGTTCTAGAATAATAAAGAATGATTACATCCTAGCCTTCGCATTCTAGTCATGGAAACAAGCTGAGTTGTTGAACCTATGCAACCACCACGCCAGGCATAACAACAAACACTGCGAGCGCGCCACGACTCCACACCCAAGAATGCAACTCATTCACCAATTCACAACCTCATAGACTTCAATTAGAGGAAACAACCACGCGCCGGAAAAATCCCAATACCTCGGTGACGCGGGGATTGTGCTCGACGACGCGGAGCAGGCCGGCGTCGGAAACATGGAGGCACCCAAAAAGGCGGAGAGACCGCAGCGTCCCCTCCGCCCTCGCAGTCAACTTGAGGAGGACTTGGTCGGTCACCCGGCCGCTGAGCGGCGGCTCTACCGCGAGGCGACGCCACAGGAGGGGGTCCCCCGCGACGGCCTCGCCGAGGAGGCGGCACACGCGCCAGCAGGCTAGCAGTTCAGGCAGCCGCATGTAGCCCAGGGCGAGGAAGAGGGCCGCGTGCGGCTCGCCAGGCGGCGGGGCCGGTGGCGGCGGAGGCGTTGAGGCGGTCGCCGTGGTCGGAAGCATTGTGTGGTCTGTGGTGGCTTCACTGACTGGCTGCCGTGACATGATGAGGAGGAAACGCCGGCAGAAGAGAAAATCAAATGCGAGTTTGGTTCATCCAAATTTGTCCGTTTGGTTGGGTAAATTGCATCTACCGGGATGTGAAAAAAAGACCAACTATAGTTAAGTTGCTTGAAAAAGAATGTAAGCTGAATTTTTTAGCCGTTCGATTTAAATTCAACGACTCCTGTAACTTCTTCCTCCGCTAGCTCTTCTTCCACCCATCCAATCTAATGCTGGTAGACCCGCCTGTTGCCGTCACTCGCGACCGGTGCTCTCGCCCGCGACTAGCGCCACGCCATGTTGCTACTACCCGAGCTTTCCTCTAGGCTCCCTTTCCCCCACCACTAACGTCGCCTTCATCCTTTTCTTAGCGTCAGCAGCCCACCCCGCACCCAAAACCGCAAAATCTTAGACTCTCCTCCACTGGTGTCATTGCCGTTGTGTCTTCCCCGGATCCAGGTCGTTTCAAGCTCAACCGAGTCAGCGACACCACGCCTTGTCGCTCATCGCGGCGCCCTCGGCTCGGCCTTGGAGCTCCACCTCACCTCCCTTCTCCCAGAAAACCGACTTTCACCCATTTGTTTCTAGGCAACTTATCAATAGAAAATGTGCCAAAAAAACCTTAAATTTGTACAGTCCATGGGAATCAAACAGTGACTTTATAATCCCTGAAATTAGCATCATGTGCTTGCCGATCCCGATCAATCCTAACCCTGAGCATGTTCAATAAGCTACTATCAATGACGTCCCTACCCCACATGTCATATTCATCTTCTTCATCTAGTGTCCCCGATTTTTTCCGATTCTGACCAAAACTAATCATTGCTTAGGACTATAGGTTCGTAGGTTACTATATAATCGTATGTATTCTCATATACTCAATGCCGCGTTCAAAGCAATAAAAACAAAGAATGAAGAAGGTTTTGTTACAATCCATTGGTGTATTTGTGATTTTGTTATTGTTGTGTAGCTCAAGTTGATCCGGCCTGAGCATGCAAAAGGAACCGACCTAAGGGAAGAAGCATGAATATTCACCAACGAGATGTACACTTCTAAGACCCGCACGTCGTTTGTGGTGTCGCATCTCATGAATGTTTTGTGGTGTTCATATTAGGAAATACTAGGAACTTGAATAATCATGCATTTTTCATTTATAGTCATGATTGATTCAACATATGTGCAAACCAAAGAGAAATAATGAATATGCCAATAAGTTTAGTGATTTGTCATCCAATCTTCTCATCTCATCATCTTCTTCGATGTGCTTTCTCATTGTCATCTCTAGCTTATGGTCAAGAAGCCCGAAAATATTTGTCTAACATGCTACCCTTCAAAGCTCACATAGGTTTTCAGAAATTTTAAACATCAGTTTGCTTCTGAAGGTGTTCAGGATCATGCGAGCTCAATAACTACATCCTTCTTCATGCGCATCAATATTTTTTCAACCAAAACTATAACATGACCAAGAAGGCAAGACCTCTTACCCATTTCCTTACAAAGTGAGGTAGTAGGCTTCCTAGGTGTGAGTGCAAACTTTGGTTTTGCGGTAGCAACCTTCACCGACTGGTACCCCAATGACATGCCCTCAATGATATTGCATGAGGTCGAATGGACTGGCGATCGATGGACGCCATAGAGTCCACTAGTGGTGTGCCCGTTCAACGATCATACATTGGACCAGAACACCAATGAGCCGCCATCGACTGTCGATGCCACATTCAGGCTCTCCTCACACATAGATGACATGGTCGGGGGCTCCCTGTACGAATCAATCACATGCATGGTAGCTTGAACTGCAGCTCCAGAGGATATAGCGGGAGGATAGGGGTCACTTAGGACGCGGAGGGATGTGAGTAGAAGATGAGTTTAGCCATTGTTGCCCCTTGTTTAAACCATCATCGTCGATACATTCGTTCGGGGAGTGGTAAGAGGGGACAAGGGGGCAGCGCTGGTGATAGAGTTAGTTCGCTCGGGGGGGGGGGAGTGAAAAAATTATAGGGCGAGACGAGCCAAGCAAGCTTAGGGTGGTTGCCCCTATTAGGTAGAATTTATTGAATGAGATCAACCAGGGGTAGAGGGAATAAGTTGAGAATTCGGTTGCTCACATTCATCTCTGCGCCCCAACCGATAACGATGTTGGCTCTCCGACGAAGGATGACTAACCGAGTAATGCATGGCTCGGGTGGATCTAACCTTTGTTTCCACACGGATCTAGCGCCTAGTTGAACTCCAAGTCAGAGATGACGGAGAGCGGGGGAACGAACTTGCATTACAAAATGCCCTCTCCCGATGACGTCAGAGGAGGAGGGAAACAGGGGTCAGGAGGATGCGCGGTTGGGGTGTGCGCGAGGGAGGGTGGGAGGCCGACCGCCGCCGCCACTGCTCGGGACCTCGGGGATGGGAGGGTCGGGAGTGAGCGGAACATTTATAGGATGAGAAAAGTGAAGCGATACTAGGGTGGTTGCCCTATGGGGTAGATTTTATGGAATGGGTTCAATTAGGTTTTGGAGGGAATAGTTGGAAATGTGATTTCTCACCCCTCTCGTATTTTGAATCAAATGTGGAGTGACCATCCAAAAACTGACTAATCCTATCCCGCCAAGGGATAGCCGGTGAATCCAACAGACCTTAGTAATCAACCAATCAATAGTTAACATTTTGGCCTCATTAACTTGCCATTTTTTGGCATTAACCCCCTTTTCAGAAACGCAAAAAGATAAATGTGACGCTTCCTGAAGGTCAGAAAGAGTGACCCCTCTCAGCTCGCCATGTGGTGCCAAAGGCACGAAGGGTGGAGATATTGGGGAGTTGCCCATATTATTTTTTGCATGCACCCAGTGTTCTGCTTTTTCTTTTGGGTAAAGACAAAAATGAAAATTAGTCCATAGAGCAACAGTGGTACTAAAGATGTGATTAGTTGTTTAGATGGATTACGAGGAAACAGTGCTACTAGATTTACTAGAGGGGTTGAGGTAGGCAATAAGCATGTCATGGAGAGTAGTCAATTCAAAGGGAAAATCCATAAGTAGTAGAGACTTTTTTATCTCTCTCTGGTTGGGTTTATAAATCGGACACAAATTTTTAGGTCTTCAATTGACTACGAAAATATGTATTATAGTTCATAAAAATTGCTTTTAAAGGTGTTCAGTTTAGGATCATGACAACTCAATAACCACTGCCTCCTTCATGTGCATCAATAAAAATTTAGCGAACCTAGAACCAAGAAGGCAAGAACTAATCGATTGGCAATAAAACTGGAAAGAAAACTAAAACCTCTTACCCGGTTCGTTGCAAAGTGAAGTAGTAGGCTTGGTAGGTGTGAATCACCCTGAGAGATAAATAGGCAAACCTTTTTGCAGTAGCAACCTCCACCGCTTGTACTGGCATGCCCTCAATCAAACAGATTGCATGAGGTTGCACGGACTGGCGAAGGTCACGTCGAATCCACTAGTGGTGTGCCCATTCGACAAAGAGAAGACACTAGGCCCCGACGCCAATGAGCCCTCGCTAGTTCTCGCCGCCACATTTAGGGTATCCTTGCACACATGCCAGGGGTGGGGGCTCACTATTCGGATCATCGCATGCATGGTAGCTTGAAAAATAACTGCAACTCTGGAGGAGAGGAGGGGAGGAAAGGGGTGATTTAGGACATGGCTGGATGCAAGTGGAAGATGAGTTTAGCCACCGTCCCCCGTGGTTCGACCATCATAGTCGATATGTTAGTTCGAGGAGAGGTGAGAAGGACAAGGGGATAGCGATGGTGACAGGGTCAGCTTCGCTCGGGGGAGGGACCGTGGGAGTGAGTCAAACATTTATAGGGTGATGCGAGTGAAGCAATCCTAGGATGAGTTCAACAAGGTTCAGAGGGAATAAGTCGAGAATCCGATTGCTCTCATTCATATCGTGCTTTGAACCAGATGTGGAGCAACCATCCAAAAACTGACTATTACTGTCCCTACAAGGGATTGACCAATCAACAGTTAACTTTTCGGCTTCACTAAATATGAACATGCCAAATTTTGGCATTAGACCAATCATTGCCCCTATACAGTATGCTTCAGGTGAACAAGCAAATGGCGAGCTCGTCCACAACTGGGGCAGTAGGATGTACCTTTGGAACAAACCTTCATCGGGGTGGTCTACATTTAATGTTGACAACAGACACGTCGCTGGCCAAGCACTGGATGAGTTGGCATGGTATGGAACAACACATGAGCCATCATTTTCTCAGCGTGTCATTTCCCTCGCTCATGTGGATCGCCTATGTTGGCGGAAATTGCAGTGTTTCTCTAGGGTACGTCCATGGCGCTGTACCGGATGAACATATCGTTGATCATTGAACTAGATTGCAAAGAAGGAGCGGATGCTTTGTCAGTAGATCTTTGTTGGTTGGCATGGTGGAGGAGACGAAGAGACTCCTGCATGGGATCCAACGGCATTGCTGTCTCCACGTCCAAAGATCAGTGAAATGGCGTTGTACACTGCATGGCTCAAATAGGACATTGCTCCCAACACACAGTAGTCTAGTTAGGTGCTAGGCCAGATGATTTATGTAAAATCTATGAAAATGAGTAACATTATTCCTTAATTAATACAATCCCGTTTTACCCTGCAAATTTTTTTTGCCCCTACCTTGTTTGTTAGGACATGTACAGCGATCGATAAAATTGTCTTATCTTAAGCCTAACACATAATCTAGAGAACGCAATAAAAATATGATGTA
Organism: Aegilops umbellulata; assembly: GCA_032464435.1. Lineage (NCBI taxonomy): Eukaryota > Viridiplantae > Streptophyta > Magnoliopsida > Poales > Poaceae > Aegilops > Aegilops umbellulata. The sequence continues at coordinate 479,417,868 of CP136055.1, forward strand.
CAATGGTTATCTTATAATCTTATCTCTAATAATTAGACATCCCTAAAAATATAGTGAGACATTGTTGGTAAGAGATCATCTCTTCATTGAGGGAAGAAGTCTTTTCTTCTACTTTCTTTTTTTCTCCACCTCAGTAGATATTCTAGTACTTCCTCCGTAAAGAAATATAAGTGTTTAGATCACTAATGTAGTGATATGAACGCTCTTACAGAGGGAGTACATGACATTCTCATTGTATATGCCCTTAAAAATGCAAAAGATAGACGAAGGTGATTGCCAAAGGTCAGGAAGATCTAACCCATCTCTGCTCGTCATGTGGCGCGAGAGGCACGGTTGAGATTCAGGGTGTTTTTTTCTTGGTAAAGACGAAAATTCGTTGACTAAGCTTGACAGGCTTGCACATACGGCCCAAACAGCCTTCGATCGTCCCAGTGGCACGCCACCGAAGCCCAAGAAAAGTACGGTCGCTACGCCCATCTCCAACCATCGTTCACCCCCAATTCCACCTTCACCTCTCTCCCACCGCCGGCGTCCGGCGACCGCCGCTTGCCGGCCTACCGGCGATGGACCGCGCATCCACTTGATGGATCCGTCGGCGGCAGGGCCTGCGCCACCACGGGCCGCCCCGGGCAGAGGGGCGGACCCAGCGGAGCGGCGCAGGCGGTGGTGCGGGATCACACTCCGCGGGGCCCTCGTGATGCTCTTCCCCATCGCCGTGTCATTCCTCTTCTCCTTTATCTTCGGCATCGCTGGCCTCCTCCTCGGCGGGCTCTCCTCCAACGCGTCCGTCTCCATGCCCTCCACCTGCCGCATCCTCTCTACCGGTCGGCCACTGTACCTCCCCTTCCGTCTCTTCCCTCCCGATTTACTCCCATGCTGTTTCCAGAGCTTAGGAATCTAACCGGGTGCTGAAGTTAGCATGCAAATTAGCTGTTTTGGTGTTTAGCGTGGAGAGCTTACTGCAAATTTTGTGATATATATTCAATTTATGCACTTTACCATCTGCTCCGCGAAGTCTAAGAGCTGCTTACGTATTCCCCACTTGGTGTGTCACTGTGTGGATTTCAATGCGCTAACACTTGGGTGTGTGTTGGATGCTGATTACACTGTGGCTCAGCTAGTGAGCTTAGGATGCGATTAGTTTTCCCTTTCGGTTTGGACCGACCTGCGTTGATCTTTAGTCTGATGCGGTTGTTGGCGCATTGTAGGCCTGGACATTCGGTCATCTAAGGTTTGCGAGCTTGGACTGTTGAACTATAAAGCTAAGCATGTATTTTACCCCTCGAGTAATCGAAGATTCCGCTGCCATGATGACTATTACTGGGCTTCAGTTTTTGAGGTGAGAATTTATATTGTGATTCTACTTTGGTGTTTGTTTCTTTAGTGGAGCAGCTTAAGATGTTGTTAAAGCTGCTGGTTGGTTGTTTCACTTGCTTTATCTTCTTGTACCAGCACAGCGACATTTTATACATCATGTATTAACTAATTTTTAGCTATTCTCACATTCAGCTCCTCTAGATTTGGGCTGTCTAATGTTTTTAACCGATAATGATATATACAGACCTTTGATGCTTTCTATGTGCTCTCAACTCCCAAATAAGGCAATAAATGATGAACAATTCTAGCTGTAGTTTCTACTCCCTCCGTTTCAAAATAGATGACTCAACTTTGTATAAAGTTAGTACAAAGTTGAGTCATCTATTTTGGAACGGAGGGAGTAGTTTGTTGATAAAGGACCTGTAAAAAAAAGGACACGACATATTTACATTTTGGACATCAGCTTGTGGTCATGCACGTCTTTCAGTTTACTATTAGTATTCACGAGGATTACTGTATGTGTTTAGTTAATTAATGGGTGGGGATATAGGTATCCAGAATTTAGGAGGGGAAAGGCCATGTGTGTGCAAAACAAAATTAAATAAGAAGATCATGATATTGAAACGCACAGCCTCTCATTTCTATTCCAAGTTAGTTTCACTTACTGAAGTAGCTTAACACCTTCCAAATTTATCATATCAAATAAAGAAGGTCATGAACATGTTCAATTCTCACATACCTCATAAGAAAATGACTTGTCAGCACTCAGCAGCAGACCATCGTTTTAGGTAGCTAATAAAGAAAGAAAACAGCAGGTGTTAACTCAACAAATCAAAGGATCACCTGATAGGACGGACAAGTACTTGTATTGACTGCAAAACACTGCTCAAAGCTAACTCAACATAGCAACAAATGTGGGTATCATAGGCTTACGTTAGTGCCTAAGAGACTCAGGAGGCTGATACTCTTTGTTGTAAGCCAGAACATCACAAAATGTACTTCTCAGCACGGTAGAAAAATTGACGGGCAGAACCTACCATAGGTAACAGAAGCAAATGAGCAAACACCTAGAGTTACTCAGATGAGCAATCAGCACCTTATTGAGCAAGCTGGGGTCCTTGAAGAGAAGACGGGATTACAGAAGAGCCTTACGAGTGCATTCATCTGATCTTGTGGATCTGCAATGGCATCACCATGTGTGCCGCAGCCTACGCCGGTCTCACCTTCGCCTCGACGTGCATGACGGTTGCGAACTCAACGGTACTGCCACCTCTCCTATCGCTCCCGTGCGGGACCCTTGTAGAGGGCATGCTGTCGGTGCCTGTAACGCTGATGGCTGGGACGGCGTCCCGTGCTAGGACAGCGTCTCCGTTGGCGGGTTCGCCGTTGCGGCTCCTCCCACACCGGTGACCCGAACCACGACATCGGGGGGGGGGGGGGGGGGCACGAGGCAGCGACGGAGACAAGCAGCGGATGGCTCGTCGTGGCAGAGAATGTGGGCCGTGGGGGTGGGGCCGGGAGGCAATTTATGGGGCGTGCCTGCGTGGGATGTGTGGGTGCGTGGCTGACGGACTGGCGGTTGTTACCCCTTTCCCGGGGTTTTTTCCCGTTCTTTTCTTCTTTTTGTTTTTCGTGTGCTGGAAGGGGACGGAAGGAGGAGTAACTATTACGACGGCAAACTCCCCTTTAATAGTACAGATTTAGGTATTCTCACATTCAGATCCTCTAGATTTGGGCTGTTTAATGCTTTTACTGATAATGATATATACAGATCTTTGATGCTTTCTATGTGCTCTCAACTCCCAAATAAGGCAATAAATGATGAACAATTCTAGCTGTAGTTTCTACTTTGTTCATGAAGTCCTGTAAATAAAGACACGACATATTTACATTTCGAACATTAGCTTGTGGTCGTGCACTGCACACTGCACAGCCTGCCCGCAGTCTTTCAGTTTACTATTAGTATTCACGAGTATTACTATATGTGTTTAGTTAGTTTTTCTCACTTGTGTTGTGGATGGATACTCTAGGTTGAATACACAGAATATTTTTCTGGTCAAACATCTTATGCAATGGCAGAAGCTCCAAAAGAGGCTCTTCCTCACAATTGCCGGCCTGATTTTGGTGCTGTATGGTCAACAACAGCAAAGTTCAAGGTACACTACTATGGAACATCTAGTTCACATGAGAAAGAACATCTAGTTCACATGAGAAATCCATAATGTTATCTCCACTGAGTTTTTGAATCTTCAGTTGTTTGCATCCTTTGCGTATATCATGTTCAGTTATCAAGAGGTCATCATTTTATTATCGTCTTTTCTTGTAGGTCAATGAATCATACAACTGCAGATACACACTGGGGAGTACCAAAGCTGACATTTATTCAGACAAGCTATTCAATTGCACTGCTGAGGATCCTTCGATAATTGAAATGCTGAAAAGGATTTTTGTTCTGTGAGTATATATGCCCTCTAATTTTCTACCTGCTGCATGGGCATCGCCTTACCTTCTCATATTGTGATAACACCATGTTAATCCACATATCCTTCACCAGAAGTCGATAGCCAAAAATACTCATTGCTCTTATTTGCTCTGGTAATCTGACTAGCTCTAGTGCTTTATGCTTATCAATTGGCTTTGTTTCTCATACTCTGGTTGTATTGTTGCATCACCAATTTATGTCAAGCTGTAAACACTAGGAACTTAAGAACCTTTGGTTGGTAAAATGGTCACTTTCTTTCCCTTCACTTATAATGGTCATTTATCGTAAATATATCAACATTTTCTTCTATTTAACTTGAGATTGAAACATGACAGGTTTTCAAAGTTCTGCAAGTCAAAAGATTTCAGTTCGTGGTGGATGCTTGGATATGCGGCAGCAGGGGTTGTGGCGGGCGTGATGAGCTCTATACTCATCACCATAGCAGTAAGAGTCCTCCGAGGAGTGTTCCTTGCTGCCGCCAGGCGGGCTGTGAGCAACCATAGCATCAGGGTCTTTGCCTACCGTTTCAAGCGGGCGTGCCTTCTTGTTGCGTATATATCTTTCGTTGGCTGGATCACCTTGCAGTACAGCAAAATGGTTGGGCTGAAGGAGCTTGTGCTGGACTTCAAGCTCCTGGAGAGGTTCTTGTAAAATGTAAATGGGTTTCGGCATTGTATATCAAATAAGCCGATCTTTCCCCTTGTGTGATGTAAACCTAGTGTAACTTATCCTGCCTTGCTTCGATATGCGGCCGCCCATGAACAGGTGGATGAATCATGGGTGGCTACAGTCGGCATGGAGTGACTCCCATCTGTCGTAACCTGCAACATGTGTCGCAATCATCGTATTGACAGTTGGGGTGCTTGGAAATGTGGTGTAACTTTCTGGCTCTGAATGCAGATAACGGTTAAGCTTAAGGGCCTCTTCAACTCGCTGGAATTTTTCTCTGAATCGAAGAGGCCTCAACGGGGATAGTTATGAACAATCTGAATTTCTGATGTGATCAGAGGTACGTGCTGGACGAACTATGCCTAAAGCTTTTCTGTTAAGATAAGAAAAATTCTGCCTGATAATGTAGCTCTTTTACTCTGGGAGCCTTCTCTGAGCTGTTTGGAATTCAGAAATTTCCTCTGAAACAACAGTACTTCCAGAAGTCCCTGAAACATTTTTTATGAGGGTCCTAGTCCTACTTTTATATTTTTAGTGATCTAAACGATCTTATAAGAGTTTACAGAGGGAGTACTTGAACAAATATGGTAGTGCATAGAAACTGTGTTGCCATTTGCATTGCATGGTTGTTTCCTCGAAGAAAAAGTTGGAGCCGTATACGTTTCTAGAACCCTTTAGACATGAGCAACCATCTCCGACTGGAAATGACCAAGTCTCGGACTATTCCACTCAGCACTCAAGCTCAACACCTGCTTGACCTCGTCTTCCATTCTGATACGCCCACCCCACCCACCATGTCAAACGCTCCCGTTCTCCTGCGCGTGCGTGCACGGGATCCATGGAATCTGTCTCATCCCCATCATCCCGGCCGCGGCGAAGAATGGTCAAGTCGCCTCCCCGGCTGACCCCCAAAGGCGAAGACCACTAGTATTTCCCAACCAGGTGGCACGAGCACGGCCGTCCCGTGCGTGGCATCCACGCCACGAGCAGCACGGCAGGTCAAGCTCGGCTCGCAAAGGCGTTCGTGTCCAGATCGCACAGCGCAACCGATGGATGGCTCGCGAACTCCCCCGGAAGCCGGCGACGACGTTCCCCGTCACGAGCTCCTCGGCCAGTCCGTTAGGAACCCTTGACTAGTCAACCAGACAGAGACTTGCACGGCAAGCAGTTTTTATAATTTTTTAGCAAAGATTCTGTTTAGATTAGACAACGGCTGTGCTGCGCTGCCGCTCTGCCCAGGAAGCAGCGCGCGCCGGCCGAGCCCGCCGCACTACTGCATTATTGTGTGGTGGGTACAACCGTGTCAAATTAAATATGCACACCTATCTAAATTAAGTACTCTGTTTACATAAAAATAAATAAATAAATAAAGTACTCTGTTAGCAGCCCCTCATGCACAAAAATAGTATGGTATGTGTAACAACATGAAAGAATATTTTTGTTTCGAACTGAACCACAAAAGAATTGGATCATCCATGACAGTTAGCTGTTGGGCGAGTGCGCACATTTCTTTTTTTTTTCTCCTTCTCTATCCAGGGAGAATGCGCACATGTTGATGTTGTCTAGTGACATTCCGGGAAGCACCGTGCCGTGCCGGCCGAGACGTTACCGACACGCGAGCCCCCCTATAAGACCATCTCCGGCAAGACGTCTCTTGCCATCACTCAGTTTACACCAACAGAAATCACTTCCCAGCCACCAAGACTTCCCATTCGATCAGATCACCACAAAAACCTCAAGCTTTTCGACCGGTTTTTTAGTTGTTCAGCACCACCATGAGCTCTCGGATGGCCGGAGCCACGCTGCTGCGCCACCTGGGCCCCCGCCTCTTCGCCGCCGCCGAGCCGGCCTCCGGGCTCGCCGCCAGCGCGAGGGGCATCATGCCCGCCGCCGCGAGGGTCTTCCCCGCGCGGATGGCCAGCGCGGCCGCCACCCCGCATGCCAAACGAGAAGATGATGCCGAAAGCCCCCAGGCGGCCACGACGCCAGAGCAGGGCAAGAAGCCTGTGGTCAGCTACTGGGGCATCGAGCCGCGGAAGCTCGTGAAGGAGGACGGCACGGAGTGGCCGTGGTTCTCCTTCAGGCCGTGGGACACGTACCGGCCGGACACGTCCATCGACGTGGCCAAGCACCACGAGCCCAGGGCGGTGGCGGACAAGGTGGCGTACCTCATCGTGCGGACGCTGCGCAAGGGCAGCGACCTCTTCTTCCAGCGCCGGCACGCCAGCCACGCGCTGCTGCTGGAGACGGTGGCGGCCGTGCCCCCCATGGTGGGCGGCGTGCTGCTGCACCTGCGCTCGCTCCGCCGCTTCGAGCACAGCGGCGGCTGGATCCGCGCGCTCATGGAGGAGGCCGAGAATGAGCGCATGCACCTCATGACCTTCATGGAGGTGACGCAGCCCCTGTGGTGGGAGCGCGCGCTCGTGCTCGCCACGCAGGGCGTCTTCTTCAACGCCTACTTCGTCGGGTACCTCGTCTCCCCCAAGTTCGCGCACCGCTTCGTCGGCTACCTCGAGGAGGAGGCCGTCCATTCCTACACCGAGTACCTCAAGGACCTTGAGGCCGGCTTGATTGAGAACACGCTCGCCCCGGCCATCGCCATCGACTACTGGCGCCTCCCCGCCGACGCCAGGCTCAAGGACGTCGTCATCGCCGTGCGCGCCGACGAGGCGCATCACCGCGACGCCAACCACTACGCATCGGACATCCATTACCAGGGAATGACGCTGAATCAGACGCCTGCGCCGCTCGGGTACCACTGATCAGCTCAATGGACCATAGATGGATGCCTGCGCAGTATGTTTATGTCTATGAGTTTTTTGTGTCACTTTGTACCCAAAGATATGTTTTGTAAGCTGGTAATTCTTGTAAATATGATTTGATTACTTTTCTTGAAAAAAAAACATGTGACATTTGGGTACAAAGTGATACTATTACTTGTCAATAACATATTTTTAACGGATGTGCAATATGCATGCTTTCCTTGGCAAAATGCCACCCACCAAAACATCTCATCGTTAAAGCTCTTAAATCATAAAATCTAAATGGATTTACATATTGACAGCTTGTTGATAAAACTAACGCCATTATATGCTCTCTGATCTATTACTATTTGCACTGACCATGTTTAGATGAATGTTCTCCAAGAGAGATGTGTGTATGTTAGTTGGGTTTAACCTTGACAATAATCTATCTCACTGACAGAAAGAGAGAAAAATCTTTTATTATGTCATTTCCACTAAGGATGAAACGATAGCTGCCTAGTTGTCTCGGTGATGAGTTGGAGGTAAGAGAATATATTGTCATTAAAAGATAGCTGCCTTGTTGCTGCAATACTCTATTTTTACTTAATACTCCTAGAGATGCATGTTGGATAGCATTCTCGAGCGGAGTGTTAGCTGTAGATGTAGTTGGATAACAGTCTAGAGATATAGGGACATAATGACTATATGAAATCATGACGTATATTATCAATCATAAAATTGCAATTAATCGATACACAACTAGGGATGGCAACGGGTACCCATTACCCACGTACCCTGCGAGTAAAAACCCTATTAGGGCAAGGGTATGGGACAAAAAATTACCCATAGATACATAAATAGAAAAATGTTAAGCCCATCGAGTAGAGCGGGTACGGGCACTATAAAAAACCTGTTAATACATGACAGATTTCCGATGACGTTTTCGAAAACTGTCATGGACAGCTTGGTACAGCCAGGCAAGCCCGCCGAAGCCCGCTAAAGCCCGTCTAACCTTTACCCGTATAAAAACCTAACCCTAAACGTCCTCCACAGCCCCATCTTGATTCCCATCTCCCCCACACATAGCCGCCACCCGCCACCTCCTTGCCTCCCTCCTCCCGTAGCTCATCGCCGGCCCTCCCCCTCCTCTCCTATAGCCACCCATCCCACTGCATCTTCTCCGTCCCCTCGCCTCCACTTCAACAACCAAGCGATGACACATCGGCGCCGCCCACACTCACTGCCACTTCGCTCACGGGCTCGGCCGTCTCCCCCACCCTCCCCTCATGTTCTTTCCCAGATTAGATCGAGTAGCCGGCAGCCAGATCCGCTACGGTGCTTCCGGTGTCCAAGCCATGGAGCTCATCCACAAGGTCTCCTCTTCTCCTCCCCGCGCCTCCCTCTCTCACCTTATTTCAATGATTTGATTTGTTTTGATTTCGCAGATGTGATTCGATTTCATAAAGTTAGTGGTGTTGCTGCTGCCTCGAAGGACCTGACGACTTTGAGAAGAAGGACCACCGGCGCCATGGGCTGACGAAACCAAGTCAAGACCTCCGAGATGCCATGGAGCTCCAGCCCCACATCATCTGCACGTCAACCCTCCCCTGGAGAGCGTCAAGGTCTTTCTTCTCCTCCCCGCAACATGCACCTCTCTCTTTTGGTGATGGAAGATCCAATATTCTAGCTATGGTTGTAGAAATTTGTGATTTTTTCTGTCATTAGAGTGAGTAGAACAATTGAGGAGAGCTCATGGTGATTATGCATACAAATCAATCCTTAGGAGAGATGAGAGCAAACCCAATCTGTTGAGCTTGATTTAGTCAGTTATGGGATGAGCTTCTTGTCTGATTATGAGCATCATTTTTTCTTCCGCTGTATAGTATTATGTTTTTATTATGTGGGTCACACATTTCTTCTTCGGCTGCACATACCTAACCCCAACTCTAGCAGCAGCACCTAGCAGTAGGTTATTCCCAATTATGTCCCAAGTGTTGCACTAGCAATTTCATGGCAACCAGTGAAAGATAACATTTTTTTTGCATTCATAGCCATCACAGATACTAGTTAATGTATATATGTTACTTAAATGCTGCCATGTTCCTGGATGAAACTCCACTTCTCTGCTCTGATGTCGATGTTGCTGAACAGAGACCCTCGATGACACTTACAAAATCATGCTTTTTGTGCACTTTGCTCCGATCTGGTTGTGTGAAGGAGGCCAGCCATGGAGAAGCTGTTGCAGGGGTTCAAGGGTCACGTGAGGACGTTCGCAAAGCAGCTCAACATCATGACCATAAGTCTAGGTCCCCTGTACCGAAGGTTACTTGTCTCCCCCATCCCCTCTCCCTCTGTTTGTTTTGATTTGTTAGTCGTGCTTCGCTTATGTTGTTTCCCCAACAGAGATCCTCGATGACGGCGTTGAAAAAAAATCAAAATCAACAAACAAGTTTCTTGTTTTGGTGTAAACTGCTACAGCATGCCAGAAGTTTCTTGTCTTATAGTGTTCTTTTGGGTTAATCAGCACCTTTTCTAACAACAAAAATGTCATTTACCTTGGAGCATTGCTTACATTTGCACATTTATTTTCTGATGATGGCACTAGTTAGATAAGAGCAAAGGACGTGTTCTGTGTATTTCACCTGCAAATTTTTAACATAAAAAATGACATTTACCTGGGACTATTTTTCAACATTGCTTACATCTATACATATCAATCCTAGCTCTAGAGCAACTATGGTATCTGTTGTTATTGCTACAGTCATTTATTTTTTAATCATGGCATGCATGTTCGCTCCTTGTGCAGTTAGATAGGAGTAGAGGATATGCACCCGTGTCTACTTTGGGCCAATCACATGTAAACTTTATTATTTTTCAGGGTATGCATATCCATTTTCTTAATGCTCTAAGCTTCAACTGTCAAGTGTCAACAAGATGTGGATATTTTTCAGGGTATGCATATCCATTTTCTTGACACCTCATTTTCTTACCCAGAATTTGGTTGTGTTAATTAATTGGGATATACTGAAACTTATGTGTAGTACATATTATGTTATTCTCATTCATAAGATTTAAGAATTTTTGATAGCATGTAATTCATTTTTCAGATTCATTGCAATTATCTTATTTCTACTATCTATTCATATCTACAAAATATCTAATGTTTTTATAAATATGCTAGGATTGGATAGCAGCCTACTTGGTGTTGCCCATCACAATCTGCCATGACATATAGTTTCCATCAGGCTGGCCAACGACAAGAACCTGAACAACAACCTCAATAGTTTATATGTTCTCTTTGTGTAAACTGGATTGTACTATTTCTGAACCTTGCTGTGTGATGTATTTTGTCAATCTATGTTGTAAATTGTATGAACCTTGTTGTGTGAACTGCAAATGTTGTAGATACTCGTGGATGGCTGCATATTAATTGACTTATGTATGTATGGCATTTGGAAATACTGTCTTTGGCCAAAATTGGCACTATGATTTCTGTAATGCATTACGCTAAAAAATGTACTCGATGAAAAATGGGCCGAAAGAAAGAGGCTAACGGGCTGGACTAATTGTGCCTAAACTCATGATTTTTGTGATGAAAATAATGTCCACGTAGGCAGCCATGTCATTCCAATTTGTCAATTGAAAATCCTACGTGTTGTCGGTCCTTGATGGTTTTTTTTTGTCACAAATGTTAGGGCCTGGTTTGGGCTTGGGGCAGATCCATGACGACCAAGATCCGTTAAGGACGATATGATGTCAAATTATGACGCGATATACATGACGGATTTAAAATCCATCATGGATGGGCACCCATGACAGTTTTTTCATGATCCATGACGGACTAGTACTGTCATGTATTAATGGATTTCTTGTAGTGGGGTATGGGATCATATAACCCATATCCACATACCCATGTACCCATATAAAATATATATGAACTCAAAATTATCTCTACACTTTGTCATGATTTTCTGAACTCAAAATGTATGGCTATGTGATGTTGCTTTGATGTGTTGTTGTTTACGAGAATGTGATGTTGTTTGCCACCGCGACCGCTGCACGTCGTATGAACCAAAGCCCAGGCGCCACCTCCTCCTCCACAAAAAGCTAGGGTTTCTGCCTTCTGCCGGCTCCACTGCAGGTCCGCCTCCTCTCCGATGGCCCTAGGGCCATGGGGCCCGATGGATCTCAGCAAGGGCCGGCTGGAGGGCTCCATTTGTAGTCGTTTCTTTCAGTTTTGCTAGGGTTTATGTCCCACTCAGGAAGACGAGACAGCGGCGGCTTCTTGAAGATGGAACAAAGGTCTCCCCGCCTAGCCCCCGTTCCGGCGGTGCGTCTAGCACCAGTGGTGGGCATGTGGAGGTGTGTCTCCGGCGGATCTATCTTTGGTGTATTTGCTCGGATCTGTTCGTTGTTCGTCTACGTTCGTGTGTCTTCGGATTGGATCCTTCCGATCTACGTTATTCTTCATCCGCGGCGGTTGCTGTTCTGGTGCGCTGGTCCTACGGGGCCTTAGCACGACGACTTCCCGACTGTCTACTACAACAAGTTGTGCCCGACTCCGGCGATGGAGGGGCGATGACGGCGGCGCACCTTTGGCTCGCTTTAATGCTTGTAGTCGTCGCTAGGTGGTCTACGAATCTGGTTGTAATTTCTATTATTTCTGGTATTCGTTGTACTGCCATATTTGAAGATGAATAGATCCGAAATTTTCTAAAAAATATATGTTGTTGTTTATGATGTGTTGTTGTTTAAGAGTGTGTCTTGTTGTTATAATATGTTGTTGTTTATAGAATATAATTATATGTTGTTGTTTATCACTATGAGTTGTTCAAACTGATGCTTTGCAAACATGGATAATTTTACCCGCGGGTACCCATCTACCCTATCAGGTAACTGGTATGGGTAAAAATTGTACCCATTGATGGGTATGGGTAATGGTGATGGGTAAGATCAGAGGGATTGGGTAAGGGTATGGTCTGGCTCCACCCGCACCCAAACCCCTGCGGGTGCCATCCCTAACCTAACCACAAGCATCATAGGAGTAAAATGCACTATAGGTACTTGAACTTGCGCCGTGAGCTCGGTTTGGTCACCATACTTAGAAATACGGTCACTACGGTCACTTTATACGATGGGACGTGATTATACGGTCACTTTTCCACGTACTGAGCCGGTACGCCGCCATTTTGACCTGTCCACGAGCGCCACGTAGGCGTGGGGGGGATTACTTATTTGAACACCGCTGCCGCCCACCGCTCGCCGCCGCCCACCGCTCGCCGCCGCCCATTGCCTTCGTCCTCGTCGCTCGCCATGTCCAGCAACAGTTCTGCCCGATCTGGGTGTCGCGGGAGGACAGTGGTGGTGCCGCTCATCTCATGCCCTCGCTGCGGCTGCCAAGTGAGGTTCTACGTGTCCAACACGGAGGATCATGACGGATGGGTGTTCTACAGATGTGTGAATGTAAGCATCCCTTTACATGATTGACTTGATTTCAGTTGTTCAAATTTTCTGATTTTTCTTGATTTTGAGTTTGCAGCAAGGATGTGTTTTCTGGCATTGGGAGAGGGAATACGTGGCCAACCTTGTAGATCATCGTTTTCTTGCTGGGCATGAAGTTGTTCATGCAATTGGAGCAACAGAGGATAGGAGGGAACAACTTGAGAGAGAAAGAGAAGAAAGAAGAAGGGTTGCAGAGAGAAATGCATGTCAGAGGATAGGTATGCAGATGCAGGAACAACCTGGAGCTAGCATGAACATCACCAGGGACAAGCTCGTGCAGTTCTTAATTTAGGTATGCAGATGATGTTAGTGTTGAAACTACTGCTAGGTGGTGTATTGGTGCTTGTTGTGCTATGTGTGATGCTGCTGATGAAGAAATGAAGCTGGTAGCTCTGATGAAGATCTCAAGCTGGTGGTTACTGCTGGAATAGTATTGTGAAGATGTGTGTGTTGGAAATATGCCCTAGAGGCAATAATAAAAGCATTATTATTATATTTCCTTGTTCATGATAATTGTCTTTATTCATGCTATAATTGTGTTATCCGGAAATCGTAATACATGTGTGAATAATAGACACCAACATGTCCCTAGTAAGCCTCTAGTTGACTAGCTCGTTGATCGACAGATAGTCATGGTTTCCTGACTATGGACATTGGATGTCATCGATAACGGGATCACATCATTAGGAGAATGATGTGATGGACAAGACCCAATCCTAAACATAGCATAAGATCGCTTAGTTCGTTTGCTAGAGTTTTCCAATGTCAAGTATCCTTTCCTTAGACCATGAGATCGTGTAACTCCCGGATACCGTAGGAGTGCTTTGGGTATACCAAACGTCACAACGTAACTGGGTGACTATAAAGGTATACTACAAGTATCTCCGAAAGTGTCTGTTGGGTTGACACGGATCGAGACTGCGATTTGTCACTCCGCTTGACGGAGAGGTATCACCGGGCCCACTCGGTAATGCATCATCATAATGAGCTCAATGTGATCAAAGTGTTTGATCACGGGATCATGCATTACAGTACGAGTAAAGTGACTTGCCGGTAACGAGATTGAACGAGGTATTGGGATACCGACGATCGAATCTCGGGCAAGTAAAATACCGATTGACAAAGGGAATCGTATACGGGATTAATTGAATCCTCGACATCGTGGTTCATCCGACGAGATCATCATGGAGCATGTGGGAGCCAACATGGGTATCCAGATCCCGCTGTTGGTTATTGCCCGAGAGCCGTCTCGGTCATGTCTGCATGTCTCCCGAACCCGTAGGGTCTACACACTTAAGGTTCGGTGACGCTAGGGTTGTGAGGATATGTATATGCAGTAACCCGAATGTTGTTCGGAGTCCCGGATGAGATCCCGAACGTCACGAGGAGTTCCGGATTGGTCCGGAGGTGAAGAATTATATATAGGAAGTGCAGTTTCGGCCATCGGGAGTGATCTGGGGGTCACCGGTATTGTACCGGGACCACCAGATGGGTCTCGGGGGTCCACCGGGTGGGGCCACCCATCCCGGAGGGCCCCATGGGCTGAAGTGGGAGGGGGGACCAGCCCTTAGTGGGATGGTGCGCCCCCCAAGGCCCACCCCCTGCGCCTAGGGTTGGAACCCTAGGGTGGGGGGGGGGGGCGCCCACTTGCCTTGGGGGGCAATCCACCCCCCTTGGCCGCCGCCCCCTCTGGAGATGGGATCTCCAGGGGCCGGCGCCCCCCAGGGGGCCTATATAAAGGGGGGAGGGAGGGGCAGCCGCACCCTTGCCCCTGGCGCCTCCCTCCCTCCCTGCTACACCTCTTCCTCTCGCAGTACTCGGCGAAGCCCTGCTGCTGTGACGCCCTGCATCCACCACCACGCCGTCGTGCTGCTGGATCTTCATCAACCTCTCCTTCCCCTTGCTGGATCAAGAAGGAGGAGACGTCACGCTGACCGTACGTGTGTTGAACGCGGAGGTGCCGTCCGTTCGGTGCTAGGATCTCCGGTGATTTGGATCACGTCGTGTACGACTACCTCATCCCCGTTCTTTTGAACGCTTCCGCTCGCGATCTACAAAGGTATGTAGATGCATCCGATCACTCGTTGCTAGATGAACTCATAGATGGATCTTGGTGAAACCGTAGGAAATTTTTTGTTTTCTGCAACGTTCCCCAACAGTGGCATCATGAGCTAGGTCTATGCGTAGTTCTTCTTGCGCGAGTAGAACACAATTTGTTGTGGGCGTAGATTTGTCGACTTTCTTGCCGCTACTAGTCTTATCTTGCTTCAGCGGTATTGTGGGATGAAGCGGCCCAGACCAACCTTACACGTACGCTTACGTGAGACCGGTTCCATCGACTAACATGCACTAGTTGCATAAGGTGGCTGGCGGGTGTCTGTCTCTCCTAGTTTAGTTGGAGCGGATTCGATGAAAAGGGTCCTTATGAAGGGTAAATAGAAGTTGACAAATCACGTTGTGGCTTTCACGTAGGTAAGAAAACGTTCTTGCTAGAACCCTAATTCAGCCACGTAAAACTTGCAACAACAATTAGAGGACGTCTAACTTGTTTTTGCAGCAAGTGCTTTGTGATATGATATGGCCAAAGTTGTGATGAATGATGAATGATCTATATGTGATGTATGAGATGTTCATGCTATTGTAATAGGAATCACGACTTGCATGTCGATGAGTATGACAACCGGCAGGAGCCATAGGAGTTGTCTTTATTTTTGTATGACCTGCGTGTCATTGAGAAACGCCATGTAAATTACTTTACTTTATTGCTAAACGCGTTAGCCCTAGTAGTAGAAGTAATAATTGGTGAGCAACTTCATGGAGACACGATGATGGAGATCATGATGATGGAGATCATGGTGTCAAGCCGGTGACAAAGATGATCATGGAGCCCCAAGATGGAGATCAAAGGAGCTATGTGATATTGGCCATATCATGTCACGTTTATTATTTGATTGCATGTGATGTTTATCATGTTTTGCATCTTGTTTACTTAGAACGATGGTAGTAAATAAGATGATCCCTCATAATAATTTCAAGAAGTGTTCCCCCTAACTGTGCACCGTTGCGACAGTTCGTTGTTTCGAAGCACCACGTGATGATCGGGTGTGATAGATTCTAACGTTCACATACAACGGGTGTAAGACAGATTTACACATGCAAACACTTAGGTTGACTTGACGAGCCTAGCATGTACAGACATGGCCTCGGAACACAGAAAACCGAAAGGTCGAGCATGAGTCGTATAGAAGATACGATCAACATGAAGATGTTCACCGATGTTGACTAGTCCATCTCACGTGATGATCGGACACGGCCTAGTTGACTCGGATCATGTTATACTTAGATGACTAGAAGAGGGATGTCCATCTAAGTGGGAGTTCGTTAAATAATTTGATTAGATGAACTTTATTATCATGAACTTAGTCTAAAACATTTACAATATGTCTTGTAGATCAAATGGCCAACGTAGTCCTCAACTTCAACGCGTTCCTAGAGAAAACCAAGCTGAAAGACGATGGCAACAACTATACGGACTGGGCCGGAACCTGAGGATCATCCTCATAGCTGCCAAGAAAGAATATGTCCTACAAGCACCGCTGGGTGACGCACCTGTTCTCCCTGCAGAACAAGACGTTATGAATGCTTGGCAGTCACGTTCCGATGACTACTCCCTCGTTCAGTGCGGCATGCTTTACAGCTTAGAGCCGGGGCTCCAAAAGCGTTTTGAGAGACATGGAGCATATGAGATGTTCGAAGAGCTGAAAATGGTTTTCCAAGCTCATGCCCGGGTCGAGAGATATGAAGTCTCCGACAAATTCTTCAGCTGTAAGATGGAGGAAAATATCTCTGTCAGTGAACACATACTCAAGATGTCTGGGTTGCACAACCGCTTGACTCAACTGGAAGTTAATCTCCCGGATGAAGCGGTCATTGACAGAATCCTCCAGTCACTTCCACCAAGCTACAAGAGCTTTGTGATGAACTTCAATATGCAGGGGATGGAAAAGACCATTCCTGAAGTATTTGCTATGCTGAAATCAGCAGAGGTAGAAATCAAGAAGGAACATCAAGTGTTGATGGTGAATAAAACCACTAAGTTCAAGAAGGGCAAGGGTAAAAAGAACTTCAAGAAGGACGGCAAGGAAGTTGCCGCGCCCGGTAAGCAAGTTGCCGGGAAGAAGCCAAAGAATGGACCCAAGCCCGAGACTGAGTGTTTTTATTGCAAGGGAAGTGGTCACTGGAAGCGGAACTGCCCCAAATACTTAGCGGACAAGAAGGCCAGCAAAACAAAAGGTATATGTGATATACATGTAATTGATGTGTACCTTACCAGTACTCGTAGTTGCTCTTGTGTATTTGATACCGGTGCAGTTGCTCACATTTGTAACTCCAAGCAGGAGCTGCGGAATAAACAGAGACTGGCGAAGGACGAGGTGACGATGCGCGTCGGGAATGGTTCCAAGGTCGATGTGATCGCCGTCGGCACGCTACCTCTACATTTACCTACGGGATTAGTTTTAAACCTCAATAATTGTTATTTAGTGCCAAGTTTGAACATGAACATTGTGTCTGGATCTCGTTTAATTCGAGATGGCTACTCATTTAAATCCGAGAATAATGGTTGTTCTATTTATATGAGTGATATGTTTTATGGTCATGCTCCGATGGTTAATGGTTTATTCTTGATGAATCTCGTACGTGATGATACACATATTCATAGTGTGAATACCAAAAGAGTTAAAGTTGATAATGATAGTCCCACATACTTGTGGCTCTGCCGCCTTGGTCACATAGGTGTCAAACGCATGAAGAAGCTCCATGCAGATGGACTTTTAGAGTCTCTTGATTATGAATCATTTGACACGTGCGAACCATGCCTCATGGGTAAAATGACCAAGACTCCGTTCTCAGGAACAATGGAGCGAGCAACCAACTTATTGGAAATCATACATACTGATGTGTGCGGTCCAATGAGTGTTGAGGCTCGCGGTGGCTATCGTTATGTTCTCACCCTCACTGATGACTTGAGTAGATATGGGTATATCTACTTAATGAAACACAAGTCTGAGACCTTTGAAAAGTTCAAGGAATTTCAGAGTGAGGTTGAAAATCAACGTGACAGAAAGATCAAGTTTCTACGATCAGATCGTGGAGGAGAATACTTGAGTCACGAATTTGGCACACACTTGAGAAAATGTGGAATAGTTTCACAACTCACGCCGCCTGGAACACCTCAGCGTAATGGTGTGTCCGAACGTCGTAATCGCACTCTATTAGATATGGTGCGATCTATGATGTCTCTTACCGATTTACCGCTATCTTTTTGGGGCTATGCTTTAGAGACTGCCGCATTCACTTTAAATAGGGCTCCGTCGAAATCCGTTGAGACGACACCGTATGAATTATGGTTTGGGAAGAAACCTAAGCTGTCGTTTCTAAAAGTTTGGGGATGCGATGCTTATGTCAAGAAACTTCAACCTGAAAAGCTCGAACCCAAGTCGGAAAAATGCGTCTTCATAGGATACCCTAAAGAAACTATTGGGTATACCTTCTACCTCAGATCCGAAGGCAAGATCTTTGTTGCCAAGAATGGATCCTTTCTAGAGAAGGAGTTTCTCTCGAAAGAAGTAGGTGAGAGGAAAGTAGAACTTGATGAAGTGTTACCTCTTGAACCGGAAAATGGCGCAACTCAAGAAAACGTTTCTGAGGTGCCTGCACCGACTAGAGAGGAAATTAATGATGATGATCAAGATGCTTCTGATCAAGCTCCTACTGAAATTCGTAGGTCCACAAGGACACGTTCCGCACCAGAGTGGTACGGCAACCCTGTCTTGGAAATCATGTTGTTAGACAACGGTGAACCTTCGAACTATGAAGAAGCGATGGCGGGCCCGGATTCCGACAAATGGCTGGAAGCCATGAAATCCGAGATAGGATCCATGTATGAAAACAAAGTATGGACTTTGACTGACTTGCCCGTTGAACGGCGAGCCATAGAAAATAAATGGATCTTCAAGAAGAAGACAGACGCGGATGGTAATGTGACCATCTATAAAGCTCGGCTTGTCGCTAAGGGTTATCGACAAGTTCAAGGGGTTGACTACGATGAGACTTTCTCACCGGTAGCGCAGCTGAAGTCCGTCTGAATCATGTTAGCAATTGCCGCATTCTACGATTATGAAATGTGGCAAATGGACGTCAAAACGGCATTCCTTAATGGTTTCCTTAAGGAAGAATTGCATATGATGCAGCCGGAAGGTTTTGTCGATCCTAAGAATGCTGACAAGGTGTGCAAGCTCCAACGCTCGATTTATGGGCTGGTGCAAGCATCTCGGAGTTGGAACATTCGCTTTGATGAGATGATCAAAGTGTCTGGGTTTACACAGACTTATGGAGAAGCTTGGGTTTACAAGAAAGTGAGTGGGAGCTCTGTAGCATTTCTCATACTATATGTAGATGACATACTTTTGATGGGAAATGATATAGAACTCTTGGACAGCATTAAGGCCTACTTGAATAAAAGTTTTTCAATGAAGGACCTTGGAGAAGCTGCTTATATATTAGGCATCAAGATCTATAGAGATAGATCAAGACGCCTCATAGGTCTTTCACAAAGCACATACCTTGATAAGATATTGAAGAAGTTCAATATGGATCAATCTAAGAAGGGGTTCTTACCTGTGTTACAAGGTGTGAAATTGAGCTCAGCTCAATGTCCGACCACGACAAAAGATATAGAAGAGATGAGTGTCATCCCCTATGCCTCAGCCATAGGTTCTATTATGTATGCCATGCTGTGTACCAGACCTGATGTAAACCTTGCCGTAAGTTTGGTAGGAAGGTACCAAAGTAATCCCGGCAAGGAACACTGGACAACGGTCAAGAATATCCTGAAGTACCTGAAAAGGACTAAGGAAATGTTTCTCGTTTATGGAGGTGACGAAGAGCTCGTCGTAAAGGGTTACGTCGACGCTAGCTTCGACACAGATCTGGATGACTCTAAGTCACAAACCGGATACGTGTATATTTTGAATGGTGGGGCAGTAAGCTGGTGCAGTTGCAAGCAGAGCGTCGTGGCGGGATCTACATGTGAAGCGGAGTACATGGCAGCCTCAGAGGCAGCACATGAAGCAATTTGGGTGAAGGAGTTCATCACCGACCTCGGAGTCATACCCAATGCGTCGGGGCCAATCAAACTCTTCTGTGACAACACTGGAGCTATTGCACTCGCCAAGGAGCCCAGGTTTCACAAGAAGACCAGGCACATCAAACGTCGCTTCAACTCCATTCGTGAAAATGTTCAAGATGGAGACATAGATATTTGTAAAGTACATACGGACCTGAATGTAGCAGATCCATTGACTAAACCTCTCCCTAGAGCAAAACATGATCAACACTAGAATTCCATGGGTGCTCGATTCATCACAATGTAACTAGATTATTGACTCTAGTGCAAGTAGGAGACTGTTGGAAATATGCCCAAGAGGCAATAATAAAAGCATTATTATTATATTTCCTTGTTCATGATAATTGTCTTTATTCATGCTATAATTGTGTTATCCGGAAATCGTAATACATGTGTGAATAATAGACACCAACATGTCCCTAGTAAGCCTCTAGTTGACTAGCTCGTTGATCAACAGATAGTCATGGTTTCCTGACTATGGACATTGGATGTCATTGATAACGAGATCACATCATTAGGAGAATGATGTGATGGATAAGACCCAATCCTAAACATAGCACAAGATCGTATAGTTCGTTTGCTAGAGTTTTCCAATGTCAAGTATCCTTTCCTTAGACCATGAGATCGTGTAACTCCCGGATACCGTAGGAGTGCTTTGGGTATACCAAACGTCACAACGTAACTGGGTGACTATAAAGGTATACTACAGGTATCTCCGAAAGTGTCTGTTGGGTTGACACGGATCGAGACTGGGATTTGTCACTCCGCTTGACGGAGAGGTATCACCGGGCCCACTCGGTAATGCATCATCATAATGAGCTCAATGTGATCAAAGTGTTTGATCACGGGATCATGCATTACAGTACGAGTAAAGTGACTTGCCGGTAACGAGATTGAACGAGGTATTGGGATACCGACGATCGAATCTCGGGCAAGTAAAATATCGATTGACAAAGGGAATCGTATACGGGATTAATTGAATCCTCGACATCGTGGTTCATCCGATGAGATCATCGTGGAGCATGTGGGAGCCAACATGGGTATCCAGATCCCGCTGTTGGTTATTGCCTGAGAGCCGTCTCGGTCATGTCTGCATGTCTCCCGAACCCGTAGGGTCTACACACTTAAGGTTCGGTGACGCTAGGGTTGTGAGGATATGTATATGCAGTAACCCGAATGTTGTTCGGAGTCCCGGATGAGATCCCGGACGTCACGAGGAGTTCCGGATTGGTCCGGAGGTGAAGAATTATATATAGGAAGTGCAGTTTCGGCCATCGAGAGTGATCTGGGGGTCACCGGTATTGTACCGGGACCACCAGATGGGTCCCGGGGGTCCACCGGGTGGGGCCACCCATCCCGGAGGGCCCCATGGGCTGAAGTGGGAGGGGGGACCAGCCCTTAGTGGGATGGTGCGCCCCCAAGGCCCACCCCCTGCGCCTAGGGTTGGAACCCTAGGGTGGGGGGGGGCCCACTTGCCTTGGGGGGCAATCCACCCCCCTTGGCCGCCGCCCCCTCTGGAGATGGGATCTCCAAGGGCCGGCGCCCCCCCAGGGGGCCTATATAAAGGGGGGGGGGAGGTCGGGGCAGCCGCACCCTTGCCCCTGGCGCCTCCCTCCCTCCCTGCTACACCTCTTCCTCTTGCAGTACTCGGCGAAGCCCTGCTGCTGTGACGCCCTGCATCCACCACCACGCCGTCGTGCTGCTGGATCTTCATCAACCTCTCCTTCCCCTTGCTGGATCAAGAAGGAGGAGACGTCACGCTGACCGTACGTGTGTTGAACGCGGAGGTGCCGTCCGTTCGGTGCTAGGATCTCCGGTGATTTGGATCACGTCTTGTACGACTACCTCATCCCCGTTCTTTTGAACGCTTCCGCTCGCGATGTACAAAGGTATGTAGATGCATCCGATCACTCGTTGCTAGATGAACTCATAGATGGATCTTGGTGAAACCGTAGGAAATTTTTTGTTTTCTGCAACGTTCCCCAACAGTGTGGTAGTTTCAAGTAGACCTAGTGGTAGTAATAGTTGATGAAGAAGTGAACTGTCAGTATGATGGTTGTAATAGTTGAATATGTATGAACCTTTTGCATGAATTAGTACCAATGTCTCTTTTGGATGAACATTGTTGATCTATGTGGGTTTTCTCTCAAGTTCAATAAATTGTTGATGGAATGATTCTGTTGTATGAAACAAAATCACTATCAAGTTTTGTAGTATGATCCAACTGCATATCAGCACAAAATGATCATGTAAACTGTTGTTGAACAAAATGATCCAAGTAAATGCAAGCACAAGTATGATAGCAAACAACTGACACATGTTCAAAATGATCCAAATGTACTGCATATATATAGAAAACAGCTAACACATAAGTACAAAAGATCATTGTTTTTTAAGATGGCCAAAAGACCACAGGTTCCTGACATGACTTGCAAGAAAGCAAAATGACTAGTTCCTGAAGATGGCCAAAAGGACTAGTTCCTGAAGATGGCCAAAATGATTGATATTTTACATAAGATGGCCAAAAGGACTAGTTGCTTAACATTCTCTAGCACTAGTTGGCCAAAATGATTGATATTTTACATAAGATGGCCAAAAGGACTAGTTGCTTAACATTCTCTAGAACTAGTCCCTGAAGATTTCAAACATGCTTCCATTCTTCTCAAGCCCTGAGCTATGGTGCACTTCTTGAACTGTTCTGTTTCCCAGTTTTTTCTTTTCAGCCGCAGCTGCTTTATTTGTCATCTTCTTTGCAGCAGCTACTTGCCTGGCTTGTTCCTTCTTTGCATTAGATGCTTGCCTCTCTGCAAGCTTCTTAGCAGCAGCAGCCTCTTTCTGGGCTAACTTCTCAGCAGCTAGTTTCTCCTTTTTCTCTGCAGCAATTTTCCTATGTATCTTCAAGATAATTTGCCTTGTCTCTGCCGC
Organism: Aegilops umbellulata; assembly: GCA_032464435.1. Taxonomy (NCBI): domain Eukaryota; kingdom Viridiplantae; phylum Streptophyta; class Magnoliopsida; order Poales; family Poaceae; genus Aegilops; species Aegilops umbellulata. The sequence goes on from CP136055.1 coordinate 479,440,693, forward strand.
TGCCTTCTTTAGGATGGCCCGAGCTTCTCTTTTCTGAGCAACAGCCTCCTTCTTCCTTTCTGCATCTTGTGCTTTCTTCTCTGCTAGCTCATGCCTCCTCCTGGCAGCTTCTTCTGCTTTCTTCATTTCTGCTTCCCTTCTAGCTCTAGAACAACTTGCTTCTTGTCCTCTAGCTCCTTCTCTCTTTGTGTCTTCATGGCCAACAGTGTGACACCCGGATAATTAAGCTACAGTGATACTCTGCTAATGATGCCACGTCACCTCCATTACTGTTGCTAATCTATCGTTAGATCAAAACCGGTCCAAAATTCAAATTCAAAATTTGGTAAATAATAAAAGTTTCCAAACATTAAAACAAAAATGTTCGGTTTGTACTAAATATTACATAGATAATTGTGGTGAAGAATACACAGTTTTATATAATGCTTAAATGCCCTGAATTAAATAAAACAGAAAAGGAAAATGAATAAAAGAAAAGAAAATACAAAGGGAAAAACAAAACTAACAAACAAAAAATAGAAAAGAACCCCCACCCCACTGGGCTCCGGCCCAGCTGTCGGCCAGCCCAACCGGCCACTCCCCATAACCCCCACTCCCCTTGGTCCAACCCTAGCCACGACCCACTCCCCCCGCTCCCCCTCATCAGCCCCCACCTCCCGATCCGATCTGGATCGTGGAAGGGAACCGACCCCCGAGCCGCCCGACGCTGCCCCGCTGTCGTCGCCGTCACCTCGTCACCGGAGCTACCTCGACGGACGCCATCGCCGGCCTGCCTCCTCTCCGTCGCGACGTCCCTGTCCTCCACCTCGCGCCCCGCTGCCACTCCCTACAGCCACCGTGAGCGCGCGCCCCTCCTTCTGTCTCCCTCGCGCATGCACTCACGGCCACGACCACGTTCCGCGCGCGCACATCACCCGCTCCGGCGCCCGTCGCAAGCCCTCCCCCGCTCACTGCATCACGCGCCCGCGAACGCCTGCTGCTGTCGCCGACCGCCCCGCTCTGCTCTTGCTGCCCCGCGTCCCCGCGCTCGCCTGCGCGCACAGCCGCGTGCCTGCGGCCACGCCCTCTGCTCCTGCCGCTACTCCTCTCCCGCTGCAGCCTGGTTGCCCCTCCCGCGTCCAGGCCACGCCCCGACCGCACCTGCCCGCGTCCTTCGCCCTGCTCCGGCCCAGCAGCCGGCCGGCCCAACCGGCCACTCCCCCATTCCCCCCCGGTCCAACCCTAGCCACCACCCACTCCCCCCACTCCCCCTCATCAGCCCCCACCTCCCGATCCGATCTGGATCGAGGAAGGGAAACGACCCCCGAGCCGCCTGACGCCGCCCTGCTGTCGTCGTCGTCACCTCGTCGCCAGAGCTACCTTGCCGGATGCCATCGCCGGCCTGCCTCCTCTCCGTCGCGACGTCCCCGACCTCCACCTCGCGCCTCGTTGCCACTCCCCTACAGCCACCGTGAGCGCGCGCCCCTCCTCCCCTCCTCCTGTCTCCCTCGCCCACGCACTCATGGCCACGACCACGTTCCGCGCACGCACGCGCCGTCCCGTGCGCGCACATCACCCGCTCCAGCGCCCGTCGCAAGCCCTAGATTATTGGCTGTGAGCGTTAATCACATGGCGATGTGAACTAGATTATTGACTCTAGTGCAAGTGGGAGACTGTTGGAAATATGCCCTAGAGGCAATAATAAATAGGTTATTATTATATTTCCTTGTTCATGATAATCGTTTATTATCCATGCTAGAATTGTATTGATAGGAAACTCAGATACATGTGTGGATACATAGACAACACCATGTCCCTAGTAAGCCTCTAGTTGACTAGCTCGTTGATCAATAGATGGTTACGGTTTCCTGACCATGGACATTGGATGTCATTGATAACGGGATCACATCATTAGAAGAATGATGTGATGGACAAGACCCAATCCTAAGCCTAGCACAAGATCGTGTAGTTCGTATGCTAAAGCTTTTCTAATGTCAAGTATCATTTCCTTAGACCATGAGATTGTGCAACTCCCGGATACCGTAGGAATACTTTGGGTGTGCCAAACGTCACAACGTAACTGGGTGGCTATAAAGGTGCACTACGGGTATCTCCGAAAGTGTCTGTTGGGTTGGCACGAATCGAGACTGGGATTTGTCACTCCGTGTGACGGAGAGGTATCTCTGGGCCCACTCGGTAGGACATCATCATAATGTGCACAATGTGATCAAGGAGTTGATCACGGGATGATGTGTTACGGAACGAGTAAAGAGACTTGCCGGTAACGATATTGAACAAGGTGTCAAGATACCCACGATCGAATCTCGGGCAAGTACTATACCGCTAGACAAAGGGAATTGTATACGGGATTGATCGAATCCTCGACATCGTGGTTCATCCGATGAGATCATCGTGGAACATGTGGGAACCAACATGGGTATCCAGATCCCGCTGTTGGTTATTGACTGGAGAACGTCTCGGTCATGTCTGCATGGTTCCCGAACCCGTAGGGTCTACACACTTAAGGTTCGATGACGCTAGGGTTATAAAGGAAGTTTGTATGTGGTTACCGAATGTTGTTCGGAGTCCCGGATGAGATCCCGGACGTCACGAGGAGTTTCGGAATGGTCCGGAGGTAAAGATTTATATATAGGAAGTATGGTTTTGGCCACCGGAAGTGTTCTAGGCGTCACTCGTGGTGTACCGGGACCACCGGAGGGGTCCGGGGGTCCATCGGGAGGGGCCACCAGCCCCGGAGGCCTACATGGGCCAATAGTGGGAAGGGACCAGCCCCTAGGTGGGCTGGGGTGCCTCCCACCATGGCCCAAGGCGCCTCCAAGAGGGGAGGGGGCAAACCCTAGGGCAGATGGGCCCTAAGGCCCACCCCAGGTGCGCCTCCCCCTTCCCCCCTTGTGGCCGCCACCCCAGATGGGATCTGGGGCTGCCGCCACCCCTGGGGAGGGAACCCTAGGTGGGGGCGCAGCCCCTCCCCTCCCCCTATATATACTTGAGGTTTGGGCTGCCCAATACACGCGATTCAATCTCTCTCTTGGCACAGCCCTCCTCCTCTCCCGCGGTGCTTGGCGAAGCCCTGCAGGATTGCCACGCTCCTCCACCACCACCACGCCGTTGTGCTACTGCTGGATGGAGTCTTCCTCAACCTCTCCCTCTCTCCTTGCTGGATCAAGGCATGGGAGACGTCACCGGGCTGTACGTGTGTTGAACGCGGAGGTGCCGTCCGTTCGGCACTTGGTCATCGGTGATATGGATCACCACGAGTACGACTCCATCAACCCCGTTCACTTGAACGCTTCCGCTTAGCGATCTACAAGGGTATGTAGATGCACTCTCTTTCCCCTCGTTGCTGGTTTCTCCATAGATAGATTTTGGTGACACGTAGGAAAATTTTAAATTTCTGCTACGTTCCCCAACAGTGGCATCATGAGCTAGGTCTATTGCATAGATTCTTTGCACGAGTAGAACACAAAGTAGTTGTGGGCGTTGATTTTGTTCAATATGCTTACCGTTACTAGTCCAATCTTGATTCGGCGGCATTGTGGGATGAAGCGGCCCGGACCGACCTTACACGTACACTTACGTGAGACAGGTTCCACCGACTGACATGCACTAGTTGCATAAGGTGGCTAGCGGGTGCCAGTCTCTCCCACTTTAGTCGGATCGGATTCGATGAAAAGGGTCCTTATGAAGGGTAAATAGCAATTGACATATCACGTTGTGGTTTTGCGTAGGTAAGAAACGTTCTTGCTAGAAACCCATAGCAGCCACGTAAAACATGCAAACAACAATTAGAGGACGTCTAACTTGTTTTTGCAGGGTATGCCATGTGATGTGATATGGCCAAAAGGATGTGATGAATGATACATGTGATGTATGAGATTGATCATGTTCTTGTAATAGGAATCACGACTTGCATGTCGATGAGTATGACAACCGGCAGGAGCCATAGGAGTTGTCTTTAATTTATTTATGACCTGCGTGTCAACGTAAACGTCATGTAATTACTTCACTTTATTGCTAAAGCGTTAGCCATAGTAGTAGAAGTAATAGTTGACGTGACAACTTCATGAAGACACGATGATGGAGATCATGATGATGGAGATCATGGTGTCATGCCGGTGACGACGATGATCATGGAGCCCCGAAGATGGAGATCAAAAGGAGCAAAGTGATGATGGCCATATCATGTCACTATTTGATTGCATGTGATGTTTATCATGTTTATACATCTTATTTGCTTAGAATGACGGTAGTAAATAAGATGATCCCTCATTAAAATTTCAAGAAAGTGTTCCCCCTAACTGTGCACCGTTGCGAAAGTTCGTCGTTTCGAAGCACCACGTGATGATCGGGTGTGATAGATTCTTACGTTCACATACAACGGGTGTAAGCCAGATTTACACACGCGAAACACTTAGGTTGACTTGACGAGCCTAGCATGTACAGACATGGCCTCGGAACACAAGAGACCGAAAGGTCGAGCATGAGTCGTATGGTAGATACGATCAACATGAAGATGTTCACTGATGATGACTAGTCCGTCTCACGTGATGATCGGACACGGCCTAGTTGACTCGGATCATGTAATCACTTAGATGACTAGAGGGATGTCTATCTGAGTGGGAGTTCATAAGATGAACTTGTTTATCCTGAACATAGTCAAAAGAATTTTGCAAATTATGTCGTAGCTCGCGCTTTAGTTCTACTGTTTTAGATATGTTCCTAGAGAAAATATAGTTGAAAGTTGATAGTAGCAATTATGCGGACAATAGAAGGCTTATGTCCTTAATGCAACGCTCGGTGTGCTAGACCTCGAACATGGTATGTGGATGTTGCGAACATTTGACATACACGTTTTGATGCCTACATGATAGTTCGGTAATGTTAAATGGTTTAGAATTGAGGCACCGAAGACATTTTTGAAATGTCGCGGAACATATGAGATGTTTAGAGGGCTGAAATTGGGATTTCAGGCTCGTGCCCACGTCAAGAGGTATAAGACCTCCGACGATTTTCTTGGCCTGCAAACTAAGGGAGAAAAGCTCAATCATTGAGCTTGTGCTCAGATTGTCTGAGTACAACAATCACTTGAATCGAGTGGGAGTTGATCTTCCAGATAAGATAGTGATGTTTCTCCAAAATCATTGCCACCAAGCTGCTAGAGCTTCGTAATGAACTATAACATATCAGGGATAGATATGATGATCCTTGAAATATTCGCGATGTTTGACACCGCGAAAGTAGAAATCAAGAAGGAGCATCAATTGTTGATGGTTAGTGAAACCACTAGTTTCAAGAAGGGCAAGGGCAAGAAGGGATACTTCATGAAACGGCAAATCAGCTGCTGCTCTAGTGGAGAAACCCAAGGTTGAACCCAAACCCGAGACTGAGTGCTTCTGTAATAAGGGGAACAGCCACTAGAGCGGAATTACCCTAGATACTTGGTAGATGAGAAGGCTGTCGATAGAAGTATATTGGATATACATTATGTGAATGTGTACTTTAATAGTACTCCTAGTAGCATCAAGGTATTAGATACCGGTTCGGTTGCTAAGTGTTAGTAACTCAAAATAAAAGCTACGGAATAAACGGAGACTAGCTAAAGGTGAGCTGACGAGATGTGTTGGGAGTGTTTCCAAGGTTGATGTGATCAAGCATCGCACGCTCCCTCTACCATCGAGATTGGTGTTATACCTAAATAATTGTTATTTGGTGTTTGCGTTGAGCATAGACATGATTGGATTATGTCTATCGCAATACAGTTATTCATTTAAGGAGAATAATGGTTACTCTATTTATTTGAATAATACCTTCAATGGTCTTGCACCTAAAATGAATGGTTTATTGAATCTCGATCATAGTGATACACATGTTCATGCCAAAAGATATAAGATAGTAATGATAGTACCACCTACTTGTGGCACTGCCATGTAAGTCATATTGGTATAAAACGCATGAAGAAGCTCCATGTTGATGGATCTTTGGACTCACTCATTTCTGAAAAGATTGAGACATGTGAACCGTGTCTGTTGGTATGTACGCATGAAGAAACTCCATGCAGATGAACCGTTTGGACTCACTTGATTTTGAATCGCTTGAGACATGCAAATCATACCACATGGGCAAGATGACTGAAAGCTTCGGTTTTAGTAAAATGGAACAAGAAAGCAACTTGTTGGAAGTAACACATTTTGATGGGTGCAGTCCAATGAGTGCTGAGGCACGCAGTGGATATCATTATGCTCTTACTTCACAGATGATTTGAGTAGATACTGAGTATATTTACTTGATGAAACACAAGTCTAAATTATTGAATGGTTCAAGTAATTTCAGAATGAAGTTGAAGATCTTCGTGATAAGAGGATAAAATGTCTATGATATGATCATAGAAATGAATATCTGAGTTACGAGTTTGGCACTGTGGAAATTGTTTCACAACTAATACCGCCTAGAACACCATAGTGTGATGGTGTGTCCGAACATCATAGTTGCACCCTATTGGATATGGTGCGTACCATGATGTCTCTTATCGAATTACCACTATCGTTCATGGGTTAGGCATTGGAGACAACCGCACTCACTTTAAATAGGGCACCACGTAATTCCGATGAGATGACACCGTATGAACTATGGTTTAGAGAAACCTAAGCTGTCATTTCTTAAAAGTTTGGGGCTGCGACGCTTATATGAAAAGGTTTCAGGCTGACAAGCTCGAACCCAAAGCGGATAACTGCATCTTCATAGGACACCCAAAACAGTTGGGTATACCTCCTGTCTCAGATCCGAAAGCAATAGGGATTGTTTCTCAAATCGGGTCCTTTCTCGAGGAAAAATTTCTCTCAAAAGAATTGAGTGGGAGGATGGTGGAGACTTGATGAGGTTATTGAACCGTCACTTCAACTAGTGTGTAGCAGGGCACATGAGTTGTTCCTATGGCACCTACACCAATTGAAGTGGAAGCTTATGATAGTGATCATGAGACTTCGTATCAAGTCACTCCCAAACCTCGTAGGATGACAAAGATGCGTACTACTTCAGAGTGGTACGTAATCCTGTCTTGGACGTCATGTTGCTAGACAACAATGAACCTACGAGCTATGGAGAAGCGATGGTGGGCCCGGATTCCGATGAATGGCTCGAGGCCATAAAATCCGAGAGAGGATCCATGTATGAAAACAAAGTGTAGACTTTGGCAGAACTGTTCGATGGTCGTGAGGCTGTTGAGTACAGATGGATTTTAAAAGGAAGACGGACAATGATGGTAAATGTCACCATTAAGAAAGCTCGACTTGTCGTTAAGATGTTTCCCGACAAGTTCAAGGAGTTGACTACGATGAGACTTTCTCACTCGTAGCGATGCTAAGAGTCTGTTGGAATTAGCAGGTACTGCATTATTTATGAAATCTTGCAGATAGGATGTCAAAATATTGTTTCCTTGTTCTTGAGGAAAGGTTGTATGTGATACAACCAGAAGATTTTGTCGATCCTGAAAGATGCTAACAAGTATGCAAAGCCCCAGCAATCCTTCTAAGGACTGGAGTAAGCATCTCGGAGTTGGAATGTACACTTTGATGAGATGATCAAAGATTTTGGGTTTATACAAAGTTTATGAGAAACTTGTATTTCCAAAGAAGTGAGTGGGAGCACTATAGAATTTCTGATGAGTATATGTTGTTGACATATTGTTGATCAGAAATGATGTAGGATTTCTGGAAAGCATATAGGGTTATTTGAAAAGTGTTTTTCAATGGAAAACCTGGATTAAGCTACTTGAACATTGAGCATCAAGATCTATAAGGATAGATCAAAACGCTTAATGGTACTTTCAAATGAGCACATACCTTAACATGATCTTGAAGGTGTTCAAGATGGATCAGTCAAAGAAGGAGTTCTTGCCTGAACTGTAAGGTATGAAGTTAAGACCTAAAGCTCGACCACGGCAGAAGAAAGAGGAAGGATGAAGGTCGTCCCCTATGCTTTTGTCATAGGCTCTATACAGTATGCCATGCTGAGTACCGCACCTGATGTGTGCCTTGCTACATGTCTGGCAAGAGGGTACAAAGGTAATCTAGGAGTAGGTCACCAGATAGCAGTCAAAATTATCCTTAGAGGAATAAGGATATGTTTCTCGGTTATGGAGGTGATAAAGAGTTCGACGTAAAGAGTTACATCGATGCAAGCTTAACACCTATCCGGATAGCTCTAAGTAGAGTAAACCGGATTCGTATAGTAGAACAGTTGTTTGAAATATAGCGTAGTAGCGACATCTAGGAGATGGCATAGATATTTGTAAAGCACACACAGATCTGAAAGGTTCAGACCCGTTGACTATAACATCTCTCACAAGCATAACATGATCAAACCCAGAACTCTGTGAGTGTTAATCACATGGCGATGTGAACTAGATTATTGACTCTAGTGCAAGTGGGAGACTGTTGGAAATATGCCCTAGAGGCAATAATAAATAGGTTATTATTATATTTCCTTGTTCATGATAATCGTTTATTATCCATGCTAGAATTGTATTGATAGGAAACTCAGATACATGTGTGGATACATAGACAACACCATGTCCCTAGTAAGCCTCTAGTTGACTAGCTCGTTGATCAATAGATGGTTACGGTTTCCTGACCATGGACATTGGATGTCATTGATAACGGGATCACATCATTAGAAGAATGATGTGATGGACAAGACCCAATCCTAAGCCTAGCACAAGATCGTGTAGTTCGTATGCTAAAGCTTTTCTAATGTCAAGTATCATTTCCTTAGACCATGAGATTGTGCAACTCCCGGATACCGTAGGAATACTTTGGGTGTGCCAAACGTCACAACGTAACTGGGTGGCTATAAAGGTGCACTACGGGTATCTCCGAAAGTGTCTGTTGGGTTGGCACGAATCGAGACTGGGATTTGTCACTCCGTGTGACGGAGAGGTATCTCTGGGCCCACTCGGTAGGACATCATCATAATGTGCACAATGTGATCAAGGAGTTGATCACGGGATGATGTGTTACGGAATGAGTAAAGAGACTTGCCGGTAACGATATTGAACAAGGTGTCGAGATACCGACGATCGAATCTCGGGCAAGTACTATACCGCTAGACAAAGGGAATTGTATACGGGATTGATCGAATCCTCGACATCGTGGTTCATCCGATGAGATCATCGTGGAACATGTGGGAACCAACATGGGTATCCAGATCCCGCTGTTGGTTATTGACTGGAGAACGTCTCGGTCATGTCTGCATGGTTCCCGAACCCGTAGGGTCTACACACTTAAGGTTCGATGACGCTAGGGTTATAAAGGAAGTTTGTATGTGGTTACCGAATGTTGTTCGGAGTCCCGGATGAGATCCCGGACGTCACGAGGAGTTTCGGAATGGTCCGGAGGTAAAGATTTATATATAGGAAGTATGGTTTTGGCCACCGGAAGTGTTCTAGGCGTCACTCGTGGTGTACCGGGACCACCGGAGGGGTCCGGGGGTCCATCGGGAGGGGCCACCAGCCCCGGAGGCCTACATGGGCCAATAGTGGGAAGGGACCAGCCCCTAGGTGGGCTGGGGTGCCTCCCACCATGGCCCAAGGCGCCTCCAAGAGGGGAGGGGGCAAACCCTAGGGCAGATGGGCCCTAAGGCCCACCCCAGGTGCGCCTCCCCCTTCCCCCCTTGTGGCCGCCACCCCAGATGGGATCTGGGGCTGCCGCCACCCCTGGGGAGGGAACCCTAGGTGGGGGCGCAGCCCCTCCCCCCCTATATATACTTGAGGTTTGGGCTGCCCAATACACGCGATTCAATCTCTTTCTTGGCACAGCCCTCCTCCTCTCCCGCGGTGCTTGGCGAAGCCCTGCAGGATTGCCACGCTCCTCCACCACCACCACGCTGTTGTGCTACTGCTGGATGGAGTCTTCCTCAACCTCTCCCTCTCTCCTTGCTGGATCAAGGCATGGGAGACGTCACCGGGCTGTACGTGTGTTGAACGCGGAGGTGCCGTCCGTACGACACTTGGTCATCGGTGATTTGGATCACGACGAGTACGACTCCATCAACCCCGTTCACTTGAACGCTTCCGCTTAGCGATCTGCAAGGGTATGTAGATGCACTCTCTTTCCCCTCGTTGTTGGTTTCTCCATAGATAGATCTTGGTGACATGTAGGAAAATTTTAAATTTCTGCTACGTTCCCCAACACAATGTGCAGGTGTGCAATGGGCGATGGGCCCAGACCCCTACGTGCATAGGATTTAGACCGGCGTGCTGACCTCTTTGTTGTACCAAAGTGGGGCTACGACGTGTTGATCTTCCGAGGCCGGGCATGACCCAAGAAAGTGTGTCCGGCCAAATGGGATCGAGCGTGTTGGGTAATGTGGTGCACCCCTGCAGGGAAGTTTATCTATTCAAATAGTCGTGATCGTCGGTAATAGGACGACCCGGAGTTGTACCTTGACCTTATGACAACTAGAACCGGATACTTAATAAAACGCACCCTTCCAAGTGCCAGATATAACCCGGTGATCGCTCTCACACAGGGCGAAGAGGGGAGGATCGCCGGGTAGGATTATGCTATGCGATGCTACTTGGTGAACTTACCATCTACTCTCTTCTACATGCTGCAAGATGGAGGCTACCAGAAGCGTAGTCTTCGACAGGACTAGCTATCCCCCTCTTATTCTGGCATTCTGCAGTTTAGTCCACCGATATTGCCCCTTTACACAGATACCCATGCATACGTAGTGTAGATCCTTGCTTGAGAGTACTTTGGATGAGTACTCACGGTTGCTTTTCTCCCCTCTTTTTCCCTTTCCATTCTACCTGGTTGTCGCAACCAGATACTGGAGCCCAGGAGCCAGACGCCACCGTCGACGACGACTCCTACTACACCACGGGCGCCTACTACTACGTGCAGGTCACCGACGACGACCAGGAGTAGTTTAGGAGGATCCCAGGCAGGAGGCCTGTGCCTCTTTCGATCTGTATCCCAGTTTGTGCTAGCCATCTTATGGCAACTTGTTTACCTTATGTCTGTACTCAGATATTGTTGCTTCCGCTGACTCGTCTGTGATCAAGCACTTGTATTCGAGCCCTCGAGGCCCCTGGCTTGTATTATGATGCTTGTATGACTTATTTTATTTTCTAGAGTTGTGTTGTGATATCTTCTCGTGATTCCCTGATCTTGATCGTACATGTTTGCGTGTATGATTAGTGTACGATTGAATCGGGGGCATCACAAACAACTTCTTAGCAAGATCACCATGTGTGACTGTGTTGCTGCTTGGCTGGGAGTGGTTGATCTCTTCTGTTGATTTCCTTCTACTCTTGCAAGGCCTTCCCACATGTTTTGTGTACTCTGGTGGCAATATTGGTGGGCCATTCATCTTCTCCCACTCTGTGATATCTTTGCAAGGATAAATTATGTTGTTCTAGGCCTTCTTGAACATTGCCACTGAGTAGCAATTATCCACCAATGTTATGGGGTCAACTCTCTCATTTCTGCAGCATCCAATGACATGTATACATGTGACTCCATTTTTTTGCCATCTCATGCAACTACAAGACTTGGTGTGTATTTCCACAATGTAGTCTGTTCCTCTATCACCTACTTGAAATACTCCATCTCCTGACTCATATACATAACAAGTGTTTGCCAGATCTTTGAGCTTCTCAACCATCTTATTATCTTAGGGCATGTAACTTCTTGCATCTTCTCACCCTCAAGTTGTTTGGTGTAATGCCTACTAGTCCACTGTTGTTTGATCCTCTCAAACATTGGTAGGATTGGCAATTCTCTGGCTTCTAGGATGTACCTGCAAGCAGGACACATGGGAACCATAGGTGAAACAGGACAAACTAGGAAGGGAATCATTAGTATCTCAAGGTAAAAAGTAGAATATTTCTTACTTGTTGAAGACCTCACATATGTTGTTCAGCAAAATATCACACTTTGGTATGTCACTTTGGAATGCCCTGACCCAAGTCTCTGGTTCTAATTCTTTCAACCACTTTTATGCATCCTCATTGAGTTCCTTCATCTCATTCATGTACTGCTCATATTTGATTGTTGTTGTGCTTCTTGCAATCTTCCATAGCTGGTTCTTCAGTGCATCACCTTTGTACAGCTACTGGAAATTCTTCCACATATGCCTGACACAGAACCTATGTTCTGATTTTGGAAACACATCATTCACAACATTGATAAGCCCCTTTTGTTTGTCAGACATAAGTCCATGGTGAGATGTTGATGATACCAAGATCCATCTTAAGCCTCTCAAGAAACCAAACCCAGTTTGGCATGTCTTCCACTTCCACAACACCAATGGCAATTGGGAAAATGCAATTATTAGGATCTATGCCAACTGCAACAAGTAATTGACCCCTATATCTAGTTTTTATATGACACCCACCTATGAAAATCACAGGCCTTCATCCTTGAAGTAAACCTCTTTTACAAGCATCCAGACACATGTATGCTTTGTTGAACCTAGCTTTATCATCAAGTGCCAGGAAGAATGAACTACCTGGGTTGCTTCTCCTTATCTCATTTCCATAATCCCACGGCAACTTGTATTGTCCTTCTTCATCACCATGAATTATCTTCATGGCCAACCTCCTTGCCCTTTGTATCTTAGTCCTACTTGGTGTCATATGCCATTCTTTCTATACAACTCTTGAGAAGTTCCTCAAGTTCATGTCCTGATCTGCCCTGAAACTCTCAAGATATTTCCTTGCAAGAAATGGTGCAGTAAATGCTTTGATCTTCCATTTCTTGCAACATGTATGCTCTTCCACATGCTTCTTGACCATGAAGCATTTAGTCCTACTGTCATATGATGCCCATAAATACCAAGTGCAATCCTCATCACATACTGCCTTTACTCTCTTCTTGTCATTCATTGGCAACTTCACATCCACTCCATTTTTGTAGCTATACACCTTTATAGCTTTCCTTAACAATTCATCATTCTCAAATACTTTACCCACATGGAACTTTGGACAATGTAGGTCCTCCTTTCTGAAAACTCTAAACTTGGTCTGAGTTTCATCATCTGAATCTGGTGCCCACAAGTCCTCACCTTCTGATTCATAATCAAACATGTATTCATCTTTTGCTTGAGGACCTTGTTTGACCTGTCCTGCATGTCCCCCGTGCACCTTATCCTTTGACTGCACTGGCTCATCTTCATCCACATTATCAGCATAAAGATCATCATCCCCATCACTGATCACAAGATCACTATCAAACATGTCAGCTGGATAGAAATCAGTGTCATCTGAGTCACTGTCTGATGCTGACAACACCTCTTTCCTTCCCATCTTGGCTCTTCTATCTCTGTCTTCCTCCCTCTCCACTCCATTATTCTCTGCATCTGCTCCACTAGCATCCAAATGTGCTCTGTCTGACTCATGCTGTTGTGGCTCAATAGTACTCTCTTGCTGCACATGATCCAAATTTTCCGACTGAATGTTCTCTGTCCTCCTTGCAAGATAAATGGATTTCCATCATCAACTTTAACTTCTGGATTGTTTGGATAATTTATCTGAATTGGAATACGATCTTCTCCTTCTCTATGTGATGGGCTACTGCTAGATGCAGGATTGGTAGTACTCTTTTTTTTGGAAGGGCTGAACACTGGTGGTAGATGAGCTCTTGGATTATTGACTACATCATCAAGATCCTTGTTAGAATGCAAACTGTCATCATGGTCCAGATAAATATCAAAGAAATGATGGCCTATTGACAAAAATATCATCATTTGATCAGTATCTGCCTCACTCCTTATCTATCTCAAAGAATTCCGTGATGTCAAGGATGGGAATGCGGTAGTATGCTTTTATCCTGCCAGCCATCTCCCATCCTATCTCCTCTACCATATGCTCCACCATGATTGGAGACCATGTTAACCTATCAACTTGATCATACCACACTTCATGTCCATTGAGTAACTCCTGTTGCTTCCTTGACCCATGAAAAGAAAACCATGATGAAATAGCACTAAAAATTTGTCACTGCGTGCTCCTGTTAGAAAAAAGCACACAAATTGAATAGAGCCACCAATAATTGTAACAAACTAGACAAAAATTGAACATTTTATGTGAACCTTAAACCCTACAACAAACCCCCAATTCTTCCTCGAAAACCCAAGCACATATTCTGAACCCTAGTACATGAGCTAGTACACAATTCAGGACAAATTATGTACATCAATGAATAACAAACGTAATTACATGTGGAATCAAACCTATATTCCACTTTTCAAACCATGGCAAAAACCCTACCAGAAACCCCAAAATTGGTTAACAAAACCCTAGATTTTCTTCCAATGCGGGCAAGTTCAACGGAAAACTTAGACAAACTGAATCGAATCTCTACATAACTCGATTTGATGTCAAATAGGCCAGAAATTTGCACTTACTGTACTCGGGGGCAGGGGCTCCATCGGGGCGACGAATTGCAGCCATGGTGGCGTCGCCTTGCCTTCACCACGGTCGTGAGACCCTGCTCCGCGGCCGATCCTTCCGACCCGACGCCGAAAGTCACCGCCGACCCCTACGCCGGCGATCAACTGCTCCCTCCTCGGCCGTGCCGTCGCCTCCACCCACCAAAACGACGAGATAGGGGAAGCAGAGAGATAGGGGTAGTGGAGAGGTGGGAGGGCGACCAGAGATTGAAACGAAGACGGGAGGTTTTTTTTTGTAAATTGGCCACCGCTTCGCTTCTCCAGACGACACGTGGCGCGGGGTCTGGTCAACAGGTGGTCAGCCGCCGGCGTACCGGCTCAGTGCGGGGAACAGTGACCGTATAATCACGTCCCATCGTACAAAGTGACCGTAGTGACCGTATTTCTAAGTACGGTGACCGAACCGAGCTCGCGGCGCAAGTTCAAGTACCTGTAGTGCATTTTACTCAGCATCACAACATGCAATGCACAGTGCTGGGCAGTGGAAGGAAACCAACAACACATGCACACTCCCTACCAATTAGTAAAAAATACTTCAATAGAAAACCGCTATACATGGTAACATACATAGTTCCAAGACTGCAAATTAATCATAGTGATGAAGCTTAATCAGATGGTGATTGCTCGAGTTGCATGGATTTAGTTATAGCGAGTTGTTAACCTGGTAACCAAAATAAGAAAAAGGCCAGTTTCCTGAAACACTAATACTCGTGGTGGTGCCACCTTAAAAAAATACGTGAACAAAAATAAAAATAAAAAAGAAATTCTCCATTAAATAGGAATGTATTAGTGAAAATACCAATGAATTAGGAGTTTTGGAAGAATGGATTAATGGATTAGCAACATTGGTATTACCCTTAAAAGAAAGAAAATATAAAAACAAATCAAATAATAACAATTTGCACACAATTTACATGGAAATTGTGCTTTTTAAAATATGTAAGAAATAAGCATATAATAGTGAAAGTTTCACGAAAAAAATCTAAAAAGGAATAATCAGCGACATTGTTATTATATACCCTTAGAGAAGAAAGAAAATGTGTGTTCAAAAAATTGAAATGAAAGTTACAAAAAATCAAAATAATGAACTTTTACAAGGAATAATGAATTATTGACATTGTTATTACCCTTAAAGAAGAAATAAAATGAAACAAAACTAAATCAAAATCAAAATAATGAAATTTTACAAGGAATAATGAATTAATAGCATTGTTGTTACCCTTAAAGAAGAAAAACATGAAATAAAAGCTAAAACAAAATCAAAAGAATGAAATTTTACAAGGAGTAATGAATTAGTGACAATGGTAATAACACAAAATAAAAATAATTGAGTTTTATAAGGAGGAATAAATTATTGGCATTGGTATTACCCTTTAAGAAGAAACAAAATGAAATAGAAACTAAAAAATGAAAATAATTATGTTTTCTAAGAAAAAATGAGTTAATGGTAATACCAATGAATTAGTAGTTTCTAAGAAGGAATGAAATAGTTGTGTTGATATTACACTTAAAAATAAATAAAATATATAAAAAATCAAAGAATTACAAAATTTACACAAAATTGTGATTTAGAAAAATACAAGAGTAAGTCTACAATTGTGAAAGTTTCGCAAAACACAGGTTTCTAAGATGAAATTAATTAGTGGCATTGTTATTACCGTTAAAGAAGAAAGAAATAGGAAAAAGTTTAAAAAATCAAACTAATAAATTTTACAAGGAAGTGAATTAGTGGCATTGGTATTATAAAGAAGGATGAATTTGTGGCATTGGCATTACCCTCAAAGTAGAAAGAAAAATGGAAAAGAAACTAAAAAAAATTTAAAAAATAAAGTTTTACAAGGAAAAATAAATAAGTGCATTGGTATTACCTTTAAGAAAAAAAGAAAATGAAATAAAAACTACAACAAATCAAAATAATGAAGTTTTCTAAGAAGGAACGAATTATTGACATTCGTATTACCCTTTAAGATGAAGCAAATTAAAAAAAGAAATGAAACCGATAATGGCAAAAAAATGCAGAAAATTTACACATTTTTTTGCTTTTTCATTATGTGCAAGAATAAACATATAATAGTGGAACTTTCGCAAAACATAAGTTTTCTAAGAAAGAATGAATTAGTGGCAATGGTATTACCCTTTAATAATAAAAAAGAGTAAAAAAAATGACAAAAATTGCACATTCTCGTAATATGCAACAATGAGCATATAATAGTGGAATTTTCGAAATAAGAAGTTTCCTAAGAAGGAGCAAGTTAGCGGGATCGGTATTTTTTCCCTTAAAGAAGTAGTAAATTAAAATATAAACTATTTTTTAAAATAATAAAGTTTCTAAGGTAGAATAAACTAGTGGCATTGGTACTACTCTTTAAGAAGAAAATCAAAATAGCTTGCGCTCAACTTTGCACTAAAATTGCACCTTTTAAATATGCAATGAATAAACGTAGAATAGAGTATTTTTCTCACTCTAGTGTGATTTACACACATGCTCTATAGTATTTGCGTGTATATATTTCCACTCATCCAATATGTAAAAAGTACCCATGCATAAAAAGACAGGCTAAAAAATAAAAATAAAAACAAAAGCAAAAATGCTTTAAAAAATAAAGGGCTTCACATAAAAAACGATTTACCTCAAACAGGAGCAAGTCAAAAACTTCAGCCTGAGAAAAAAATCGACTTACCGCAAATAGGGGCAAGTAAAAAAGTTCAGCCTATGAAAAAATGTTGACTTACCCAAAACAGCAAGTAAAAAATCAGTCTGAACACACATACGAGAAACCTTTTTTTAGCGACTTACATATAGCTAAAGTGCTATTTTATGAGAGCATCTCCAACAGCCGCGCTAAGCGCCGCGCGCAAAAAAACTGTTTGCCGCGCGCGCTTCGGCTGGTTTAGCGCGCCCGCCTGCGCTGGCTCCAGCAGCCGCGCTATAATGCAGCGCGCCCGCGCCGCTCCAGCAGAGCGCAAAAATACAGCGCGCGCGCGCCGCACAAACCACATATACATGTATTATGAGCAAAAATGATCAAACAAACAAAATAAATCAATAATAAATTGTTCAATTTCGTTATCATTACAACTCAAACAAATAGTTTATCGTTCAGTACAACAAATGCAATAAACACAACAAATAGTTCATGAACAATACAATGTCGAATGCAGATATCATCATGCTCTTTGTCCTCCATGCCATGCCCACCACTCTTCAATCAAATCATTCTAAAGTTCATTGTGCGTTGCGGAACGCCGAATGGCATGATAGGAGGCAATAAAACGGGCCACCCTTTCAGTCCTCCGTCGCACTCGCACGGGATATCCCAAGAGCTCATACTGTGAGTAGTCTAAATCTTGGCCACGCTCATTCTCGATGATCATGTTGTGCATGATCACACAAGCGTGCATGATGTACCAAAGCATTTTTTGATCCCAAAATCTAGTCGTCCTCTCACAATAGCAAATTGGGCTTGCAAAATCCCAAATGCTCTCTCCACATCTTTTCTAGCCGCCGCATGAGCATTGTGGAAGTCAAGATTTTTCTTACCTTCCAGCTTTTTCAACGGCTTCACGAAAGTTTGCCACTTTGGATAGATGACATCCGCTAGATAATAGCCATAGTTGTACGTACGGCCATTTGCTACAAACTGCACCGGTGGCAACTCATCGTTTGCAATCTTATTCATCAGTGGTGACCGGTTGACAACATTGATGTCATTCAAAGATCCAGGCATTCCAAAGAATGCATGCCAAATCCAAGTCTCCTGATCGGCCACCGCTTCGAGGATTATAGCGGAACCCTTTTTTTTGCCGTGGAATTGCCCATGCCATGCCTTTGGACAATTCTTCCAACTCCAATCATGCAATCTATTGAGCCAAGCATGCCAGGAAAACCGCGAGCTTTGTTCATCGCCAATAGCCTTGCGACGTCTTCAGCATTGGGAGATCTCAAATACTCCTCGCCAAACACTTGCACAATTCCCACTGCAAAGCGTTTGACACACATGATGGCTTGGCTCTCACCCATAGCCAAGTGATCATCAACAAGATCAGCCGGTATACCGTATGCCAACATACGCAAAGCGGCTGTCACCTTCTGAAAGGTGCTATGCCCGAGCTCTCCGGCGGCATTCCTCCTTTGCTGAAAAAACGGTCATGGCTCGCTAGTTTCTCTGCAATGCGCCTGAACAACTCGGTCCTCATCCTAAACCGGCGACGAAAATACGACTCGGGGTATATGAGATTCTCCGCAAAATAATGCCTGATCAATCTGTTGTGGGCATCGATCCTATCCCTCCAAATTTTCTGCCGACCCATAACCGAACCATCGTGCTTCGGTTTTTTTTATATGCATAGCTAGGATCATTGCAAGATCCTCCTCCTCTTCTATATCAAATTCTTCTTCGGAAGAATCATACGATGAACTCATCTACAATGTTCAATACTATACTATAAAAACTACAATTCAAAACATGCATCAAATTCATGAAGTTTGAGCAATACATACCTTGTAGGCGTTTTGTCAAACACCTTGCGGGCGCGGCGCGGCAGCGAGCGCTCGGGTGCTGTTCCTCGGACGATGGAGGCGCGCGAGCGCCGGCGGGACTAGGAGGGGATGGGGCGGAAGCGCGGGCGCGCGGGGATAGGCCGGGGAAGTCTGAACGGTCGCCGGGGGGCGCGGGCGGCGGCGGCGGCGGCGCGGCCGGACGGGGGGTGGAAGTGGAAGAGGAAGTGCGGGCGCGAGCGCTGGAGTGTGCCGCGCGCTGCAGCGGGCGCCCGAAATACACCGCGCAGCTAAGTGTTTTCGACCGCGCGCCCAACCGTTATAGCGCGCACGCCGTTTTTGCGCGCCCGCTGGAGCGACCCGCCGCGTTGCGCGCGCGCTAAAACGGCCTAATTTGCGGCGCGGCGCTAGTTTAGCGCGGCTGTTGGAGATGCTCTGAGGGAGGAGCCAGAAACGTTTTTTCCTTTGAAATATTCAGCCGGGCCGTGTGGTCAGCGTCTAGAGATAGTCGAGCCGACGGAATCTTTCATGGAACATTCTCGTGAAAGAAGACGGCGAACGGTCAACTCGCCTTACCGGTTGACCCCAAAAGGAGAAGAGTAGTATGCATGCACGGCAGTCCCGTGGCATCTACGCACAGGCAAGTCAAGCTCGCACGGCGTTCGTGTCCGGATCGCACAGCGCAACCTGAACCTGATGGCAACATACACTGCGTCGGTCAACCAAGACGTCTCGCGAACTCCCCCGGAAGCCGGCGACGACGTACCCGTTATGAGCGTTGGTGTTGGTCCGTTCAGAAAAACTCATCTAGGTAGCCAACCAGACAGACACTTGCACGGCAAGGAATTAGTAGATTATTAAGCAGACCAGCGCGCCGCCGCGCCACGGCTGTGCTGCACTGTCCAAGAAGCAAGAATAAAAAGGAAAAAATTGGAACGTCGCAGTCGCAGCTGTAGCTGCTGGGCTAGTGCGCACATGTCTTATTTTTCTAAGGAAGGGTGCCCACATGTTGTCCAGTGACATTCCCGGAAGCACCGTGCCGGCCGAGCCCCCTCCCTATAAAACCATCTCCGGCGAGACGTCGTCAAGCCATCGGTCAGTTACCGGATCAACACCAACAGTAAACAGAAATCATTTCCTAGCCCGCCAACAAAAACAGACTTCCCATTCGATCCGCTCACAAGCTTTTCGATCGCTTTAGTTGTTCAACAATCAACAACCTACACCATGAGCTCCCGGATGGCCGGAGCCACGCTTCTGCGCCACCTGGGCCCCCGCCTCTTCGCCGCCGCCGAACCGGCCTCCGGGCTCGCCGCGAGCGCGAGGGGCATCATGCCCGCCGCTGCGAGGATCTTCCCCGCGCGGATGGCCAGCACCGAGGCCGCCGCCCCGCATGCCAAACAAGAAGATGATGCCGCGAGCCCCCAGGCGGCCGCGACTCTAGAGCAGCAGAACAAGAAGCCCGTGGTGAGCTACTGGGGCATCGAGCCTCGGAAGCTCGTCAAGGACGACGGCACGGAGTGGCCGTGGTTCTGCTTCAGGCCGTGGGACACGTACCGGCCGGACACGTCCATCGACGTGACCAAGCACCACGAGCCCAAGGCCCTGGCGGACAAGGTGGCCTACTTCGTGGTCCGGTCGCTGCGCGTGCCCCGGGACCTCTTCTTCCAGCGCCGGCACGCCAGCCACGCGCTGCTTCTGGAGACGGTGGCGGCGGTGCCGCCCATGGTGGGCGGCGTGCTGCTGCACCTGCGCTCGCTCCGCCGCTTCGAGCACAGCGGCGGCTGGATCCGGGCGCTCATGGAGGAGGCCGAGAACGAGCGCATGCACCTCATGACCTTCATGGAGGTGACACAGCCGCGCTGGTGGGAACGCGCTCTCGTGCTCGCCGCGCAGGGCGTCTTCTTCAACGCCTACTTCGTCGGCTACCTCATCTCCCCCAAGTTCGCCCATCGCTTCGTCGGCTACCTCGAGGAGGAGGCCGTGGATTCTTACACGGAGTACCTCAAGGACCTCGAGGCCGGCTTGATCGAGAACACGCCCGCCCCGGCCATCGCCATAGACTACTGGCGCCTTCCCGCCGACGCCAGGCTCAAGGACGTCGTCACCGCCGTGCGCGCCGACGAGGCGCATCACCGCGACGCCAACCACTACGCATCGGACATCCATTACCAGGGAATGACGCTGAACCAGACGCCTGCGCCGCTCGGCTACCACTGATCAGCTCAATGGACCATAGATCGATGCCTGCTCAGCCCATCGTTGGTGCGTACTACTACCATTGTCGCCGATGTTTGTCCTATTAATTTGGGATTGATTGTTGCGCACTTGCGCGTGCAGTCTGTTTGGTGTAAACGATGTATGTGTATGCGTTCTTTTGTGTCACTTTGTACCCAAACATATGTTTATGTAAGCTGGTATTGTTTGTAAATATAATTTGATTACTTTTCTAGGAAAACATACTATGTGATACAATAATAATTTGTTTAACGGAAGTGCAACATGCATACTTTCATAGGCAAAATACCACCCGGGCGAGCAAGCGCCCCTCCACCTTCCTCTAGCCGCCGCCCGCCGTACCCACCACGGAGAGCACCACGCCCATGTCGGCGCAATCACCGAGGCCAAGGCGCATGCCTTCGAGCTCCACCTTCAAGCCAGAGCCACCTTGGAGCTCCGCCACGTGCGCCAACTCCGCTTGCCATCTATCGGCGAAGTTGTGGGCTCTTTCCCCCTTTGATCACCACCCAAGGCAACGAATAGGTGGAGGAACCCCACTCTCTGCCTTGGTTTTAGGCAGAGTTAGGTTTACGGTGTTCCATCGGAGCGTTTGGATGGCGGCGTTTGGAATAAAAATTTCCTAATCTCAACCCCATCTCGAGGGCACCCGCGATGGTGAACTCGAAGGATACGTGGGAACTTTACTCCATTATTTATAGGTGTAATGGATCTGGTGTTGTTGAGTATATAGCGGATCCCGTCGCATATTGTGACGTCTTTGTTTGGGGAAAGCCAAAGGTCCAAGAACAAGGTTGGGGGCTCATGGGTGGTCATCCTGCCTCAACGACATCGATGGTGATACGTCTCCAACGTATCTACTTTTCCTAACGCTTTTCTTCTTGTTTTGGACTCTAATTTGCATGATTTGAATGAAACTAACCCCGGACTGATGTTGTTTTCAGCAGAACTATCATGGTGTTGTTTTTGTGCAGAAATAAAAGTTCTCGGAATGGAATGCAACTTTGTGAGGAATTTTTGTACAATAAAAGAGAATTTATGGAGCCAAGACCTGCCAGAGAGGGGCACCTGGGTGGGCACAACCCACCAGGGCGCGCCCCCCTCTCCTGGCGTGCCCAGGTGGGTTGTCCCCACCTGGTGGCCCCGCTGACCCTGAAACCAACACTATAAAATCCTATTTTTGGAGAAAAAAATCGGGGAGAAAAAATTATCACGATCCATGAGACGGAGCCACCGCCAAGCCCTGTTCTTCCTCGGGGCAGATCTGGAGTCCGTTTGGGGCTCCGGAGAGGGGGATCTTCATTCTTCATCATCACCAACACTTCTCCATCGCCAATTCCATGATGCTCCCCGCCGGGAGTGAGTAATTCCTTCGTAGGCTCGCTGGTCGGTGAGGAGTTGGATGATATTCATCATGTAATCGAGTTAGTTTTGTTAGGCCTTGATCCCTAGTATCCACTATGTTCTTAGATTGATGTTGCTATGACTTTGCCATGCTTAATGCTTGTCACTTTGGGCCCGGGTGCCATGATGTCAGATCTGAACCGTTTATGTTATCATCATTATATCCATGTTCTAGATCTGATCTTGCAAGTTATAGTCACCTACTACGTGTTATGATCCGGCAACCCCGGAGTGACAACAACCGGGCCCACTCCCGGTGATGACCGTAGTTTGAGGAGTTCATGTATTCACTATGTGTTAATGCTTTGTTCTGGTTCTCTATTAAAAGGAGGCCTTAATATCCCTTAGTTTCCAATATGGACCCCGCTGCCACAGGAGGGTAGAATAAAAGATGTCATGCAAGTTCTTTTAATAAAGCACGTATGACTATTTACGAAAAACATGCCTACATTATATCGATGAACTGGAGCTAGTGCCGAATCGCCCTAGGTTATAACTGTCACATGATGAATATCATCCAACAAGTCACCGATCCAATGCCTACAAACCTTTCCATATTGTTTCTGCTAAGTTACTACTGCCATCCTCACTGTTACACTTGCTACAAAATTACTGCTACCACTGTTACTCTTACTATTGCTGCTGTCACTACTATCAAAACTATCAAACTACTTTGCTACTGATCACTTTGCTGCAGATAATTAATCTCCAGGTGTGGTTGAATTGACAACTCAGCTGCTAATACCTTCAAATATTCTTTGGCTCCCCTTTGTGTCGAATCTATACATTTGGGTTGAATACTCTACCCTCGAAAACTGTTGCGATCCCCTATACTTGTGGGTTATCAAGACCTTTTTCTGGCGCCGTCACCGGGGAGCATAGCTATATTTGTTGAGTCACTTGGGATTATTATCATATTATCACTATGAAGAATCTGAAGGATCCTAAGAGTAATATAGTTCCCTCAAGCACGAGGGGAGGTAAGAAACTGCCATCCAGTTCTGCTTTAGATTCACCTTCTGTTATGAGTAAACTTGCAACACCACCACATGCTATTAATTCTGATATGTCGCAAGTTATTGATGATGCTACTTCTACTATGAATGATGCTTATGATGATGCTAGTACCTTGCTTGATAATCATGATGTGTCCCTTGGTGATTTTCTTGATGAACAAATTGCTAGAGTAATACAACATGATGTTGTTGAATCTGATGATGAGCTTGAAACTGAAACTCCTGAAACACCTGCTAGAACTAGCCCTCCTAGATATGAATTGCCTAAGGTACCGGAAGGTTATGTTATGAGGGAAGAAACAACTAGAGATATTCTAGCTTGTAATGAGATAGAGATGATCTAGAGAAATTACTACACAAGGTATAAAGAAAAAACTCTAAATGCTAGAATGAAATATGATCCTAAGTTTGCTACTTCACCTATCTTTATTGATGATAAGGATTATGAATTCTCTGTCAACCCAGAGTTAATTACTTTGGTTGAATCTGATCCTTTCCATGGTTATGAAACTGTAACTGTTGTGGCACATCTTACTAAGTTGAATGATATAGCCACCATTTTTACTCATGATGAGAAAACTCACTACTATTTTATTCTCAAATTATTTCCTTTCTCATTAAAGGGTGATGCTAAAGCTTGGTACAATACTCTTGCTCCTGGTTGTGTGCGTAGTCCCCAGGATATGATTTATTACTTCTCTGAAAATATTTTTCTGCTCATAAGAAACAAGCTGCCTTACAGGAAATATTTAACTTTGTTCAAACTAAAGAAGAGAGTCTCCCACAAGCTTGGGGGAGGCTTTGCCAGTTACTTAATGCCTTGCCTGATCATCCTCTTAAGAAAAATGAAATACTTGATATCTTCTATAATGGACTAATCGATACTTCTAGGGACTTCCCAGATAGTTGTGCTGGTTGTGTTTTCAGGGAACGGACTGTTGGACAAGCTGAACATTTATTGAATAATATATTGAAAAACTATGATGATTGGACTATTCCTGAACCACCGCCTAAACCCACTCTGAAGAAGAGGGGTATATTATATTTCAGGCCTGAAGATATGCAAGAGGCAAACAAATCTATTAAGGAAAGAGGTATTAAAGCTGAGGATGTTAAAAATTTACCTCCTATTGAAGAAATACATGGGCTTAATACACCACCATTGCCTAAGGTGGTAGAGGTAAATTCTCTTATGAAGTTCAATGATAATGATAATCCTCACAATATGCATCCTAGTCAATGCCTTTATGAGTTTGAAAACTACATTAGGAAACAAGATCACTTCAATGCAAATGTTATGAAACAATTGAAATACAATTCTGATATGATTGCTCGCTTGAGTGACTTGTTATTTAGAATTTCAAATGATGTTAGAGGTGTTGGAAAACATGCTTCTATGGTTCAAACTTAGTTAGAACAAGTTGTTAAATCTCAAAGAGAATTGCTTGATGAAATGAATCATAATATGCATGACTTTGCTGTTAGAGTTGCAACTAGAGGAGGTAAAATGACTCGGGAACCAGTTTACCATGAGGGACACCCTAAAAGAATTGAACAAGATTCACAATGAAATAACACTAGTGCACCTAGTCCTTCTAAAAAGAAAAAGAAGAAGAAAAACGATAGGACTTTGCATACTTCTAGTGAACCTGAAATAGAAAAACCTCATGATAATGATAATGAAACTTCTAGCTGTGATGCTGAAACTCAATCTGGTAATGAACACTCACCTACTGATAATGAAAAAGATAATTATGAGGTTCATGAAGACTCTCAACCAACTAATGAAAAAGAACTAGACAATGATGTTGAGATAGAACCACCTGTTGATCTTGATAACCCACAACCTAAAAATAAAAGATATGACAAAAAAGACTTTGTTGCTAGAAAACACGGTAAAGAAAGAGAACTGTGGGTTCAAAAACCTATGCCTTTTCCACCCAAGTCAACTAAAAAGAAAGATGATGAAGAATTTGAACGCTTTCCTGAAATGCTGAGGCCAGCCTTTTTGCGTACTCGCTTGACTGATATCTTGAGAATGCCTCCTTATGCAAAGTATATGAAAGACTTCATCACAAATAAGAGAAAAATACCGGAAGCTGAAATCTCCACTATGCTTGCTAATTATACTTTTAAAGATGGAGTACCTAAAAAACTTGGAGATCCGGGATTACCAAGTATACCTTGCTCTATCAAAAAGAATTATGTGAAAATTGCTTCGTGTGATTTAGGAGTTGGTGTTAGTGTTATGCCTTTCTCTTTATATAAAAGACTTGACTTGAATAAACTCACACCTACTGAGATATCTTTGCAAATAGCTGACAAATCAACTACCATACCTATCGGTATCTATGAGGATGTGCCCGTTGTTGTTGCTAATGTTACTATTCTAACTGACTTTGTTATACTTGAGATGCCCGAGGACGACAACATGTCGATTATCCTTGGTAGACCCTTCTTGAATACTGCAGGGGCTGTTATTGATTGCAATAAAAGCAAGGTCACTTTTCATATTAATGGCAATGAGCATACGTGCACTTCCCGAAGAAACAATTCCAAGTGAATGGTATTAATGTTATTGAAAAATCTCCGACAATCACTATTGGAAGTTTTCAAATACCTCTACCTACTATCAAAAAGAAATATGAAATACTTATTGTTGGGTGCTACCTCTTGAGCATGCGTTGGTTTTCCCTTGAAGAGGAAAGGGTGATGCAGCAAAGTAGCATAAGTATTTCCCTTTAGTTTTTGAGAACCAAGGTATCAATCCAGTAGGAGACAACGCGCAAGTCACCTAGTACCTGCACAAACAATCAAGAACCTTGCAACCAACCCGATAAAGGGGTTGTCAATCCCTTCACGGCCACTCGCAAAAGTGAGATCTAATAAAGATAGTAAAGTAAATATTTTTGGTATTTTTGTTGTATAGATTGGAAAGTAAAGATTGCAAAATAGTAAACGAGATGCGATGTAAATAAAAGAGATGCAATATAATAAGAAAGAGACCCGGGGGCCATAGGTTTCACTAGTGGCTTCTCTCAAGATAGCATGTATTACGGTGGGTGAACAAATTACTGCCGAGCAATTGATAGAAAAGTGCATAATGATGAAGATATCTAAGGCAATGATCATGAATATAGGCATGATGTCCGTATCAAGTAGACCGAAACGATGCTGCATCTACTACTATTACTCCACACATCGACCGCTATCCAGCATGCATCTAGAGTATTAAGTTCATAAGAACAGAGTAACACATTAGGCAAGATGACATGATGTAGAGGGATAAACTCAAGCAATATGATATAAACCCCATCTTTTTATCCTCGATGGCAACAATACAATACGTGCCTTGCTGCCCCTACTGCCACTGGGAAAGGACACTGCAAGATTGAACCCAAAGCTAACCACTTCTCCCATTGCAAGAAAGATCAATCTAGTAGGCCAAACTAAACCGATAATTCGAAGAGACTTGCAAAGATATCAAATAATGCATATAAGAATTCAGAGAAGAACCAAATAATATTCATAGGTAATCAAGTTCATAAATCCACAATTCATCGGATCTCAGCAAACACACCGCAAAAGAGTATTACATCGAATATATCTCCAAGAACATCGAGGAGAACTTTGTATTGAGGATCAAAGAGAGAGAGAAGAAGCCACCTAGCTAATAACTATGGACCCGAAGGTCTGTGGTAAACTACTCACACTTCATCGGAGAGGCTATGGTGTTGATGTAGGAGCCCTCCGTGATCAATTTCCCCTTCGGCAGATCGCCGGAAAAGGCCCCAAGATGGGATCTCATCGGTACAGAAGGTTGCGGCGGTGGAAAAGTGGTTTCGTGGCTCCACCTGATGTTTTTAGGGTATAAGAGTATATATAGGCAAAGGAAGTACGTCGGTGGAGCTACGAGGGGCCCACGAGGGTGGGGGTGCGCCTACCCCTCCTGGGCGCGCCCTCCTGCCTCGTGGCCGCCTTGTTGCGTCTCCGACTTCATCTCCAAGTCTTCTGGTTTGCTTTCGGTCCAAGAAAGATCATCGCGAAGGTTTCATTCCGTTTGATATTCCTTTTCTGCAAAACATTAAAATAGGCAAAAAAACAGAAACTGACATTAGGCCTCCGGTTAATAGGTTAGTCCCAAAAATAATATAAAACAGCATATTAAAGCCCATTAAACATCCAAAATATATAATATAATAGCATGGAACAATCAAAAAAATTATAGATATGTTGGAGACGTATCATTGGGGAAATACATATCCCCATTGAGGTAACTTAGTGATTTAAGAAAGTTCTTCGGTTTCATGCTGATACGTCTCCATCGTATGTATAATTTTTGATTGTTCCATGCCAATATTCTACAACTTTTACATACTTTTGGCAACTTTCTTTACTATTTTTGGGACTAACATATTGATCCAGTGCCCAGTGCCAGTTCCTGTTTGTTGCATGTTTTTTTGTTTCGCAGAAAATCCATATCAAACGGAGTCCAAACGGGATAAAAACTTACGGAGATTTTTTTGGAATATGTGTGAATTTTGAGAAGTGGAATCAACGCGAGACGATGCCCGAGGGGCCCACGAGGGTGAGGGGCGCGCCCCAGGGGGTAGGGCGCGCCCTGGGCCCTCGTGGCCACTCTGTAAGGCGGTTGGTGCCCTTCTTTCTCTGCAAGAAAGCCAATATCCGGATAAAAAATCTTGTCAAAATTTTAGCCCAATCGGAGTTACGTATCCCCGGGAATTTAAGAAACGATCTTGATGTATCGCGAGCTTTGCTATTATAGTTGGATCTTATGTTTCTTCTCCCCCTCTACTCTCTTGTAATAGACTAAGTTTTCCCTTTGAAGTTATCTTATCGGATTGAGTCTTTAAGGATTTGAGAACACTTGATGTATGTCTTGCCGTGTGTATCTGTGGTGACAATGGGATATCACGTGATTCACTTGATGTATGTTTTGGTGATCAACTTGCGGGTTCCGCCCATGAACCTATGCATAGGGGTTGGCACACGTTTTCGTCTTGATTCTCTGGTAGAAACTTCGGGGCACGCTTTGAGGTTCTATGTGTTGGCTGAATAGATGAATCAAAGATTGTGTGACACATATCGTATAATCATACCCACGGATACTTGAGGTGACATAGGAGTATCAAGGTGACATTAGGGTTTTGGTTGATTTGTGTCTTAAGGTGTTATTCTAGTATGAACTCTAGGGCTGTTTGTGACACTTATAGGAATAGCCCAACGGATTGATTGGAAAGAATAACTTTGAGGTGGTTTCGTACCCTACCATAATCTCTTCATTTGTTCTCCGCTATTAGTGACTTTGGAGTGACTCTTTGTTGCATGTTGAGGGATAGTTATGTGATCCAACTATGTTATTATTGTTGAGAGAACTTGCACTAGTGAAAGTATGAACCCTAGGCCTTGTTTCCTAGCATTGCAATACCGTTTGTGCTCACTTTTATTATTTGTTACCTTGCTGTTTTTATATTTTCAGATTACAAAAACCTATATCTACCATCCATATTGCACTTGTATAACCATCTCTTCGCCGAACTACTGCACCTATACAATTTACCATTGTATTGGGTGTGTTGGGGACACAAGAGACTCTTTGTTATTTGGTTGCAGGGTTGCTCGAGAGAGACCATCTTCATCCTACGCTTCCCACGGATTGATAAACCTTAGGTCATCCACTTGAGGGAAATTTGCTACTGTCCTACAAACCTCTGCACTTGGAGGCCCAACAACGTCTACAAGAAGAAGGTTGTGTAGTAGACATCAAGCTCTTTTCTGGCGCTGTTGCCGGGGAGGCTAGGTAAGAGGCACTCACACCCCGTCAACTAAGCTCTTTTCTGTTGCCGTTGCCGGGGAGGTGAGTGCTTGAAGGTATTTCTTTAGATCTTGCAATCTAATCTTTTAGTTTCTTGTTTTATTACTAGTTTATTTTATAAAATAAAACTACAAAAAATGGAATTGAGGGTACCTCATATGCTTCATCTTTTTAATATCTTTCATGAAAATAAGGATTTCGATAATTGTGACAAAATGTTAGAAGAAGAATGCATTAAAATGTTTGGCACTAGATATTTGAATGATGAGCATGATTGCAATGTTGTTAGTGTGAATTCCGTGAATATCCATGATGCTAATGATATGCAAAGCCACAAGCTTGGGGAAGCTATGTTTGGTGAAGATGATATTTTTTGTCCCCCAAGTTTTGATGAGAAAATATATTATGATGATAGCATGCTTCCTATATATGATGATTATTGTGATGAAATTTATGCTATAAATAGTAATGATATCCATGAAACTTGTCATCATGGTTTTAATGCTCAAATTGATTATGTGAATAAAGTATCACATGATAGTTATTTCGTTGAGTTTGCTCCCACTACTATTGATGAGAATAAATTTGCTTATGTGGAGAGTAGTAAAATTTCTATGCAAGTAAATCATGAAAAGAATGCTTTATGTTCTGGTTATATGGTTAAATTCATTCATGATGCTACTGAAAATTATTATGAGTTAGGAATATATGCTTGTAGGAATTGCAATAATATCAAGTTTCCTCTCTATGTGCTTAAAATTTTAAAGTTATGCTTGTTTTGCCTTCCTATGCAAGTTGATTCTTGTTACCATAAGTTGTTTGCTCACAAAATATCTATGCATAGGAAGTGGGTTAGACTTAAATGTGCTAGTAATATTCTTCATGATGCTCTCTTTGTGTTCTTATCTTTTATGCGAGCATCATTGAAATCATCATGCCTAGCTAGGGGCGTTAAACGATAGCGCTGTTGGGAGGCAACCCAATTTTATTTTAGTTTCTTACTTTTGGGTTCTGTTTAGGAATAAGTAATACATTTAGCTTTTGTTTAGATGTGGTTTTGTGTTTTAATTAGTGTTTGTGCCAAGTAGAACCTTTGGGAAGTCTTGGGTGAAGTCTTTATGATCACGCTGTAAAAAACAGAAACTTTAGCGCTCACGAGATTAGCTTCAACTTTTCACTGGAGAGTGCTATTTAGTTGATTCTTTTTTCATATGATTACTAGATAAATTCCTCAGGTCCGCCAATTTATTTGAGAATTTTTGGAGTTCCAGAAGTATACGTTTGATACAGATTACTACAGACTGTTCTGTTTTTGACAGATTCTGTTTTCATTGTGTTGCTTGCTTATTTTGATGAATCTATGGCTAGTAAAATAGTTTATAAACCATAGAGAATTTGGAATACAGTAGGTTTAACACCAATATAAATAAATAATGACTTCATTACAGTACCTTGAAGTGGTGTTTTGTTTTCTTTCGCTAACGGAGCTTATGAGTTTTCTGTTAAGTTTTGTGTTGTGAAGTTTTCAAGTTTTGGGTAAAGATCTGATGGACTATGGAAGAAGGAGTGGCAAGAACCTAATCTTGGGGATGCCCAAGGCACCCAAAGGTAATATTCAAGGATAACCAAGAGCCTAAGCTTGGGGATGCCCCAGAAGGCATCCCCTCTTTCGTCTTCGTTCATCGGTAACTTTACTTGGAGCTATATTTTTATTCACCACATGATATGTGTTTTGCTTGGAGCGTCATTTTATTTTCTTTAGCCTTGCTTGATATTTGAATAAAGTATCAATATCTGAAATTCTTAAAATAGGAGGGTCTTCATATAGTTGCATAATTATTTGACTACTCATTGCTTCACTTATATCTTTTGAGTTATATAGTTTTGCTCTAGTACTTCACTTATATCTTTTAGAGAACAGTGGTGGATTTGTTTTATAGAAACTATTGATCTCTCATGCTTCACATAGATTATTTTGCGAGTCTTAAATAGCATGGTAATTTGCTTAAATAATCCTAATATGCTAGGTATTCAAGAATAGTAAAAACTTTCTTATGAGTGTGTTGAATACTAAGAGAAGTTTGATGCTTGATGATTGTTTTGAAATATGAGGTGTTCTTTGATTGTCCTCCTTATGAGTGGCGGTCGGGGACGAGCGATGGTCTTTTCCTACCAATCTATCCCCCTAGGAGCATGTGCGTAGTGCTTGGTTTTTGATGACTTGTAGATTTTTGCAATAAGTATGTGAGTTCTTTATGACTAATGTTGAGTTCATGGATTATACGCACTCTCACCCTTCCATCATTGCTAGCCTCTTCGGTACCGTGCATTGCCCTTTCTCACATTGAGAGTTGGTGCAAACTTCGCCGGTGCATCCAAACCCCGTGATATGATACGCTCTTTCACACATAAACCTCCTTATATCTTCCTCAAAACAACCACCATACCTACCTATTATGGCATTTCCATAGCCATTCTGAGATATATTGCCATGCAACTTTCCACTGTTCCGTTTTTCATGACACATTCATCATTGTCATATTGCTAGCATGATCATGTAGTTGACATAGTATTTGTGGCAAAGCTACCGTTCATAATTCTTTCATACATGTCACTCTTGGTTCATTGTATATCCCGGTACACCGCCAGAGGCATTCATATAGAGTCATACTTTGTTCTAGTATCGAGTTGTAATCATTGAGTTGTTAATAAATAGAAGTGTGATGATCATCATTTTCTAGAGCATTGTCCCAAGTGAGGAATAAAAAAAGATAGAAAGGCCATAAAAAAAGAGAAGGCCCCAAAAAATGAGAGAAAATGAGAGAAGGGACAATGCTACTATCCTTTGCCACACTTGTGCTTCAAAGTAGCACCATAATCTTCATGATAGAGAGTCTCTTGTTTTGTCACTTTCATATACTAGTGGGAATTTTTCATTATAGAACTTGGCTTGTATATTCCAACAATGGGCCTCCTAAAGTGCCCTAGGTCTTCATGATCAAGCAAGTTGGATGCACACCCACTTAGTTTCTTTTGTTGAGCTTTCATACATTTATAGCTCTAGTGCATCTGTTGCATGGCAATCCCTACTCCTTGCATTAACATCAATCGATGAGCATCTCCATAGCCCATTGATTAGCCTCATTGATGTGAGACTTTCTCCTTTTTTGTATTCTCCACATAACCCCCATCATCATATTCTATTCCACCCATAGTGCTATGTCCATGGCTCGCGCTCATATATTGCGTGAAAGTTTATAGGTTTGAGATTACTAAAGTATGAAACAATTGCTTGGCTTGTCATCGGGGTTGTGCATGATGAGAGCATTCTTGTGTGATGAAAATGGAGCATGACTAAACTATATGATTTTGTAGGGATAAACTTTCTTTGGCCATGTTATTTTGAGAGGACATAATTGCTTAGTTAGTATACTTGAAGTATTATTATTTTTATGTCAATATGAACTTTTATCTTGAATCTTTCGGATCTGAATATTCATACCACAATTAATAAGAATTACATTGAAATTATGCCTAGTAGCATTCCACATCAAAAATTCTGCTTTTATCATTTACCTACTCGAGGACAAGCAGGAATTATGCTTGGGGATGCTGATACGTCTCCAACGTATCTATAATTTTTGATTGTTCCATGCTATTATATTATCTGTTTTGGATGTTTATGGGCTTTATTATTCACTTTTATATTATTTTTGGGACTAACCTATTGACCCAGAGCCCAGTGCCAGTTCATGTTTTTTCTCTTGTTTCAGTGTTTCGAAGAAAAGGAATATCAAACAGAGTCGAAACGGAATGAAACCTTCTGGAGAAGTTATTTTTGGAAGGAAAGCTACTCGATAGACTTGGAGTGCATGTCAGGAAAGAAACAAGGGAGCCACGAGGTAGGGGGCGCGCCCTCCACCCTCGTGGGCCCCTCGTGGCTCCCCTGACGTATTTCTTCTGCCTATATATATCCATATACCCTAAAAACTTCGGGGAACAGAATAGATCGGGAGTTCCGCCGTCGGAAGCCTCTGTAGCCACCAAAAACCTCTCGGGAGCCCGTTCCGGCACCCTGCCGGAGGGGGGAGCCCTCACTGGTGGCCATCTTCATCATCCCGGCACTCTCCATGACGAGGAGGGAGTATTCACCCTCGGGGCTGAGGGTATGTACCAGTAGCTATGTGCTTGATCTCTCTCTCTCGTGTTCTTGATTTGGCATGATCTTGATGTATCGCGAGCTTTGCTATTTGCTACCTCTTGAGCACTACGTTGGATTTCCCCGAAGAGGAGAGGATGATGCAGCAAAGTAGCGTAAGTATTTCACTCAGTTTTTGAGAACCAAGGTATCAATCCAGTAGGAGGCTACGCGCAAGTCCCTCGTACATACACAAAACAAGTAGCTCAACGCAACCAACGCGATTAGGGGTTGTCAATCCCTTCATGGTCACTACGAGATTGAGATCTGATAGAGATGATAGATAATATTTTTGGTATTTTTTGATATAGAGATGCAAGGTAAAAAGTAAAAGGCAAAGTAAAAAGCAAAGCGATAATAAAGTGATGGAGATTGATATGATGAGAATAGACCCAGGGGCCATAGATTTCACTAGTGGCTTCTCTCAAGAGCATAAGTATTCTATGGTGGGTGAACAAATTACTGTTGAGCAATTGACAGAATTGAGCATAGTTATGAGAATATCTAGGTATGATCATGTATATAGGCATCACGTCCGAGAAAAGTAGACCGACTCCTGCCTGCATCTA
Source organism: Aegilops umbellulata (assembly GCA_032464435.1). NCBI lineage: Eukaryota > Viridiplantae > Streptophyta > Magnoliopsida > Poales > Poaceae > Aegilops > Aegilops umbellulata. The sequence goes on from CP136055.1 coordinate 479,474,903, forward strand.
CTACTATTACTCCACTCATCGACCGCTATCCAGCATGCATCTAGAGTATTAAGTTAAAAACAGAGTAACGCCTTAAGCAAGATGACATGATGTAGAGGGATAGTTTCATGCAATATGATAAAAACCCCATCTTGTTATCCTCGATGGCAACAATACTATACGTGCCTTGCTGCCCCTTCTGTCACTGGGAAAGGACACCGCAAGATTGAACCCAAAGCTAAGCACTTCTCCCATTGCAAGAAAAACCAATCTAGTAGGCCAAACCAAACTGATAATTCGAAGAGACTTGCAAAGATAACCAATCATACATAAAAGAGTTCAGAGAAGACTCAAATATTGTTCATAGATAGACTTGATCATAAACCCACAATTCATCGATCTCAACAAACACACCACAAAAAGAAGATTACATCGAATGGATCTCCACGAGAGAGGGGGAGAACATTGTATTGAGATCCAAAAAGAGAGAAGAAGCCATCTAGCTACTAAATATGGACCCGAAGGTCTGAGGTAAACTACTCACACTTCATCGGAGGGGCTATGATGATCTAGAAGCCCTCCATGATGACGGCCCTCTCTAGCGGAGCTCCGGAACAGGCCCCAAGATGGGATCTCGTGGGTACAGAAGGTTGCGGCGGTGGAATTAGGTTTTTGGCTCCGTATCTGATCGTTTGGGGGTACGTAGGTATATATAGGAGGAAGGAGTACGTCGGTGGATCTTCGAGGGGTCCACGAGGCAGGGGGTGCGCCCTTCACCCTCGTGACCGCCTCGTGGCTTCCTTGACAGGGGGTCCAAGTCTCCTGGATCTTATCTGATGAGAAAATCATGTTCCCGAAGGTTTCATTCCGTTTGGACTCCGTTTGATATTTCGTTTCTTTGAAACACTAAAATAGGCAAAAACAGCAATTCTGGGCTGGGCCTCCGGTTAATACGTTAGTCCCAAAAATAATATAAATGTGGAAAATAAAGCCCAATATAGTCCAAAACAGTAGATAATATAGCATGGAGCAATCAAACATTATAGATACGTTGGAGACGTATCAGGCATCCCCAAGCTTAATTCCTGCTCGTCCTCAAGTAGGTAAATGATAAAAAGAGAATTTTTGATGCGGGGTGCTACTTGGCATAATTTCAATGTAATTCTTCTGAATTGTGGTATGAATATTCAGATCCGAAAGATTCAAGAAAAAAGTTCATGTTGACATAAAAATAATAATACTTCAAGCATACTAACAAAGCAATTATGTCTTCTCAAAATAACATGGCCAAAGAAAGTTATCCCTACAAAATCATATAGTCTGGCTATGCTCTGTCTTCACCACACAAAGTATTTAAATCATGCACAACCCCGATGACAAGCCAAGCAATTGTTTCATACTTTTGACATTTTCAAAACTTTTTCGATCTTCACGCAATACATGAGCGTGAGCCATGGATATAGCACTATATGTGGAATAGAATGGTAGTTGTGGAGAAGACAAAAGAGGGGAAGATAGTCTCACATCAACTAGGCTTATCAACGGTCTATGGAGATGCCCATCAATAGATATCGACGTGAGTGAGTAGGGATTGCCATGCAACGGATGCACTAGAGCTATAAGTATATGAAAGCTCAACAAAGGAAACTAAGTGGGTGTGCATCCAACTCGCTTGCTCACGAAGACCTAGGGCATTTTGAGGAAGCCCATCATTGGAATATACAAGCCAAGTTCTATAATGAAAAAGTCCCACTAGTATATGAAAGTGACAAAATGAGAGACTCTCTATCATGAAGATCATGGTGCTACTTTTAAGCACAAGTGTGGTAAAAGGATAGTAACATTGTCCCTTCTCTCTTTTTCTCTCATTTTTTTAATTTGGGCCTTTTCTTTTTTATGGCCTCTTTTTCTCTCTTTTTTTAATTTTTCGTCTAGAGTCTCATCCCGACTTGTGGGGGAATCATAGTCTCCATCATCCTTTCCTCACTTGGGACAATGCTCAAAAAATGATGATCATCACACTTTTATTTTTCTTACAACTCAACAATTACAACTCGATACTTAGAACAAAATATGACTCTATATGAATGCCTCCGGCGGTGTACCGGGATATGCATGAATCAAGAGTGACATGTATGAAATAATTATGAATAGTGGCTTTGCCACAAATACGATGTCCACTACATGATCATGCTAGCAATATGACAATGATGGAGCGTGTCATAATAAGCGGAACGGTGGAAAGTTGCATGGCAATATATCTCGGAATGGCTATGGAAATGCCATGATAGGTAGGTATGGTGGCTGTTTTCAGGAAGCTATACGGTGGGTGTATGATACCGGCGAAAAGTGTGCGGTATTAGAGAGGCTAGCAAAGGTGGAAGGAAGGAAAGTGCGTATAATCCATGGACTCAACATTAGTCATGAAGAACTCATATACTTATTGCAAAAATCTACAAGTTATCAAAGCAAAGTATTATGCGCATGCTCCTAGGGGGATAGATTGGTAGGAAAATACCATCGCTCGTCCCCGACCGCCACTCATAAGGAAGACAATCAATAAATAAATCATGCTCCGACTTCATCACATAACGGTTCACCATACATGCATGCTACGGGAATCACAAACTTTAACACAAGTATTTCTCAAATTCACAACTACTCAACTAGCATGACTCTAATATCACCATCTTCATATCTCAAAACAATTATCAAGCATCAAACTTTTCTTAGTATTCAACGCACTCAAAAGAAAGTTTTACAAATCTTGAATATCAAGCATATTAAATTTTTAAGCAAATTACCATGCTATTTAAGACTCTCAAAATAATCTAAGTGAAGCATGAGAGATCAATAGTTTCTATAAAACAAATCCACCACCGTGCTCTAAAAGATATAAGTGAGGCACTAGAGCAAAACTATAAAGCTCAAAAGATATAAGTGAAGCACATAGAGTATTCTATCAAATTCCAATTTATGTATGGCTCTATCAAAAGGTGTGTACAGCAAGGATGATTGTGGTAAACTAACAAGCAAAGACTCAAATCATACAAGACGCTCCAAGCAAAACACATATCATGTGGTGAATAAAAATATAGCTCCAAGTAAAATTACCGATGGAAGTAGACGGAAGAGGGGATGCCTTCCGGGGCATCCCCAAGCTTTGAATTTTTGGTGTCCTTGGATTATCTTGGGAGTGCCATGGGCATCCCCAATCTTAGGCTCTTGCCACTACTTGTTCCATAATCCATCAAAAGATTTCACCCAAAACTTGAAAACTTCACAACACAAAACTCAACAGAAATCTCGTGAGCTCCATTAGCGAAAGAAAACAAAAGACCACTTCAAGGTACTGTAATGAACTCATTCTTTATTTGTATTGGTGTTAAACCTATTGTATTCCAAATTATCTATGGATTATAAACTATTTTACTAGCCATAGATTCATCGAAATAAGCAAACAACACACGAAAAACAGAATCTGTCAAAAACAGAACAGTCTGTAGTAATCTGTAACTAGCGCAAACTTCTGGAACTCCAAAAAATCTACCAAAATAGGACGACCTAGACAATTTGTTTATTGATCAGAAGCAATTGGAATCAGTATTTTATCGCGTTCTGGTGATTTTTAACAATTGTTTTCGTGAACGGAAAGTTTCTGGAAATTACAGCAAGATCAAATAACTATCATCCAAAAAGATCCTATAGGTTTAACTTGGCACAAACACATTAAAGATAAAATCACATCTAAACAGAAGGTAGATGGATTATTTATTACTAAACAGAAGCAAAAGCAAAAAAACTAAAAATAAAATTGGGTTGCCTCCCAACAAGCGCTATCGTTTAACGCCCCTAGCTAGGCATAAAAGCAAGGATAGATCTAGGTATTGCCATCTTTGGTAGGCAATCCATAAGTGGCTCTCATGATAGATTCATATGGTAATTTTATTTTCTTCCTAGGGAAGTGTTCCATGCCCTTTTTTAATGGAAATTGAAATCTAGTATTCCCTTCCTTCATATCAATAATTGCACCAACCATTCTAAGGAAAGGTCTACCAAGAATAATAGGGCAAGAAGGATTGCAATCTATATCAACAACGATAAAATCTACGAGCACATAATTCCTATTTGCAACAATAAGAACATCATTAATTCTTCCCATATGTTTTTTAATAGTGGAATCCGCAAGATGCAAGTTTAGAGAGCAATCATCAAAATCACGGAAATCTAGCAAATCACACAAAGTTTTGGGAATAGTGGAGACACTAGCACCCAAATCACACAAATCATAAAACTCATGATCTTTAATTTTAATTTTAATAGTAGGTTCCCACTCATCATAAAGTTTTCTAGGGATAGAAACTTTCAACTCAAGTTTTTCTTCATAAGATTGCATCAAGGCATCAACGATATGTTCGGTAAAGGCTTTATTTTGACTATAAGCATAAGGAGAATTTAGCACGGATTGCAACAAGGAAATACAATCAATTAAAGAGCAACTTTCATAATTAAATTCCTTGAAATCCAATATAGTGGGTTTAGCAACATCTAGGGTTTTGTTTCTTTTAATCCCACTTTTATCAATTTCATCATCAAGATCTAAATACTCCGAATTTTTGGAACGCCTTCTAGGTAAAGGAAGATCATATTCAGTTTCATCAAGATTCATATTGCAAAACAAGGATTTAATAGGGGACACATCAATAACTTTTAGATCTTCATCTTGATTTTCATAGGAATCCGGTTTAGCGGCCATCTTCTTGACTAAGGTAGCTTGCATATCCGAGATTTCGGCAGTTAATTTTTCAAGACGAGCAATTTGAGATCTTATACCATCAAATTCTTTAGACATATCATCGAGCTCTTTTTACATATAACTCATTAATTTTTTTTCCTTAAGCTCGTTTCTGAATAAATTATTATGCTCAAATTGAAAAACCATAAACTTCCTAATGTTGTTTTCAATCTCTTCTAGTTTTTCTAAGGTGAAGTACACCAAATCTAGGAAGATCCATCGCGACAAGCAAGCAAACCAACACACAAGCAAAAGGCAAGCGAGAAGAAGGAAAACGGAAAAGAGAGGGCGAATAAAATGGCAAGGGTGAAGTGGGGGAGAGGAAAACGAGAGGCAAGTAGAAAATAATGTAGTGCGAGAGATAAGGAATTGTGATAGGTACTTGGTATGTTGACTTTTGCGTAGACCTTCCTGGCAACGGCGCCAGAAATTCTTCTTGCTACCTCTTGAGCACTGTGTTGGATTTCCCCGAAGAGGAGAGGATGATGCAGCAAAGTAGCGTAAGTATTTCCCTCAGTTTTTGAGAACCAAGGTATCAATCCAGTAGGAGGCTACGCGCAAGTCCCTCGTACCTGTTGGAAATATGCCCTAGAGGCAATAATAAAAGCATTATTATTATATTTCCTTGTTCATGATAATTGTCTTTATTCGTGCTATAATTGTGTTATCCGGAAATCGTAATACATGTGTGAATAACAGACAACAACATGTCCCTAGTAAGCCTCTAGTTGACTAGCTCGTTGATTAATAGATAGTCATGGTTTCCTGACTATGGGCATTGGATGTCAATGATAACGAGATCACATCATTAGGAGAATGATGTGATGGACGAGACCCAATCCTAAACATAGCATAAGATCGCATAGTTCGTTTGCTAGAGTTTTCCAATGTCAAGTATCCTTTCCTTAGACCATGAGATCGTGTAACTCCCGGATACCGTAGGAGTGCTTTGGGTGTGCCAAACATCACAACGTAACTGGGTGACTATAAAGGTATACTACGGGTATCTCCGAAAGTGTCTGTTGGGTTGACACGGATCGAGACTGGGATTTGTCACTCCGCTTGACGGAGAGGTATCACCGGGCCCACTCGGTAATGCATCATCATAATGAGCTCAATATGATCATGGGATCATGCATTACGGTACGAGTAAAGTGACTTGCCGGTAACGAGATTGAACGAGGTATTGGGATACCGACGATCGAATCTCGGGCAAGTAAAATACCGATTGACAAAGGGAATCGTATACGGGATTAATTGAATCCTCGACATCGTGGTTCATACGATGAGATCATCGTGGAGCATGTGGGAGCCAACATGGGTATCCAGATCCCGCTGTTGGTTATTGCCCGAGAGCCGTCTCGGTCATGTCTGCATGTCTCCCGAACCCGTAGGGTCTACACACTTAAGGTTCGGTGACGCTAGGGTTGTGAGGATATGTATATGCAGTAACCCGAATGTTGTTCGGAGTCCCGAATGAGATCCCGGACGTCACGAGGAGTTCCGGATTGGTCCGGAGGTGAAGAATTATATATAGGAAGTACAGTTTCGGCCATCGGGAGTGATCTGGGGGTCACCGGTATTGTACCGGGACCACCAGATGGGTCCCGGGGGTCCACCGGGTGGGGCCACCCATCCCGGAGGGCCCCATGGGCTGAAGTGGGAGGGGGGACCATCCCTTAGTGGGCTGGTGCGCCCCCAAGGCCCACCCTCTGCGCCTAGGGTTGGAACCCTAGGGTGGGGGGGGGCGCCCACTTGCCTTGGGGGGCAATCCACCCCCCTTGGCCGCCGCCCCCTTGGGAGATTCAATCTCCCAGGGCCGGCGCCCCCCCAGGGGGCCTATATAAAGGGGGGAGGGGAAGGGGGCAGCCGCACCCCTTTGCCTTGGCACCTCCCTCTCCCTCTCCAACACCTCCTCCTCCTCCATAGAGCTCGGCGAAACCCTGCCGGAGTACTGCAGCTCCATCATCACCACGCCGTCGTGCTGCTGCTGGAGCCATCTTCCTCAACCTCTCCTCTCCCCTTGCTGGATCAAGAAGGAGGAGACGTTACGCTGACCGTACGTGTGTTGAACGTGGAGGTGCCGTCCGTTCGGTGCTAGGATCTCCGGTGATTTCGATCATGTCGTGTACGACTACTTCATCCCCGTTCTTTTGAACGCTTCCGCTCGCGATCTACAAAGGTATGTAGATGTATCCGATTACTCGTTGCTAGATGAACTCATAGATGGATCTTGGTGAAACCGTAGGAAAATTTTTGTTTTCTGCAATGTTCCCCAACAGTACCTACACAAAACAAATAGCTCAATGCAACCAACGCGATTAGGGGTTGTCAATCCCTTCACGGTCACTTACGAGAGTGAGATCTGATAGAGGTGGTAGATAATATTTTTGGTATTTTTTGATATAGAGATGCAAGGTAAAAAGTAAAAGGCAAAGTAAAAGGCAAAGTAAAAAGCAAAGCGATAATAAAGTGATGGAGATTGATATGATGAGAATAGACCCGGGGCCCATAGATTTCACTAGCGGCTTCTCTCAAGAGCATAAGTATTCTACGGTGGGTGAACAAATTACTGTCGAGCAATTGAAAGAATTGAGCATAGTTATGAGAATATCTAGGTATGATCATGTATATAGGCATCACGTCCGATACAAGTAGACCGACTCCTGCCTGCATCTACTACTATTACTCCACTCATCGACCGCTATCCAGCATGCATCTAGAGTATTAAGTTAAAAACAGAGTAACGGCGCCTTAAGCAAGATGACATGATGTAGAGGGATAGTTTCATGCAATATGATAAAAACCCCATCTTGTTATCCTCGATGGCAACAATACTATACGTGCCTTGCTGCCCCTTTGTGTCACTGGGAAAGGACACCACAAGATTGAACCCAAAGCTAAGCACTTCTCCCATTGCAAGAAAAACCAATCTAGTAGGCCGAACCAAACAGATAATTCGAAGAGACTTGCAAAGATAACCAATCATACATAAAAGAATTCAGAGAAAATTCAAATATTCTTCATAGATAGACTTGATCATAAACCCACAATTCATCGGTCTCAACAAACACACCGCAAAAAGAAGATTACATCGAATAGATCTCCACGAGAGAGGGGGAGAACATTGTATTGAGATCCAAAAAGAGAGAAGAAGCCATCTAACTACTAACTATGGACCCAAAGGTCTGAGGTCAACTACTCACACTTCATCGGAGGGGCAATGATGATGTAGAAGCCCTCCGTGATGACGGCCCTCTCCGGCGGAGCTCCGGAACAGGCCCCAAGATGGGATCTCGTGGGTACAGAAGGTTGCGGCGGTGGAATTAGGTTTTTGGCTCCGTATCTGATCGTTTGGGGGTACGTAGGTATATATAGGAGGAAGGAGTACATCGGTGGAGCTTCGAGGGGGCCACGAGGCAGCGGGCGCGCCCTAGGGGGGGCGCCCTCTACCCTCGTGACTGCCTTGTGGCTTTCTTGACGGAGGGTCCAAGTCTCCTGGATCTTATCTGATGAGAAAATCACGTCCCCGAAGGTTTCATTCCGTTTGGACTCCGTTTAATATTCCGTTTCTTCCAAACACTGAAATAGGCAAAAGCAGCAATTCTGGGCTGGGCCTCCGGTTAATAGGTTAGTCCCAGAAATAATATAAAAGTGGAAATAAAGCCCAATATAGTCCAAAACAGTAGATAATATAGCATGGAGCAATAAAAAATTATAGATACGTTGGAGACGTATCACTATTATAGTTGGATCTTATGTTTCTTCTCCCCCTCTACTCTCTTGTAATGGATTGAGTTTTCCCTTTGAAGTTATCTTATCGGATTGAGTCTTTAAGGATTTGAGAACACTTGATGTATGTCTTGCCGTGTGTATCTGTGATGACAATGGGATATCACGTGATTCACTTGATGTTTGTTTTGGTGATCAACTTGCGGGTTCCGCCCATGAACCTATGCATAGGGGTTGGCACACGTTTTCGTCTTGATTCTCCGGTAGAAACTTTGGGGCACTCTTTGAGGTTCTATGTGTTGGTTGAATAGACGAATCTGAGATTGTGTGACGCATATCATATAATCATACCCACGGATACTTGAGGTGACATTGGAGTATCTAGGTGACATTGGGGTTTTGGTTGATTTGTGTCTTAAGGTGTTATTCTAGTACGAACTCTAGGGCTGTTTGTCACACTTATAGGAATAGCCCAACGGATTGATTGGAAAGAATAACTTTGAGGTGGTTTCGTACCCTACTATAATCTCTTCGTTTGTTCTCCGCTATTAGTGACTTTGGAGTGACTCTTTGTTGCATGTTGAGGGATAGTTATGTGATCCAACTATGTTATTATTGTTGAGAGAACTTGCACTAGTGAAAGTATGAACCCTAGGCCTTGTTTCCTAGCATTGCAATACCGTTTGTGCTCACTTTTATTACTTGTTACTTTGCTGGTTTTATATTTTCAGATTACAAAAACCTATATCTACCATCCATATTGCACTACTTGTATCACCATCTCTTCGCCGAACTAGTGCACCTATACAATTTACCATTGTATTGGGTGTGTTGGGGACACAAGAGACTCTTTGTTATTTGGTTGCAGGGTTGATCGAGAGAGACCATCTTCATCCTACGTCTCCCACGGATTGATAAACCTTAGGCCATCCACTTGAGGGAAATTTGCTACTGTCCTACAAACCTCTGCACTTGGAGGCCCAACAACGTCTACAAGAAGAAGGTTGTGTAGTAGACACTGCTTAAACATGGTGCTCAACACTATATATTATTTCCCTATGATGTATGGCTATCCTATGATGTTTGAGTAGATCCGTTTTGTCCTATGGATTAATTGATGATCATGATTGGTTTGAGTTGCATGTTTTATTATTGGTGTTGTCCTATGGTGCTCTCCATGTCGGGCAAGCGTGAGGGATCCCCGCTGTAGGGTTTGCAATATGTTCATGATTTGCTTATGGTGGGTGCGTGAGTGACAGAAGCACAGACCCGAGTAAGTAGGTTGTTTGCGTATGGGAGTAAAGAGGACTTGATGCCTTATAATGCTATGGTTGGGTTTTACCTTAATGATCTTTAGTAGTTGCGGATGCTTGCTAGAGTTCCAATCATAAGTGCATATGATCCAAGAAGAGAAAGTATGTTACCTTATGCCTCTCCCTCAAATAAAATTGCAATAATGATTACCGGTCTAGTTATCGTTGTCTAGGGACAAATAACTTTCTTGTGACAAAAAGCTCTCTACTAAAACTAACTTAGTTGTGTCTTTATCTAAACAGCCCCTGGTTTTTATTTACGTGCTCTTTATTATCTTGCATCTAGCCTAGAACACCTACAAAGTACTTCTAGTTTCATACTTGTTCTAGGTAAAGCGAACGTTAAGCGTGCATAGAGTTGTATCGGTGGTCGATAGAACTTGAGGGAATATTTGTTCTACCTTTAGCTCCTCGTTGGGTTCGACACTCTTACTTATCGAAAGAGGCTACAATTGATCCCCTATACTTGTGGGTTATCACATGCTAATCGAAAGTGGTTGTTAATAAGACCTGATCAACCTTATTAATGGATCATTTTTGAACGGTATGAAGTTGATGAATTCAATAAGCACTACCTTCTGTCCTTAACTTTTGTTTTCTGTTTTTATTAGTTAATAAAATAAAATGCCATGTTTTGTCTATTTTTTTAATTTCCCGTGCAATAAAATATGACCCAAAAATAAAAGTTCTCGGAATGCCCTGAAAATTTTACACGATTTTTTCTGAATATTTCTGAATTTCTGGTGCAAATAATACCATAGGGAGGTGCAGCAGGTGGGCACAACCCACCTGGGCGTGCCAGGACCCCCGAGCGCGCCCTGGTGGGTTGTGGTCGCCACGTGGGCCCCCTCACTTACCTCTTCATCCCACATCATCACTTACCTCCAGAAAAAAATCTCCATTGCTCTCTCTCCCGTGTTCTTGAGCTCAAACCCGCGGATTTAAACCTCTTTGCTCGAAGCTCCGTTTCTGAAACTGTTTTGGGGTATTGTTGCTTGGTATGTGACTCCACCGTTTGTCCAATTAGTTTTTGCTTTAGTGGTTTATATTTTGAATAATTAGCTACTCTTGGTGCTGCTGTAGATGTGCTTACATGTTAAGTTCTTAGTGTTCTAAGTAGTTTGAATGCTTCCTATGGCTTCTATGCATCCCTATGAGTAGTTGCTATCAATTTTGTAAAGTTTTGTTGACAAATTTTTGTCACCCCAAAAATTTTATTTTCAGAAAATTGTGCGCGGACATGATGAACCTATTTGGAAGGAGTTCTTCGAGGAGACGATCCTAGGGGCATCTTCCAGTGACAGTTCTGCTCGCCGGTCTTATGTTGAACCAAGTAAAGGTTCCACGCGAGATGCCGCCACCAAAACAGGCTTATGGCCTTGCGATGAGTATATGGTGTGTGTGGGCATAAAGGAGGGATTTGAGCAATATGTTCACAATGCTGGTCTCGGTCCCTACCTTTCAGATAAGTGTGAATAACACCAACTTCGCACTGAATCATTTGTCAAAGGATTTAAATATTTTCCACGTGAGTCTAGGGTGTCGTTTATGCTTTATGGTAATCCATTTACCATCTCACTAGATAATTTTGGTTACCACCGCAAGCTCCCGTCTTGGGGTTCGCTTGACGAACCACCAAAGGCTAAGTTCGAAACATTCTTGACTAGTCTTTGTTATGGTGAAAGGAGGGGAGTGACACAAGCTAGAATAAAGAGCATTCATTTTCCTGCAATTCAGTACTTTGCATTATTTAACGGTAAATGCATAGTGGGCAAGCAAGACTGTAGCACGCTTTGTGCTCCAGACTTGAGCCTCATACATACTGCTCTCACCGGTGAAAGGAATTATTACCTTGCAGCCATTGTTGCACGCAGACTTCAACACAACGCTAACAGTGGCTGGTTCTATGGTCGAATTTATGCCACACATTTAGCACAAGGGATGGGTGCTTCACCTCTGCCCTTTGATCCTATCCTACCCACGCAGTATTTAGATTTTAACACCTTAAAAGACCATAAGATTCTCAAGGGAAAGGCTGATAACTTCACTTATAGTCTTTTGTTTAACCAAACATCTGATGTGCAAACATATTTGCCTGCGCCTGCTCTTTTTGATTATCACAGCGAGAGAAGATATTTTGTTCTTGAGAGCGAGGCCCGAGCTCACAACGTAGCAGTAGAGGCAGCACGAGTGGGGGGGGGGGCGAGGCGTCCGCACCAAGAGCCTCCGTGGGCTACCACGCCGACTACTACCCTCCGGGCTACTGATCGACTACCAAGTTAGGCCAAAAGCCTAAGCTTGGGGGAGTACGTGTTTCCACCGACCTTACATTCATGTTCACTTATTCCATTTGTCGGTGCTCACACTTTTTCATTGTATCATCCATGCTTAGATTTATTTTCTTGGTTTCTTCTTGTGTGTTTGAGAAAACTTTAGAAAAAAATAGTTACAGTTATTTTACTTTCTATGGATGCTTAGTAGTAGCATTAAAAAGAAAACCCAAAAAAATTTCCTTGTTATTCTTTTGCTTGTTGGGAGCTTTCCCGTGTAAATAATATTTCTCGTTTTTGCTTTTCTCTTTTGTTTGCTTGATTCAAGAAAACCAAAAACTCCAAAAATATTTCAGTGTGTTTCTCTGAATTTCTTTTCTTTTTATTCGAGTTGTACCGGGGAGAAGACCACGATGAAAATGTTGAGTGGATCTCATATGAATAATTGTTGAACTAATAAAGAGCACATTTTACCTTGTCTTCTCCTATTGAATAAAATGTTTGCAGATTCCAGCTTAGTCCACGACACTCTTGCACAATTATTATTTTCATATCGTTCGGTCATGCAAGTGAAAGGCAATAATGACGACATTCAATGAACTGGCTGTGGCAGAGAGAAACTGGTATGAACTCGACTTGTTCTGTCTGTGTAAATATGTTTAACCTAGTATCCATGATTCAACCCATTATGATTAAACATGTTTGCAATGACAATTAGAGATTATAGTTTCTAATGCCATGTATAAGTAGCTGGGAGTTGATAATGATTTATCTTGGATATTAACATTGCGTTAAAATGATTGTGATGTAGTATGATGATATGGTATCCTCCTCTGAATGTTCGAGTGGCTTGACTTGGCACATGTTCATGCACGTAGTTGAATCAAAACCAACATAGCCTCTATGATATTTATGTTCATGGTGTTCATATCCTACTCATGCTAGTGTCCAATGTTACTTATGCATAATGCATGGTTATGATCGTTGTTGCTTGATACGTCTCCGTCGTATCTACTTTTCCAAACACTTTTGCCCTTGTTTTGGACTCTAACTTGCATGATTTGAATGGAACTAACCCGGACTGACGCTGTTTTCAGCAGACTTCCCATGGTGTTATTTATGTGCAGAAACAAAAGTTCTCGGAATGACCTGAAACTCCACGGAACATCTTTTTGGAAAATATTAAAAATACTGGAAGAAAAATCCACATCAGGGGCCCACACCTTGTCCATGAGGGTGGGGGCGCGCCCGCCCCCCTGGGCGCACCCCCCTACCTCATGGGCCCCCTGACGCTCCACCGACCTCAACTCCAACTCCATATATTCACTTTCAGGGAGAAAAAAATCAGAGAGAAGGATTCATCACATTTTACGATACGGAGCCGCCCCCAAGCCCTAAAACCTCTCGGGAGGGCTGATCTGGAGTCCGTTCGGGGCTCCGGAGAGGGGGACCCGTCGCCATCGTCATCATCAACCATCCACCATCACCAATTTCATGATGCTCACCGCCGTGCGTGAGTAATTCCATCGTAGGCTTGCTGGACGGTGATGGGTTGGATGAGATCTATCATGTAATCGAGTTAGTTTTGTTAGGGTTTGATCCCTAGTATCCACTATGTTCTGTGATTGATGTTTCTATGACTTTGCTATGCTTAATGCTTGTCACTAGGGCCCGAGTGCCATGATTTCAGATCTGAACCTATTATGTTTTCATGAATATATGTGAGTTCTTGATCCTATCTTGCAAGTCTATAGTCACCTACTATGTTTTATGATCCGGCAACCCTGAAGTGACAATAATCGTGACCACTCCCGGTGATGACCATAGTTTGAGGAGTTTATGTATTCACTATGTGTTAATGCTTTGTTCCGGTACTCTATTAAAAGGAGGCCTTAATATCCCTTTGTTTCCGTTAGGACCCCGCTGCCACGGGAGGGTAGGACAAAAGATGTCATGCAAGTTCTTTTCCATAAGCAAGTATGACTATAATCGGAATACATGCCTACATTACATTGATGAATTGGAGCTAGTTCTGTGTCACCCTATGTTATAACTGTTACATGAATAATCACATCCGGCATAATTCTCCATCACCGATCCAATGCCTACAAGCTTTTTACATATTGTTCTTCGCTTAGTTACTTTACCGCTGCCACTGTTACAATCACTACAAAGCTGCTACTGTTACTCTTGCCACCGTTACCATTACTTCCATACTACTTTGCTACTAAATACTTTGCTGCAGATAGTAAGTTATCCAGGTGTGGTTGAATTGACAACTCAACTGCTAATACTTGAGAATATTCTTTGGCTCCCCTTGTGTCGAATCAATAAATTTGGGTTGAATACTCTACCCTCGAAAACTGTTGCTATCCCTATACTTGTGGGTTATCAAGACTATTTTCTGGCGCCGTTGCCGGGGAGCATAGCTCTATTCTTTGAGTCACTTGGGATTTATATCTGCTGGTCACTATGAATAACTTGAAAGACGCAAAAACAAAAAAATATCCCTCAACTACGAGGGGAGGTAAGGAACTGCCATCTAGCTCTGCACTTGATTCACCTTCTGTTTTGAGTAAGCTTGCAACACCTAAACTTGCTTCTGCTATTCGCTCTGATATGTCGCATGTTATTGATGATGCCACTTCTGCTATGCATGATACTTATGATGAAACTACTTCTATGCTTGATACTACTATGCCACTTGGTGAATTTCTTGATGAACAACTTGCTAGGGCTAGAGAGAATGAAATTATTGATATATTGATGAAAGTGATGATGAAGACTCTCCCCCTAATAAATATGAATTACCTATTGTGCCTGAGGGCTATGTTATGGATGAAGAAATTGCTAAAGAAATTTTTGCTTGCAATGATAGGTATGATGTTAAGAAATTATTAGCTAAATGGAAGCAGCAATCTCTTAATGCTAGAATGAAACCTGACCCTGCTTTTGCTACTTCACCTATCTGTGTTACTGATAAGGATTATGAATTCTCTGTTGATCCTGATATAATAACTTTGGTTGAATCTGATCCTTTTCATGGCTATGAATCTGAAACTGTTGTGGCACATCTTACTAAATTAAATGATATAGCCACTCTGTTCACTAATGATGAGAAATCTCGCTACCTATATATCCTTCAAATATTTCCGTTCTCATTAAAGGGTGATGCTAGGACATGGTTTAATTCTCTTGATCCTGGTTGTGTGCGTAGTCCCCAGGATATGATTTATTACTTCTCTGCTAAATATTTCCCTGCTCATAAGAAACAAGCTGCTTTGACGGATATATATATAATTTTGTGCGAATTGAAGAAGAGAGTCTCCCACAAGCTTGGGGGAGGCTTCTCCAATTACTTCATGCTTTGCCTGATCATCCTCTTATGAAAAATGAAATACTTGATATCTTTTACAATGGACTAACCGATGTTTCTAGAGATTACCTGGATAGTTGTGTTGGTTCTGTTTTCAGGGAAAGAACACCGGATGAAGCTGAAATTCTATTGAATAATATGTTGACAAATGAAAATAATTGGACACTTCCGGAGCCAGCTCCTGAGCCAATTCCTGAGCCTATTCCTAAACCAACTCCGAAGAAGAGAGGTGTTCTATTTCTCAGTCCTGAAGATATGCAAGAGGAAAAGAAATCTATGAAAGAAAAAGGTATAAAAGCTGAAGATGTTAAGAATTTACCTCCTATTGAAGAAATACATGGTCTTAATTTACCGCCTGCTGAAGAAAATTGTGATCTTAATCCATCACCTATTGAAGAAACTCATGGTCTTGATAACCCGACACAGGTAGTAAAGGTAAAATTTCTCTATAGATATGATAAAGCTGAAATTCCTCACTATAAGTCTGCTAGACAATGCTTAGAAGAGTTTGATAATTTTATTGTCAAACAAGAAAACTTCAATGCTTATTTTGGTAGACAATTGAAATACAATTCCGATATGCTTGAACACTTGAGTAATTACATGGCTAATGTTAAAGGTGAACTTAAACTCATTAGTAAACATGCTTCTATGGTTACCACTCAAGTAGAACAAGTACTTAAAGCTCAAAATGATTTGCTCAATGAATTGAATAGTAAGAAAAATGACTACGCTGTTAGAGTGGCTACTAGAACTGGTAAAATGACTTAGGAACCTTTGTATCCTGAAGGCCACCCTAAGAGAATTGAGCAAGATTCTCAGAGAAATAATATTGATGCACCTAGTCCTTCTAAAAGGAAGAAAAAGAAAAATGATAGGACTTTGCATGCTTCTAGTGAACCTATTGCTGAAACACCTAAGAATCCAAATGATATATCTATTTCTGATGCTGAAACACAATCTGGTAATGAACATGAACCTAGTGAAAATGTTAATGATGATGTTCATGATGATGCTCAACCTAGTAATGATAATGATGTAGAAATTGAACCTGCTGTTGATCTTGATAACCCACAATCAAAGAATCAACGTTATGATAAGAGAGACTTTGTTGCTAGGAAACATGGTAAAGAAAGAGAACCATGGGTTCAGAAACCCATGCCTTTTCCTCCCAAACCATCCAAGAAAAAGGATGATGAGGATTTTGAGCGCTTTGTTGAAATGATTAGACCTATCTTTTTGCGTATGCGATTAACTGATATGCTCAAAATGAATCCTTATGCTAAGTATATGAAAGAAATTGTTACTAATAAAAGAAAGATATCGGAAGCTAAAATTTCCACCATGCTTGCTAATTATACTTTTAAGGGTGGAATACCAAAGAAACTTGGAGATCTAGGAGTACCCACTATACCATGCTCCATTAAAAGAAACTATGTTAAAACTGCTTTATGTGATCTTGGAGCCGGTGTTAGTGTTATGCCCCTCTGTTTATATCGTAGACTCGATTTGAATAAGTTGACACCTACTGAAATATCTTTGCAAATGGCTGATCAATCAACTGCTATACCCGTCGGTATTTGTGAGGATGTTCCTGTTGTGGTTGCAAACGTTACTGTTTTAACGGACTTTGTTATTCTTGATATTCCCGAGTTCGATAGTATATCTATTATTCTTGGAAGACCTTTTTTGAATACTGTAGGGGCTGTTATTGATTGCAACAAAGGCAATGTCACTTTTCATGTTAATGGTAATGAGCATACGGTACACTTTCCGAGGAAACAACCTCAAGTCCACAGTATCAATTCTATTGGAAAAAATTCCATCGATTATTTTTTGAGGTTTTGAATTTCCTCTTGCTACTGTCAAGAAGAAATATGATATTCTTATTATTGGGGATGTGCATATCCCCGTTGAGGTAACATAGTGTTATTCGAAATTTCTCCGGTTCCATGTTATTCGGAATGAGTTTGTTAACAAGACTTGATCAACCTTGTTAGTGGATTCCTTTTGATGAGCATGAGATGGATGAAACTAGAAGGCACAACCTTCTGTACCCTCTTTCTACTTTCTGTTATTTAGTTGAAATAAAAGTAAAAATAGTATTTCTCTGTCTGTTTTCTGAATTATCTGTGCAATATAAAAATACCCCGAAAATAATAGTTCTCCAAATGCCCTGAAAATGGAATATGATTTTTTCTGGAATATTTGAGAATATCTGGCACTGAGAACACAGCAGTGGGAGGAAGCACCTGGCCACGAGGGTCCAGGGCGCGCCCCCTGCCTCGTGGGCCCACGGTGGCTCCCCTCCACTTATTCCTGCACCCATACAGTTATTCTTCCTCCCCAAAAAATCACCATCCAGCTCAAGCAGAAGTTCTAGCTCATTTGTTGTGATTTTCGATCTCCTTGCTCAAAGCACCTCTCACAAATCTGCTTGGGGGGATTGTTCCTTGGTATGTGACTCCTCCATTGGTCCAATTAGTTTTTGTTCTAGTGCTTTATTCATTGCAAATTTGTGCTGCCTAGGTGACCATGTTCTTAAGCTTGCATGTCAAATTTATACGGTTCCAAGTAGTTCTAATGCTTGATAAAGGCTCTAGGCACTTGTATGAGTAGTTGCTATCAATTTTGTTGAGCTTGGTTCACTTTTATTTGAAGTTACAAAAAGTTTCAGAAATTTTCAGAAAATAATGAAGAGATTTTTGAGGGGCTCATTGAGCCGAAGCTCGAAGGAAAAGCAAAGTGAAGAAGCACAGAGGCCCAAATATAATTTGCCTCACACAGTGGAGGTTTGGCCGTGTGAATGGCCTTCCAATGATTTCTTGAGAGAATCCGGGATTTATGATGATTTTTATGAATTGGCTGAGAATGCAGGGCTCACCGACTTCCTCCGCGACCAACGCAAACAGTATCTCTTACTCACCAATACTTTTGTGCAAAACTTCTACTATTATCCTAAGGAATCACCACCTTCAGTAGAGTTTCATTTATATGATGTGATTAAGAAGAAGCCACTAGATGAATTTTGCAAGGTTTGCAAAAAATACCTTTTGAGGGTAGTTTAGATGAACCACATCGTGAAGATGTGGATGGGTTTATTGATACTATTACTGTAGGGGAAACTAGGAAGGTTTCTGATGCAAGAATCACTAGCATACATTTTCCTGTTTTACACTACTTTGACTTATTTGCTAGTCGTTGCTTAATTGGTCACGGAAACTGTGGAAACCTTAGTGTTCCTGATATTATCATTTTGTTCCATGGTTTATTCTGCGATAACACTATTAGTATGGGCGGTATTATTGCTAAACGGTTAAGTTTGAACCGTACAAAGGGCCCCATCTTTGGAGGTATTTATGCTTCACGCCTTGCTGCACATTATAACATACCTATTAGGCACTACGAAAAAGAAGAAAAATTGCTGCCCACTGCTTATTTAGATTATAAGAGTATGGTAGCGCATGACTTTATTGTTAAGAATAGGGAAGGGGCGCTTAAATACAAATTGTTCTTTGATAAACATCACCCTGAGACTATTAACTTGCCTGCTCCTTCCTTGTTTGATTTATCTGCAGGTCTGTATCTCGTTCCGCTGGCAGCCATTCACGGCTACCGGAACCCTACTTCAGCCACAGAGTCGGAACCGGAACCACAATTTGAGCCTCCACGACAATCTAATTACCAGTGGGATCCGGAGATGATTGCCAACCAGTGGCAATCAGAGTCTTCTTCATCTCAGTACGACCCCAACTACAACTATGGATATCCGCCAGGCCATCCGTGGCAATAAACTAACTTAGGCCAAAAGCCTAAGCTTGGGGGAGTACGTATTTCCCACCGACATTACATTTATGTTTACACACTCATTGCTAGATGTCGGTGCTCATACTCTTTCACTATAATATCCATGCTAGTTTATTTCCCTTTTCTTGCTTTCTTCTTGTGTGTTAGATAAATTTTAAGAGAAACCAAAAAAATTAGTAATAGCTTTTAGTTAGTTTACTTTTCTTGCTGTAGTAGTAATAATTAAAAATAAAACCCAAAAGCTCGTTCTTCTTTTGCTTGTTGGGAGCTTTCCCGTGTAAATAGTTTTATTTCTTTTCTTTTCTTTGGGGGTCGATAGGAGAAGACCATAATTAAATTGTTGAAGTGGCTATTATATGCATTATTGTTGATTTAACCAAGATCCCATATTGCCTTGTCTTCTCCTGTTTATTGAATGCTCGCAGATTCCAGCTTAGTCCAATGCACGTGCACTCTCATTATTATTCACATCGTTCGGTCGTGCAAGTGAAAGGAAATTATGACGATATATGATGGACCGAC
Source organism: Aegilops umbellulata (assembly GCA_032464435.1). Taxonomy (NCBI): domain Eukaryota; kingdom Viridiplantae; phylum Streptophyta; class Magnoliopsida; order Poales; family Poaceae; genus Aegilops; species Aegilops umbellulata. Next base: position 479,494,697 of record CP136055.1, read on the forward strand.
TGAGATGAGAAAATCTGGTATGAACTCGACCTCTCTTGTTTTTGTAAATATGATTAGTTCATCGTTCCTGATTCAGCCTATTATGAATAAACATGTTTGCAATGACAATTAGAGATCATAGTTGCTTATGCCATGCTTGATTAGCTATGAGTTATAATGGTTTACCTTGCGTTCCAACATGCTATTAAAATGGTTGTGATGTGGTATAGTGGGGTGGTATCCTCCTTTGAATGATTTAAGTGACTCGACTTGGCACATGTTCACACATGTAGTTGAAACAAATCAACATAGCCTTCACGATATTTATGTTCATGGTGGATTATATCCTACTCATGCTTGCACTCAATGTCTATTAATTTTAATGCATGTTCATGACTGTTGTCGCTCTCTAGTTGGTCGCTTCCCAGTCTTTTGCTAGCCTTCACTTGTACTAAGCGGGAATACTGCTTGTGAATCCAATTCCTTAAACCCCAAAGTTATTCCATATGAGTCCACTATACCTTCCTATATGCAGTATCTACCTGCCGTTCCAAGTAAATTTGTATGTGCCAAACTCTAAACCTTCAAATGAAATTCTGTTTTGTATGCTCGAATAGCTCATGTATCAACTAGGGTTGTCTGTATCTTCCATGCTAGGCGGGTTATTATCAAGAGGAGTGGACTCCGCTCCTCACTCACAATAAAATGGCTGGTCTCCGGGATGCCCAGTCCCATGCTTTATGCAAACTAAATCAAAATAATTGCAAACGAAACTCCCCCTGGGACTGTTGCTAGTTGGAGGCACTCGTTGTTTCGAGCAAGCCATGGATTGATGCTTGTTGGTGGAGGGGGAGTATAAACTTTACCATTCTGTTTGGGAACCGCCTATAATGTGTGTAGCATGGAAGATATCGCCATCTCTTGGTTGTTATGTTGAAATGAAAGTATGCCGCTCAAAATATAATTTATTTCTATTTCAAAATCGAGCTCTGGCACCTCTATAAATCCCTGCTTCCCTCTGCGAAGGGCCTATCTATTTACTTTTATGTTGAGTCATCACCCTCTTATTAAAAAGCACCTGTTGGAGAGCACCGCTGTCATTTGCATCCATTACTATTAATTTATATTGGGTATGACTATGACTGGATCTCTTTTACCATGAATTACAATGTCTAGTCAGTCCTTGATCTTTAAAGGTGCTCTGCATTTATGTTTTGCCGTCTCAGAAAGGGCTAGCGAGATACCATCTTATTATGTCATATCATGATTTTTTTAAGAAAGTGTTGTCATCCGAGATTTATTATTATTGCTCGCTAGTTGATTATGCCATTGACATGAGTAAACATGAGACCTAAGAGTTATTGTGAATGTGGTTAGTCATAATCTTTGCTGAAAACTTGAATGCTGGCTTTACATATTTACAACAACAAGAGCAAACAGAGTTTGTAAAAGTTTTCTTTATCACTTTCAGTTTATCAACTGAATTGCTTGAGGACAAGCAAATGTTTAAGCTTGGGGGAGTTGATACGTCTCCGTCGTATCTATTTTTCCAAACACTTTTTCCCTTGTTTTGGACTCTAACTTGCATGATTTGAATGGAACTAACCCGGACTGGCGCTGTTTTCAGCAGACTTTCCATGGTGTTATTTATGTGCAGAAACAAAAGTTCTCGGAAAACTCCACGGAACATCTTTTTGGAAAATATTAAAAATACTGGAAGAAAAGTCCATATCAGGGGGCCCACACCCTGTCCACGAGGGTGGGTGGGGGGCGTGCCTGCCCCCTGGGCGCGCCCCCTACCTTGTGGGCCCCCTAACGCTCCACCGACCTCAACTCCAACTCCATATATTCATTTTCGGGGAGAAAAAAATCAGAGAGAAGGATTCATCGCGTTTTACGATACGGAGCCGCCGCCAAGCCCTAAAACCTCTCGGGAGGGCTGATCTAGAGTCCGTTCAGGGCTTCGGAGAGGGGGATCCGTCGCCATCGTCATCATCAACGATCCTCCATCACCAATTTCATGATGCTCGCCGCCGTGCGTGAGTAATTCCATCATAGGCTTGCTGGACGGTGATGGGTTGGATGAGATCTATCATGTAATCGAGTTAGTTTTGTTAGGGTTTGATCCCTAGTATCCACTATGTTCTGAGATTGATGTTGCTATGACTTTGCTATGCTTAATGCTTGTCACTAGGGCCCGAGTGCCATGATTTCAGATCTGAACCTATTGTGTTTTTATGAATATATGTGAGTTCTTGATCCTATCTTGCAAGTCTATAGTCACCTACTATGTGTTATGATCCGGCAACCCCGAAGTGACAATAACCGGGACCACGCCTAGTGATGATCATAGTTTGAGGAGTTCATGTATTCACTATGTGTTAATGCTTTGTTCCGGTACTCTATTAAAAGGAGGCCTTAATATCCCTTACTTTCCGTTAGGACCCCGCTGCCACGGGAGGATAGGACAAAAGATGTCATGCAAGTTCTTTTCCATAAGCACGTATTACTATATTCGTAATACATGCCTACATTACATTGATGAATTTGAGCTAGTTCTGTGTCACCCTATGTTATGACTGTTACATGATGAACCGCATCCGGCATAATTCTCCATCACCGATCCAATGCCTACGAGCTTTTCACATATTGTTCTCTGCTTATTTACTTTTCTGTTGCTACTATTATAATCACTACAAAACCCAAAAATATTACTTTTGCTACTGTTACCGTTACTTCCATATTACTTTGCTACTAAATACTTTGCTGCAGATACTAAGTTATCCAGGTGTGGTTGAACTGACAACTCAACTGCTAATACTTGAGAATATTCTTTGGCTCCCCTTGTGTCGAATCAATAAATTTGGGTTGAATACTCTACCCTCGAAAACTGTTGCGATCCCCTCTACTTGTGGGTTATCATTGCTCTCTAGCTGGACGCTTCTCAATCTAATTGCTAGCCTTTGCCTGTGCTAAGTGGGAATTCTTCTTGTACATCAAAAACCTTGAACCCAAAAGTTATTCCAAATGAGTCCACCATACCTACCTATATGCGGTATTACCCTGCCGTCCTAAGTAAATTTGCATGTGCCACCTCTAAAAACTTCTAAAAAGTATCTGTTTTGTGTGCCTGGATCGTTCATGGAACGACAGGAGATAGTCGGTATCTTCCATGCTAAGCGGGTTATTCTAAGGTCGAGTGTTTATTCACTCGTCATCGCACGAGAAAAGGGCGGTATTAGGGTTGCCCAGTCCCAAACTGCAAAATACAAAAAGAGTTAATCGCTCGAATAATCAAAAAAAAACTCCCAATGGAGTCAAAACCTGTACTTTTTATCGCTTGGGAACCGCCACTAGCGTGCTTAGCATGGAAGACATTGATAAGTGATAGTCGCGCAGTAAATGAGAAGGGTGCATGTCCCAAAATAATCATTTACCTCTGTTTTAAAAATCGAGCTCTGGCACCTCTGCAAATCACTGCTTCCCTCTGCGAAGGGACTATCTATTTACTTGTATGCCATGTCACCTCACCACCTTCTAAAACAAGCGCCAGAAACTGAGGGAGCACAACTGTCATGATTTTATGCATTGTGTGTAGCTAATGTTGGGTGCATCATGGCTGGTTCTTTTCTACCATGAATTACAATGTTTTGTCGCTGCTTGAACTTTGGAGGTTCTGTGCATTTATGTTTTGCGGTCTCAGAAAGGGCTAGCGAGATACCACTGTTGTCATATTATATCATGGTTGTTTTGACAACGTGTTGCCGTTTGAGATATCTTATTGTTGCTTGCTAGCTGATTATGTCATTGATATGAGTCATTATAATCTTTAAGAGTTATTGACGACATGGTTAGTTATAATGTTGGCTGAAAACCTGGGTGCTGTTTAAGCTAATTTATGCAAACAAGAGCAAAAGAGTTCGTAAAAGTTTTTCTTTTTCACCTTCAGTTTATCAACTGGATTGCTTGAGGATAAGCAAAGGTTTAAGTTTGGGGGAGTTGATACGTCTCCAACATATCTACTTTTCCTAATGCTTTTCCTCTTGTTTTGGACTCTAATTTGCATGATTTGAATGAAACTAACCCCAGACTGACGCTGTTTTCAGCAGAACTACCATGGTGTTTTTTTTGTGCATAAATAGAAGTCCTCGGAATGGAACGAAACTTTGCGAGGAATTTTTATACAATAAAAGAGAATTTCTGGAGTCAAGACCTGCCAGAGAAGGGCACCTGGTGAGCACAACCCACCAGGGCGCCCCCCCCTCTCCTGGCGCACCCAGGTGGGTTGTCCCCACCTGGTGGGCCCGCTCACCCTGAAACCAACGCTATAAAATCCTATTTCTGGAGAAAAAAATCAGGGAGAAAGAATTATCGTGATCCATGAGATGGAGCCACCGCCAAGTCCTGTTCTTCCTCGGGAGGGCAGATCTGGAGTCCGTTTGGGGCTCCGGAGAGGGGGATCTTCATTATTCATCATCACCAACCCTTCTCCATCGCCAATTCCATGATGCTCCCCACCGGGAGTGAGTAATTCCTTTGTAGGCTCGCTGGTAAGTGAGGAGTTGGATGAGATTCATCATGTAATCGAGTTAGTTTTGTTAGGGCTTGATCCCTAGTATCCACTATGTTCTTAGATTGATGTTGCTATGACTTTGCCATGCTTAATGCTTGTCACTTTGGGCCCGGGTGCCATGATTTCAGATCTGACCCGTTTATGTTATCATCATTATATCCATGTTCTAGATCCGATCTTGCAAGTTATAGTCACCTACTACGTGTTATGATCCGGCAACCCCGGAGTGACAACAACTGGGCCCACTCCCGGTGATGACTGTAGTTTGAGGAGTTCATGTATTCACTATGTGTTAATGCTTTGTTCCGGTTCTCTATTGAAAGGAGGCCTTAATATCCCTTAGTTTCCAATATGGACCCCGCTTCCACGGGAGGGTAGGACAAAAGATGTCATGCAAGTTCTTTTAATAAAGCACGTATGACTATTTACGGAATACATGCCTATATTATATCGATGAACTGGAGCTAGTGCCGAATCACCCTAGGTTATAACTGTCACATGATGAATATCATCCAACAAGTCACAGATCCAATGCTTACGAACTTTTCCATATTGTTTCTGCTAAGTTACTACTGCTATCATCACTGTTACACTTGCTACAAAATTACTGCTATCATTGTTATTGTTACTATTGCTGCTGTCACTACTATCAAAACTATAAAACTACTTTGCTACTGATCACTTTGCTGCAGATAATTAATCTCCACGTGTGATTGAATTAACAACTCAGCTGCTAATACCTTCAAATATTCTTTAGCTCCCCTTGTGTTGAATCTATAAATTTGGGTTGAATACTCTACCCTCGAAAACTGTTGTGATCCCCTATACTTGTGGGTTATCAGATGGCATGAAGTGGATCTGGGTTTTGAAGAGCACCGCGATGATCCCCTGTCAACGTGCCACAACAACAATTACCATGCCAGTGGCAGGCCTCTTCTTCGATTCACAAGCCCTCATGGGTGTGCTTCTTCATCTACGGCGAGTGGTAAGGATGGCGCTTGCAGAAATCTACCTCGATAGAGTTTTCTTGCAAATGTTCCTGGACATGCGTCGTCTCTCCTTTTCTAACATGGTTTTCGCTGTTTCATGTTTGTAATTTGACATAATGATGCGTAATTTCTAAAAAAACTTGTCAAACGATTCCTCGTTTTTTGAAGAAAAAATAAAAGAAAATCTACTAGTAGCAAAATCCTCCTGTGCAATGTAGGACCAAATCCTCCAGAAACCTTGTCCAAAGCAATAAAAGTCCTCGAGAAACTGTGAACAACTCTAGCTTCGGATCCGGAGCAGAGCAACTGCAAACGCTTTTCCCCATATAGTCCCACCGGTTGGTAGCTCCTATTTGGTGATCTGGGCGCCGTAAGTCGCGGAAACGTGCACCCCCAGCCCCCCGTGCGCCCTGTTTGGGCCAGCCCATGTGCGAGACAGGACGCCCCCTGTTTTCCATTTATTTATTTTTAGAAATAGTTTAGGATTTAAAAAAAGTTCCAAATTTCTAAATAATTGTCAATTTTTAAAAACAAATGTTCAAGACATCATTAAGTGATCATGAATTCAGAAAAACATGTTCATGATTCTGGAAAAATGTTCAACAAATCATAAAATTTTCGTGCATTAGAAACAATGTTTGTGATTTTGAAATAATGTCTGCATATTCAAAAATGTATGTGGTGTTGTAAAATTTTCGTATGTTAATTTTTTTCCTGAATTTGAGCATTTTTTTGCAGATTCAAATAATGTTCATGATTTTTTGGAAAAATAATAAAAAAAGGAAAATGTTCATGAATTTCAAAAGAAAATTCCCAAATTAAGAAAAATACTTTATCTATAAAAAATGTTCACTGATTCAAAAAAATCATGAATTCGAAAAATGTTCACGCATTTCAAAAAATGTGCATGACAATAGTAAAATGTTCGTAAATTTCTAAAATTGTTTGCATTCTTTTCAAATATTCACAATTTATAAAAATGTCCATGATTTTTAAAAAAATCATGATTTTTTAAGAAGTGTTCACGGATTTGAAAAATATTCATGATTTCGGAAATAATTTCACAACTTCTAATAATGTTCCGATTTCTAAAATGTTCAAGAAACTGAGAGATGTTCGCAACATTGAAAAATAAAAAGGAACTAAGGAAATAAGTAAAATAAAAAGAAAAAAGAAACATAAAGAAAAAAAGAAAAAAATAAGAAAAAACTGGTTCAGGGAAGGTTCTAGAATAAACCCTAATTGGGCCGGCCCAAAGACTGGACCTAGGCGCCGAATAGGATCTGCCCCACCGTGGCGCCTCCCGCGATGTTTCAGGCCTCTGGCCTCAAGTCTTCTTCTAGCAAATATTCTCATCTGAAGCAGCTACCACATCAGTTAATGCAAGATGTAGCGCTAGGGCCATTGCCTCCCGACATGCCAGAGCCTCGAGGGTCGCCTGGTCTATAATGCCTATAAGCATCTAATAGCGGAAGAACCCATATAAGTCCCAGAGGAATTTCTGCATACAATGTTGTAGGTCACTTCGTTTGTCTGTCTCGAAACCGCTCCATCAGCACTGGTTTTTGCAAGATCCTGAGCATGCAGGATCCATCTCTGACGCGGCTGAGAAGAGGAGATTAAAAACATTAACGAATGAGAAGAGGAGTTAGAACATTTTTTTAGTTTGATGAAAAGGAGATATAAACGGCTATTCCTTTGACCAACAAGAGTACTAATTAAAAGAGAGAGAAATCCCATCAAAGAAGTAGGAAAAAATTACCCTAAAGAAAAGAGTTTCCTATCAACTGTAACCATTGTCGGGCCGTTGCGCAAAGCCACACCCACAACAAGGCCGAGCCACTCAGTTCCCCTGTTCTCCCAAAAAAACGTTGTCATGCTCGATTTTAGGAAATGGAAATAAGCTTCCCCCTGCTCACCACCTAGGGCCAAAACCCAATCCCCTTTCCTCGCCCCCCCGCCTCTTCGTCTCCGCCGACGTCATACAGCCCGTGCTACGAGGATCTGCTGCTTCAACCAGAATCCGGTGGTCCTTCTCCACCACCGTAGTTGTAACCTCGATGACGGCGTACATGAGTTGTTGGGTGTTCGATTCGGCTTAGGTCCCCCCTTCGTCTCAAAGGTACGAACCAGAAGTAGCGAGCTTTTATGGGTACCTGTGCGATGTCTTCGCCTACAGTTTTGTGCTTCGGCGTGCGTCCGAGGCGACCGGAGTTGATGCCCGTGCCAATGCCCCCATTTTGTTTGGTTAGATCAGGGGTTCTAGGGCGGATAGATTAGCTAGGCATGGTATTCCCCATCCTGTGTCATGCACATGGTTGGCCCATAGGTCGGGCAAAAGGGGCGACTGTTGGAAATATGCCCTAGAGGCAATAATAAAAGCCTTATTATTATATTTCCTTATTCATGATAATTGTCTTTATTCGTGCTATAATTGTGTTATCCGGAAATCGTAATACATGTGTGAATAACAGACAACAAACATGTCCCTAGTGAGCCTCTAGTTGACTAGCTCGTTGATCGACAGATAGTCATGGTTTCCTGACTATGGACATTGGATGTCATCGATAACGGGATCACATCATTAGGAGAATGATGTGATGGACAAGACCCAATCCTAAACATAGCATAAGATCGCATAGTTCGTTTGCTAGAGTTTTTCAATGTCAAGTATCCTTTCCTTAGACCATGAGATCGTGTAACTCCCGGATACCGTAGGAGTGCTTTGGGTGTGCCAAACGTCACAACGTAACTGGGTGACTATAAAGGTATACTACGGGTATCTCTGAAAGTGTCTGTTGGGTTGACATGGATCGAGACTGGGATTTGTCACTCCGCTTGACGGAAAGGTATCACCGGGCCCTCTCGGTAATGCATCATCATAATGAGCTTAGTGTGATTAAAGTGTTTGATCACGGGATCATGCATTACGGTACGAGAAAAGTGACTTGCCGGTAACGAGATTGAATGAGGTACTGGGATACCGACGATCGAATCTCGGGCAAGTAAAATACCGATTGACAAAGGGAATCGTATACGGGATTAATTGAATCCTCGACATCGTGGTTCATCCGATGAGATCATCGTGGAGCATGTGGGAGCTAACATGGGTATCCAGATCCCGCTGTTGGTTATTGCCCGAGAGCCGTCTCGGTCATGTCTGCATGTCTCCCGAACCCGTAGGGTCTACACACTTAAGGTTCGGTGACGCTAGGGTTGTGAAGATATGTATATGCAGTAACCCGAATGTTGTTCGGAGTCCTAGATGAGATCCCGGACGTCACGAGGAGTTCCAGAATGGTCCGGAGGTAAAGAATTATATATAGGAAGTGCTATTTCGGCCATCAGGACAAGTTTCGGTGTTATCGGTATTGTACCGGGACCACCGGAGGGGTCCCGGGGGTCCACCAGGTGGGGCCACCTGCCCTGGTGGGCCACATGGGCCTTAGGGGGTGCGCCTTGGCCTGCTTGGGCCAAGGGGAACCTGCCCCAAAGGGCCCATGCGCCTAGGGTTCCATCTAGGAGGAGTCCTAGTGGTGGAAGGCACCTCCTAGATGGCTTGGGGGGGGGGGAGGGAAACCTCCCTGGCCGCCGCCCCCTTGGGAGATTAGATCTCCCAGGGCCGGCGCCCCCCCCCAAGAGGCCTATATAAAGGGGGGGAGGGGAGGGGGGCAGCGCACCCATAAGCCCTGGCGCCTCCCTCCTCCCTGCAACACCTCCTCCTCCTCCCGTAGTTTCTTAGCGAAGCCCTGCCGGAGTTCTGCTGCATCCACCACCACGCCGTCGTGCTGCTGGATCTTCATCAACCTCTCCTTCCCCCTTGCTGGATCAAGAAGGAGGATACGTCACGCTTTCTGTACGTGTGTTGAACACGGAGGTGCCGTCCGTTCGGCACTAGATCATCGGTGAATTGGATCACGGCGAGTACGACTACCTCATCCACGTTCACTCGAACGCTTCCGTTGCAATCTACCAAGTGGTATGTAGATGCTATCTAATCTGAATACTCGTTGCTAGATGAACTCATAGATGGATCTTGGTGAAACCGTAGGAAAAATTTTAATTTTCTGCAACGTTCCCCAACAGTGGCATCATGAGCTAGGTCTATGCGTAGTTCTTCTTGCGCGAGTAGAACACAATTTGTTGTGGGCGTAGATGTTGTCAACTCTTCTTGCCGCTACTAGTCTTATCTTGCTTCAGTGGTATTGTGGGATGAAGCGGCCCGGACCAACCTTACACGTACGCTTACGTGAGACCGGTTCCACCGACTAACATGCACTAGTTGCATAAGGTGGCTGGCGGGTGTCTGTCTCTCCCACTTTAGTTGGAGCGGATTCGATGAAAAGGGTCCTTATGAAGGGTAAATAGAAGTTGACAAATCACGTTGTGGCTTTTACGTAGGTAAGAAAACGTTCTTGCTAGAACCCTAATTCAGCCACGTAAAACTTGCAACAACAATTAGAGGACGTCTAACTTGTTTTTGCAGCAAGTGCTTTGTGATATGATATGGCCAAAGTTGTGATGAACGATGAATGATCTATATGTGATGTATGATATGTTCATGTTATTGTAATAGGGATCACGACTTGCATGTCGATGAGTATGACAACCGGCAGGAGCCATAGGAGTTGTCTTTATTTTTTGTATGACCTGCGTGTCATTGAGAAACGCCATGTAAATTACTTTACTTTATTGCTAAACGCGTTAGCCATAGTAGTAGAAGTAATAGTTGGCGAGCAACTTCATGGAGACACGATGATGAAGATCACGATGATGAAGATCATGATGATGAAGATCATGGTGTCAAGCCGGTGACAAGATGATCATGGAGCCCCAAGATGGAGATCGAAGGAGCTATGTGATATTGGCCATATCATGTCACGTTTATTATTTGATTGCATGTGATGTTTATCATGTTTTGCATCTTGTTTACTTAGAACGACGGTAGTAAATAAGATGATCCCTCATAATAATTTCAAGAAAGTGTTCTCCCTAACTGTGCACCGTTGCGACAGTTCGTTGTTTCGAAGCACCACGTGATGATCGGGTGTGATAGATTCTAACATTCACATACAACGGGTGTAAGACAGATTTACACACGCGAAACACTTAGGTTGACTTGACGAGCCTAGCATGTACAGACATGGCCTCGGAACACAGAAGACCGAAAGGTCGAGCATGAGTCGTATAGAGGATACGATCAACATGAAGATGTTCACCGATGTTGACTAGTCCGTCTCACGTGATGATCGGACACGGCCTAGTTGACTCGGATCATGTAATACTTAGATGACTAGAAGAGGGATGTTTATCTAAGTGGGAGTTCATTAAATAATTTGATTAAATGAACTTTATTATCATGAACTTAGTCTAAATATTTACAATATGTCTTGTAGATCAAATGGCCAACGTAGTCCTCAACTTCAACGCGGTCCTAGAGAAAACCAAGCTGAAAGATGATGGTAGCAACTATACGGACTGGGTCCGGAACCTGAGGATCATCCTCATAGCTGCCAAGAAAGATTATGTCCTACGAGCACCGCTGGGTGACGCACCTATTCTCCCTGCAGAACAAGACGTTATGAACGCTTGGCAATCACGCTGCGATGATTACTCCCTCGTTCAGTGCGGCATGCTTTACAGCTTAGAGCCGGGACTCCAAAAGCGTTTTGAGAGACATGGAGCATATGAGATGTTCGAAGAGCTGAAAATGGTTTTCCAAGCTCATGCCCGGGTCGAGAGATATGAAGTCTCCGACGAATTCTTTAGCTGTAAGATGGAGGAAAATGGCTCTGTCAGTGAGCACATACTCAAAATGTCTGGGTTGCACAACCGCTTGACTGAACTGGAAGTTAATCTCCCGGATGAAGCGGTCATTGACAGAATCCTCCAGTCGCTTCCACCTAGCTACAAGAGCTTTGTGATGAACTACAATATGCAGGGGATGGTAAAGACCATTCCTGAGGTATATGCTATGCTGAAATCAGCAGAGGTAGAAATCAAGAAGGAGCATCAAGTGTTGATGGTGAATAAAACCACTAAGTTCAAGAAGGGCAAGGGTAAAAAGAACTTCAAGAAGGACGGCAAGGAAGTTGCCGCGCCCGGTAAGCAAGTTGCCGGGAAGAAGCAAAGCTTGGACCCAAGCCCGAGACTGAGTATTTTTATTGCAAGGGAAGTGGTCACTGGAAGCGGAACTGCCCCAAATACTTAGCGGACAAGAAGGCCGGCAAAACCAAAGGTATATGTGATATACATGTAATTGATGTGTACCTTACCAGTACTCGTAGTAGCTCTTGGGTATTTGATACCGGTGCAGTTGCTCACATTTGTAACTCGAAGCAGGAGCTACGGAATAAACGGAGACTGGCGAAGGACGAGGTGACGATGCGCGTCGGGAATGGTTCCAAGGTCGATGTGATCGCCGTCGGCACGCTACCTCTACATTTACCTACGGGATTAGTTTTAAACCTCAATAATTGTTATTTAGTGCCAAGTTTGAGCATGAACATTGTGTCTGGATCTCGCTTAATTCGAGATGGCTACTCATTTAAATCCGAGAATAATGGTTGTTCTATTTATATGAGAGAAATGTTTTATGGTCATGCTCCGATGGTTAATGGTTTATTCTTAATGAATCTCGTACGTGATGATACACATATTCATAATGTGAATACCAAAAGAGTTAAAGTTGATAACAATAGTCCCACATATTTGTGGCACTGCCGCCTTGGTCACATAGGTGTCAAACGCATGAAGAAGCTCCATGCAGATGGACTTTTAGAGTCTCTTGATTATGAATCATTTGACACGTGCGAACCATGCCTCATGGGTAAAATGACCAAGACTCCGTTCTCAGGAACAATGGAGCGAGCAACCAACTTATTGGAAATCATACATACCGATGTGTGCGGTCCAATGAGTGTTGAGGCTCGCGGTGGCTATCGTTATGTTCTCACCCTCACTGATGACTTGAGTAGATATGGGTATATCTACTTAATGAAACACAAGTCTGAGACCTTTGAAAAGTTCAAGGAATTTCAGAGTGAGGTTGAAAATCAACGTGATAGAAAGATCAAGTTTCTACGATCAGATCGTGGAGGAGAATACTTGAGTCACGAATTTGGCACACACTTAAGAAAATGTGGAATAGTTTCACAACTCACGCCGCCTGGAACACCTCAGCGTAATGGTGTGTCCGAACGTCGTAATCGCACTCTATTAGATATGGTGTGATCTATGATGTCTCTTACCGATTTACCGCTATCTTTTTGGAGCTATGCTTTAGAGACTGCCGCATTCACTTTAAATAGGGCTCCATCGAAATCCGTTGAGACGACACCGTATAAATTATGGTTTGGAAAGAAACCTAAGCTGTCGTTTCTAAAAGTTTGGGGATGCGATGCTTATGTCAAGAAACTTCAACCTGAAAAGCTCGAACCCAAGTCGGAAAAATGCGTCTTCATAGGATACCCTAAAGAAACTGTTGGGTATACCTTCTACCTCAGATCCGAAGGCAAGATCTTTGTTGCCAAGAATGGATCCTTTCTAGAGAAAGAGTTTCTCTCGAAAGAAGTAAGTGGGAGGAAAGTAGAACTTGATGAAGTGTTACCTCTTGAACCGGAAAATGGTGAAGCTCAAGAAAACGTTTCTGAGGTGCCTGCACCGACTAGAGAGGAAATTAATGATGATGATCAAGATGCTTCTAATCAAGCTCCTACTGAAATTCGAAGGTCCACAAGGACACGTTCCGCACCAGAGTGGTACGGCAACCCTGTCTTAGAAATCATGTTGTTAGACAACGGTGAACCTTCGAACTATGAGGAAGCAATGGCGGGCCCAGATTCCGACAAATGGCTGGAAGCCATGAAATCCGAGATAGGATCCATGTATGAAAACGAAGTATGGACTTTGACTGACTTGCCCGTTGAACGGCGAGCGATAGAAAATAAATGGATCTTTAAGAAGAAGACAGACGCGGATGGTAATGTGACCATCTATAAGCTCGGCTTGTCGCTAAGGGTTATCGACAAGTTCAAGGGGTTGACTACGATGAGACTTTCTCACCGGTAGCGAAGCTGAAGTCCGTCCGAATCATGTTAGCAATTGCCGCATACTATGATTATGAGATATGGCAAATGGACGTCAAAACGGCATTCCTTAATGGTTTCCTTAAGGAAGAATTGTATATGATGCAGCCGGAAGGTTTTGTCGATCATAAGAATGCTGACAAGGTGTGCAAGCTCCAACGCTCGATTTATGGGCTGGTGCAAGCATCTCGGAGTTGGAACATTCGCTTTGATGAGATGATCAAAGCGTTTGGGTTTACACAGACTTATGGAGAAGCCTGTGTTTACAAGAAAGTGAGTGGGAGCTCTGTAGCATTTCTCATATTATATGTAGATGACATACTTTTGATGGGAAATGATATAGAACTCTTGGACATCATTAAGGCCTACTTGAATAAGAGTTTTTCAATGAAGGACCTTGGAGAAGCTGCTTATATATTAGGCATCAAGATCTATAGAGATAGATCGAGACGCCTCATAGGTCTTTCACAAAGCACATACCTTGATAAGATATTGAAGAAATTCAATATGGATCAATCTAAGAAAGGGTTCTTACCTGTGTTACAAGGTGTGAAATTGAGATCAGCTCAATGTCCGACCACGGCAGAAGATATAGAAGAGATGAGCGTCATCCCCTATGCCTCAGCCATAGGTTCTATTATGTATGCCATGCTGTGTACCAGACCTGATGTAAACCTTGCCGTAAGTTTGGTAGGTAGGTACCAAAGTAATCCCGGCAAGGAACACTGGACAGCGGTCAAGAATATCCTGAAGTACCTGAAAAGGACTAAGGAAATGTTTCTCGTTTATGGAGGTGACGAAGAGCTCGTCGTAAAAGGTTACGTCGACGCTAGCTTCGACACAGATCTGGATGACTCTAAGTCACAAACCGGATACGTGTATATTTTGAATGGTGGGGCAGTAAGCTGGTGCAGTTGCAAGCAGAGCGTCGTGGCGGGATCTACATGTGAAGCGGAGTACATGGCAGCCTCGGAGGCAGCACATGAAGCAATTTGGGTGAAGGAGTTCATCACCGACCTCGGAGTCATACCCAATGCGTCGGGGCCAATCAAGCTCTTTTGTGACAACACTGGAGCTATTGCACTTGCAAAGGAGCCCAGGTTTCACAAGAAGACCAGGCACATCAAGCTTCGCTTCAACTCCATTCGTGAAAATGTTCAAGATGGAGACATAGAGATTTGTAAAGTGCACATGGATCTGAATGTCGCAGATCCGTTGACTAAACCTCTCCCTAAGGCAAAACATGATTAGCACCAGAACTCTATGGGTATTCGATTCATCACAATGTAACTAGATTATTGACTCTAGTGCAAGTGGGAGACTGTTGGAAATATGCCCTAGAGGCAATAATAAAAGCCTTATTATTATATTTCCTTATTCATGATAATTGTCTTTATTCGTGCTATAATTGTGTTATCCGGAAATCGTAATACATGTGTGAATAACAGACAACAAACATGTCCCTAGTGAGCCTCTAGTTGACTAGCTCGTTGATCGACAGATAGTCATGGTTTCCTAACTATGGACATTGGATGTCATCGATAACAGGATCACATCATTAGGAGAATGATGTGATGGACAAGACCCAATCCTAAACATAGCATAAGATCGCATAGTTCGTTTGCTAGAGTTTTTCAATGTCAAGTATCCTTTCCTTAGACCATGAGATCGTGTAACTCCCGGATACCGTAGGAGTGCTTTGGGTGTGCCAAACGTCACAACGTAACTGGGTGACTATAAAGGTATACTACGGGTATCTCTGAAAGTGTCTGTTGGGTTGACATGGATCGAGACTGGGATTTGTCACTCCGCTTGACGGAGAGGTATCACCGGGCCCTCTCGGTAATGCATCATCATAATGAGCTTAGTGTGATTAAAGTGTTTGATCACGGGATCATGCATTACGGTACGAGAAAAGTGACTTGCCGGTAACGAGATTGAACGAGGTACTGGGATACCGACGATCGAATCTCGGGCAAGTAAAATACCGATTGACAAAGGGAATCGTATACGGGATTAATTGAATCCTCGACATCGTGGTTCATCCGATGAGATCATCGTGGAGCATGTGGGAGCCAACATGGGTATCCAGATCCCGCTGTTGGTTATTGCCTGAGAGCCGTCTCGGTCATGTCTGCATGTCTCCCGAACCCGTAGGGTCTACACACTTAAGGTTCGGTGACGCTAGGGTTGTGAAGATATGTATATGCAGTAACCCGAATGTTGTTCGGAGTCCCGGATGAGATCCCGGACGTCACGAGGAGTTCCGGAATGGTCTGGAGGTAAAGAATTATATATAGGAAGTGCTATTTCGGCCATCGGGACAAGTTTCGGTGTTATCGGTATTGTACCGGGACCACCGGAAGGGTCCCGGGGGTCCACCAGGTGGGGCCACCTGCCCTGGTGGGCCACATGGGCCTTAGGGGGTGCGCCTTGGCCTGCTTGGGCCAAGGGGAACCTGCCCCAAAGGGCCCATGCGCCTAGGGTTCCATCTAGGAGGAGTCCTAGTGGTGGAAGGCACCTCCTAGATGGCTTGGGGGGGAGGGAAACCTCCCTGGCCGCCGCCCCCTTGGGAGATTAGATCTCCCAGGGCCGGCGCCCCCCCAAGAGGCCTATATAAAGGGGGGGAGGGGAGGGGGGCAGCGCACCCATAAGCCCTGGCGCCTCCCTCCTCCCTGCAACACCTCCTCCTCCTCCCGTAGTTGCTTAGCGAAGCCCTGCCGGAGTTCTGCTGCATCCACCACCACGCCGTCGTGCTGCTGGATCTTCATCAACCTCTCCTTCCCCCTTGCTGGATCAAGAAGGAGGAGACGTCACGCTTTCTGTACGTGTGTTGAACACGGAGGTGCCGTCCGTTCGGCACTAGATCATCGGTGAATTGGATCACGGCGAGTACGACTACCTCATCCACGTTCACTCGAACGCTTCCGTTGCAATCTACCAAGTGGTATGTAGATGCTATCTAATCTGAATACTCGTTGCTAGATGAACTCATAGATGGATCTTGGTGAAACCGTAGGAAATTTTTTAATTTTCTGCAACGTTCCCCAACAGCGACCGACCCGGGCCCCAAGAGGGGAGTGCCCCAACTATAAATTATACTAATAAACACTATATAATTATAAATTACATTTGAAAGATTATTAAATGCATAAAATAGAGGCTCAATTTGCAGGAGCATAAGTTGACAACACGTACTAATAGTTTATACCACACGGAGGCAAACCAACTCGCGTGGGAAAGTTTAGATACACTAGTCTCTTTTTATGATAGATGTCATTATATCATAATGAAATTTATGATAATTAGTTTTCATTGTTGAAACCAATCCATAATTTCTCATTTGAGAAATAGATAGTACATCTCATTTGCACCAGATCAAACTAAATGAATCTAGATGATCATGTCAGATATAATCGAATCATACGCAAAAGTACACTTAAGAACATAGTAGGTTCTTAGATGACTCTATCACTAAACCCAACTTGGATGTCACATTAGATATACCCTAGAAGTTTCTACGAATATGGTTGCCTGATATACAGTAGAAACCTCTATTAAAATATTTATGATTTATAAATCTCTACCACGACATTTAATAATATTGAAAGATATATGGACACGCGCATGCATATGCAAATATATGTATATACACTATACAATTTATACAATATTATAAAATTAGTTACAAAAAAAAGATATTTTTTGGTATACCTTAGAGTTCAAATTTTGTAGAATCAAAATTCTCAAAGAAGTATTAAAATTGTATAGTAACAAATAATATAACTATTATTTGAAAACATTGTTATGTGGCTAAGTAATAGAAAAATTATATTAGTTAAAATTGTTATATGATACACTTAGTTTAAAATAAGTATAAATATTTGGTATAAAAAATAATGGCCTCACATCGCCCCGGGTCAAAAAATGGTTTGGACTGGCTCTGGTCATGCCCTGTGCCATGCACCTGTTGTGTCGTAGGTCATCAAACACCTTGATTTTGCTCGCAGTCCCATTAAGTTTTTCAAGGGGCAGTACATCATGAGGTTGATAGTGTCCCAATGTTTAATTAAGAAGAATACACCATTTGAATCATATTCCCTTTTGAAGAATTTTCGACATGTGTAAATGTCGTCAAAGTGGAGAACATGTATTATGAATATGGTTTTCCCAGATTTGTCATATCGTGGGTTGATGACATTCTAATTGTTTGGTTGAAAAAAGTTGGTCCTACAACGATGTTTAAGTCTTAAATGAAAAGGAGTGCTCCAACTAGTGCGCTAGGACAAACGATACTGTGAGTCCCTCATACGAGTTAGTATTTCTTATCTTTCATTTGTACTTACGATCTTTGGTTGATATTTATATTGAGCACTGTGGGGAAAAAAATTGCTGGTCCGAGCTAAGCTATGAATGTGACTAGTTATATTTGTATGCAGTGATCTCTGCAATGGGCTTGAAAATTTACTGAAAAAGCAATTGTACCCTCCAAAGATTGACCTACAAAATATGTATGTTCGTGATTTGAAAGAATGTTCATTTAATCAAAAAATGTTCATGAATTTGATAAAAATTTCACGGATTCAAATAATGTTCATGAATTTTAACAAAATATTATAAAAAATAAAAAAATGTTAGTGATTTCCATAAATCGTTCCCAAATTTTGCAAAAACACTTTATCGGCTAAAAAAGGTTCGCTTATTGAAAAATGTTCATGGAAACAGGAAAAATAATCTTGAATTTTCAAAAAGAAAGTTATCAGATTTAAAAAATATTCATGGGTTTGAAAAAACATTCACAATTATAAAAAAATCACATATTCCAAAAATGTTTACAATTTTGAAAAAGTTCACGAATTGTAAAAGATGTTCACGAATTTTGAAAAATATTCATGATTTCGAAAACAATTTCACAACTTCAAAAGATGTTCACGGTTTCAAAAATATTCACAAATTTGAGAGATATTCCCAAAATTGAAAAAGAATAAGAAAAATATGTACAAAGTAAAAAATATATAAGAAAAAGTAAAAATATAAAAGAAAAGAAAGAAAACCGGAAGAAAAAAGAGTAAAAAAAGAAAATAACCGGTGGACTATAAACAGACCGGGCCAACACTGGATCTGCGAGCTCGAGAGGTGGGCAACCTATGCCCCCTTCTAGACTAAAAAAAAAAAAAAACTACGCCCCCGTCTGCCGCCTCCCGCGACGCTTCAGGCCTCTGGCGTCTGGCCTCAAGTCTTCTTCTAGCCACCCCCCGTCTTGTCTCCCTCTCTCGTGTCAGATCGATCCTCTGGCAGCCAACTTCGCTGTGGCCGCCGCAGCCGTCCCTCCGGCGAGGGGAAACAACCTTCACTTGCCACTTCCAGGCGTCGGGACTCGGGTCGCCAGTCGCCACCAATAGCTCCGCCGGTACCCCTCCGTGAACCCCCCAAATTGGTTTTTCTTTGGATGTTCTTTACGACCTTAATCGGTTTGATTTTGTTCGTTCTCCGTCGTTGGCTAGGGTTTGGCAAGGATGGAGTACCACGGATAGAACGAGATTTAGTTTTACTGTCTTTGTAGGCGAGAACATTGCCAGAGAGATGTCTCAGAAGCGAAGGGAGAAGGTGGATACAGGCTTGATTCCACGGAAGCATAACGCAATGGAGAAGACGTCCCCCCCTGATCAGCCCCGCCGACAGGCGCAGGGCATCCAGCGGCCTGTCAAGACTGAAGCACGTCTTGCCGGAGAGAAGAAGCACAAGACTGCAGCACACATTGCCGGAGAGAAAAAGCACACGAAAGGCAATAGTGCATCTTTCCCCACGAAAAGAACCACGCCACTAGTCAAAGCAAAAACAACTTCCCGCTGTTCCGATGAATGTACCGGTCGTCCCGTCGATGCTCACGACCATGGCAGCACTGTTGCTACCCAGGAACAGAGGCAAGAATCTGCCGTAATCAAGAGAGATAAAGAAGTGGAGTACATAACCCAAAAGTTGAACAGGTTGGGAGTGAGAGATGATATTGGCTTTGAGGAGTACTATGAATGGTTGATGAATCTGCCTCCCGACCCCTCCTTTGATACTTCCATCAGATTGGATGATACAGATCGCTATGACATGGACCTCCGCCACGCGGTGTATCGCATCAGATCCTACAAGGTTTCATCCATCCATGCCTCTGTTTTTCAGTCATCTATTAAATGCTGTTCAATCCATACATTTGCGTTTTGCGAATTGATGTTAGTTTGTTCTATCCTGTTTGTGCTGTTTTTTAAACTCATAATCCATATCTAATTCCAATGGTGATATCATTCCTACAGTTGTCACAAAAGGAGTCCAAGAATGAGTTGTGCCGTGATGAACTGAAAGATTGCCCTATGGAGCTTCTTGACAGGGAAGAACTTCCTACAGATTTCCTAGTGAAGATGCGATATTTTAGGTTCTTGGAGGAAGAAGGTGTATTAGACTGGTTCTTCCACCCTGAACTCTGCAAGCTTGCTTGCCTGAATGACTACCAGCGTCTAGTGCCTCGGGATCATGTACGTATATAAACTGATCATTGAGTGTTCCTGTAATCATTTAATTGCCTTTGGTGTTCCATTGTGTTAGTATGGCTATTTAGAACCATTCATCGTAATTTCAACACCGTGATATACACAAATGATCTGTGTGGCCTGTTTTCAGAAAAGGGTTAAAAAGTTATCTATTATGTAAGGATCTACATTACAGAGCTTCTCTGTATCAAACCTTGTTTTTTATATCGCTTCTCTCTATTTATATTTTTATTATTTAAGGCATATGTTATTTGTTATTCTAAATCATGTTTCCTCTTTCCCTTCATTTTTGTGTAGAGTGTTGTGTTTGATTGGGAGTATGCTGATTGGGAGCTGTACCGCAGTTACTTTCATAGCTATGAGATGCAGCATGAATACATCGAGTACTTTGAAACATTATTAAGGGAACTTAAGGTGTGCATCGTAAAATCAAGCAAGACTAGCATTCCTGCAATCATTAGATTTTTATTATGGGACTAACAACCTCTCTTTTTATCTTAATACAGTGGTTGAAAGATTGTCTACCGGTTGACGATGATTCTCCTAGTGTAAGTACATGACTGCACAAAAATCATGGAATGGCAATTTTCTGTATATGTTACGTCACCAATGGTATTTCCTCTGTTCTTTAGGCAAGCAAAATAGAGACCAGAGGAATTTATCAAGCAACTAAGATCGCCACTCGCTTTCCCAAGATCACAACTCATTTAGTTCGTATTGGCTTCAGCGTATGATCTCTAGCATAATAACTAACTTAATTTTGGCGTGGTTTTGCATTTAACAGTTTCATTATTTCGATTCAGGATTGTGTTACTTACATGAGCATTGAGGCTAGGTGGTGTGACGGATCCGATGGTCTCCATTTCGAGATTTGGAAGCGAGTCACTCAACAAAAGGTTAGCATTCAGTATTGTAACCCAGTCTGCTGCACACTTATTGAGTATCCATGTAATTCTGATTAATTCAGTATTGTAACCCAGTCATCTGCACACTTATTGAGTATCCATGCAATTCTGATTAATTCGTGTTGTTTATGAACCCTGTATATGTATGTATACAGTAATGCTTGTTTTTTATGAGTGTCCATGTAATTATCATTTCTCAACAATGCACAGGAGAGTTTCGAAAATGCTTTGAAGGAAGTCTATTTACTGAACAAGTGTCCGTCGCGGCAAGATAGCATTGAGTATGCCATAGAGTATGACCATTCCGTTATGAAACTAGAGGTAGGCTCTTCTTCACAGATAATTGGAAGCCCAGAATTTGCAACATGCATGCTTATCTCTTTTGCTTCACAGATAATTGTAAGCCCAGAATTTGTAACGTGCATGCTTATCTCTTTTGCTTCTTTTCTTCACCTTTTCAGTTTCTTCATTGCACGGCAAGTGTTCCCAAGGAAGTAAGTACTATGATATGCGTGTGGGATTGATCCAGTGGATTAAATGTTCTTATATTTGATTTGATTTGATTTCACGTCTGATTGCCTTAGGTATCAGAGGATAAAGCTCAGGAGTTGATTACAGAGAAAGTTAAAAGGCTGGTACTGTGCTCGAAAGAAATTGCATCTTGATATGATATATATACATGTTATTTCAAAAATACCGTTGCGCTAAGAAAAAAACATTTATTTACAGAGGATAAAACCCAAATTCTTTGCTGAGTATATCAGAAAGAAGATAGACATTGCCAAAACTATAGGATTGATTACCGAGGTATAGTATCCTAATCTTTGTTTATAATTGCGAATAACTTGATATCTTTCTGTCTATGGTAACCAAATTATATGCATGCCCTAGCAGCGATTGTATGATTTTACTTTTGCAGGTTTAAGAAGATACATAATGGGCCTGGCTTTTCGTCGTTGCAGCTTCCATTTCTTCAAGATGTCTTTTCATGGATTCCATCACTTTTGCTGGTGCAATGAACAGTGAACTAGATCAGACTCGTAGCTCTTACAAAGTACAGTAGTATAGTACTACTAGTCTACTAGATGGATGATTTGAGTGTGTTCCTGCAACCTCCTGCGCCATGTGATGTTATCAGCCACCTGTGTGGTTTTCTGTTTATGTGCCACTTGGCTACTAGTCTACTAGCCCTATCCATTAAGTCACATCACTTTCATTCCCAGTAACTTAACACAAGTTTTACATATGTATAATTAGTTCCATCATTTTCATTTGAATAGTAAGACTATACATTTGGGGTCTTTGTAAGATTACTATTTATCAACTAAAATGAACAAATAATTCAGAATGATGCATTAAGTAAGTTTCAGTCGCAGTCAGTAATACTAATAATAGTAAGTTTCGGTCCCTGTAATTAAGTAATTAACACAGCACTAGTATGTATGTAAAAGCTAGTGCCTTCATTTTTATTTGCATTGTAAGATTTCAAATAAGAATATTTCATACTGCACAGATTGAAAAGGAAGATTCAACAGGTCTAGCAACATGAAATTTCAATGCGGATCAAATATATATGAGCAAATTGATAATATGACACACTTTTTCTGGGACTTTGATCTGATGACACATCTTTCTTTTGATTTGATTAGATGACACATCTTTGATTGATAACTAGATTAAATGACACAAATTAAGTTTTTCTCTCCTTTTCTAGGTATGGCCCCTCACGTCAGATTTTATAGGACGATTTTGCCCCAGGTCGTTTCACCTGCCTGGCTCAATCGCTGGTTCGATCGATCGTTTCTGGAAGAGCGAACGAAAGCCGCTGTGCCGCCACTCCTGCTTCCTTGCGCCGCAGCTCCGGCTTCCTCCCACCCGCGCCGCCGGTGCCCAGCACCGCCCCGCCGCTCCTGCTTCCTCCCACCCGCGCCGGCAGTGCCTAGCACCGCCCCGCCGTGTGTCTTCCCCTAGTGCTACCAGTTCCCCGCCGCCTCCTGTCCGTTTCTTCTCATCCGGCAACGCTCCAGCCGTTTCGCCCCGTCGACGCCTCGTGCATCGACTCGTACAACAACATCGAATAGCTACAAAGCTACCAGCGATGACACGCTCCTGCGACGGCGCGGCTGTGCCGGCAACGGAAGGAGACAGCAATGTGGCGGCGCGCCGGGAAGGAGCCACGGCGAGACAAGGCGCTGGGAAGCATGCAGCATGATCACCGCATTCCATACGTAGAGCTACTATATATATGTACGCGTGCATGCATGGAGCCTCTGTATGCATGTACTAATCAAGCGAGGCGTGTTTAGCTCTTCCAGGAACGATCGAGATGAAAAAACCAGGGACAAAATCATCCTACAAAATAAGACGTGCGGGTCCATACCTAGAAAAGGAGAGAAAAACTTAATTTGTGTCATTATATCAAGCTATCACTCAAAGGTGTGTCATCCAATCAAACTAAAAGAAAGGTGTGTCATCAGATCAAAGTCCCAAAAAAAGTGTGTCATATTATCAATTTGCTCTCTATATATACAAGTACTGACCTTTTGAGTAAAGGCTTTGTATATACATTTGCTCCTCTTGTTGATATCGTTGATGACTTTTAATTGCTGAGAAGAACAACGTTGATGTCTTTTAACCGCTGAGAAGGTCACGGTTCTGTCCTCTTTCTTCACATCATTGCTGGTCATAAGTAATTAAAGGCCAGAAAAAGGGTTGAGCCAACATGTCCCGCGACCCATCCCCAGCCCAGCCCCTCCACGATCCCCTCCCGGCGCCGGCCACCGCGGCCACGCCGGCCACCATCACCCCGGGTCCTTGCCTGCTGCCGCCCCCTCCGGCTCGCTTGCCGCTGGACTTCATCCCGCAGGTGGTCCCTGCAGGCGCGTCGTCGTTGCCGGTGCATGTGGATGCCAGATCCAGGTCGCCGATCCGGTCGCCACCGCCCCATGACCGGTCCCTGCGTGATGCGCCGGTGGAGATCGTGCCGGAGACGCCGCCTGAGCTCCAGGGCGTCCAGCCGCGGGTCGCATCCATCATCGTCGTCCCGTCGCCTCACGTCCATGGCGCCTCGTCCTCTTCCTGCAGCGGCTCTCCAGCAGATGCGGGGCATGACGCAGATGCGTCCGGCGAGGGATGGCAGCTCGTGTGCTCCCGGCGTGGCCCGCGCCTCCCGCCTCCTCCTGTACCGGCCTCTACTCGGCGCCCCCTTCCTGCCTGGCTGCACGGGAGATGCTGCCGCTGCCTCGCCCCGGGTCACCGTGCTTTGGTTTGCCGGGATCCCTTCAGGTGCTCTCGCTGCCTCCAGCCCGGCCACCGTGCTCGTGGATGCACCAACGCGTGGCGCCCCCTCAGCTCCCTGAAGATCCTGCGACGGCCTGCTACATCTCCCCCCTTGGCTCCCCGGCCACCGACTCGTGGTTGGCCTGCTCCTCCGCAAGCTGAAATGCCCACCTCGTCAGCATGGCCTCAACTCGGAGGCGCTCCCCTGCGGAGGGAAGGTCTTGCTGCTACTGATGTGCTGCACCAAACACCACCCAACTCCGGTCGTGCGGCGACAGTTTGGCTTGCCGGGGCGCAGTCTGATGCCTCTTGCAAGGCCGTGGCAGAGGCCCTTGCGTCCGCGATCGGCGCCAACATCGTGGATATCAGGGTCATCCGCCAATTTGTGGATGCCACCGTCGATCGTCAATCTCCGACCAGGACTATGCTCCCCTCGCCATCTTCATCTACATCACGGCCCCCAGGATTTGAAGCTTCTCCCGTGATGAACTCCGCCCCACAGACGCCGCCCTTCATCACCGATGCTTGCCGCACGCCATGTAGTACGGCGACTGATGATGTTTGTTCCCCTGCTACCGAGACGGTCGCTGTCTTCGCTACACCGGCCCAGACTCCTAGTCCAACACCTACTCCGCAAGTCACCCCTACACGTCAGGTGATGGTTCATGAAGAGCAAGAGCTGCCGGCTGGTTTTGACACCCTGTTTCAGCCGCGTCAGGAGGCCATCTTGGGCTCCCCTCCAACACTGCAAGGGAAACAGCCAGGACGACGTAGAAAGACCATGGCTGGGATGTCCATTGACCAGGAAGGGTCTGCTTTCTCGCTACGGCGCTCCAGTGCTAGGCTACGGGCAAGTGGGCGCGCGCGAATCGTTCCAGTTCAGAAGGAAGCACAGAAGATGGTGTGTCGCAGCTTAGGAATCGTCAAAGATGGGCAAGATATAACCGCGGCGGCTCTGGCTGAGCTTGAGGAACAGTTCAAGGAAGAAATCCCTGGCACGGTGTTGGCTGCACTGCGTGCCCTCTTCAAGCTCGACGATGCCCAGGCCATGTCCGTCGAAGATGCTATAATTGCACAGGGAGGTGCCAATGGTCTTGATCATGAAGAAGAGGTGGCAGCTACTGCTACTTGATGCCAGGTGGCTTAGTATGCTGGTGTTGAATTAGTAACTATGTTAGCACAACTTATGTACCCCAGGGGCTCCTGCATGAGGAGATTAGTGCACCCAGTTTGGGTTCGCAAGCTATTGTCTAGTGGCAATGGTTGTTCTTTCGGCCATTTGTTTTCCTTGTTGGCATTATGCGCTGTGATCAAGGGCGTAAGACTGTTCAATTATGTTAGAACAATCCATCAACTTTCTGTGTTGGAACGTGAGGGGACTAAATTGTCCAAATCGACGCACTACTGTTCATGAAACAATTGCAGCAACTTTATGCCAGATTGTGTGCCTTCAGGAGACTAAACTTGAAGATATTGACTGCTTCACCGCATCTTATCTTGGTGGCCACCGGCTGAAACATTTTGCCCAGAGGCCGGCTACCGGCACCCGTGGAGGGATCCTTATGCTCTGGGACGATAGTTATGTCAACATCTCCAATGTTGTCACCTCTGAGTTCTGCCTTTCGGCGGACGTGGCCGTCCTGAACTCCGACTCCCGCTTCAAGATAACTATGGTCTATGGGCCTACCACGCACTCTAGAAAAGATGATTTCTTTGCGGAGCTCCTCGTCCAGAAACCACCGGCTGGCCATATGTGGCTGGCCTTGGGGGATTTCAACCAAATCTACCGTGCGCGTGACAAGAACAAGCGTAACATAAATCGTAGCCGCATCAACCGCTTCTGCGCCACCCTCCAGGCGTGTGAGCTAAAAGAATTACATCTTCAAAACAGAAGATTCACCTGGAGCAATGAGCGGGTGAACCCCACGCTTTGCAAGCTTGACTCCTACTTCTGCAATGCCGACTGGGACATTCAGTTTGACACCCATGTGCTACATGCGCTCTCCTCCTCGCTCTCTGACCACTGCCCTTTACTCCTCGCCGACGATCGAGGGCCTCATAGGCCTCGGAGCTTCAAATTTGAGAACTTTTGGTGTTCCATCCTGGGTTTCTCCGAGGTTGTCGAGAATGCTTGGGCTGCGCAAACTGGCCATACTGAGCCCTACCAAATCCTTTTTCACAAGCTCAAGAGAGTTGGCATGAGATTGACAGAGTGGAGTAAAAGTTTGTTTTCCAAGCCCAAGTTGCACCTGCATGCTGCGCTGTTGGTTATCCTTAGGCTCGATGTTGCTCAAGAGTCACGAACTTTATCTGCTGAGGAGATGGACCTAAGAGCAAGATTAAAAAGAAGGGTCATTAGCTTGGCGGTCCTTGAGCGCACAAGGAAGAAGCAATGTGCCCGCTCAAGCAATATCAAGGCGGGAGATGCTAATACCAAATACTTTCACCTTAGGGTGAATGCGAGAAGGAGGAAAAACCATATTCATCGCCTCAAACACAACAGCGGTTGGGTTACGAACCACGAGCAAAAAGAGAAAATCATTCATGACCACTTCACCGAGGCCATTGGAAGAGGGGGCCCTCGAACCAAGGACTTCAACTGGCAGAACCTCGAATTTGAGGAAATAGATCTTCATGGCCTTGATGACCCCTTCACCACAGAAGAGGTGTGGAATGCCATCAAACAAATGCCTAGTGACAAAGCTCCCGGCCCGGATGGTTTTACAGGGGCATTCTTCAAAAAATGTTGGCATATCATCAAAATTGATGTCATGCGTGTCATCGATCTGTTTGGAAATCTTCATGTGGGAAACCTCCATTGGTTAAACTCCGCAAATGTCATCTTGCTGCCCAAAAAGGAAGGGGCGGAAGGAATCACCGACTATAGGCCCATTAGCCTCATCCACGCCATTGCCAAGATTATTGCTAAAGTGCTTGCCCTACGACTCGCCCCCCTCATGAACAACCTTGTCTCGCATGCCCAAAGCGCGTTCATTAAGAGACGAAGTATCCACGATAACTTCATGTATGTGCGAAATCTCGCGCGACGGCTTCACAAGAGCAAGACTCCTTCCCTCCTCTTCAAGCTTGACATCCGCAAAGCGTTCGACTCTGTGCGGTGGGAATACATCCTCGACCTCCTTCAAAGGAGAGGCTTCCCAAACAAGTTCAGGGAGTGGATCATCGCTCTTCTTAAGACATCTTCCTCGAGAATCCTTCTAAATGGGATACCCGACAATGCCATCAAACACGGGAAGGGCTTTCGACAAGGAGATCCGCTATCTCCTCTCCTCTTTGTCATTGCCATTGATCCTCTCCAACGAGTTCTTAATGTGGCCACTCGCTGCGGGATTCTTCACAAGATCAGAGGGCGTGGCACTTGCTTCTGGACCTCCCTTTATGCGGACGACGCGACTGTTTTTGTCAAGCCTTTAAAGGAGGATGTTTCGAACCTTGCAACCATCCTGGATTGCTTTGGTCGGGCCACGGGATTATGCACAAACTTCCAAAAAAGCTCCGTCGTCCCCATAAGATGTGGGAGATTGAACTTGGACGAGATCCTCCATGAGCTTCCGGCCTCCCGAGCCTCTTTTCTAGTGAAGTATTTGGGCCTTCCTCTCTCCGTGTGGCAGCTCAAGAGGGTCGACTGCCAATACCTTGAGGACAAGGTCGCATGCAACCTTGTCTCTTGGGAAGGTGGAAATATCACCACAAAGGGTCGATGCGTTCTTGTCAAATCAGTGCTCACCTCGCAGGTGATCTTTCACGCCACTTCCCTCACCATCCCGCCCGGCACACTTGCTAGCATCAACAAGATCGAGAGAGCTTTCCTCTGGTCTGGGATGGACAAGACGACCGGAGCCAAGTGCAAGGTCAATTGGGAGACGGTGTGTCGCCCCAAGGATCTAGGGGGCCTTGGTGTGCTTCATCTTGGGAAATTTTCCCGTGCACTAAGATTACGATGGCCTTGGTATGAGTGGAATGACTCCCATTGGATGTGGGTGGGAATGGGCAATCCCTGTGACGAGGACGACATGGACCTCTTCTATGCTTCGACCACTATCACTATTGGCAATGTGGCTATTGCGCCTTTTTGGGACTCCCCTTGGTTATTTGGTAGGAAACCAAAAGATGTGGCTCCACTCATCTTTGAGTGCTCTACGAGGAAAAATTGGAAGGTGCGCGAAGCCTCACTCAAGGGCGCATGGATTGGCAAAGTCAAAATTTCGACCTCCTTCACACTTGAGCATATCCGGCAATTTATCCATCTTTGAACCTTGCTTCGGAATGTTCATCTCGAGGAGGATAGGGTGGATTCCATCGCATGGAAGCACACAACGAATGGTGAATACACCACAACCTCGGCGTATAGGGCGCAATTCTTGGACATTGCACTCACAGAAATGAATAGAACCATTTGGAAGGTCTGGGCTCCCCCAAAAAATCAAGTTCTTTGCTTGGCTAGAAATTCAAAATCGTGTTTGGACCGCTGACCGTTTGGCCAAGCAAGGTTGGGACAATTGTGGACTTTGCCCACTTTGCAAGAGGGAGCAAGAATCTGTGGCTCACCTCTTCTACAAGTGTCGATACACGTTGAGGCTCTGGGAAATGCTGAAAGTATGGCTACGATTGGATACCATGGATATTACTACTTGGCCGGGGGAGCGATCGATCAAGGATTGGTGGACAAGGATGTCTAGCGCAACGAGGGTGCATAGGAAAGCTATGGCCTCCCTCACAATGCTTGTTAGCTGGACCATATGGAATGAGAGGAACGCGAGGATTTTCCGCAACAAGTTCAACCCACCCAACATCCTATTTATCAACATAAAGAGCGAGGCTAAACTTTGGATCACCGCCGGGGCAAAAAATGTGGGTCTTTTGATGCCGGGAGAGTAATGACCATGATGTAATATCTTTTTTTTCTCTTTCACAATGTGTTGCAAACTCTTGTCCGTTTCCTTCTTAATTAATGAATGAGGCAAAGCTTTTGCCTCCATTTCAAAAAAAAAACATCATTGCTGGTCCACGGTTCTGCCCATTTTTTTCCTAACATCATTGCTGGTTCAACAAGCGAGTAGAAGAATAGACAGTTAGCAAGGACAGAATGAATCGCTTTTGCACAATGCTGCTATTTCAATGGACGTGGAGTTTCTACACCCGGGCTCAAATACCCATGGGTGAACAGTATGTTCAAAAAATAGAAAATGGAGTAAATTTTAAAAATTCTCAAAATTTTTTGTGGCAAAGTTTAAGGAATGTCTGGAGTGTATGCAAAAATTCATCACGAAATCACATTGGTGAAAAGCGTGTTAAATAAAGCAAAATCGATGCTCTGAAAATGTTACTTTCAAACGCATTTTTGAGCTTTGATTTTGTTCTTTTGCCACGACTTCCACCAATGTGATTTCGTGATGAAATTTTGCATGCACAACAAACATTTCTTAAGTATGCCAACAAAAAGTCAGATTTTTTGATTTTTTTTCTATTTTTAATTTTACTGTTCACACTAGAGCATTTGAGCCCGGGTGTAGAAATGTACTATGGCTATTTCAATACATTACTTCTTCACATACTCATGAATGTGACCCCACATGAACAATATATTGCTTCCCCATTTAAGAAAGTGCTATAAGAGCAAAACTATGCGGTATACACAACCATATTTCCGAACCAAGATCAGCGGGGGGAGGGGGGCGGGTGGGGGGGCTCTCACGACGCCTCATACTCGCTTGCCCGTGCCGCCACCCTGCAACGGCCAAGCGCGCTGCCCCCTGCTCCTCTCGCCTCCGTCCTCCTCCTTCATCCTTGCCGCCACCCACGTGAGCCGTCGGGCGAAGCCTATTTGTCTTGGGTGGCGTCAAGGCCTCCCCCCTCGTCTGTTCCCAACAGAGCGGGGTGCAACGGTCAAGCAAGGGCACATGTGTGCATGGCAAGGCGGCGGTAGCGCGTCAGATTTGACATGACACGATGCTCGGTGGTGGTTGGTGGCACTTCGCCATGCGTGCGGCAGCGGAGCAGGGCTCAGTGGGCTACGCCATGCTGTGGTCTGAGCTTTTGGTGACGAGGTTCCAAGCCGTTGTGTGCTCGGGACGACGCTTTGGTGGGCTGTTTTTTTCGGGTGACACGAGGCAGCCTCTTATTGGCACAAGGTGGGCGAGCATCCGGGACTGTCCATGACCGGCCGTGGGTGTCAGTGGTGTGCTGGTCTTCGACGTCTGATGCTTGTAGATCTAGGGTTCGGTTGTGGTGGGCTCTGAGAAGGCTGGATGGACGAACCTGATCTGGCCCATGGTAGGCCGCCGCACTAGCAGTCTGTCTTCTAGGGCTGCCCAAACGACGATGTCGGCTAACCCCAATGGTCCTCCTTCCCAGATGAGATGGGGGGTTCCAGCTGGAAGCTCGCGCCTATGTTTGGGTCCATGGCACGTCGATCGACCCTGGTGTTGGTCGGTGCTTCTCGTGGGTGTGCTTTGGCACATCGGTCCCACCCATGCATTGTTCGTGCCTAAGCCTATGCTTCGGCGACATGTTATCCTAGTGGCAGTGATGTGTCTCAGTCTTGGAAGCTGGGATGGCGAGCCTAGATGGTGTGTCTGCAGGGCGACGTGGCAGCAGTGGTGGTGTCTCTCCTCTTGACTGTGTGGGTAGCAAGGGAGGGGGTGGTGGGCGATACTGGCATCGTCTGGGCTTCGGCAATGGTGGCTCCCTGGTCTTGATCTGGAGACCTTGCACTGGCCGCAAAGCCCCCCCCCTGCACGGGTTGGATCATCCACTGGCACAGCGGGTGGCATTCATGTGGGTCCGAGCGAAAGCTCTATTCTTCGGCGTCGCTGCCACCTACAGTGTCACTTTCCTCTTGGTGGGCGTCATTGTGGGTCCCCTCACGATGTTGGGTCTCTAGGGTGAAAACCCTAGTCCCTCTTTTCAGGCTCGACAACGGTGGCGTCGTTGGTCATCACCCTCTTGAAGGCGTCTTTGTGGAGCCTCAGATCCACTTGGTGCAACTAGCCAGTGGCTTCGGCCATGCCTTGCCCCTGACATGCTGTAGCATCCTTGACTCTGGCATAGGGTGGTCCCGGTGTTCTTCGATCTTATAAACGTGCCCCATGGTCTCCATTCTCGGTCCTCACCATCTCATGGCAGGAGCGGCACTTCACAGCCTAGAGCGAGGGTTGTCTCAACAACGAGCCGGCCCTTTCCAGAGATGGTTCGATGTGTTCTGTAGCCTGGTGTCCAGTGATTTCTCCAAAGAGCACGGTTCTGGTCTTGTTCAGTAGTCTTGGATGTCTCTTGTTAGGTGTGGTGCTCCTATTTTTTATCTTCGATGTCGGTTTAGTAACACCTGTGACATCTGCTCAAATGTCGTTTTATTTTGACCTGCTTATGAGGGTTTCCTCGTCACTTGTGCCTTTATATTTATTTATTATATAAAAGGGGACGATAGCCTATCTGAAGGGAACTAAGCATGTCTCAGATGGTTAGGTTCTTTGTGGTCAAACCAACCCACTAGGGTTCAAGTCTTGGCTTTGGCACTAGTGCTCGCATACCTTTCCGATGATGTTCGTTCTGTGGGAGGCGATGTTTCCGTCGACTACGGAGGCGTGCCGACTCAGTCTCTTTGAGGTGCTCATAAGGATAGGATGTGCACTTGTACGTTCATATGGTTGAGTGTACGTGCGTATGTATGAGAGTATGCGTATGTGATGTGTTCAAATGGTAGCATCAGAGGTATGATAGGAAGCGTTTTCCTAAAAAAATACTATTTCGAACCAACCTGTGGTTGGATGGTTAGGAGAATAGTGGTATTCCTAGCCCACCAAGGTTCAAATCCTAGATTTGACATTGATGATCGCATTATTCTTGGATTGAATTCAGACATGTGGCGATGTTAGTTCAGTGGGAGTAGACGTTCATGTCGGCTGCGAGACGCCTGTTGTGACTTGTGTAGGTGTTCATGTTGGAAATATGCCCTAGAGGCAATAATAAAAGCATTATTATTATATTTCCTTATTCATGATAATTGTCTTTATTCATGCTACAATTGTGTTATCCGGAAATCGTAATACATGTGTGAATAATAGACACCAACATGTCCCTAGTAAGCCTCTAGTTGACTAGCTCGTTGATCAACAGATAGTCATGGTTTCCTGACTATGGACATTGGATGTCATTGATAACGAGATCACATCATTAGGAGAATGATGTGATGGACAAGACCCAATCCTAAACATAGCACAAGATCGTATAGTTCGTTTGCTAGAGTTTTCCAATGTCAAGTATCCTTTCCTTAGACCATGAGATCGTGTAACTCCCGGATACCGTAGGAGTGCTTTGGGTATACCAAACGTCACAACGTAACTGGGTGACTATAAAGGTATACTACGGGTATCTCCAAAAGTGTCTGTTGGGTTGACACGGATCGAGACTGGGATTTGTCACTCCGCATGAGGAGAGGTATCACCGGGCCCACTCGGTAATGCATCATCATAATGAGCTCAATGTGATCAAAGTGGTTGATCACGGTATCATGCATTACGGTACGAGTAAAGTGACTTGCCGGTAACGAGATTGAACGAGGTATTGGGATACCGACGATCGAATCTCGGGCAAGTAAAATACCGATTGACAAAGGGAATTGTATACGGGATTAATTGAATCCTCGACATCGTGGTTCATCCGATGAGATCATCGTGGAGCATGTGGGAGCCAACATGGGTATCCAGATCCCGCTGTTGGTTATTGCACGAGAGCCGTCTCGGTCATGTCTGCATGTCTCCCGAACCCGTAGGGTCTACACACTTAAGGTTCGGTGACGCTAGGGTTGTGAAGATATGTATATGCAGTAACCCGAATGTTGTTCGGAGTCCCGGATGAGATCCCCGACGTCACGAGGAGTTCCGGATTGGTCCGGAGGTGAAGAATTATATACAGGAAGTACAGTTTCGGCCATCGGGAGTGATCTGGGGGTCACCGGTATTGTACCGGGACCACCAGATGGGTCCCGGGGGTCCACCGGGTGGGGCCACCCATCCCGGAGGGCCCCATGGGCTGAAGTGGGAGGGGGGACCAGCCCTTAGTGGGCTGGTGCGCCCCCCCAAGGCCCACCCCCTGCGCCTAGGGTTGGAACCCTAGGGTGGGGGGGGAGCCCACTTGCCTTGGGGGGCACTCCACCCCCCTTGGCCGCCGCCCCCTCTGGAGATGGGATCTCCAGGGGCCGGCGCCCCCCAGGGAGCCTATATAAAGGGGGGAGGGAGGGGCAGCCGCACCCTTGCCCCTGGCGCCTCCCTCTCTCCCTGCTACACCTCTCCCTCTCGCAATGCACGGCGAAGCCCTGCTGTTCTGACGCCCTGCATCCACCACCACGCCGTCGTGCTGCTGGATCTTCATCAACCTCTCCTTCCCCCTTGCTGGATCAAGAAGGAGGAGACGTCACGCTGACCGTACGTGTGTTGAACGCGGAGGTGCCGTCCGTTCGGTGCTAGGATCTCCGGTGATTTGGATCACGTCGTGTACGACTACCTCATCCCCGTTCTTTTGAACGCTTCCGCTCGCGATCTGCAAAGGTATGTAGATGCATCCGATCATTCGTTGCTAGATGAACTCATAGATGGATCTTGGTGAAACCGTAGGAAATTTTTTGTTTTCTGCAACGTTCCCCAACAGTGGTATCAGAGCTAGGTCTATGCGTAGTTCTTCTTGCGCGAGTAGAACACAATTTGTTGTGGGCGTAGATTTGTCAACTTTCTTGCCGCTACTAGTCTTATCTTGCTTCAGCGGTATTGTGGGATGAAGCGGCCCGGTCCAACCTTACACGTACGCTTACGTGAGACCGGTTCCACCGACTAACATGCACTAGTTGCATAAGGTGGCTGGCGGGTGTCTGTCTCTCCCACTTTAGTTGGAGCGGATTCGATGAAAAGGGTCCTTATGAAGGGTAAATAGAAGTTGACAAATCACGTTGTGGCTTTCACGTAGGTAAGAAAACGTTCTTGCTAGAACCCTAATTCAGCCACGTAAAACTTGCAACAACAATTAGAGGACGTCTAACTTGTTTTTGTAGCAAGTGCTTTGTGATATGATATGGCCAAAGTTGTGATGAATGATGAATGATCTATATGTGATGTATGAGATGTTCATGCTATTGTAATAGGAATCACGACTTGCATGTCGATGAGTATGACAACCGGCAGGAGCCATAGGAGTTGTCTTTATTTTTGTCTGACCTGCGTGTCATCAAGAAACGCCATGTAAATTACTTTACTTTATTGCTAAACGCGTTAGCCATAGTAGTAGAAGTAATAGTTGGCGAGCAACTTCATGGAGACACGATGATGGAGATCATGATGATGGAGATCATGGTGTCAAGCCGGTGACAAAGATGATCATGGAGCCCCAAGATGGAGATCAAAGGAGCTATGTGATATTGTCCATATCATGTCACGTTTATTATTTGATTGCATGTGATGTTTATCATGTTTTGCATCTTATTTACTTAGAACGACGGTAGTAAATAAGATGATCCCTCATAATAATTTCAAGAAGTGTTCCCCTTAACTGTGCACCGTTGCAACAGTTCGTTGTTTCGAAGCACCACGTGATGATCGGGTGTGATAGATTCTAACGTTCACATACAACGGGTGTAAGACAGATTTACACATGCAAACACTTAGGTTGACTTGATGAGCCTAGCATGTACAGACATGGCCTCGGAACATAGAAGACCGAAAGGTCGAGCATGAGTCGTATAGAAGATATGATCAACATGAAGATGTTCACCGATGTTGACTAGTCTGTCTCACGTGATGATCGGACACGGCCTAGTTGACTCGGATCATGTTATACTTAGATGACTAGAAGAGGGATGTCTATCTAAGTGGGAGTTCATTAAATAATTTGATTAGATGAACTTTATTATCATGAACTTAGTCTAAAATATTTACAATATGTCTTGTAGATCAAATGGCCAACGTAGTCCTCAACTTCAACGCGTTCCTAGAGAAAACCAAGCTGAAAGACGATGGCAGCAACTATACGGACTGGGTCCGGAACCTGAGGATCATCCTCATAGCTGCCAAGAAAGATTATGTCCTACGAGCACCGCTGGGTGACGCACCTGTTCTCCCTGCAGAACAAGACGTTATGAACGCTTGGCAGGCACGTTCCGATGACTACTCCCTCGTTCAGTGCGGCATGCTTTACAGCTTAGAGCCGGGGCTCCAAAAGCGTTTTGAGAGACACGGAGCATATGAGATGTTCGAAGAGCTGAAAATGGTTTTCCAAGCTCATGCCCGGGTCGAGAGATATGAAGTCTCCGACAAATTCTTTAGCTGTAAGATGGAGGAAAATAGTTCTGTCAGTGAGCACATACTCACTATGTCTAGGTTACATAACCGCTTAACTCAGCTGGGAGTTAATCTCCCGGACGACGCGGTCATTGACAGAATCCTCCAGTCGCTTCCACCAAGCTACAAGAGCTTTGTGATGAACTTCAATATGCAGGGGATGGAAAAGACCATTCCTGAGGTATTTGCTATGCTGAAATCAGCAGAGGTAGAAGTCAAGAAGGAACATCAAGTGTTGATGGTGAATAAAACCACTAAGTTCAAGAAGGGCAAGGGTAAAAAGAACTTCAAGAAGGACGGCAAGGAAGTTGCCGCGCCCGGCAAGCAAGCTGCCGGGAAGAAGCCAAAGAATGGACCCAAGCCCGAGACTGAATGCTTTTATTGCAAGGGAAGTGGTCACTGGAAGCGGAACTGCCCCAAATACTTAGCGGACAAGAAGGCCGGCAAAACAAAAGGTATATGTGATATACATGTAATTGATGTGTACCTTACCAGTACTCGTAGTAGCTCTTGGGTATTTGATACCGGTGCAGTTGCTCACATTTGTAACTCAAAGCAGGAGCTGCGGAATAAACGGAGACTGGCGAAGGACGAGGTGACGATGCGCGTCGGGAATGGTTCCAAGGTCGATGTGATCGTCGTCGGCACGCTACCTCTACATTTACCTACGGGATTAGTTTTAAACCTCAATAATTGTTATTTAGTGCCAAGTTTGAGCATGAACATTGTGTCTGGATCTCATTTAATTCGAGATGGCTACTCATTTAAATCCGAGAATAATGGTTGTTCTATTTATATGAGAGATATGTTTTATGGTCATGCTCCGATGGTTAATGGTTTGTTCTTAATGAATCTCGTACGTGATGATACACATATTCATAGTGTGAATACCAAAAGAGTTAAAGTTGATAACAATAGTCCCACATATTTGTGGCACTGCCGCCTTGGTCACATAGGTGTCAAACGCATGAAGAAGCTCCATGCGGATGGACTTTTAGAGTCTCTTGATTATGAATCATTTGACACGTGCGAACCATGCCTCATGGGTAAAATGACCAAGACTCCGTTCTCAGGAATAATTGAGCGAGCAACCAACTTATTGGAAATCATACATACTGATGTGTGCGTCCAATGAGTGTTGAGGCTCGCGGTGGCTATCGTTTTGTTCTCACTCTCACTGATGACCTGTGTAGATATGGGTATATCTACTTAATGAAACACAAGTCTGAGACCTTTGAAAAGTTCAAGGAATTTCAGAGTGAGGTTGAAAATCAACGTGACAGAAAAATCAAGTTTGTACGATCAGATCATGGAGGGGAATACTTGAGTCACGAATTTGGCACACACTTAAGAAAATATGGAATAGTTTCACAACTCACGCCGCCTGGAACACCTCAACGTAATGGTGTGTCCGAACATCGTAATCGCACTCTATTAGATATGGTGCGATCTATGATGTCTCTTACCGATTTACCGCTATCTTTTTGGGGCTATGCTTTAGAGACTGCCGCATTCACTTTAAATAGGGCTCCGTCGAAATCCGTTGAGACTACATCGTATGAATTATGGTTTGGGAAGAAACCTAAGCTGTCGTTTCTAAAAGTTTGGGGATGCGATGCTTATGTCAAGAAACTTCAACCTGAAAAGCTCGAACCCAAGTCGGAAAAATGCGTCTTCATAGGATACCCTAAAGAAACTATTGGGTATACCTTCTACCTCAGATCCGAAGGCAAGATCTTTGTTGCCAAGAATGGATCCTTTCTAGAGAAGGAGTTTCTCTCGAAAGAAGTAAGTGGGAGGAAAGTAGAACTTGATGAAGTGTTACCTCTTGAACCGGAAAATGGCGCAACTCAAGAAAACGTTTCTGAGGTGCCTGCACCGACTAGAGAGGAAATTAATGATGATGATCAAGATGCTTCTGATCAAGCTCCTACTGAAATTCGTAGGTCCACAAGGACACGTTCCGCACCAGAGTGGTACGGCAACCCTGTCTTGGAAATCATGTTGCTGGACAACGGTGAACCTTCGAACTATGAAGAAGCAATGGCGGGCCCGGATTCCGACAAATGGCTGGAAGCCATGAAATCCGAGATAGGATCCATGTATGAAAACGAAGTATGGACTTTGACTGACTTGCCCGTTGAGCGGCGAGCCATAGAAAATAAATGGATCTTTAAGAAGAAGACAGACGCGGATGGTAATGTGACCATCTATAAAGCTCGGCTTGTCGCTAAGGGTTATCGACAAGTTCAAGGGGTTGACTACGATGAGACTTTCTCACCGGTAGCGAAGCTGAAGTCCGTCCGAATCATGTTAGCAATTGCCGCATTCTACGATTATGAAATATGGCAAATGGACGTCAAAACGACATTCCTTAATGGTTTCCTTAAGGAAGAATTGTATATGATGCAGCCAGAAGGTTTTGTCGATCCTAAGAATGCTGATAAGGTGTGCAAGCTCCAACGCTCGATTTATGGGCTGGTGCAAGCATCTTGGAGTTGGAACATTCGCTTTGATGAGATGATCAAAGCGTTTGGATTTTCGCAGACTTATGGAGAAGCCTGTGTTTACAAGAAAATGAGTGGGAGCTCTGTAGCATTTCTCATATTATATGTAGATGACATATTTTTGATGGGAAATGATGTAGAACTCTTGGACAGCATTAAGGCCTACTTGAATAAAAGTTTTTCAATGAAGGACCTTGGAGAAGCTGCTTATATATTAGGCATCAAGATCTATAGAGATAGATCAAGACGCCTCATAGGTCTTTCACAAAGCACATACCTTGATAAGATATTGAAGAAGTTCAATATGGATCAATCCTAAGAAGGGGTTCTTACCTGTGTTACAAGGTGTGAAATTGAGCTCAGCTCAATGTCCGACCACGGCAGAAGATATAGAAGAGATGAGTGTCATCCCCTATGCCTCAGCCATAGGTTCTATTATGTATGCCATGCTGTGTACCAGACCTGATGTAAACCTTGCCGTAAGTATAGTAGGAAGGTACCAAAGTAATCCCGGCAAGGAACACTGGACAGCGGTCAAGAATATCCTGAAGTACCTGAAAAGGACTAAGGAAATGTTTCTCGTTTATGGAGGTGACGAAGAGATCGTCGTAAAGGGTTACGTCGACGCTAGCTTCGACACAGATTTGGATGACTCTAAGTCACAAACCGGATACGTGTATATTTTGAATGGTGGGGCAGTAAGCTGGTGCAGTTGCAAGCAGAGCGTCGTGGCGGGATCTACATGTGAAGCGGAGTACATGGCAGCCTCGGAGGCAGCACATGAAGCAATTTGGGTGAAGGAGTTCATCACCGACCTCGGAGTCATACCCAATGTGTCGGGGCCAATCAAACTCTTCTGTGACAACACTGGAGCTATTGCACTTGCCAAGGAGCCCAGGTTTCACAAGAAGACCAGGCATATCAAGCGTCGCTTCAACTCCATTCGTGAAAATGTTCAAGATGGAGACATAGATATTTGTAAAGTGCATACGGACCTGAATGTAGCAGATCCGTTGACTAAACCTCTCTCTAGAGCAAAACATGATCAACACCAGAATTCCATGGGTGTTCGATTCATCACAATGTAACTAGATTATTGACTCTAGTGCAAGTGGGAGACTGTTGGAAATATGCCCTAGAGGCAATAATAAAAGCATTATTATTATATTTCCTTGTTCATGATAATTGTCTTTATTCATGCTATAATTGTGTTATCTGGAAACCGTAATACATGTGTGAATAATAGACACCAACATGTCCCTAGTAAGCCTCTAGTTGACTAGCTCGTTGATCAACAGATAGTCATGGTTTCCTGACTATGGACATTGGATGTCATTGATAACGAGATCACATCATTAGGAGAATGATGTGATGGACAAGACCCAATCCTAAACATAGCACAATATCATATAGTTCGTTTGCTAGCGTTTTCCAATGTCAAGTATCCTTTCCTTAGACCATGAGATCGTGTAACTACCGGATACCGTAGGAGTGCTTTGGGTATACCAAACGT
Source organism: Aegilops umbellulata (assembly GCA_032464435.1). Taxonomy (NCBI): domain Eukaryota; kingdom Viridiplantae; phylum Streptophyta; class Magnoliopsida; order Poales; family Poaceae; genus Aegilops; species Aegilops umbellulata. The sequence continues at coordinate 479,534,413 of CP136055.1, forward strand.
CACAACGTAACTGGGTGACTATAAAGGTATACTACGGGTATCTCCGAAAGTGTCTGTTGGGTTGACACGGATCGAGACTGGGATTTGTCACTCTGCATGACGGAGAGGTATCACCGGGCCCACTCGGTAATGCATCATCATAATGAGCTCAATGTGATCAAAGTGGTTGATCACGGGATCATGCATTACGGTACGAGTAAAGTGACTTGCCGGTAACGAGATTGAACGAGGTATTGGGATACCGACGATCGAATCTCGGGCAAGTAAAATACCGATTGACAAAGGGAATTGTATACGGGATTAATTGAATCCTCGACATCGTGGTTCATCCGATGAGATCATCGTGGAGCATGTGGGAGCCAACATGGGTATCCAGATCCCGCTGTTGGTTATTGCCCGAGAGCCGTCTCGGTCATGTCTGCATGTCTCCCGAACCCGTAGGGTCTACACACTTAAGGTTCGGTGACGCTAGGGTTGTGAAGATATGTATATGCAGTAACCCGAATGTTGTTCGGAGTCCCGGATGAGATCCCCGACGTCACGAGGAGTTCCGGATTGGTCCGGAGGTGAAGAATTATATATAGGAAGTACAGTTTCGGCCATCGGGAGTGATCTGGGGGTCACCGGTATTGTACCGGGACCACCAGATGGGTCCCGGGGGTCCACCGGGTGGGGCCACCCATCCTGGAGGGCCCCATGGGCTGAAGTGGGAGGGGGGACCAGCCCTTAGCGGGCTGGTGCGCCCCCCCCAAGGCCCACCCCCTGCGCCTAGGGTTGGAACCCTAGGGTGGGGGGGCGCCCACTTCCCTTGGGGGGCACTCCACCCCCCTTGGCCGCCGCCCCCCTCTGGAGATGGGATCTCCAGGGGGCGGCGCCCCCCCAGGGGGCCTATATAAAGGAGGGAGGGAGGGGCAGCCGCACCCTTGCCCCTGGCGCCTCCCTCTCTCCCTGCTACACCTCTCCCTCTCGCAGTGCACGGCGAAGCCCTGCTGTTGTGACGCCCTGCATCCACCACCACGCCGTCGTGCTGCTGGATCTTCATCAACCTCTCCTTCCCCCTTGCTGGATCAAGAAGGAGGAGACGTCACGCTGACCGTACGTGTGTTGAACGCGGAGGTGCCGTTCGTTCGGTGCTAGGATCTCCGGTGATTTGGATCACGTCGTGTACGACTACCTCATCCCCGTTCTTTTGAACGCTTCCGCTCGCGATCTGCAAAGGTATGTAGATGCATCCGATCATTCGTTGCTAGATGAACTCATAGATGGATCTTGGTGAAACCGTAGGAAAATTTTTGTTTTCTGCAACGTTCCCCAACAGTTCATTGGGGTAGAATGTGCGTATGTGCGTTTATAGGGGTGAGTATATGTTCGCGTGTGTGAGCGACTTAAAGATTATACCGTGTCAAGAAAAAAAGGCTATATATCCACGAGAAGACTTTTTCTTTCCCCTCTTGTAAGGCGACTAGGGAAAGCCCTCCTACCTTCGATCTCCAGCGGCGAGCCTGTGGATTTAGTTCCCCTCCGCCCGCCGCTCCGGCGGCCGGTGGTGGGGAGGGTATTCCTGGTGCCTCGGCCTAGATATGTACGATTTTAGTTCTCACAAGAGCGGCGCTCGGACGGATGTCGGCACTTCTTCTTCGAGTTAGTCTTCCGAGCTCCGATCCTCCTCAAGTTCGTTCCTCGGGCGGATTAGACGAAGCTTCGGCCTAGATTCCTGCCAGCTCCTCGGAGCGGCGATGTTAGGGTTTCTCATCGTGCGTACGCAACGGCAAGATGCGGAATTTAGTGTCCAATTCTTCAGATCGATTCAAGGATTCGATGACGACTACTGCGGCTCCCGAACGCTGATCCTTAGGGGCGCGTGCACGAAGACTTCTTAGCTGTCACCGATAAGGTCAAGCAAACTCCGGTATGGGAGCAACGACAGTGACGCGTTGGCGGCTCGTTTTGGTGATGGCAATGGTCGTTCGGTTGTCCATGAACCTCGATGTGATTTTTATTATATTTGAGGCACTTTGTACTCCCGACGAATTTTTATAACAGTGATATTTTTGGAAAAAGAAAGCCTATTTCGAGAGAATATGCGTGTCCTTACGTGTGTGCCACAGTCCACTCCTGGCTCCCGAACAACTCTAGCTTCGGAGCGTGGGACAGAGCAAAAGGTTTGACACGGGACACCCCGCAAAAAAAGATTTGACACGGGACAGAGCATAGTTTTTCTTCCTACTCGTTGTGCCCCCAACCGGCCACCGCCTCCCGCGAGGCCGCGACGCATCGGGCCTCTCCGCGTCTTGTCTCCCTTGTTCGTCTGAGATCGATTCGTTCTGGCTCTCTGGCAGCCACCTCCGCCGCGGTCCTCCGTGTGGCGAGGGAAAGCTCTCCTTGTCCTTGCCACTTCCACGCGTCGAGTCGCCGCCAAGAACTCCGCCGGAACCACTCTGTTTTTCAAAACATTATTATTATTGGTTTGGACGTTGTTTGTTCATATATCCATTGTTGGTTAGGGTTCAAGGACAAGGTTGCTTGAATTGAATGTCTTTGCAGACAAGGACACTGCTTGCGCAGGAGCAATCAGCAGCTCCTGATCGAATCCTGCAAAGGGGGTCGAATACAGAAGCACCTTGGCAAAGGAGAGATCAGATGCTGCAGAAGCGAAAGAAGCATAATGCAAAGGAGAAGATGTGGGGTAACCAGGGGCCTGTCAAGACTGAGGCACGTCCCACCAGAGAGAAGAAGCAAACAAAAAGCGATACGTCGTCGCCGACGAAAAAAACAAGCAGTCGGCAACTCAGAGCAAGAACAAGCTCCCGCTGTTCCGACGTGGGTACCAGTCGTCCCAACGATGCTCATGACCATGGCAGCACCGCTGCTATCCAGGAACAGAGACAAGAATATGCCGCAACACAGGTAGATGAAGATGTGGACGACATAATCCTGAAGCTGAACGAGCTGGGATTGGGAGAGGACATCGGCTTTGAGGAGTACTATGGATACTTGCAGCAGCTGCCTCCCGACCCCCGTGTTGATACTTCCACTGAACTGGACCTTGAGGATCACTTTGACATGGACCTCCGCCATGCGGTGTATCGCATCAGATCCTACAAGGTTCCATCCATCCATGCCTCTGTTTTTCAGCCGTCTATTCAATGCTGTTCAATCTGTACATCTGCATTCCTTCCTTGTGACTTTGTGGGCACTTTATGTTACTTGTTCTATATCTATCCTACTTATGCTGGTTTCTTTAAACTCCCATTCATATCTAATTTGATCCAGTGCTGATATCATTGCCTACAGTTGTTAAAAAAGGAGTCCAGGAATGAGTTGTGCTGTGATGAACTGAAAGAGTGCTCTATGGAGCTTCTTGACAGGGACGAATTTCCTACAGATTTCCTCGTGAAGATGTGATATTTTAGCTTCTTCGATAAAGAAGGCGTATTAGACTGGTTCTTCGATCCTGATCTCTGCAAGCTTGCTGGCCTGGATGACTACCAGCGTCTAGTCCCACGGAGGCATGTACGTATATGATTTGATCACTGGGTGTTCCTGTGATCGTTTAATTGCCTTTAGTATTATTCCATTGTGTTAGTAACTTAGTATGGCTAGTTAGGTCCATTTGTCTGAATTTCAAAACCATGATATATACACAAATGAGACTCTGTGTGGTCTGTTTCCAGAAAAGGGTTGAAGAGTTATTTATTACTCCCTCCGTCCTGAATTATTTGTCGCTCAAAGGGTTGAAGAGTGCTTGTTTAAGGTTCTAGATTACAGAGCTATTTACACATAGTTACTGAGGAGTTCATGATACATCTATGGAGTGTTAATTGTCTTCTTGGATGGATATTTCATAATGTTATATGCTGGAAAATGTATATAATCAAATTATCGGCCGCTGAAATCTGGTCAATTGACTACTTTTAACATAGTGCCAATCCAGGATATTTTCTTTCCACTTTATTGCCTTCATAGAGGCTCATCATTCTTTTAGTAAAGTAGTCATATGCATATCTTCCTGTTGGAACTGGTAGTTTATTCAAAAGGAGCCAACAGATTCATTTAATTTTATGAACATAGTATGTTTTTGCTAGCCCTTTATCAAACCCTTGTTTTTTTTTTGCCCCTCGCTATTTACAGTTTATTATGTTATAATTATCATTCTAGAAAACATTCTGAAACATGTGTTTCCTCTTTCCCCTCATTTTGATGTAGGATGCTTATGAGTACGCTGGTTGGGTCGTGTACCGCAGTTACCTCCATAGCTATGAGATGCAAGATGAATACATCAAGTACTTTGAAACATTATTAAGGGAACTTAAGGTATACATACATCATAAAGTCAAGCAAGACTAGCTTACCTGCAACGATTGGATTTTTGTTCGGGGACTCAAACTTTTTTTTTAATCTTGATACAGTGGTTGAAAGATTGTCTACCGAGCAGGTTTTCATCTCTTACTGTAAGTACATGACCACACAAAAATCATGAATGTGATGTTTCTGTATATGCTGACCACCATGGTAATTCTTTTGTTCTTTAGGTAAGCAAGATACGCACAAGAGGAATTTATCAAGCAACTAAGATCGCCACTCGCTTTTCCAAGATCACAACTCATTTAGCTCGTATTGGCTTCCGTGTATGATCTCTAACACACTCACTTATTTATTTTGTGTGTGTTTTGCATCTAACAGTTCCATTCTTTCGACGCAGGATTGTTTTAACTACATGAGCATTGAGGCTACTTGGTGTAACGGGTCCGAAGGTGTCTATTTTGAGATTTGGAAGAGGGTCACTCAACAAAAGGTTAGCATTCAGCACATCAACCCAGTCTTCTGCACACATGTTGATTATCCATGTAATTCTGATTAATTCATGGTGTTAATGAACTCTGAATATGATGTATTTTTGACTCAACAATGCACAGAAGAGTTTCAGAGATGCTTTGAAGGAAGTTTGTAAACTAAACAAGTGTCCATCACTGCAAGATAGCATGAAATATGCCATAGAGAATGACTGTTCCGTGATGGAAACAGCGGTAGCCTCTTCTTCACATATAGTTTTCAAGTCAACAATACGTAACATGTATGCTTATCTTTTTTTGCTTATTTTCTTCATCTTTTCAGTTTCTTCGTTGCACGGTAGGGTCAGGCGTTACCAAGGAAGTAAGCAATGTGATATGCATGTGGGATCCATCCAGTGGATTATATGTTCTTATATTTGATTTGATTTCACGTCTTACGCCTTAGGTATCAGAGGATAAAGCTCAGGAGTTGATTGCAGAGGCAGTTAAAAAGCTGGTAATGTGCTTGAATGAAATTGCACCTTGCTATATATCAGTACATGCCTATTTTGAAGATACCATTATGCTAAGCGACAATCATTTGTTTATTCAGAGGATAAAACCCAAATTCTATGATGGGTATATCAGAAAGAAGATAAACATTGCCAAACTTATAGGAATGGTCACTTTGGTATGCCATCCGAACCTTCGTTTTTAATTGTGCATAATATGATATCTTTTCCGTTTACGGTAACCAAATTATATGTGCTCTATAACAGCGATTAAATCGTTTACTTTTCCAGAACTGAAAAGACATAATACATCTGGCTTTTCATGGTTGGAGCTGCCATTTGTTCAAGATGTCTTTCTTGGATTTCCTGTACTTTTGCTGCTGCAATGAACAAATGAAGTAGACCAGACTTAAAGCTCTTACCAAGTACAGTAGCATAATACTAGTAGTCTACTAGGGGTGTGTTTGGTTGAGGAACCAAGTGGAACGGAATGGAATGGTTCCATTCCACTGGAACAGGTCCGTTCCATTCCTGTGTTTGGTACAAACAGAAAAGTGAAACAGATCGGTTCCGTTCTTGTGTTTGGTTAGAGAGATGGAATGAAAAATGAAACCACATAAAATTCAAAATTTTGGCAGCATTTCATTTGTATTTTGAAGAAAAACAACATAACAGTATATATATTGACAAAAATCACACATATATGACATCAATCAAACACAAATTTCAACAGAAGGTACCAACTTCATCCATCACACCCAAAAGCAACCAAGTGCACTACATCTATACATGCCAAGTTATCATACTCAGTCATACAACAATATCGAAATATTGGCTTCTTTGCTGCGTCGTTCATGTGGCCAATAATAAGCCAGAGAAATAATGATTAACTACTAGTAGCTCTTTTCGAGCAATGAATTGAAATACATAGAAGAATATCATCACAGATAAAACAATATGTTGGTCGTATGTACTCCCAGCTCTTACCAATATGAGAGCTTATTTCTTCTACTAGCTAAGCTAATTAATCAGCTAGTCTAATCACCCACTTAATAACAATTTACACCACATAGCTTTAGAGGGAGAAGCAGCCCATGCCAGAGCCGGAGTGGAGCGCCACGAACGGGAGCACGGCGTCGGGCAACGCCGCGGGCGCTGGAGCATACGCCTTGTCGGCGGCCCCTACGCCCCGCGTTGTATCTCCGGCGCGCGGACGGCCGGGGCAGGTTCTCCGGCACGACGTTCTCCAGCGAGTTGGCGTGCCACGGCGCGCACTGCCTCCAGTTGCTCCACCGCGCCGGCGCCTGCGCGCGCACCCGGGCCGCCCCGGGCGCCGCGCCACCGTCGGCAGGTCCCCGCGCCATGGCCTCTCACCGCCCCGCTGCGTCGTTCCCGCCCCGCCGCTGCCTGATCTCCACCCGCCGCTAGGTCGCCGCCAAGTTGCTGCTGCGCGCCATCACGGAGGAGAGATGGAGGGGAGGAGAGTGAAGCCGGAGCCGGAGAGGAACGGAGGTGGCGGATCGAGAGGGAGGGAGATGCGCGGGGGGGGGGGGTGGCGGCGCTGAGACAGGGGAGTCACAAGGGAAGAGGCGCGTGCGAGAGGGGAAGAGGGCTCGTTCCCTGTCGTCCGCTCGATTTGGAGGTATGCCTCCATTCCGCATAATGAGCGAATATTCCGTTTCTTGGGACGGGTGGGTTCTGGTTCCTTCGACTAACCGAACGCGAGAATGGGCTGTGGGAACGGGTCGGACCCGTGACATTCTATCCGGTGACAGCAACTAAACACACCCTAGATGGATGGTTTGTTCGGGGGTCTACTAGTACCGAAAGAAAGTGGAAAATGCTTGTATTGAATTGTTGCCACTAAGGGTTTAGGTTTATTAGAGGGCTAATTGGAATCTCATAAACATAACAGTATGACATCTTTGCTCAAAGTATTTAACTGTAGTTACACTTAAATTCCAGATGGTGCAGAGGGATCTCGATCTATGGACGGGCTATTTAGTTATAAGATGCAGAGGGTATTTCGGTCTAATAATATTATGGATGTACTGCCTATGTAGAATCAACAGATTCATATGTCTGGCATGAGCATGAGATATTTCATTGTGCACATTGGAGGGTTATACTTAGTAAACCTATGAACCCCATTCCAATTTTTAGCATGAGAATCACCTTCCAACAACTTTTACACACTATTTTTATTTCCAATTTTGTTTTATTCCAAAAATACAAAAATATTGTTGACACATTATCTTTTAATTACCTTTGTGCAACTAGAAAGACTAGTAAGGATTGACAACCATTGTTAGAACTATTGGGGACACAACTGAAGTTTATTTGTGTTGTGGAGCATTCGACTGTTGCAGGATACCGGTACTTCACGGATTTATACCTTGGCTTCTCGTCCAGGAAAGCTTGCTACGTGCAATAAACTCCTCCACTTGAAGCCCAACGCCTTGCCCATAGCAAGCAAGCACTTGTAAGGTTAAACCCAACTAACATACACAATTCCTCTTGAAGATCACTCATATATACATGACCATTGTAAAAGACTAATAGATCGGAGATCATATGTCTATAAATCATGCAACAAAGAACTCATATGAATACAAACTAGTAACAGAATAATATTCTGTTACCCCTCGGCCCTATATAGGCGAGCGATCCGCAAATTCCCCGATCCAGAAAAATCAACTAGACCAACCCAGCTCCCCGCCGCCGCCCGGCCACCTCGCGCCTCGCCGCCCCCGCCCCGCCCTGTGCCCCGCCGCCGCCCGGCCACCCTGCGCCCCGCCGCCGCCCGGCCCCCCGCGCCCCGCCGCTGCCCCCCCCCCGCGCTCCGCCGCCTCCTGGCCACCCCGCGCCTCGCCGCTTCCCGGCCTCCCCATCCTGCGTCGCCCCATCCCGCGCCGCATCCCCTCACCAGCGCTCGGCCGTGCGAGAACCATGCCCCCACCAACCCTGCCGACCTCCACCATGCTGCATCACCACCACTCCATTTCCTGCCGGTGGGGATCCGCCGCCGAATCCAGGTATATCGGCGCGCCGCCCTCCGCCTCCTTCTGTCTTCCCTCGGCGATGCTCCTCCACCATCGCTCTGCCAGGTTCTAGCGGGGGCTCCACAGGCCACTACATCAGTCCAAATCCAGCTGCCCAGGCCGGCCAGCACCAAGTGCCTCTTTGCTCCACCCCCAATCGGGTTGCAGCCCGGGCCCCTCGGTGTCGCATCTAGTAGAGCTCGCTGCTCTGTCGTGGTTCTAATGGGGGATGGACGCGCTGGCGTACACAGGAAGATCGAGGCCCTCGTCCAGTACGTCCAGGTTGGTATTGATGCTCCGGCCAGCTCCTTTGATCTTCTCGGCAAATGCCCACTACTAACTTCATTTGAAGTTTTTTCAGTTTTGATCGTGATGCTTTTCTACTCATGACACTGGAGCCCCCACTGCACATTTCCCCCAGGTTTGCTCATGAAAACGCGAGACAAAAAACGTTGGATGTGTCTGTGTGTGTTAGTGTGTTGTGTCTTTGGTGATTCCTCTCCCTTTCTCTTTTCATGTAACACATTCAGAACATTAGAGATTCGACAGACACAATCATGTCGCATAAGTACAAGTATAGGTGCAGAAGTTTTCCATCATAAAGAAACAGTTCTGGAGCTCTTTAGTTCGAGTGTTTTTCAGTTAGGGAGCTCTTCCATTTCAACAATTTTTAGTTCATATGGAACCTCTCATTGTTTTATGCAGATAAAGCTTTATAAAAAATGCACAAAAGTGTTGTGTTTTTGGTACCTCACAGCTGTGTGTTGCTATTGTATGTCATTTGAATCATGATGCGTGTTGTTCTTTTGTATATGTCTTCAGTGCGCATGTCGAATGCCGGGAAGTTCTCCTGCTGGTGTACGCCAAGTCCAGGAGATGTTGCTGCCAACAGCATGGAGCGAGCCAATGCCTTAGCAGCTGTAAGAGAGGCCTTCCACACGATAGGATAAACTCCTCTAATGTGGATGTTACAACAGATTTGAGCAGATGTTTAGCACATGTACAAAATAGTAGCAGTTCTAGTACTTATGCAGTCGCCTACCTTTTCTTAACTTTGATTGATTTTGTCATGAAATATATATAAGCGAGTAAAAATTCTAGTACTTATGTTATAAAAGGTCATTGGCAAAAAATATATTCCATGTGGAGCCCCTGCTGGTCGCCCTCGGCCACGAGCTCATCCACCACAATTGCCGACAGCCGTCTGAGTCGAGCGCTGACCACAGTCCAAGTAGAATGGTGGCCACCATCTTCACCAAGAGCTGCACAACGGTCCAGGTCAGGGCACACACAGAGCGATAACAACATCTTGTTCTGCTTTGCACATTGCTTGGTGGATGCCAGTAATTAAAAGAAAGTTCAGTTTCTAAATTTTAGTTAACTTCAATTAACCTCAAATTCTTGTTTTTGTTCAGTTCAATAAAACAAAAGATGGAAGGTCAGATATGGCGCCAAGATAAGTTAGAAAAAATGGTTTCAACATAATGCAATTTGGAGGAACCACAACACCCAGGCCATTCACAGCCACCACCCCAGTCTGTTCACCACCGCCAACCGAGGCCATTCAACGACGCGTCGGGCAGAGGTTCGTTTGCCTCATTGATTCATTCAAAAAAATAGAAAAGTTGGGAAGCTCATGGACACACCTCTAAAAAGTGTTCAATATAGAAGTTCAAATAAATTTTTTCTGCTACTGAAACCAATTATTTGACAAGGAGTTCAAACTTTCTGTATAGGAAAGTGCACATCCTATTTCCCACTCTTTTCTATTTTTGATCCCACAAACATTTAAAATAAAATGTTTCATCGAGAAGTTCACACACTACCATCTCAAACGTTCAGGCATTCTTTTCCGTAAAGTTCATATATTATTTTTAAACACACCACATTTGGGGTATTCTTCAGTTTAATTTGTAAAAAGAAAAAAAATCCTAAACAGTAAGGACAGTTCAACAAACAAGACATGTAGTAGTTCATCAGTATGTATCCATTAGAAAAAATCAAAGTTATGATGTTAATCTTGGCATTGATCTTTTTCAGAATATCAAGTAATAAGAAACTTCGACCTGCCAATGGGACCTTTTCAGTATGTGCTTTGACTACAACTGATGGTAGTTGGTATTCTGTGATGTTGCGCTCAGCGGCGGGAGGGCGAGGATCTCTTCATCTCGGCAGTACAAATGCACCCTCCGCCGCCGTTCACAAGAAGAGCTGTGTGCAGGCCACCCGTGCTCCGCCCTCGATTTTCTCAATGATCAGGTCATCGTCGTCATGGTTCCTGCCCCATGGCATCAATCATAAGTAGCTTCAATCATAAGTTTGATTGCATCTGTGTTTCCATGTTATTTGTGTATAGTACAACGGGTATTTGTATTCTGTTCATTTCATCTACTTGCCGGTTGTAAGTCCAATTACATAAGCTTTTCCATGTTGTATTCGTGCAAGTTCATCCACCGCTGCGATCACGCCTCCCCCTCACGATTTCTCGTTGATATCGCTGTATTCGTGCTTGTTTCGTGAGTTGCCTGATGGAAGTTCTGCAACTGTCAGTCCAGATGGAAGAAGGAGATCCGTCCAAAGTGTGAGTTTTGCGACGTCGACGTGCAAGTTCTACAATTTATCCGTCCAGATGGGAGAAGGAGATCAGTCCTCAGGTTAGAAAACTATCAGTTCCATTTGTATTTAACAGCAGGTCCATGTATATTTAACAGCAAGTCCATGTATTACTACATGAGAAGTACTACTAGTGAGACTTCACTGCTCCATTCCAACAAACGTGTATATGCAATCCTGGGTTGACAAAGTACTCTGCTACTGCTGGTTTCAGTTCCCTCACTGGATTTGCAGGCTCACGACCATCCTCTAACACCCCGTCAGTGCCACCGATTTGAAGTAGCTCCATGACTAGTATCTCTGAGTTCTAATGCTCCTAACGATCGTTTGGAATCTCATCTTCAATATCTTGCTGATATGAAACAGTAGAATGTCGCAATATATACTTGCACAATTTTTTTAGTACTGATGACTAGTACTTGCCTTGACAGTACAACGGCACGCTTCGTTGCCGGTTGCGAGGATGTGCAACATATGTTTAAGCAAACATTTATGTTGTATTACAAACAAAAATCTTTCCTCTGTTCCATAGAAGATTGTGTGACTTTTCTAAATACATTTTAGAAAAGAAGTGTACAGACTGTAGCTTAGCATTTGATAATTGTTTGCAACATGTACAACCCGTGGATGATTATGTAATTGTTTTCATGCGTTATCATATATCCAACAGTTCAGTATGAATTTTATAATCAGTTCAAAAGGCATATCAAATTCGGTATGGATTATTGCATCAATGGTTACTATCATAAAACACAAAAACATTTCTTGGAGAAGAAAATTCAGCCAATTCAAGTATATAAACCATGCAAGTTCGGTGATCATGACACATCGAAACACATTTTAAACTAAACCTAAAAGTTACATTTTTACAAGTTCAAGTGATCAACCCCTTGAACATTCCGGATTGTGAAAAATAGCTCAGTACAAACACACACATATATCAGTACGAGTACTTTGTTTATCAGACGGGAAAACAACAGGATGTGTCTTGCCGTATTGAAAACTTTTTAAATAAATACAAAGTAAAGTCTAGTATGTGGAAACACGCTCAGTACAAAATCATATAGACATCCATTCAAGTACTTTTTTTTGGAACCATTCAAAACTACTGTGAAAAATACCTCAGTACAAATACACAAATATATCAGTACGAGTACTCTATTTTTTTTAAGGAAAAACACCATGATGGGTCTCACCGTAATCCAAATTACTCTTCAACGGCTGCAAATAAGAGAAAACGTTCAACATGACTAAGTTTCGCATTTTTGATAGCTATCCAACGGTACATTATTTGCCCCATTTCGACAAACTTTTAAAAAAACCGCGTTCAAAATCAAATTTGACCGTATTCGATTTCGTTTTTAAACCGTAAGGAATTAGAAAAACATTTCAATATGAAAAAGTTGCGCATTTTCTGTAGCTTTCCAACGCCGTATCATTTGCGTCAATCCGACAAACCGTTTACAAAAAATCGTGAAAATACGTTTTGCCCAAAATTTCACCGGTTTTCAAATTACTTTTAAATCATATAGAATTAGAAAAAAACAATACATATATGGAAGATGCGGATTTTCACCAGCTTTCCAATGCCATCTTATTTGCTCAATTCCGACAAACCGTTCAAAAATTGAGTCCAAAATACGATTCACGTTTTCGGTTTTGAAAAAAACGGTTTTTTCAAAACTGCTCTTGAACCATAATGATTTTGCAAAAACGTTCAATATGCTTGAAATATGGTTGTCAAGAGCTTTCCAACGATATATTACACGCCCCGTTCCGACAAAAAAAATTGCAAAAAGTTTTTGAACTAAAGAAGACGATCTGTTAAACACAATTGAAAGCATCAGTTCAACCGCTTCGAAGACATCAGTACAACCACCTAAAACCGTCAGTTCAAAAAGGGTAACAGAATAATATTTTGTTACGCGTAGGGCTGCAAATGAGTCGAGCTCGAGCGAGTTGGAGTTGGCTCAGCTCAACTCATATGAAAATTCGGGCGAGCTCAAACTGAGTGAAGCTCATGATCGAGCTGTAGAACATGACTCGTGCTCAGCTTGTAACGATCTCGAGTCGATCTCGAGCTAGTTTCGAGCTAAATGAGATGGTAAAAAATATGAATTTATGGATGAAAAACTAAAAAATTAAGGTGAATATGTTGGGAACTTTGCCAAAAATATAGGTTATTTAACACACAATCGACCACGTGTCATAATGAGGCCTAAATCTTCTCTGCACTTAGTTAAGTTTCCATGTTCGTTGGTAAATAAAATGGACAAAAATTATGGACAACATAGATGGTAATAAATTATCTTATTTCCATTTAATATAAGGCATGATTATTTAACATAATGATATTCTGTCGAGCTATCGAGCTAAAATCGAGCGAGCCAACATTGGCTCAAGATCGGCTCGTTTCTCGGTCGAGCTACATAAAGTGTTAAAACTCATCTCGTTTCTTTTCGAGTCGAGTCAAAAAACGAGTCGATCTCGAGCGGCTCACGAGCCTCGAGCTTTTCTTGCAGCCCTAGTTACGCGTAACAGAATAGCCCAGATGTGTGTGTGTGTGTGTCTATATATATATATATATATATATATATATATATATATATATATATATATATATATATATATATATATTACGGAATAGGAGGTGGCGATGGCATAAACATTCCTTGATAATTATTTATGAGGGATTCGAGTCAATATAAAGGTGGCAGAAGAAAGAGGCGGTGGAGAGGTTCCTTGATCGTGTGGGTCCCACGTGGCTCTACTGGTCCTCGCTCCCTTGGCTTCATCCTGATCCAAAACTTTGCAAAAAAAAATTATATTTTTCAGTTACCGAAGCAGTGATTTTCTGAAAAGTCAAAAAACATGAAAAACAACAACTCACACTTGCCATTGGATTAATATATGTCAGTCCAATAAAATAATATAAAATTGTGTCAAAACCATGCCAAAATGATATAAAAGTAGCATGAACATACGGGAAAAAACCATACATACATTTGAGATGTATTGAGTAAGAGTGACAAAGTTGTCGACAGAAAGCTGAGTAGGCCAGGTTGCTAAACAGGGCCCTAAACTTGGGTTGTTGCATGTTGAGTAGTCATGTGTCTGTGGGCTGAGCAGTGGGCCTAGGCTTCGGAAAGGTTGGGTGGACCACGGCCAGGTTGGGCCCTAACATAGCTCCATAGTGCTGACTTCGGCGACTAAACATGTCGCGACCTAAGCATAGCTTAGATGGCTAGATTTCTTATGGTGGAATCAACCCAACCGAATTCAAGTCCTAGGCATGTCAGAAATGCTCGCATATTTTCTGAATATTTTTAGGCTTTTGGCACTATTTAGTGGCATGGCGTGCCCTTCGACTGCAAGGTGCATGTGGCAACTTTGTCGATCGCAGAATTTCTCTCGGGGGTGCTCATAGTAATATAGTGTGCTTGCGTTCATATAGGTGATTGTGCTTGTGTGTTGTTAGCGTCTACGCTTGTATTGTGTTTCTAAAACATTCTAAATCTATTCACTATCCATGAAATGTAACTTAAACTAGCCAGTCATCATATTTTGAATATATTTTTGACATGATATTTTGAATATATTAATATTCGGTAACCAAGGTGAATATATGTGCCGTAGTTCTACAACTTTACCAAGGGCATCTCTACTCGATCCCCTATAATTTAGAGAAGGTTAAGATCGAGTATCCTTCATAGGAGTATATTTGCTCCTCTAAAAAAGTGTACTCCTAACCGATCATTAAATTTAACAGAGTAAAAATTTGTTTCTGGCAAATCTTTCTAATTTTAGTTTACGTAGTACATTCCAACTACATATTTGCACACATATTAAATCCAAACATGATAATTAAGGTTCACATAATTCACAAAATATTACAAATTCACAGTTTACAAACTAAATTATTCAAATTCAAACACACAGAAGGGTTCAAATGAAGTAAAGAGCATGATAAAAGCACTACTATGAAGTGTTATGGAGATGTCACGAATGCTCAACAAGATCATCTTGGAGTTGGGAATGAACTTTTTGGTTCTCTATGTTCCGTGTGTTGTGAGGAATCTTTATATCATGTTTGCATTGTGCTCCTGCTCAACAGGATTCCCATTGAAGATGTGCTAAGCATGCCTCTCATATTTTCAATGATTATGTTATGCAATTGTTATGCAATATGATGCAACATGTCATGCCTTGTTATGAGGCCTTGGAGTTCCAATGCTCGGTAGGGCCACAAATGATGGCAAATCGCTTCTTAAGCACACTAAAAGCTCTCTCCACAACCTTCCTTGTCAACTCTTGATGCGCTGCAAAGTGAGACCTCTAGTTACCTTAGGACGCATGATTGTCTTGAAGAATGCGTCCCATGGAGGATAGATGCTATCTACAGGATAGTATCCTATCATGTACTCACGGCCATTGACAACATACTTTCAAGGAGGAGCATCTCCAGCAACAAGCATAGCAAACAATTGTGGTCTCGGTAGCACATTTAGGTCATTATGAGAGTCAGACAATCCAAAGAATGAATGCCAAATCCATAAATCCTCCAATGCAACAACCTCAAGAATGATCGTTGGATCGTTGCAGTGGCCTTTGTATTGACCTTTTCATCATGCAGCACAATTCTTTCATGTCTAGTGCATGTAGTCAACTGAACCTTCACTCAATCCCAGCAGCCTTTCGGTATCTTCATCGTGGGGTGCCCTGAATTACTCTGACCCAAAGATATCAGTAATGGCCAATGCGTACATAGTCGCTAATGGCGTCGGCCGAACACCCATAGGCGAGCACTCGAACAGTCGCGATACACTTCATCAAAGGGCTCACACTTATCTCTCCAGATGCACTCCTTCTAAGTTTGAACCAATCATCATGCCTCTCCACGGCTTTTGCAATGGTGAGAAAATAGACTTGTGTGCATCCACTCAGGCGAAAAAACTTCTCTTGATAGGTTTGATTGGGGATCAAAATAGTCTCTCATGATCTTTGCTTGGCCATCCGTTTTGACGAATAGGAAGGGGAAAGGGAGTACAGTGCACATCGGTAGTCGCCGGAAGCAAAGCCGGTGATGATGCATCGTGGGGTGGAGACGGCGCAGGTACCGGGAAGAGGTCAAAACTTTTGCTCCACGGGTGGATGGGCTGAGTATATTTAAGAGTCGGGACGGCCGATGAGGATATTTTTTTTCTCCCTGACAATGATAGGGGTTCGGTTAAATGCCAGCTAGAGAGGAGGATAGCCGAAGATCGGTTAGAGATGCCCTGGGTAGCAAAATCCTCCCGTGCAGTGCAGGACCAAAATTCCCCTAAAAAAACTCCTTCGGATCGGGGGCAGAGCAAACTGCGAACGCTTCTCCCTCACATTGATGCAAAACCGTACCG
This sequence comes from Aegilops umbellulata, assembly GCA_032464435.1. Classification (NCBI taxonomy): domain Eukaryota; kingdom Viridiplantae; phylum Streptophyta; class Magnoliopsida; order Poales; family Poaceae; genus Aegilops; species Aegilops umbellulata. The sequence goes on from CP136055.1 coordinate 479,550,747, forward strand.
ATGTGCACTGTACTCCCTTTCCCCTTCCTATTCGTCGTTGTGCCCCCAACCGGCCGCCGCCTCCCGTCTTGTTTCCCTCGCTCGTCCCAGATCGATTCGTTATCTCCGGCAGCAACCTCCGCCGTGGCCGCCGCGGCCCTCCATCCGGCGAGGGAAAGCTCTCATTGCCACTCCCACGCGTCGGGTCGCCGGCAATAACTCCGCCGGTACCTCCTCCGTGACCTTATGCCACAATTGGTTTTTATTTGGATGTCTTCTAGGAGTATAACATTGTCGGTTTGGATCTTGTTTGTTTACCTCCATTGTTGGCTAGGGTTTGGGCAGATGCAGTACCACGGATAGAACGAGATTGTCTGAATGTCTTTGTAGACGAAGAACATTGACGAAGGGGGTCGAATAGAGAATTAGAAATACGTTTTTGATGCCGCAGCTTCGTGCAAAGGAGATGGCAGACACACGGTCAAGCCGTGAGGTGCCACGGAAGCACCTTAAAAAGCAGAGATCGCCGTCGCCGGTTATGGGCGTGCGTGGAGAGATGTTGCAGAAGCGAAGGGAGGAGGTGGGTGCAGGCTCGATTCCGCAGAAGCATAATGCAAAGGAGAAGACGTGCCCCCGTGATCAGCTCCCCGGACATACACAGGGTATCAATCGGCCTGTCAAGGCTGAATCACCTCTGGCCGGAGAGATGTCTCAGAAGCGAACAGAGAAGGTGGATACAGTCTCGACTCCACAGAGGCATAGTGCAAAGGAGACGACGTGCCCCCCTGATCGGCTCCACGGACATACACAGGGTATAAATCGGCCTGTCAAGACTGAAACACGTTTGTCTCAGAAGCGAAGGGAGAAGGTGGATACAGGCTCAATTCCACAGAAGCATAATGCAATGGAGAAGATGTGCCCCCCTGATCAGCTCCGCCGACAGATGCAGGGTATCAAGCGGCCTGTCAAGACTGAAGCATGTATGTCTCAGAAGCAAAGGGAGAAGGTGGATACAGGCTTGATTCCACAGAAGCATAATGCAATGGAGAAGACGTGCCCCCCTGATCAGCTCCGCCGACGTACGCAGGGTATCCAGCGGCCAGTCAAGACTGAAGCACGACTTGCCGGAGAGAAGAAGCACACGAAAAGCAATGCATCTTTTCCAACGAAAACAACCGCTGCACAACTCAGAAAAAGAACGAGTTCCTGCACCACTTGTCCCATCGTTGCCCATGACCAGGGCAACACCGCTGCTATCCAGAAACAGAGAGAAGAAGACGTGGGCGAAATAATTCAGAAGCTGAACAAACTGGGCTTGGGAGAGGATATCAGCTTTGAGGAGTACTATGGATACTTGGAGCAGCTGCCTCTCGACCCCCGTGTTGATACTTCCAATAAACTCGACCTTATGGCTCGCTATCGCATGGACCTCCGTCATGCGGTGTATCGCATCAGATCCTACAAGGTTCCATCCATCCATACCTCTATTTTTCAGTCATCTATTGAATGCTGTTCAATCTGTACATCTGCGTTTCTTGCAACTTTATGCTACTTGTTCTATCCTACTTATGCTGGTTTCTTTAAACTCACATCCTTATCTAATTTGATCCAATGGTGATATCATTTCCTACAGTTGTTAAATAAGGAGTCCAAGAATGAGTTGTGCCGTCTTGAACTGATGGAGTGCCCAATGGATCTTCTTGACAAGGATGAATTTCCTAAAGATTTCCTCGTGGAGATGCAATATTTTGGCTTCTTCGAGAGAAAAGGTGTATTAGACTGGTTCTTCGACCCTGATCTGCCTGCTGGCCTGAATGACTACCAGCGTCTAGTTCCTCATGATCATGTACGTATATAATTTGATCACAGTGTTTGTGTGATCATTTAATTGCATTTGGTGTTCCATTATTGTGTGACCATTTGTCTGAATTTCAAAACTATGCTATATACACAAATGAGACTCTCTGGTCTGTATCCAAAAAAAGGGTTGAAAAGTTATTTGTTTACTTATTGAAGGATCTAGATTACAGAACAATTTATTGATGAGTTCATGATACATCTACAGAGTGCTAATTGTCTTCTTGGATGAAAATTTCATAATATTATATGCTGGAAAATGTAGATGATCAAATTATCGGTCTCTGAAAACTGACCAACTGACTACTTTAACATAGTGCCAATCTAGGATATTTTTCTTTCCACTTTTGCCTTCATAGAGTTCCATCATTCTTTTAGTAAAGGTAGTTATATGCATTTTTTTCCTGTTGGAAATGGTAGTTTATTTAAAAGGAACAAATAGATTTATTTAATTTTATGAATACTAGCATGTTTTTATTAGCGCTTTATCAAACCCTTGTTTTTTTTCACTCCTTGCCATTTACATTCTGTGATGTTATATTTGTCATTCTAATAGACATTCTGAACCATGTGTTTCCTTTTTACCTTCATTTTGATGTAGGGTCATGGTGAGTATGCTTTCTGGGGTGCGTATAGAAGTTACTTTCATAGCTACGAGATGCAACTTGAATACATCAAGTACTTTGAAACATTATTAAGGGAACTTGAGGTATACATCATAAAGTCAAGCAAGACTAGCTTTCCTGCAGTGATTGGATTTTTGTTAGGGGACTCACAACCTTCTTTTTTTAATTTTGATTGATACAGTGGTTGAAAGATTGTCTACCGAGGAAGTTTTCATCTCGTACTGCAAGTACATGACCACACAAAAATAATGAATGGCAATGTTTCTGTATGTGCTGCACAACCATGGTAATTCCTCTGTTCTTTAGGTAAACAAGATTCGGACTAGAGGAATTTATCAAGCAACTAAGATCGCCACTCGCTTTTCCAATATCACACCACATTTAGCTCGTATTGGCTTCGATGTATGATCCCTATCATAATCACTAGTTTGTTTTTTTGTGGTTTGTATCTGACAGTTCCGTTCTTTTGATGCAGGATTGTTTTACTTACATGAGCTTCGAGGCTACTTGGTGTAACGGGTCCGATGATCTCTATTTTGAGATTTGGAAGCGAGTCACTCAACAAAAGGTTAACATTCGGCACTGTAACCCATTCTTCTGCACATGTGTTGATTATTCATGTAATTCTGATTAATTCATGGTGTTAATGAACTCTGAATATGCTTGGTAATGTATATTTTTTCCTTGACAATGCACAGGAGAGTTTCAGAAATACTTTGAAGGAAGTCTATGAGCTGAACAAGTGCCCTTCACTGCAAGAGAGCATAAAATATGCCATAGAGGATGACTGTTCCGTGATGAAAACGGCGGTAGGCTCTTCTTCAGACAATTTTCAAGTTTAGAATTCGTAACATGCATGCTTATCTCTTTTGCTTCTTTCCTCTTATCTTTTCAGTTTCTTCGTTGCACGGCAGGGGCAGGCATTACCAAGGAACTAAGTACTATGATATGCATGTGGGATCGATCCAGTGGATTATATGTTCTTATATTTGATTTGATTTCACATCTGACTGCCTTAGGTACCAGTGGATGAAGCTCAGGCGTTGATTGCAGAGGCAGTTAAAAAGCTGGTACTGTGTTTGAATGAAATTGCACCTATATATTACCTCCGTCCCAAATTAGTTGTCTTTGATGTGTCAAGATATGGATGTACCTATAACACTAAAGCGTGTCTAGATATATTCGTATCTAGACAAATCTAAGACAACTAATTCGGGACGGAAGGAGTACATGCCTATTTCAAAGATACCATTATGCTAAGCGAAAATCATTTATTTATCCAGAGGATAAAACCCATATTCTATGATGGGTATATCAGAAAGAAGATAGACATTGCCAAACCTATAGGAGTGATTACTGAGGTATACTATCCTAATATTTGTTTGTAATTGCGCCTAATTTGATATCTTCTCTGTTTATGGCAACCAAGTTGTATGTGTGCTCTCATTGCGCTTAAATCTGTACATACTTGGTAATGTATTTTTTTTCCTCAAGAATGCACAGGAGAGTATCAGAGATACTCTGAAGGAAGATTATAACCTGAACAAGTGTTAGTCATTGCAAGATAGCATAAAATATTCCATAGAGGATGATTGTTCCATGATGGAAAAGGCGGTAGGCTCTTCTTTTGCTTCTTTTCTTCATCTTTTCAGTTTATAGCACGGCAGGGGCAGGCGTTCCCGACGAAGTAAGTACTGTAATATGCATGTGGGATTGTATCCAGTGGATTATATGTTCTTATATTTGATTTGTTTTCATGTCTGATCGCCTCAGGTACCAGAGGATAAAGTGCAGGAGTTGATTGCAGAGGCAGTTAAAAAGCTGGTACTGTGCTTGAATGAAATTGCATCTTGATATATACATACCTATTCAAAGATACCATTATGCTAAGCGCAAATCATTTATTTATTCAGAGGATAAAACCCGAATCCTGTGATGATATCAGAGAGAAGATAGAAATTGCCAAACCTGTATGCAACGAACAATGAACCAGAGATCAGACCCGTAGATCGTACCAAGTAGGAGCACAGTAGTATAGCAAGTACTGCTACTAGTCATGTGATGTTTGAGTGTGTTCCTACAACTTCCTGCGTCATGTTATGTTTATGAGCCACTTGTCTGATTTTCTGTACTTGGCTGAGATTTGTTTTTTAGGGTAGCCACTTGGCTGAGCTGCTCTCGTATTTTTCACTGGGCCGAATTGCTATCAGGCCTCGCTGCTTGGGCTACATTGGGTCGTCTGGTGCATATACTCCCTCTGCCGCTGGGATCGCTGTTTGCTCACACTTTACTTGGTACTACTTACTTTGGTTTTAGCAAAAAGTGGAGTCTCACAAATCACCAAACACCAGGGCAGGCTGAGCTTTTTATGGTTGATAATGCAAAATAATTCATTGTTTAAATCAGGTGGTGCGCAATGGCGGAGCTACAGCAAGGCCGGATGGGCCATGGCCCGCCCAATATATTGAAATTTATAAACAACTTTTTTTACTGTTCGGCCTTAGAACTCCGGCCCACTGGCTATTTCTTCCATTTTGGCCCGCCCAGGGTTGGCCTTCAAGCTCCGCAACTGGTGGTGCGCATCTGGTTGTATGTGCAGGGGTGTAGTTGGATTAGAGCATCTACAGTGTGCAGGGGTGTAGTTGGATTAGAGCATCTACAGCCAGACATCTCAAATCCACCTCATATGTCCAGGCGGGCCACCCGGTCACGATTTTTTAATCCAGACGTGCCCCTCAAACGGCCCTCAAACGCCCGGGCTGACCGACGGATATGGGGTGCCCGGGCACGCACGCCATGTGGATCTGATGGCGGGGTCCCACGCGGAAACGCCCGGAAACCTGGCGGTCTGACAGACGCCGCGTTCGTCACCGCGATGTGAACGCCGCTGGCGCCGCTCCGGCTCGCCGCCCAAGACCAAATCCGGCTATTTAAGTCGGCCAGTGTCCCGCAACCCTAACCCATCCCACTCCCGCATCTCCGCGCCGCCAGTTCGAGCCCATCCACCTCCTCCCTCTCCCGCTCCGGCGCTCTGCCCACAGACGCTTCATCCACGCTCTGACACTCTGCCATGGTCCGGAGCAAGATCACCTACTACGCCATGCTGACGCTGGAGCACTGCTACAAAATCCAGCAGGAGATCCGGGCGTGGCAAGCGGCCCGCATCGCTGTCGGGCTGCCTCCAGACTCGCCGGAGCCAGAGGAGGAGGAGTAGCTGGGGGAAGCGGAGGAGGAGGAGATGGCTCCGATGGAGGTGGAGGAGCCGGACCAGTAGGTGCCGGCCTTCAACTTGGAGCAGGAGCAGGCAGAGTTCGTCTTTGCCCAGTCCGACGAGACGGCAGAGCAGCAGGCAATCCTGGAGTCCATCCAGGATGAGGCCTATGTCGAGGCCAACCGGGCGTTCCTCCGGCGGGAGCAGGCGGAGTCGGACGCGCTCTTCGCCGAGCTCGACGTGGAGATAGGGGCGGAGGAGGCCAGAGCGGGCGCCGGAGCTGCAGCTGCCGCCCATGCTGCCGGAGCCGGGCACGGAGATCATCGTTATCTCCGACGAGGAGTAGCTAGGATCGACGTAGTACGTAGGTTCTACTTCTTTTGCATGTCTTTATATGGATATAAGAATCTAATATGAGATGTCCGGATTCAAGAAGTGAAATTTGAGGCGTGCCTGGTCACTTGTCCTTTTTTTTCTGCGAATGTTGTCAGATAGTCCAAGTGAACTGAACAGAGAAAATGATGAATCCCGCACAAATCACCGTTGATCAATAAGCCCAACCCATAGTGTGTGTTCTATGTGTGTATCTCAGTTAATCAAGGAATGGATATTCAAATTGAATATCAAGGCCAGTCAATCAAACTTTTTAATCGAGGAGTTCCTAATCTGCAAATAAAATTCATGATCAAACAGTCAAACTTTGTAACCAATGGGACGTTGTTTTCATGATCAAAGAATCAAACTCGATTTCTACTCTCCAAAATGGAATTCACGCACGCGCACAGAGACGCAGCATGGAAGTACGACCTCTTAAACTGCAAAAATGTCTTACATTAATATACATAGAGAGTAGCACTCTAAACAAAATCTCAGATGCTTCTAGCTGTTATCGTTCATGCAAGAGTACTGCTCAGTGTTGTTAGAGCGTCTCTAGCAGCAAAACAAAAAACACCATGTAAACAAAAAACAGTTTTTTCTTTTTTTGGGGGCAAAAAACGGCTCCAACAGCATACCAAAACCTGTAGAGCAAACATTTTTTTGTCTAGTAGACCAAAAGATTGCTATCAAGCAATGACCAAATCCGAGGTGCACCAAGGTGTCGACGTGGAAGGCCCACAAAACTGAATCAAAAGCACGCACAATATTAAGCTTGAGCAGCACCCACGACAACTTCAGGTTGTGTAGGAGGCGCAGAGTCTATTGCACCAACAAGTTATCATGGATGTAACGTTCAGCAATCAACGCCCTCTGGTTAGCCAAGACCATTGCCTTAAGCCAGGGCATGAGGCGAAGTGACAGCACTTTCACGAAAGCTTGGCAAAGAGGTTCGGCCAAAAATCATGAAGGGACTCGGGATGCGGCTTCTTGGGCAGCAAAGTAATGAAAGCCTCATTGAGCTTCTGGAAAACCCTGCCGTTTAGAGTGTATAGCTTATCAAAGGACGCACAGACATTGGCCTTGATCATGGTCCAACAACTGCGAATGAATTCAGCCAAGAATCCATCGGGGTCGGGCACCTTGCCGGCAGGAAGAGACTTCACTGCCACCCAGATCTCATCCTCAGAAAAGAGGGTGCCTAGTGCGGAAAGATCGAACGCAGGGGGTGCCTAGTGTGGAAAGATCGAAAGCACCAGGATGGATCTTGGCCAGATTCATAGTGAAATCACACACGTCGACGGTGCTAAGGATGTTGGTGAGGTGGTCATATGCAGCCCTAGCCAGATCATCCAGTTTCGAGACGAAAGCATCCCCCATCTTGAGAGAGAATATGTGGTTCTTTTGCTTCCTGTGCGAGGCATGCAAATGACGGCAGGCGTAGGTAGTCTCTCCATTCGTGAGCCAAAAGAAACGAAGGAAGGCGATGGATCGGTCGAGGCGTGCCAAACCAAGGTACACAACCTTGAGCTTGCAGCGGAGCCAGATTTCAGAGGCAGAGAGCAGCCGAAGGTCTTGCGCGGCGTCGAAGCGAGTGATGACCTCACGGGCGGCCTTTAGATGAAGGGTGTGATAATCCCCAAGTGCAGGGAATCATCGTAGCAATTTTCAAAGATGGAAGTGATAAGTATGGAGTGTCGAACCCACAAGGAGCTAAAGGTAAGATCAATATTCTCTCAAGCCCTATCTGCCACTGATACGACTCTACGTACACTGAACGTTTGCTTCCAACTAGCAACGAGAAATAAAGCTACGTTGTGGGTATTAAGAGGATAACTTTGTATGGTATCGGAGAGCTAAAACATAAAAGTATGTGATGTTATCATAATGTTAGAATATATTACTAAATATTATAAATAGCGAGTGTGAAATAATGATGGACCGGTGTGCGGAATTGTCCTAGGCAATTGTTAACAAGACCGGTAGTCCTCATTGCAATTTCATATGAGGGAGAGGCATAAGCTAACATACTTTCTCTACTTGGATCATATGCACTTATGATTGGAACTCTAGCAAGCATCCACAACTACTAAAGATCATTAAGGTAAAACCTAACCATAGCATTAAAGCATCAAGTCCTCTTTATTCCCATACGCAACAACCCCCTTACTCGGGTTTGTGTTTCAGTCACTCACCAACCCACTATAAGCTAATCATGAACGTATTGCAACACCCTACAGCGGGAATCCCTCACGCTTGCGCGACACGAAGGGCACCATAGGACAACACCAAAATAAAACATACAACTCGTACCAATCTAGATCATCAATCAACCCAAAGACAAAGGATATCTACTCAAAACATCATAGAATGGCAACACATCATTGGATCATAATATGTGGCATAAAGCACCATGTTCATGTAGGGATTACAGCGGGGTGCGGGAGAGTGGACCGCGTAAAAGAGATGAGGATGGTGATTGATACTTCTCCAACGTATCTATAATTTTTGATTGCTCCATGCAATATTATCTACTGTTTTGAACAATATTGGGCTTTATTATCCACTTTTATGTTATTTTTGGGACTAACCTATTAACCGGAGGCCCAGCCCAGAATTGTTGTTTTTTGCCTATTTCAGTGTTTCGAAGAAAAGGAATATCAAACGGAGTCCAATTGACCCGAAACTTCACGGAACCTATTTTTGGATCAGAAGAAGCCCACGGAGTACCGGAGTTGCACCAGGGGAGTCCCGAGCTGCCCACGAGGGTCGGGGGCGCGCCCACCCCCCTAGGGCGCGCCCCCCTGCCTCGTGGACAGCCCGGAGGTCCACCGACATACTTCTTCCACCTATATATATATCCATATACCCTAAAACCTTTGAAGAACAGAATAGATCGGGAGTTCCGCCGCCGCAAGCCTCTGTAGCCACCAAAATGCAATCGGGACCCTGTTCCGGCACCCTGCCAGAGGGGGGAACCCTCATCGGTGGTCATCTTCATCATCCCGGCGCTCTCCATGACAAGGAGAGAGTAGTTCACCCTCGGGGCTGAGGGTATGTACCAGTAGCTATGTGTTTGATCTCTCTCTCTCTCTCTCTCTCTCTCTCTCTCTCTCTCTTGTTCTTGAGGTGATACGATCTTGATGTATCGCGAGCTTTGCTATTATAGTTAGATCTTATGTTTCTTCTCCCCCTCTACTCTCTTGTAATGGATTGAGTTTTCCCTTTGAAGTTATCTTGTCGGATTGAGTCTTTAATGATTTGAGAACACTTGATGTATGTCTTGTCGTGCGTATCTGTGGTGACAATGGGAAAGGTTCCCCTTTTGCTTCCTCCTCCATGGTCTCCCTCCTAGATGGGGAAAGGTTCTCCCTCTAGTCCTTGGCCTTCATGGCGATGATGGCCTCTCCGGGGTACTCCTCCATGGCCACCGGTGATGATGGCCCCCTCCGGCAGAGTGCCGGAGAGGGCCTAGATTGATTTTTCGTGGCTACAGAGGCTTGAGGCGGCAGAACTTCCGATCTAGGTTTCTTTTTGGAAGTTTGGGTATATATGAGAGGTGTTGGCATCGAGAAAGAGTCAGGGGGGTCTCCGGGCTATCCACGAGGCAGGGAGGCGCGCCTAGGGGGGTGGGCGCGCCCCCACCCTCGTGGGCAGCCCGGGACTCTTCTGGCCCAACTCTTTGACTCCATGGCCTTCTTCTGGTCCAAAAATAAGCTCTGTCAAGTTTCAGGTCAATTGGACACCGTTTGGTTTTCCTTTTCTGCGATACTCTAAAACAAGGAGAAAACAGAAACTGGCACTGGGCTCTAGGTTAATAGGTTAGTCCCAAAAACCATATAAAATTGCATATAAATGCATATAAAATATCTAAGATGGATAATATAATAGCATGATTTACTTCATAAATTATAGATACGTTGGAGACGTATCAGCATCCCCAAGCTTAATTCCTGCTCGTCCTTGAGTAGGTAAATGATAAAAGAAATAATTTATGAAGTGTGAATGCTAGCAGGTGCACAAGTTTGATCAATGATAATTTCAATCACCTTTTCTAGCATCATTATATGTCATAACAGTAGCTCATCTCATAAAACTTTTCATGATCAAGTAACAAGCTATTCACATGTTAAAGTATAGATCATAAACTTTCTTGAAAACTAACAAACAGTGCTCTTAGTCATCAAACAATTGCTATTCATCTTATTTTCAGGAAGGGTCTATGTGAGAGCTTTGATTTAGCAAACTCCACATACTCAACTATCATTTAATCTTTCGCAATTGCTAACACTCACGTGATATTTATGGCTTCAAAGTTTTAATCGGACACAGAGAAAGATAAGGGCTTATAGATTCGCCTCCCAACCTTTTACCTCAAGGGTAATGTCAACAATAATAGTTCATGATAACTTACATCCAATTGGATATATATATCAGGATCTTTCCAACACAATGTGCTTGCCAAAGGATAAAATGTAAAAAGGAAAGGTGAAGATCACCATGACTCTTGCATAAGGTAGAGGATAAAAGTAAAAGATAGGCCCTTCGCAGAGGGAAGCAGAGGTTGTCATGCGCCTTTATGGTTGGATGCACAAAATCTTAATGCAAAAGAACGTCACTTTATATTGCCACTTGTGATATGGACCTTTATTATGCAGTCCGTCGCTTTTATTTCTTCCACATCACAAGATCGTATAAAGCTTATTTTCTCCACATTAATAGATCATACATATTTAGAGGGCAATTTATATTGCATGCACCGATGACAACTTACTTGAAGGATCTTACTCAATCCATAGGTAGGTATGGTGGACTCTCATGGCAAAACTCGTTTTAAGGGATGTTTGGAAGCACAAGCAGTATTTCTACTCGGTGCAAAGAATTTGGCTAGCATGAGAAGGAAAGGCAAACTCAACATGTTGGATGATCCAAGACAATATACTTTATTTCGGATATAAGGAAACATAACCCATTGCGTTGTCTTCCTTGTCCGACATCAACCTTTTAGCATGTCATATTTTAATGAGTGCTCACAATTGCAAAAGATGTCCAGGATAGTATATTTATATGTGAAATCTCTCTTCTTTCAATATTCTTTCATGAATTATTCAAGTGACCAATTCTACGTTTGCTAACTTTCAATAAGTTTACTACCTATACTTATTATGTATGAAGTTATTACTCCCCATGTTATAAGCATATGAAACATATATAAATTCAGATTTATGACATTCAGTTCATTCAACCATTTACTCATAGGATATACATGAAGCACATGAGTAAATGACAAACTACTCCAAAAGATATAAGTGAAGAACACTGAGTAGTCAAATAATTAACTAGCCATGGGAGGATTCTTTTTCATTCAATAATTAAGATCCAATGATTTTCTTCAAACAACAAGTAAAATTGAAAATACGCTCCAAGCAAAACACATATCATGTGACGAATAAAAATATAGCTCCGAGTAAGGTATACCGATAGTTTTGAAGACGAAAGAGGGGATGCCTTCCGGGGCATCCCCAAGCTTAGGCGCTTGAGTCTTCCTTGAATATTACCTTGGGGTGCCTTGGGAATCCCCAAGCTTAGGGTCTTTCCACTCCTTATTCTCCTCATATCGATATATCGCCCAAAGCTTGAAAACTTCAATCACACAAAACTTAACAAAACTTCATGAGATAGGTTAGTATGATAAAAAGTAAACCATTCACTTTGGTACAGTCAAAGACAAGGTTCATAACTGTTCCCACACAATGTCTACTGTACCATATCATTTCTACAATTTATATTGAGAAATATAAGCCATAGAAACTAGAAAACAAGCAAACTATGCAATAAAACAGAATCTGTCAGAAACAGAACAGTCTGTAATGATCTGAACAGAAATCATATTTCTGCTACTCCAAAAATTATGAAATAAATTTGTGGATGTGAGGAATTTTTCTATTAATCTTCTGCAAAAAGAATCAACTCAAAATAACTCTTCTGTAAAAAAAATGGTATCTAATCTCGTGAGTGCAAAGTTTCTGTTTTTTACAGCAAGATCACATTAACTTTCGCCCAAGTCTTCCCAAAGGTCTTACTTGGCACTTTATTGAAAAAAAAGCTATAAAACATGATTACTACAGTAGCTTAATCATGTAAACACACAAAAATAGTAAGGGTAAATATTGGGTTGTCTCCCAACAAGCGCTTTTCTTTAATGCCTTTTAGCTAGGCATGATGATTTCAATGATGCTCACATAAAAGATAAGAATTGAAACATAAAGATAGCATCATGAAGAATGTGACTAGCACATTTGAATCTAACAAACTTCCTATGCCTAGGGATTTTTTGAACACATAATTTATAGGAACAAGAATCAACTAGCATAGGAAGGCAAAACAAGTATAACTTCAAAACTTTAAGCACATAGAGAGGAAACTTGATATTATTGCAACTCCTACAAGCATATATTCCTCCCTCATAATAATTTTCAGTAGCATCATGAATGAATTCATCAATAAAACCATCACATAAAACATTCTTTTCATGATCTATAAGCATAGAAATTTTTCTACTCTCCACATAAGCAACATTCTTATTCGGAATAGTGGGATCACTAATTCCTAAAGTTGACACTCTTCCAAACCCACTTTAGATGATAGTATTATTCATACTCCAAAATATATAAGTGAAGTTCATGGAGCATTCTACAAATAATATAGACTAACCAATATCCAAGCTCAAAATGTATAAGTAAAGCACACGAAGCATTCTATAAAACCATACTCAAAAGATTTTAGTGAAGCACAAAGAGCAATTCTATAAGATCATACTTAAAAGATATAAGTGAAGCACATGAAGTATTCTATAAATCAATGAAGGGACATCTCATGCTATCATGGTTCTTAAAGAAAAAGAAAAACACAAAGGACACAAATCATGTGAACAAAATAAAAACCGAGGTATACCGATAATTGTTGAAGAAGAAAGATGGGATGCCAACCGGGGCATCCCCAAGCTTAGGTGCTTGAGTATCCTCTGAAATATTTACTTGGGATGCCTTGGGGATCCCCAAGCTTCAACTCTTTCCTCTCTTTATTCTTCTCACATCGGTAACTCCTCGTTCTTCGAACACTTCATCCACAAAAACTTAACAAAAAGTTCGGTAAGATCCGTTACTATAATAAAGCAAATTGATAACCCACAAGTATAGGGGATCGCAACAGTTTTCGATAAGTAAGAGTGTCGAATCCAACGAGGAGATAAAGGTAGAAAAAATATTCCCTCAAGTTCTATCGACCACCGATACAACTCTACGCACGCTTGGCGTTCGCTTTACCTAGAACAAGTATGAACCTAGAAGTACTTTGTAGGTGTTTTTGGATAGGTTTGCAAGGAAAGTAAAGAACGCGTAAATAAAAGGCTAGGGGCTGTTTAGATAAAGACACAACTAAATTAGTTTTAGTAGAGAGATTTTTGTTACGAGAAAGTTATTTGTCCCTAGGCAATCGATAACTAGACCGGTAATCATTACTGCAATTTTATTTGAGGGAGAGGCATAAGCTAACATACTTTATCTACTTGGACCATATGCACTTACGATTGGAACTCTAGCAAACATCCGCAACTACTAAAGATTCATTAAGGTAAAACCCAACCATAGCATTAAAGTATCAAGTCCTCTTTATCCCATACGCAAACAACCTACTTACTCGGGTCTGTGCTTCTGTCACTCACGCCACCCACCATAAGCAAATCATGAACATATTGCAAACCCTACAGCGGAGATCCCTCACGCTTGCGCGACACGGAGAGCACCATAGGACAACACCAATAATAAAACATGCAACTCAAACCAATCACGATCATCAATTAGCCCATAGGACAAAACGGATCTACTCAAAGATCATAGGATAGCCATACATCATTGGGAAATAATATATACCGTTGAGCACCATGTTTAAGTAGAGATTACAGCGGGTAAGAGAGAGGTTACACCACTGCATAGAGGGGGGAAGAGTTGGTGATGATGGCGGTGAAGTTGTTGGTGAAGATTGCGGTGATGATGATGGCCCCTGGTGGCAGTCCGGCGCCACTGGAAGCGAGGGGGAGAGAACCCCCCTCCTCCTTCTTCTTTCTTGACCTTCTCCCTAGATGGGAGAAGGGTTTCCCCTCTGGTCCATGGTCTCCATGGCGTGGGAGGGGCGAGAGCCCCTCCGAGATTGGATCTATCTCTCTGTCTCTCTCTGTTTCTGCGTTCTGTTCTGCTGCCCTTTTACCGTTTCTTTTATATCCAGAGATCCGTAACTCCGATTGGATCGAAACCTTCGCCGTGATTTTTTACCAAAAAAAAGCTTTCTTGCGGCCGAAGAAGGGCGTCAACCGCCTTACAGGTGGGTCACGAGGGTCAGGGGTGCGCCCTGGGGGGGTAGGGCACCCCCCGCCCCTTACCTCGTGCCCACCTCGAACTCCGTTTCGCGATGATCTTTCTTCCAGACTTTCCAAATATTCCAAAAAAAATCTCTGTCCGTTTTTATCCCGTTTGGACTCCGTTTGATATGGATATTCTGCGAAACCAAAAACATGCAACAGACAGGAACTGGCACTGGGCACTGGATCAATATGTTAGTCCCAAAAATAGTATATAAAGTTGCCAAAAAGTATATGAAAGTTGAATAATATTGGCATGGAATAATAAAAAATTATAGATACGACGGAGACGTATTAGCATCCCCAAGCTTAATTCCTGCTCGTCCTCGAGTAGGTAAATGATAAAAAAGACAATTTTTGATGTGGAATGCTACCTAGCACAATCTTGATCATGTATCTAATCATGGCATGAATATTAAGACACGAGTGATTCAAAGAAATAGTCTATCCTTTGACATAAAAACAATAATACTTCAAGCATACCAACCAAGCAATTATGTCTTATTGAAATAACATAGCCAAAGAAAGCTCATCCCTACAAAATCATATAGTCTGGCTATGCTCCATCTTCACCACACAAAATATTCACATCATGCACAACCCCGATGACAAGCCAAGCAATTGTTTCATACTTTTGACGTTCTCAAACCTTTTCAACTTTCACGCAATACATGAGCGTGAGCCATGGACATAGCACTATAGGTGGAATAGAATATGATGATGGGGGTTATGTGGAGAAGACAAAAAAGGAGAAAGTCTCACATCAACTAGGCGTATCAACGGGCTATGGAGATGCCCATCAATAGATATCAATGTGAGGAGTAGGGATTGCCATGCAACGGATGCACTAGAGCTATAAGTATATGAAAGCTCAAATTGAAACTAAGTGGGTGTGCATCCAACTTGCTTGCTCATGAATACCTAGGGCATTTGAGGAAGCCCATCGTTGGAATATACAAGCCAAGTTCTATAATGAAAATTCCCACTAGTATATGAAAGTGATAACTCAAGAGACTCTATATACGAAGAACATGGTGCTACTTTGAAGCACAAGTGTGGTAAAAGGATAGTAACATTGCCCCTTCTCTCTTTTCTTTTTTTGTTTTCATTTTTTCTCTTTTTGGGCCTTCTTTTTTTGGCCTTTCTCTTTTTTTTCGTCCAGAGTCTCATCCCGACTTGTGGGGGAATCATAGTCTCCATCATCCTTTCCTCACTGGGGTAATGCTCTAATAATGATGATCATCACACTTTTATTTACTTACAACTCGATATCTAGAACAAAGATATGACTCTATATGAATGCCTCCGGCGATGTACCGGGATGTGCAATGATCTAGCGTAGCGATGACATCAAAAAACGGACAAGCCATGAAAACATCATGCTAGCTATCTTACAATCATGCAAAGCAATATGACAATAAATGCTCAAATCATGTATATGATGATGATGGAAGTTGCATGGCAGTATATCTCGGAATGGCTATGGAAATGCCATAATAGGTAGGTATGATGGCTGTTTTGAGGAAGATATAAGGAGCTTTATGTGTGAAAGAGTGTATCATATCACGGGGTTTGGATGCACCGGCGAAGTTTGCACCAACTCTCGAGGTGAGAAAGGGCAATGCACGGTACCGAAGAGGCTAGCAATGATGGAAGGGTGAGAGTGCATATAATCCATGGACTCAACATTAGTCATAAAGAACTCACATACTTATTGCAAAAATCTATTAGTCATCGAAACAAAGTACTACGCGCATGCTCCTAGGGGGATAGATTGGTAGGAAAAGACCATCGCTCGTCCCCGACGGCCACTCATAAGGAAGACAATCAATAAACACCTCATGCTCCGACTTTGTTACATAACGGTTCACCATACGTGCATGCTACGGGACTTGCAAACCTCAACACAAGTATTTCTCAATTTCACAATTACTCACTAGCATGACTCTAATATCACCATCTTTATATCGCAAAACTATTGCAAGGAATCAAACATATCATATTCAGTGATCTACAAGTTTTATGTAGGATTTTATGACTAACCATGTGAATGACCAGTTCCTGTCATCTTTCTAAATAGATATAAGTGAAGAAAGAGAGTTTCATTCTTTCTACAAAAGATATGCCCACGCTCTAACAAATATAAGTGAAGCAAAAGAGCATTCTATAAATGGCGGTTGTCTAAGTGGAGAGAAACAGGCAATCCAAACTTCAAATGATATAAGTGAAGCACATGAAGCATTCTATAAAGCCATACTCAAAAGATATAAGTGAAGTGAAATGAGCATTCTATAAATCAACCAAGGACCATATCATACCAGCATGGTGCATAAAAGAAAAATGAAAACTAAATGCAAAAGACGGTCCAAGATTGCACATATCGCATGAGCGAAACAAATCCGAAAATATACCGATACTTGTTGAAGAAAGAGGGGATGCCTTCCAGGGCATCCCCAAGCTTAGATGCTTGAGTCTCCTTGAATATTTACTTGGGGTGCCTCGGGCATCCCCAAGATTGAGCTCTTGCCTCTCTTCCTTCTTCTCACATCGAGACCTTCTCGATCATCGAACACTTCATCCACACAAAACTTCAACAGAAAACTCGGTAAGATCCGTTAGTATAATAAAGCAAATCACCACTCTAAGTACTGTTGCAAACCAATTCATATTTTTTTTTGCATTGTGTCTACTGTAATATAACTTTTTCATGGCTTAATCCACTGATATAAATTGATAGTTTCATCAAAACAAGCAAACTATGCATCAAAAACAGAATCTGTCTAAAACAGAACAACCTGTAATAATCTGAACATTCACCATACTTCTGATACTTTAAAAATTCTGCCAAAATTATAAAAATAAACAATTTATACAGAAAGACAGTTCAAAAAGAATCAGAACCATTTGGCATTCCAGTAAAAAATTAAAATTCAGGCACTACAGCCAAAGTTTCTGTCCTGCACCGCACAAACCAACAAGCATCGTAAACATCCTAAAGGAAAACCTTGGCACATTATTTTTATAATACAATAGAATTGTACAAGGGGATAATTATTTTTGTTGAAAAGTTTATGTAATCAAGATTCACAAAGTTGCCATGAGCATGAACAAAGTTCAGGGAGCTCTCCCACTTCAACAATGCTTGTCTTTCTCACTTTCACTTTCCTTTTTGAAAAGTGTTGGGTTCCCCTCTTTATTTTTGTTGTTTTTAAACTATATGAAAGCACTCAACAGAAATAAATGACTCTCTAAAACTTCCGGGTTGTCTCCCTGGCAGCGCTTTCTTTAAAGCCATTAAGCTAGGCATCTAGTGCTCAAGTAGTGAATCCACCCGGATCCCAAGGTATATCAAAGCCAATTTTAATTAGCAATGATTTGTAATTTAGTAGTGAGCACAAAGCAACATATATCATGTAATGACGAAGTCTAACTCTCTTCCTATGCATGGGCATGTCATAAAAGAACAATTCATGCACACATAGTAAAGGCCAATGCATAGTATAAACAGTTTCTTGCAATTTTATTGTGTGGGAAACATAGAGAGGTGGAGATATAGTTCCTCTCTCATAATAATTGCAAGTAGGAGCAGCTAGCACATGCATATTATATTCATTAAAATCATCATGTGCAACGGTAAAAGGCAACCCATCAATATAATCCTTAATAAGAGCAAACTTCTCCGGTATAGTATAATCGGGAGAATTCAAAAAGATAATAGGACTATCATGCGTGGGTGCAATAGCAATAATTTCATGTTTAACATAAGGAAGTATAGCAAGTTCATCTCCATAGGCATAATTTATATTGGCATCTTGGCCACAAGCATAGCAAGCATCATCAAAAAGGGATATTTCAAGAGAATCAACGGGATCATAACAATCATCATAGCAATCATCCTTCGGTAAGCACGAAGGGAAATTAAATAATGTATGAGTTGAAGAGTTACTCTCATTAGAAGGTGGGCACGGGTAGCTAATCCGCTCTTCCTCCTTTTTTTCTTCGCTCTCCTCATCATCTTTTTCATCTAATGAGCTCACAGTTTCATCAATTTCTTCTTCCATAGACTCCTGCAAAATATTAGTCTCTTCTTGGACATCAGAGTAGTTCTCAATATATGGTTTAACATAGGCATTAGAAGCATAATTATCATAGCAATATTTAAGTATGGCAAAATTTTCAGACTTGTAAAGAGTAGCATCATACTTTTCAATCAAAGAAGCAATTTCATAAGCACCCTTAAAAGCAACAAATTCTTCAATTTGTTGAACATCATAGTAACTATAAACACCCTTATCATACGAAGATACGATTCCATTATCACTAAACTCACATTGATAGGGAAGGTGTTTCTTAGGGTTTTCAGAACAATAAGTAAAATCATAAATTTCACATAAATTCCAAGCATAACATTGCATACGATGAATTTGATCCAGTAAAAGTTTCCCTTTTTCAGATATACGGTGTCGCACATAACAGGCATGCTCATCTAAAGATTTGCCCTCAACTAAGCTAGTTGGGGTTTCAGCACGAGCACAAAGGGATCGAAGATGATCCAAGTAATAAGCTTTAGCAGTGTGATAGATTTTGAGTGGTTCTTCAACCATTGCTTCAGTAGGTACAACTAATTTTTTTGGTATTTTGCGTTTCCTACCCATGACTAAAGATAGAAAACAACTAAGAACGGAAAATAAAAATTACTTAGTGATAAAGCAAACAAGCACACACGAGAATATTCACCCCACGCTATTGCTCCCCGGCAACGGCGCCAGAAAAAGGTCTTGATAACCCACAGGTATAGGGGATCGCAACAGTTTTCGATAAGTAAGAGTGTCGAACCCAACGAGGAGCTAAAGGTAGAACAAATATTCCCTCAAGTTCTATCGACCACCGATACAACTCTACGCACGCTTGACGTTCACTTTACCTAGAACAAGTATGAAACTAGAAGTACTTTGTAGGTGTTTTTGGATAGGTTTGCAAGGAAAGTAAAGAACGCGTAAATAAAAAGCTACGAGCTGTTTAGATAAAGACACAACTAAATTAGTTTTAGTAGAGAGCTTTTTGTTACGAGAAAGTTATTTGTCCCTAGGCAATCGATAACTAGACCGGTAATCATTATTGCAATTTTATTTGAGGGAGAGGCATAAGCTAACATACTTTCTCTACTTGGATCATATGCACTTATGATTGGAACTCTAGCAAACATCCACAACTACTAAAGATTCATTAAGGTAAAGCCCAACCATAGCATTAAAGTATCAAGTCCTCTTTATCCCATACGCAAACAACCTACTTACTCGGGTCTGTGCTTCTGTCACTCACGCCACCCACCATAAGCAAATCATGAACATATTGCAAACCCTACAGCAGAGATCCCTCACGCTTGTGCGGCACGGAGAGCACCATAGGACAACACCAATAATAAAACATGCAACTCAAACCAATCACGGTCATCAATTAGCCCATAGGACAAAACAGATCTACTCAAACATCATAGCATAGCCATACATCATTGGGAAATAATATATAGCGTTGAGCACCATGTTTAAGTAGAGATTACTGCGGGTAAGAGAGAGGTTACACCGCTGCATAGAGGGGGGAAGAGTTGGTGATGATGGCGGTGAAGTTGTTGGTGAAGGTTGCGGTGATGATGATGGCCCCCAGTGGCACTCCGGCGCCACCGGAAGCGAGGGGGAGAGAGCCCCCCTCCTTCTTCTTATTCCTTGACCTTCTCCCTAGATGGGAGAAGGGTTTCCCCTCTGGTCCATGGTATCCATGGCGTGGGAGGGGCGAGAGCCCCTCCGAGATTGGATCTATACCTCTGTCTCTCTCTGTTTCTGTGTTCTGTTCTGTTGCCCTTTCACCGTTTCTTTTATATCCGAAGATCCGTAACTCCGATTAGATCGAAACCTTCGCCGTGATTTTTTTACCAAAAATTAGCTTTCTTGCGGCTGAAGAAGGGCATCAACTGCCTTACAGGTGGGTCACGAGGGTCAGGGGCGCGCCCCCTACCTCGTGCCCACCTCGGACTCCGTTTCACGATGATCTTTCTTCCAGACTTTCCAAATACCAAAAAAAATCTCTGTCCGTTTTTATTCCGTTTGGACTCCGTTTGATATGGATATTCTGCGAAACCAAAAACATGCAACAGACAGGAACTGGCACTGGGCACTGGATCAATATGTTAGTCCCAAAAAATAGTATAAAAAGTTGCCAAAAAGTATATGAAAGTTGAATAATATTGGCATGGAACAATAAAAAATTATAGATACGACGGAGACGTATCACAAATCACTACTCTAAGTACTGTTGCAAACCAATTCATATTTTATTTTTGCATTATAGCTACTGTAATATAACTTTTCCATGGCTTAATCCACTGATAGAAGTCGATTGTTTCATCAAAACAAGCAAGCAATGCATCAAAAACACAATCTATCTTAAACAGGACGGTCTGTAGTAATTTGGAAGTTTAGCAAACTTCTGTAACTCCACAAATTATGAAATAAATTTGAAAATTTGAACAATTTGTACAGAAGTAATGTGCAAAATGTTTCAGATCCATTTGAGTTTCCAGTAAGAAATGTAAAATCACGCGCTACAGCCAAAGTTTCTGTTTTTGTTCTGCACATAGTAAACAAGCAATCTAATCATCCTAAAACCAAAGCTTGGCGCCTTATTTTTATAATACAATGGATATACACAAGGGGATAATTATTTACAGAGAAGCTTCCATGAAAAGTTCTACATTGTTTACGTGAGCATGAACACAAGTGCTCAAGGTCGACCCTCACTTCTTCAATGCATAACTTTCCAATCACTTCTCTTTTTGAAAAATTGTTTAGGCATGAGAGGCAAGTAATTTTTTTGTATTTTCATTCTTTTAATTTTTTTGTATGTTTCACCCACAACTAAACAGAAACAAAAAGGAAAAACAAAATCTACTTAGTGAAGAAAGCAAACAAGCACACACGAGAATATCAACCCCACGTTATTGCTCCCCGGCAACGGCGCCAGAAAAGAGCTTGATAATTCCCAAGTGCAGGGAATCATCGTAGCAATTTCCAAAGGTGGAAGTGATAAGTATGGAGTGTCGAACCCACAAGGAGCTAAAGGTAAGATCAATATTCTCTCAAGCCATATCTGCCACTGATACAACTCTACGTACACCGAACGTTTGCTTCCCACTAGCAACGAGAAATAAAATTATGTTGTGGGTATGAAGAGGATAACTTTATATGATATCAGAGAGCTAAAATATAAAAGTAGGTGCTATTATCATGAAGTTAGAACATATTACTAAATATTATAAATAGCGAGTGTGGAATAATGATGGATCGGTGTGCGGAATTGTCCTAGGCAATCGTTAACAAGACCGGTAATCAATATTGCAGTTTCATATGAGGGAGAGGCATAAGCTAACATAATTTCTCTACTTGGATCATATGCACTTATGATTGAAACTCTAGCAAGCATCCGCAACTACTAAAGATCATTAAGGTAAAACCCAACCATAGCATTAAAGCATCAAGTCCTCTTTATTCCCATACGCAACAACCCCCTTACTCGGGTTTGTGTTTCAGTCACTCACCAACCCACTATAAGCTAATCATGCACGTATTGTAACACCCTACAGCGGGAATCCCTCACGCTTGCGCGACACGGAGGGCACCATAGGACAGTGATACGTCTCCAACGTATCTATAATTTATGAAGTATTCATGCTATTATATTATCCATCTTAGATGTTTTATATGCATTTACATGCTATTTTATATGATTTTTGGGACTAACCTATTAACCTAGAGCCCAGTGCTAGTTTCTGTTTTCTCCTTGTTTTTGAGTTTTGCAGAAAAGGAATACCAAACGGAGTCCAATTGACGTGCCAATTTTGATGATTTTTTATGGACCAAAATAAGACCACGGAGCATCGGAGTTGGGCCAGAAGAATCCCGAGGTGCCCACGAGGGTGGGGGGCGCGCCCACCCCTGGGCGCGTGGGCCTGCCTCGTGGACAACTCGGGCACCTCCTTGACGTGAGACCGACGCCAAAAATTCCTATAAATACAGAAAGCTCGGAAAATTAACCTTGATCATAAGTTCCGTCGCCGCAAGCCTCTGTAGCCACGAGAAATCAATCTAGGCCCTCTTTGGCACCCTGCCGGAGGGGGTCATCATCACCGGAGGCCATGGAGGAGGATACCAGAGGGGCCATCATCGCCATGAAGGCCAATGACCAGAGGGAGAACCTCTCCCCATCTAGGGGGGAGGCCATGGAGGAGGAAGCACAAGGGGGAGAACCTCTCCTCCTCTCTCTTGGTGGCGCCGGAGTGCCATTGGGAGGGGAATCATCACCGTGGTGATCGTCTTCATCCACATCACCATCACCATCCTCATCTATTTTACACGGTCCACTCTCCCGCACCCCGCTGTAATCCCTACTTGAACATGCTGCTTTATGCCACATATTATGATCCAATGATGTGTTGCCATCCTATGTGGTTTTTCTAGATATCTTTTGTCTTTGGGTTGATTGATGATCTAGATTGGTATGAGTTGTATTTTTTACTTTGGTGTTGTCCTATGGTGCCCTCCGTGTCGCACAAGCGTGAGGGATCCCCGCTGTAGGGTGTTGCAATACGTTTATGATTCGCTTATAGTGGGTTGCGTGAGTGACTGAAACACAAACCCGAGTAAGGGGGTTGTTGCGTATGGGAATAAAGAGGACTTGGTGCTTTAATGCTATGGTTGGGTTTTACCCTAATGATCTTTAGTAGTTGTGGATGTTTGCTAGAGTTCCAATCATAAGTGCATATGATCCAAGTAGAGAAATTATGTTAGCTTATGCCTCTCCCTCATATGAAACCGCAATATTGATTACCGGTCTTGTTAACGATTGCCTAGGACAATTCCGCACACCGATCCATCATTATTCCACACTCGCTATTTATAATATTTAGTAATATGTTCTAACTTCATGATAATAGCACCTACTTTTATATTTTAGCTCTCTGATATCATATAAAGTTATCCTCTTCATACCCACAACATAATTTTATTTCTCGTTGCTAGTGGGAAGCAAACGTTCGGTGTACGTAGAGTCGTATCAGTGGCAGATAGGGCTTGAGAGAATATTGATCTTACCTTTAGCTCCTTGTGGGTTCGACATTCCATACTTATCACTTCCACCTTTGGAAATTGCTACGATGATTCCTTGCACTTGGGGATTATCAGACAACACCAAAATAAAACATACAACTCATACCAATCTAGATCATCAATCAACCCAAAGACAAAGGATATCTACTTAAAACATCATAGGATGGCAACTGATACGTTTCCAACGTATCTATAATTTATGAAGTATTCATGCTATTATATTATCTGTTTTGGATGTTTATGGGCTTTATTAAACACTTTTATACTACTTTTGGGACTAACCTATTAATCCAGAGCCCAGTGCCAGTTTCTGTTTTTCCCCTTGTTTCAGTGTTTCGCGGAAAAGGAATATCAAACGGAGTCCAAACGGAATGAAACCTTCAGGAGCGTGATTTTTGGAACGAACGTGATCGAGGAGATTTGGAGTTGAAGTCAAGGAAGCTTCGAGGTGGCCACGAGGCAAGGAGGCGCGCCTGCCCCCTTGGGCGCGCCCCCACCCTCGTGGGCCCCTCGTGGCTCCCCTGACCGACTTCTTTCGCCTATATATATCCATATACCCTAAAAACATCGGAGAGCAGAATAGATCGGGAGTTCCGCCGCCGCAAGCCTCTGTAGCCACCAAAAACCAATCGGGACCCTGTTCCGGCACCCTGCCGGAGGGGGGATCCCTCACCGGTGGCCATCTTCATCATCACGGTGCTCTCCATGATGAGTAGGGAGTAGTTCACCCTCGGGGCTGAGGGTATATACCAGTAGCTATGTGTTTGATATCTCTCTCTTGTGTTCTTGAGGTGGTACGATCTTGATGGATCGCGAGGTTTGCTATTATAGTTGGATCTTATGATATTTCTCCCCCTCTACTCTCTTGTAATGGATTGAGTTTTCCCTTTGAAGTTATCTTATCGGATTGAGTCTTTAAGGATTTGAGAACACTTGATGTATGTCTTGCATGTGCGTATCTGTGGTGACAATGGGATATTCATGTGATCTACTTGATGTATGTTTTGGTGATCAACTTGCGGGTTCCATAACATTGTGAACTTATGCATAGGGGTTGGCACACATTTTCATCTTGACTCTCCGGTAGAAACTTGGGGCACTCTTTGAAGTTCTTTGTGTTGGTTGAATAGATGAATCTGAGATTGTGTGATGCATATCTTATAATCATACCCACGGATACTTGAGGTGACATTGGAGTATCTAGGTGACATTAGGGTTTTGGTTGATTTGTGTCTTAAGGTGTTATTCTAGTACGAACTCTATGATAGATCGAACGAAAAGAATAGCTTCGTGTTATTTTACTACGGACTCTTGAATAGATCAATCAGAAAGGATAACTTTGAGGTGGTTTCGTACCCTACCATAATCTCTTCGTTTGTTCTCCGCTATTAGTGACTTCGGAGTGACTCTTTGTTGCATGTTGAGGGATATTTATATGATCAAATTATGTTATTATTTTTTAGAGAACTTGCACTAGTGAAAGTATGAACCCTAGGCCTTGTTTCCTAGCATTGCAATACCGTTTGTGCTCACTTTTATCATTAGTTACCTTGCTGTTTTTATATTTTCAGATTACAAAAACCTATATCTACCATCCATATTGCACTTGTATCACCATCTCTTTGCCGAACTAGTGCACCTATACAATTTACCATTGTATTGGGTGTGTTGAGGATACAAGAGACTCTTTGTTATTTGGTTGCAGGGTTGCTTGAGAGAGACCATCTTCATCCTACGCCTCCCACAGATTGATAAACCTTAGGTCATCCACTTGAGGGAAATTTGCTACTGTCCTACAAACCTCTGCACTTGGAGGCCCAACAACGTCTACAAGAAGAAGGTTGCGTAGTAGACATCAGCAACACATCATTGGATCATAATATGTGGCATAAAGCACCATGTTCAAGTAGGGATTAGAGCGGGGTGCGGAAGAGTGGACCGCGTAAAAGAGATGGGGATGGTGATGATGATGGTGATGTTGATGAAGACGATCACCGCGGCGATGATTCCCCTCTTGATGGCACTCCGGTGCCACCAAGAGAGAGGAGGAGAGGTTCTCCCGCTTGTGCTTCCTCCTCCATGGCCTCCCCCCTGGATGGGGAAAGGTTCTCCCTCTGGTCCTTGGCCTTCATGGCGATGATGTCCTCTCCGGGATACTCCTCCATGGCCACAGGTGATGATGGCCCCCTCCGACAGGGTGCCGGAGAGGGCCTACATTGATTTCTCGTGGCTACAGAGGCTTGATGCGGCGAAACTTCCGATCTAGGTTTCTTTCTGAAAGTTTGGGTATATATGAGAGGTGTTGCCGTCGAGAACAAGTCAGGGGGTCTTCGGGGCTATCCACGAGGCAGGGAGGCGCGCCCCCACCCTCGTGGGTAGCCCGGGACTCTTCTGGCCCAACTCTTTGACTCCGTGGCCTTCTTCTGGTCCAAAAATAAGCTCCGTCAAGTTTCAGGTCAATTGGACTCCGTTTGGTTTTCCTTTTCTGCGATACTCTAAAACAAGGAGAAAACAGAAACTGACATTGGGCTCTAGGTTAATAGGTTAGTCCCAAAAACCATATAAAATAGCATATAAATGCATATAAAACATCTAAGATGGATAATATAATAGCATGAATACTTCATAAATTATAGATACGTTGGAGACATATCAGGGTGACGTTGTCGATGGTGCGGGTGCTCCAGCTCTGAAGTTGGCGAGGAGTGGCCATAAGACGCGAATAGAAGTGACAGAATGGGTCGGGGTACGGGGTCGCCGATTGCCATGCTTCGAAGACGACGTCTAGGAAGCCCTCGAGCTGCGGCCAGAAATGCTCAAAGTGAAAGCGAGCCATGCAATCCACAAAAGAGTGGGCAGTGATCCGATGCAGCAGAGGAGAGACAACACATCGGGACAAATGCAGGTCAGTGGTTTCCCAAGAGGATGCGTAGAGAACGCCATCGTTCCGGACGAGCGTGGGATGGTCGCGCTTGTTCAACCAAGTATAGTGGCTCCCGTGAAGACAGAGGTCACGAAGTTCCTCATCCACGATGAATCGCCGAAAATAATGCCTGGCACAATGATTCAGACAGTGGTTATTCTTACCAGTGATAGATGTAATCATGTTGAAGTCACCCCAAGAGCCAAGGCCCAGCACACGAAGCGCGCATACCAAATTTCACGGCCAAACAAAAATCCAGATTTCTACTATGCAATTCTCGTTTTGCGAATCACAAATGGGTGTCATGGTCGAAGGAGTCAAACCACGGTGAAAATAACCCAGAGAACAAAAAGGAAGCAAGGGCCAACACACCAAACCGACGGTACAAGTGTGATATACAATCCTAGAAGAAACACAAGCGTGGCAAGCACAAGGCCATCCAAGATGATTGCTAGTCCCAAGCAAAGCAAGATCCCAGATGCTTCTAGCTGCTACAGTAGTTAGCTCACGCAGGACAGGAGCAGCGTATTTGGTCACGTTCCGGTGCTGTGTTAGCTGTTGGATTAAGGGAAGGATCTATTAATAGCGGTTGCCCTGTTTGACGGGTTCTTTCTTGGTCCACAAGCAAATATTAGGCTGGATGGATGGATGGGCATCCGCCGGAACACATCTCCCATTTCGCTTTGTTTCCTTTCCTTTCCGCCAGATATTTGCCAACCGTAATAAAAATAAACTGCACGTACCCGCCAAGTGTGAAAGGGTGCCAAACAGAATATTCCCCTTCACGAGAACCACCTCAGAACCTGATTGTACAGCTAGGCTTCGATGATCCTTTTCCCGGTTTAAAAAAATCATTTGTTTTTCCGAAAAAATCGTTGTTCATTGTACAGGACACTGTCTCAAATATTATTCTAGTACTAGTACTAACCAAACTCCATGATTGGAGGCACACTGTCACAAATTGAATACATTCACTTTTGCAAATATAAAGTAAAGTAATCCCTTAGCAGCCACTGGCCTAAAAAATACGTACAACATTATAAAAATATCCCAGCAAAAAAACAAAACTCAAAATTAAATCAAACGAAGTTAAAACGAGTGCTTACATGGCTAACACCGAGACGTAATTCGTGTCCCGCCTGAGCATCACACGCCGGTCCGGTCGCAAAGCTGCAAACACGTGAGCCTTTCGTTGGATGCCAGTAGTCACAGGCCGTTCCCACGCGGAAGGAACAAAAAAAAGCAAGGAAGAAAATCGCAACGACCAAAATTAATGCGATGGATCGACTTGGAGGAGAAGAAAAGACCCCCTCAGTTCCTGGGATCCCCGGGAGGCAGGGGCCGGCTCCCCCGCCACTGACGCCGCGGCCCCACCCCTGCCCTCGCCGCCTCCGCCACCGATCCTCCTTCCCAATATATAAAATCCATCCGCGGAAAGACCCTTCCATTCGCAACCCGCAACCCCCCAACCCCACCCCACCCACCACAGCAACAAGGGCAAGCGTGCGTCAACATCAGACGACTCGTCCCGGATTGTGATTCGCGGAGGCGTTTCCCGGCGCCCAGATGAGCTCCCGGATGGCCGGATCGGTCCTCCTCCGCCGCGCCGGCGCCGGCGCCAGCCGCCTCTTCGCCACCACCCCGTCTCCGGCGGCCAGGACCGTCCTCGGTGGAGGTGAGGGCGCGTGGGTGCGCCTGATGTCCACCTCCGCGGCCTCGCAGGTCAAGGACGAGGCGGCCAAGGCGGTCAAGGCGGAGGCGGCCAAGGGCGACGGGGAGAAGAAGGAGGTGGCCATCAGCAGCTACTGGGGGATCGAGCAGTCGAAGAAGCTGGTGCGCGAGGACGGCACCGAGTGGAAGTGGTCTTGCTTCAGGGTACGTGCTCTCCGCTCGCTTCCTCCGCTCCGCCCCCGCTCTGCTCTGCTTTTCCCGCTTCGGTTCCGTCGCCGGCGACGGGTCGCCAGATCGAAGCGTGTTGTATGCGGTCGATGGGCGCTATTATTTTATTTCCTTGTTGCGCCGCCGCCGTGTGTGATTGATTGGTTGGTTTCGTTGCCCGCCGCAGCCATGGGAGACGTACACCGCGGACACGTCAATCGATCTGACCAAGCACCACGTGCCCAACACGATGCTCGACAAGATCGCCTACTACACCGTCAAGTCCCTGCGCTTCCCCACCGACATCTTCTTCCAGGTATGCGCGCCTCCCCCCTCCCCTCGCCGGCCGCCACAACCGCCGGTCGGTTCGTTCCGTGTTTTTTAGTCCAACCCGTTTCGCCGAAGATGGCACGATCGGCGGTGTCTGCGTCTTTGCGTGTCATGGCCTCATGGGTGACGGAAGTAGCATGGTCCCTGTCACGCTTTTGATTCTGTTTCCCCCTGCTTTCCGGGGAGACGGCGTTTGGACTCGCTATTTTGAACGCGGACCCAAGCGGTCAAGCGGATTATTTTTTACCTAATCGTTCGTGGGAATGGGTGTTTTATATTCTACTGTATCAGATTACTGTGGATAATCGTCTGCTGGAGAAATCCGCTGATTATTTCTATCTGGATACAAGTGGGCGGCGGTGGATGGAAGGATCGACAGATTATAGACTGTCACAAACATTAGGAATTGAAAACACAAATAACATGGTGATCTTGACATGACTACTACATAGGATATTTTATTGGTTGTAAAGCACAAGAGAGGATTCCATTTGTTTTGCCATGTACTGTACTTTACTTTATTAAAGCATTTGTTTATCATGATTTCTGCACAAGTTTTATCATCTTGATCTCCTCTGTACTTCGAAGTTTACCATGATCTGAAGCTGACCCGTCAAATTGGTTGCAGAGGAGGTATGGCTGCCGCGCAATGATGCTTGAGACTGTTGCCGCAGTGCCGGGGATGGTGGGCGGCATGCTCCTCCACCTGCGCTCGCTCCGGCGCTTCGAGCAGAGCGGCGGGTGGATCCGCGCGCTGCTGGAGGAGGCCGAGAACGAGCGCATGCACCTCATGACCTTCATGGAGGTGGCGCAGCCGAGGTGGTACGAGCGCGCCCTCGTCATCGCCGTCCAGGGCGTCTTCTTCAACGCCTACTTCTTCGGCTACCTCATCTCCCCCAAGTTCGCGCACCGCGTCGTCGGCTACCTCGAGGAGGAGGCCGTCCACTCCTACACGGAGTTCCTCAAGGACCTCGACGACGGCAAGATCGACAACGTCCCTGCCCCGGCCATCGCCATCGACTACTGGCGCCTCCCCGCCAACGCCACCCTCAAGGACGTGGTCACCGTGGTCCGCGCCGACGAGGCTCACCACCGCGACGTCAACCACTTCGCATCGGTATGAAATCCTTCCGAATCCCACAAGATCGGCATCCTTTCTTGCCCCCATTTCCTGACCAGTCCATGTGCATCTGTTTTGTGTGGATTGGTTCTGAATTTTCTGATGATTTTGGTATGTCGCATGTGTCGTGCAGGACGTGTACTACCAGGGGATGCAGCTGAAGGCCACCCCGGCGCCGATCGGATACCACTGAGGCTGGCCGTGTTCTGCTGAATTTTGCATCGCTACTACTACTACTACCACCAAGCAAATGAGTGTTTCGTTTTGAAGGCGGAGGAAATGAGAGCTCTCTAGCTGTATAGGATGTTGCAATTGTTGCTCGTTTGGTAACTATTCCGTACTGAGAAATAAGCAGTGTGCTTGTCAGTTGCGTATCTAGGATATTGTTGAACCACCGTTTCGCTCTAAGATGAACCTATTTGGCGTACGCCACGATGTCTTCGTTATCAGACCACCATTGATCTACCTCGCTATGTACATATCCCTTATTTGAAATATTCTTCCTTTTCCTTGCCACTGTTGCATTTTCTGATCTGCAGTAGATCAGGTGTTTGTGGCTTGACTGAACGCAATTGACGAGAATGGTGTTTTGGCTCTCGCCTGCATGGAGGCTGATTTTTTGAAAAAATCAAAATTCAAAAATTTTGGTTTGAAAAAAATCTGAAACAATTGTACAAGTAAGTAAGGATGTGAGGCGTATGTGTGTGTGTAAAATTTCAGAATGAAATACGTTGAAATGTGACATGTACAAAAAAGACAAATTCATGGTCTAGAAGGATGAATAGTATCATGTGTTAAAAAGACCTAGATTTGTGTTTTTTACGCAGCCCTCATTTCAACGTATTTCGTCCTAAAAATTTACACACTTGTGCATTATGCCTTCATCTATCTCTGTAGTTTTTTCTAGATTTCTTTTTAAATGTAAAAATATGAATATCGTGAATTTTGAATTTTGCATTTGGGGGCCTCCATGAAGCTCGGCCTCCAAAAGCAATTTCAGGGCAATTGACATCTTTCTAAAGTTGGGCTTCTCATGGTTGGAGTTGTCAGAGCATCTACAGCCGCACCCCTCAGAACCATGTCTATACTTATACGTCTGGGGCGAACGGCCAAAAACCCGACTCGTTCGCCCGCTCATTGACCGGTCACAAAACCCTGATTCAACCCAACCCCTCAAATCACCCTAAGTCCGAGCTGTTCGGCACCCTTCTGTCAGATCCGGCCTAAGCTGGCCCACCCCGAACCCTAGCCACTTGCCACTCCATTTTCTCTCTGCCCCCCTCCAATCCAATCATAGCTTATCTCTAGTGATCTTCGGCATGGCGGGCAACGGATTTGAGTCTGGAAACTTCAGATGCATCAACTGAGACCGTGCGGGGGAGTTTGTTGTCCAGTTAGCTCTTCAAACGCTCCGCCATTCAATCCTTCCGACAGGAATCCAATGCTTCCGTGCAACTGGGCGCTGGCAGCTCGAGGCGGCGAACCGCGGAGGGTAGCGGTACAGGCGCTCCGATCGCCATTTCCCAGGCTGGTCGCAAAACCCCTACGGTGGGTCATCGTCGCGGTGTCGTCCAACTCCTAGTCCAAGGTAAACACATGCACTGCCCACTACCTTGAATGCAATGCCCAAGGTGCGGTAGCAAGACTGCGATCGAGGACCAGCGTGCCCACTGTGCGAGGAACAAGGCGCGGAACACCGCCGAGGCTGAGTCGTGCTTCGCCGCCCCGAACAAGGGTTCAGAGGCGAGGGCCGTCGAAGATGCCCGTGCCCGCATTTGGGCGAAGCGGCAAGCCCGGGCCGCGTGTGCCTTCACATTGGACAAAAGCTAGGCTATTTGTGGCCTCTCCAAGCTCTCGGGACGAGAAGGAGGGCGATGAGGCTGTCGCATCCAACCCCTACAGCTTCGGGAGCGAGCAAAACCGCCTTGACGTGTATTGCATCATCAAGCGCTACGAGGACAAAGAGGACAAGGGGCAGGCATGGGTGAAGTTTCTCCATAGCTCTAGTATTTAGAACATGGCAATTTTTGGTAGTCAGATGACATGTATGATTGACTATTGAAAACTACGTGTGCTTATTTTGCATGAGAATGAATTGATTAGAGGATTTGGTATGAAGGATACAACTGTGGACGCAAACATTTGAAGGGTGACCAGATGCTATCAAGGTGATCAGGCGCTATTTGCGGACGCGTCCTAACATGTTCACAGACGTTTGAGGGGTGATATTTGATGGATCCCGCTGTAGATGCTCTCAATGAGCATTTCCGAACCCTTTCTAGTTCTGAATCCTAGCAAGTGCCACAATTTACTGTTTGATGTGCAATCTATTCAACCGTCCATTCGTAGAGAAAAAGAGTGGTGTATTCTTTTTTTCCACTATTAATGGAAAGACCTCTAATCTATTATAAAAGTACATCAAAAGTACAAAG
Organism: Aegilops umbellulata; assembly: GCA_032464435.1. Lineage (NCBI taxonomy): Eukaryota > Viridiplantae > Streptophyta > Magnoliopsida > Poales > Poaceae > Aegilops > Aegilops umbellulata. Next base: position 479,583,052 of record CP136055.1, read on the forward strand.
CATCCCAAACATTATAAAAATTACAGAGGTGTTGAAGTGTTCTGTGTTCGTGCACGTGCCCCTAAGGATCAACACACCATAAAAGCCGCAGTCATCACCATTGAACCCTTGAATCGATTTCAAAAATCCGACTCCAAATCTTGTCGTCGTGTATGCACAAGAAAAACGCTAACCTCGATGCCACGAGGAGCTAGCAGGACTCTACACCGAAGGTCTGTTTAATCCGTCCCGGCGAACGAACTTGAGGAGTAACGGAATTCGGAAGACTGACCCAAAGAAAAAGTGCTATCATTCGCCCTACCGTTGATCCTGCGATGACTAAAACCCTAATCAATCTAATAGCCGAAGCCGAGCCACCACGATTCCCCCTCCCGGTCACTGTGCGCCAGAGCGGCAGGCAGAAGGGATGCGAATTCACGGGCTCGATAGTAGAGATCGAGGGAAGCAAGGCTTGCCATAGTCACTTTCTGAGAGGGGAAGGCATATTATGTAGATGAATCGAAATTCAACTTCATTTCGAACTGAGAAATGGGACCATGTGACTGACACGCCGATGGTCTTCCCATAATATCTTGTTTTTCTAGTGATTCTCTCCATTTGTCATAGTCACGGTTGCTGTGTGGGGATCTTCCATTGGAGTTGTCAGCGTCCATCAGCAGTGTGTGTCAAGAAAGGGACAAAGCTAGCATGCATCGCAAGGTAGAACAAACTATGGCCAAGGAAAGAACATGTTCATGCGTATAGCTCAGAGCCAAAGAAAAGAATCTTCTTCGGTTAGCAACCATCTCAAGTCATACTCCAGAAATTACGACACTGCACATCACTCCTCTAGTAGGACTAACTGCACATCGCTCGTCATATTTTGTTGATAAATGGATCGATCTCTCTTCCATTCCATTGACACACACCACTCCACTGCTAGCTACTGAACTGAAGCAGCATCCCGTAGCCGACGACGATGCACGCGCCGATGTTGATCCTCCTGCTGTCGTCGATCGCCGCGGCGGACGCGGCCGGCATCGGCGTCACCTACGGCAGGCGGGCGACGAGCCTCCCGCCGCCGGCGGACGTCGCGCGGTTCCTCGCCCGCGGCACCGTCCTCGACCGCGTGAGGCTCCTGAACGCCGACCCGCTCGCCCTGCGTGCCTTCGCCGGCATGGGCCTCGCCGTGGACGTGACCGTCCCCAACGCCCTCGTGCCGCGTATCGCCGACAGCGTCGCCTTCGCGCGGCAGTGGGTGCGCGACAGCGTCGCGCCCCACGCGGCGGCCGGGACCAACGTGTCGCGGATCCTCGTGGGCCGCGACCTGATCTCTCAGGCCAACCGGACGCTGCTGCTCTGCCTCGTGCCGGCCATGCAGAACCTGCACGCGGCGCTGCTCGCCACGTCGCTGCACCGGCGGATCAAGGTCTCCGCCGCGCACTCCCTCGGCGTCCTCGCCGTGTCCACGCCGCCGTCCGCCGCGCGGTTCCGCGAGGGGTACGACGCCGCCGTCGTCAAGCCGCTCCTCGCCTTCCTGCGCGCGACGGGCGCGCCGTTCATGGTGAACGCGTACCCGTTCTACGGCCTCACCAGCGACGCCGAGCTCGACTTCGCGCTGTTCAGGGTGAGCGCCGAGGGCGTCACCGACGCCGGCACCGGGCTGGTGTACACCAACGCGCTAGACGCGCAGCTCGACGCCGTCCACTCGGCGATGAAGCGGCTCGGCTTCGGCGACGTCGACGTCGTCGTGGCCGAGACGGGGTGGCCGTGGGCCGGGGAGGACTGGGAGGTCGGCGTGGGCGCGGACCACGCCGGGGACTACAACAGGAACGCCATCCGCCACCTCGGGTCCGGCGTGGGCACGCCGCTCATGCCGAACCGCACCTTCGAGGTCTCCATCTTCTCCCTCTTCGACGAGAATCTGAAGCCCGGCCCGATGTCCGAGCATCACTTCGGCTTGTTCCACGCCGACATGACGCCGATCTACGACGCCGGCATCCTCACCGCTCCGGAGGTAATTCATTCGTGACACCATCGGTTCTACACTCCTCTCTTTTTCACAGTGATGTTAACTAGCCACATTGCGGGCGTGCAGTCCGTTGGGCCGGTGAGCGCCAAGGTAACACCGGCGTCGCCGGCGCCAGCGCCAGCGCCAGACGCGGGAGCGGCGGACTCGGGCGGGCGGCAGTGGTGCGTCCCGACGCCGGCAGCGGACGCGGCGGTGCTGCAGGAGAACATCGACTTCGTGTGCGGAGGGGGCATGGACTGTGGTCCGATACGGCCGGGCGGGCGCTGCTACGAGCCGGACACGGTGCAGGCCCACGCGGCGTACGCCATGAACCTCTATTTTCGGAGCAACGGGCAGCACGCGTTCGACTGCGATTTCGGTCGCACCGGCGTCGTTACCACTGTTGACCCAAGTAAGATTTCTTCTTCTTTTTCTACGTGAAGTGTTTCAGCTGGATCGACCTTGTCTCTAATTACACGGCGACACACTCTGTTTTTTCATGGCAGGTTTTGGAAGTTGCAACTTTACATAAGGAGGGTGTACTTGGAAAGAAGCAAGAAGACTTTGCCATTGTGTTTGGTGCTCAACATGTTTCTTATGCAACTTTGTTTGTCAAATTTATTAGAAGGCGAAACAAAATGTTTTTAGACCCTTAAGTTGTTGCACGGTTGCATTTGGTGTGCCAACTTATTTCCTATATATTTTTGTCCTAGTGTTTGTTAAATTTGCGGGTTTGGACTGTTTGAACTACGGGATGGGTAGCCTTGGACGTGTCCGCGGACACTTGAGAAGTTGTCTTTAGGTCTAGAGATACCCCAAAAGTCATATTTAGGGAGAAAATTTCTGATTTGGGGGGTTAACACTTGCTAGCATATCCCTCAAACACTTTGTCCCTCAAAATAGTTTTTTTAATCCCAAAAAGGCATCATATGGCTTGTGTTTTGCTCTGAGAAGGGAAACTCTCACCAAAAAATGGGAGACCGAACTACCCCTCACAACCTCCAGCCGCGCCGCCAAAGAGCCATCAACGTCAGAATCAGTCCATGCAGGCCCCCTCCCATAGCCCCACCATCCCCTTCTCTTTCATTGGCACCAGAATCAACCCGATTTGCCGCTATCATCTTCACAAAGCTTCAGTCCGCCGATGGTGAGCCTTGATGTGGTCAGAAATTAAGTTGCATGAGCTTGGGAAAGCAGTAGTAGCCTTGTGTATGAGACCATGCCGATCTACGATATTGGAATGGGCCTTCTTCACCGCCTTCGTTACTGAGCTGCCAGCCATTCCTGTATGTTCGGCCATGAACTCTCTATCATGGCTTGTGCATTTCGGCGAATTATCGCGTTGTAGCAGCTTCTTCGTCGAATCCGCCCACAAATCATACACCGCCGGTGGCAATGCCGTCCGAAGTCTGGCAAGGCATAACACAAACCCCCTCTATGCTTGCAATTCTGTATATGATTCCCATTGCTCAGAACATTACACACGCAGAGAAAGAGAAATGATTCTCTTGCAACACATGTATATGGATAAAGCTTTATGTAAACTAGACGCTAGACTACTAGTATCGAGAGAAGCTAGATGATGTGTTGATAGAATCATGCAAGAGGCAAGTCCAAACTCAACGAGAAGCAAATCCAAATCAATGAGATGCAAGCCTAGAGAAGGAAATATAAAAAGCTTCACTGTGCACTTCTAACTTCTACAATGATTTGGTTGATACTCCTTGGATCAGTAGCAACAGTTCTTCTTGGGCGAGCCATTGCATTGGTGATGTTCTTAGTGTAAGCAATTAGCTAGAGAAACTATTGCGTTCTTAGTAATTTCCACTCTGGATCGACAGCAGTGGTTCTTAATGCGCAACATTATATTTGATTTGTATCCTAGATCAAGTATCGGATAAAAATATGTTATGACAATATATGTCCAAATGAAGTTTGTATGCAAACATGTGCTTTTTTAGGATTAAGTGTTTGGCAATCTTCTAGATGAAGAAAAGATTAATTCTTTAAAATATAGGACATTTACACTTTTGCCCTTAGTTGTGCCAGCCACTGGGTTTTGCCCTTACTTTTCGCGTCTACTCAGATTTTCCCTTAGATTTGTTTCTGAGGTCGTCTAAGTGACCTTTGACCGTTTGACCAATACTTTAAAAATTCATAACAAATTCATATGAGCTCATAAAAAGGCAAATAAGATATCAAAATATTCAGAAAACATTACCCTTATGTGCATGTGATTTGCATTTCTCAAACAAAATATTGTTTAAGCAACACGAGGTTATTAATGCTATTAACATTATAAAAAATAAAAGGTATAAAAATATGTTTTTCATGAATAAAAATTACACGCAAATAAGGTGATGTTTGAAATTCACAACAAGTAGATATGAACTCAAAAAAAGGCAAATAAGAAATCAGGATGTTCAGAAAACATCACCAACACTTGCAATTAATTTTTATTCATTAAAAAGTATTTTTTACCTTTTTATTTTTAATAATGTTAATGACATTAATAACCTCGGGTAGTTTAAACATTACTTTTTTCCTTGATGCAGAGGGCATGCACATAAAAGTAATGTCTTTCTGAATATTTTAATATCTTATTTTCATTTTTATGGGTTCATATGAATTTTGAAAGTATTGGTCAAACGGCAAAGGGCACTCAGAGGACTCGAGAGAAAAATCGAAGGGCAAAACTAAGCAGAGCAGACTAAGGGCAAAAATGTATTTGTTCCTTAAAATATAGCTTTAAAAAAAATATAGGACGTGTGGATCAAAATTTAGAGGGTCTGCTAGAGATGCCCTTAGTTACCACTCCGAAACCGAATATTTATGAAATGTTCTTTATTCATTTAGTTAAAAATACAAATTTATACATTTGTCCTCACTTTTTTTGGTTACGAAAGGAAGAAGGTCAGTTGTGCAATACTATAAAGGAAGTCGTATGTTAACACGCAAAACGGCTTGCCTGTTAATTCTCGGTTGCAGTGAATGCCATTAATTTACTCGGAGATGAACGCTTGATGTTAAATCTCCAAAGTCCAAACTGACGCATACGCAGCAGGCAAACGCTTCTGCAAGTTAACCCCTCGTTTTGTCCTATATAACCACGTCAATTCATCTATAAACCTCACCAAATCAACTGAGCTCACAGTCACAGACGCAGCAGATGACCATGTCTCCTTTCGCCTCCGTCGCCATCCTGTTGCTCGCACTGGTTTCGCCATCGCCGGCATCAGCCAACATCCCCAGCACTAGCAACAATGGCGTCGCCGTCGCGGCCCCTAGCGTGCCCACGGCGACCCAGTTCCTGCAGGCGCACAACGACGCGCGCCGCGATGTCGGGGTGGCACCCCTGACGTGGAACTCGACGCTGGAGCAGGATGCCCAGCGGTACGCGGACCGGCTCGGCATCGGCTGCAAGCTGGAGCCACCAGACATCGAGCTGATCTACCTGCAGAACACCTACAATGGCAGCGGTTACCAAGATGGTGCTGCCGTCACCGCCTCGTGGGTGAACGGGCGGCGGTGGTACGACTACCGCGCTAACGCATGCGCGCCCGGCCACGAATGCGGGGCCTACAAGCTGGTGGTGTGCAGCAGCGCGCATGAGCTCGGCTGCGCCCGCCGCACCTGCCGGAGCAGCCCCGACACCGTGGCTGTTTGCAGCTACTTCCCTGACTGCGACTACAACGACCGGCCATACTGAGTATATACGGAAGCTAAATCAGGAAAGATGTGTTCTGTTCAAATAATACATGATGCCAAATAAGGTCGTTTGGTCCGGCGTTTTTTTGGTCAACTAATGGGGAATTCGGACTACGTACACTGTGGCTGAAGCTGTCTGTTGCTTTTGTTTTGTTCAGTTCGCCCGTAAACCACTTTATTTATCTGTAATTCCGGTATCGCAATGTTATTCGTAGCTGAATCTGATAGTGATATCGCCTGAACCAAATACTTCAGGGGTGCCACGCCCACATCGCGGCGCGCGTCGTAGCAGAGGTGTGTGACTAGTTTTCGACTTTCCACCACAAACTCTAAACGCCTTTCTCCCCGCAATATGATCTGCTCGACCCTACTCTCCATCCACGATATCCTGATTTCTGTTTGTTCCAAAAAAAAAAAAACCAAACGATTTGCATAGAAGATCATTTTCACTGTCCGATTATAGAAAGAAGAAAAATGTATTCGAATAGCCATGGCGTCAAGAAGTACCAAAAGTGAAATTAGAGGAAACAAATCTCCAACATTGCATAGGGAGCCAGACAAAAGGATAGAAACTAACGACCTCGAGAGAATCGTTAAGACGAGGGAAAACCAAATATAACAGGACTAAGATTATGTCCAATGCGTACTTTAAAAAAAAGATTATATCCAACGCAGTGTAGTAGAGTTAAGAGCATCTCCAGCCGTGCCCCCAACAGCCTCCCCCCAGGCGACTTTTTCGGCGCCGACGCCGAAAAAACGCCCCAGTCGCACCCCCAGGGTGCCGAAATCCGCCGGTTTGGCCCTTTTTAGGCCCGGTGTCGGTGTCAAAACCGGCGGCGGGTAGGGGGTCCCGAACTGTGCGTCTAAGGTCGATGGTAACAGGAGACAGGGGACACAATATTTACCCAGGTTCGGGCCCTCTCTATGGAGGTAATACCCTACTTCCTGCTTGATTGGTCTTGATGAATATGAGTATTACAAGAGTTAATCTACCACGAGATCGTAATGGCTAAAACCCTAGAAGTCTAGCCTATATGACTGTTCCCCTTTTCGGACCAAGCCCTCTGGTTTATATAGACACCGGAGGGAACTAGGGTTGTAGAAGGTCGGTTACAGAGAAAGGAATCTTCATATTTGGCCGCCAAGCTTGCCTACCACGCCAAGGTAGCTCCTGAACCAGGCTTCAATGGCGAGGTGTTCGGCGCGCAGACTGACTTCGGCATTGCGAGGCGGGTTCTCCTTTCTGAATACTCAAGATAGTCTTTGGACGCAACGAACGTGTCCGGATCTGCAACACAAGTACCACACACACAGCCGTAGAGAGTATAATATTTCACGAGTCCCATCTGCTGACAACTTTTCACAAGATGATATCACGCCTGTCCGGTCATTATTTCGAACCGTTTTCGTCTGCCGTTCCGTGTTTCGAGATGTTGGAAATATGCCCTAGAGGCAATAATAAATAGGTTATTATTATATTTCCTTGTTCATGATAAATCGTTTATTATCCATGCTAGAATTGTATTGATAGGAAACTCAGATACATGTGTGGCTACATAGACAACACCATGTCCCTAGTAAGCCTCTAGTTAACTAGCTCGTTGATCAATAGATGGTTACGGTTTCGTGACCATGGACATTGGATGTCATTGATAACGGGATCACATCATTAGAAGAATGATGTGATGGACAAGACCCAATCCTAAGCCTAGCACAAAGATCGTGTAGTTCGTATGCTAAAGCTTTTCTAATGTCAAGTATCATTTCCTTAGACCATGAGATTGTGCAACTCCCGGATACCGTAGGAATACTTTGGGTGTGCTAAACGTCACAACGTAACTGGGTGACTATAAAGGTACACTACAGGTATCTCCGAAAGTGTCTGTTGGGTTGGCACGAATCGAGACTGGGATTTGTCACTCTGTGTGACGGAGAGGTATCTCTGGGCCCACTCGGTAGGACATCATCATAATGTGCACAATGTGATCAAGGAGTTGAATACGGGATGATGTGTTACGGAACGTGTAAAGAGACTTGCCGATAACGAGATTGAACAAGGTATAGCGATACCGACGATCGAATCTCAGGCAAGTACAATACCGCTAGACAAAGAGAATTGTATACGGGATTGATTGAATCCTTGACATCGTGGTTCATCCGATGAGATCATCGTGGAACATGTGGGAGCCAATATGGGTATCCAGATCCCGCTATTGGTTATTGGCCGGAGAGGTGTCTCGGTCATGTCTGCATGGTTCCCGAACCCGTAGGGTCTACACACTTAAGGTTCGGTGACGCTAGAGTTGTTATGGGAAATAGTATGTGGTTACCGAAGGTAGTTCGGAGTCCCGGATGAGATCCCGGACGTCACGAGGAGTTCCGGAATGGTCCGGCGGTGAAGATCGATATATTGGACGAAGGGTATTGGAGTCCGGACGTGTTCCGGAGGTACTAGGCTATGGCCAGCATGACCGAAAGGTGTTTCGGGAGCCCCAGCAAGTGTTGGAGGGCCTCATGGGCCAAAGGGGAAGGGGAAAACCAGCCCACTAAGGGTTGGTGCGCCCCCCACACCCTTTCCCACGTTACTTGGGGAGGTGGGGCGCCTCCACCTGGCTTGGGAGGCAAGCCTCCACCTGCTTGGCTTGGGGGGCAAGTCTCCCTAGGATTTTCCCTAGGGAGATCCAATCTGCCTAGCCGCCGCCCCCTAGGGGAAACCCTAGGGCGCCTCCCCCTCTCCCCTTGCCCCTATATATAGTGGAGGGGTGGGAGGGCAGCCGTGACCTCTTCCCTGGCGCAGCCCTCCCTCCTCCTACCTTCTCCTCCTCCTCCATGGTGCTTGGCGAAGCCCTGTCGGAGAACCATGAGCTCCACCACCACCACGCCGTCATGCTGACGGAGCTCTCCCTCAACTTCTCCTCTCCCCTTGCTGGATCAAGAAGGAGGATATGTCCCCGGGCTGTACGTGTGTTGAACGCGGAGGTGCTGTCCGTTCGGCACTAGGATCATCGGTGATTTGGATCACGACGAGTACGACTCCATCAACCCCGTTCACTTGAACGCTTCCGCTTAGCGATCTACAAGGGTATGTAGATGCACTATCCTTCCCTCGTTGCTAGATTACTCCATAGATTGATTTTGGTGTTGCGTAGAAAATTTTGAATTTCTGCTACGTTCCCCAACAGTGGCATCATGAGCTAGGTCTATTGCGTAGATTATTTGCACGAGTAGAACACAAAGTAGTTGTGGGCGTTGATTTTGTTCAATATGCTTACCGTTACTAGTCAATTTTGTTTCGGCGACATTGTGGGATGAAGCGGCCCGGACCGACCTTACACGTACACTTACGTGAGACAGGTTCCACCGACTGACATGCACTAGTTGCATAAGGTGGCTAGCGGGTGCCAGTCTCTCCCACTTTAGTCAGATCGGATTCGATGAAAAGGGTCCTTATGAAGGGTAAATAGCAATTGACATATCACGTTGTGGTTTTGCGTAGGTAAGAAATGTTCTTGCTAGAAACCCATAGCAGCCACGTAAAACATGCAAACAACAATTAGAGGACGTCTAACTTGTTTTTGCAGGGTATGCTATGTGATGTGATATGGCCAAGAAGAATGTGATGAATGATATGTGATGTATGAGATTGATCATGTTCTTGTAATAGGAATCACGACTTGCATGTCGATGAGTATGACAACCGGCAGGAGCCATAGGAGTTGTCTTTAATTTATTTATGACCTGTGTGTCAACATAAACGTCATGTAATTACTTTACTTTATTGCTAACCGTTAGCCATAGTAGTAGAAGTAATAGTTGGCGAGACAACTTCACGAAGACACGATGATGGATATCATGATGATGGAGATCATGGTGTCATGCCGGTGATGATGATGATCATGGAGCCCCGAAGATGGAGATCGAAAGGAGCAAAGTGATGATGGCCATATCATGTCACTATTTGATTGCATGTGATGTTTATCATGTTTATACATCTTATTTGCTTAGAACGACGGTAGTAAATAAGATGATCCCTCATTAAAATTTCAAGAAAGTGTTCCCCCTAACTGTGCACCATTGCGAAAGTTCGTCGTTTCGAAGCACCACGTGATGATCGGGTGTGATAGATTCTTACGTTCACATACAACGGGTGTAAGACAGATTTACACACGCAAAACACTTAGGTTGACTTGACGAGCCTAGCATGTACAGACATGGCCTCGGAACACAAGAGACCGAAAGGTCGAGCATGAGTCGTATGGTAGATACGATCAACATGAAGATGTTCACCGATGATGATTAGTCCGTCTCACGTGATGATCGGACAAGGCCTAGTTGACTCGGATCATGTAATCACTTAGATGACTAGAGGGATGTCTATCTGAGTGGGAGCTCATAAGATGAACTTAATTATCCTGAACATAGTCAAAAGATCTTTGCAAATTATGCCGTAAGCTCGCGCTTTAGTTCTACTAGTTAGATACGTTCCTGGAGAAAATATAGTTGAAAGTTGACAGTAGCAATTATGCGGACAGTAGAAGGCTTATGTCCTTAATGCACCGCTCAGTGTGCTGAACCCCAAACATCGTTTGTGGATGTTGCGAACATCGGACATACACGTTTAGATAACTACGTGATAGTTCGGTAATGTTGAATGGTTTAGAATTGAGGCACCGAAGACATTTTTGAAATGTCGCGGAACATATGAGATGTTTCAAGGGCTGAAATTGGGATTTCAGGTTCGTGCCCACGTCAAGAGGTATAAGACCTCCGACGATTTTCTTAGCCTGCAAACTAAGGGAGAAAAGCTCAATCGTTGAGCTTGTGCTCAAATTGTCTGAGTACAACAATCACTTGAATCGAGTGGGAGTTGATCTTCCAGATAAGATAGTGATGTTTCTCCAAAGTCATTGCCACCAAGCTGCTAGAGCTTCGTGATGAACAATAACATATCAGGGATAGATATGATGATCCTTGAAATATTCACGATGTTTGACACCGCGAAAGTAGAAATCAAGAAGGAGCATCAATTGTTGATGGTTAGTGAAACCACTAGTTTCAAGAAGGGCAAGGGCAAGAAGGGATACTTCATGAAACGGCAAATCAGTTGCTGCTCTAGTGGAGAAACCCAAGGTTAAACCCAAACCCGAGACTGAGTGCTTCTATAATAAGGGGAACAACCACTGGAGCAGAATTACCCTAGATACTTGGTAGATGAGAAGTCTGTCGATAGAAGTATATTGGATATACATTATGTGAATGTGTACTTTACTAGTACTCCTAGTAGCACCAGGGTATTAGATGCCGGTTCGGTTTCTAAGTGTTAGTAACTCGAAATAAAAGCTACGGAATAAACGGAGACTAGCTAAAGGTGAGTTGACGATATGTGTTGGAAGTGTTTCCAAAGTTGATATGATCAAGCATCGCTCGCTCCCTCTACCATCGAGATTGGTGTTAAACCTAAATAATTGTTATTTGGTGTTTGCGTTGAGCATAGACATGATTGGATTATGTCTATCGCAATACGGTTGTTCATTTAAAGAGAATAATAGTTACTCTGTTTATTTGAATAATACCTTCAATGGTCTTGCACCTAAAATGAATGGTTTATTGAATCTCGATCATAGTGATACACATGTTCATGCCAAAAGATATAAGATAGTAATGATAGTACCACCTACTTGTGGCACTGCCATGTAAGTCATATTGGTATAAAACGCATGAAGAAGCTCCATGTTGATGGATCTTTGGACTCACTCATTTTTGAAAAGGATTGAGTAATGTGAACCATGTCTATTGGTATATATGCATGAAGAAACTCCATGCAGATGGACCGTTTGGACTCACTTGGTTTTGAATCACTTGAGATATGCAAATCTTACCACATGGGCAAGATGACTGAAAAAGCCTCGTTTTCAGTAAGATGGAACAAGATAGCAACTTGTTGGAAGTAACACATTTTGATGTGTGCAGTCCAATGAGTGCTGAGGCACGCAGTGGACATCGTTATATTCTTACTTCACAGATGATTTAAGTAGATACTGAGTATATTTACTTGATGAAACACAAGTCTGAATTATTGAATGGTTCAAGTAATTTTAGAGTGAAGTTGAAGATCTTCGTGATAAGAGGATAAAATGTCTATGATATGATCATAGAAATGAATATCTGAGTTAGGAGTTTGGCAATGTGGAAATTGTTTCACAACTAATACCGCCTGGAACACCATAATGTGATGGTGTGTCCGAACATCATAGTTGCACCCTATTGGATATGGTGCGTACCATGATGTCTCTTATCGAATTACCACTATTGTTCATGGGTTAGGCATTAGAGACAACCGCACTCACTTTAATAGGGCACCACGTAATTCCGTTGAGACGAAACCGTTTGAACTATGGTTTGGAGAAACCTGAGTTGTCGTTTCTTAAAAGTTTGGGGCTGCGACGCTTATGTGAAAAAGTTTCAGGTTGATAAGCTCGAACCCAAAGCGGATAAAATGCATCTTCATAGGACACCCAAAACAGTTGGGTATACCTCCTAATTCAGATCCGAAAGCAATAGGGATTGTTTCTAGAATCGGGTCCTTTCTCGAGGAAAAGTTTCTCTCGAAAGAATTGAGTGGGAGGAAGATAGAACTTGATAAGGTTGTTGAACCTTTACTTCAGGCAGAGAGTAGCGCAAGCACAGGAAAAATGTTTCTGTGGCCCCTGCCTCAGTTGAAGAGAAAGCTAATGATGATGATCATGGAGCTTCAGATCAAGTTACTATCGAACCTCATAGGTTGACAAGGGTGTGTACAACTTCTAAGTGGTAACCCTGTCTTAAAAGGTCACGTTGTTGGACAACGATGAACCTATGAGCTATGGAGAAGCGATGGTGGGCCCGGATTCCGAAAAATGGCTCGAGGCCATAAAATCCGAGAGAGGATCCATGTATGAAAACAAAGTGTAGACTTTGAAAGAACTACTTGATGGTCGTAAGGCTGTTGGGCACATATGGATTTTAAAAGGAAGACAGACAATGATGGTAAGTGTCACCATTGAGAAAGCTTGACTTGTCGTTAAGGTGTTTCCCGACAAGTTCAAGGAGTTGACTACGATGAGACTTTCTCACTCGTAGCGATGCTAAGAGTCTGTTGGAATTAGCAGGTATTGCATTATTTATGAAATCTTGCAGATGGGATGTCAAAATATTGTTTCCTTGTTCTTGAGGAAAGGTTGTATGTGATACAACCAGAAGATTTTGTCGATCCTGAAAAATGCTAACAAGTATGCAAAGCTCCAGCTATCCTTCTAAGGACTGGAGTAAGCATCTCGGAGTTGGAATGTACACTTTGGTGAGATGATCAAAGATTTTGGGTTTATACAAAGTTTATGAGAAACTTGTATTTCCAAAGAAGTGAGTGGGAGCACTATAGAATTTCTGATGAGTATATGTTGTTGACATATTGATGATCAGAAATAATGTAGAATTTCTAGAAAGCATATAGGGTTATTTGAAAAGTGTTTTTCAATGGAAAACCTGGATTAGGCTGCTTAAACATTGAGCATCAAGATCTATAGGGATAGTCAAAACGCTTAATGCTACTTTCAAATGAGCACATACCTGGACATGATCTTGAAGGTGTTCAAGATGGATCAGTCAAAGAAGGAAGTTCTTGCCTGAGTTGTAAGGTACGAAGTTAAGACTTAAAGCTCGACCACTGTAGAACAGAGAGAAAGGACGAAGGTCGTCCCCTATGCTTAGACATAGGCTCCATAGTATGCTATGCTGTGTACCACACCTGACATGTGCCTTGCCACATGTCTGGCTAGAGGGTACAAAGGTGATCTAGGAGTAGATCACCAAATAGCGGTCAAGATTATCCTTAGAGGAATAAGGATATGTTTCTCGGTTATGGAGGTGATAAAGAGTTTGATGTAAAGAGTTACGTCGATGCAAGCTTAACACCTATCCGGATAGCTTTGAGTAGAGATGCCGGATACGTATAATGGAGCAACAATTTGGAATAGCTCCAAGTAGAACAGTTATTTGAAATGGCTCCAAATATAGCGTAGAGATTTGCGAAGTACATACGGATCTGAATGTTGCAGACCCGTTGACTAAAACCTCTCTCACAAGCAACATGATCAAATCCAGAACTCATTGAGTGCTAATCACATAGTGATGTGAACTAGATTATGAACTCTAGTAAACTCTTTGGATGTTGGTCACATGGCGATGTGACCTGTGAATGTTAATCACATGGCGATGTGAACTAGATTATTGACTCTAGTGCAAGTGGGAGACTGTTGGAAATATGCCCTAGAGGCAATAATAAATAGGTTATTATTATATTTCCTTGTTCATGATAAATCGTTTATTATCCATGCTAGAATTGTATTGATAGGAAACTCAGATACATGTGTGTTGGGGAACGTTGCAGAAAATTAAAATTTTTTCTACGGTTTCACCAAGATCCATCTATGAGTTCATCTAGCAACGAGTATTCAGATTAGATAGCATCTACATACCACTTTGTAGATCGCAACGGAAGCGTTCAAGTGAACGTGGATGAGGTAGTCGTACTCGCCGTGATCCAATTCACCGATGATCTAGTGCCGAACGGACGGCACCTCCGCGTTCAACACACGTACGGGAAGCGTGACGTCTCCTCCTTCTTGATCCAGCAAGGCAAAGGAGAGGTTGGGAAGAAGGCTCCAGCAGCAGCACGACGGCGTGGTGATGGTGGAACTGCAGTACTCCGGCAGGGCTTCGCCGTGCTCAATGGAGGAGGAGGAGGTGTTGGAGAGGGAGAGGGAGGCGCCAGGGCAATGGGTGGTCAGCCCCCTCTCCCCTCCCCCTTTATATAACCCCCAGGGGGGGCTCCGGCCCTAGGAGATGAGATCTCCTAGGGGGGGCGCGGCCAGGGAAGGGGGGCTTGCCCCCCAAGCAAGGGGGGCACCCCCTTTAGAGTTTTCCCTCCCCCCAAACCCTAGGCGCATGGGCCCATGGGGGGGGAGGCGCACCAGCCCACTATGGGCTGGTTCCCTCCCTCATACAGCCCATGGGGCCCTCCGGGATAGGTGGCCCCACCCGGTGGACCCCCCGGGACCCTCCGGTGGTCCCGGTACAATACCGATAACCCCGAAACTTGTCCCGATGTCCGTATGATGACTTTCCATATATAAATCTTTACCTCCGGACCATTCCGAAACTCCTCGTGACGTCCGGGATCTCATCCGGGACTCCGAACAACATTCGGGTTACTGCACATACATATCCCTACAACCCTAGCGTCACCGAACCTTAAGTGTGTAGACCCTACGGGTTCGGGAGACATGCAGACATGACCGAGACGGCTCTCGGGCAATAACCAACAGCGGGATCTGGATACCCATGTTGGCTCCCACATACTCCACGATGATCTCATCGGATGAACCACGATGTCAAGGATTCAATTAATCCCGTATACGATTCCCTTTGTCAATCGGTATTTTACTTGCCCGAGATTCGATCGTCGGTATACCAATACCTCGTTCAATCTCGTTACCGGCAAGTCACTTTTCTCGTTACCATAATGCATGATCCCGTGATCAAACACTTTGATCACATTGAGCTCATTGTGATGATGCATTACCGAGAGGGCCCGGTGATACCTCTCCGTCAAGCGGAGTGACAAATCCCAGTCTCGATCCATGTCAACCCAACAGATACTTTCAGAGATACCCGTAGTATACCTTTATAGTCACCCAGTTACGTTGTGACGTTTGGCACACCCAAAGCACTCCTACGGTATCTGTCATGGATTTGTCACGGCAGATGTCCTAGCGAAAGGACTTAGTCGTGGAGCCATCGCAACGGGTTAACTTGAAGGGGTTAAAACGGACGCAAGGACACAATGTTATACTAGTTCGGCCCCTTCGATGAAGGTAAAAGCCTACGTCTAGTTGTGATGGGATTGATGTGTTTCGAGGGCTAGGGAGCAATAAGCTTCGCCTAAACCTCGAGTTGTTGTTGTCTGTCTCTAAACCGTCGTCGGGTCGTCCCCTTATATACACGGGTGACGCCCGTCGGTCTACAAAATCCCAACCTCCGGTTTATAAACGTGCCCGGGTTGGTCTCTCTATTCCTAACTTACAATGCAAGTTTACCTCGGGCCGGTTTACGGCCATAAACCTTTAAACCGATTATAGGCCTTGGGCCCTTCTATTTCTCCTTGGGCTTTAACATCTTGGGTCCATTGACGGAGCTAACCCGGGCCCTGTAGGCCGGTTTACCCCAAATAGCAATATCCCCAACATTAGGCCCCAGATTGATTTGAACAGGTTCATGTCAATCCTTAATAAGAATTTCTGTCTTCAAATGTCTTCCAGTAACTGTTAAACCGCCGTTCCGTCGTCTCCTCTTGCTGCTGTAAACCGATATGATGTCAGCACAAAGTTACCGTTTCTTTTTACTGAATCCGCAATAATCAAGGCGACAGCTGGGCTCCCGAAATCACCGGCTCCCGGATTCGCGCGCCACGCCTTATAAATAGGACTAGAAAGCCATCTTCCTTTCCTCCCTTTCGTCCCCTTCTTCTTCGTCTTCCTCGCGACTCAGACTCCGGAGCTCCGCCGCTGCCGTCAACTACTGCATCAACTCAGGCCACTGCATCAACCTGGCCGGACCAGAGTATCGCGGCGACCCTCCGCATCCGTTTGGATCCCGGTAAGGCTCCTGTTCTTCTTGCTTTAGATCTGTTCTAGGGTTCGTCATCCCTATCCTGCCACTGTTCATTGTTCATCTCCATAGCAAGTTTTTGTGAACAGATTATGATACTTATATTGTGATTTGTAGTCACTCTCAGTATTCGCCATAAATCTGTACTCATCTCCTTAGATCTCACTCATTTCCCTGCTTGTCGAACTTGTGCTGTTCTGCTGCGAGCCAAACCTCATATTTTTACTTCTTTTTTGCCCTAGCTGTAGATCCATTGTTTTGAAAGAATCCGTACGGGATCTGTTTCTGCTTTCATATTCATAACTGTTAGATCTGGTCGGTTTAACTTTTAGCAGAGCGAACAACCCAAACTATATATCCATTAGTCCCCTTGATGAACCGCCAGATGATATCATTCTAGATAACTCCGGTCTATATAAGAGCATCTTCGGTTTACAATCACGCCTGTTCTCAAACCGGAATACCTTTGTCTTGTAGATTTCCTCATGGCAAAACAGATATACAAATGCAACTGGGTTCCCTCTCGCATCACCGAGACCCAATTAAACAACTTAGTTCTGACTGGCGCCTTGAGTAGCAAAAATGCCATCCATTGGAGGGTTCCAGGGAATGAATGCCCTCCTACCCCACAGGAAGGAGAAGTTGTTGTGTTTGCGGATCACCTGGACCGGGGCTTTAATCCACCCGGTTCAAAATTTTACCGGGACGTCCTGGCTAATTCTAAGTTGCGCCCACAAGATGTTGGTCCAAACTCAGTCACGAATATCTGCCATTTTCAAGTGCTTTGTGAGGTGTACTTCCAGGAGGAACCTACTGTAGAGTTGTTCCGAGACTGTTTTCATTTGAACCGACGTACTGAATTCACTGATGGCCCTAATATGGAACTGGGTGGTATGGCGATTCAAAAGAGGAAAGAAGTGACTTATCCTCACGCCAAGCTGCATAGTCATCCGCAAGAATGGAATCACACTTGGTTCTATTGCAAGGATACTTCCCCTGCTGAAGAAAATCCTCTGCCTGGCTTCCGTCCAGAGAGACTTAGCAATACACACCCCTTCCCCCCAAGGCTAACCGCCAAAGAGAGGAGTAAGTATGCCCCTCAACTGTCCAAGCTCAGAGCCTTCATAGCTAACGGTTTAACAGGAGTGGATCTTGCCCGTTGCTGGATTTCGTGGAGTATCCTGCCCCTTAGTATCCGCTCCGGTTTAATGTGCAAATACACGGGCCGAGTTAATGATCCTTTGAGGCACTGCAACATTCAGCTGACGGAAGACGAAGTTACTGAAGCTATGAAAAAGATGCTGAATGAACCAGAATATGTTTGCGCCCGAACCGGCCTGCTTCCCTTTTGTGCTACAAATAAACCACCTGCTGTAAGCATCTCACCTCTGTTTGTTATAGAATTTATGATCTCCTTATATGTATACTGTTAACTCCAATCCTTTCTGAAACAGGGAGATGATCCGTTTTGGAGCAAGAAGCTTCAAGAGCCAACAGAAAAGGTAACCCGACCCAAAACAAGGGTGAAGAAGCCTGCTCAGAAGAAAAGGAACACCGCTTCCTCTACCCCGGAATTAGATGAGGATGATGTGGGTAATCCGGACCTTGAGGTAGACCTCGATTCAGTTGGCTTACTTTTTATACGCCTTATTGATGATGATATTTGTCAGGACGACGCTGAAGCGAGTAATGCTGAAGGCCCAGAGGTAACTATTCTTTCTTCTGATACAGTTCCTTTGCCTTTGAAAAAACCTCGCCAAGCAAACCGGAAAGTTAAATTTTCTCACCCTCTTGCTTACTTGGATCCCAAATTTCTTGTGAAGACCCAGCAACATGACGCTCGTCGCACCACCCGGCATAGTGGCCAGGTAGTTACCTCCGCCGGTTTACCGAACAGCCCGGTTCGGAAACGCCGCTCAGAGGTCTCCGATTTATGCGCTAGCTTTCCTCCTAAAGCAGGTTTAATTCGTCAGCCTCTTAATCCATCTGACTCCGATTATCAGGTCACTTCCCATTCATCTTCTGGTGAATCTTCAGCCACTCAACTGCCCCCGCTAAAGACAGTTATTGGGTAAGTTGGACCGATCACAACATATTTCCATATGGGTTTCTTAATCCATCTTACACCGTTCTTCAATCTTTGGGTTTCTCCCAGGGCTAAACCTAGACCGAGCAAGAAGGCTCGTCTGGATAATCCGGCCGAAGGAACTGCCGCTCCTGAACCGGAGAAAACTCCTGGTGCTGATGCTCTAGTTCGTGAAGACATTCAGAATTATCCACCTCCACAAGATGACGCCTATGCTGAAGAAAGGCCTACCAATCCTGCCAGCCATACCGATCAGCCTGCCAGTCCTGTTCGGGTTGAGGAATCCATCCACCCTTCTGGAACTGTTGATAAACCGACAGTGCCAATGCCGAGCAGCGATTCCAAAGATGATGATGTTGTGATTACCGGCATTGGTCGCTCCGAACCGGGGAACTCCGCTACCTTAGCCAAGCATACTGCTAAGGAAGAAATCTCGGCCATAAAGGGCAAATGGGACGTTGATTCCTCAACGTATGTCGCTTTAAGCACCCAAGATCTTTATTCTGGGTATCTGAACCGACTGTATACCAGTCGCGATTATGAAGCTGGCATGATCAGGATGATGAAAGAAAAACTTGAGGTAACTCTTGTGCTTCATTCTATTGCAACTTAGCTTCTCAATTTCTTCCAACCCGAGATGGTAACCCGAATCATGCTGCCTTGACAACCAAGGTCCGGTTTGATAAAACAGGGCTTCAACATAGGTCGTAACCAGAAAACATCATCAAATAACCATTAGCCCCCAAGTGCCAAGTTTAAATACTTGTATTAATCTTGGGACTTTTGTAATGTAAAACATGCGTTAAGATCAAGTATGCATTAGCCCCCAAGTATCGAGCACATAACTTGCTTGTGTGGTTGATACTTCCAAACCGTGCAATATTTTCTGAACACTGCTGATGACCTGCTGCAGGCGGATCTGAAGACCAAAGAGAAACAAGTCTCGGACCTTCAAGAAATCCTAAAAACCCAGCAGGCTGAAACTGCCAAAGCGAAGGAAGAATTGACCAATGCCTTAAACGTCATGGAACAGCTGAAAGAAAGCCGCAAAAAGGAACAAGCTGATTGGGCTACTGAAAAGGCTCTTTTGATTAAAAGGGCTGAAAATGCCAAAGCTGCTCTCAAACCGGTGGTTGATGAATTATCCACCGTAAAGCGACAAATACACTCCATGACCTCTGCCGTCTTTGGTAAATTTCTTTTGATGCCCTTCCTCCAATTTGCACTTTGTCTGCTATATCCTATGTCCGGTTTGCAATCCATCTTGAAACACTGCAGGCACACGTATTGGACACTTGGGTTCTGATGTGCGGATGAAACTCAAAGCTGCTTATACTTTGATTGAACAGTTGTATACCGGAGCACAGAGAGTTATCACCACTGCATCGCACAACAACCCCGCACCGTCTCTGATTCAAGACACGTTAAAAAGGTTATCCATGCTTCCTGCCCGGATTGAAGAGTTAAAAAGATCAGCTGCTCGAACCGGAGCCATCACTGCCTTGATCCGGGCCAAAGCGTGGGTACCAGACTTTGATCCTGTCGAAGCGGCACAAGGATATCCCAGCTTGAAAGAAGACGGTTCAGATTTCGGCGAAAATGACTTGAGGGCGATAAACCGGGCGGTGCGCCCCCTAGCTTGTCAATTGGCTGAAGAAGCAGATCTGACACATTATCAGGCCCAATATGATAACCAGAACAAGCGAGTAGCTGCCCCGATCCCTGAAGCGGAAAACCTTATTCCTCCAATCCGTAAGCATACCTACGCCCCTGACATTGAACCGTCTTTGCTGATTCATGAAGAAGCTGTCTTTCAAGCGTTAATGGGAATCGACTGGACCACTGCTGATTTCCAGCCAATGGGTAGCCATGAGAAGGCTGGAGCGGCGCAAGATGATCCACAACCTTCGAACCGAGGCGGCGAACAGGCGTAATCAAAGCTCCGGTTCACCTTAATTGGTGACGTCAATCCGTCAAAAAACAATATATTCAGGCACTACGCTGCCTTGTAATAAGATAGTTAATACCTCTGCCTTTGAATGCGCCTTTGTGCACGGGTACTGATGCCCTTGCCATGACTTTTTACAACTTGTGTTTCCTGTCTTTACTGGGTACAAAGGACGGTCTTTCGACCATACGAACCGTGCTGCGCCCTTGCCAAACCGGGCAACTTGCCTCCGGGTTAAAAAACGGACCAGGCTGTGTCAGCTGAATCGGTTTAAAAGTATTTGTCGTTCCAAAGAACAAAAACACCACAAGAAGGAAGATAACAAACAACCAAATACGAGAGGAAACGCAATAGTAAAACGCATGCAAATGGTGGTTGCTATGAACCGTTCAGAAGGCGTTACCATCGTCAAGACAAAAAAAACCAAGCCCCCAAGGGGTGTAGCTACGGTTTAAGTCGACTAGGTTCCTAACTGAATCGTGGCAAATATGCCGGCCAAATGGCATTGCATTGGTTCGGATTCGACCAAGCCCCCGAGTGACTCAGTGGCCTAGGGCCGATCAAGTGGCATTGCATTGGTTCGGACACGACCAAACCCCAAAATGACTTATTGGCTGTTTAAAAGCCGATCAGAAGGCATTACCATCCTCAAGACATGACCGAGCTCCCATAAGGTGTAACTACGGTTCAAGTCGATTAGGTCCCCAACTGACTTAGTGGCAAATGTGCCAGCCAGAAGGCATTACCGTCGTCAAGACATGACCAAGCTCCCCGGAGGTGTAGCTACGGTTCAGGTTGACTAGGTCCCCAACTGACTTTGTTGATCTTCTGTGAAGCGACCTCAAGGGGTAAACCGGAGGTTGCCCTAAAGCGAATCAACTCCGTGTAACCACGCATGATGTGAAGAAAAACAGAGACCCCGCTTTACTCGAGGCTCCGGTTAATTATATTGATCATAATATATACATGGTCATGATATGTACATAAACAGAGCCCAAGGCTCATGTATAGTAAGGTCGAAGATGAGCTATGTTCCACGGCCTGCTGGTCTCCTCCTCTGATGTGCGTGAATCTTTGCGCTCTCGAATATCAATCAGGTAGTATGACCCATTATTCAGATTCTTGCTGACCACAAAAGGTCCTTCCCAAGGCGGGGATAATTTATGCATATCAGACTGATCCTGGATGAGCCGGAGCACCAAATCCCCCTCCTGAAAGGTTCTGGTTCTAACCCGACGGCTGTGGTAACGGCGAAGATCTTGCTGGTAAATCGCTGAACGGGCAGCTGCTAAGTCACGTTCCTCATCCAACAAATCAAGAGCGTTCTGCCGTGCCTGCTCGTTGTTCGCTTCAACATAAGCTGCCACACGAGGTGAATCATGTCGTATATCACTTGGGAGAACCGCCTCTGCTCCATAGACCATAAAAAACGGCGTAAACCCCATGGATCTGTTAGGCGTGGTGTTGATGCTCCATAATATAGACGGTAGCTCCTCAACCCAACAACCCGGCGTCCTCTGCAAAGGGACCAGAAGCCGGGGTTTGATACCTCTCAAGATCTCTTGATTCGCTCGTTCTGCTTGACCATTAGATTATGGGTGAGCTACAGAAGAAACATCAAGCCGTATATGCTCACGTGCGCAGTACTCTTTCATGGCACCTTTGGATAGATTGGTACCATTATCTGTGATGATGCTGTGTGGAAAACCAAACCGGAAGATCACCTTCTTTATAAACCGAACCGCCGTGGCCGCATCACATTTACTGACAGGTTCTGCCTCCACCCACTTTGTAAATTTGTCAACCGCCACCAATAGGTGGGTCTTCTTATCTTTGGAACGTTTAAAAAGCCCAACCATATCGAGCCCCCAAGTCGCAAACGGCCAAGTAATTGGAATCATCCTCAATTCTTGAGCCGGTATGTGCGCTCGTCTAGAAAATTTCTGGCAACCATCACATAGCCTGACCAGGTCTTCTGCATCAGCATGAGCAGTTAACCAGTAGAAACCGTGGCGGAACGCTTTAGCCAACAATGATTTTGAACCGGCGTGGTGGCCGCAATCCCCTTCATGTATTTCACGTAATATTTCGCACCCCTCCTCAGGGGATACGCACCGTTGCAGCGCTCCTGACACGCTGCGATGATGTAGCTCCCCTTTGAGAATGGTCATAGACTTGGACCGCCGTACTATCTGCCGAGCCAAGATTTCGTCGTCTGGCAACTCACCCCGGTTCATATATGCCAGATAAGGACGCGTCCAATCCAGGATGACGTGAAGAGCCGCCACTAACTGAGCCTCCGGATCAGGAATATCCAACTCCAATTCCCCGGGGAGCTGTACCGATGGGTGATACAATACATCCAAGAAAACATTGGGTGGGACCGGTTTACGCTAAGAGCCCAAGCGGCTTAAAGCGTCCGCTGCCTCATTCTTTCTGCGGTCCACATGGTCCACTTGATAGCCTTTGAAATGCCCTGCCACCATATCCACTTCACGACGGTATGCAGCCATGAGCGGGTCCTTAGAGTCCCAGGTGCCAGATACTTGCTGAGCCACTAGATCCGAATCACCAAAGCACCTAACTCGGCTCAGATTCATCTCTTTAGCCATCCGAAGACCATGAAGCAAAGCTTCATACTCAGCCGCATTGTTTGTACAGGGGAACATTAAACAGAGGACATAACAAAACTCGTCTCCTCGTGGGGAAGTTAAAACGACTCCAGCCCCCGAGCCTTCCAATTGTCTGGATCCGTCAAAATGAATAGTCCAATATGTGTTATCTGGCTTCTCCTCCGGTGCTTGTAACTCTGTCCAATCGTTTATGAAGTCGACAAGTGCTTGTGACTTTATGGCCGTCCGGGGTACGTATCTTAAACCGTGCGGCCCAAGCTCGATGGCCCACTTGGCAATCCGACCGGTCGCCTCCCGGTTCTGTATGATGTCACCCAAAGGAGCGGAACTGACCACCGTGATGGGGTGCCCTTGAAAATATTGCTTCAGCTTCCGGCTTGCCATAAAAACACCATATACCAGCTTCTGCCAATGCGGATACCTTTGCTTGGACTCGATAAGCACTTCGCTGATATAGTAAACCGGACGCTGAACCGGATGCTCCTTCCCAGCCTCCTTGCGTTCTACCAATATCGCCACGCTGACCGCTCTGGCGTTTGCAGCAACGTATAACAGGAGTGGCTCTTTATCAACAGGGGCTGCCAACACTGGCGGATTGACTAACTGTCGCTTCAAGTCCTCAAACGCTTTATCAGCCTCCGGACTCCAGACAAATTGATCTGTCTTCTTGAGCATTTGATACAAGGGGATCGCCTTTTCACCGAGGCGGCTGATAAACCGGCTTAACGCAGCAATCCGCCCGGCCACGCGCTGGACATCATTGACGCATTTCGGTTTGGCTAGG
This sequence comes from Aegilops umbellulata, assembly GCA_032464435.1. Classification (NCBI taxonomy): domain Eukaryota; kingdom Viridiplantae; phylum Streptophyta; class Magnoliopsida; order Poales; family Poaceae; genus Aegilops; species Aegilops umbellulata. The sequence goes on from CP136055.1 coordinate 479,606,905, forward strand.
GAGGTGATGGCTGTGATCTTTTCCGGATTGGCCTCAATTCCTCTATGGGACACTAAGAATCCCAACAATTTGCCTGCAGGTACACCAAAAACACATTTAGCTGGGTTGAGCATCATTTGGTATACCCTCAAGTTATCGAAGGTTTCCTTCAAATCGTCAACCAGGGTCTCCTCCTTTCGTGACTTGACCACAATGTCATCCACATAGGCATGTACATTACGACCAATCTGTTCATGGAGGCAATTTTGCACACACCGCTGATAAGTAGCCTGCGCACTCTTGAGCCCGAAGGGCATAGAAACATAGCAGAAGGCTCCAAAGGGAGTAATGAACGCTGTCTTCTCCTGGTCCTTAACTGCCATCTTGATCTGATGATAACCCGAATAGGCATCCAAAAAACTCAAACGCTCGCAACCTGCCGTAGCATCAATGATTTGATCAATACAGGGGAGAGCAAAAGGATCCGCTGGACAAGCTTTATTCAAATCTGTGTAATCCACACACATGCGCCAGGTGCCGTTTTTCTTAAGAACCAGCACCGGATTAGCAAGCCACTCGGGATGAAAAACCTCAATAATAAAACCAGCTGCCAGGAGCCTGGCTACTTCCTCACCAATCGCTTTACGTCTTTCTTCGTTAAACCGGCGTAGGAACTGTTTTACCGGTTTATACTTAGGATCCACATTAAGAGTGTGCTCAGCGAGTTGCCTCGGTACACCAGGCATGTCGGACGGCTTCCATGCAAAGATGTCCCGATTCTCACGAATGAACTCGATGAGCGCGCTTTCCTATTTTGGATCCAAGTTTGCACTGATGCTGAACTGCTTGGACGAATCGCCAGGTACGAAGTCAACAAGCTTAGTTTCAGCAGCTGATTTGAACTTCAAGGCCGGATCGTGGTCCGTAGTTGGCTTCTTTAATGAAGTCATGTCCTCCGGATCAACATTGTCTTTGTACTGCTTTAGCTCCTCCGTAGCACAAACCGATTCTGCATAAGTCGCATCTCCTTCCTCGCATTCCAAAGCGGTTCGACGGCTCCCATGAACCGTTATAGTGCCCTTGTAACCCAGCATCTTGAGTTGCAGATATACATAGCAGGGCCGTGCCATAAATTTTGCATAGGCCGGTCGTCCGAACAAAGCGTGGTATGGACTTTGGATTTTAACCACTTCAAACATCAGCGTCTCTGATCTGGAATCATGACTATCGCCGAAGACCACTTCAAGGGCTATCTTACCAACAGGGTACGCAGACTTGCCAGGCACCACCCCGTGGAACACCGTATTGGTCGGTTTGAGATCCTTATCCACCAGTCCCATGCGACGGAAGGTCTCATAATACAAGATGTTAATGCTGCTCCCTCCGTCCATGAGTACCTTGGTGAGCTTGTAACCTCCCACGTGAGGCGCCACCACCAATGCTAACTGACCCGGATTATAAACCCTGGGAGGATGATCTTCTCAGCTCCATATGATTGGTTGTTCCGACCAGCGCAGATAGTGAGGCGTGGCCGGTTCAACAGCACTAACTGCCCGCCTCTGAAGCTTTCTATCCCGTTTATCCAAGCTTGTAGTAAAAACATGATACTGTCCACCACTCAACTGTTTCGGGTTGCTCTGATAACCTGATTGCTGCTGTTGCTGCTGGCTGTAACCACTTTGATTACCTTGATTATTTTGGCTGTTCTGTCCGCCCGGATTACCATGGAACCCTGGACCGGAATTTCCGCCGCCGTACCCTGATCCGGAACCTGAACCGCCGCCAGAGCTGTGATCATATTGGAAAATGTTTGAGCTTTTGAATTCCTTCATGATGTAACAATCCTTCCAAAGATGGGTTGCTGGCTCCTCTTTTGTTCCGTGCTTCGGACAGGGCTGGTTTAAGAAAAAGTTCAAACGCTCCGGATTAGGACCGGGATTTCCGCGAAAACCTGGCTGTTTCCCCTTACGTCGCTGGCCCTTATTCTGTGCACTGGTGTTGGCCACAAAATCCACGCTCCCATCCGGTTTACGCTTACCTCCGCCTCCATTGCCTGTTGGTTGATGCTGCTGGCCTTTGGTATTGCTATTCTTCCTTCCCTTCCCTGCTTTGTCGTCACCAGAATCAGGATCCTTGGTACTGTCAGAATCCGCATACTTCACTAAAGCGGTCATGAGCGTTCCCATATCCGTGCAATCACGCTTCATCCGGCCTAACTTTAGCTTCAAAGGGCCAAACCGATAGTTGCCTTCCAACAGCACCACGGCGGTGTCTGCGTTGATGCGATCTGACGAGTGCAAAACTTCCGATACCCGGCGTACCCAATGGGTAGTTGACTCCCCTTCTTGCTGAACGCAAGCTGCTAGGTCAACTATCGACATTGGCTGTTTGCACGTGTCCTTGAAATTCTTGATGAACCGGGCTCGCAACTGGGCCCACAACTAATGGAATTAGGCGGTAGGCTCTTTAGCCAAGTCCGGGACGTCCCTTCTAACATCATGGTAAAATACTTCGCGCACGCCGTGTCATCCACATCCAGCATCTCCATAGCCATCTCATAGCTCTCCACCCATGTCTCCGGAGGCTGATCCGCCGTGTAGTTTAGTACCTTGCGGGGGCCTTTGAAGTCCTTAGGCAGGCGTACGTTGCGCAAAGCGGGAACGAGGCACGGTACTCCCAAAGAACTAGAAACCACCCCCGGTTCAATCGTAGCATTTGGGAAGATAGGTGTAAGCTGACGAGCCTGATGCTGCGCCGCTAATCCGGCTTCCTGCGCACGGGCGCGATCCACCATCTCCTGAGCATTGTCGACGCCAGCCGGATTGTTGCCGCGGAGCGCTTCATGCCTGGCATTACTTGAAACAGCCGGCTCCTCCATGCGCCTACTATAGCTCCTGCTGGGGCGAGGGGTGGAGTGAATCCGATCACGGCTTTGCGAATACGCTTCTTGTTGGGCCAAAGCGGTCCTAAGGAGCTCCTTGACTCGGCGTGTCTCTACATCCTGCGGTGAATCGCCTTCGATCGGAATGGCTTCCAACCGAGCTGCCGCCGCAACGAGGTTATCCATCGGGTTGGAATAATGGCCCGATGGTGTTGGCACGGCCTGTGGTGTACCAGTGTTGTGATGAGGCAGGTTTATTATACGGTGCTGAACCGGGGCGCCAACTGTTGCTTCTGCACGGTTTACCCCCAGCGGATTATTGGCCCCCGCCCCAGGGGTGTTGAAGAGATTTCTGGCATCGAGGGCTGCGGGCAACCGAGATCGGAATTTCCTCTTCAGGACTTCCTGAGATGCATTCTGGTCCATCATGAGCCTGTAAGCCTGTGCATCTAAAGCGGCACGCTCTGCCGTCATCCTGGCCTCTTCTGCTGCCAGCCCCGCTTTAGCTTGAGTGATCTGTTCTCTCACTTTGGCAATCTCGGCATTGTGAACCTCCTGATCCACCGGGTTGGCTTCCGCCATAAGCACTGCCAGTGCGTCAAACAGATCTGACAATACTTGGGCTGGTGAGTCCGCAGGGCCCCCTGCCCGCGCAGCTGTTGCCGCTGCCGATCCGGAGATCACTGCTGCCGCAGTTGATGAGTGTGGCGTCGCCTGTGTTCCAGCCATGAAGATCCCAACTCGATTGGGCAGACCAGAGGGGTCCGGAATACTGTCGCCATCGGAGCTGCCCCCAATCCGATCATCTTGCAGTTGGTATAGAGACTCGGTTTCCCCGGTTGACGTTTCATCGCCGGAGTAGATGGCGGTTTCGCCACCGGATTCGGATCCTTCCTCGTAGCTTCCTCCGTGGATGACTCCCACGAAGGCGCGCTTCCTGGTCGGTTTAACCAGGGTCGATCTCGTGCACTGAGCTGTCTCGACGAGGTCGGTGCAGACGCCCAGCTCGGGGCCCGGTTCACCGATCTTGCCGATGAAAACATGGATGCCGCCAAAAGGGACCCGGTACCCGTACTCGATCGAGCCGGCGTCGGGGCCCCAGCCTGTGCTGTCGATGTAGAGTTTTCCGCGACGACTTTTGGTCATCCGGCCCACAGCGTAGCCCTCGAGTCCTTCAAAGCGGCCCTCCAAGAACTTGAAACCATCTCGCGATAGCCCCACGGTGGGCGCCAACTGTCGTGGATTTGTCACGGCAGATGTCCTAGCGAAAGGACTTAGTCATGGAGCCATCGCAACGGGTTAACTTGAAGGGGTTAAAACGGACGCAAGGACACAGTGTTATACTAGTTCGGCCCCTTCGATGAAGGTAAAAGCCTACGTCTAGTTGTGATGGGATTGATGTGTTTCGAGGGCTAGGGAGCAATAAGCTTCGCCTAAACCTCGAGTTGTTGTTGTCTGTCTCTAAACCGTCGTCGGGTCGTCCCCTTATATACACGGGTGACGCCCGTCGGTCTACAAAATCCCAACCTCCGGTTTATAAACGTGCCCGGGTTGGTCTCTCTATTCCTAACTTACAATGCAAGTTTACCTCGGGCCGGTTTACGGCCATAAACCTTTAAACCGATTATAGGCCTTGGGCCCTTCTATTTCTCCTTGGGCTTTAACATCTTGGGTCCATTGACGGAGCTAACCCGGGCCCTGTAGGCCGGTTTACCCCAAATAGCAATATCCCCAACATTAGGCCCCAGATTGATTTGAACAGGTTCATGTCAATCCTTAATAAGAATTTCTGTCTTCAAATGTCTTCCAGTAACTGTTAAACCGCCGTTCCGTCGTCTCCTCTTGCTGCTGTAAACCGATATGATGTCAGCACAAAGTTACCGTTTCTTTTTACTGAATCCGCAATAATCAAGGCGACAGCTGGGCTCCCGAAATCACCGGCTCCCGGATTCGCGCGCCTGGCACGCGCGCCACGCCTTATAAATAGGACTAGAAAGCCATCTTCCTTTCCTCCCTTTCGTCCCCTTCTTCTTCGTCTTCCTCGCGACTCAGACTCCGGAGCTCCGCCGCCGCCGTCAACTACTGCATCAACTCAGGCCGCTGCATCAACCTGGCCGGACCAGAGTATCGCGGCGACCCTCCGCATCCGTTTGGATCCCGGTAAGGCTCCTGTTCTTCTTGCTTTAGATCTGTTCTAGGGTTCGTCATCCCTATCCTGCCACTGTTCATTGTTCATCTCCATAGCAAGTTTTTGTGAACAGATTATGATACTTATATTGTGATTTGTAGTCACTCTCAGTATTCGCCATAAATCTGTACTCATCTCCTTAGATCTCACTCATTTCCCTGCTTGTCGAACTTGTGCTGTTCTGCTGCGAGCCAAACCTCATATTTTTACTTCTTTTTTGCCCTAGCTGTAGATCCATTGTTTTGAAAGAATCCGTATGGGATCTGTTTCTGCTTTCATATTCATAACTGTTAGATCTGGTCGGTTTAACTTTTAGCAGAGCGAACAACCCAAACTATATATCCATTAGTCCCCTTGATGAACCGCCAGATGATATCATTCTAGATAACTCCGGTCTATATAAGAGCATCTTCGGTTTACAATCACGCCTGTTCTCAAACCGGAATACCTTTGTCTTGTAGATTTCCTCATGGCAAAACAGATATACGAATGCAACTGGGTTCCCTCTCGCATCACCGAGACCCAATTAAACAACTTAGTTCTGACTGGCGCCTTGAGTAGCAAAAATGCCATCCATTGGAGGGTTCCAGGGAATGAATGCCCTCCTACCCCACAGGAAGGAGAAGTTGTTGTGTTTGCGGATCACCTGGCCCGGGGCTTTAATCCACCCGGTTCAACATTTTACCGGGACGTCCTGGCTAATTTTAAGTTGCGCCCACAAGATGTTGGTCCAAACTCAGTCACGAATATCTGCCATTTTCAAGTGCTTTGTGAGGTGTACTTCCAGGAGGAACCTACTGTAGAGTTGTTCCAAGACTGTTTTCATTTGAACCGACGTACTGAATTCACTGATGGCCCTAATATGGAACTGGGTGGTATGGCGATTCAAAAGAGGAAAGAAGTGACTTATCCTCACGCCAAGCTGCATAGTCATCCGCAAGAATGGAATCACACTTGGTTCTATTGCAAGGATACTTCCCCTGCTGAAGAAAATCCTCTGCCTGGCTTCCGTCCAGAGAGACTTAGCAATACACACCCCTTCCCCCCAAGGCTAACCGCCAAAGAGAGGAGTAAGTATGCCCCTCAACTGTCCAAGCTCAGAGCCTTCATGGCTAACGGTTTAACAGGAGTGGATCTTGCCCGTTGCTGGATTTCATGGAGTATCCTGCCCCTTAGTATCCGCTCCGGTTTAATGTGCAAATACACGGGCCGGGTTAATGATCCTTTGAGGCACTGCAACATTCAGCTGACGGAAGACGAAGTTACTGAAGCTGTGAAAAAGATGCTGAATGAACGGGAATATGTTTGCGCCCGAACCGGCCTGCTTCCCTTTTGTGCTACAAATAAACCACCTGCTGTAAGCATCTCACCTCTGTTTGTTATAGAATTTATGATCTCCTTATATGTATACTGTTAACTCCAATCCTTTCTGAAACAGGGAGATGATCCGTTTTGGAGCAAGAAGCTTCAAGAGCCAACAGAAAAGGTAACCCGACCCAAAACAAGGGTGAAGAAGCCTGCTCAGAAGAAAAGGAACACCGCTTCCTCTACCCCGGAATTAGATGAGGATGATGTGGGTAATCCGGACCTTGAGGTAGACCTCGATTCAGTTGGCTTACTTTTTATACGCCTTATTGATGATGATATTTGTCAGGACGACGCTGAAGCGAGTAATGCTGAAGGCCCAGAGGTAACTATTCTTTCTTCTGATACAGTTCCTTTGCCTTTGAAAAAACCTCGCCAAGCAAACCGGAAAGTTAAATTTTCTCACCCTCTTGCTTACTTGGATCCCAAATTTCTTGTGAAGACCCAGCAACATGACGCTCGTCGCACCACCCGGCATAGTGGCCAGGTAGTTACCTCCGCCGGTTTACCAAACAGCCCAGTTCGGAAACGCCGCTCAGAGGTCTCCGATTTATGCGCTAGCTTTCCTCCTAAAGCAGGTTTAATTCGTCAGCCTCTTAATCCATCTGACTCCGATTATCAGGTCACTTCCCATTCATCTTCTGGTGAATCTTCAGCCACTCAACTGCCCCCGCTAAAGACAGTTATTGGGTAAGTTGGACCGATCACAACATATTTCCATATGGGTTTCTTAATCCATCTTACACCGTTCTTCAATCTTTGGGTTTCTCCCAGGGCTAAACCTAGACCGAGCAAGAAGGCTCGTCTGGATAATCCGGCCGAAGGAACTGCCGCTCCTGAACCGGAGAAAACTCCTGGTGCTGATGCTCTAGTTCGTGAAGACATTCAGAATTATCCACCTCCACAAGATGACGCCTATGCTGAAGAAAGGCCTACCAATCCTGCCAGCCATACCGATCAGCCTGCCAGTCCTGTTCGGGTTGAGGAATCCATCCACCCTTCTGGAACTGTTGATAAACCGACAGTGCCAATGCCGAGCAGCGATTCCAAAGATGATGATGTTGTGATTACCGGCATTGGTCGCTCCGAACCGGGGAACTCCGCTACCTTAGCCAAGCATACTGCTAAGGAAGAAATCTCGGCCATAAAGGGCAAATGGGACGTTGATTCCTCAACGTATGTCGCTTTAAGCACCCAAGATCTTTATTCTGGGTATCTGAACCGACTGTATACCAGTCGCGATTATGAAGCTGGCATGATCAGGATGATGAAAGAAAAACTTGAGGTAACTCTTGTGCTTCATTCTATTGCAACTTAGCTTCTCAATTTCTTCCAACCCGAGATGGTAACCCGAATCATGCTGCCTTGACAACAAAGGTCCGGTTTGATAAAACAGGGCTTCAACATAGGTCGTAACCAGAAAACATCATCAAATAACCATTAGCCCCCAAGTGCCAAGTTTAAATACTTGTATTAATCTTGGGACTTTTGTAATGTAAAACATGCGTTAAGATCAAGTATGCATTAGCCCCCAAGTATCGAGCACATAACTTGCTTGTGTGGTTGATACTTCCAAACCGTGCAATATTTTCTGAACACTGCTGATGACCTGCTGCAGGCGGATCTGAAGACCAAAGAGAAACAAGTCTCGGACCTTCAAGAAATCCTAAAAACCCAGCAGGCTGAAACTGCCAAAGCGAAGGAAGAATTGACCAATGCCTTAAACGTCATGGAACAGCTGAAAGAAAGCCGCAAAAAGGAACAAGCTGATTGGGCTACTGAAAAGGCTCTTTTGATTAAAAGGGCTGAAAATGCCGAAGCTGCTCTCAAACCGGTGGTTGATGAATTATCCACCGTAAAGCGACAAATACACTCCATGACCTCTGCCGTCTTTGGTAAATTTCTTTTGATGCCCTTCCTCCAATTTGCACTTTGTCTGCTATATCCTATGTCCGGTTTGTAATCCATCTTGAAACACTGCAGGCACACGTATTGGACACTTGGGTTCTGATGTGCGGATGAAACTCAAAGCTGCTTATACTTTGATTGAACAGTTGTATACCGGAGCACAGAGAGTTATCACCACTGCATCGCACAACAACCCCGCACCGTCTCTGATTCAAGACACGTTAAAAAGGTTATCCATGCTTCCTGCCCGGATTGAAGAGTTAAAAAGATCAGCTGCTCGAACCGGAGCCATCACTGCCTTGATCCGGGCCAAAGCGTGGGTACCAGACTTTGATCCTGTCGAAGCGGCACAAGGATATCCCAGCTTGAAAGAAGACGGTTCAGATTTCGGCGAAAATGACTTGAGGGCGATAAACCGGGCGGTGCGCCCCCTAGCTTGTCAATTGGCTGAAGAAGCAGATCTGACACATTATCAGGCCCAATATGATAACCAGAACAAGCGAGTAGCTGCCCCGATCCCTGAAGCGGAAAACCTTATTCCTCCAATCCGTAAGCATACCTACGCCCCTGACATTGAACCGTCTTTGCTGATTCATGAAGAAGCTGTCTTTCAAGCGTTAATGGGAATCGACTGGACCACTGCTGATTTCCAGCCAATGGGTAGCCATGAGAAGGCCGGAGCGGCGCAAGATGATCCACAACCTTCGAACCGAGGCGGCGAACAGGCGTAATCAAAGCTCCGGTTCACCTTAATTGGTGACGTCAATCCGTCAAAAAACAATATATTCAGGCACTACGCTGCCTTGTAATAAGATAGTTAATACCTCTGCCTTTGAATGCGCCTTTGTGCACGGGTACTGATGCCCTTGCCATGACTTTTTACAACTTGTGTTTCCTGTCTTTACTGGGTACAAAGGACGGTCTTTCGACCATACGAACCGTGCTGCGCCCTTGCCAAACCGGGCAACTTGCCTCCGGGTTAAAAAACGGACCAGGCTGTGTCAGCTGAATCGGTTTAAAAGTATTTGTCGTTCCAAAGAACAAAAACACCACAAGAAGGAAGATAACAAACAACCAAATACGAGAGGAAACGCAATAGTAAAACGCATGCAAATGGTGGTTGCTATGAACCGTTCAGAAGTCGTTACCATCGTCAAGACAAAAAAAACCAAGCCCCCAAGGGGTGTAGCTACAGTTTAAGTCGACTAGGTTCCTAACTGAATCGTGGAAAATATGCCGGCCAAATGGCATTGCATTGGTTCGGATTCGACCAAGCCCCCAAGTGACTCAGTGGCCTAGGGCCGATCAAGTGGCATTGCATTGGTTCGGACACGACCAAACCCCCAAATGACTTATTGGCTGTTTAAAAGCCGATCAGAAGGCATTACCATCCTCAAGACATGACCGAGCTCCCATAAGGTGTAACTACGGTTCAAGTCGATTAGGTCCCCAACTGACTTAGTGGCAAATGTGCCAGCCAGAAGGCATTACCGTCGTCAAGACATGACCAAGCTCCCCGGAGGTGTAGCTACGGTTCAGGTTGACTAGGTCCCCAACTGACTTTGTTGATCTTCTGTGAAGCGACCTCAAGGGGTAAACCGGAGGTTGCCCTAAAGCGAATCAACTCCGTGTAACCACGCATGATGTGAAGAAAAACAGAGACCCCGCTTTACTCGAGGCTCCGGTTAATTATATTGATCATAATATATACATGGTCATGATATGTACATAAACAGAGCCCAAGGCTCATGTATAGTAAGGTCGAAGATGAGCTATGTTCCACGGCCTGCTGGTCTCCTCCTCTGATGTGCGTGAATCTTTGCGCTCTCGAATATCAATCAGGTAGTATGACCCATTATTCAGATTCTTGCTGACCACAAAAGGTCCTTCCCAAGGCGGGGATAATTTATGCATATCAGACTGATCCTGGATGAGCCGGAGCACCAAATCCCCCTCCTGAAAGGTTCTGGTTCTAACCCGACGGCTGTGGTAACGGCGAAGATCTTGCTGGTAAATCGCTGAACGGGCAGCTGCTAAGTCACGTTCCTCATCCAACAAATCAAGAGCGTTCTGCCGTGCCTGCTCGTTGTTCGCTTCAACATAAGCTGCCACACGAGGTGAATCATGTCGTATATCACTTGGGAGAACCGCCTCTGCTCCATAGACCATAAAAAACGGCGTAAACCCCGTGGATCTGTTAGGCGTGGTGTTGATGCTCCATAATACAGACGGTAGCTCCTCAACCCAACAACCCGGCGTCCTCTGCAAAGGGACCAGAAGCCGGGGTTTGATACCTCTCAAGATCTCTTGATTCGCTCGTTCTGCTTGACCATTAGGTTGTGGGTGAGCTACAGAAGAAACATCAAGCCGTATATGCTCACGTGCGCAGAACTCTTTCATGGCACCTTTGGATAGATTGGTACCATTATCTGTGATGATGCTGTGTGGAAAACCAAACCGGAAGATCACCTTCTTTATAAACCGAACCGCCGTGGCCGCATCACATTTACTGACAGGTTCTGCCTCCACCCACTTTGTAAATTTGTCAACCGCCACCAATAGGTGGGTCTTCTTATCTTTGGAACGTTTAAAAAGCCCAACCATATCGAGCCCCCAAGTCGCAAACGGCCAAGTAATTGGAATCATCCTCAATTCTTGAGCCGGTATGTGCGCTCGTCTAGAAAATTTCTGGCAACCATCACATAGCCTGACCAGGTCTTCTGCATCAGCATGAGCAGTTAACCAGTAGAAACCGTGGCGGAACGCTTTAGCCACCAATGATTTTGAACCGGCGTGGTGGCCGCAATCCCCTTCATGTATTTCACGTAATATTTCGCACCCCTCCTCAGGGGATACGCACCGTTGCAGCGCTCCTGACACGCTGCGATGATGTAGCTCCCCTTTGAGAATGGTCATAGACTTGGACCGCCGTACTATCTGCCGAGCCAAGATTTCGTCGTCTGGCAACTCACCCCGGTTCATATATGCCAGATAAGGACGCATCCAATCCAGGATGACGTGAAGAGCCGCCACTAACTGAGCCTCCGGATCAGGAATAGCCAACTCCAATTCCCCGGGGAGCTGTACCGATGGGTGATACAATACATCCAAGAAAACATTGGGTGGGACCGGTTTACGCTGAGAGCCCAAGCGGATTAAAGCGTCCGCTGCCTCATTCTTTCTGCGGTCCACATGGTCCACTTGATAGCCTTTGAAATGCCCTGCCACCATATCCACTTCACGACGGTATGCAGACACTTTTGGAGATACCCGTAGTATACCTTTATAGTCACCCAGTTACGTTGTGACGTTTGGTATACCCAAAGCACTCCTACAGTATCCGGGAGTTACACGATCTCATGGTCTAAGGAAAGGATACTTGACATTGGAAAACTCTAGCAAACGAACTATATGATCTTGTGCTATGTTTAGGATTGGGTCTTGTCCATCACATCATTCTCCTAATGATGTGATCTCGTTAATAATGACATCCAATGTCCATAGTCAGGAAACCATGACTATATGTTGATCAACGAGCTAGACAACTAGAGGCTTACTAGGGACATGTTGGTGTCTATTATTCACACATGTATTACGATTTCCGGATAACACAATTATAGCATGAATAAAGACAATTATCATGAACAAGGAAATATAATAATAATGCTTTTATTATTGCCTCTAGGGCATATTTCCAACAGTCTCCCACTTGCACTAGAGTCAATAATCTAGTTACATTGTGATGAATCGAACACCCATGGAATTCTGGTGTTGATCATGTTTTGCTCTAGGGAGAGGTTTAGTCAACGGATCTGCTACATTCAGGTCCGTATGCACTTTACAAATATCTATGTCTCCATCTTGTACATTTTCACGAATGGAGTTGAAGCGACGCTTGATGTGCCTGGTCTTCTTGTGAAACCTGGGCTCCTTGGCAAGTGCAATAGCTCCAGTGTTGTCACAGAAGAGTTTGATTGGCCCCGACGCATTGGGTATGACTCCGAGGTCGGTGATGAACTCCTTCACCCAAATTGCTTCATGTGCTGCCTTCGAGGCTGCCATGTACTCCGCTTCACATGTAGATCCCGCCACAACGCTCTGCTTGCAACTGCACCAGCTTACTGCCCCACCATTCAAAATATACACGTATCCGGTTTGTGACTTAGAGTCATCCAGATCTGTGTCAAAGCTAGCGTCGACGTAACCCTTTACGACGAGCTCTTCGTCACCTCCATAAACGAGAAACATTTCCTTAGTCCTTTTCAGGTACTTCAGGATATTCTTGACCGCTGTCCAGTGTTCCTTGCCGGGATTACTTTGGTACCTTCCTACCAAACTTACGGCAAGGTTTACATCAGTTCTGGTACACAGCATGACATACATAATAGAACCTATGGCTGAGGCATAGGGGATGGCACTCATCTCTTCTTTATCTTCTGCCGTGGTCGGACATTGAGCTAAGCTCAATTTCACACCTTGTAACACAGGTAAGAACCCCTTCTTAGATTGATCCATATTGAACTTCTTCAATATCTTATCAAGGTATGTGCTTTGTGAAAGACCTATGAGGCGTCTTGATCTATCTCTATAGATCTTGATGCCTAATATATAAGCAGCTTCTCCAAGGTCCTTCATTGAAAAACTTTTATTCAAGTAGGCCTTAATGTTGTCCAAGAGTTCTACATCATTTCCCATCAAAAGTATGTCATCTACATATAATATGAGAAATGCTACAGAGCTCCCACTCACTTTCTTGTAAACACGGGCTTCTCCATAAGTCTGCGTAAATCCAAACGCTTTGATCATCTCATCAAAGCGAATGTTCCAACTTCGAGATGCTTGCACCAGCCCATAAATCGAGCGTTGGAGCTTGCACACCTTGTCAGCATTCTTAGGATCGACAAAACCTTCTGGCTGCATCATATATAATTCTTCCTTAAGGAAACCATTAAGGAATGTCGTTTTGACGTCCATTTGCCATATTTCATAATCGTAGAATGCGGCAATTGCTAACATGATTCGGACGGACTTCAGCTTCGCTACCGGTGAGAAAGTCTCATCGTAGTCAACCCCTTGAACTTGTCGATAACCCTTAGCGACAAGCCGAGCTTTATAGATGGTCACATTACCATCCGCGTCTGTCTTCTTCTTAAAGATCCATTTATTTTGTATGGCTCGCCGCTCAACGGGCAAGTCAGTCAAAGTCCATACTTCATTTTCATACATGGATCCTATCTCGGATTTCATGGCTTCCAGCCATTTGTCGGAATCCGGGCCCGCCATTGCTTCTTCATAGTTCGAAGGTTCACCGTTGTCTAACAACATGATTTCCAAGACAGGGTTGCCGTACCACTCTGGTGGGGAACGTGTCCTTGTGGACCTACGAATTTCAGTAGGAGCTTGATCAGAAGCATCTTGATCATCATCATTAATTTCCTCTCTAGTCGGTGCAGGCACCTCAGAAACGTTTTCTTGAGTTTCGCCATTTTCCGGTTCAAGAGGTAACACTTCATCAAGTTCTACTTTCCTCCCACTTACTTCTTTCGAGAGAAACTCTTTTTCTAGAAAGGATCCATTCTTGGCAACAAAGATCTTGCCTTCGGATCTGAGGTAGAAGGTATACCCAACAGTTTCTTTAGGGTATCCTATGAAGACGCATTTTTCCGATTTGGGTTCGAGCTTTTCAGGTTGAAGTTTCTTGACATAAGCATCGCATCCCCAAACTTTTAGAAACGACAGCTTAGGTTTCTTCCCAAACCATAATTCATACGGTGTCGTCTCAACGGATTTTGACGGAGCCCTATTTAAAGTGAATGCGGCAGTCTCTAAAGCATAGCCCCAAAAAGATAGCGGTAAGTCGGTAAGAGACATCATAGATCGCACCATATCTAATAGAGTGCGATTACGACGTTCGGACACCATTACGCTGAGGTGTTCCAGGCGGCGTGAGTTGTGAAACTATTCCACATTTTCTTAAGTGTGTGCCAAATTCGTGACTCAAGTATTCTCCTCCACGATCTGATCGTAGAAACTTGATCTTTCTATCACGTTGATTTTCAACCTCACTCTGAAATTCCTTGAAGTTTTCAAAGGTCTCAGACTTGTGTTTCATTAAGTAGATATACCCATATCTACTCAAGTCATCAGTGAGGGTGAGAACATAACGATAGCCACCGCGAGCCTCAACACTCATTGGACCACACACATCGGTATGTATGATTTCCAATAAGTTAGTTGCTCGCTCCATTGTTCCTGAGAACGGAGTCTTGGTCATTTTACCCATGAGGCATGGTTCGCACGTGTCAAATGATTCATAATCAAGAGACTCTAAAAGTCCATCTGCATGGAGCTTCTTCATGCGTTTGACACCTATGTGACCAAGGCGGCAGTGCCACAAATATGTGGGACTATTGTTATCAACTTTAACTCTTTTGGTATTCACACTATGAATATGTGTATCATCACGTACGAGATTCATTAAGAATAAACCATTAACCATCGGAGCATGACCATAAAACATATCTCTCATATAAATAGAACAACCATTATTCTCGGATTTAAATGAGTAGCCATCTCGAATTAAACGAGATCCAGACACAATGTTCATGCTCAAACTTGGCACTAAATAACAATTATTGAGGTTTAAAACTAATCCCGTAGGCAAATGTAGAGGCAGCGTGCCGACGGCGATCACATCGACCTTGGAACCATTCCCGACGCGCATCGTCACCTCGTCCTTCGCCAGTCTCCGTTTATTCCGCAGCTCCTGCTTTGAGTTACAAATGTGAGCAACTGCACCGGTATCAAATACCCAAGAGCTACTACGAGTACTGGTAAGGTATACATCAATTACATGTATATCACATATACCTTTGGTTTTGCCGGCCTTCTTGTCCGCTAAGTATTTGGGGCAGTTCCGCTTCCAGTGACCACTTCCCTTGCAATAAAAGCACTCAGTTTCGGGCTTGGGTCCATTCTTTGGCTTCTTCCCGGCAACTTGCTTACCGGGCGCGGCAACTTCCTTGTCGTCCTTCTTGAAGTTCCTTTTACCCTTGCCCTTCTTGAACTTAGTGGTTTTATTCACCATCAACACTTGATGCTCCTTCTTGATTTCTACCTCTGCTGATTTCAGCATAGCATATACTTCAGGAATGGTCTTTACCATCCCCTGCATATTGTAGTTCATCACAAAGCTCTTGTAGCTAGGTGGAAGCGACTGGAGGATTCTGTCAATGACCGCTTCTTCCGGGAGATTAACTTCTAGTTGAGTCATGCGGTTGTGCAACCCAGACATTTTGAGTATGTGTTCACTGACAGAACTATTTTCCTCCATCTTACAGCTAAAGAATTTATCGGAGACTTCATATCTCTCGACCCGGGCATGAGCTTGGAAAACCATTTTCAGCTCTTCGAACATCTCATATGCTCCATGTCTCTCAAAACGCTTTTGGAGCCCCGGCTCTAAGCTGTAAAGCATGCCGCACTGAACGAGGGAGTAATCATCGCAGCGTGACTGCCAAGCGTTCATAACGTCTTGTTCTGCAGGGAGAATAGGTGCGTCACCCAGCGGTGCTCTTAGGACATAATCTTTCTTGGCAGCTATGAGGATAATCCTCAGGTTCCGGACCCAGTCCGTATAGTTGCTACCATCGTCTTTCAGCTTGGTTTTCTCTAGGAACGCGTTGAAGTTGAGGACTACGTTGGCCATTTGATCTACAAGACATATTGTAAATATTTAGACTAAGTTCATGATAATAAAGTTCATTTAATCAAATTATTTAATGAACTCCCACTTAGATAGACATCCCTCTTATAGTCATCTAAGTATTACATGATCCGAGTCAACTAGGCCGTGTCCGATCATCACGTGAGACGGACTAGCCAACATCGGTGAACATCTTCATGTTGATCGTATCTTCTATACGACTCATGCTCGACCTTTCGGTCTTCTGTGTTCCGAGGCCATGTCTGTACATGCTAGGCTCGTCAAGTCAACCTAAGTGTTTTGCGTGTGTAAATCTGTCTTACACCCGTTGTATGCGAACGTAAGGACCTATCACACCCGATCATCACGTGGTGCTTCGGAACGACGAACCTTAGCAACGGTGCACAGTTAGGGTGAACACTTTCTTGAAATTATTATGAGGGATCATCTTATTTACTACCGTCGTTCTAAGTAAACAAGATGCAAAAACATGATAAACATCACATGCAATCAAATAATAAACGTGACATGATATGGCCAATATCACATAGCTCCTTCGATCTCCATCTTGGGGCTCCATGATCATCTTGTCACCGGCTTGACACCATGATCTTCATCATCATGATCTTCATCATCGTGTCTCCATGAAGTTGCTCGCCAACTATTACTTCTACTACTATGGCTAACGCGTTTAGCAATAAAGTAAAGTAATTTACATGGCGATTCTCAATGACACGCAGGTCATACAAAAATAAAGACAACTCCTATGGCTCCTGCCGGTTGTCATACTCATCGACATGCAAGTTGTGATTCCTATTACAATAGCATGAACATCTCATACATCACATATAGATCATTTATCATACATCACAACTTTGGCCATATCATATCACAAAGCACTTGCTGCAAAAACAAGTTAGACGTCCTCTAATTGTTGTTGCAAGTTTTACGTGGCTGAATCAGGGTTCTAGCAAGAACGTTTTCTTACCTACGTTAAAACCACAACGTGATTTGTCAACTTCTATTTACCCTTCATAAGGACCCTTTTCATCGAATCCGCTCCAACTAAAGTAGGAGAGACAGACACCCGCCAGCCACCTTATGCAACTAGTGCATGTTAGTCGGTGGAACCGGTCTCACGTAAGCGTACGTGTAAGGTTGGTCCGGGCCGCTTCATCCCACAATACCGCTGAAGCAAGATAAGACTAGTAGCGGCAAGAAGAGTTGACAACATCTACGCCCACAACAAATTGTGTTCTACTCGCGCAAGAAGAACTATGCATAGACCTAGCTCATGATGCCACTGTTGGGGAACGTTGCAGAAAATTAAAATTTTTTCTACGGTTTCACCAAGATCCATCTATGAGTTCATCTAGCAACGAGTATTCAGATTAGATAGCATCTACATACCACTTTGTAGATCGCAACGGAAGCATTCAAGTGAACGTGGATGAGGTAGTCGTACTCGCCGTGATCCAATTCACCGGTGATCTAGTGCCGAACGGACGGCACCTCCACGTTCAACACACGTACGGGAAGCGTGACGTCTCCTCCTTCTTGATCCAGCAAGGCAAAGGAGAGGTTGGGAAGAAGGCTCCAGCAGCAGCACGACGGCGTGGTGATGGTGGAACTGCAGTACTCCGGCAGGGCTTCGCCGTGCTCAATGGAGGAGGAGGAGGTGTTGGAGAGGGAGAGGGAGGCGCCAGGGCAATGGGTGGTCAGCCCCCTCTCCCCTCCCCCTTTATATAACCCCCAGGGGGGGCGCCGGCCCTAGGAGATGAGATCTCCTAGGGGGGGGCGGCGGCCAGGGAAGGGGGGCTTGCCCCCCAAGCAAGGGGGGCGCCCCCTTTAGGGTTTTCCCTCCCCCCAAACCCTAGGCGCATGGGCCCATGGGGGGGAGGCGCAACAGCCCACTATGGGCTGGTTCCCTCCCTCATACAGCCCATGGGGCCCTCCGGGATAGGTGGCCCCACCCGGTGGACCCCCCGGGACCCTCCGGTGGTCCCGGTACAATACCGATAACCCCGAAACTTGTCCCGATGTCCGTATGATGACTTTCCATATATAAATCTTTACCTCCGGACCATTCCGAAACTCCTCGTGACGTCTGGGATCTCACCCGGGACTCCGAACAACATTCGGGTTACTGCACATACATATCCCTACAACCCTAGCGTCACCGAACCTTAAGTGTGTAGACCCTACGGGTTCGGGAGACATGCAGACATGACCGAGACGGCTCTCGGGCAATAACCAACAGCGGGATCTGGATACCCATGTTGGCTCCCACATACTCCACGATGATCTCATCGAATGAACCACGATGTCAAGGATTCAATTAATCCCGTATACGATTCCCTTTGTCAATCGGTATTTTACTTGCCCGAGATTCGATCGTCGGTATACCAATACCTCGTTCAATCTCGTTACCGGCAAGTCACTTTTCTCGTTACCGTAATGCATGATCCCGTGATCAAACACTTTGATCACATTGAGCTCATTGTGATGATGCATTACCGAGAGGGCCCGGTGATACCTCTCCGTCAAGCGGAGTGACATATCCCAGTCTCGATCCATGTCAACCCAACAGATACTTTCAGAGATACCCGTAGTATACCTTTATAGTCACCCAGTTACGTTGTGACGTTTGGCACACCCAAAGCACTCCTACGGTATCCGGGAGTTACACGATCTCATGGTCTAAGGAAAGGATACTTGACATTGGAAAACTCTAGCAAACGAACTATGCGATCTTATGCTATGTTTAGGATTGGGTCTTGTCCATCACATCATTCTCCTAATGATGTGATCCCGTTATCGATGACATCCAATGTCCATAATCAGGAAACCATGACTATCTGTCGATCAACGAGCTAGTCAACTAGAGGCTTACTACGGACATATTGTTGTCTGTTATTCACACATGTATTACGATTTCCGGATAACACAATTATAGCACGAATAAAGACAATTATCATGAATAAGGAAATATAATAATAATGCTTTTATTATTGCCTCTAGGGCATATTTCCAACAATGTGTGGATACATAGACAACACCATGTCCCTAGTAAGCCTCTAGTTAACTAGCTCGTTGATCAATAGATGGTTACGGTTTCGTGACCATGGACATTGGATGTCATTGATAACGGGATCACATCATTAGAAGAATGATGTGATGGACAAGACCCAATCCTAAGCCTAGCACAAAGATCGTGTAGTTCGTATGCTAAAGCTTTTCTAATGTCAAGTATCATTTCCTTAGACCATGAGATTGTGCAACTCCCGGATACCGTAGGAATACTTTGGGTGTGCCAAACGTCACAACGTAGCTGGGTGACTATAAAGGTACACTACAGGTATCTCCGAAAGTGTCTGTTGGGTTGGCACGAATCGAGACTGGGATTTGTCACTCCGTGTGACGGAGAGGTATCTCTGGGCTCACTCAGTAGGACATCATCATAATGTGCACAATGTGATCAAGGAGTTGAATACGGGATGATGTGTTACGGAACGAGTAAAGAGACTTGCCGGTAACGAGATTGAACAAGGTATCGCGATACCGACGATCGAATCTCGGGCAAGTACAATACCGCTAGACAAAGGGAATTGTATACGGGATTGATTGAATCCTTGACATCGTGGTTCATCCGATGAGATCATCGTGGAACATGTGGGAGCCAATATGGGTATCCAGATCCCGCTATTGGTTATTGGCCGGAGAGGTGTCTCGGTCATGTCTGCATGGTTCCCGAACCCTTAGGGTCTACACACTTATGGTTCGGTGACGCTAGAGTTGTTATGGGAAATAGTATGTGGTTACCGAAGGTAGTTCAGAGTCCCGGATGAGATCCCGGACGTCATGAGGGGTTCCGGAATGGTCTGGCGGTGAAGATCGATATATTGGACGAAGGGTATTGGAGTCCGGACGTGTTCCGGAGGTACCAGGCTATGGCCAGCATGACCGAAAGGTGTTTCGGGAGCCCCGACAAGTGTTGGAGGGCCTCATGGGCCAAAGGGGAAGGGGCAAACCAGCCCACTAAGGGTTGGTGCGCCCCCCACACCCTTTCCCACGTTACTTGGGGAGGTGGGGCGCCTCCACCTGGCTTGGGAGGCAAGCCTCCACCTGCTTGGCTTGGGGGGCAAGTCTCCCTAGGATTTTCCCTAGGGAGATCCAATCTGCCTAGCCGCCGCCCCCTAGGGGAAACCCTAGGGCGCCTCCCCCTCTCCCCTTGCCCCTATATATAGTGGAGGGGTGGGAGGGCAGCCGTGACCTCTTCCCTGGCGCAGCCCTCCCTCCTCCTACCTTCTCCTCCTCCTCCATGGTGCTTGGCGAAGCCCTACCGGAGAACCACGAGCTCCACCACCACCACGCCGTCATGCTGACGGAGCTCTCCCTCAACTTCTCCTCTCCCCTTGCTGGATCAAGAAGGAGGAGACGTCCCCGGGCTGTACGTGTGTTGAACGCGGAGGTGCCGTCCGTTCGGCACTAGGATCATCGGTGATTTGGATCACGACGAGTACGACTCCATCAACCCCGTTCACTTGAACGCTTCCGCTTAGCGATCTACAAGGGTATGTAGATGCACTATCCTTCCCTCGTTGCTAGATTACTCCATAGATTGATCTTGGTGTTGCGTAGAAAATTTTGAATTTCTGCTACGTTCCCCAACACGAGATGTGGTTTCTATTGGCACGTCTTGTCAAAGCAAAGATCGTGTCCCCTTATTGCAGGATTCTCATCAATACGGGCGTGGGTAATCCAACCGCGCCGTTTACACAACCCTTGGGAATAGGCGAGTTTTTAGGCGAGTGGGGAGGCGTTCGATTTTTACTGCCTTTATAAGGGGATAAGGATTCCCCTTCTTCACCCACGCCTTCCTTCATCCTTTCCCCTTCCATTCTCGAGCTCCAACGCCCAAGTTCTCATCTTTTCCACTCCGAGCAAGCTCTCAACCATGTCCGGATCCGGAGGTCAGGGTAAGTGGATGGCTTCTTCTGTCACATCCCTAGTTCGGGTAATGCTTAGTGCTTGCATTAGAATGCTGCATCATGTTTAAATTCTATTTAAATTGAAATGGGGATTGATCAAACCCTAGCACCTAAAAGAAATCAAATAGGTTCAAATAAAACCTTTTTTCAAAGAACCCAAAATGCCTTTGAAAATGTTCATGATTTTTGTTAAAGGTGAAAACCTCTGCCAAAAATGATGCTAATATTTTCAGGCCATTCTGGATAATTGAATTAATTCTTAAAGTATTTGAATTGGGGCATTTAATTGCTATACATATTATTAAATGCTCCAACAATTCTGAAAATAGCTAAGGGCCTCTGTAATAATTCATTTAATGCCCATAATTATTTTCAGGATTTATTAAAATGATTTGGGCTATAAACTAAATCAAAACAAAATAACAAAAATAGAAAACAGAAACTAAATTTTAAAAGAGAGAGAGGAACTACCTGGGCTCACCTAGCCGGCCCAGCTGGCCCAGCCCACCTGGCACCTCCTGTCGCCTTCCTCCTGCCAGTAGGAGCAGCTGCGTGCTCGCACGCGCGCGGCCGAGGAGGCCAGCTCCTCCCTGCCTGCCTGCCCCTCCCCGACGCATCTGGACGTCGCCACGCGACCCCCTGGACCCCCTCGACCGCTCCCCTCTCTCCCTGCCTCGCCTCTCTCGCTCTCTCTCCCGAAGCCGAGCGAGCTCGTCGCCGCCGACAAGCACCGCCGTGGCCACAGCCGCTGCCTCGCCCCGCCGATGCTCTCAGAGGCTCCGCCGCAACCTCTTCTCCCTCTCCGCCGAGCTACACAACCAAGGACGGCCCCAAGACGACGCATGTGGCCTCCTTCCCCGGCCACAGCCGCCGGATGCCGCCGTCCGATTCGCCGTCTCCCACGCCTCCCCGAGTCTGCTGAGCTCCGCTTCGACCCCGCTGTGAGCTCCGCCACGGTTTCCCCCTCTTCCCCGCTTCATTTGATCGCCGTAGCCGTCGCCCCCTTGATGACCGAGCTGCGGCGCCGCCCGTGCTCACCGCCGACGATACTCCGGTGACCATTTGGTCCCGGTCATGCGTCCAACGTACTCACTGCCGCGCGTAGAGTCTCCCTAGTGCCTCACCGCGCTCGTTTGCACCCCGCAGCACCACTTCCCGCATGTGCCCGAACTCCGGCCGCCGCCGCGAGCCCCGTTCCGGCGAGCTCCGGCCAGCCCAGCCCCAGCCGCCGCCACCGTTGGATGCGCCACTTCTCCAGCTACCCGTAGAGACCAACCGCGGCTTAAACCGCAGCCTGTACGCGAAACCCGAGCATTTCCGGCGAGCCACCGCCGTGTTTTTGGTCGCCGGCGACGAGCCGTGGACCAAGCCCGGCGAGGTTGACTCGTTTGACCTGGGGTTTGACCCCCCAGGGTAACTGACATGCGGGCCCGTCTCTGTTAACCTTTGTTTAGTTTTAGATTAGTGCTAATTAACCCTGACAGTTAGTTTAGACACTGACCAGTGGGCCCAGACCCTAACTAACCTAGGTTAGTGCTAACCTAACACTAACTAACTCTGTTAGTTAGTTGTTTCACCGACATGTGGGACCGGGTCGTCAGGTTTGACCTGGGTCAACCCAGTTGACCTGCTGACGTCATGATGATGTCAGGCTGACGCAGTAATCCTTTTCTGGAATTTAAATAAATCTCAAATGATTTGTTTAATTCAGAAAATATCCAAAACTTTGAAAAATCATAGAAAATAATCTATAACTCCAATGGAAATAATTTATATATGAAAAATTATTAGAAAAATTCAAGGAATCCATCTGTACCATTTTCATGCATGTTTGAACAATGTTTGTCCTCTGTTTTGGACAAAACAAATATAGAGCATTTAAATAATCACATATGGAGTTGGAATTTGAATCATGTATTCAAACCAACTTCATTTAAATCATAGCTAGATGCATTAGCTCAAATCACAGCATATTGCCATGTCATGATCATGCATCATATTGTGGCATTGCATTGATTGTGTTCTTTCTCAGTTGCCGGTGTTTGTCCCCTCTCGATAGACGTGGTTCCTACGATGTGATCGTTGACACTGATGAAGACTCAATGTTATCTTCAGAAGTGCCAGGCAAGCAAAACCCCCTTGTTCATTCCGATACAATCCCACTCTCTCGCTCCTGCTCTCTTTTATTGCATTAGGACAACAACGATTCATGTGTTACTTGCTGCGGTAGCTGAACCCCTTTATCCGTTGCATGACCTGTCATTCCACAGTAAATAGATGAAACCCACTAGCATGAGTAGGAGTTGTTTGAGCCCTGATGTGCCTACTCATTCATGCTTGTTTGTCATGCCTGCTACTGCTTAGAGTTGAGTCGGGTCTGATTCATCGGAAATGAATCGGAATGTGGTGAAACATGTCCTACTGTTGAGAGCTAAGTGTGTGAACACGATTTGGTAAAGGTAGCGGTGAGAGGCCATGTAGGAGTACATGGTGGGTTGTCTCATTGCAGCCGTCCTCAGGAACTGAGTTCTGTGTTTGTGATCCATGAATAGTTACTACCACACATTGGGTTCCGGTAACTCGACCCCTCTCGACTTATTAATCAACTTGATCTCTGTCCAGGAGTTGCAACTAGTTTCTGGTGTTTGTAGGTAGTGTTAGTAGTCTACCAAGTGGCACCCTGTACAGGTGGGCTTGGGACAGACTAGGCACCGTGGCCGGGTATGCCGAGCGCCGCCCGTTTGGTGGGCTTGGAACCCTGTACACATCGTTTGGGGCCGTGAGCGACACCCCGGCCGGATCTCCTTGCGGATGGAACCCGAATAGGCGATAAACCTGGACGAGAGACTTGTGTGGTTAGTCAGGTCGTGGCCGACTCCCTCGCCCGGCTTCCGCTTGAAGGTTGCCGAGGTACATGACGTGTACAGGGCGATAAGTGGCGAGAGCGTGTGTGAAGAAGTACACCCCTGCAGGGTTATCGTTATCTATTCGAATAGCCGGATTCCTCGGATATGGAAACTTGGACCCCTTGCATAGTTCATAGACAAGTGAAAGTGGATACTCTAAAATGCGCAAGATAAGCGTGAGTGCTATGGATGGCCTTCTCGTACGGAGACGGGAGCGGATCCATAGTGGTGTATTGATATGGTGATTATGTGGACTCGTGTGCGCCACCTCAAAAGAGTTACTTGCAGTCGTAGTTCAGGATAGCCACCGAGTCAAAGCTGGCTTGCTGCAGTTAAACTCCACCACCCCCTTTTGATACTGATGCATGTGTAGATAGTTCTGATGTAAGTCTTGCTGAGTACAATTGTACTCACGTTTGCCTATTTTATGTTTTGCAGAGAGACGTCAGTCTCGCTAGTAGTTCCGTGTGGACTTCGACGTTTAGCTTGTTACCTCAGCCACGATCTTGTGCCCTCGGCAGGGTCTAGTGGATAGTCAGGCTTCTCAGCCTTTTTCATTTGTAGTTGTCTGTACTCAGACAAGTTAAGCTTCCGCATGTGCTTGTTGCTTGTATGCTCTGTATGTTGGGTCATGAGACCCATGTTTGTAATATCTCGCTCCTCGGAGCCTAATGAATAAATACTGGAGTCGTAGAGTCTTGTTGTGATGCCATGTTGTATCTACACATATCGAGCATATTGTGTGTATGATTGAAATGCTTGCTATGTGTGGGATCCGACTATCTAGTTGTTTATCCTTGGCAGCCTATCATATGGGGAAATGTAGTCTAGTGCTTCTGAGCGATAGTAGTCCGCTACAGCCCGGTTCACCGGAGTCCTGCTACCCCAACACTACTGCTTGGAACACTTGACTGGCCGGCATGTGTTTCACGTCGTTCCTGTGTCTGTTCCTTCGGGGAAATGTCACGCGGTGTTATCCGGAGTCCTGCCTAGCCTGCTACAGCCCGGGTTACCGGAGTCCTGTTAGCCCAGTGCTACAGCCCGGATTCACACGCTGATGACCGGCATGCTCGATGTGATTCATGTATGCCTGTCCTCATGGGTTAGCGCCGCTTTGGGTTCACGACTAGCCATGTCGGCCCGGGTTCTTTGTCATATGGATGCTAGCGACACTATCATATACGTGAGCCAAAAGGCGCAAACGGTCCCGGGCCAGGTAAGGTGGCACCCGTGGAATACCGTGCGTGAGGCCGCAAAGTGATATGATGTGTTACATGCTAGATCGGTGTGACTTAGGATCGGGGTCCCGACAGCGTTGGTATCAGAGCCTGACTGCCTGTAGGATTACCAAGCCAAACTGGTCGAAGTTGTGTCTAGAAATGCTTTAGTTATATAAGGGAATTGATTGTGGAAGGGAACGTAAGGCTCTTTTTACTCCTTATACCTCATGCCCTTCTAATCTGAGTCAACCTCTTCTTTTCTACGGGGGTTAAGAACTAGGCTTCTCTTCTATCTCTCAGGATGACGTGTTACTAAACCGTAGTTGCCTAGGATTGTTGAGTTCAAACCTCAGTTCAGTTTCTACTACTTCCATATGTTGATAACTGGCCTCAGAACTTTGATATGATGTTCTTGAGTGTCTATGCAAACTGTTGCGAATGTCTCAAATCTTTTTCTGAGCATTTACAGCCGTTATGCTGCCCGAGTCATCCCAGGTTTCTAACTAGTCTGATGCATTTGCAAATCCTTTCCTTCCATTCCCGATGTCCTTTTGGTCAGAATAAGCACACTAATCGGTGAGTTGAGGTATTCTATTACCTCGACATATATGTTGGAGCTATTATTATGACCCTAGGTGTCTTAGGGGTTCATCTAGTAATCTAGCAATGCTATGTGTTTCCGGTGTGATGATTCTGGCCACCATTCTCGAAAGCATCCCGTGATGCCGTATAGTAGTAGGTATTCTACTCCTGGGTTTTCGAACCCGAGATTCACACTACATCTTGTTGTTAGTATTTGCTAGATCCCTTAAGATATTAGTAAACTTTGCGATAGTCATCGAGGTCCGTGGTATATCATTCTTCCAAATACCATGAACCATCCTTGGCAGAAATTTGTTTGAATCAAAAGATCACAACCAGGGTGCTCTTGAGGAGTACTCCATTCATATTGTGATTCTGCCAGTTCTTCCTTTCTGCATGGGTTATCCGGAAGAAATATGTTGAACTCGTTCGACATGCTAATCTATGCATCCACAACTCAGAAAGATATATGTCCTCTTGAGTTGTCCCTCTTCATTGGTGTTCTGACCATCGTCTATCAATTGATAGTCAAGAGTATGTGTGCATTCGTTCATCGATACCTATTACTCTTGTGGTCCGTCAAGCCATTCTATTCCAGAATGACTAGGAGAAAGGAACTCCAGTACCTCATCCATATCTAGGATTGGGTCAAAGCAGTTGTATTCCGCAGATCAATTGCAATCAAGCTTTTGTTCTGTTCTACCTTGGAGTGTTACCATCTTTATGTCAAGAATGTCATGAGAATTGCACCACCTCTTATGAATTCTTGACGCAGTAATACTTCTCGCTATCATTATTCATTCCTCGGTCCCGTGTTGTTGTAACCGGAATGCCGACAAGTGAATCGTGTTGCGTGAAATCAATACTCCTAGCAACTGTGTTGCTTGGTAGTAAATGGACAATATTCTCATTCTTAGCGTGTTGGTTATGGAATCATCATTATAAGATTGATCATGCTACCTAGTCCTTATTTCTGGTGCACTCTTTGATCAATGAGTTAGGATTGTGTCAATCCCTCACTCTGTTGATCATATCATCTTGCCCTGAAAAGCAAGGTTGTTCTCGAGCTTAGTAACATACCGGTGGTTCGTGATATTCTGAATATCTTCTCGGAAGTATCACCAGGTTGTCACCTGACCGTTATGTTGAGTTCGTGATCAAGTTGGTTTCCCTCTAAACCACACCTTCTCCAAGAATCTGTGTTGGATACCCCTGAGCTAGTTGGTCGAGCTAAACAACAACTTGGAGAGTTGGAAGATAAAAGCTTGCCTTACTTAGTTCATTCCAAAGGGATATCCTTTTGTGTGCGTGTGTGTTGAAGAAAGGTGATATCTTCATCGATTGGTCCTCATGATCAGTTGTTGGATCTATTGCCTTGACAAAACTTTGACTTGAGTATGGGCTATCATCAAGTCAAATCAGAACCAACGATGTTCGTAATGTTGTCTTACTCGTGGTTGATCCCTCGAGCATACACCATTACATCCTTTGGCCTGACCAATGCTATCACCGTGTTCACATGATGGTGGAAGTCCAGTGATATGGAAATTCCGATGAGTTGTTGTTGAGCCCATCAGCAGCATTTTGTCTCCCCCATGATTCATGTTGAACATCAACCTAGTGTTGGAAACTTTGTAAGCATTATTTCCATGTCCCGTTCATGAAATACATGTTTGGTGTAAGAAGTGACTTCCTCTAATTCACGTGCATTTGATGTAAGTTGCCGCCGTGAATTCGAGAAAGCTTGTTTTTGCTTCCTCTGGAATCATCCCAAATCGGTCATGCATACGTGCGAAGTATTCTATGGTTGGTAGATTGATTACCTCCACTCCATATGTGTCCCTAGCATACCAAGTCACTGATTGATTTGTTCAAGGAAAAGGAGTTAAGCGCTAATCCATGGTAATGCACAAGACTTCCATATCCTCGATGATGGTTCCCAACCAGAACTCGGTAGTGTTTTATTATAAGACTACCATGTCGTCATGCTTGTCTAAGACAGTGTGTTCACAGGTTTGTAGCAGAACCAGCTCATGTTTTGGAGCTTGCTATCGTAGTTCATTTCCTGAGAATCTCGCAACGTCATCTCGTCGGTTTGTGTTGCAAACTTCCTTTTCCGGACATGCTGTCTGAAATATCCTGTTACCAACCAGATCTGAATCTCAGGCAGATGTGATGGTTGGAACTTTTCCAAGATCTATTACGTAGGTCCCGACAAGGTTGATGTCTGGCCGACACACCTAGCCGGAAGAGCTATCATGGTAGTATCTTGATCGAACTAGTTGACCATCTTCTCCATGAGGATCTCGTGCGACTTATTTTAGAAGTTGTTCCTTAGGGATCCTTGTGCTATTAGTATTCCTCGATTATGCTATAACCATTCCAACAATGGAATTGCTCTCGACTGTTGAGTTATCTCCCAGTTACCAGAATCATTCCCAGCATTTGCATTTTGTTCCCAGCTTGCACCTCAATAGTTGTTGTCCAGGATCATATTCAAGAGTGGACTTGTCATGGTCCCATCCATTTCCGATGATAAGCAAAATCATCCATTGCGTTGTCTTCAACAAGGTAGTCCACCTCCTCCATTCGAACCCCGCCAAACTATCGATTGTTGTGGGTTGCCTTAGGCTGGTATAACGAGTTTCAATGATCTATGGATCAAAAGTAATTCTTTTTGCCACTTAAGGGAACAGCCCAATGAGTCATCTTTCCAAGGTGTCCCGTTATGGTATCATGGCAATTATTTCCTCGCCACCTTGACACCATCCACCATCCTTTAGGCGTGGAATTGTTGCCACCAAATCTAACCCTGTCGTTGTTCTTCCATCCCTCTCGAGGTGTCTTGTGTCTCAACTCGAGATGTTCCAACATCTCATTCCGCGAGTTGATCTTGAGTGCTCGATCTTTAAGAAGATTGATTACTATAGAGTTTCTTTTGTCATCATCGTGTTGGATGAAGATCCCGAAAGCAAAGACGACAAGATCAATTTGAAGCAATGAATCAACATCTTCAATGAGGGCAACTGGATCATGAAGATCGTGTTAGCTCGTGACCTCTCTGACTTTTTACCTCACGTCCTGAATCTCGGGGCGAGATTCTTGTTTAGTGGGGGTGAGTTGTCACATCCCTAGTTCGGGTAATGCTTAGTGCTTGCATTAGAATGCTGCATCATGTTTAAATTCTATTTAAATTGAAATGGGGATTGATCAAACCCTAGCACCTAAAAGAAATCAAATAGGTTCAAATAAAACCTTTTTTCAAAGAACCCAAAATGCCTTTGAAAATGTTCATGATTTTTGTTAAAGGTGAAAACCTCTGCCAAAAATGATGCTAATATTTTCAGGCCATTCTGGATAATTGAATTAATTCTTAAAGTATTTGAATTGGGGCATTTAATTGCTATACATATTATTAAATGCTCCAACAATTCTGAAAATAGCTAAGGGCCTCTGTAATAATTCATTTAATGCCCATAATTATTTTCAGGATTTATTAAAATGATTTGGGCTATAAACTAAATCAAAACAAAATAACAAAAATAGAAAACAGAAACTAAATTTTAAAAGAGAGAGAGGAACTACCTGGGCTCACCTAGCCGGCCCAGCTGGCCCAGCCCACCTGGCACCTCCTGTCGCCTTCCTCCTGCCAGTAGGAGCAGCTGCGTGCTCGCACGCGCGCGGCCGAGGAGGCCAGCTCCTCCCTGCCTGCCTGCCCCTCCCCGACGCATCTGGACGTCGCCACGCGACCCCCTGGACCCCCTCGACCGCTCCCCTCTCTCCCTGCCTCGCCTCTCTCGCTCTCTCTCCCGAAGCCGAGCGAGCTCGTCGCCGCCGACAAGCACCGCCGTGGCCACAGCCACTGCCTCGCCCCGCCGATGCTCTCAGAGGCTCCGCCGCAACCTCTTCTCCCTCTCCGCCGAGCTACACAACCAAGGACGGCCCCAAGACGACGCATGTGGCCTCCTTCCCCGGCCACAGCCGCCGGATGCCGCCGTCCGATTCGCCGTCTCCCACGCCTCCCCGAGTCTGCTGAGCTCCGCTTCGACCCCGCTGTGAGCTCCGCCACGGTTTCCCCCTCTTCCCCGCTTCATTTGATCGCCGTAGCCGTCGCCCCCTTGATGACCGAGCTGCGGCGCCGCCCGTGCTCACCGCCGACGATACTCCGGTGACCATTTGGTCCCGGTCATGCGTCCAACGTACTCACTGCCGCGCGTAGAGTCTCCCTAGTGCCTCACCGCGCTTGTTTGCACCCCGCAGCACCACTTCCCGCATGTGCCCGAACTCCGGCCGCCGCCGCGAGCCCCGTTCCGGCGAGCTCCGGCCAGCCCAGCCCCAGCCGCCGCCACCGTTGGATGCGCCACTTCTCCAGCTACCCGTAGAGACCAACCGCGGCTTAAACCGCAGCCTGTACGCGAAACCCGAGCATTTCCGGCGAGCCACCGCCGTGTTTTTGGTCGCCGGCGACGAGCCGTGGACCAAGCCCGGCGAGGTTGACTCGTTTGACCTGGGGTTTGACCCCCCAGGGTAACTGACATGCGGGCCCGTCTCTGTTAACCTTTGTTTAGTTTTAGATTAGTGCTAATTAACCCTGACAGTTAGTTTAGACACTGACCAGTGGGCCCAGACCCTAACTAACCTAGGTTAGTGCTAACCTAACACTAACTAACTCTGTTAGTTAGTTGTTTCACCGACATGTGGGACCGGGTCGTCAGGTTTGACCTGGGTCAACCCAGTTGACCTGCTGACGTCATGATGATGTCAGGCTGACGCAGTAATCCTTTTCTGGAATTTAAATAAATCTCAAATGATTTGTTTAATTCAGAAAATATCCAAAACTTTGAAAAATCATAGAAAATAATCTATAACTCCAATGGAAATAATTTATATATGAAAAATTATTAGAAAAATTCAAGGAATCCATCTGTACCATTTTCATGCATGTTTGAACAATGTTTGTCCTCTGTTTTGGACAAAACAAATATAGAGCATTTAAATAATCACATATGGAGTTGGAATTTGAATCATGTATTCAAACCAACTTCATTTAAATCATAGCTAGATGCATTAGCTCAAATCACAGCATATTGCCATGTCATGATCATGCATCATATTGTGGCATTGCATTGATTGTGTTCTTTCTCAGTTGCCGGTGTTTGTCCCCTCTCGATAGACATGGTTCCTACGATGTGATCGTTGACACTGATGAAGACTCAATGTTATCTTCAGAAGTGCCAGGCAAGCAAAACCCCCTTGTTCATTCCGATACAATCCCACTCTCTCGCTCCTGCTCTCTTTTATTGCATTAGGACAACAACGATTCATGTGTTACTTGCTGCGGTAGCTGAACCCCTTTATCCGTTGCATGACCTGTCATTCCACAGTAAATAGATGAAACCCACTAGCATGAGTAGGAGTTGTTTGAGCCCTGATGTGCCTACTCATTCATGCTTGTTTGTCATGCCTGCTACTGCTTAGAGTTGAGTCGGGTCTGATTCATCGGAAATGAATCGGAATGTGGTGAAACATGTCCTACTGTTGAGAGCTAAGTGTGTGAACACGATTTGGTAAAGGTAGCGGTGAGAGGCCATGTAGGAGTACATGGTGGGTTGTCTCATTGCAGCCGTCCTCAGGAACTGAGTTCTGTGTTTGTGATCCATGAATAGTTACTACCACACATTGGGTTCCGGTAACTCAACCCCTCTCGACTTATTAATCAACTTGATCTCTGTCCAGGAGTTGCAACTAGTTTCTGGTGTTTGTAGGTAGTGTTAGTAGTCTACCAAGTGGCACCCTGTACAGGTGGGCTTGGGACAGACTAGGCACCGTGGCCGGGTATGCCGAGCGCCGCCCGTTTGGTGGGCTTGGAACCCTGTACACATCGTTTGGGGCCGTGAGCGACACCCCGGCCGGATCTCCTTGCGGATGGAACCCGAATAGGCGATAAACCTGGACGAGAGACTTGTGCGGTTAGTCAGGTCGTGGCCGACTCCCTCGCCCGGCTTCCGCTTGAAGGTTGCCGAGGTACATGACGTGTACAGGGCGATAAGTGGCGAGAGCGTGTGTGAAGAAGTACACCCCTGCAGGGTTATCGTTATCTATTCGAATAGCCGGATTCCTCGGATATGGAAACTTGGACCCCTTGCATAGTTCATAGACAAGTGAAAGTGGATACTCTAAAATGCGCAAGATAAGCGTGAGTGCTATGGATGGCCTTCTCGTACGGAGACGGGAGCGGATCCATAGTGGTGTATTGATATGGTGATTATGTGGACTCGTGTGCGCCACCTCAAAAGAGTTACTTGCAGTCGTAGTTCAGGATAGCCACCGAGTCAAAGCTGGCTTGCTGCAGTTAAACTCCACCACCCCCTTTTGATACTGATGCATGTGTAGATAGTTCTGATGTAAGTCTTGCTGAGTACAATTGTACTCACGTTTGCCTATTTTATGTTTTGCAGAGAGACGTCAGTCTCGCTAGTAGTTCCGTGTGGACTTCGACGTTTAGCTTGTTACCTCAGCCACGATCTTGTGCCCTCGGCAGGGTCTAGTGGATAGTCAGGCTTCTCAGCCTTTTTCATTTGTAGTTGTCTGTACTCAGACAAGTTAAGCTTCCGCATGTGCTTGTTGCTTGTATGCTCTGTATGTTGGGTCATGAGACCCATGTTTGTAATATCTCGCTCCTCGGAGCCTAATGAATAAATACTGGAGTCGTAGAGTCTTGTTGTGATGCCATGTTGTATCTACACATATCGAGCATATCGTGTGTATGATTGAAATGCTTGCTATGTGTGGGATCCGACTATCTAGTTGTTTATCCTTGGCAGCCTATCATATGGGGAAATGTAGTCTAGTGCTTCTGAGCGATAGTAGTCCGCTACAGCCCGGTTCACCGGAGTCCTGCTAGCCCAGCACTACTGCTTGGACCACTTGACTGGCCGGCATGTGTTTCACGTCGTTCCTGTGTCTGTTCCTTCGGGGAAATGTTACGCGGTGTTATCCGGAGTCCTGCCTAGCCTGCTACAGCCCGGGTTACCGGAGTCCTGTTAGCCCAGTGCTACAGCCCGGATTCACACGCTGATGACCGACATGCTCGATGTGATTCATGTATGCCTGTCCTCATGGGTTAGCGCCGCTTTGGGTTCACGACTAGCCATGTCGGCCCGGGTTCTTTGTCATATGGATGCTAGCGACACTATCATATACGTGAGCCAAAAGGCGCAAACGGTCCCGGGCCAGGTAAGGTGGCACCCGTGGAATACCGTGCGTGAGGCCGCAAAGTGATATGATGTGTTACATGCTAGATCGGTGTGACTTAGGATCGGGGTCCCGACATCTTCCATCACGGCAAAGGACATCGCCGAGCTTCGGGAGGCCGGGTATCTGGCGAAGGAGATCACCCACTGGCTTCCGGCCAAGGGACAAGTCGTCCCCACACCGAAACCTAACGAGAGGGTGGTATTCCTCCCTCATTTCATCCGCGGACTAGGGTTTCCACTCCACCCTTTCGTCCGCGGACTCATGTTCTATTACGGGTAGATTTCCATGATCTAGCCCCGAACTCTTTCCTCAACTTCTCGGCATTCATTGTCGTGTGCGAGGCTTTCCTCCGCATCCAGCCCCACTCCGGCTCGTGGCTTAAGATCTTCAACGTGAAGCCGAAGGTGGTGGACGGCCAACACGCGGAGTGTGGAGGAGCCATGGTGAGCAAGATGCCCAACGTCACATGTCCCAAAGGCACGTTTGTGGATATTGTCAAGGAATGGCAGAAGCTGTGGTTTTATATCACAGAGCCCCGCGACACCACCTGGGCCGCGGCTCCCGAATTCAAGTCCGGGGCTCCAATGCGACTGACCTCCTGGATGGAGAAGGGCCCAAATTGATCGTCGTCGGACGAGCTGATGGCGCTGCAGACGCGCATCCAGAGCATGGTGGATAAAAACATCAAGCTCGTCGACATAATACAGGTTATGTTAGCTCGCCAGATCCTCCCCTGTCAAAGCCGAACTTCCCCTCTATGGGAATTCGATCCGGAGAAGCACCAGACTTGGTGAGACTCTTCGGCACCACCCACGAAGACTCCTGGAAGCTGCTCTTCAAGGGTGACGAACGGCCATAGACTCAGATCGTGGGCACGATCTTGCCCACCCCGCCAGTGTCGTAAGTCCTTCACATCTCAAGGTGTATTCTCTACCTGCTTGTCCAAGGAGGGTAACTAAACTTTGCTAATTTATCTTTTCAGGAATGGACGAAGAAAGCGGAGCGAATTCACAGTTCGGCTCCGCTGCACGAAGATCCAGTCATCCCGCTCCTGGCGAAGATGCTGGTCCCGGCGCCCTATCAGGCGCCGGAGAAGAAGGCCAAAGGGGGCTGGGGTGGCCCCTGCCGCAAGGGCACTTCGGACGTGATGTCCGAAGATAAGACTCACTCCTCTGCCGCCGAAGACGACGAAGAGGAGGAGGAAAGCAACCCTCCCCCTGATGGGGGGAGGAAGAAGAGGGCGACCTTCACGAATCTGGAGGCGGAGGCG
This sequence comes from Aegilops umbellulata, assembly GCA_032464435.1. Lineage (NCBI taxonomy): Eukaryota > Viridiplantae > Streptophyta > Magnoliopsida > Poales > Poaceae > Aegilops > Aegilops umbellulata. The sequence goes on from CP136055.1 coordinate 479,641,157, forward strand.
CCCAAGAAGGGGAAAGGCTCCCTTGCGGATAAAACCGCGTGGGACGTTGACAGCAGTCTGGAGTGACCCCCTCGGAGCAAGCCCCTGGCTGCATCGTAAGTACTGACGGACTCGTACTTGCTCGTGTATCTGGCCTTTTTCTCCTTATTGTATTAACATGGTTAAATTGTGCAATTACAGTCCGGCCCATGACAGCTCCCAACGATCCTCATCAAGAGGTTCGTTGGATTCAAGGGCGATGGCCAGCGCGTCACCGCCGACCGCTTACTTGCCCACGGCCAAGGGCGACGCCGAGGTGCTGTCGCGAAGGAATTTCCCAGGCCAGGGAGAGTCTCAGGAGGCTGTCAGAGTGACGCCAGAGGGCGAAACCTCGGCTGCCGGACACATGGGGGAGCAGTCCCCCATGGAGACTGGCGATGGGGGCCGTATTCAATTCGGCCTCCGTCCGGATACGGTTCTGGAGACCTACACGGCTCCGGAGTCTGACGTGTATCCTCCTTTAAAAGATGGAGGTGTGCCTATCCCATCGGTGACCTCTGTTCAACCAGAGGCACCGGACAATCTTCTGGAAGCACTGCGAGGCGCTTCCATTGTGGAAGAACACCGTATCCTTATGGGTACGGTGATTGAGAGGGTTCAGTCAGTCAAGAGCGGACTGACTGAAGCCTGCAGTGGCCTGCTGACAGGTTTTGAGGTAAGTGACGCAAAGGAGAAAATCCCCATATAAACAGCAGCCCCTGAGACACTATCCGATGCTCGGAAAGCAAAAAACGGACAGAGGATCAATTCGTTTTTGAAGGAAACTAACTAAGCCTGTCTTGTATTAATGAGCAGGCGTTGTTGCTGGCTGCGACCTCACACAGAAACTGGAGCGGGCCGAGGAGGAGCTCGGTCAAGCGAGGAAGGAGCTACCAGACCAGCAAGGTAATTAATGAGTCGCTATATATTTGGAAAGAATAAATGCTGTCTATTGACCATAGCGTTTATGATATGTGCAGGAGCAACGACCGAGGTTGAGGCCCTTAAAAAGGCCCTGGCCGAAGCCAAGGAGAAAGTTGCCAAGGAGCAAGCTGATACGTCTCCGTCGTATCTATAATTTTTTATTGTTCCATGCCAATATTATACAACTTTCATATACTTTTTGGCAACTTTTTATACTATTTTTGGGACTAACATATTGATCCAGTGCCCAGTGTCAGTTCCTGTTTGTTGCATGTTTTATGTTTCGCAGAAAACCCATATCAAACGGGATAAAAACGGACGGATAATATTTTTGGAATATTTGGAGAATATGGGAAGAAGAATCAACGTGAGACGGTGACCGAGGGGGGCACGAGGCAGGGGCGCGCCCCTGACCCTCATGGGCCCCTCGTAAGGTGGATGCTGCTATTCTTTTGCTGCAAGAAAGCTAATTTTCGGAAAAAAATCTCGGCGAAGGTTTCAATCCAATCGGAGTTACGGATCTCCGTATATATACGAAACGGTGAAAGGGCAGAATACCAGAACGCAGAAACAGAGAGAGACAGAGAGACATATCCAATATCGGAGGGGCTCTTGCCCCTCCCACACCATGGAGACCATGGACCAGAGGGTAAACCCTTCTCCCATCTAGGGAGAAGGTCAAGGAAGAAGAAGAAGGAGAGGGGCTCTCTCCCCCTCGCTTCCGGTGGCGCCGGAACGCCGCCGTGGGCCATCATCATCACTGTCTGTGTCAAAACCGGCGGATCTCGGGTAGGGGGTCCTGAACTGTGCGTCTAGGCAGATGGTAACAAGAGACAAGGGACACAATGTTTTTACCCAGGTTTGGGCCCTCTCGATGGAGGTAAAACCCTACTCCTGCTTGATTAATATTGATGATATGGGTAGTACAAGAGTAGATCTACCACGAGATCAGAGAGGCTAAACCCTAGAAGCTAGCCTATGGTATGATTGTTGTTCGTCCTATGGACTAAAACCCTCCGGTTTATATAGACACCGGAGAGGGCTAGGGTTACACAGAGTCGGTTACAACGGAAGGAGATCTACATATCCGTATCGCCAAGCTTGCCTTCCATGCCAAGGAAAGTCCCATCCGGACACGGGATGAGGTCTTTAGTCTTGTATCTTCATAGTCCAATAGTCCGGCCAAGGGTTATAGTCCGGCTATCAGGACACCCCCTAATCCAGGACTCCCTCAGTAGCCCCTGAACCAGGCTTCAACGACGATAAGTCCGGCGCGCAAATTGTCTTCGGCATTGCAAGGCGGGTTCCTCCTCCGAATACTTCATAGAAGATTTTGAACACAAGGATAGTGTCCGGCTCTGCAAAATAAGTTCCACATATTGCCATAGAGAGAATAATATCTACACAAATCTAATCTGCTGACGTATTCCGTAGTGTGACATCACACCACGGCCAAGTCTTTATTCGAATTGTTTTACTGTTCCACCTCAGCGCGTTTAGCGAGGCGGTTTCCTTGGCATGTCCTGTCGAAGCAGAGATCATGTCCCCTTATTCTGGGATTCTCATCAATACGGGCGCGGGTAACCTAACCGTGCCATTGATTACGACGCTTGGGAGATAAGCGAGTTTTACCAGGCTGGTGGGGACGAGCAGTTTCGTCCTCCCATATAAGGGGATAAGGATCCACCTTTTCACCTACGCCTTCTTCCTCCTTTGCTCATCCATTTTTGCGCACTTGAGCTCCAGCGCCCAAGTCCGCATTCCCCACCTCAACCTTCTCCAGCCATGTCCAGAGCGGGAGGCAAGTGGATGGTCTCCTCCATCACAGAGGGACACATCAAAAAGCTGAGGAAGGCCGGATACTTGTCTGACGACATCGCGCACCGGCTCCTAGAAGAGGGGCAGCTCATCCCCACCCCCAGGCCCCATGAGAGGGTGGTGTTCCTCACCCATTTCCTCCGCGGACTAGGCTTCCCTCTCCACCCATTTTTCCGGGGGCTCATGTTCTACTATGTCCTGGATTTCCACGATCTGGCCCCGAATTTTATCCTCAACATCTCAGCGTTCATCGTCGTGTGCGAGGCCTTCCTCTGCATCCAGCCCCACTTCGGCTTATGGCTGAAGACCTTCAATGTCCAGCCGAAGGTAGTGGGCGGCCGCCAGGCAGAGTGGGGAGGTGCCATGGTGGGCAAGATGCCCAACGTCCTATGGCTCGAGGGCTCCCTCGTGGAAACCATAAAGGGGTGGCAATCGGGATGGTTCTACATCACCGAGCCGCGCGGCCCTGCATGGGTCGCAGCCCCCGAGTTCCGATCCGGAATCCCTACGCGGCTCACTTCCTGGAAAGAGAAGGGCCTGCCATGGGGCAAAAAAGGAGAGCTGACCGGACTCCAAACATGCATCCAAAGCCTGGTGAGCAAGAAGCTCAAACTTGTCAGTGTAGTCCAGGTCATGCTCATCCGCCGGATCCTCCCGTGCCAACAACGGGCTTTCAGCTTGTGGGAGTTCAATCTGGCCCAGCACCGAACTCTGAGCAAGGCTCTTCGACACAACGTACGAAGATGCCTGGAAGGTGCTATTCAAGGACGCCAAGGCTCCCGCATCCGCTACCGAGGATTGCGGATTCAGCGCGCAGCGTCAAGCCAGCGCGGTAAGCTGTTTTTTCCTCTTACAGGTTATTTGTTTTTCATAGTTTGACTCTATGCGGGATCTGAACTCCCTTACCTTTGATAGGATTGGCAGGAGACGTCCGGGCAGATCAGCTGTCCGGCTCCTTTGCCCGAAGTCCCAGCAGACGCTCGCTTGGCAAAGCTGCTGGTTCCGGCGGCTTACGTGGTGCCGGAGAAGAAGGCCAAGAAGAAGGCCATGGGAACCCGGAAGAGTTCCCGGCGCCCGGTGGAGTCGGACTCATCGTCCGATGACTCTGAGGCGGACTCCTCCCACGAAGACGGGGAGGAGGAAAGAGAGGTCTCTCCCCCAGCGGGGGGAGAGAGGAAAAGGAAGGCCGCCCCAACTGGGGAGGCCGGAGGGTCTAAGAAAGGAAGGACCCTCCCTCCAGACTACTCCACCAACGCCGACGACGGCGAAGAGGAGTGGCCGCATAGGGCCAAGCCACTGGCAAAATCGTAAGTGTTCGGATACCAGAATGACTCATGGCGTTCCTTTATTGCATAGCTTTTCCTGACGCCGAATATAATTATGCAGTCCGCCCAAAGACCGGCTCGACGTGTCGTCGAGCGGTTCCCTGGATTCGTCGGATGTGAATTCGCTTCCGACCGCTACCTCCCCCCGCCCTACGGACGACGCCGAGGTGTTGTCCCAGGAGGTTCCAAGCCAGGAGGAGGTGGTCCTGGAGGCGCCGCAAGGCGACCTCCCGGACTCCGGGCGCCAAGGGGACAAAACCCCCAAGGGCTCCAAGTCCGGTCCTGGGCCGGACTCCGCACCGGAACCTTCGATGGTTCCAGAGTCCGGCAGGCGCCCCCTAGTAAGAAGGGCAAGCCTACGACGCCGGTGGCCTCCGCCCAACCGGTGGCACCGGATAACTTGCTGGAGGTGCTTAGCGGCGCCTCCATCGACGAGGAGCACCGCACTATTATGAGTGCGGTGATTCAGAAGGTTCAGTCCGCCAAGAGCGGGCTGACCGAAGCCTGTGCCAGCCTGTTGACAGGCTTTGAGGTATGGAAAAAATATGTGAGAATATTACCGCATAGACAGTAGCTCCTGATGCTCTGTTTGGCGTTCGGAAAGAAAAGCCGAATAGAGGATCTAATAACATTCGCAGGAGTCTAACAGAATTGAGTCAATATGCGTATGCAGGCTTCGCTGCTAGCCTCTGCCGCACTGACTGTGGAGGTGGATGCGCTAAAGCAGAGCCTCGAGCAGTCCGAGCAAGAGCTCGGCCGTGCCAAGAAGGAGCTCGGGGAAAAAGAAGGTAAGTAGTACCTTGTGGAGTATAATATAAAAAGAAGCAGTTGCAAAAAATGGAAGGATCGTTATTGGTGTCATAGGGGCCACGACTGAGGTGGCGACCCTTAGGCATGTTGGAAATATGCCCTAGAGGCAATAATAAAATGGTTATTATTTTATTTCCTTGTTCATGATAATTGTCTATTATTCATGCTATAATTGTATTGATGGAAACCGTAATACATGTGTGAATACATAGACCACAACATGTCCCTAGTGAGCCTCTAATTGACTAGCTCGTTGATCAATAGATGGTTATGGTTTCCTAACCATGGACATTGGATGTCATTGATAACGGGATCACATCATTAGGAGAATGATGTGATGGATAAGACCCAAACCTAAGCATAGCACAAAGATCGTGTAGTTCGTTTGCTAAAGCTTTTCTAATGTCAAGTATCATTTCCTTAGACCATGAGATTGTGCAACTCCCGGATACCGTAGGAATGCTTTGGGTGTGCCAAACATCACAACGTAACTGGGTGGGTATAAAGGTGCACTACGGGTATCTCCGAAAGTGTCTGTTGGGTTGGCACGAATCGAGACTGGGATTTGTCACTCCGTATGATGGAGAGGTATCTCTGGGCCCACTCGGTAATGCATCATCATAATGAGCTCAATGTGACTAATGAGTTGGTCACGGGAACATGCATTACGGTACGAGTAAAGTGACTTGCCAGTAATGAGATTGAACGAGGTATTGGGATACCGATGATCGAATCTCGGGCAAGTAACGTAACGATTGACAAAGGGAATTGTATACGAGAATGATTGAATCCCCGACATCGTGGTTCATTCGATGAGATCATCATGGAACATGTGGGAGCCAACATGGGTACCCATATCCCACTGTTGGTTATTGGCCAGAGAGCTGTCTCGGTCATGTCTGCATGATTCCCGAACACGTAGGGTCTACACACTTAAGGTTCAATGACGCTAGAGTTGTCATGGGAATTAATGTGCAGTTACTGAATGTTGTTCGGAGTCTCGGATGAGATCCTAGACGTCACGAGGAGTTCCGTAATGGTCCGGAGGTAAAGATTTATATATGGGAAGTCCTATTTTGGCCACCGGAAAATGTTTAGGATTTTTCGGTATTGTACCGGGAAGGTTCTAGAAGGTTCCGGAGTGGGGCCCACCTCCATGGGGGGACCCACATGAACGTGGGTAGTGGGGGCAAGGCCCCACACCCCTGGTCAAGACGCACCAAGATCCCCCCTTAGAAGGAATAAGATCATATCCCGAAGGGATAAGATCAAGATCTGTAAAAAAGGGGGATAACAATCGGTGGGGAAGGGAAATGATGGGATTTCTTTACCCCACCTTTGCCAATGCCCCAATGGACTTGGAGGGCAAGAAACCAGCCCCCTCCACCCCTATATATAGTGGGGAGGTGCATGGGAGCCGCACCCCTTCCCCTGGCGCAGCCCTCTCCCTCCCGAACACCTCCTCCTCCTCCGTAGTGCTTAGAGAAGCCCTGCCGGAGAACTGCAAGCTCCACCACCACGCCGTCATGCTACCGGAGCTCTCCCTCAACTTCTCCTCTCCCCTTGCTGGATCAAGAAGGTGGAGACGTCCCCGGGCTGTACGTGTGTTGAACACGGAGGCGCCGTCCGTTCGGCGCTAGATCGGATCTTCCACGATTTGAATCGCCGCGAGTACGACTCCATCAACCGCGTTCGTGTAACGCTTCCGCTTAGCGATCTTCAAGGGTATGAAGATGCAATCCCTCTGTCCGCGTTCTGGGAACGGGGGTCCCTAGACATGCCTGCCTGCGGCCTGCGGCGTGGCTCAGAGGGGGGCCTAGCACGGCCCATCTTCATCAACACAGATCCAAGACCCTCGCGAGGGGCCAAGCCTCGCGGGGCAGACGACACGAAGCTTGCTCAGGCACGGCCTCATCAGGCTGGCTCACGAGGAGGCCGAGAGATCAAGGCGGGGTACCTCACAAGGTGCCCGTGACGCAAGCCATGACGACCAAGGGCGCCAGGCGGGCGCCAGCCTGCGCAGTGTCCTCCTTTCCTCTTTGGTGCAAAGGGAGCAAGCGCAGGCGAGAGCATCAAGCAAAGGCACCCGTTTCGGTGCAACGAGACCAAGACCAGCCGAACTGCAGGGAGGAAGTCATTGTGGAGCCCAAGCCAGCGTCACAACCAGAGCCTTTGGCAGGCGAGGACCAACTTTAGTCAGGATAAGTGTACCAGATGTTCCCCTTCAAAATGGCCAATTGTTGGCGCCCTTCCCGCTCAATATTTGGGAAGAGGCCCAGGGCCTTTGCCTATAAATAGGATTAGCCTCCCCCAGGGTAGAGGCGGAATCAAGATCAGCCAACCCAGAAACAAGCTGGGATAGGATCGAGTAGCATCACACACACACACACACACACACACACACACACACACACACACACACACACAGAGAGAGAGAGAGAGAGAGAAGGGTGACTGCACTCCTCCTAGCAGTTTATCGCCCCAGCCAAGAACAGACCCTCGCGAGGCTGTTCTTCCTTGTATTGCTCATCATCAACAGCCCAAGAGGCCACCACACCACAAACTAGAGTAGGGTATTACACCACAATGGTGGCCCGAACTAGTATAAATCCTGTGTCTCTTGTGCTGTTCTTTCCATAGCTTAGATCTTAGCGAGGCGGTGGGGAGCAGGTAGGTAGAAGGCGAAATCTCCGCGCGCACCCCAGTGTTCGAACCTCAAGGGTCTGCCGGAACCCGAAATCCGACATTTGGCGCGCCAGGTAGGGGTGCGCCAGAATCCACCTTCTGCCGCTTCGTGTCCCGCCGCGTCGTCATCAGCATGTCCGGCGACCAGGCGGGCAACCTAGATCCTTGGGCGGCGTGGCCCCCCCGCGCAGAGCCGCTCGCCTCGGGCGACCCCGTGCCCCAGGCAGCTCGCGGTCCGCAGGGCGCTGCGGGCCGCGGGCGAGGCGGACAGGCTCGACAGCTCTCACACCGCGGTAGGCGCGGTCGGCAGCAAGGGCCTCCAATCACGCCATGGCCACGACACCGTACACCCGCCGGGAGCAGGCAAACTCGAGGGCCGCGCTCACGGTGGCCCGAGAGCTGCTGCAGTGCAGGCTGCTGGAGGGTGGCCGCGAAGTGCTGCTGGAGCGGGTGGCAGAGCTTCTGGGCTTTGCCGCCTCGGGGGCCCACCCCTTCTGCACCCAGTTCCCATCTCAAGCCCAGGGCGGCCTGCGCGGGGGCTCCACGCGCGCCCGCGGGCTCCAAGGCTACTCCAACGCCAGCGAAGCTGTCGGCACCGGACCGGCGGCGGCGCTGCCCCCGCTCCCGGTCCGCGAAGAAGAAGGACTCGACACGACCCACGGCCCCAGTGGACAGCCGCGCTACCACCCCACGGTGGGCGCGCCAAGCAGAGCTGCATGGCACGCGGAGCACTACGGCGTGGCCTTCGGGACGACGGCGCCAGAAGAATACGTGCCCCACATGATGGACCAAGGGCACCCTCACAACGGCAAACAAGGCTCGCTCCTCAGCCCAAGCTGGGGGGACTAGGCGCCAGAAACTGAGCTCTTCCAGGAGCCACGGGACGGTCCCACTGGCCATGCTGGAGGCAACAATTATCGGGTACCGCTAATTCCTCAGGAGCAGGCATACGCTAATCATGGATCGCAGGAGGTGCAGGTCGCCACAGCGAGCAGCTGCCCCGCTCCCACAGTCTCCTACCCCTCGGGAGGAGGGCGCAGGGGGCTGCAGGAGAGGGGCCGAGATCCGACATCATCATCGCGGCGTTCGGAGCTAGGTGTTCTCAGGAGGTAGGCCCTCTGCTGGGGAGGTGCCTCAGGGCCTGCCCCTGGCGGAGGACCCGTGGTCGTCGGGGGAACCGCTGGCAACCGCTCTACCCCATCGGCGGCGTCCTGGTTTCCGGTCGTCGTTGATGGCACTAGAGTGTGGCGCAAGGCGGGGCCCTTGTCTGGCGATATGAAGCAAGGTCGGTACCTGTGAAGAAGGCCCAGTGCCTGTGAAGCTCGCCGCCCCGTGACACTCTCACGTAATAATGAGTGGGGCTGTACACGCCCCGGAGTCTCAGGGGTGCCGGCCTCAGGCCCTGGGGCTCCCTCCCACGCCCAGTGGCAGCACTTAGCTCCGCGTTGGTGAGAAGACGTCCAAGACTAGATTAGGTGCCGGACGCGGCCTTTTGTCTGCTTTCATTGCTTTTCCCTTCGGTTGTCACTTTCCCCTGCTGGATTTAAGTTGGATTCGAATTTGAGATTTGCGTGTGTTCGGGGAAGGGCTGCTTAGTCTCATTCGAGCAATTTCTCACGTTTTGGTTACCACTTCGCCTCAGCTGCCTCCCCTCGTGAGCCCCTCGCGAGCCGGGTCAGGCCTAGCTTGCGCGCAGCCCAGACTGCCGCCGCCGCGTCCTCTTAGGAGGGTTTTTTTACTGCAGATCCTACGGATTCGATCAGGGAACACTCGGGACACCACAGCCTCCCACAGGCTACCTCAGGGCCCGCACGGAACGAAGGTAAACTAGCCAACTAGCACGTCGCTTAGCCCACCACTTGGCGCGGGCGCATGGGCGATGTAACATCTACTAATACGATGAACACAAGTTTTACATGAGGGGCTCCCCCTCCCAAAATGCTCTCACAACCATCAGGCCAAAATCTGAGTTCTATTCATGCAGGGTAAGGAAGTAGGAACGATGTATAATCAGTCGGATAAATCCCCCAATGCGTCCTCAGGAGCACCTCCCGAACCGTTGCTGGCGTCACTGGAATCGCCATCGCGGTCTGCGTTGCCGCCAGCAGCGTCAGGGCCGTTCACCACGCCGCCCTCGTCAGCAGCCACGATCACGCCGTCGTTGTCTGAAGCGAAGGCCCTGACAAGGGCATCCACATTGTCTTCCACCCAGTGCGCCAGGTCGCCTTGGACGGCCTGGGGGACTGGGGCGATGGCGGCGTCAAAATCGAAGTGGGGATCCATGTTCCTGAGATGGCTGAAGACGCGAGAAAAGGTGCGCCCGAGCAGGGCGCGGCTCCTCTCCTCCACCAACCTGTCGGCCCCGACCGACCGCGCCTCCAGCTGCGTCACCACGTCGGTGAAGAACTGAAGGTTGCCGGCGTAGTTGACTGCGTGCGGATCACCAACAGCCGCCTCGTAGATGTTGCCCAAGACTGCGTTGGCTCTCTCCCGGAGCATGGTGAGCATGGGTCCGTGCTCATGCTCCAGGATCCGCCGCTGACATATCTAGTCCGCATTCTGGCGCGCGACGGCATCAGCCTCCTCCACCCGATGGCGAAGAAGGAGCACCTCGGCCTGCGAGGTGGTTGACTCCCCTTGCGCTACCTCAAGGGCGGCCCGAAAAGCATCGGCCCATCGCGTCACTTCCTCCAGCTTGGCCCTCAAGGCAGCAGTCCTACCTTTAGCCTCGGCCCGGATCAACCCCAGCCTCTCCTCGAACTCGCGCTCAAGGTTCAAGCGCGCCATCGCCACCCAACGTCCGACCTCCTCCAAGACACGGGCTTCCCGTGCAGCGACATCATCCTCCGCCTGCGTCACCAAGTGCTCCCTCGTCTCCAGATGCTCGTACTCGCGTGCACCTTTGGCGGCTTCCAGCGTCAGCACCTCCTCACGCTTCTGGAGCTCTGCTGGGTCGCCAGATGCCACCTTCATCGACGCGAGGGCTGCCTCGCGCAGCTCCACTTGCTCCTCCAGTGAGTGGCACCGGGCCAGGAGCTCCCGAGCCCGCTCCTCCGCCGCCTCCCGCCGCCGGTCAGCTTCCCGGGCCTCCTCAGCGGCCCGAGATCGGGCCTCCCGAGAGGCCACCAGCGACGCCTTGGCCTCTTCGTCGTCAAGATCGCGCCGATGCCGCGCAAGGGTGATGGCGCCCTCCAGCTCGCGCCTCTCTGCAGCCAGGCGTAGGCCCTCGGCCTCAAGGCGCGCGTCTTCATCAGCAAGTTCCTCACCTAGCAGGTTCACCGCGTTAGCCGCCCTTCGAAGGAATCCTTGGCGAAGAGCGCGACGCTCTCGGGTGCGCTCGAGCACGTCTTCCACACCATCATCTGCCCCAAGAAAGCGCCGGGGGCCACGAATCAGCGCTCCCCCTCCGGGTAGGGGCCTGGCACCCTCGCGACAGTCGGGCACGCCACGCCAGAAGCCCGACCTGGAGCTAGCCCGTCCCCAGATGAAGAGCGCAGGGAGCGCCTTAGCCAATCGCAGTCCACGACCATGCGAGAAGCCCACGGCAGGCTGGCTATGCCGCGAGAAGGCTCGCGAAGGAGGATCGCGAGGTGCGCAGGGACTCGATGCGCCTCGGGACGGTTCGCCTCTCCGATCGCCCTCACCACAAGGGCTCTGCTGCTCGGGGCGCTTGAGGACGGTAGAGGGGGTGAAGCCAAGGGGGACGACACCTCAGCCATCTCCGCGAGCTCGGCTGGAAGGGGCCTGCGGAGCAAGGATCAGTAAAAGCAACAGAAGGACCAGGAGCTGGAAAAGGAGAAGGCTTACTCATCAGTGGCGAAGTACTTCCTACGCTTCAGCAGGCGACAAGGGTAATCGTCGCCCAGGGCCTCCCTTCTCTTCCGGAGGGCCTCAAAGTCCACGCGGAAGCGGCCCAAGAGTTGAGCGCAGGGATCAACCTGCGACAAGGATGAAGCATCAAGGCGATCCGCGTCAGGGGCGCCTGCCTGATGCGCACTGCCAGTCGCCTCGCCGAGAAAAGCGGCTGGAGCCTCAGGGGCCTCAGCCGTAGGCGCTGAGTGTCGGATTTCGGGTTCCGGCAGACCCTTAAGGTTCGAACTCTGGGGTGCGCGCGGAGATTATGCCCTCGACCTGTCCGTCTCGCAAGGATCTAAACTACTAAAGGAATAGCACAAAAGACACAGAGTTTATACTGGTTCGGGCCACCGATGTGGTGTAATACCCTACTCCAGTGTGGTGGGTGGATTGCCTCTTGGGCTGATGATCATGAATAGTACAAATGAGAACAACCTCGCGAGGGTGTGTTCTAGCTGGGACGATGAACTGCTAGGGGAGTCCAGCCGCCCTTCTCTCTCTCTCTCTCAGTGTGCCTGTGCCTGTTCGGTCCAATTCTCCTTTTTTCTACCCTGGGGGTGGCTAGTCCTATTTATAGGCAAAGGCCCTGGGCCTCTTCCCAAATATTGAGCGGGAAGGGTGCCAACAATCAGCCAATTCGAAGGGGAACACACAGTACTCTTATCCTGACTAAAGTCGGTCCTCGCCTGCCAAAGGCCCTGCGGTGACGCCGTCCTGGGCTCCACGATGACCTCCTTCCCACCGTTGGACTGGTCTTGGTCTTGTAGCACCGAAATTGATGCCGTTGCTTGATCCCCTCGCCTGCGCTTGCCTCCTTTGCACCAAAGGGGAAAGGGAGGACGCTGCGCAGTCTGGCGCCCGCCTGGCGCCCTTGATCGTCATGGCTTGCGTCATGGGCACCTCGCGAGGTACCCCGCCTTGATCTCTCCGCCTCCTTGCGAGCCAGCCTGACGAGGCCGTGCCTGAGGAAGTGCCGCATCGTCCGCCCCGCGAGGCTTGGCCCCTCGCGAGGGTCTTGGGTCCTCGGTTGATGAAGTTGGGCCATGTTGGGCCCCCTTTAAGCCACGCTGTAGGCCGCAGGCAGGCAAGTCTGGGGATCCCCGTTCCCAGAACGCTGACAGTAGCCCCCGGGCCCAAGGCGCGCCCGGACTTGGCCGTGCCGAGAGGCGAAAGGGCAAGGGCGAAGCGCCGCAGGCCCTAACAGCCTGCGGCCTTGGGCGCCGCGTGGCGGTTGATTGGACGCGAGCGCCTCTGCAACCGCGCAGGTTAAAGGCGCAGTGTCTGCCCAGGCTTTGCTCTTCTCTTTCTCCTGTCGCTGCCTAGATCCCCTTTCTTGCGCCTCTCCTTCCTTCCTCCAAACTCCCAGATCTGCTCCCCTGTGACCTTGGAAGACATGGCGCCGCGTCAGCCTCCTGCTGAAGCTTGGTTCTCGCCGGCCCTGGACTCGCCGAATGTGTCGGAGGCGAGCCTTGCCCGGCTGCGCTGGATGGCGGCAGCGTGGCGCATCGACGGAGCGCGGGTGTTCAAGGTCGGCTCCGCCACCCCTGAGGGCCGAGGAAGCACCTTCTACCCTCTCTTCGTAAGCTCCATTACTGCGGGCCTGGTGCCCCCTTTCTCCGAGTTCTTCCTCTCTGTCCTCCGTCATTATGACTTGCAAGCTCTGCATCTCCACCCCAACTCCATCCTTCTCCTAGCGATCTTCGCCTACTACTGTGAGGCTCATGTGGGGGTGCAACCTTCAGTGGCCTTGCTGCGCCACTACTTCTACCTCCGGGTCACCCGTGGTTTCCCTTCTGCATGCGCGAGCTTCGTCGCGTGTGGTGGCGCCATTGCCATCTCAAATCCCGAGAAGAGGATTGAGGGCTTCAGGAGCAAGTGGGTCTTGATGGACACCGGGCGCATCCACCCTCGGCTGATCCTTCCCACGGAGCAGCCCGTGAGTTCCGACGACTGGTCTCGGGCGGAGCTCACAGATCCCCGCGTGAAGCCGGTTCTGGAGAAGATGGACGCGGACCTGAAGCCGGCCGGCACGGCGGCGGCGAGGCTGACCGGCGCGTCGCTGCTGAGGGAGTTCCTGGAGCACCAGCTGGCTCCGCTTCGGCGGTACTCACCCCTGATGTGGAGGCCTCATCCGAGCCCCGCGACCTTGGGCGACGAGGATGTGACTGCTACACTCCAATCCCTGGTCGGGGGCGAGGTGGCACGGTTGGAGGGCGCACCTGTGCCCTTGTTCCTTCGCGATGACTGGAAGGAGGTGGTGGAATCCATGCCCGCCTTCAACGGGGACAGGCCCGTCCCCGCGGTGGCTCCCGAGGGACTGGTGGACGTGTCCTCCGGCGACCCCAGCGGGGAGGAGGGCCCTGACTCCAAGGCAATCGACGGAGAGTCGAGGGCTCCCCTCCCCCGGCACAAGTCCCGTACTCTCCGCCTTTTCTCAAGCGATGATGATGAGGTTGACGACGTGCTGGGTAGCGGGAGCTCGCCCCCGATCCCGAAGAAGGGCAGAACCGGGCTGATCCCCCATGGGTCCGCTCCGGCTCCGGGGCTGTCCGCAGACTCGCCCTCTGCGCCTGAGGCTGATCCCTCCACCCGGCTTTTTGGCTTCAAGTATGGCCGGAGGCTGCTCGAGTTCTCCAGCGACGACCCGTAAGTGCTTGATCCTTCGTCTTTTGTTTCTTGTTCCACCGCTGGGGATTGATGTTTGCTTCTCTTTGGACAGGCTGGCGCCCGCGGCGAAGAAGCTGAAGGGGGCTCCCGAGGCCCCATCCACAGCGACGCCTCCGCCTGCAGGGGAGGGCGACCGTGACGCGCGGGCTTCTCCTGCCCGGTCATCCTTGCACGGCCTTGCTGAGCTGGCTGGGGTGAGCCCAGCCCCCATGGCCCAGGTGACTCCTGAGGTGACCCTGCCTGCTGCCGGCACCACGGCCGTTGGGGCGCAGCAGACTCCGGCTCCGGATGGTGTGGTCTCATCGCCGCTACCTTCTCCTCCCATTCCACCGTCCGCTGCTCCCCCAACTCCTCATGCTGCCTTGGAACGTGCCGATGCCTCCCCGTCTTCTTCCGCCGTCCTGGAGCGTGCCGTTGCTGAACTGGACCGGCTGCGGCAGGATCTTCTGGGCGCCGACCCTCGCCTGGTGGCTGGGCGCCTGGAACTGGCTTCGTGGTGGATCCGCTCCGACGCCTCGATTCGGGCGGCGCTAGTTCAGGCCTCGACGGCCTGTGACGGAGAGGGGGAGGTGTAACGCCCCGGATTCGATGCGCCAGGTGTCCGCCAGTTATTCGCCGTCGTTGCCATGTCATGTGCTTGCGTGTTGCACTTTGCCATGTCATCATCTGCATTTCATATCATGTCATCATGTGCATCGCATTTTCATACGTGTTCGTCTCATGCGTCCGAACATTTTCCCCGTTGTCCGTTTTGCAATCCGGCGCTCCTATGTTCCCCGGCGTGCCCTTTTACCTTTTTCCATGAGAGTGCATTATACTTTCTCGGAATGGACCGAGGTTTGCCAAGCGGCCTTGGTATAGCATAGGTAGACCGCCTGTCAAGTTTCGGGTCAATCGGAGGTCGTTTGATGCTCCAACGGTTAACCGGGTAACCGCTAAGCCCTCTTTTGTGTGCAGCCCAACACCCCTCTAAAGTGGCCCAATAACCCATCCTAAACCCCTCCATCCTCTCGTTCGTTCGATCACGATCGTGTGGGCGAAAACCGCACCTCATTTGGTGAAGGAAATATGCCCTAGAGGCAATAATAAAGTTATTATTTATTTCCTTAATTCATGATAAATGTTTATTATTCATGCTAGAATTGTATTAACAGGAAACATAATACATGTGTGAATACATAGACAAACAGAGTGTCACTAGTATGCCTCTACTTGACTAGCTCATTAATCAAAGATGGTTATGTTTCCTAACCATGAACAAGGAGTTGTTATTTGATTAATGAGGTCACATCATTAGTTGAATGATCTGATTGACATGACCCATTCCATTAGCTTAGCACCCGATCGTTTAGTATGTTGCTATTGTTTTTATCCATGACTTATACATGTTCCTTTAACTATGAGATTATGCAACTCCCGTTTACCGTAGGAACACTTTGTGTGCTACCAAACGTCACAACGTAACTGAGTGATTATAAAGGTGCTCTACAGGTGTCTCCGAAAGTATTTGTTGGGTTGGCATATTTCGAGATTAGGATTTGTCACTCCGAATGTCGGAGAGGTATCTCAGGGCCTTCTCGGTAATGCACATCACATAAAGCCTTGCAAGCATTGCAACTAATGAGTTAGTTGCGGGATGATGTATTACGGAACGAGTAAAGAGACTTGCCGGTAACGAGATTGAACTAGGTATTGGATACCGACGATCGAATCTCGGGCAAGTAACATACCGATGACAAAGGGAACAAACATATGTTGTTATGCGGTCTGACCGATAAAGATCTTCGTAGAATATGTAGGAGCCAATATGGGCATCCAGGTCCCGCTATTGGTTATTGACCGGAGACGTGTCTCGGTCATGTCTACATTGTTCTCGAACCGTAGGGTCCGCACGCTTAACGTTACGATGACAGTTATTATGAGTTTATGCATTTTGATGTACCGAAGGAGTTCGGAGTCCCGGATGTGATCACGGACATGACGAGGAGTCTCGAAATGGTCGAGACGTAAAGAATGATATATTGGAAGCCTATGTTTGGACATCGGATGTGTTCCAGGTGAAATCAGGATTTTACCGGAATACCGGGAGGGTTACCGGAACCCCCCGGGAGCATAATGGGCCAACATGGGCCTTGGTGGAGAGGTGAGAGGGCTGCCCTCATGGGCTGCGCGCCTCCCCCTTCCCCTAGTCCTATTAGGACTAGGAGAGGTGGCCGGCCCCCTCTCTCTCTCTTCCCCTTGGAGAATCCTAGTCCAACTAGGATTGGGGGGGGGGGGGGAATCCTACTCCCAGAGGGAGTAGGACTCTCCTGGCGCGCCAGGCTTGGCCGGCCAGCCCCTCCCCCTTGGCTCCTTTATATACAGGGGCAGGGGGCACCCCATAGACACACAATTGATCATTGAGATCTTTCCTTAGCCGTGTGCGGTGCCCCCTTCCACCAAATTCCACCTCGGTCATATCGTTGCAGTGCTTAGGCGAAGCCCTGCGCCGGTAACACATCAAGACCGTCACCACGCCGTCGTGCTGACGGAACTCTTCCCCGACGCTTTGCTGGATCGGAGCCCGGGGATCGTCATCGAGCTGAACGTGTGCCAAGAACTCGGAGGTGCCGGAGTAACGGTGCTGTGATCGGTTGGATCGCGAGGAGAACGTACGACTCCTTCCCCTACGTTGCGTCAACGCTTCCGCTTCGGTCTACGAGGGTACGTAGACAACACTCTCCCCTCTCGTTGCTATGCATCACCATGATCTTGCGTGTGCGTAGGAAAATTTTGAAATTACTACGTTCCCCAACATTTGGAGCTTCCTAGCCCCCTCTACCTATAAATATGTGATCCCCTCCCGAAATCCCGGATGAACCCTAGCCATCTTCCTCCCCGCGCCGCCGGACGAAATTCCCACCGCGCCGGACATGTCCACCGGTGCCGGCCACATCACTCCGGCCAATGGCGTGATGCCACGTCACATTCCCCGCCGCCGCAGCCAACCGGCGCCCTCCACGTCACCAGCGCCGCGCCTCCTCTCTCCTCCCCGCGCCGCCGCGGCCCTGCGGGCCCGAGGCCGGCCCGCCCGGGCCCATCTCCCTCCGCCGCCGCAGCCCGCAGGCTCCGCCCGAGCTGCGCCTCGCGCGCGCCGCCGCCCCAGTCGCCGGTGCGCCTCGCCTCCGCCTCCGCCGCTGCGCGTCGCCTCGTCGCCGCCCTTCGCCTCGCCGCCCAGCTCCCTCCGCCGCCGCCGCCGCAGGCACGCGCCGCCGCCATCCCCGCGCCGGCGTCGCCCTCGGCCGCCGCCCCGCGCGCCGCCTGAGCTCCTCCTGCCGGCCACCGGAGCCGTCGCGCCCCCATTCGTGGCCGCGTGCCTCCACCGGAGCTCCGCCTCGCCGCCTCGCCTCTTCCCCGCCATCTCCGGCCACCTCCCCGGCCAACTCCGGTGAGGTCCCCCGGATCGGGACGAGATCCACCACCCCGCCATCCAAACACCTCGCTGCGTCCCGAATCTCCTCGTCCCGCACACCCTCGTCCCGTTGACTTTTCGGAGGGTAAAAATCCCCCAAGCCCTCGGATCTGCATATTTTTTATCCAAGTTCATCGCATCATAACTCTGCACCCGTGGCTCCGTTTTGGGCGTATAGCATATCGGTTTGTTCGCCTCGATGAGTACATCGTTTCATATCATTGCATCATTTAATTTTGAGCTCATATTGATGCCCGAAATGCTGTTAGAAGAGGGCTATGTGATGTTAGTTTCAGATCTGTTTCAGTAGATGCACTTTTGTCATTTTTGCCATGATTGATGTGTGCATCCTATGAACTTGAGTCCTACATGTGTTTTGTAATATGCCATGCCATCTTTACAGGGGTGTATGCCATGTATTTTGGTGATCTTTTTGGTGACTAGCACAAGCATTCAAACTAGGGATCATAATGTTGCTGATTTCAGAGACTCAGTAATTTCACTAAGTCATTCCCTGCTGTTATTTTTATGCCATGTGTTCATGTTGTATCAGAGAGATCTATGCCTCTTGTGAGCATGATCATTAAGGGTGTTTTGAACATATGGATTTGATCTATCCATCCATGCCTTTGTTTGTAATTATGGAGTGCAATAGTTTGAGTCAATCGAGCTCTACTTTTGCTATAAAATATTACTGGCAGATTGTTTACATGTTATTCGATTTGCCAAGCTTGTTGTAGTTGATCTTTGCATACTATGATGTTATTCTTGCCATTTATAGCTTCTATGCCATGTCTTCTTGGTGGGTGTATGCTTAGTTTATCATGCAATGCTCTGTAGTGAGTGCATCGAGCTCGTAAACATGCCTACTTGTTATCTGTTTTTGACATGTCCAGTTTTCTGCCAAGTCTGAAAACTGTAACGAAACTTGCTTAATTGACATGGGTGCTATTCTATTTTCTGGTCCTTTTTGTCTCATGGTCATTAAGGGACTTTTGTGCTATGTTTTGAGTAGACTCATGCCATGCCTTGTTTTGCTATATTGTTTTCCTGTAGCATGTTGTTTCCTTGCTCTAAACATGTCATCCTGATGTTAATTTCTGGCATGCTAGTATTTTTCACTAAGTCTGTGAACCTGTTATCTTTTGCACTTTTGCCATGCTTGTTTGAACCTGTTATGGTGTGAGTTAGCCGTAGCTCAGTGTTCATTTTTTGTCGAGTATCTTGAGTAGCTTACTGTCATATGATTTTTTGGTATGTTTGGATACAGTAGCTTAATTTCTTGTTGCATGCTAAGTGGCATCATGCTGTTAATGGCAGAATCTTGTCATTCTTGTTTTGCTTGTCATTTGCAAACCGTGCATCCGATTCCGGTGATCTTTATATCGGTTTCAACCGAAATCACCTCACCTTTCCAGTGGCATACTTGGTTTGCCAAGATTATGCCTTGTTCATCTTTTTCCTTCCGGAGCTCGCATATGCACTGCATACCACATCTCGCATTTCATGCCATGTTTTGCATCATGTTGCTTGCGCATTGCATCGTGGTTGATAGTTGTTCCTTTGCTTGTGTTCTTGTTTTGGGTAGAGCCAGGAGACGAGTACGTGAACGAGGAACCTGTTGAGAACACTTACGAGGATCAAGCTTTCGACAACTCTGAGAACCTTGCAGGCAAGATGACCATACCGTCGAAATCACTTCTATCTTTGCTTGCTAGTTGCTCGCTCTTTTGCTATGCCTATGCTGCGATACCTACCACTTGCTTATCGTGCCTCCCATTTTGTCAAACCAAGCCTCTAACCCACCTTGTCCTAGCAAACCGTTGTCTGGCTATGTTACCTTTTTGCTCAGCCCCTCTTATAGCGTTGTTAGTTGCAGGTGAAGATGAAGTTTGTTCCTTGTTGGAACATGGAGATGTTGTTCCTTGATTGGAACATGTTTACTTGTTGGGATATCACAATATATCTTATTTAATTAATGCATCTATATACTTGGTAAAGGGTGGAAGGCTCGGCCTTATGCCTGGTGTTTTGTTCCACTCTTGCCGCCCTAGTTTCCGTCATATCGGTGTTATATTCCCGGATTTTGCGTCCCTAACGTGGTCGGGTGATTTATGCGACCCCCTTGACAGTTCGCTTTGAATAAGACTCCTCCAGCAAGGCCCAACCTTGGTTTTACCATTTGCCTCACCACCACCTATTTTCCCTTGGGAGTAATTAACCCAAGGGTCATGTTTATTTAGCCCCCCCGGGCCAATGCTTGTCTAAGTGTTGGTCCAAACCGAGCCGCCTGCGGGGCCACCTCAGGGAAACTCGAAGCCTGGTTTTACTCGTAGCCTGTCTCATCCGGTGTTGCCCTGAGAACGAGATATGTGCAGCTGCTATTGGGATGTCGGCGCATCGGGCGGTCTTGCTGGTTTTGTTTTATTACTATCGAAATGTCTTGTAGCCGGGATTCCGAGACTGATCGGGTCTTCCCGGGGAGAAGGAATATCCTTCGTTGATCGCGAGAGCTTATCATGGGCTAAGTTGGGACACCCCTGCAAGGTTTTGAACTTTCGAAAGCCGTGCCCGCGGTTATGTGGCAGATGGGAATTTGTTAATGCCCGGTTGTAGAAAACCCGAAGTTGATTTTAATTAAAATACACCAACCGCGTGTGTAACCGTGATGGTCTCTTCTCGGCGGAGTCCGGGAAGTGAACACGGTGTTGGAGTTATGCTTGACGTAAGTAGTTTCAGGATCACTTCTTGATCATAGTTGTTCGACCGTGCTTTTGCCTTCCCTTCTCGCTCTCATTTGCGTATGTTAGACACCAGATATGCTAGTCGCTTGCTGCAGCTCCACCTCACTACCCTGTCCTACCTTTAAGCTTAAATAGTCTTGATCTCGCGGGTGTGAGATTGCTGAGCCCCCGTGACTCATAGATACTTCCAAAACCAGTTTGCAGGTGCCGATGAAACCGTGCAGGTGACGCACCCGAGCTCAAGGAGGAGCTCGATGAAGATCTTGTTCATTGTGTTGTTTCATTTCAGTTGATCAGTAGTGGAGCCCAGTTGGAACGATCGGGGATCTGTGTAGCATTTGGGGTAGTCTTCTTTTATTTTGGTTCCGTAGTCGGACCTTGATTGTATCTGTATGATGTAATGCTTTACTCATGTATTGTGTGAAGTGGCGATTGTATGCCAACTATGTATCTCTTTCCCTTATGTATTACATGGGTTGTGTGAAGATTACCTCACTTGCGACCTTGCTTTCAATGCGGTTATGCCTCTAAGTCGTGCTTCGACACGTAGGAGATATAGCCGCATCGAGGGCGTTACAAGTTGGTATCAGAGCCTTCCCCGACCTTAGGAGCCCCCACTGATTAATCGTTTTTAGCGGCCGAGTTGTGTCTAGAAAAATGTTTTGAGTCATTTAGGAATTATATATCGGAGAGTTTAGGAATTCTTTTTACTTCCCAGTCTCCTCATCGCTCTGGTAAGGCATCCTGACGTAGAGTTTTGACTCTTCTCTTCTCAAATTTCACTAATTTTTTTTAGGATCACGCGGGTATCTTAGAATCGTTCCGATGGTCTTGTGATGACAACATTGTCTTGGTGCCTCCTGTCAGCAGGGGTTTAGTGGAAGTGTCCCGAGGAGTTGAGCTCTGAGGTGTTGTCGTCATAATTTTATCGTTGCAGTTCTGGAATACCTGAGTTTAGTACGCCGACATAAAAAATCTCTTTTGTACAGTTGTTGGTGAGATAACCCTGATAGCCCAGTACTGAGGCGAGTGCGGGAGTATTGCCATAACTCGTATAACGGATGCTTTTCAAAGGTTGAGGTAGACGATTTCCGAAGGTTTCTTGGTTATGTGTTGAAGGATGGATATAGCTGGATCTAGGTATTGTTACTTTGGGTGATATATTTTGTGTCCCCTGTATCCCTAACACCTGATTGCATAACCAGAAAGTTTCGGGAGTTTATAAGTGGGAATTCAAGTATCTCGTAGGATATCTTTCCAACAGACACATGATACGATATGGGATCTATCATATGTTTGTTCTGGCTTATTCTGCAAGCCAAATCCTTTGTTTTGTCTTAGTTGTGGTATTCGAGTTGCTTCGAAGTCAAGTGTTGATTCCATACCTTTTCTAAGCGGTGTTCTCATATTTTTACATGGATGCTAATCCTTCTTGTTCATCAAGGTTGTCTTTTCAATCCTTTCCAACCGATGTGTTTCTCTTTAAGTAAATCCGATCATTTCAACATTCTCAAGATCAATTCTAAGCTTTTTCTCAATGGTGTTTGTTTCATCCAACCCAAGTTGCTTTTGTTTTCCCGCCCTCTCACCCCTTGTATCTTCAAGGACTCAGATTTCTAATCGGATATCCATTTTATTGGTGTGAAGTCTCTTCATTCTTTTCAATCTATGTTCTTACCCGGTGGTTCTCATGAAGATGTTCTTCAAGTTCATCATTCGTCTTTTTTTTCTTCTCCGGTGGATTCAATTCAAGCTTTCGGTGTTGATCATATTCCTTTTCTCATTTCAAGTGCTTTCTTATGCCAGTGTATCTCTTAATCATTCACCTCTCGCTATTCATTTGTTCTGGAGTACTGAAGATATCTCAGAAGATTCAACTTTCCATTCTCAATTCACTCAAGTTCTTTTGAGGATGTTATCTCATTCAAGCCATTTAAATCAACCGGTGTGTTCTCCCTTTCAAGTAATCGTTCAACGGTGTTTCTTTTGAGTGGGCCCTAACCCACAGGTCTTTTCCCAGGATCTTACCTGACTCTTCTAATCTTCCCGGAGCTATTCTCAAATTCATTTAAAAGTTTGACGTAAGAATGAATTATCATCAGTCATTTGTCTTTCTCCAAGATCTTCCAAATTCTTTTCATCGTTGGTTCACCCTTTTCAATTTTCATTCCGGAGTGCCTCAACAATTCATGGTGTTTCTCATCGTCATTTTCAACATTTGAAGAACGAAGAAGAGTTTCTCTTAAATCTTGCTCCATTCTCTTCAAGATTCAGGGTTCTAGCTTGATGCCATCCTCTTATAATTGTTTTTGACTGTGAGAATTCTTTTCATACCCATCCGGAGCATTTCATGAGTTGTTTCCACTTCTTTTCTCCGGAGCCATCATCTCAGAATTATTCATTCCAGCTTTCAGCTATCATTCTCCAAATCTTACCGGTGCATCATTCAAGTATTCTCTATTCAGCTCGTGATCTATTCGTTCATTTTTATCTAAATTCTCTCAAGTATCTTCGTTCGTTTGCTAATTCTTCCCGGTGTTTCTTTATCTTTTCTTCGTTCATTTTCAATTCTTACGGTGGTTCGTTCAAGAGTTCTCTTCCTTCGCTATCATATAGATTCATTCGTTCTTTCCAAACCCTACCGGTGGTTCATTGAAGACTCTTCTCAAGTTTATGCTATATATCTCTAAATCCTTTATACGGGAGTAAGTAGTATGCCAAATCCGTTGCTTGTCATCAATTTAAATTGGTGAAGGATATGCATAACACAATTCTTATTATGGTTTCATCCAAGTGATCTAGTTTCTTCTTTCCAGAGTTGTTCATCATGTCACATTTCTCGGTTCGAGAGGCTTCATTTTTTTCTTTCCGGAGCTCCAGGCTATTTCAATTATATCATTTCAAAGCTCCATCTAAATCATCGCAAGGCTTCACCTTGTGTTTTCAACTTCTCTTTATTTTTATCATCCTTTCATTACCGGAGTTCTTCATGGAGGCTCTACATGGTGGTTCGTTAAGGATTCTTTCCATTATTCAATTGTTCTTCAAGATTTCTCTTGGAGTTAAGTTCCGCCAAGCTATACTCTAAAATAAACATGGTGTTCCAACACATGTTTTGTTTTGAGGAGTTCAAGCTTTCTTTCATCTTGCATTCCGAAATGCAATTATTTCTACCTTATCTTTTGATGTGGTGTTATGTCATTCTTGACAATTTCTGTTCATGCTTCATGATTTACATGTTGTCAATAATGAGATATTTTAAATCCACCAATCTCTTCGTTGGAGTTATCTTGTGTCATATTTCACCTAAAGCTTTCCCTAAGGAATGTTGTTATTGTGGTGCTTCTCAATGACCCAAGCTTGCTCTTTATCCTCTTGGTGGAACATGTTTTCATCTCTTCGTTGATCTCAAGCAAGCAATTGTTTTCGTTAGTGGCAGAAGTTCACCTCAAGTTTTGAGATGTCTCAATAAGCCCACGAGGATCATATCTTTTCGTTGTTGGTTTTCCAACAACTCCGCTCAATCCTTCTTTTTAAAGATGCTCTCTCAAATCCATTTGAGGTAGTACATGTTGTTTTCTTCTCCATTCTTTTATTCCAATGATCTATCTTCTATTTCTTCTTCCGGAGGCATTGTGATGTTGCTCCTTTCACTCTTCTTCTCGAATGGTGAGGATCATGTTCTTTGCTTTTGCTTATCCATTCAACCGGAGTGTCGTGTCCTTCATTCAAGTTCTATCATCTTATCAAGTCTTGCATCTCTTCTCAACCGGAGTGCTGTCTGAAATCTTTCTTACCCCTTGTGCCATTCTTTTAATAGTTCCGGAGGCAGTGTGTTGTTAATTTCAGCAAGCATCCTCTCATCTTGTCAAGATCAGGTTCAAATCCCTTCCATTTTCAGTCGGAGTGCTGCCCAAATCATGTCATTCTTATTCCTTATCTATCTTGTTTTAACTGGAGTGGTTTCAATATCTACCTTGTCACTTAACCTCTTGGTTCTCGTCGTATCCCATGTTCCTCTTATCTAACGGAGTGTTTTAAATTTTGTTCACCTCCGTCGCGTCTTTTCTTCAAGCTTTGCAACCTCTCAAGGTTCATCGGTTTCACTCGTTGGTCAAAGAAGCAACTTAGTTTACCTTCCTCTTTATCTTCCGTTTTCCCTCCAGTGCCATCCTAGATCTCGGGACGAGATCCTCTCGTAGTGGTGGAGTGTTGTAACGCCCCGGATTTGATGCGCCAGGTGTCCGCCAGTTATTCGCCGTCGTTGCCATGCCATGTGCTTGCGTGTTGCACTTTGCCATGTCATCATCTGCATTTCATATCATGTCATCATGTGCATCGCATTTGCATACGTGTTCGTCTCATGCATCCGAGCATTTTCCCCGTTGTCCGTTTTGCAATCCGGCGCTCCTATGTTCCCCGGCGTGCCCTTTTACCTTTTTCCGTGAGCGTGTATTATACTTTCTCGGAATGGACCGAGGTTTGCCAAGCGGCCTTGGTATAGCATCGGTAGACCGCCTGTCAAGTTTCGGGTCAATCGGAGGTCGTTTGATGCTCCAACGGTTAACCGGGTAACCGCTAAGCCCTCTTTTGTGTGCAGCCCAACACCCCTCTAAAGTGGCCTAATAACCCATCCTAAACCCCTCCATCCTCTCGGTCGTTCGATCACGATCGTGTGGGCGAAAACCGCACCTTATTTGGAGCTTCCTAGCCCCCTCTACCTATAAATATGTGATCCCCTCCCGAAATCCCGGATGAACCCTAGCCATCTTCCTCCCCGCGCCGCCGGACGAAATTCCCACCGCGCCGGACATGTCCACCGGAGACGGCCACATCACTCCGGCCAATGGCGTGATGCCACGTCACATTCCCCGCCGCCGCCGCCAACCGGCGCCCTCCACGTCACCAGCGCCGCGCCTCCTCTCTCCTCCCCGCGCCGCCGCGGCCCTGCGGGCCCGAGGCTGGCCCGCCCGGTCCCAGTTCCCTCCGCCACCGCCGCCCGCAGGCTCCGCCCGAGCCGCGCCTCGCGCGCGCCGCCGCCCCAGTCGCCGGTGCGCCTCGCCTCCGCCTCCGCCGCTGCGCGTCGCCTCGCCGCCGCCCTACGCCTCGCCGCCCAGCTCTCTCCGCCGCCGCCGCCGCAGGCACGCGCCGCCACCATCCCCGCGCCGGCGTCGCCCTCGGCCACCGCCCCGCGCGCCGCCTGAGCTCCTCCTGCCGGCCACCGGAGCCGCCGCGCCCCCATTCGTGGCCGCGCGCCTCCACCGGAGCTCCGCCTCGCCGCCTCGCCTCTTCCCCGCTATCTCCGGCCACCTCCCCGGCCAACTCCGGTGAGGTCCCCCGGATCGGGACGAGATCCACCACCCCGCCATCCAAACACCTCGCTGCGTCCCGGATCTCCTCGTCCCGCACACCCTCGTCCCGTTGACTTTCCGGAGGGTAAAAATCCTCCAAGTCCTCGGATCTGCATATTTTTTATCCAAGTTCATCGCATCATAACTCTGCACCCGTGGCTCCGTTTTGGGCGTATAGCATATCGGTTTGTTCGCCTCGATGAGGAAATCGTTTCATCTCATCGCATCATTTTCATTTGAGCTCATATTGACGCCCGAAATGCTGTTAGAAGAGGGCTATGTGATGTTAGTTTCAGATCTGTTTCAGTAGATGCACTTTTATCATTTTTGCCATGATTGATGTGTGCATCCTATGAACTTGAGTCCTACATGTGTTTTGTAATATGCCATGCCATCTTTACAGGGGTGTATGCCATGTAGTTTTGTGATCTTTGTGGTGACTAGCACAAGCATGCAAACTAGGGATCATAATGTTGCTGATTTCAGAGACTTAGTAATTTCACTAAGTCATTCCCTGCTGTTATTTTTATGCCATGTGTTCATGTTGTTTCAGAGAGATCTATGCCTCTTTTGAGCATGATCAGTAAGGGTGTTTTGAACATATGGATTTGCTCTATCCATCAATGTCTTTGTTTGTAATTATGGAGTGCAATAGCTTGAGTCAATCGAGCTCTACTTTTGCTATAAAATATTACTGGCAGATTGTTTACATGTTATTCGATTTTGCCAAGCTTGTTGTAGTTGATCTTTGCATGCTATGATGTTATTCTTGCCATTTATAGCTTCTATGACATGTCTTCTTGGTGGGTGTATGCTTAGTTTATCATGCAATGCTCTGTAGTGAGTGCATCGAGCTCGTAAACATGCCTACTTGTTATCTGTTTTTGACATGTCCAGTTTTCTGCCAAGTCTGAAAACTGTAACGAAACTTGCTTAATTGACATGGGTGCTATTATATTTTCTGATCCTTTTTGGCTCATGGTCAGTAAGGAACTTTTGTTCTATGTTTTGAGTAGACTCATGCCATGCCTTGTTTTGCTATATTGTGTTCATGTAGCATGTTGTTTCCTTGCTCTAAACATGTCATCCTGATGTTAATTTCTGGCATGCTAGTATTTTTTACTAAGTCTGTGAACCTGTTATCTTTTGCACTTTTGCCATGCTTGTTTGAACCTGTTACGTTGTGAGTTAGCCATAGCTCAGTGTTCATCTTTTGTCGAGAATCTTGAGTAGATCACTGTAGTATGCTTTGTTGGTATGTTTGGATGCAGTAGCTTAATTTCTTGTTGCATGCTAAGTGGCATCATGCTATTAATGGCAGAATCTTGTCATTCTTGTTTTGCTTGTCATTTGCAAACCGTGCATCCGATTCCGGTGATCTTTATATCGATTTCAACCGAAATCACCTCACCTTTCCAGTGGAATACTTGGTTTGCCAAGATTATGCCTTGTTCATCTTTTTCCTTCCGGAGCTCGCATATGCACTGCATACCACATCTCGCATTTCATGCCATGTTTTGCATCATGTTGCTTGCGCATTGCATCGTGGTTGATAGTTGTTCCTTTGCTTGTGTTCTTGTTTTGGGTAGAGCCGGGAGACGAGTACGTGAACGAGGAACCTGTTGAGAACACTTACGAGGATCAAGCTTTCGACAACTCTGAGAACCTTGCAGGCAAGATGACCATACCCTCGAAATCACTTCTATCTTTGCTTGCTAGTTGCTCGCTCTTTTGCTATGCCTATGCTGCGATACCTACCACTTGCTTATCGTGCCTCCCATTTTGTCAAACCAAGCCTCTAACCGACCTTGTCCTAGCAAACCGTTGTCTCGCTATGTTACCGCTTTGCTCAGCCCCTCTTATAGCGTTGTTAGTTGCAGGTGAAGATGAAGTTTGTTCCTTGTTGGAACATGGAGATGTTGTTCCTTGATTGGAACATGTTTACTTGTTGGGATATCACAATATATCTTATTTAATTAATGCATCTATATACTTGGTAAAGGGTGGAAGGCTCGGCCTTATGCCTGGTGTTTTGTTCCACTCTTGCCGCCCTAGTTTCCGTCATATCGGTGTTATGTTCCCGGATTTTGCGTCCCTAACGCGGTCGGGTGATTTATGGGACCCCCTTGACAGTTTGCTTTCAATAAGACTCCTCCAGCAAGGCCCAACCTTGGTTTTACCATTTGCCTCACCACCACCTATTTTCCCTTGGGAGTAATTAACCCAAGGGTCATGTTTATTTAGCCCCCCCGGGCCAATGCTTGTCTAAGTGTTGGTCCGAACCGAGCCGCCTGCGGGGCCACCTCGGGGAAACTCGAAGCCTGGTTTTACTCGTAGTCTGTCTCATCCGGTGTTGCCCTGAGAACGAGATATGTGCAGCTCCTATCGGGATGTCGGCGCATCGGGCGGTCTTGCTGGTCTTGTTCTATTACTGTCGAAATGTCTTGTAGCCGGGATTCTGAGACTGATCGGGTCTTCCCGGGGAGAAGGAATATCCTTCGTTGATCGTGAGAGCTTATCATGGGCTAAGTTGGGACACCCCTGCAGGGTTTTGAACTTTTGAAAGCCGTGCCAGCGGTTATGTGGCAGATGGGAATTTGTTAATGTCCGGTTGTAGAAAACCCGAACTTGATCTTAATTAAAATACACCAACCGCGTGCGTAACCGTGATGGTCTCTTCTCGGCGGAGTCCGGGAAGTGAACACGGTGTTGGAGTTATGCTTGACGTAAGTAGTTTCAGGATCACTTCTTGATCATAGTTGTTCGACCGTGCTTTTGCCTTCCCTTCTCGCTCTCATTTGCGTATGTTAGACACCAGATATGCTAGTCGCTTGCTGCAGCTCCACCTCACTACCCTGTCCTACCTTTAAGCTTAAATAGTCTTGATCTCGCGGGTGTGAGATTGCTGAGTCCCCGTGTCTCACAGATACTTCCAAAACCAGTTTGCAGGTGCCGATGAAACCGTGCAGGTGACGCACCCGAGCTCAAGGAGGAGCTCGATGAAGATCTTGTTCATTGTGTTGTTACATTTCAGTTGATCAGTAGTGGAGCCCAGTTGGGACGATCGGGGATCTGTGTAGCATTTGGGGTAGTCTTCTTTTATTTTGGTTCCGTAGTCGGACCTTGATTGTATCTGTATGATGTAATGCTTTACTCATGTATTGTGTGAAGTGGCGATTGTAAGCCAACTATGTATCTCTTTCCCTTATGTATTACATGGGTTGTGTGAAGATTACCTCACTTGCGACCTTGCTTTCAATGCGGTTATTACCTCACTTGCGACCTTGCTTTCAATGCGGTTATGCTTCGACACGTAGGAGATATAGCCGCATCGAGGGCGTTACAGGAGGCCACTCTCGAGGCGAAGGCCACCCGAGACGCGGCCCTAGGAGAGGTGGTTGGAGTCCGTGGTCGCTGCAAGGAGCTGGAGGACGAGCTGCAGGGCCTGCGGGACCAGCTCGCGAGGGAGGTCCGCCTTCGCCAGGAGTAGGAAGAAGGCGCGAAGGCTTGCGAGGCGGCCATCGAGGATCGGGAGGCCAAGCTCACGAAGCGCCGCGACCGCCTAGGCGTGCTGAAGAAGGAGCTGGAGGTGACGAAGGCCGAGCTGGACCGCAAGGCCCGGGTTCTTGCCGAGGATCACGTGGCCTTCGCAGACATGGAGAAAGATGCCCGTGCTTCACTAAAGACGCTCTTCGAGAGCGGCCTGGAGAGCCCGCTGGCCGGTGACGAGGATGGCCCCGCCAAGCTGCTTCCCTTCTTGGTTCGTGCCCTTGGGGACGTCGCCCTTGGCCTCGGCCCCACGGCCGAGGCCGAGGCGCGAGTCTTGTCCTCTGCTGCGCTGACGCGGGTTTTCGCCCACATCTACCTTCGCGATCCCAGCGCAGACCTCGACGGCCTATTGGAGCCGGTGAGTGGCGAGGGTGCTGCTGCTGCTGTTGAAGCCGTGGAGGGGCGCGCTGAGGCGCTGCTGGGGAAGTTCCGGGCCTTCAGCACCAAGCCGAAGCAAGGCGCCGCCGGCCCTACTGCTCCATGAAGCGAGGCCACTCCGTGCTGCCCCACCGCCGATAAGTGACTCCGCTGCCGCTCCTGTTGTTCTTTTACTTCCTGCACATGCATCACGCCCCGAGGAGGTATTTAAACTTGCGTTTGGAACTGAGACGACAGTATGGACTGTAATATTTGCTTTTAATTTCTTTGAGTTTTATGCTTTTCCTCCCTACTTGCTTGTGTTCTACGCCGGCAGAGCTCGGCCGCGCGCGTACCTCACCCAGCATTAGTCCCGACCGGAAACCAGGACGGGACCAAAGGAGTGACGGGCTACATGACAAGTTAGGCTTCCGAGTCGCGATGCTCAGGAGTCCCCCTTGGCGCACGAACAACAAGTAGGGAAGTATGATGTAGATGTATCTTCCGTTCTACGTCTGCAGAGCCCGACTCCGCGCGTACCTCACCCAGCATAGCCTTTCGGAACTAAGGAGTGAGGGGCTACGGAGCCAGTTAGGCCCCTGAGTCACAATGCTCAGGGGTCCCCCTTGACGCGCAAACAGCGGGCGATGAGGTGAGATGCGAGTGAGACCACCGTTCTACGTCTGTAGAGCCCGGCCCCGCGCGTACCTCACCCAGCATAGCCTTTCGGAACTAAGGAGTGAGGGGCTACGGGACCAGTTATGCCCCTGAGTCCCGATGCTCAGGGGTCCCCCTTGACGCGCAAACGACCTTCATACCTTGGCTCCGCTCGGGGAGAGACGCGTGATGAACCAGGCCCGAGGGGCCTGGCTGGGTGGCGTATGCCTGGTCGTGACCCAGTCGTAGCCCCCGTGCCTAGCCCCCTCGCGCGGCGCTCCCGAGGGGAGGCGTTACGATGAGGCTAGACACTGAGCTCTGGGCTCCCTGAGGTTGATGTGGCCCGGAGGCCACCCTCAGTTGTTTATCACTAGCGCGGAGCATAGCGCTTCCGTATGTGTACGGGCATAGCCGCTCCTCGGCAGTGTCGTCAGCCAGCGCGGAGCATGGTGCTTCCACTGGTACGTGGGAGGGGGCTCCCCTCCGGGAGGAGCCCACGGGGCGTGTACAGACCCGCCCTGACACGTGGCCGGCACGGTAGGGCTAGGCGAGGTGTATCTGGGCACCCGTGAGCCAGCATGGGACTCACAGGGCCCTACCTCTAGGCGGGTCTGGCACTGGGCCGTGTCTTGAGGTGTGTTCCTACAGACTGGGTTAGATGCCGGCACTCTACGCCCTCGGGTCCTGGCCCTCGAGCTTGTCTCAGCCGTCGCTGGTATGCCAGGTCGCGATGCCGTGGACAAGGCCAGAGGGTGAGGGCTGGAGAGCCAGTAAGAGCCCTGAGTCGCGATGCTCAGGTACCCCCCTTTAATGTGCAAGTGGTCGACATTGGGAAGAAGAGGTGCCGTGAACAGGCGTCAATTAATCAAGCATGATAGGCGAATGCATAGTTGGAAATAAACACAAAGAAGACACACGCCACTAGGCCTGGCCCGAGCGGCCTGGGGATGATGCAACCCGAGGGGCGCCCCCAATAAAGCAAGCTAACGATCAAAAACTAAAAAAGGGATACATGCCGCAGGGACGGACCCACGCGGCCTGGGAATGAAGCAGCCTTGGGGGGCGTTCCCAGCCGGAAATGAAGCTTGAAAGATGTCACCTAGAGTTGTCGTGGACGAAGTGGTGTTGGTGTAGCAGACTCGGTGGGCTGCGGGAGCCGATCCTTATGAGCCCCCAGGCCCAGGAGCCTAAGGAGGCTCCGGAGGCGCTGGTGGCTCCTCGCAAATCATCTCCATCTCCGCCAGGACTGCGGAACGCCTATCTTCCTGAGTCTCCATGATGCCCCTCATGAGGCACTGGTACGCAGCAGCCACGCTTGGCAAGCCGTAAGGCATGCGAACATAGCTGTGGGGTGGACCTCCACAACGCCCCACTTGTGAGGGCCAGAGGTGCTCCATCGTGGCGACTTGATTGAGCCCTGGTACGTCGATGCAGATGCGCAGCCCACCATCCTCGCCTGGATGGGGGGCCACAGCTGGTAGACAGCGGCAACCTCTCATGATTCTTGACTCCTGTAGTTCTTGAACGGCCTTGTTAACGAACTCCTGCTGGTCTGACTCTCCTTGCCTTGCTCCTTCTTGAGGGAAACATGCTTCAAAGCACACCTTCACGTGGTGCCCAAGCGCCTCCCTCGTGACCCCGGCCAGGTCGGTGGCCCTCCAGGTGAGAGCCCCCGAGCCCTGCCTGAGGAGGGCGCCGGGCGCGCTTTCCTATGCGACGGATGGAGGGTCCCCTTGGGTAGATACGGGCCCTGAGGGGCCGGGCCTGACGATGTCTTCTTCTTCTTGGGGGTAATCTCGGGAAGCCTCCTGCTTCCGCGATCTGGGTCTTCTAGTGACACGGCTTGAAAGGCTTGCTCTAGGGAACACACTGCATCCTTTTCTTCACACGGCACCGTGATGACTCCGCCACTCCCTGGCATCTTGAGGACGTCGTAGCCATGATGAGTTACGGCCATGAACTTGGCTAGCGCCGGGTACCCGAGGATGGCGTTGTACGGCAGGCGGATGTGAGCGATGTCGAAGTCGATGAGCTCGGTGCGGTAGTTGCTGCGAGCCCCGAAGGTGATAGGGAGGCGGACCTGCCCAATCGGGATTGTGGAACCGTCGGTGACTCCGGAGAAAGGCTTGGTTGGCTGAAGCTGGTCATAGGGCACTTGGAGATTGTTGAATGTTTCCACGGACAGGACGTTGAGCCCTGCTCCACCATCAATGAGGGTCCTGGTGACCAGTACGTTGCTGATGACTGGAGAGCAAAGCATCGGGAGGACCCCGGCCGTGGCCACGCACTTGAGCTGATCCGCTGAGCTAAACGTGATGGTGCACGCCGACCACCTGAGAGGGCGCACTGCTTCGAGCCTGGGGAGGACTGCATCACTTCGCGGGCAAACTGCTTGAAGATGCGTTGGGAGGCTGGGGCTTGAGCTCCGCCCAGGATGCATGCGATTGCGCGCGGCTCCTGGAAGCCCCCAGCCCCCTCGTCTTGGTGGCGGTCCTCG
Organism: Aegilops umbellulata; assembly: GCA_032464435.1. Classification (NCBI taxonomy): domain Eukaryota; kingdom Viridiplantae; phylum Streptophyta; class Magnoliopsida; order Poales; family Poaceae; genus Aegilops; species Aegilops umbellulata. The sequence continues at coordinate 479,673,865 of CP136055.1, forward strand.
TTCCTCCTTGGTTGGGGCGGCAGCGGGGGAAGGCCTGCGTTGCCCTGCTGGCGATCCTCACGAGGCTGGTCCCTCCAATCCCCCTCGCGAGGTAGGTCCCACCAGCGGTCCTCGCGAGGCTGATCACGCCACCCTTGGCGCGGGCCGCGATCTTCCCAGCGTCCTAGGTTTCTTCCTCCTCCTCGGCCGTAGCCCCGGTCAGCGCGGTCTGGGCGTCGGCCGATCCTTCCTTCTCGCATGGCGTGGAGCTCTTGGCATTCGTTGGTGTTGTGGGTGTGGAGGTCGTGGTACACGTAGTATCGGCTGCCCCTGGAGGATTCGGGCAGATCCTTGCCCCGCTTGGTATCAAGCTCTGCTGCGAGCACGGCAGCCCCCTTGCGCTTCACGTCCTTGGCCTTGGGTTTCTTCTCTTCCGGGTCCGCGGCGGGCAGCTCGAGGAGGGAGAGACGCCCCTCCTCAGCCCTGGCGCACTTGGTTGCCAAGTTGAACAGCTTCAGGGAGGTGCACAGGTCTTCATGCATCGCCAGCTCCTCCTTCATCTTGACGTCGTGCACGCCGTCGGAGAAGGCTGAGATGATGGCTTCCTCGGACACCTTGGGGATCTTGAGTCGCGCGCTGTTGAAGCGCTGGATGTACTTTTGCAGGGTCTCTCCGGGTTGTTGCTTGATGCGGCGCATGTCGCTCACGGCGGGCGGCCTGTCGCGAATACCTTGGAAGTTGGCGATGAAGCGGGTGCGCATCTGGTCCCAGGAAGAGATCGTGCCTGGGGCCAGGTTAAGGAGCCAGGTACGAGCCCCTTCCTTGAGCGCCATGGGGAACCAGTTCGCCATGACCTTTTCGTCCCCGCTGGCAGCTTCGATGCCCAGCTCGTAAAGCTGGAGGAACTCGGCGGGGTCGGTCGTGCCGTCGTAGCGAGGAGGCAGGTCTGGCTTGAACTTGCCGGGCCACGCAACGTTGCGCAGCTCGGTGGTGTAGGCGCGGCAGCCGGCCGTGGCCACGGGGGGCATCGGTCGAGGGGGAGCTTGGCCTTGAGGGTCCCCATGCGCTGCAGCCGGAAGTAGCGTGGGGTCTTGACGTGCCGGTGCTGGAGCAGGGTCGCGGCGAGCCGGAGCAGGAAGCGCTCGGGCAGCCTCTTGCGGTCGAGGGACTTCTTGGCAGCTCCGTTCTTGCTGGCCTGGCGCCTGGCGGAGCTGGTTCCGCCCAGGGGCCATGCGCCTTGGAGCCATGGCGTCTTCTTGGAGGGGAGGCGGCTGGTACGCCCCCGGGGCCTCATTGCCAGCGCGTGGCGGGGTGCGGCGCAGCGGAGCGGACGGTGCAGGAGAGCCCCCTGCGGTGCGGACGAGCTCGGCGACACGGTCGAGCCACTCTTTGTAGACGTCGTCGACGGGACGGTAGCGCAGGAGCTCGTTTGCCGCGATGAGTGCAGCTCGAGCCTCCAAGGGCGCGCGGAGCGCGTGGGACGAAGAGCCAGCTGGCGTGAGCGACGGAGTAGCGGTGCGGCCGTCTCGCCGCACAGACGGGTGCTGAGACGATGCTTGCTGCTCGTTCCCCGCCGGGCCGGTGGCGGCGTTGACGGCGGGCGACGGGGAACAACGAGGACGCCCACCGACAGGGGCTGTCTGGGCGACGCGGGAAGCGATGGCGGCCCGGCGCTCGGCGCGGGCTCGTCGGGCGTCGGACATGGACGCGACGGTCGATGGAGAATGAAGCGGTGGAAGAAAAATTCCGGCGCACCCCTACCTGGCGCGCCAAATGTTGGATTTCGGGTTCTGGCAGACCCTTAAGGTTCGAACTCTGGCGTGCGCGCGAAGATTATGCCCTCTACCTCTCCGTTTCACAAGGATCTAAACTACTAAAGGAATAGCACAAAAGAGACAGAGTTTATACTGGTTCATGCCACCGATGTGGTGTAATATCCTACTCCAGTGTGGTGGGTGGATTGCCTCTTGGGCTGATGATGATGAACAGTACAAAGGAGAACAGCCTCGCGAGGGCGTGTTCTAGCTGGGACGATGAACTGCTAGGGGAGTCCAGCCGCCCTTCTCTCTCTCTCAGTGTGCCTGTGCCTGTTCAGTCCAATTCTCCTTTTTTCTACCCTGGGGGTGGCCAGTCCTATTTATAGGCAAAGTCCCTGGGCCTCTTCCCAAATATTGAGCGGGAAGGGCGCCAACAATCGGCCAATTCGAAGGGGAACACACAGTACTCTTATCTTGACTAAAGTCGGTCCTCGCGTGCCAAAGGCCCTGCGGTGACGCCGTCCTGGGCTCCACGATGACCTCCTTCCCACCGTTGGACTGGTCTTGGTCTTGTAGCACCGAAATGGATGCCTTTGCTTGATCCCCTCGCCTGCGCTTGCCTCCTTTGCACCAAAGGGGAAAGGGAGGACGCTGCATGGTCTGGCGCCCGCCTGGCGCCCTTGGTCATCATGGCTTGCGTCATGGGCACCTCGCGAGGTACCCCGCCTTGATCTCTCTGCCTCCTCGCGAGCGAGCCTGACGAGGCCATGCCTGAGGAAGTGCCGCGTCGTCCGCCCCGCGAGGCTTGGCCCCTCGCGAGGGTCTTGGGTCCTGGGTTGATGAAGTTGGGCCGTGCTGGGCCCCCTTTAAGCCACGTCGCAGGCCGCAGGCAGGCAAGTCTGGGGACCCCCGTTCCCAGAACGCCGACACTGAGGGCAGCTGCTTGCCACCCTCAGCCTCAGCGGCACGGGCCCCAAGAGCTGCTCCCTCATGAGCATCGCCCGGCGCTGTCACCCCACCGGGAGCCCCCTCGGCCTCTGGCGCCTCATGCCTCCCTGCTCCGCCACTTGAGGAAGAGTCGCCTTGGCCGACTGGAAGGGCAGTCACCACCACTGGGTTCTCACGAGGCCCCTGGAGGCCGGCGGGGCGGGGCCCCCACTCATCAAAGATAGGCATCTGATTCACAAAATCGCCCTTGTTCTGGCAGAGGTACAACAAGGCTCCTCCCTGCTGGATGCTGCCAGGGTTGGGGTCCCCAGTCAGGATCAAGAGCACTGTCCTCTGCACTTCAGGCATCAAGTCCTCTTCCTAGAGCTCATACGATCATCACGCCAGCCGAAGGCCCACATCCGGTGAGAGTGGCGTTGGAGAGGAGCAATGCGGCGTAGCAGGGACTCCTTCACCACCTTGGGCGCTGTCACGCCAAGCGACCTCAAGAACGCGAAGCGGTGCCAGGCGAAGTTGGCTCTGATAGCAGGGGGCTGGGCACCCCTACATCCATATACAGCCACCGCTCGCGGAACCCAGCCGCAGGCGGAGGGAGCCTGAAGTCAATCCCTGAGGCCGCTGTCTCAGACGCGGCAGCGAAGCTCACGCACGTCGAGCATTGGGTAGGGTCGACAAGGCGCAGAGAGAAGAAGTGGCGCAGCAAGGCAACCGAAGGAAGGATGCCCATCATTGCCTCGCAAACAAAGGCGAAGACCGAAAGAAGGGCGATGGATTCAGGACCCAGATGCATCATGTGGATCTGATAGTGGGAAAGCACGTCATTGAAGAAATCAGAAAAGGGGGGAACCAGACCCGCCCACAGGGCGTCAGCAAAATACTGGACCTCGGTGATTATCCCGTCGATGGAGAAGTGAGACGCGGGCCAGGCCGTCATCCTCCCGCATTCGTTGAAGATAGTGGCCAGAGCCGAGCTGACCTTGCCCAAGCCCTCTCGATTGATTATGATCGACCGATCGACGGCGGGGGCCGCCAACAGCGGCAAGCGAGGCGGAGGCATGGGTTTCTTCCCTCTTCCCTTCTTCGTCGGAGCCATGGCGATGGGAAGGGGGGGGGGAAGGTTCGAGACTGGGTTGAAAACAGAAGCTGGAGTTTGAGAGGAGGAAGGATAGAGGGCGCTCGAGCAACAGAAAGGGGAGCGGCTGTGTACGACTACGAGTCCGCCTAGCATGGCGCAAAATAAGGGGGCATGGGGGAACAGTGCCGCCCACGTCCAATCAACCGCCACGCGGAGCCCAAGGCCGCAGGCTGTTAGGGCCCGCGGCGCTTCGCTCTTGCCCTTTCGCCTCCCTGCACGGCCAAGTCCGGGCGCGCCTTGGGCCCGGGGGCTACTGTCGGCGTTCTGGGAACGGGGGTCCCCAGACTTGCCTGCCTGCGGCCTGCGGCATGGCTCAAAGGGGGGCCCAGCACGACACATCTTCATCAACACAGACCCAAGACCCTCGCGAGGGGCCAAGCCTCGGCGGGCAGACGACACGGAGCTTCCTCAGGCACGGCCTCATTAGGCTGGCTCGCGAGGAGGCGGAGAGATCAAGGCGGGGTACCTCACGAGGTGCCCGTGACGCAAGCCATGACGACCAAGGGCGCCAGGCCGGCGCCAGCCTGCGCAGTGTCCTCCTTTCCTCTTTGGTGCAAAGGGAGCAAGCGCAGGCGAGAGCATCAAGCAAAGGCACCCGTTTCGGTGCAACGAGACCAAGACCAGCCCAACGGTAGGGAGGAAATCATTGTGGAGCCCAAGCCAACGTCACCACCAGAGGCTTTGGCAGGCGAGGACCAACTTTAGTCAGGATAAGTGTACTAGATGTTCCCCTTCAAAATGGCCAATTGTCGGCGCCCTTCTCGCTCAATATTTGGGAAGAGGCCCAGGGCCTTTGCCTATAAATAGGACTAGCCACCCCCAGGGTAGAGGCGGAATCGAGATCGGCCAACCCAGAAACAAGCTGGGATAGGATCGAGTAGCATCACACACAGAGAGAGAGATAGAAGGGTGACTGCACTCCTCCTAGCAGTTCATCGCCCCGGCCAAGAACAGACCCTCGCGAGGCTATTCTTCCTTGTATTGCTCAGCATCATCAGCCCAAGAGGCAATCCACCACACCACAAACTAGAGTAGGGTATTACACCACAATGGTGTCTCGAACTAGTATAAATCCTGTGTCTCTTGTGCTGTTCTTTCCATAGCTTAGATCTTAGCAAGGTGGTGGGGAGCAGGTAGGTAGAAGGCGAAATCTCCGCGCGCACCCCAGTGTTCGAACCTCAAGGGTCAGCCGGAACCAGAAATCCGACACCCTCTCTCTCGTTGCTAGCATCTCCTAGATTGATCTTGGTGACACGTAGGAAAATTTTGAATTATTGCTACGTTCCCCCACAGCGGCATCAGAGCTAGGTCTATGTGTAGATTCTATGCACGAGTAGAACACAAGTTGTTGTGGGCGTCGATTTTGTCAATTTACTTGCCGTTACTAGTCTTATCTTGATTCGGCGGCATCGTGGGATGAAGCAGCCCGGACCGACCTTACACGTACGCTTATGTGAGACAGGTTCCACCGACTAACATGCACTAGTTGCATAAGGTGGCTAGCGGGTGTCTCTCTCTCCCACTTTACTCAGATCGGATTCGATGAAAAGGGTCCTTATGAAGGGTAAATAGAAATTGGCATATCACGTTGTGGTTTTGGCGTAGGTAAGAAACGTTCGTGCTAGAAACCTATAGCAGCCACGTAAAAACTTGCAACAACAACTAGAGGACGTCTAACTTGTTCTTGCAGCATATGCCATGTGATGTGATATGGCCAAAAGGATGTGATGAATGATATATGTGATGTATGAGATTGATCATGTTCTTGTAATAGGAATCACGACTTGCATGTCGATGAGTATGACAACCGACAGAAGCCATAGGTGTAACGCCGTCGATGCGGCTATATCTCCCACGTGTCGAAGCACGACTTAGAGGCATAACCGCATTGAAAGCAACGTCGCAAGTGAGGTAATCTTCACACAACCCATGTAATACATAAGGGATAGAGATACATAGTTGGCTTACAATCGCCACTTCACACAATACATGAGTAAAGCATTACATCATACAGATACAATCAAGGTCCGACTACGGAACCAAAATAAAAGAAGACTACCCCAAATGCTACACAGATCCTCGATCGTCCCAACCGGGCTCCACTACTGATCAACTGAAACGAAACAACACAAAGAACAAGATCTTCATCGAGCTCCTCCTTGGGCTCGGGTGCGTCTCCTGCACGGTTTCATCGGCACCTGCAAACTGGTTTTGGAAGTATCTGTGAGTCACGGGGACTCAGCAATCTCACACCCGCGAGATCAAGACTATTTAGGCTTATAGGTAGGGTAAAAGGTATGAGGTGGAGCTGCAGCAAGCGACTAGCATATATGGTGGCTAACATACGCAAATGAGAGAGAGAAGAGAAGGCAAAGCGCGGTCGATGAACTATGATCAAGAAGTGATCCTGAAACTACTTACGTCAAGCATAACTCCAACACCGTGTTCACTTCCCGGACTCCGCCGAGAAGAGACCATCACGGTTACACACGCGGTTGGTGTATTTTAGTTAAGATCAACTTCGGGTTTTATACAACCGGACATTAACAAATTCCCATCTGCCACATAACCACGGGCACGGCTTTCGAAAGTTCAAACCCTGCAGGGGTGTCCCAACTTAGCCCATTATAAGCTCTCGTGATCAACGAAGGATATTCCTTCTCCCCGGGAAGACCCGATCAGTCTCGGAATCCCGGCTACAAGACATTTCGACAGTAATAAAACAAGTCCAGCAAAGCCGCCCGGATGTGCCGACAAATCCTGATAGGAGCTGCACATATCTCGGTCTCAGGGCACACCGGATTGTCCAAACTTCCGGTAGGCGAACTCAGAGTTGCCCCTGGTGGCCACCGGCGGCTGACGGTTTGGACCAGCACTGGCCCGGGGGGGGGGGGGGGTAAAATAAAGACGACCCTCGAGAGCGCGACTCCCAAGGGAAAAAGGGCTAGGTGAGGCAAATGGTAAAACCAAGGTTGGGCCTTGCTGGAGAAGTCTTATTCAAAGCGAACTGTCAAGGGGGTCCCATAAAACACCCGACCGCGTTAGGGACGCAAAATCCGGGAACATAACACCGATATGACGGAAACTAGGGCGGGAAGAGTGGAACAAAACACCAGGAATAAGGCCGAGCCTTCCACCCTTTACCAAGTATATAGATGCATTAATTAAATAAGATATATTGTGATATCCCAACAAGTAAACATGTTCCAATCAAGGAACACCATCTCCATGTTCCAACAAGGAACAAACTTCATCTTCACCTGCAACTAACAACGCTATAAGAGGGGTTGAGCAAAGCTAGCATGGCATATTTAAAAACACATGTAGGACTCAACTTCATAGGATGCACACATCAATCATGGCAAAAATGACAAAAGTGCATGTTCTGAAACAGATCTGAAACTAACATCACATAGCCCTCTTCTAACAGCATTTAGGGCATCAAGATGAGCTAAAATGAAAATGATGCAATGAGATGAAATGATGTACTCATCGAGGCGAACAATTTGACATATTACACGCACAAATCGGAGCAGTATGCAGCAAGTTATGGCATGATGAACAGGGCATAAAAATAACACAGATTCGGGACTTAGAGAAATCAACCTCGAGGAAAAAGTCAACCCTAGGGGCTGGATTTGGATCCGGGGCGCGGATCTCGAGGATCGCCGGAGATCCGCCGGAGAAGAAGGGAAGCAGCGGCCGGGGCTTGCGGGGCGGCGCCCGTCGGCGGGGCGGAGCAGGTCGCCGGCGGCGGAGGCGCGACCGGGAGCGGGAGGAGGCGCGGGACGCGCGCCGGCGAGGCTCGCGGTGGCCGGCGCGGGATCCGGCGGCCGGGCGCGGGCGCGGGACGGCGGCGGGCGCGCGGGACGGGGAGGAGCGCGGGGCGCTAGGCGGCGGTCGGCGACGCCGGCGATGGCGGCGCAGGTGGCAGACGGCGGCGGCGTCGGGGCGCGCCTCGGCGGGCGGCGCGGGAAGACTCGGGCGGCGGGCGGCGGCGCTCGCCGGCGGGAGGCCGGGCGCGGGACGGCGTGCTCGGGGCGGCTCGGGCCCTGATGGGCTCGGGCGGGCCGCGCCTGGGCCGAGCGGGCCCGCGGCGGCGCGCGGTGGAGACGACGGCGACGGGGACACGTGGCGCGACGGGGTTCGCTGCGGCGGGCGGCACGGACATGTACGGCGCGGGGGCGGACGCGTCCGGCTGCGGGAGGAGGACGAAGCTAGGGTTTGGGGGGAATTCATCCGCGAATTTCGGGAGGGGTAGGTATTTATATAGGTAGAGGCGGCTAGGAAGCTCCAAATGAGGTGCGGTTTTCGGCCACGCGATCGTGATGGAACGACCGATAACATGGAGATGACTTAGATGGGTTTTGGGCCACTTGAAGGGATGTTGGGCTGCAACACGAAAGAGGCCTTTGCGGTTACCCGGTTAACCGTTGGAGTATCAAACGGACTCCAAATGGCACGAAACTTGACAGGCGGTCTACCGGTGCTATACCAAGGCCGCTTGGCAAACCTCGGTCCATTCCGAGAAAGTTTAATACCCGCTCACGGAAAAAGGTAAAAGGGGACGCCGGGGAACATAGGAGCGCCGGATTGCAAAACAGACAACGGGGAAAATGCTCGGATGCATAAAACGAACACGTATGCGAATGCGATGCACATGATGACATGATATGAAATGCAGATGATGACATGACAAAGTGCAACACGCAAGCACATGACATGGCAACGACGGCGAATAACTGGCGGACACCTGGCGCATCGAATCCGGGGCGTTACAACACTCCACCACTACGAGAGGATCTCGTCCCGAGATCTAGGATGGCACCGGAGAGAAACGGAAGAGGAAGAGAAGAGGTAAAACTAAGTTGCTTCCACGACAAACGAGTGAAACCACGAACCTTGAGAGGTTGAACAAATTGAAAGAAAGAATACAACGGAGATGAACAAGATTGCAAACAATCCGGTAGAAAAGAGGAACAAGGAGTATTACGAGAACTTGAAGGTTGAAAAGAGAAGAAAACTTGATGAGATGAAAAGATATTGAAGAGATGATACAACACTCCGGTTAAATGGGTATGCATGAAAAGAACACGACCCTCACAATTTGGGATGATGTGCGAAGAGAGCAACATCACAATGCTTCCGGAAGAAAGAATAGAAGATAGATCGTTGGAATAAAGGAATGGAGAAGAAAATGACAACTTTTGCCACAAGTGAGCTTGGAAAGTACCCTTCCAAGAAGGTTAGACGGAGTTGTTGGGAAACCAACAACGAAAAGATATGATCCTTGTGGGCTTATTGAGACATCTCAAAACTTGAGGTGACAACCGGCCACTAATGGAAACCATTCATTTGATTGAGAGCACCAAAGAGATGAAAAAAAACTTCTTCACCGAGATGATAGAGAGATAACTTGGAACATTGATAAGCACCACAAATAGCAACAAACCTTAGGGAAGGCTTTAGGTGAAATCTAAACCAAGATAACTCCAAGGAAGAAATTGATGGAATTAAAATATCTCATTCTTGACAACATGTGAATCATGAGACATGAACTCAAATTATCAAGAATGACATAATACCACCTCAAAAGATATTGTAGAAAGAATTGCACTTCGGAATGCAGGAAGAAGAATATTTGAGCTCTTCCAAAAAGAATCTTGTGAACACTTCGAGAATGAATTAAATCCTTGATGAAGCACCATGAAGAAACTCCATAGAGAACTCCGGTAAAACAAGGATGATAGAAAGAGAGAGAAGTTGAAAACACAAGGTGGAACCTTGCAATGATAAGATGAAGCTTTGAAATGATATAAACGAGAAAACTTGGAACTCCGGAAAGAAAGATGAACAAATGAAATCAAGAATTTTGATGAACCTCCGGAATAAGGAATTAATCAATTGGATGAAACAAGAACAAGAATTGTGTTATGCGCATCCTTCACCAATTAAATTGATGACAAGCAATGGATTTGGCATACTACTTATTCTCGTAGAAAGGATTAAGAGAGATATAGAGCAACCTTGGGAAGGTCTTCAACGAACCACCGGTAGGATTGAAACAACGATTAAATTGATATGATAACAAAGAAAGAGAACTCTTGAACGAACCACCGTAAGACTTGAAAATGAACGAAGAAAAGATAAAGAAACACCGGGAAGAGTTAGCAAATGAACGAAGATGCTTGCTAGGATTTAGATACATGAGAATGAAGAGATCATGAACTAATTAGAGAATATAGAAAGATGCTCCGGTAAGATTTGAAAAACAAGAGCTGAAGCTGAGAATGAGGAATTATGAAATGATGGCCTTCAGGGAAAAGAAATGGAAACAACTCATGAAATGCTCCGGATGGGTGAAAAATTATTCTCACAATCGAAAACAATTATGAGAGGATGGCAACAAGCTAGAACAATGAATCTTGAAGAGAATGGGGCAAGATTTAAGGCAAACTCTTCTTCGGTCTTCAAAATCCGAGAATGACGACGAGAAACACCACCATGAATTGTTGAGGCACTCCGGAATGAAAATTAGAAAGGTTGAACCAACGATGAAAGAATTGAAGGATCTTGGAGAAAGACATTTTACTGATGATAATTCATTCTTACATCAAACTTTGAAATGAATTTGGGAATAACTCCGGAAAAATTAGAAGTGTCAGGTAAGATCCTGGAAAAAAACCTATGGGTTAGGGCCCACTCAAAAGAAACACCTTCGAATGATTACTTGAAAGGGAGATTGCACCGGTTGATTTAAATGACTTGAATGAGATAACATCCTCAAAAGAACTTGAGTGAATTGAGAATGGAAACTTGAATCTTCAGAGATATCTTCAGCACTCCGGAACAAATGAATAACGAGAGGTGAATGATTAAGAGGTGCATCGGTACGAGAAAACATTAGAAACGAGGAAGAGATATGATCGATAAAGCTTGAATTGGAACCACCGGAGAAGAAAAATAGAATGGAACAATAATAAAGTTGAAGCTTCCTTAGCATCTTCATGAGAAATTATCAGATAAAACATGGAGGAAAAGAATGAAGAGACTTCACATCAATAAAAATGGATACTTGATCAAGAAATCTGCGTCCTTGAAGAAATAAGGGTGGGAGGGCGGGAAAAACAAAGACAATTTGGGATGGATGAAACAAGCAACGTTGGGAAAAACTGAGAGGTGATCTTGTGAATGTTGAAATGATCAGATCCACTTGAAGAGAAGCACACCGGTTGGAAAGAATTGAAAAGACAACCTCAGTGATCAAGAAGGATTAGTGTTCACATAGAAATATGAGAACACCGTTTAGGGAAGGTATGGAATCAACACTTGACATTGAAGCAACTCGAATACCACAAAAAAAACAAAGGATTGGCTTGTAGAATCAGCCGGAAACAAACATATGATAGATCCCATATCGTATTATGTGTCTGCTGAAAAGAATTCCTACGTGATAATTGAATTACCACTTATAAACTCCCGACACTTTCTGGTTATGCAATCAGGTGTTAGGGATACAGGGGACACAAAATATATCACCAAACTAACAATACCTAGATCCAGCTATATCCATCCTTCAACACATAACCAAGAAACCTTCGGAAATCATCTACCTCAACCTTCGAAAAGCATCCGTTATACGAGTTATGGCAATACTCCCGCACTCGCCTCAGTACTGGGCTATCAGGGTTATCTCACCAACAACTGTTCAAAAGAGATTTTTCGATGTGGCTAGGAAGCTCCAAATGAGGTGCGGTTTTCGGCCACGCGATCGTGATGGAACGACCGATAACATGGAGATGACTTAGATGGGTTTTGGGACACTTGAAGGGGTGTTGGGCTGCAACACGAAAGAGGCCTTTGCGGTTACCCGGTTAACCGTTGGAGTATCAAACGGACTCCAAATGGCACGAAACTTGACAGGCGGTCTACCGGTGCTATACCAAGGCCACTTGGCAAACCTCGTTCCATTCCGAGAAAGTTTAATACCCGCTCACGGAAAAAGGTAAAAGGGGACGCCGGGGAACATAGGAGCACCGGATTGCAAAACGGACAATGGGGAAATGCTCGGATGCATGAAACGAACACGTATGCGAATGCGATGCACATGATGACATGATATGAAATGCAGATGATGACATGGCAAAGTGCAACACGCAAGCACATGACATGGCAACGACGGCGAATAACTGGCGGACACCTGGCGCATCGAATCCGGGGCGTTACAATAGGAGTTGTCTGAATTTATTGTATGACATGCGTGTCAAAGAAAAACGCCATGTAATTACTTTACTTTATTGCTAACCGTTAGCCATAGTAGTAGAAGTAATAGTTGGCGAGACAACTTCATGAAGACACGATGATGGAGAACATGATGACGGAGATCATGGTGTCATGCCGGTGACGAAGGTGATCATGCTACGCCTCGAAGATGGAGATCGAAAGGCGCAAGATGATATTGGCCATATCATGTCACTTTATGATTTTCATGTGATGTTTGTCATGTTTACATCTTATTTGCTTTGAACGACGGTAGCATAAATAAGATGATCCCTCGCTAAAATTTCAAGAAAGTGTTCCCCCTAACTGTGCACCGTTGCGAAGGTTCGTTGTATCGAAGCACCACGTGATGATCGGGTGTGATAGATTCTAACGTTCGCATACAACGGGTGTAAGCCAGATTTACACATGCGAAACACTTAGGTTGACTTGACGAGCCTAGCATGTACATACATGGCATCGGAACACGGAAGACCGAAAGGTCGAACATGAGTCGTATAGTGGATACGATCAACATGAAGATGTTCACCGATGATGACTAGTCCGTATCACGTGAAGATCGGACACGGCCTAGTTGACTCGGATCATTTATCACTTAGATGACTAGAGGGATGTCTATCTAAGTGGGAGTTCATTGAATAATTTGATTAGATGAACTTAATTATCATGAACATAGTCAAAAGGTATTTGCAAACTATGTCATAGCTCACGCTTTGGTTCTACTGTTTTAGATATGTTCCTAGAGAAGATTTAGTTGAGAGTTGACAGTAGCAATTATGTGGACTGGGTCTGTGAACTGAGGATTGTCCTCATTGCTGCACAGAAGGGCCATGTCCTTAATGCACCACTCAGTGTGTTGAACCTCGAGCATCGTCTGTAGATGTTGGGAAACATCTGACATACACGTTTTGATAGTTCAGTGTGTAATACTAACGATTTAGAATTGTGGCACCAAAAGACGTTTGTTGAAATGTCACAGAACATATGAGATGTTCCAAAGACTGAAATTAGAATTTTAGACTAGTGCCACCGTCAAGAGGTATGGGACCTCTGACAAGTTTCTTAAGCCTGCAAACTAAGGGAGAAGAGCTCAATCATTGAGCATGTGCTCGGATTGTCTGAGTACTACAATCACTTGAATCGAGTGGGAGTTAATCTTCCAGATGAGATAGTGATGGTTCTCCATAGTCACTGCCACCAAGCTATTGGAGCTTCGTGATGAACTATAACATATCAGGGATAGACATGATGATCCTTGAGCAACTCGTGATGTTTGACACCGCGAAAGTAGAAATCAAGAAGGAGCATCAATTGTTGATGGTTAAACCACTAGTTTCAAGAAGGGCAAGGGAAAGAAGGGATACTTCATGAAACGGCAAATCAGTTGCTGCTCTAGTGAAGAAACCCAAGGTTGAACCCAAACCCGAGACTAAGTGCTTCTATAATGAGGGGAACGGTCACTAAATCAGAACTACCCTAGATACTCGGTAGATGAGAAGGTTGGCAAGGTCGACAGAAGTATATTGGATATACATTATAATGTGTACTTTACTAGTACTCCTAGTAGCACCAGGGTATTAAAATACCGGTTCAGTTGCTAAGTGTTAGTGAGTCGAAATAAAAGGCTACAGAATAAACGGAGACTAGCTGAAGGTGAGATGACGATATGTGTTGGAAGTGTTTCCAAGGTTGATGTGATCAAGCATCACATGCTCCCTCTACCATCGATATTGGTGTTAAACCTAAATAATTGTTATCTGGTGTTTGCATAGACATGATTGGATTATGTTTATCGCAATACGGTTATTCATTTAAGGAGAATAATGGTTACTCTGGTTATTTGAATAATACCATCAATGGTATTGTACCTAAAATGAATGGTTCATTGAATCTCGATCGTAGTGATACACATGTTCATGCCAAAAGATATAAGATATTAATGATAGTACCACATACTTGTGGCACTGCCATTTGAGTCATGTTGGTATAAAACGCATGAAGAAGCTCCATGTTGATGGATCTTTGGACTCACTCGTTTTTGAAAAGATTGAGAGATGCGAACCATGTCTATTGGTAGATACGCATGAAGAAACTTCATACAGATGGATCATTTGGACTCACTTGATTTTGAATCACTTGAGACATGCAAATCATACCACATGGGCAAGATGACTGAAAGGCCTCGTTTTCAGTAAGATTGAACAAGAAAGCAACTTGCTGGAAGTAATACATTTTGATGTGTGCAGTCCAATGAGTGCCGAGGCACGCAGTGGATATCGTTATGTTCTTAATTCACAGATGATTTGAGTAGATACTGAGTATATTTACTTGATGAAACACAAGTATGAATTATTGAAAGGTTCAAGTAATTTCAGAGTGAAGTTGAAGATCATCGTGACAAGAGGATAAAATGTCTATTATATGATCATGGAGATGAATATCTGAGTTACGAGTTTGGCACACGATTAAGACATCGTGGAAATTGTTTCACGACTAATACCGCCTGGAACACCATAGTGTGATGGTGTGTCCAAACATCATAACTGCACCCTATTGGATATGGTGCATACCATGATGTCTCTTATCAAATTACCGCTATCGTTTATGGGTTAGGCATTAGAGACAACCGCATTCACTTTAAATAAGGCACCACACAATTCCGTTGAGACGACACCGTATGAACTATGGTTTACAGAAACCTAAGCTGTCGTTTCTTAAAAGTTTGGGGCTACGACGCTTATGTGAAAAGGTTTCAGGCTGATAAGCTCGAACCCAAAGCGGATGAATGCATCTTCGTAGAATACCCAAAAATAGTTGTGTATACCTCCTATTTCAGATCCGGAAGAAAAAGTGATTGTTTCTAGAAATGGGTCCTTTCTCGAGGAAAAGTTTCTCTCGAAAGAATTGAGTAGGAGGATGGTGGAGACTTGATGAGGTTATTGAACCGTCACTTCAACTAGTGTGTAGCAGGACACAGGAAGTTGTTCTTGTGGCGAAGCTTATGATAGTGATCATGAAACTTCGGATCAAGTCACTACCAAACCTCATAGGTCGACAAGGATGTGTACTACTTCAGAGTCGTACGTAATCCTGTCTTGGAAGTCATGTTGCTAGATAACAATGAACCTACGAGCTATGGAGAAGCGATGGTGGGCCCGGATTCCGACGAATGGCTCAAGGCCAAAAAATCCGAGAGAGGATCCATGTATAAAACAAAGTATAGACTTTGAAAGAACTACTTGATGGTCGTAAGACTATTGGGTGCAGATGGATTTTAAAAGGAAGACGGACAATGATGGTAAGTGTCACCATTAAGAAAGCTCGACTTGTCGTTAAGATGTTTTCCGACAAGTTCAAGGTGTTGACTACGATGAGACTTTCTCACTCGTAGCGATGCTAAGAGTCTGTTGGAATTATATTAGCAGTTACTGCATTATTTATGAAATCTTGCAGATAGGATGTCAAAACATTGTTTCCTCGACAATTTTCTTGAGGAAAAGTTGTATGTGATACAACCAGAAGGTTTTGTCAATCCTAAAAGATGCTAACAAGTATGCAAAGCTCCAACAATCCTTCTAAGGACTGGAGTAAGCATCTCGGAGTTGGAATATACGCTTTGATGATGATCAAAGATTTTGGGTTTATACAAAGTTTATGAGAAACTTGTATTTCCAAAGAAGTGAGTGGGAGCACTATAGAATTTCTGATGAGTATATGTTGTTGATCAGAAATGATGTAGAATTTCTGGAAAGCATATAGGGTTGTTTGAAAAGTGTTTTTCAATGGAAAACATGGATTAAGCTACTTGAACATTGAGCATCAAGATCTATAAAGATAGATCAAAAACCGCTTAATAGTACTTCCAAACAAACACATACCGTGACAAGATTTTGAAGGAGTTCAAAATAGATCGGCAAAGAAGGAGTTCTTGGCTGTGTTATAAGGTGTGATATTGAGTAAGACTCGAAACCTGACCACGGCAGAATAGAGAGAAAGGACGAAGGTCGTCCCCTATGCTTTAGACGTAGGCTCTACAGTATGCTATGCTGTGTACCGCACCTGAAGTGTGCCTTGCCATGAGTCAGTCAAGGGGTACAAGAGTGATCCAGGAATGGATCACATGACAGTTGTCAAACTTATCCTTGGTAACTAGTGGACTGAGGAATTTTCTCAATTATGGAGGTGGTAAAAGAGTTCGTCGTAAAGGGTTACGCTGATGAGAACTTTGACAGTAATCCAGATTATTCTGAGTAGTAAACTGGATTTGTATAGTAGAACAGTTATTTGGAATAGCTCCAAATAGAGCGTGGTAGCTGCATCTAGGAGATGACATAGAGATTTGTAAAGCACACACGGATCTGAAAGATTCAGACCCGCTGACTAATAACCTCACTCACAAGCGAGATATGATCAAACCCCATGGGTGTTGAATTCATTGCAATCACATAGTGATGTGAACTAGATTATTGACTCTAGTGCATGTGGGAGACTGTTGGAAATATGCCCTAGAGGCAATAATAAAATGGTTATTATTGTATTTCCTTGTTCATGATAATTGTCTATTGTTCATGCTATAATTCTATTGATTGGAAACCGTAATACATGTGTGAATACATAGACCACAACATGTCCCTAGTGAGCCTCTAGTTAACTAGCTCGTTGATCAATAGATGGTTATGGGGTTTCCTAACCATGGACATTGGATGTCATTGATAACGGGATCACATCATTAGGAGGATGATGTGATGGACAAGACCCAAACCTAAGCATAGCACAAAGATCGTGTAGTTCGTTTGCTAAAGCTTTTCTAATGTCAAGTATCATTTCCTTAGACCATGAGATTATGCAACTCCCGGATACCGTAGGAATGCTTTGGGTGTGCCAAACGTCACAATGTAACTGGGTGGCTATAAAGGTGCACTATGGGTATCTCCGAAAGTGTCTGTTGGGTTGGCACGAATCGAGACTGGGATTTGTCACTCCGTATGACGGAGAGGTATCTCTGGGCCCACTCGGTAATGCATCATCATAATGAGATCAATGTGACTAATGAGTTGGTCACGGGATCATGCATTACGGTACGAGTAAAGTGACTTGCCGGTAACAAGATTGAACGAGGTATTGGGATACCGACGATCGAATCTTGGGCAAGTAACGTACCGATTGACAAAGGGAATTGTATACGGGATTGATTGAATCCCCGACATCGTGGTTCATCCGATGAGATCATCGTGGAACATGTGGCAGCCAACATGGGTATCCAGATCCCGCTGTTGGTTATTGGCCAGAGAGCTGTCTCGGTCATGTCTGCATGATTCCCGAACCCATAGGGTCTACACACTTAAGGTTCGGTGACGCTAGAGTTGTCATGGGAATTAGTGTGCAGTTACTGAATGTTGTTCGGAGTCTCGGACATTACGAGGAGTTCCGGAATGGTCCAGAGGTAAAGATTTATATATGGGAAGTCCTATTTTGGCTACCGGAAAATGTTCAGGATTTTTCGGTATTGTACCGGGAAGGTTCTAGAAGGTTCCGGAGTGGGGCCCACCTGCATGGGGGGACCCACATGAACGTGGGTAGTGGGGGCAAGGCCTCACACCCCTGGTCAAGGCGCACCAAGATTCCCCCTTAGAAGGAATAAGATCATATCCCGAAGGGATAAGATCAAGATCCCTAAAGAATGGGGATAACAATCGGTGGGGAAGGGAAATGATGGGATTTATTTCCCCCACCTTTGCCAACGCCCCAATGGACAAGAAACCAGCCCCCTCCACCCCTATATATAGTGGGGAGGCGCATGGGAGCCGCACCCCTTCCCCTGGCGCAACCCTCTCCCTCCCCAACACCTCCTCCTCCTCTGTAGTGCTTAGCGAAGCCCTGCCGGAGAACTGCAAGCTCCACCACCACGCCGTCGTGCTGCCGGAGCTCTCCCTCAACTTCTCCTCTCCCCTTGCTAGATCAAGAAGGAGGAGACGTCCCCGGGCTGTACGTGTGTTGAACGCGGAGGCGTCGTCCGTTCGGCGCTAGATCGGATCTTCCGCGGTTTGAATCGCCGCGAGTATGACTCCATCAACCGCGTTCGTGTAACGCTTCCGCTTAGCGATCTTCAAGGGCATGAAGATGCAATCCCTCTCTCTTGTTGCTAGCATCTCCTAGATTGATCTTGGTGACACATAGGAAAATTTTGAATTATTGCTACGTTCCCCAACAAGGCAAGCGCTGTCCGAGGCCGAAAAGAAGGCGGCCACGGAGCGCACCGAGCGGGAGAAGCATGAGGCGCGGGTTGGCGGAGTGTAGCAAGAGCTCCAGGCTCTCGTGAAAAAACACGAGAGTTTGGAGCTTGACTCAAAGACGCGAGAGTCCGAGCTCGCGGCAGCCCTTGAAAGCGCCAAATCTGCCAAGGCTGAAGCCCAGAAAGCCATCCAGGAAGTTGAGGCGATGAAGAAGATAGCGGCGGGTAAGACATTCTTTATGCAAAGCAAGCACGTGAAAGTGAATTACTTGTTACTTACCCGAGTTCGGAGCTCTCTAGGAGCATTCGCAGATTTGCCCCATAGCGTGTCAGACGCCACCGCTTTCTACCGAGCCGAGGAGGGCAGCTCGACGGAGAAGGTGTTCTGGTCTTAGTACGCTGAGGCCGGACACTCGGTGCCTTTGAGCGACCAGTTGAAGCAACTGGTCGAGCTCCACAAGGTGGCCGAACAGGCCATGAAGGGCTTTATAGTTCGGCTGTGGCCTGGAGAGGCTCTGCCTGGGAGCTACTTCGGGCTGGTGAGGCGGTTGGTGGATGCCTGTCCACAGCTTGAGGTGATCAAGTGCTCCATCTGCATCGAGGGTGCCCGTAGGGCCCTTGCCCGTGCTAAGGTGCACTGGGGCAAATTGGATGCCGTGAAGCTTGTGAAGGACGGGCCGCCGCCGGGCAAGGAGCATCGCCACCCCGAGATGTACTATGAGGGCGCCCTGAAGGGCACCCGCCTTATGGCGGACGAGTGTTCGAAAGATGTAATATTTGAGTGAAACTTGTTAGCTTTATCCTGTGCGTTGAAAACTTGTTCATGTGCGCTATGCAACACTTGTTTAATTTAAAATATTACCTTCTATGCGGCTGTTTATTAAATTTGAGAGATGGCGAGTCGTCGGCTTCTGCCCCCATGCCACGAGTGCTGGGGTGTTTGGGATAAACCTGAGCACTCCTTTTCCCATTCATGGGTCCTTCGAGGGAGGTGCTTAGCACAACGAACAAGGCAATCCGACTATAATGCGTTATCACTCTCACTTAGCCAAAGAATTCTATAATTTTAAATTTGGCGAAGCCCCTAGTGTTCGGAAGACCGAGTTCGGGGCGCTATACACGCCTAGGCCGGACAAAGCCGACTCCTCACTCTAAGCGGCATAAGTCTTTAGGGACTCGAAACCTCTCGAACAGCGACCAGCTCTCGCCTTATCATGATAGTCAGTTTTAGCTTTCTCTACTGAGGTGCTTAGCCCAGCTCAACTGGGGCACAATCGCAGTAGTTCTCCCAGCGCTACCTTAGCCGGTATAGCGGGACGTAAGGTACCAAAACATGGGAGGCGGGCAAACCCAACTATTGACCAAAGACATGATTCGGAGCTGATGCATATAATGCTATAAGTTCGGAGGGCCGCACTTGTGAAAGTGTTTGGACTTCTCACGCCGTATTATGGGGTGCTTGAGCCCCTGGCGTATTGACCGTACTAAAGTGTACGGGTGCTAAATGTCATGAGTGAACATATATAATGAAAAAGAAATGAATAGAGAATGTAGTAATGAGCTGAAGCTAAGCATTGTTTATTTTGAAATGCTGCTGTAAAAGAAGAATGATACAAATAGTGCGATAAGCAAGAGATGGGACTATTTGACATGTCCCCCTCCAGGGGCGAGCTGTGAGACGATATGTAAAACAAGTATTTTGCTCGTTATAGAGACCACCTGGGAATTCGACGTAGCTTTCTGCCTCCTTGGTTGTTGCATCATGTGTTCGGTGATTGTATTGCCGGACAGGCCTTCCGGATGATGGATCCTGAAAGTGAGAAAAAATGACGAAATCGGGAGCCCCTGGTGCGGTTGAGCCGCCTTTAGGGCATGCCGTGGCCGTGCCCCTCCCCCTGTGCCCATGGAATTTTCAAAGCGTAGTTATGTACGCGTGGTACTGATTTCACAGCTTCGCGAGGGCTGGGGTTGGGGCCGTATTGCTACGCTTGCTCGGAACGTGCCACGCGGTCTTGTTGTAGGTTACTCCGGGCACGCTTGACGGTGTCCGGACGTTTAAAAGCCTGACTGGAGAATTGCCTTGAGAGGCTGCTCTGTACTTCCGCTGCCAGTGGCGTTGTATGCTCCTCCGTTCGGAGAGAGCGTTCGGTGTTTCCATTGACCGTGATGACTCCTCGAGAGCCTGGCATCTTGAGCTAGAGGTATGCGTAGTGCGGCACCACATTGAACTTTCCAAATGCGGTTCGTCCGAGCAGTGCGTGATAGCCACTGCGGAACGGGACTATGTAATTAACTCCTCGCTTCGGAAATTATCCGGAGATCCGAAGACCACTTCAAGTGTAACTGAGCCTGTGCAGTTGGCCTCTACACCTGGTATGACGCCCTTAAAGGTCGTTTTTGTGGGTTTAATCCTTGAGGGATCTATGCCCACTTTCTGCACTGTATCCTGATAAAGCAGGTTCAGGCTGCTGCCGCCGTCCATAAGGACTCTAGTGAGGTGAAATCCTTCAATGATTGGGTCTAGAACCAATGCGGCGAATCCCGCCATGACGGATGCTAGTGGGGTGGTCCCTTCGATCAAAAGTGATCGGGCAGGAGGACCATGGGTTGAACTTTTGGGTGATTGGCTCCAACGCATCTACGTCCCTGAGTGCACGCTTCCGCTCCCGCTTGGGGATGTGGCTTGCGTATATCATGTTCACCGTCCGCACTTGTGTGGGGAAGCCCTTCTGTCCACTATTGTTCGGCGGTTGGGGCTCTTCGTCCTCGTCGCTATGCAGCCCCTTGTTTCTATTTTCGGTATTTAACTTACCGGCATGCTTGAACACCCAACAATCCCTGTTGGTGTGATTGGCTGGCTTTTCGGGGGTGCCATGTATCTGGCACGAGCGATCGAGTATTCAGTCCAAACTGGACGAGCCCGGAGTGTTTCTTTTGAATGGCTTTTTCCGCTGATCGGGTTTAGAGCCTCTGAATCCGGCATTGACTGCCGTATCCTCTGCATTGTCGCTGTTAATGCGGCGCTTGTGCTTATTGCGATGCGACCTGCCATTGCTGTCCTTGGTATCCGAATTACCAGGACTCTTGGTCATGTTGTTGCTACGAGCCAGCCAGCTATCTTCTCCCGTGCAAAAGCGGGTCATGAGTGTCGTAAGGGCTGCCATAGATTTCGGCTTTTCCTGTCCAAGGTGCCGGGCAAGCCACTCGTCACGGATGTTATGCTTGAAGGCTGCTAGAGCCTCTGCGTCCGGACAGTCGACGATTTGGTTTTTCCTGGTTAAGAACCATGTCCAGGATTGTCTGGCAGATTCATCTGGCTGCTGAATTATGTGGCTCAGGTCATCGGCGTCTGGTGGTCACACATAGGTGCCCTGAAAATTGTTGAGGAATGCGGCTTCCAGGTCCTCCCAACAACCAATTGATTCTGCTGGCAAGCTATTAAGCCAATGCCGAGCTGGTCCTTTAAGCTTGAGTGGGAGGTTTTTGATGGCGTGTAGATCATCACCGCGGGCCATGTGGATGTGAAGGAGATAGTCCTCGATCCATACCGCAGGGTCTGTTGTGCCATCGTATGATTCGATGTTTACGGGTTTGAAACCCTCTAGGATTTGATGATCCATTACTTCATCTGTGAAGCATAGTGGGTGTGCGGCACCTCTGTATTGGGCTATATCGCGACGTAGCTCAAATGAGCTTTGTCTGCTGTGTTCGGCCCGGCCGGATTTACTGTATCCGGTGTGACGGTTATCATCTTGTGTCGTGGGGCGCCCACGCGATCCGTAGATTGATCTTGTTTACCTTGCCTTGTCCTCCAATATATCGCGCAGGTCTAGCGCGTTTCCCCGTGCCTTGGTATTTTTTGAGCGACGCCGGGGTGCGGCTTGAGTGGAGGGCCGAGAGGCCTCTCTGTTGCGGCCGCGAGGTGGCCGATCATCCGCCTCATGTGCTAGTGATGTAGGTTTAAGTGCTTCTTCCTCCAATCGGGGTAGCAACCTTCACTTTGGGTAGCTCTTGGAGGGGCGTTCGAGTTCGTATTCCTTGGCAGCAAGGATTTCAGTCCATCTGTCGGCTAGCAAGTCTTGATCAGCTCTAAGCTGTTGCTGTTTTTTCTTAAGGCTACTCGTCGTGGCCATAAGTCTGTGCTTAAAGCGCTCTTGTTCGACGGGATCCTCAGGCACGACAAATTCGTCGTCGCCGAGGCTTGCCTCGTCTTCGGAGGGAGGCATGTAGTTATCATCCTCTTCCTCTCTGTCTGCCGCCCTCTCAGGGGGGCTGGCCTCTCCATCCTCCTGTGCGGAGTCTTGCTGGAGGGAGTTGTCTTCGGCACTGTCCGGGGTATTATTATCTCCCGTGCTGGTATCACCGTTTTTGCTTTGGTGGGACTTAGAGCGGCGCCGCTGACGCCGGCGCTTGGGTTGCTTCTTGGAGGGGTCATCCCCTGTTGTTCCATCGCCATTGCCTTCTTTGGGCGTGTCCACCATATATATGTCATATGACGAGGTGGCTTTCCAGTGCCCTATAGGCGCTGGCTCATGTTCATCTCCTACATCGTCGTCCATACCGACGATGTCTTCGGAGTCGAAGTCTAGCATGTCAGTTAAATCATCGACAGTGGCTATGAAGTGGGTGGTGGGTGGGCATCGAATTTCTTCGTCGTCCGCATCCCAATCCTGTTGGCCGTAATCCGACCAGGACTCTCCTGACAAAGAGAGAGACCTTAGTGAATTCAGAATATCGTCGAAGGGCGAGTACTGAAAGATATCCGCGGCAGTGAATTCCATCATCGGCGCCCAATCGGATTCGATTGGCAGGGGCGCGGAGGGTTCGGAGTCCGGATAAGAGTCCGACACCTTGGAGTCACGGGCTTCGCAGAGGATAAGGCAGGTGTTCGGCTCGATCACCGTTGAGACTGCAGCCCCCGAGGCGGTGTCTAGCCACCCGTCCTCGATCGACGCAGTCGGCTTCGAGCTAAGGGTCGGAGCTGACGCGGGTGCGGCCTCCAGGGCACTATTCGGTGGCAGAGTTAGGTCATGCCCATCATGACAGTGCGGCGCGCCCGGCTGCGGCTCGAATCCGTCGAAGATCAAGTCTCCGCGGATGTCAGCCGTGTAGTTCAAGTTTCCAAATCTGACCTGATGGCCAGGGGCGTAGCTTTCAATCTGCTCCAGATGGCCAAGCGAATTGGCCCGCAGTGCAAAGCCGCCGAATACGAAGATCTGTCCGGGAGAAAAGTCTCACCCTAGACCGCATCGTTGTTGATGATCGGAGAAGCCATCAAGCCTAAAGATGACGACACAGAGGAACTCTCAATGAAAGCACCAATTTTGGTGTCAAAACCGGCGGATCTCGGGTAGGGGGTCCCGAACTGTGCGTCTAGGCGGATGATAACAGGAGACAAGGGACACAATGTTTCTACCTAGGTTCGGGCCCTCTCGATGGAGGTAAAACTCTACTCCTGCTTGATTAATATTGATGATATGGGCAGTACAAGACTAGATCTACCACGAGATCAGAGAGGCTAAACCCTAGAAGCTAGCCTATGGTATGATTGTTGTTCGTCCTATGGACTAAAACCCTCCGGTTTATATAGACACCGGAGAGGGCTAGGGTTACACAGAGTCGGTTATAACGAAAGGAGATCTACATATCCGTATCGCCAAGCTTTCCTTCCATGCCAAGGAAAGTCCCATCCGGACACGGGACGAGGTCTTAAATCTTGTATCTTCATAGTCCAATAGTCCGGCCAAGGCTTATAGTCCGGCTATCCGGACACCCCCTAATCCAGGACTCCCTCAATCACCGTGATCTACACCAACACCTCCATCATCTTCACCAACATCTCCATCACCTTCCCCCATCTATCTACAGCGGTCCACTCTCCCGCAACCCGCTGTGTACCCTCTACTTGAACATGGTGCTTTATGCTTCATATTATTATCCAATGATGTGTTGCCATCCTATGATGTCTGAGTAGATTTTTGTTGTCCTATCGGCGGTTGATGAATTGCTATGATTGATTTAATTTGCTTGTGGTTATGTTGTTGTCCTTTGGTGCCCATCATATGAGCGCGCGTGTGGATCACACCATAGGGTTAGTTGTATGTTGATAGGACTATGTATTGGAGGGCAAGAGTGACAGAAGCTTCTACCTAGCATAGAAATCGATGCATGCGGGATTGAAGGGGGACCAATATATCTTAATGCTATGGTTGGGTTTTACCTTAATGAACGTTAGTAGTTGCAGACGCTTGCTAATAGTTGCAATCATAAGTGCATAGAATTCCAAGTCAGGGATGACATGCTAGCAGTGGCCTCTCCCACATAAAACTTCCTATCGGACTAGTAAAGTAGTCAATTGCTTAGGGACAATTTCGCAACTCCTACCACCACTTTTTCACACTCGCAATATTTACTTTATTGCTTCTTTACCTTAACAGCCCCTAGTTTTTATTTACGTCCTCTTTATATTCTTGCAAACCTATCCAACAAAACCTACAAAGTACTTCTAGTTTCATACTTGTTCTAGGTAAAACGAACGTTAAGCGTGCGTAGAGTTGTATCAGTGGTCAATAGAACTTGAGGGAATATTTGTTCTACCTTTAGCTCCTCGTTGGGTTCGACACTCTTACTTATCGAAAGAGGCTACAATTGATCCCCTATACTTGCGGGTTATCATTCCATGATGACTATGGGCGCATGGCCGAGTCCACCACCATTGAGTGTTTCTACAAGTTCTGTCGGGAAGTGGTGGCGGTGTTTGGACCGTAATACTTGCGAACACCCAATGCGGAAGACACTACTCGGATCCTAGCACAGAATGCAGCAAGAGGATTTTCTGGGATGCTTGGAAGCATCGACTGCATGCATTGGAAATGGAAGAACTGCCCATTTGCTTGGCAGGGGATGTACAAAGGCGCCAAAGGCGGTTGCAGTGTAGTACTTCAGGCGGTGACCACACAGGACCTCTAGATTTGGCACTCTTTCTTTGGTATGCCAGGAACTCACAATGACATCAACGTGCTGCAGTGCTCCCCTGTCTTTGCCAAGCTTGTTGAAGGTCATTCTCCTCCGGTGAACATCGAGGTCAATGGGCGGCACTACAACAAGGGGTACTACCTAGTTGATGGCATCTATCCGAGATGGTCTACATTTGTGAAGACTATCTCAAACCCTGTGCCAGGAGGTAAGAAACCCCACTTTGCCAAGGTGCAGGAGGCTTGCAGGAAGGATGTCGAGTGGGCATTTGGTGTGCTCCAATCTCGATTTGCTGTTGTCTGGTACGCTGCTCAGACCTGGTCGAAAGATCAAATGTGGGAGTTCATGACTTGCTGTGTCATATTGCACGACATGATCACCGAGAGCGAGCAGGAAGAGCCAGCGTTTGACACTGAACCATACTACAGGCAGGGTCCTCTAGCCGAAGTTGATCACCAACTACCGGCAACCTAGACTGCCTACCTCAGTACGCGTCAGGAGATCCGAGACCCATAGGTGCATCATCAACTGCAGTAGGATCTGGTGGAGCACCTATGTAGGATCAAGGGCGACGCCTAGCTCGACGTGTGATGAGTTTTTATTTCTTGAACTATATAATTTGTATTGAACTATTTTTTGTTGCACTATTTTGTTGAACTATTTGATTTTTTGTGATGAACTATGTGATAAAAAAATATTTATGTTGAGAATTCAACGCCGAACCACGCCGAATATGGGCCGATTCTCGTCCATATGGGGCCTTTACTCGCCGAAAGTGGGCCGAAAACTAGGCCAATATCGGCGCCTGGGGGCGACTTGGGGGCGACGACTGGATGCCCAATCGCCCCACCGCCGATTTTACCGCCGACTCTCCCCCAGGCGGCGATTTTTATGCCTCCTGGGGGTAGGGGCAACGGCTGGAGATGCTCTAACACTCACAATAAAGACGCAGGATGATGATCGAAATGAAATGACCCCGTTCTACCAAGGACATCAGAATCGTTTTTTTTCAAATACGAACGAGTGTGTGTATCATATTATATAAAAGGGGGATGGGTATAGACCCAAGTCTACAATTGATGATAAAAAACGAGTACATCAGCCAACGCCACACCCTAAGGATACAGCTCACGAGTCAACTATAGATGTGTACATGGTAACTACTCACGTCTCGCCCACCGGTAGAGCTCCGCTGGTATCCTATCCCGGTCACCCTTGAGCCGTCATAGGTCACCCTTGAGCCGTCCTGCCCGGCCATCTGTTCCTTCATCTGCAATTCTCCCGATGACAATCTCAAGCGAGGAAGTGACACCCTCAAAGACTATGGAATTCCTATACTTCCATAATCCCCAAAGCGTTAGCGTGGCGAAGGCCCGTAGCTCCTTGGGCTTGCTTGCACACCAATCAACTAGTTTTCCATGCGGCGTCGGCGTCCATTCTGCTTTAGCGATGATCATCCATAGAGTCTACCAAATGGTCCTAGCAAAGACACATGTCAACAGTATGTGGTCTATTGTTTCTTCCTCCTGTGCACAAATTGCGCATGCGTCGTGATGGGGTAGGCCCCTCCAAGCGAGCCAGTCTGAAGTCCAACACTGGTTCTTCAAGGCAATCGACAAAAAAAACCGACATCGAAGCGGAGCACTCAACTTCCATGTGAAATTTGCGGTTGGCACGACCTCTCTTCCGGCGAACTTTGGCGGAATATGCTGATCGGACTGAGTACTAGCCATCTTTCTCCCACACCCAAGTCAGCACATCCGGAGTTCCAGCCCTCAGCTGGACCGCTTGAAGCTGCTGCCACAAATGCAAGTACTGCTGCAGAGCCTTGAAACTTGGTATGGACATCCGAACCATAACCCTTCTCTTTCTCATGGAAATAATGAGA
Organism: Aegilops umbellulata; assembly: GCA_032464435.1. NCBI lineage: Eukaryota > Viridiplantae > Streptophyta > Magnoliopsida > Poales > Poaceae > Aegilops > Aegilops umbellulata. The sequence continues at coordinate 479,701,059 of CP136055.1, forward strand.
GGAATGACAAACAAAAAGTGTCAGTTCATGCACCAATAACAAAAGACAATGATCAACAGAGGTGAAGAATACTCCGCTAGGCTGCATGAGACATAAACATCAATTGCAGATCACCGCAGGTGTAGTTCACATGTCCATAAAATGCAGGCAATATGAGCAGGGAATTCGAGTAGTACAGAGATTACTACATGTCAATTTCAATTAGTTACTGAAAATTGGACTACAAAATCTGCTACATTAGTCCCTAAGAAAACTCAATCAAGGATTTCCTTCATCTGGATCACTCCAGCATGACTGCCCTCCTTTGCTTCTTGAGTCCCTTCAGTATTCTTCAGGCAGTAGATCAAACCCACAACTTTGCGGCTAATATTCATTCAGCAGTGTTTGATTCTTCAGAATTTTCTTCCGCCAATACACTGAAGTTTCCCAAGCTCACCGATTTCAGCTCATAGCCATCATTGCTGTCTATCTCACCTCCATCCGCCAACCCCTCAAAGGGTTGTGCAGCTCGAAGACTCACCGTCTGCCAACGTACTTTGGCCTTCTGCTACCTTCTCTAGTGCTTTCACTATACTTCTACACCCCAACCCTCGTTTTGGTTCGCAGCAGTAGCACCAGTTTCCTCATAATGTTCTTCATTGTTGTCCACCTCACCTCCATCAGTCAACACCTAAAAGTGTGAAGCACCAAGGCCCTTCCGCCTGCCCTTCTGCTTTGGCCTTCTGATACCTTCTCCAGTGCTTTTGGTATTCTTGACGAGTGCATCTCAAGTTGACAATTGTGATGTTACTACAAACATGACGCAAGAGCCTTGCAATTGCATGTCCTGATGGTTCCCAGTCCTAGCATGTCCGTGGGTATCAATGAAACTCACAGAGCAATTCCAATTGAGCTCAAAATTTCGTGCATGTATGAACCTAAGAATGATTGGGCTCTACTCCTTGGTTGGCTCAGGTGGCCAATATGGTTTGCTTGTGAAATATTGTTCCATCTCTCGTCTCACGCTTAAATAAGAACATCATGTGTTGCAACAACCATGGAATGGACACTTTCTTGAAGTTTAGTACTTCCGTAATGGGCACATGGGCATTCATGTATTGTTCAACATCACTTTGTCAATGAAGTCATCGTACTGACTTAGGTTCAACAGTAAGTCCAGTACAACAGAAGTTACATGATCAGTCTACAAGGGCTCGTACAAGTTCAAAGTGCTCCCCTAATTGGCTATACTATGAGACAGTTTATTACAGTTCTTCCTAGCCAAAATAAAGCAACTTTAGATTTTTGCTTTAAGCATCCTTTAATTCTGCCAGTGCTAGCAAGCAGGTGATCAGTCAAACTCTTCGCTATTAATCCCTTGCAACAACAACGTATCCTTAGTTTCAAAGAACACATATTTTAAGCCTGTTGTTGCTTCTAGATGGGCACCCCGCAAGACAACCATGATCTCAGCGTGGAAATGATTAAGGACTTTCTCCGATTTTCCTGCACCACAAGCTTCTACCTCAATTTTTGTGATTCCTGATAATAGCAACCCACCCACCCTACATTCTTGATTCAGTATTAAAAGAGCCATCGATGTTGGTTTTCAGTTCATTCTCATTGGGAGGGGTACATCTGCTTTGTACAACCTGAACTACTAACCAGTTTGATTTTCAGCAATAAGACACACAGCATCATTATCTCCATATTTACCTTCCTCTTCATTCTATTCCTCTCATTCTACCATTGTCACAGGAGCACAACACCGTGATCTTATCTTTTTCCAAATCCAAAAATGCATATGTTTTCTAGTTGGGGGGACTAAACATTAGCTAACATATCCCTCAAATTATAGTTTTATCTCCAATAATGGACCTAGCCAAATGCACGTAATTTATTTCAGAGCCTTTTGAATTTATATTCTATAATATATGAATATAACTTCAAATCCAAGTACAATATGTTTCAATTCAGTGCACAAAATATTCTCTAAAAATGTTCACAATTTTTAATTGGGCATAAAGCATTTAAAAAAATTCCAAATATTAAAGAAGGCATTATTGGAAACTTTTAATGAGATATTCATGTGCCCTTTTTATTTAAATTTTGAGGCTTCAATTTTCCCCAATTCAAATTTATTTGAAATAAACATGATGCAGGGATGCTTCACAATAAAATAAGTGTTGGCACTACAATAATTCTAGGGCTGTGACATCTTCTAACTGCTGTTTGCGAGTTTGTGGACGACGTGCAATTATATGTAATACTAGATCATCGATAGCGTGCGTTGCTGCGCCAATCTATTTTTTCGGTCGAATGATAGGGATTTCCATAAGTATAAGAGAAACAAAACATGGAACTTCAATTGCATAAACAAATATCCTTTAGTAACCAGGATATTTTTATGCTAATGTTTTAGCAATTGTGTTGAGGTAGGCACAAAAAGTAACATTAACGAAACCAAACGTATATACATCCGTAAATCTTTTTGACACACGCAAGAAGTGACAAGAATATATGCCGACCTTTACAATATTAGCAACCTAAGGCTGAGAGGATTTATCAAATATAGCTTACGTATGCTTCTCTAAATAAGCCAAGTAGGATTCTTGAGCCCAGCAAGTGTTTGAAAACAAAGGTACGCCATTAGTCAAAGATAATAAAGTTCCAAACATCCCAGATGATAAAAACATAGATGTGTTGCTGCTTCACCTGATAAAAACATGAAAACTAAATAATTGATATTTATTCCGGGAAAAGTGTATATTGACACGAAGAGCAGAAGTCATAAAACTGACGACCACAATCACAACATAGTACGTATAATTACAACGAAAACCTAAACTATGCAAGTGCATACGAAGATTTATCTCACTGTTGCAGCTAGATAAGAAAATCGTATTCGGCTTCTATAGTAATAAATATTATAACTTTGAAAGACCAATGGTTTATCTGGAATAATTATTTCCTTTATCTACATGTGCTAAATTGTAAAAACATGATTATTTTTATGTACAACATAATGTGTATATTTATTAGTTCTTAGAAGCTAGATATTTGTGTCCATAAGAGAGAGAAAACATCCCGAACTAATACTTCAGGTACATATATATAACATTCACCTGGTTGATGGGATAAAGTAATCATCAAGGGTAGTTGTTTTGTCAGCTACACATGTTCATTATAACCACTTCTAACTATTGGTCAGATCGTTATGGAGTTGTGCAAACATATTCTAATAAATAAATACGATATTAGCAAATTGCTTTCTGGGGATATGTGCATATTAGAAGATATTATCTGTCTTCTTTCGACGCCTTCCCGGGCAAACCTGACAGGAAATCTGAGCCAAAATTTCATCGTAAGAGATGAGTATAACAGATAGAGGATTTTCTATAAAGGAGCTACTAAATCGTTGATGACATCAACTGCAGATATGGCACTCTAAGGACGTGTTCGGTAGCCCTCCAGCTTCTCAACTCCTCAACTCCACATGAGGAGCCCAGCCGAACGGTCCAAAACCTGGCTATGGGAGTGAGAAGCTGGCTACGAGCGTAGTGTAAAATCGGCGGAGTCGTGGAGTTAGATTAATCGAGCTCCCAGAAATCGAAGGAGCTAGAGTTTGACTGAAATTACCAGCAATTGCCACCGCCAAGTGAACATCGGGCGTACCGATTCGAGCTCACGACCGCTCTATCCCCACGTTCTCCTCCCTCTCTCGTTCCTCACACCAACCCAAGGGAGCCATCGAGGAGGCCGCCGAGCCCATTGCCATACAAGTCCGACCGCCTCCCTCCCCGCTCGCTGCCTGCCGTCCCTATTGGCCTATTCTCCTCCACCGCCGCCGTTCCAATCCGCTAGGAGCAGCGTGGGAGCCATGACCGCTACTCCCATCCGGTGGCCTCACCAGATCCATAGGAGGTCGCTTGCAGCCCTCCTGCATCGCTCATCTCTTAGCCCGCTCGTGGGCATCTGATGTTCTTCGTTGACTAGGAGATGGAGAGATAGATGGGCTATGTGTGGGCCAGATTTGTTGTTTGTGGGCTTCCGGCCTGGCGGATCGGTTTTAGCAAGAAGCTAGCGCACCGAACAGAATGCTCGCTCCGGGAGTTAACGAGAGAAGCTGGCTGCTGGCTACCGGTGACGGAGTTGAGGATTTAGCAGCCGTGGTGGACTACCGAACACGCCCTAAATCAGATCTTTCAGGAATCTGCATTTCCGAGGAAAATTTTAGTATCTTCATTTTCTAGCACATGCAGAACGGAGTAAGCACGTGATCACACAAATCTGTCTCACCACGTAACCATTTGCTCTTCTAATTTAAAAGGAAAATGCCCACAATGAACAGTTAGGTACTCTCTTGTCGTTGGTAAAAATACCTTATCAAAGCTAAAGGTATGATAAATCAAGGCTTGAAAGTGAGAACGATATGGGCCGAAGAAAATAAACTGGCACTGAAGATTGAAGCATGTACACATAATTGGTACCCGGTCCAACTTCGACACATTATCAGAAGGCACATTGCAAAATGCACCAACATAAGGGCTTGTCATTTCAAGAAAATTACACATGAGGAGGATATGGTCTTAGCATGTAAAAGTTCCAAGTAACTTTAGCAGAGGCATGACCATGTGTTCTGAGTTCAATTGTATGTAGGACTACATAAAACAACTTAAGAACATGGCTATTGCCATATGTGCATAGATATGAAAAAAGTCTGAGATACAGGAGCATACATGATCAAATAGAAAATATGTGTCGACGACATTAACAGGTCGCTCCATCTTAGATGCCTTGATGAGGGTCAATGACCTCGAGTCTTTAGAACCTACAAGAAATTATCATCTGTAGCAATCACTCACAAAATCATGCAGCCATCCCAGGTAAAGAGTAGATAAACTTGCATCATAAAGTACAAAATTCTTATAAAAAATACACCAATTTATTTTTTCTAATAAGGAAACAACAGGATTGATCCCCCAACGTGGCCAGCAAGGCAGGCTATAATCTCATATCTCCCCCCTTCCAGACCTATGCTTGAAAAACAACATCATCTCATCAGATCACCTATTCCTAATCAAACATTCACAAGGCAGGCTATAAGTTCATATCTTGCACCTTCCAGACCTAACTTGTTCCGCGCAGGATGGGGATGAGAGGCAATTTCAGCTCATGGGGTATAAAGGTGATGCACATGGGGAGGAGAGGAAAAAGGGGCCTGAGAGAGTGGGGAAACTCACATCGTCTGTGACGCCCCCGATTCAATCGTACACTAATCATGCACGCAAACGTGTACGATCAAGATCAGGGACTCACGGGAAGATATCACAACACAACTCTAAAACATAAATAAGTCATACAAGCATCATAATACAAGCCAGGGGCCTCGAGGGCTCGAATACAAGTGCTCGATCATAGACAAGTCAGCGGAAGCAACAATATCTGAGTACAGACATAAGTTAAACAAGTTTTCCTTAAGAAGGCTAGCACAAACTGGGATACAGATCGAAAGAGGCGCAGGCCTCCTGCCTGGGATCCTCCTAACTTCTCCTGGTCGTCGCCAGCGGGCTGCACGCAGAAGTAGGCACCTCCGGTGTAGTAGGAGTCGTCATCGACGGTGGCGTCTGGCTCCTGGACTCCATAGTCTGGTCGCAGCAATCGGGTAGAGAAATGGGGAAAAGGGGGGAACAAGGCAACCGTGAGTACTCATCCAAAGTGCTCGCAAGCAAGGAGCTACACTACATATGCATGGATATATGTGTAAAGGGCCATATCAGTGGACTGAACTGCGGAATGCCAGAATAAGAGGGGGATAGCTAATCCTATCGAGGACTACGCTTCTGGTCGCCTCCGTCTTGCAGCATATAGAAGAGAGTAGACTGAAGTCCTCCAAGCAGCATCGCATAGCATAATCCTACCCGGCGATCCCCTCCTCGATGCCCTGTTAGAGAGCAATCACCGGATTGTATCTGGCACTTGAAAGGGTGTATTTTATTAAGTATCCGGTTCTAGTTGTCATAAGGTCAAGGTACAACACCGGGTCGTCCTTTTACCGAGGGACACGGCTATTAGAATAGATAAACTTCCCTGCAGGGGTGCACCACATAACCCAACACACTTGATCCCATTTGGCCGGACACACTTTCCTGGGTCATGCCCGGCCTCGGAAGATCAACACGTCGCAGCCCCACCTAGGCACAACAGAGAGGTCAGCACGCCGGTCTAAACCTAAGCGCACAGAGGTCTAGGCCCATCGCCCTTAGGACACCTGCACGTTGCGAACGCGGCCGGAAGCAGACCTAGCAACCTCCAGTACAACGGAAGTCACGTTATGCGGCCCAATCTGGCGCGCGCCGCTCAGTCGCTGACGTCACGAAGTGCTTCGGCTGATACCACGACGTCGAGTGCCCATGTCTGTCCCCGCGTAGTTGGTTAGTGCGTATAGACCAAATGGCCAGACTCAGATCAAATACCCAGATCTCGTTAAGCGTGTTAAGTATCCGCGAACGCCGACCAGGGCCAGGCCACCTCTCTCCTAGGTGGTCTCAACCTGCCCTGTCGCTCCGCCACAAAGTAACAGTCGGGGGACGTCGGGAACCCAGGCCCACCACTACCTGGGTGGAACCACCTGCCCCTTCAGCCCCATCTCCGAACAGTATCACAGCGTAAAGTATATAGTATATGCCCGTGATCATCTCCCGAAGTGATCACGGCCCAGTAGTATTGCATGGCAGACGGACAAGAGTGTAGGGCCACTGATGGAACACTAGCATCCTATACTAAGCAGTAGGATAGCAGGTAAATGTAACAACAGTAGTAGCAAGGACAGGCTATGCAGCAGTATAGGATTAACCGAAAGCAGTAACATGCTACACTACACTAATGCAAGTAGTATAGAGAAGAATAGGCGATATATGGTGATCAAAGGGGGGGCTTGCCTGGTTGTTTTGGCAAGAAGGGGTCGTCAACACCGTAGTCGATCGAGGCAGCAATGATGTCCGTCTCGTAGTCTATCGGAGAGAAGAGGGGGAAGAAACAATGAATACAGAGCAAACAAAGCATGACGGTGCATGACAAGACAATGCACGGTGCTAGGTGTGCCCTAACGCAGTGCTCGGTGATATAGACGAAGAGGGATAACATCCGGGAAAGTATCCCCGGTGTTTCACGTTTTCGGGCAGATGAAATAGAGGGGGAAAGTTGCGTGTTTGATAGGTTAGGGAAGTGTGGCAGACGAAGAAGCTGCGTATCCGGATTCGTCTCGTCGTTCTGAGCAACTTTTATGTACAAAGTTTTCCCATCCGAGTTACGGATTATTTTATATTAATTTTTAAAGTTTTAAATCATTTTCTAGATTGTTTTAATTCGAAAATTAAATGTTTAATTGCTATGGGTACACAGAAGTGTACCCACAGAAGGGCTTGTGTGGCTGACCAGTAGGCCCAGTTGACTTGGTCAACTGCCCAGTCAGCAGAGACTGACTGGTGGGGCCAGTCAAAGTCAGCAGCCCAGTCAGCATTGACCGTTTACTGGTCAAAATGACCAGTGGGTCCCTACTGTCATTGAAACATTGACTACTAACAGTTTAATTAGTGTAAGTAGTTATTAGGGTAATTAAACATAATTAGATTATTTAAACATGACTAATTGACTTAATTAACTCATTAATTAATTAATTAACAATTTTATTTATTTTAACACATATTTTATATACGTTCTGGGCTGGGCCCCGACTGTCAATGGGCCAAAGGCCATAGCAGGTTCGGGCGTTGTGGCAGAACAAGCGCCACGGGCGCTAGGACCCGGTTGGGCGAGGGAGTCCGCTCGAGGGAGCGAGCAGGGGCGGCGCGCCCGAGCGCGCACGGCGGCGTGCCGAGCGGGGCGAGGCAGGCCATGAGAGGCCATGGTGAGGCGCCATGGCGCGGTTGCGGGCGCACCCGTGCGGGGCCAAGCCCGTGCATGTGCGGCGCGGGTGCGGGACGACGCGTGCAGCGGCAAGGCGACGGGCGAGCCGGCGCGGTGGTGCCCGCGCGGGGTCAGAGGGGAGAGGGAGCCGGCGCAGGACGAGGAGATGCGACGCGACGGGCGTGCAGCGCGTGCAGTGAGCACGGTGAGAGCGAGGCTCGGACGGGCATGGTGGTGGATCTGCCAGGGAGGAAGAGGGGGAGGGAAGGGGGCTCACAAAGCCCTGTAGTTGAGCGAGGCGTGCTCGAGGAGGAGGACGAGGACGTGTGCAGTCCGTCGAGGAGGTCCGGCGAGGTCCGACGGGGTCGGGGTCGGTGATGAGGAGATGCCATGGCGTCGGCCGACGAGCGCCAAGGCGGCGAGCCTAGCCCCGGCGCGGAAGGTGCGCGGGCAAGGGGGAGGCCTGGGTGCTCGAGGCGATGGCGTGCTGCGAGGAAACAGCCAGTCTCCGGCAAGGGCGTCCGACGCGGGGTGCGAAGAGCGAGGTTGGCGATGTGAGGGGGGTCGGAGCATGGCAGGGAGCCACGAGAAGGTGTCCGTGGCGTGGGGGGCTTCTACGCCGGCGAGGTGGGGCGACGGGCGGCGAGATTGGCGATGGGGACGAGGCGCCGGCGTCGTGGGGGGGGGGGGCGGGGCGTCGGCCCGATCCCGATCCAGAACTGGATCAGGGGGGGGGAGGGGCAGAGAGCGAGTGGGGGTGTGGGTGGTTAGGGTTTGCGGGGGGTGAGGGGATAAGGTGTGGCCGGCTGGGCCTGGTGGGTTGGCCCAGTGGGGTTGATGGCCTGCTGGGCCGGAGCCCGGGGGGGTTCTTTTCCTTTTTTTTTGTTCGTTTTCTTTTCTGGTTTTGGGTTTTCTTTGCTTTTTATTTATACTTTTCTATTACTTTAGCCGTCAAGTGATTTTTGTTAATTATGAAACTTTGCACATAATTCCTAGCCAACACTATAAGGTTGCGCGAAAAGTTTGAGGCCAATTGGAACTGTTCTAATTTATAGTTGAATTAAAATGCTCTTACTTTATCTTGTTGTTCCACTAAATGAATTCCAGGGGCAATTTGGGAAACCAAATGAGGTTGGTTCCAACATGTTCATTACTTAGTGAATATTTGCCACTCATCGAACATTTTTATTTCATAGTTTAAAGAAATAATAATTTGAATTGTTATTTGAATTTGAATTTGATCTTGGTTTGAAGCAAGTGAGGTTTAGCAAAAGTTTCATTATGATGACCTAGCATGGTTAGCGAGGGTTTACTGTAGCTTAACTACCCGGGCGTCACATCGTCGCCATGGTGATGGGGAGGGCAGCGACACGGCGAGCGTGGAGAGAAGGAGGGAGTGGAGGTCGGAGAGCACGCCGTCGAGGGTCGGGGAGACCGGAGCAGACTTTGTGGAGTCGCCGTGGCCTCGTGCACGGCTTGCTCACCATCGCAAGTGCCGCCTGCTCCTCGGTCACCAACTCCAAACCCTAGGATGATTCCCTGACGCGCCTCGGCTGGATCCACTGAGAAGGCTGGGCGCCGCTGGATCGCCTTGAGCGCCTCGGCTCGATCCACTGGGAAGACCAGCGGATACTGGATCCCCTCGTGGACCGCCTGCGTCACCGCCTCGCCGGCATCCCTGTATGAGATCGAGCCCCCACCTATCCCTTTCCACCTGTTTGAGCGAACAGTTTTTTCTTACGGAGATAAAGCGCAGCGTCGGATCGTTTTCTACCTAAATGGGCTACCTGTAGAAGCCGAATTAACCACAGGCCTTCAAAATTTTTTCCAGAATAGCGGCCTATTTAGGACAGCCAACCCATATCGCGATAAACTGCCACTTAGAGGAAGATCTGACGGCCAGAAACTAATCTAACGCGAATCCGACGGCCAGAAACGTTGAGGGCCTGAGAGAGCTCGCTTTAGGTGCGGTTATATTGTCCTAAAAATGGTGATTGTGCGGGTCTTTCTTAGGCGGGCCCCTGCCTCTATCTTCAAATTATTAGCAATTTTGTAGCACTAGCACCTGGTATCTAGACAAGGAGATCGCGGTCGCCTGGGTCTTATGATAGATGCGATGACTGATCTCGCTCACCAACTTGCCTCGCAGCAGGCCCTCTGAGACTTCTGCCATTTAGTAGTTTTTTTTCCTATTTCTTTCAAGCTTTTCTTAGGCGTGTTTGCGTTGATGCCCCAACAAACTAGTTTATTTTACGACACTTGAACTTATTGTATGGACGTGTTGTTGACTTTATAAAGCGGGGTGAAAGCCGAAAATGCCAAATGGAAGCCGAGCTCAATGGAGGACCTAATTTGAAAACTTCAAAATTCAAACTTTTTAGTTTCAAAAAAATCTGAATAAATACACATATACCTAGAGACATAATGTACATGTGTAAAATTTCAGGTCGAAATAGATTAAAATGAGAGCTACACAAGAAAAGACAAATATGTGGCTTTTTAACATATGTGACAAATATGTGGCTTTATCCTTGAAGTCGATGATTTTTTATTTTTTTACAGCTTGCAATTTAAGGTATACGATCATGAAATTTTGCACACGTACACATTACATCCTTGTATACATGTGTATTTTTTCAGATGTTTTTGAAACTGAAAAGTATGAAATTTGGAGTTTTCAAAATTAAGTCCTTGATGGAGTTCGGTCTCCAAAATGGCCTACTCGGTGGAAGCCTCTTACGAGAAACGGAATATTTAGGAAATGTTCAACAGGCGAACAAATTTATTTCATTTGTCCACACATTTTTTTGTGTACGAAAGGAAGTCTGTTGTGTGCAAGTATCAGGGAGAAGGAAGTCGTACGTACATGCAAAACGGCTAACCTGTTAATTCTCGGTAGCAGTGAATGCCATTAATTACTCGGAGATGAGCGCTTCATGTTAATTCTCCGAATTCGAAACTGACGTATACGCTTGTGCAAGTTAGCCCCTCGTGTTGTCCTATATAAGCACGTCAATTCCTTCTTCCATCTACATGACACTTCACCATTATTTGGGCCTAGAGGAAGGCATTGGGAAGTAATAAGTAGATGATGGGTTGCTAGAGTGACAGAAGCTTAAACCCTAGTTTATGCGTTGCTTTGTAAGGGCTGATTTGGATCCATATGTTTCATGCTATGGTTAGGTTTACCTTCATACTTTTCTTGTAGTTGCGGATGATTGCAATAGAGGTTAATCATAAGTGGGATGCTTGTTCAAGTAAGAACAGCACCCAAGCACATGTCCAACCACATATCAAATTATCAAAGTACTGAACGTGAATCATATGAACGTGATGAAAACTAGCTTGATGATAATTCCCATGTGTCCTCGGGAGCGCTTTTCTCTATATAAGAGTGCCCCTTTCGCATGTTGTTTTAGACATCGAACGATTGACTATCCGTTTGAAACTTCTTATGGTACCTTCTTACTTTGCTCTCGATATCTTCTTAAAGTTTCAAATCGAGAGTTACTTATGCATCTTCCCTGAATTAACTGTCTGATGCTCGATCTTGTTAGAATCCATCCATATCAAGTTTTCCTTCTTACCCTTTTGTAAGTACGGTGAAGATCCTGACGGAAGGAAGACAACTTCATCATGATGACCTGAAGCAGAGGAATGAAGACATCAACATAATGGATCAACCGCTTCGAGAAGAGCCGCCAAGACCGTGAAGACTCGTTAGAATTTCGTAACCAAATCCCTTTTTCCCTTACTCCCCTCTTAAATCTCGGGACGAGATTTCTTGTAGTGGAGGAGAATTGTGATGCCCGGATAGTTATGCTACAGTAATCCTCCGCTAATGATGCCACGTCACCTCGATTGCGGTGGCTAATCTTGCATTAGTTCGAAACCGATTTGAATTCGATTTAAAAATCAGGCAAACAACAAAAGTTTTCAAAAATTAAAACTATAATGTTCAGAGTGAGCCAAATAATGCATAAGTAATTATGGTAGAGGAACTACACTTTTATAAAATGTTCAAATACTCTAAAACAATTTAAACAGTAGCAAAAACAATTATTTAAATGCTTTTAAAATGATAAACAATTCCAAACTAATATATTTAGGTGCCAAGTTAATTGTGGCAGTGATATTATTCCTATTACCAATTTAGGGATCACTTTTGTATTTTACTAAAACTAAAATAAATAGAAACTAAGATAAAACAGAAAAGAAATAAGATAAATAAAAGGTTAAAACAGAACAAAGGAAAATAAAGCCCCCCCCCCTCGCTGGGCCCTGGCCCAGCTGGCCACCAGGCCGACTAGGCCGGCCCACCCCACTCCCTATACACCCCTGCCCAAACCCTAACCGACACCCAGTAACCCCACTCCCCCCCACTCGCTCCCCTTTCCCCCTCCTCTCCTTCCCGTTCTGGATCGGGACGGGGAGCGATTCCGGCCCCCTTCGCCGTCACCATTGCCACCTGCCATCGTCGAGCACCGCCGCCGCACTAGGACCAACAGCCGCCGTTGCTGTGTCCCCGTCCTCCTCCACACCGGACTGCGCCGCCTCCTCAACGCCGCCCCGTCGGCCCCATCTTCGTCGCCGGCCCGACCGCGACCCCGTTGCCTCGTCCCCACCATCGTCGCTCGCCGGAGCCGCCGTCCTCGTCCTCCTCCCCACGGGTCGCCCCCGGGCCCGCTGCCATGCCTCTCCCGCTCCTCTGTGAGCCACCACCTCTCCCATATCCCCTTTCCCCTCTGTCCCTGCGCGGGCACCACCGCGTCGGCTCGCCGGGGCCGCGACCTGCATTCCCCCCTCCCCCGCGCTCACACCGCACGCGCGCGTGCCCAGGCGCGCTCACCGCGTCACGGCCAGCGCGCCGCCCCGTTCCCCACGTCGCCCGCTCGCGACCACCACCGCCCCGCGCCATCCCGCTGCAGTTCGCCGGACTCGCCCGCTTCCGTAGCTGCCGCCGGCGCCCCCGCACACGCCACCGCAACCGCCATCCGCTCGCGCGCTACTGCGCCGCGCTCGTCGCCGTCCCATGCCCGGCGCCGCTCGGGCCCCCTCCGCCCGCTGCCTCCGCCGCCTTCGGCCGCGCTCGTGGCCACCCAGACCTCACCCCGTAGGCCACCGCCCCTCACCTCGCTGCCCTGCTCCGGTCAGGTTGCGGCCGCCCTGCTGTGGCCGCCGGCCAGCCAGCACAAGCCCGGGGCCGGCGACCCGGCGCCCACCAGCCCTGCTCGGGTGCCCAGCCGGGTCCCGGCGCCCACCCGCGCGCGTATGCCCGATAAGGCCCCCAGGGCCTATGATAGAGGGGCCCGGCCCCCGAATGTTTAAATAAAAAAAAGGAATTTTAAAATAAGTAAATAAATAATTTTAATTAAACAATTAGTTAACTTAATTGATTTAGATTAATTAGCTTAACTATTAATCTGTTTAGTTAAATTAATTAACTAGGTTAATTAACAAACAGTCAAAGACATGTGGGACCCGCTGACCCTGTTGACCAGTCAACATTGACTGGTCAACTGCTGACTGTACATGCTGACTCAGCCCCCTGGACCCCACTGGTCAGGGTTGACCTGGACTATCTGAGGTTGACCCCTGATGCCTGGATGATGTCATGCTGACATCACAGGCCACTCTTTTGGATAATTCGAAATTAATTAATTAATTAAATTCCAGAAATTAATAAAACCTTTAGAAAATCATATCTTTTAATCCGTAACTCGGATTAAAATATTTTCAACATGAAAGTTGCTCAGAACGACGAGACGAATCCGGATACGCAGCCGATTCATCCGCCACACATTCCTAACATATCAAACTCGCAACTTTTCCCCTCCGGCTCCTCGGCCCGAAGACGCGAAACACCGGGGATACTTTCCCGGTTGTTTTCCCCCTTCACCGTAATCACCGCATACCGCGTTAGGGTACCTCTAACGCCGTTACTTGTCATGTCATGCATCACTATGCATATGCTTGCTTAAATATTTATTGTTTCTTCCCCCTCTTCTCTCGCTAGACACCGAGACCGACGCTGCTGCTGCCCCGTTCGACTACGGAGTTGACGATCCCTCTCTCTTGCCAGAGCAACCAGGCAAGCCCCCCCCTTGATCACCAGATATCGCCTACTCTCCTCTATACTGCTTGCATTAGAGTAGTGTAGCCTGTTACTGCTTTCGTTATTCCTATCCTGATGCATAGCCTGTCTTTGATACTGTTGTTGATACCTTTACCTGCAATCCTACTTGTTTAGTATAGGATGCTAGTGTTCCATTAGTGGCCCTACACTCTTGTCTGTCTGCCATGCTATACTACTGGGCTGTGATCACCTCGGGAGATGATCATGGATATATATTATACTATATACATGATACATGTGGTGACCAAAGTCGGGTTGGCTCGAGGAGTACCCGCGAGTGGATCTTTGAGGCGGAGCGGCAGGGCAGTTCGGGGCTACCTGGGTGTGAGGTGAGCCTGGCCCTATTGGCGTTCGCGGATACTTAACACGCTTAACGAGATCTGGGTATTTGATCTGAGTCTGGCCATTTGGTCTATACGCACTAACCAACTACGCGGGAAAGATATGGGTACTCGGCATCGTGGTATCAGCCGAAGCACTTTTTGACGTCAGCGACTGAGTGGCGCGCGCCGCATTGGATCGTAAGCTCGCACTTGTATTAAGGGGCTAAATCTGCTTCCGGCTGCGTACGCAACGTGCAGGTGTGCTCAGGGCGATGTGCCCAGACCCCTGCGCGCATAGGTTTAGACCGGCGTGCTGACCGCTCTGTTGTGCTTAGGTGGGGCTGCGACGTGTTGATCTTCCGAGGCCGGGCATGACCTAGGAAAGTGTGTCCGGCCAAATGGGATCAAGCGTGTTGGGTTATGTGGTGCACCCCTGCAGGGAAGTTTATCTATTCGAATAGCCGTGTCCCTCGGTAAAAGGACGACCCGGAGTTGTACCTTGACCTTATGACAACTAGAACCGGATACTTAATAAAACACACCCTTCCAAGTGTCAGATACAACCCGATGATCGCTCTCTAACAGGGCATCGAGGAGGGGATCGCCGGGTAGGATTATGCTATGCGATGCTACATGGAGGACTTCAGTCTACTCTCTTCTATATGCTGCAAGACGGAGGCGACCAGAAGCGTAGTCTTCGATAAGACTAGCTATCCCCCTCTTATTCTGGCATTCTGCAGTTCAGTCCACTAATATGGCCCTTTACACATATATCCATGCATATGTAGTGTAGCTCCTTGCTTGCGAGTACTTTGGATGAGTACTCACGGTTGCTTTTCTCCCCCTTTTCCCCCTTTCCCTTCTACCCGGTTGCCGCAACCAGGCGATGGAGCCCAGGATCCAGACGCCACCGTCGACGACGACTCCTACTACTCTGGAGGTGCCTACTACTACGTGCAGTCCGCTGACGACGACCAGGAGTAGTTAGGAGGATCCCAGGCAGGAGGCCTGCGCCTCGTTCGATCTGTATCCTAGTTTGTGCTAGCCTTCTTAAGGCAAACTTGTTTAACTTATGTCTGTACTCAGATATTGTTGCTTCCGCTGACTCGTCTATCATCGAGCACTTGTATTCGAGCCCTCGAGGCCCCTGGCTTGTATTATGATGCTTGTATGACTTATTTTATTTGTAGAGTTGTGTTGTGATATCTTCCCGTGAGTCCCTGATCTTGATCGTACACATTTGCGTGCATGATTAGTGTATGATTGAATCGGGGGCGTCACAAGTTGGTATCATAGCCGACTGCCTGTAGGAATCCCCCTTTCCAACTCCTTGGCCGAAGTCGAGTCTAGACATTACAAAAACTTTTACTAACATGGCTGTGTGCCTTACGGGCCCACGTCGCCATTGGGTGGTACTAGGATCTTTTACTCCTCGATCTTTACTCCGGGATTCTGAACTCTCTTCTACTCGGGTTAAACGATTTTTACTAAAATCTAACTTTAGGTCCTCGTAAATACTTTCTCCCGGAGAGCCCCTCACTCCAGATGATTAATCGGTGCACCAGAAGTTTCTGAAGATACTCTCTGAAGTTTTCTCGAGACCCTTGTGCCCTTCGTCGTTGCAAACCCTAACACCGATAAATCCTTAGGTGTAACTACCTATATTGTCGTTCATACAGTCATTCCTCGTTGATTTTGTTATTACAAGATACCCTGAATTTCTTCTTATTTGTTCCGAGAATACCTTGTGCCTACCGCCTTGCAGTTCTTTGCCACCTGAATACCCCTAAGAATAATTTCTTGCACTTTACGAGTATCCGCTCATCCCCAGTTGTTCAGGTGTTTCACAAGAGTCTTTGAAATACTATTCAATCCTCCGAAAATCCTTAGCAGCTTTATTGCTCTGCAAATACTTGTCTACTTGCATTATGGATGCTTCCCAAATATCTGGCAATATTCACTAGTATCTTTTGACACCGTCATTTTGATCCTATTGATTCAACCTGTGTGCGAATACACACAATCATCTATCGACCCTTCTAAATTATCTTTCCGGCTCAGACATCATTTTTAAACATGAGCTGGTTCTCGACCAAGCTATTTGTCGTCAATTGTACCTCTGGTCTATCCAACTTATCGATCCTTGATCAGAGCGATGGCTTCTGATCCTTTGTTTTGGAAATCGTAATTCCTTTGTTATCTAAACATCGAATTATTCAGATGTTCTATAATATGATGCCCGTGCATTCTTCTTCCTCTGGTTGAGTACCGATGCTCACATCAGATCCCTTGTGGACCATCGATTCCTTTGTTGGATTTTATCCGACAGTGTCCTTCATATTGAATAAGCTTGTGAGCCTTTCCTCGAATACATAATGCCTTTAGTAAATTGTATAATTTGCTTTCTCAAGCATACTCTACTATTGAGTTGCGTTCTTTATTCTTGAAATGGGTGGTATATACTCCTAAGATGCCCCGATTGGTTGACCCTATGCCTTCCTTAATCTGGGTGAACCCGAAAGATTTCACGGGTCATACCTATCTGGTAGTGCACCAGGTAAAAACTTTTAACAACTAATGTCATTTTCAAAATACGAGAGGTGAATGAAAGGTTATGCGTTGAACAAGTGGGAGTCGACCTTGAACCCTATGTTCATGCCCATGGACACGATGTATACCTGATCATGGAAGCTGCTCGTAAAAATAATTACCCCCATGTTATAAGTTCATCTTGTATCCGTGGTTCGATCCTTTATGATCGTGGATTCCGACCTTGATCTCCTTTAAATACCATTTCTCGTGCAAGTTTAAGCACTTGCCTTCTGCAGAGCATCTCCCTAGTACAACCTCTACTTTGATCTATCGTCGAGTATTACCCTCTGGTATCTCGAGTATATCTAAGAACTGTGTTGCATCTTATGAGCCACCATTAACTATTATTTCTCACCGATTCCAATTTTCATGGGCTCAGAGTTATTAAACACTCAAAGACACCGGCAACTGACTCGAGTTCGCATCTCGATTAAGCAACTCTTGGTAACCTTCATTACTTACGAGTTTGAACTCAATCACGTCATTCCTACGCTGCTTGGCTATATCCTTCTCATGCCGATTTTAGCTGTGCTACCTGGTCCTTAATCCCGAAGCACAGCTTTCGACGATGAGCTAAGCTTACGTCCATCTTCCTCGTCATATCATTTCTCCTTGAACAACAAACTTGATTTCGAGTTTGTGCCGTACCCTTGGTTCCAATAACTTTTCGGTTCATCATTCCTTTGACTTGCTGTCATCGTTGATCAGTTACATCTTCTCGAAACCTATCGACAAATGTGTCGTGATCATCATCAACATTCTAAGGTCTTCCAAGATATCTATCAAATTCTTGATGAGAAATAGCATCCTTTGCCCTCGATGATTTGGATAATCATCCACAACATTATTGCATTCCCTCCAACACAAAACTTGTTCTTGTTTTGTGTTGTACCTTGAGTTCCCTGCTATCCAACTTATGTTATGTTCTATCGTGGAGTATTACCATCTTTGAAGTCAACAATGTTGCGAGGACTGCTCCACCTCTTAAGAATTCTTGGTATAGTGATACTTCTCATCATCACCATTCTTTCTTGGTCCTCGCGTTGATTCCAACTGGGGTACCAACAAGTGAATGGTGTTGTTTGGATTCTGCCTTCTAGCAACCCTATTGCTTTGAAGTTAATGGTCGGCCATTCATTCTTTGACTATTGATTATTGAATCACCATTCTGCAATTGGTCGTGCAACCCTACCCATATTTCGGGCGCACCTTTGAACCAATGTTTAATTGTGTATGTTTTCCTCGAGCATACATCATTATATCTTTTGTTTTGACAAATGTTATATTCTTGTTCACATACTTGAGAAATACATCCTTTTGGAAACCTCGATGAATTGTCGCTGAGTTCATCAGCTACCACCTTATCCCTTCATGGGTTTAATGATGAGCTCCTATTTCGGAACTCGCTTCCATAGTTCAATTCCCGAGAATCTTACAATGTCATCTCGACAATTTGTGTCGCACCTTTTCTCCTCGGGCCTCCTGAGTCTGAGTTATCCTGACACCAATCAGATCCGAATCTCGGTCAGATATGATGGTTGGAACATATTTCCAAGAGTTATAACATTGGTCTTATGTGACCCGGTAAGGTGATGTCGTGCCTAGCACACCTGGCCGGTTGGCCCTATTGTTTAGTTCCCCTTTCAGCAAGGTTACCCATTCCTCCATGAGAAAACTGTAAGACTTATTCTGTGAGATGTTTCTGATGGATTCTTGTGTATCCAAAGTCTGACCTTTGCTTGCGGACCATGTCAGTGCTATCTCGAAGCATGTTCGTGGTACTCCAAGCTTCAATAAAGAACATTGGAAGCACAATGCTAAATTTTCTTTATCTATTATCCAAGCACCGTTGTATGGATAATGTCATGAAAATTATCTCCCCTACCCAAAGAGTTTCTACATTATATCCTATCATGGATATCATGCTCTGCTTGTCCTTGGGAAGGATATACCCTTGAAATATGTGTTTAAACACATTTTCCTTTTCCATCGTTCTGATTTAATCTGATAATCATATTTTCCTTTCCATTGTTTGCTTTAACCTTTCTTGTGACCTATATGATCTAAGCAGTGATATTCTTCTGCTTGTGTAAACACCTCGATGTAAAATTTTATCAGTAAGACCCTATTTCTACTGTTGATAACATTCTGGTAACCACCGATGGACGCGAACTCTGCCTATTGGTCCGCCTCGTTTCAACGAGTAGGAAAATGGTTCTCTTCGTCCCTCGCCTTGGTATCGATGTTGTTGCCGACATAACTGACAGGCTACCCACTAACACGCCTTACTATCGTGACCGTGCAAGATGTCGGCCCCCTTCCTACTTTCAACCACATGGTGGGCCCATAATCCACAGCTCCCGGGATCGAAACCTGACTCTCCTGTACACCCCCTGTGCCCAAAGTTATTCCTCACGCGTGGCCTCGTATGTAATTCACGGGCCACCGTCCCAAGTGATCTATTCTGGTAACAGACGCAATACTCAATATTGTTGCTCTGGGCCCCTTTCGCATGTTGTTTTAGACATCGACGATTGACTATCCGTTTGAAACTTCTCATGGTACCTTCTTACTTTGCTCTCGATATCTTCTTAAAGTTTCAAATCGAGAGTTACTTATGCATCTTCCCTGAATTAACTGTCTGATGCTCGATCTTGTTAGAATCCATCCATATCAAGTTTTCCTTCTTACCCTTTTGTAAGTACGGTGAAGATCCTGACGGAAGGAAGACAACTTCATCATGATGACCTGAAGCAGAGGAATGAAGACATCAACATAATGGATCAACCGCTTCGAGAAGAGCTGCCAAGACCGTGAAGACTCGTTAGAATTTCGTAACCAAATCCCTTTTTCCCTTACTCCCCTCTTAAATCTCGGGACGAGATTTCTTGTAGTGGAGGAGAATTGTGACGCCCGGATAGTTACGCTACAGTAATCCTCCGCTAATGATGCCATGTCACCTCGATTGCGGTGGCTAATCTCGCACTAGTTCAAAACCGATTTGAATTCGATTTAAAAATCAGGCAAACAACAAAAGTTTTCAAAAATTAAAACTATAATGTTCAGAGTGAGCCAAATAATGCATAAGTAATTATGGCAGAGGAACTACACTTTTATAAAATGTTCAAATACTCTAAAACGATTTAAACAGTAGCAAAAACAATTATTTAAATGCTTTTAAAATGATAAACAATTCCAAACTAATAAATTTAGGTGACAAGTTAATTGTGGCAGTGATATTATTCCTATTACCAATTTAGGGATCACTTTTGTATTTTACTAAAACTAAAATAAATAGAAACTACGATAAAACAGAAAAGAAATAAGATAAATAAAAGGTTAAAACAGAACAAAGGAAAATAAAGCCCCCCCTCGCTGGGCCCTGGCCCAGCTGGCCACCAGGCCGACTAGGCTGGCCCACCCCACTCCCTATACACCCCTGCCCAAACCCTAACCGACACCCAGTAACCCCACTCCCGCCCACTCGCTCGCCTTTCCCCCTCCTCTCCTTCCCGTTCTGTATCGGGATGGGGAGCCATTCCGGCCCCCTTCGCCGTCACCATTGCCACCTGCCATCGTCGAGCACCGCCGCCGCACTAGGACCAACAGCCGCCGTTGTTGTGTCCCCGTCCTCCTCCACACCGGACTGCGCCGCCTTCTCGACGCCGCCCCGTCGGCCCCATCTTCGTCGCCGGCCCGACCGCGACCCCGTCGCCTCGTCCCCACCGTCGTCGTTCGCCGGAGCCGCCGTCCTCGTCCTCCTCCCCACGGGTCGCCCTCGGGCCCGCTGCCATGCCTCTCCCGCTCCTCTGTGAGCCACCACCTCTCCCATATCCCCTTTCCCCTCTGTCCTTGCGTGGGCACCACCGCGTCGGCTCGCCAGGGCCGCGACCTGCGTTTGCCCCCCCCCCCGCGCGCGCGCGCTCACACCGCACGCGTGCGTGCCCAGGCGCGCTCACCGCGTCACGGCCAGCGCGCCGCCCCGTTCCCCACGTTGCCCGCTCGCGACCACCACTGCCCCGCGCCATCCCGCTGCAGTTCGCCGGACCCGCCCGCTTCCGTAGCTGCCGCCGGCGCCCCCAAACACGCCACCGCAACCGCCATCCGCTCGCGCGCTACTCCTCCGCGCTCGTCGCCGTCCCATGCCCGGCGCCGCTCGGGCCCCCTCCGCCTGCTGCCTCCGCCGCCTTCAGCCGCGCTCGTGGCCACCCAGACCTCACCCCGTAGGCCACCGCCCCTCACCTCGCTGCCCTGCTCCGGTCAGGTTGCGGCCGCCCTGCTGTGGCCGCCGGCCAACCAGCACAAGCCCGGGGCCGGCGACCCGACGCCCACCAGCCCCGCTCGGGTGCCCAGCCGGGTCTCGGCGCCCACCCGCGCGCGTATGCCCGATAAGGCCCCCAGGGCCTATGACAGAGGGGCCCGGCCCCAGAATGTTTAAATAAAAAAAAGGAATTTTAAAATAAGTAAATAAATAATTTTAATTAAAGAATTAGTTAACTTAATTGATTTAGATTAATTAGCTTAACTATTAATCTGTTTAGTTAAATTAATTAACTAGGTTAATTAACAAACAGTCAAAGACATGTGGGACCCGCTGACCCTGTTGACCAGTCAACATTGACTGGTCAACTGCTGACTGTACATGCTGACTCAGCCCCCTGGACCCCACTGGTCAGGGTTGACCTGGACTATCTGAGGTTGACCGCTGATGCCTGGATGATGTCATGCTGACATCACACGCCACTGTTTTGGATAATTCGAAATTAATTAATTAATTAAATTCCAGAAATTAATAAAACCTTTAGAAAATCATATCTTTTAATCTGTAACTCGGATTAAAATATTTTCAACATGAAAGTTGCTCAGAACGACAAGACGAATCTGGATACGCAGCCCGTTCGTCCGCCACACATTCCTAACATATCAAACTCGCAACTTTTCCCCTCCGGCTCCTCGGCCCGAAGACGCGAAACACCGGGGATACTTTCCCGGTTGTTTTCCCCCTTCACCGGTATCACCGCATACCGCGTTAGGGTACCTCTAACGCCGTTACTTGTCATGTCATGCATCACTATGCATATGCTTGCTTAAATATTTATTGTTTCTTCCCCCTCTTCTCTCGCTAGACACCGAGACCGACGCTGCTGCTGCCCCGTTCGACTACGGAGTTGACGATCCCTCTCTCTTGCCAGAGAAACCAGGCAAGCCCCTCCCCCTTGATCACCAGATATCGCCTACTCTCCTCTATACTGCTTGCATTAGAGTAGTGTAGCCTGTTACTGCTTTCGTTATTCCTATCCTGATGCATAGCCTGTCTTTGATACTGTTGTTGATACCTTTACCTGCAATCATACTTGTTTAGTATAGGATGCTACTGTTCCATCAGTGGCCCTACACTGTTGTCTGTCTGCCATGCTATACTACTGGGCTATGATCACCTCGGGAGATGATCATGGATATACATTATACTATATACATGATACATGTGGTGACCAAAGTCGGGTTGGCTCGAGGAGTACCCGCGAGTGGATCTTTGAGGCGGAGCGGCAGGGCAGTTCGGGGCTACCTGGGTGTGAGGTGAGCCTGGCCCTGTTGGCGTTCGCGGATACTTAACATGCTTAACGAGATCTGGGTATTTGATCTGAGTCTGGCCATTTGATCTATACGCACTAACCAACTACGCGGGAAAGATATGGGCACTCGGCGTCGTGGTATCAGCCGAAGCACTTTTTGACGTCAGCGACTGAGTGGCGCGCGCCGCATTGGATCATAAGCTCGCACTTGTATTAAGGGGGCTAGATCTGCTTCCGGCCGCGTACGCAACGTGTAGGTGTGCTCAGGGCGATGGGCCCAGACCCCTGCGCGCATAGGTTTAGACTGGCGTGCTGACCGCTCTGTTGTGCCTAGGTGGGGCTGCGACGTGTTGATCTTCCGAGGCCGGGCATGACCCAGGAAAGTGTGTCCGGCCAAATGGGATCAAGCGTGTTGGGTTATGTGGTGCACCCCTGCAGGGAAGTTTATCTATTCAAATAGCCGTGTCCCTCGGTAAAAGGACGACCCGGAGTTGTACCTTGACCTTATGACAACTAGAACCGGATACTTAATAAAACACACCCTTCCAAGTGCCAGATACAACCCGGTGATTGCTCTCTAACAGGGCATCGAGGAGGGGATCGCCGGGTAGGATTATGCTATGCGATGCTACTTGGAGGACTTCAGTCTACTCTCTTCTATATGCTGCAAGACGGAGGCGACCAGAAGCGTAGTCTTCGATTAGACTAGCTATCCCCCTCTTATTCTGGCATTCTGCAGTTCAGTCCACTGATATGGCCCTTTACACATATATCCATGCATATGTAGTGTAGATCCTTGCTTGCGAGTACTTTGGATGAGTACTCACGGTTGCTTTTCTCCCCCCTTTCCCCCTTTCCCTTCTACCCGGTTGCCGCAACCAGACGATGGAGCCCAGGATCCAGACGCCACCGTCGACGACGACTCCTACTACTCTGGAGGTGCCTACTACTACGTGCAGTCCGCTGACGACGACCAGGAGTAGTTAGGAGGATCCCAGGCAGGAGGCCTGCGCCTTGTTCGATCTGTATCCTAGTTTGTGCTAGCCTTCTTAAGGCAAACTTGTTTAACTTATGTCTGTACTCAGATATTGTTGCTTCCGCTGACTCGTCTATGATCGAGCACTTGTATTCGAGCCCTCGAGGCCCCTGGCTTGTATTATGATGCTTGTATGACTTATTTTATTTGTAGAGTTGTGTTGTGATATCTTCCTGTGAGTCCCTGATCTTGATCGTACACATTTGCGTGCATGATTAGTGTACGATTGAATCGGGGGCGTCACAAAGAGTTTGTCCACGCTTGTCCTTTGCTACAAAAAGGATTGGTCCACCTTGCTGCACTTTATTTACTTTTGTTACTTGTTGCTCGTTACCAATTATCTTATCACAAAACTATCTGTTACCTATTATTTCAGTACTTGCAGAAAATACCTTACTTAAAACCGCTTATCATTTCCTTTTGCTCCTCATTGGGTTCAACACTATTACTTATCGAAAGGACTACGATAGATCCCCTATACGTGTGGGTCATCAGGCGTGAAGTCTCTTCTTTGTAAGATCTAGAGGTTCGAAATCCCTCTTCCACGCTGCCTCTCTCTCGCCGTCGACGGGTGCTAGCGATTTGTTTTCTGGCTTCGGCGTTGGTGGGTGTTGGTGGCCAGCTAGGGGATCGAGGGAAACCTTGGCCGGTCCGGCTCGCCCGGTGGCGGCAACACCCAAGGGCGCTACTTTCCTCCATGCGGGTGCAGCCGAGGTCCCCTGCTCTCCACCCCAACCCCCTGCCTGGGTGAAAACCCTTAATCCACCACAGATTTTGCGGCGGCGGCTTACATGTAGTGACCTTGCTAGAGGCATCGTCGGGGGTGCTGGGCTCGGTCGGGAGGATCTGCAGGAGAGGGATTGGGGTTGGCTTGTGTTTCAAGTTTGCGCTTGGTACCTAGCTGGCTCCTCTTTGGCTCCAATTCCATGAAGCTTGCCTTTCCAACTAGTTGGGCGTGGACCGTGGCGGAGCGACCAGCTAGGAATATCCCAAATTGAAGTGATCACCCTATGTCCACCTTACGATGTGAGGGCGGTATTCTTCTAGCTCTAGGGCTAACTTCTCAAAATCCCAATGGTGTGGCGCCTACGAGCCATGGCGAGGGGGTAGGGTCCCTCTTCGGTGATAGAGAAGGAAGATGTTGTTTCCCTTCTTCCCTAGGTGTTCCTGGAGCTTGGTCCATCTTCGAAGGCTGCCTACGTCCTTCTCTGCTGCTCCGTTTGCTACATATGATCCTAGTTTGGAGTACTCGGCCTTTTGCAAGTTGTAATCTTATTTTCCATTCTTTAGCTGCTTGTGGAGGTTGTAGTTAGTGTTTGCTTTCGAGTGCTCCTCATTGTATCGTCCTGGCCGTTGTAATTTGGGTTGTTTGTTCTAACTCCCGACCGGTTGATTCCTTTTTTAGTTCAAAGCCGGGATCTCAGTTTCAAAGAACACATATTTTAAGCCTGTTCTTGCTTCTAGATGGAACCCCACAAGACAACCATGATCTCAGCGTGGAAATGATTAAGGACTTTCTTCAATTTTCCTGCACCACAAGCTTCTACCTCACTTTTTGTGATTCCTAATAATAGCAACCCACCCACCCTACAGTGCTTGATTCAGTATTAAAAGTGCCATTGATGTTGGTTTTCAGTTCATTCTCAATGGGAGGAGTACATCTGCTTTGTACAATCTGAACTACTAACCAGTTCGATTTCCAGCAATAAGACACATAGCAACACTATCACCATGTTTACCTTCCTCCTTGATTCTATTCCTCTCATTCCACCATTGTCGTAGGAGCACAACACTTTGATCTTATCTTTTTCCAAATCCAAAAATGCATATACTTTCTGGTTTGGGGATTAACCCTTAGCTAGCATATCCCTCAAATGGCCAATCCTTCAAAATTACAGTTATATCTCCAATAATGGACCTAGCCAAATGCACACAATTTGTTTCAGAGCCTTTTGAGTTTATATTCTATAATATATGAATATAACTTCAAATCCAAGTACAATATGATTTAAATTCAGTGCACAAAATATTCCTTATAAATGTTCACAATTTTTAGTTGGGAATAAAGCATTTTATAAAATTTCCAAATATTAAATAAGGTATTTTTTGAAACATTTAATGAGATTTATAGGGTTCTTTTGCCCTTTTTATTTAAAGTTTGAGGCTTCAGTTTTTCCCCAATTCAAATTTATTTGAAATAAACATGATGCATGGATGCTTCACAATAAAATAAGTGTTGGCACTACAATAATTCTAGGGCTTTGACATCTTCTAGCTGGTGTTTGCGACTTAGCCAATAGTTTGTGGACGACGTGCAATAAGATGTACTATGGTGATTGAGCGGGTCTTTCTTAGGCGGGCCTCTGCCTCTATTTTCAAATTGTTAGCAATTTTGTAGCACTAGCACCTAATATCTAGACAAGGAGATCGCGATCGCCTGGGTCTTATGATGGATGCGATGACTGCTCTGACTCGTCAACTTGCCTCGCAGCAAGCCCTCCGAGACTTCGGGCACTAAGTGGTCTTTTTTCCTATTTCTTTCATGCTTTTTTAGGCGTGTTTGTGTAACAGACTAGTTTATTTTACGACACTTGAACTTATTGTATGGACGCGTTGTTGACTTTATAAAGCGGGGCGAAAGCCGAAAATGCCAAATGGAAGCCGAGCTCCATGGACGCCTTAATTTGAAAACTTCAAAATTCAAGCTTTTTAGTTACTAAAAAATCTGAAAAAATACACATATACCTAGAGACATAATGTACATGTGTAAAATTTCAGATCGAAATAGATTAAAATGAGATCTACAAAAAAAAAGATAAATCGGTGGCTCTTTTAACATATGTGTACTATTTATCCTCAACGTCCATGATATTTTATTTTTTTGCAGCTTGCAATTCAATGTATATAATCATGACATTTTGCACACGTACACATTACACCCTTGTATACATGTGTATTTTTCAGATGTTTTTGAAACTGAAATGTTTGAAATTTAAAATTTTCAAAATTAAGGCCTTCATGAAGCTCGGTCTCCAAAATGGCCTACTCGGCGAAAGCCTCTTACGGGAAACGGAATGTTTAAGAAACGTTCAACTGGCGAACAAATTTATTTCATTTGTCCTCACATTTTTGTGTGTACGAAAGGAAGGTCGGTTGTGCAAGTATATATCAGGGAGAAGGAAGTCGTACGTACATGCAAAACGGCTAACCTGTCAATTGTCGGTAGCAGTGAATGCCATTAATTACTCGGAGATGAGCGCTTCATGTTAATTCTCCGAATTCGAAACTGACGTATACGCTTGTGCAAGTTAACCCGTTGTGTTGTCCTATATAAGCACGTCAATTCCTCTAAAACTTCACCAAATCAACTGAGCACACAGTCACAGATGACCATGTCTCCTTCCATCTGCCTCGCCATCTTGTTGCTTGCACTGGCCTCGCCGTCGCCGGCATCAGCTAGCATTAACGACAACAATGGCGTCGCCGTCGCGGCCCCTAGAGTGCCCGTGGCGTTCCAGTTCCTGCAGGGGCACAACGACGCGCGCCGCGAGGTCGGCGTGGCACCCCTGGAGTGGAACTGGACGCTGGGGCAGGACGCCAAGCGGTACGCGGCCCAGCTCGCCGCCCGCTGCAAGCTGGAGCCGCCAAAGTACATCCCTCTGATCTACGCGCGGAACAGGTACTGGGGCAGCGGGAAACAAGACGGCGCCGCCGCCACCAGCTCGTGGGTGTACGAGCGGCGGTGGTACGACCACGGCGCCAACGCGTGCGCGCCCGGCAAGGAATGCGGGTCCTACAAGTTGGTGGTGCGGAACACCACGCGAGAGCTCGGCTGCGCCTGCCGCACCTGCCACGGCAGCAACGACACCGTCGCTGTTTGCAGCTACTCCCCTGGCGGCAACTACGACGACCCGCCATACTGAGTACGTCTATACGGGAGCTACATCAGGAAAGATGTGGCCAACTAATATATGATGCGAAAAATAAGGCGTTTGGTCCGGCGATTTTTGGTTAAGTAATGGGAAACTCGGACTACACTGTGACTGAAGCTGTCTGTTACTTTGGTTTTGTTCAGTTCGCCCGTACCGTAAACCACTTTTTTTTTAAACTTCGGCCTCTTTATTAGATCAAATAACCGTTACATAGTCCATCAGCCACTTTACAATAGATACCGGTGGTTCCTCGACCCACAGCGAGGGTGGGTTTGAGACCGCCAGCCTAGCTAGCTCATGAGAGACACAGTTTGCCTCCCTAGGGCAATGGGCGAAAGACACCGAAGTATAACCTACTATCAGAGCATTACAATCTGCATAAATGGCCGCCGCTCCTGTCGCCGTGAATCCGCCCGAGTTCATCGTGTTGATTACTTCCAAACAGTCCGCCTCCACCACCATCTTGGTCACACCCACCTGTTGCGCCAGTAGGAGCCCATGTCTCAAGGCATATGCTTCTGCTGTTGCCGCGTCCGCCGCATGCTCCAGCGTTTCATTCGACGCAACTATGAATCTCCCTCTGTCATCTCTCAGCACTGCCCCGACTGCTCCACTGCGGGTTTCTGCATGGAATGCTGACATCAACGTTAAGCTTGACGCGACCCTCCTTGGGCTTCTTCCATCCCTCCTTCTCCCCCCCTGCTCTTCTTCCTTGCATGCATGTAATTTGCAGCTAGGGCTGCTATTGACAACGCCGACCGAGCCGGTGTCTGAACTTCTTCTCCATGGACTCGTTGCCTTCTCTCCCACCATACATACCATATCCCGACGAGGATTAATGTCTGAGCGCTCACCTCTGGGAGCAGGCTCTCTCTCGACGGCATGCATAGAATATGGTCCAGAACTGAAGAACCAGCTCTGTCCACACTACACGCCTCCTCCACTAGTCCTTCTAGCTGTAGACACCTCCATACTTCTGCCGCCCTTGTGCAAGTAAAAAGCACATGCTTGATATCCTCACATCCGCCTGCACACATTGGACAGTTCCTGGGCATAGCAATATGTCGATTTGCCAGGACTCCGAAGCATGGTATGAATCCATGCAACACTTTTCACGCATGTATCTTGATCTTGCCCGGCAATGAGGACTCCCAAAGCTTCGCCCAAACTGGATAACGCTGTGATTGTTGTCCTTCCGTTCCCATAAACCATCGTCCAAACTGATGATCCCATTCCGCATGATACGCCGACCGGACTGTGAACATGTTGTTCTTAGTAAATCTCCATGCCACAAAATCCTCCATCATACCCTGCGGCGCGAGCGGGATCGCTAGGATTCTCTCTGCATCCACCTGCCAAAACGTATCCATAACAAGTTCCTGATCCCACACACCTGTCACCGGATCAATCAGATCGGACACCTTTGACAACAGGTTTGCTCCTCTTGGGGTAACTACACGTCCATCTGCACTCTCAGCAATCCACGGGTCAGACCAAATATTAACCTGAGATCCGTCTCCGATCCTCCAAATAGCTCCTCTTTTGAAAGTGTTAATCCCTGCACAAATGCTCTGCCACGTGTAAGAACACCCACTCTTCATCTTTGCCTCCAAAAGTTTTCCATCCGGGTAATACTTCGCTCTTAATACTTGAGCGCACAGCGACTCCGGGTTTTCCAACAGTCTCCATACCTGCTTGGCCAGCAAGGCAAGATTGAAACTATGTAGATCCCTAAACCCCAGCCCCCTTTGCTCTTCGGTATGCAGATTTTCCACCAAGCCGCCCAGTGAATTCTCTTATGGTTGTCGTCATCACCCCACCAATACCTTGATATGGCATCCGTCATCCCTTTGCAATTTTTTTGGGATATTAAACACCGACATCGCGAATACTGGCATGGCTTGGGCAACAGCCTTAATGAGGATATCCTTCCCTCCCGTGGAAAGTAGCTTCTCCTTCCATCCATGAAAGTAGCTTCTCCTTCCATCCATTCACCAACTGGTTGATTCGTTCAATTAGATATTCAAAAGCTTCACACCTGTCCACACCCACCATTGCTGGTAATCCCAAATACCTGTCATTCACGCCTTCCGAAAAAATACGCAGGTTCTGACATATCAGCGCCTTCTCTTCCGCTGGCGTGTTCGAGCTACAGAACACACTGGACTTAGCATCACTAACCAGCTGCCCTGAGCTCTCACAGTATGCATCCAAAATCTCCCTCAGACATGCTGCATTAGCCGCGTCGGCTCCCATCAGAATTAGGGAGTCTTCCGCGAAAAGTAAGTGCGAGACTTGCGGTGCATCTCTACAGACTCGCACTCCCACCAGATTACCGTTGTTCTCTTCCCTTTACAGCATATTCGACAAAGCCTCCGCACACAATAGAAATAGGTAAGGAGATAGAGGATCTCCTTGCCTTAATCCTCTCGAAGGGATAAACACCCCCGTACTGGACCCGTTAAAGCACACATTATATGACACTGTTGAAACACATGCCATAATCAACGATACCCACTTATTATCAAAACCCAGCCTCTCCATCATTCTATTCAAGAAACACCATTCCACTCGGTCATATGCCTTGTGCATATCTAACTTCACCGCACAGAGCCCTGTCTTTCCTTGTTTCCTCTTAATGGAATGCATGCATTCATACGCAATAAGTATATTGTCCGTGATCAATCTCCCGGGAACAAATGCGCTTTGCGTCGGGCTAATGATCTCCGGCAGGATTCCTTTCAACCGATTAGCCAACATCTTCGAGATGATCTTGTAGGCTACATTACACAGACTAATCGGTCTAAATTGTGTGATATTTGTCGGTGCAGCCACCTTAGGGATCAGCACAATAGTTGTGCTATTCCACCCGTCAGGTATCTTGCCTGTGTTTATGGCTTCCAACACCTCCTTCACTAGATCGCCCTTGATCATACTCCAAAACCGCTTATAGAACGCCACATGTAATCCGTCCGGTCCAGGGGCCTTGAAGTCCCCTATACTGAAGAGTGCTCGGCGCACATCATCTTCATTAAACGGCACCAAAAGGGCCTCATTCATTTGCACCGTCACTTTGGGCACCACTTTTTGTATTACTTCCTCATTTGGTATGTTCACCTGCGAAGTAAACAAGTTAGTAAAATACGCCTGTATAATGTTCTCCATCTCTGCTTGTCCTTCTTGCACCACTCCATTCTCATCCTGTAAACTCTTGATAGTATTTCTCTTCCTTCTAGCTGAGGCATACATGTGAAAGAAGCTTGTGTTTCTATCCCCATGTTTTAGCCAGTTAGCTCGGCCCCTTTGCACCCATTCCATTTCTTCCTGTTCCAATAGATTCTCAATGACTAGCAGTATCTCCTTCTGTCTGTCTATAGCTGCATCCGTAGCCGCCCCCCTCCTCAGATCCTCCAACTCTGCCTTTAGGGCCGCCATCCTCTTGTGTGGCCTCTTCAGCACCTCTTTATCCCACTTGTGCAGCTCTACGTGTACAACATCAATCTTAGGCTTAAACGGCCCAATCCCTAGCATCTCCGCCCGTTGCCACGCCGTTCTTACTACCTCCTCCACCGTTTCCTCCTTTAACCATCTTGCTTCGAACCTCCGCTTCGCTCCCCTTGGTCTGCTCTGCTCCGCATAAAATTCAGTATTCACCACCAAGGGTCGATGGTCCGATTTTGTCATTTCACCATTCAGCACTCCCACATGCAGGAACAATATATTCCATTGGGAGTTACACACTGCTCTGTCCAATCGCTCCTTTATCCGCCCTCTGCTCCACGTAAAGCTGTCTCCCAACGCTCCCATATCATCCAGGTTACAGTCAGCCAAAGCATCTCTGAACCCTTGCATTAGACGCTGCTCCCGCACCGCTCCCCCTCCTTCTCATGAGCAAATAGGATCTCATTGAAGTCTCCAAAAACCATCCATGGTATATCCATGACCTGATGTAATGAACGTAGATACTCCCAAGATTTGTGTTTATTTTCTCTAGCCGGTTCTCCGTAAAAACCTGTACATCTCCACTTCCTTCCATCATCAACAATGACATCAATAAAATTACTCGTTACATCGAGTTTTGTGATATCCAACCCCCGTCTCCAGAACATCACTAGACCTCCTGCCCTACCATCGCTCGGGTCGACTAACCTCTCCTGAAATCCTAACTTGGTCATCAATTTCTCCGCCTCCGCGTCAGACAAATGTGCTTCAGACAGAAACAACACATCTGGTTTGTATCACCTCTGGACCTCCAGGAGTGCACGAACTGCCCGAGACTGACGCATCCCGCGGCAGTTCCATCCTATCAGAATCATTGGGCCTGGCGGTGCCCCGAGCCAGGGGCTGCCAATGTTGCCAAGTCCATAGTTACTGTCTCGTCCACCTTGTGCCTCTTACTCCCCTGTGAGTTAGTGTCATCCACCTCCTCCGCCTCTTCTCTACCACCCCTGCCAGGTTCATTCACCACACCATCATCCCCCCTTTACCATCCGTCAACAACAGCTGCAGTCTAGTCCCCTTCTGGTTCTCCTCGAACTCCAAACGTGTTTTAAACGATCCTTCCGGGTGGGAGATACTCGGGTGTTTCACCGGGCTGCTCGCTATACTACGCAAATCATCATCATTCCTTCCCGTTGCAGCCTGATTCCTCCAACCTTTCCCCCCCCCCCTCTTCCTCCTCTTCCTCCAAAAGTGGCCTTTCACTACTAGAAAAAGGGCTACTAATGGCGCACCTAATTTGGCCATTAATGGCGCATTAGTGGTGCGCCATTAGTATCTGGTATACTAATGGAGCACCACTGGTGCGCCATTAGTATAGGGCACGGTGCGCCATTAGTATGCCTCCCAGGGCCATGTATAGCCAGGTGCTTTGGTATACTAATGGCGCACCACAGGGTGATGCGCCATTAGTAACCTCGGCATACTAATGGCGCACTGCTTAAGGATGCGCATTAGTATCCTCTGGAATACTAATGGCGCACTGTTATGTGATGCGCCATTAGTATGAATATTAGGTTTTTTTTGAATTTTTGAATTTTCTGTTTTTTTTGCACAGGTTACAAAATGTATAATTGGACAAAATATAGACAGCACACATCAACAACAGATTCATCGAATACAATAGAAGATTAGTCTCTGAATACATCTCATCATATTAGTCTCCAAGTACAATTCATCACATTAGTCTCCGAATTGAAAAGACCGAACAAAGATAGAACATTATATTACAAGTCTCGAGACCGCGAGTAGCGAGTTTGTCTTCACATTACAAGTCGATATCGATCATCTAAACTACCATCACATAGAAGAGAGCTGCGGTCATCACGATGAGCATCATCACGATGAAACTCGTCTTCATCCGGTTCCTCCAACGCTCCCTCCCCTCTCGTGCTAGATAGCGGGCGTATCTAGATTCGGCCTCGGCCCTAGTGGTGTACCCTTTGTAACTGTTTCCGCTGAATCGGTGAACCTGTCTCCGACACTCCTCCCAGTCGTCGTAGACTCCGGGAACCTTACCCTTGTACACGACATACGACGGCATCGCTATGCACTAGCGAAACGAAACGTTAGTACCAATTCACAGACAATACATAAGCAATATATAAGTATGCAACAGAATGATCGGAAGAGAAAAGCAAGACATTAATAGCATCAATTACATCTAAGTTGAACGACTCTCGAAACCAAAGAGACATACTACAAGTTCATTAAAGTTTAATTACAACATGAGCCAATCGATGTTTCAGAACTAGACACATCATCACTGCTTTCGACTCGACTCAAGGGACCGGAGCGTGGATGAAGCCGCCGTCTATCGTGGGAGTCATGAAATTACGGGCGTTGTGAGCCTGCATTTGTAGCATTCCGTCTATCTCACTGTTGGACGGTTGATTTCTGAGGTAGAACTGCCCCGAGGTACGAAGGACATCTTGATGGATGATTTCCGCAAACTCCGACTGGATGCGAAAGAATTCTTGTCTGATGTCCGCGTCCTGGATTGCCGACACGCTCGCGGCCCAATCTTTGAGTTTACTCGGTAGCAGAAGTTGATGATGGTCCCGTACGATCGCCCGCATGTGATGGATGGCGTAGTAGGCACCCTTCTGACCGCCAGGCGGCTGCTTGACGCAGCAGAACATCGTATTGTGGGAGAACACGTGCTTGCCGTACTTACGAACAGGCCTGTTGAAGGTGCCTCCAGATTGGGCGTAGCCGGGGAGAACATCATCAAGAACCTTCTTGACATTTGTGTAGTCTACGTTCGACTGACGGTCCGGGTCGAAATACGTGGCCATGGAATATTTGGGGCTTAGGAGGATGAGAGTGCAATGTGTGTCACTGCAGAAAACACGGAATGTTAAAAGAAAAATGATCGAAATCTAAGAATTCGTATGTTACGGGGCGGTTAAGGGGAGGACTTACTCGGGAAAGTAAGGCACGAGGAAGTTATCCTTATCTGGGTTTGCCAGAATGACGCCTTCGAGGTAAGAACTCGCGACTTGCCGGTTCCCAGCGCTGCCCAAGATCTTGGCACGCATGTAGAAGGGGTCGACTATCACGATGTCCGGGGTCTTCTCGCGAATGATCTGCATCAGCATACTCAGCGAAAATAGCCGAACGAAGGTGTAGTGTAGCGGATGAAGGTTCAACATAGCGTGGATGTCATCAAATCGCAAGACGACCGTACCCCCGATGTAGTTATCCACAAAGCCCTTGCCCTCTGGCACCTTGGCCACGAAAACCGGGTTTGCCACATCCTTCTGTCTGAGACGCCGCTTCTCCAAAGAAAGAACACTGTCATGCAGACTCCGCATAGCACCGGCTGCAACATCGAGCATATTTCTTGGTAGCATCGGCCTACCCGCCACATGCACCCTCCTCATTAAATCCTCAGGTGAAGGTGGCCCGTCCTGAGCACGGATCGTACTTGGTGCCGGCTGGCCCGCACCCTTGTTAGTCTTTCTTTTGCGTGCCTTCTTCTTCTCCTGTAATGGGACCGAGTTCTGCTCACAGACCGCCTTCTTGAGTGTGTTGGGGCTGAGAATATTTCGCACCTCGCCTATCTGAGGCTCGGTGAAGTCGGCAGCTGGAGGCGTCTCCTGAGAGCTGAACGGCAGACGACGCCTGTTGCAACTTGGCTTCTCCGCGGTACCAGCTAGATCGCGCACGTCTTTTGTTGGGTTGGGTTCTTGAGAAGGAGGCCCCATGAAGTCGCCCTCGTACCCATGATCGGCAAAGTACCGATCGATGTTGGCAAATGTATTGTCGTCATCGTTGTTCTGATCATGTGCCATATGCATGTTTGGATCCAGTGGCATAGGGATGTCCGGCACCGTTGCGGCGGTCTTGCCATGGGGCCGACTTGGCGCCGGCACGACTGGCGGTGTTGTCTTTGGGGTGGTGTCCCCCGCCCCCAAACGAATCTGGCTCTTCGGCCAAAGCAGGGGCCAGCTCAGGCAGGCGCTGAGGGTCATCACGTCATCATCGTCGGCCCCGACGGGTCGAATCGGAGGTAACAACTCGTCGCAGCCTGTCATCACCCGAACCAGTTGAACCCTAAACAAGTTGGGTGGCATCTGGGTACCGTGGAACAAGGGGTTGCCCGGTTGAACGATTTTGCCCTTGGCGACATCGACCAACTCATTGTTCACGAAGTGCAGGAGAGTGCACGGAACATCGGCGGCGCCCTGCGAAAACATGTAGGGCGTCAGGGATGCCCAGTCAAAGGCAAGGAGATGAAGTCCTCGGCCGAGAGAGGCTTAATTAGTTACCGTGATGATGGCGTCGAGCTCGGCTAATGTCGAGGCACCGCCAAAGGCGGGCGTGCAGTTGACGGAGGGGCCACTTGCTGCAGAGGTGCCGGCCGGCGTACACCCGGGTGCATTAAGCTCCCGTGCCGGCGTCGGAGACACCAATGGCCCTGCCATCGCGTTCTGCGAGTTGCTGGCCGTGAAGCTAGGAATCGGGGGCGGCCCCTGTTGGCCGCCCGCAATCCACGCACTCAACCCCTGGATCAAGGTAGGCACAATGGCGGTGATCGTCGCTCCGAGTTGTTGTTGCACTTGCTCTTGGACAATCTCCGAAATCCGCGCCACCTGTGCCTTGAGTTCTTGAACCTCGCGCGCCTGGCTTTCCGAGCTGGTCTTTTTCTCCTTTCGTCCACCAGTGTTATAGTATGACCCCCATTTTGTCGACAAGCCTTTGCCGGCCACACGACCAGCTGACGTCGGCTTACTGAGCTTATCCTTGTTCTTCATTACATTCAACGCCCTATTTAGAGTGGTGTCCCAAGGGTTGCTCTTAGTCGACCCCGCGCTACTGCTTTCAGTCGCCTGCGGAAGGAATGTGAACCATTTAGAAATTTGGCTTCATTAATTAGAATGCAACCATATGGAGCTAATTACGCGGGGGTGTATTCCTTACCAGAACAAGCTCAAGCACCCTGGTCTTCGGATCCGTGGTAAGCTCCTTTGTTTTCGGGTCCTTCTTGTACCAGGCCCTGACATAGTTCCTGGTCTGCTTGTCACCGTATTTATCGAAGAGGGGCGTTAGGCCTTGCTCGGCACGGTCCGCCTCCTCCTTGTCCCATATAGGCTCCGCCACTCTATAACCGCCGGGACCGAGTGTGTGTTCCCCTAAGTTCAGCTCCCGCATTTCTTTCCCCCACTGACTTGATTGGGAGCGTGCGGTGCTCGAGCAATTGATCTTGAAGTCGTTGTAGTCATCTTCGGTGATCGAAGGATTTTTCTCCTTGATCTTCTCATAACTCTCACCTTTCTCGATCATTCTCTTCACATTGCTTTTCCAAGTAGACAGGGCCTTGCTCATCTTCGTGAGGGCAGCATTGTTCACTTTATTCCCTTTGAGGCTTGTGTTTTCAAATTCAGCGGGGAACTTGTATCGTTCGTGCAGCTTCGTGAAGAGGAGGTTGCGCAAATTCCCTCGGTTAGGATGCCTCAGGTTCTCGGTGTTGATCGAGACGGTGCTCCGGAGAATGCACCCGAGCTGAAGCGAGTACCCCTTGACTATTCGTTCGGGCGCCGTTGGATTCCCGTCGGAGTCCACTTCAGTAACTTCCTCCTTGAGGGTGCGGAGCACGGTCGGGCGCCGGTCCTTCCGTTGCCTCTTCTGGCTGCCATCTGTGCGTGCGCCGCCATCATCAGTGGTGGCATCCTCGGCGGCACCATCAGTGGTGGCATCAGTGGGGTCATCCTCGGCGGCACCATCAGTGGTCTCAGGATCGGTGGGGAAGGCGGTGTCCTCATACAAGTGAGGTTGTTCCTCCATCTCCTGGGACAGCTCCCAGAATGCCTTGCCGCCCGAACCCCCGGCCTCATTGTTGTGGGCCATGTTTCTCTCTAAATAGAAACAAAGTTTGGTCAAAAAGTTGGTTATTGTCAAGGAACAAGATCATGGTCTCATCATTTAGGGTTTGTCGACACCGAGGCATCCTAAAATCTAAGCTTTTATCATTGAGGGTTTTTCGACGCCGAGGCACCCTAAAAGCCTAAGCTTTCATCATTTCGGTTTTTATCGACACCGAGGCACCCTAAAAGCCATGCATTAGTCACAAGTACGCCGGGGCACTTGATCCTACTTAATTAACTACTAAGGTACCCCAGCCCATGCATTAGTCACAAGTACCCCATATGTCCTATTTTTAGCAAAGTCATGCTAAAATTCACAGAAAATTTCAGCATGACCTTTGCTGAAAATAGGACATATGGAGTACCCGAATTTGCCGGAACGGAAGTTAATCAACATTCCGGCAAACTCAAGGGCCTCTCGGGGTACCTGCAAAATTTCAGCATGATCCAATGCTCTATTTACAAGACAAACAACACGTGGCAAAGCCCAGTGTTAAAAAAAAGGCCTGTCCTGATTCAGTTCTACCATCATGCTCACAAAAATATGGTCAATCATTGGGCCAGACCCATCAATAAACGTAGGCCACCCTACATTGAGACTCATTGAGGATCACACTTGTTGCTTCAATTTGAAATTTGCTGTACGTCTTTATATAATTAACAAAGAGTGTATAGTTTTTTCCTTCAAGTGCTGAACATAAATTCAGATTGCATGACTATATAGAAGGTCTATATATTCGGATTACATGAACATAAATGCAGCATCCGTTCTTTATCAGATTGGAGAAGAAAATGATTGATAAAGATATGCTTCTATATATTCAGATTATATATAGAAGATCTATATATAAAAAATAACTTAATAACTTGGATTATATATAGAAATGCTTCAGTGAGCGTATAAAAAATAGCACATGCAGTTCCAGCAATGAAAGCTCATCACAAGTACAACATCATCTATAGCTTTATATTAACAAAGCATCAGCACATATACAAAAGACCACTTATGCCAACAGTATGGTTTATATCAGATTCAGAGTTAGAAACAGGAAAAACCGGCGCTTCAAAGCCTACTGGACACTATTTACATCTATCATTACGGAATGTCCTGACTAATTTCAAGTGTTCACAGGTGAACTTGTACCATGGATGAGCCTAGTGCTTGATTAGTCAACTGAACAGAGATAACAGGGCATAACACCATACATAAAGTGATGAGCATACATACTACTGTCCAAGCAAATTAACTGAATAGTATTGTGTCAAGTTCAGTTTGAAAATTCAATTACTGCTTGAGTGATTTGTCACCAAAAATTACTCCCAAAAATTACAATGACTGTATATTGACTGCATATATTCACTGTACAGGACTGAATTCAGTCAAGAAAACCTCTCAATTTCTATTCACTGCTTATCTTTCTATTCTGGGACTACCCTGTTAGATTGGGACTGAAGATAGGTACCTGCTTATCTTTCTATTCCGTCACCAACAGTGGCTTTTCCAAGAATAATATCCCTGCATGAACATAGGTGAGAGGTTAACTAACTGCCTCAAAGGCATAATCAATGGTTATACATGGAACAAATTGCCAACGGTCAGATGACAAAAAATAATGGAATTGTTGTGGTAGAAATGCCATGTTACGAAAGTCACCGAATTTCATAGGCCATAACATTACTCAGCTAGCTACATAAAAATTCAGAAATAAAATGCATCAGCTCGAAGAAATTATGCGATTGACACGTCAAAACTATGATAGAAATGTAAAACTTGATGGCAACTACGGCATGGCAAGAAAGAACTCCTATGTAGTGATGGCAGAACGTATGAATTTGCCGTGGCAAAATTTGGTTCTCCCTAAGAAAAGTAGTAAAAATGAAGTATTCGAAACAAGTGTCTTAGGCAAAAAAATGCATAAATAATAATTCACTTATTCTTTGTTCTTCAATTCCATATGTAAGGAATAGTTTGACCTCTGCAATCTGTCTACACTTTGGTTGCTTTTTTGCTCAACAGTTGCAATAATGAGATGTCAACCCCGTGTGTCTCAGTTGATCTTCAAACTTGAAAAAAACACACGTTCCATTTATGAAGTACCAATATGCTCCTGTTTCATGAGTCAACGAGGAAGCTACTGCAGATTAATCCTCTCTGGATCTTTTAGAGTAAAATAGAACTAGAGTGTCTGCTGGGATGGTGGAATTAGACTTACATCCTTTATAGAGCACTGAAGGAGGTCGGAGACTGAATCCTAACGATAACTTCTTGTTCTACCCTATGCTTGTTTTCATTTGTCAATAGCAGTCAAACTAGGCCACACAGTACTCAAACAGGGGTACTGACTTCTATGGCAGCAAGTGTGGACTACTGCATTGACGAATGACAGCTGACAACCATCCAGAACTATCAGACTCTTAACTTGCCTAAACGTGTCCCTAGACAAGCTTATAAAATCCATCGAAACCACAACTAGGGTAACTAACATGGTGACCAGTGAGCTAACACAACCAGCACAATCAACAATGCTGCAGCTACGGCATCAACAACAGCCTCTGTTACACATCCTCAGCTACTGACTATAACAATTATGCCATTTGCAACTACAATTACTAACTGATGGGCTCAAACACGATGACGACGGAGTCTGAAACAGCCAGGGATGATGACTGACAACACTTGACAGAACTACTGAAGTGAATCTAGAGGTGAGAGCAGAGGAAATAAGGAAGGGAAACCTTGCTCGTTCTTGCCGAGACCCTTGCCCGTTCTTGACACATGTGCCCCGTTGATCTTCTACTCAGGAAGAATACGGCAGCACAATGCACTTATGTATTGTATAAGTTGTATTGCATTCTTCTTTCTTAAGACTTGAAAACAGAGTTCCATGAGAATGGGGAATGGTGGAGAGAGGGAGGAAGGAGGAAGGAGGAGAGGTACCTGGTCGCCGGAGGGGTCGGGGTCGGGGTCGGCGAAGGGGTCGGGGTCGGGGTCCGAGCTCGTCCGGGTCCTCGCTCGCCGCGGTCAAAGGAGAGCAGGGGCCGGTGGCGCAGGACGGCAGGGGCAAGCGGGGTGGGTGCATCGGGGCCACGCTCGCCGGCTGCTGCAGGGGCCGGAGGAGGCCCTCGCTCGTCGGAGGGAGGAGGGGAGGAGAGGAGCGGGCGGCGTGCGCTCGACCGATCCCGTTCGGAATGCGCGGGGGCGGCAGGGGTGGAGTCCCGCGGGGAGAGCGGCGCCGACGTCGGGGCCTCAGGCGGCGGTGGGCGCAGGGGCAAGGCGGCGGGGCGGCGTCGAGGCGGCGGGGCGGCGTCGAGGCGGCAGGGCAGCGGCGTCGGGAGAGGAGAGGGGAAGGGGATCAAGGGCGAGGGCGAGGGAGAGAGAGGGGATAGGTGTGGGCCTGGGAGGCAGTATGGATGGGGGCACAATACTAATGGCGCACCACCCCTCGGTGCGCCATAAGTATATACATGCTAATGGCACACCTCAACCTGGTGCGCCATTAGTATTTTTTTATTTCCGCTCGAGCCAACAGGTTATCTCACACCTGACCTTATCCACATCAACTCCCCTCTACTAGCTCGACTGGTCAGGTGCCTGTTCTCACACCAGGAGGTCCTGGGTTCGATTCCCAGGCTCCACAATTTTTTTTATGCATTTAAAATGCTGTTTGATACTTATTTGTGTTTAAATATGTTCAAACTTGTTTAAATCATAACAGTAATTTTTTTTATAAGACAGTAATAATTTTAAAAGGGGGGTCGGTGGCGGCGGTTGAGTAGGGGAGGGGTGCGGGGGGTTGGCGGCGGCGGTTGAGTAGGGGAATCGAGGGTGCGGGGGGTCGGCGGCGGCGGCCGGTGGACCGGGGGGTGCTCGGCGGCGAGGGGGATAGGATCTGGCGAGGTGGGATAGCGATCGAGAAGGAGGGGGATCGAGATCGAGTGTCCATGAAATTTAAAAATATTCATGATAGTTTAAAAAGTGCCCATGAAATACAATCAAGAAATGAAGGCTACGATTTAAATACAATCGATCTTAGCTAGCTATCTGTTAACAATCTTCTTGCCCTTCTTTTTCGCAAATGGAGTTCTTCTGTGGAACGGACGTCCTTTAGGTAGGGTGGTCCTGCTTCTTCTTGTGGTGTATGCTGCTACTTCATCATCGTCGTCATGTTCGATCCTCGGGTCGCCATACTTGTCGAAGTCTTGCTCATTGGCTACTCCATCCATTCCGATGATCTTCCTTTTGCCTCTCCTCACGACAACACGACTGGTCTTTGACGGGTCGGTAATGAAGAAGCATTGGTCCACTTGGGAAGCCAGTACCGATGGCTCATTTTTCGCGGTGACGTTTGCGCCCGCGGTCTTGGATTTGGCTTCGGGTATAACCATGGTGGTGAAATACCGGTCTTCTTTTAGGACGCTCTTGGCCCATCTGACGCGGAACATCGGGACCTTCTCTCCAGCGTAGCTCAGCTCCCAGATCTCCTCGATCCTTCCGTAGTATCTGTCCTTGTCGTTACCGGTGTAGGATTCCATCGTTACCCCGGAGTTCTGATAACCATCGCTCTTCATGTCCTTGGCCTCGGTGTAGAATGTGTAGCCGTTGATATCGTACGCCTCATAGGTCATCAGGTTGTGATCGGCGCCCTGTGACAAGGCGAATATGAGTTGTTCTTCCGCGGAAGAATCCTCATGTAAAGGGTACGACAGAAGCTTCTGCTTGAACCAACGCGTGAAACATGAGTTGTGCTCTTTGAGTATATCTCCGTCCGTCCTCTATTGGCCTCGGTCATTGTACGTCTTCTTAATAAAGGTTTTGTGCTCTACCACCCAAGGATCGACCACGTCTATGTGTTGTAGCGCGACTAGGTTTGCTCTTTCAAAGTCGGCGAGTCGACCCTCGAAGTCGGCATGCATTTCGCGGCGACCCTCACGGTGACCCCATCTAGCGAGCCTGCCGAGGTGCCTGTTGACGGGCAGACCAACGGGGTTGTTGATGCCTAGATAATTCATGCAGTACGAGATGCACTCTTCGGTCAGAAAGCCCCTGGCTATGCTTCCCTCTAGACGTGACATGTTGCGAACGTATCCTTTGATGACACCATTCATCCTTTCGAACGGCATCATGCTGTGCAGGAATGTCGGCCCGAGTTGGATGATATCCTCCACTATATGGACCAGCAGATGCACCATAACGTCGAAGAATGCGGGCGGGAAGTACATCTCAAGCTCGCATAGTATCACCACGATCTCTTTCTGTAGCCTTCTGAGTTGCCTCACGCCAATCGACTTCCGAGAGATGACGTCAAAGAAGTTGCATAGGCCAAATAGCATTTCACGAACGTGCGCGTCCATGATCCCACGGATTGCAACTGGAAGTATCTGCGTCATCAGCACGTGACAGTCGTGAGACTTCATCCCGCTGAACTTCTGCTTCGCTGGGTCTAGGTATCTGCTTATCTTCCCCGCGTAACCGTAAGGAAGTTTTACTCCTAGGAGGCAGGTGAAAAACTGCTCGATCTCCTCCTGACTTAGAGTGAAGCACGCGGGAGGGTAGTCATTTCCGGTCTTCTTGGCCTTTTTGCCTTTGCGACGACTTTCTGTGTCCTGCTTCGCCTCATCATCATCATCATCATCATAATCATATATAGCATGAAGCTCCTGCCTGACGCCCATTGATTTCAAGTCTGCCCTTGCTTTCGGCCCATCTTTGGTCCTCTCTGGCATGTTGAGCAGGGTACCAAGCAGACTCTCGCACACGTTCTTCGTGATATGCATGACATCAAGGCTGTGAGGCACACGGTGGATCTTCCAATACGGCAAGTCCCAGAAAACAGACCTCATTTTCCATACCTTTAGCAGCGGCTCTGGCGCCTTTCGCTTTTTTCCCGGCTCTGGCGCCTTTTGCTTCTTTCCCGGCAGTGGGCCGTCTTTCCAATTTTTCAACAACTTGTCTATTTCCTCGCCGCTCCTCGTACACGGGCGTTTTCGGGGTTCGGTTTCACCATCGAACAGATCCTTGCGTTTCCTCCACGGGTCATCGTCGCGAAGCCACCTTCGATGTCCCATGAACACGGTTTTCGAAGACCCGGGATCTCTATCTAGCTGGCGATACGTTGTGTCATCCATGCACCGTACGC
This sequence comes from Aegilops umbellulata, assembly GCA_032464435.1. Classification (NCBI taxonomy): domain Eukaryota; kingdom Viridiplantae; phylum Streptophyta; class Magnoliopsida; order Poales; family Poaceae; genus Aegilops; species Aegilops umbellulata. Next base: position 479,744,043 of record CP136055.1, read on the forward strand.
ATCCAGAAAATCCGTGGACTACCTGCCCCGCGAGATATCCGTAACCGAGATAGTCGTGCACCGTCGTGAGCAGTGCGGCTCTCATAGGGAAATATTCTTTCTCTGCGGCGTCCCACGTATTGGCTGGCGTTTTCCACAGCGTGTCTAGCTCCTCCTTCAGCAGCCCCAAATACAGATTGATGTCGTTCCCAGGTTGTTTCGGCCCTTCAATTAGCATACTCATGTGAATGTACTTCCTCTTATGTACTTCCTCTTCATGCACAACCAGGGGGGAAGATTGTACATCCACACAAACACAGGCCAGGTGCTATGTGTGCTTCTCTGGCTGCCAAATGGATTGACTCCATCGGTGCTCGCGCCCAGCACGATGTTCCTTGGATCCTTCCCAAATTCTAGGTATTCAAAATTCAACGCTTGCCACTGGCTCGCATCCTTAGGGTGACTCAGCATCTTGTCTTTTTTATCTATCTCCGGATCATTTGCGTCATCTTCTCGCTTCTTCTCCTCCCTATCCGCGTGCCAACGCAGGAGCTTTGCTACCTTAGGATCCGCGAAATACCGCTGCAGACGAGGAGTGATCGGAAAGTACCACACCACTTTTCGAGGAGCTTTCTTCCTCTTCTTGTATCGAGTGACGCCGCACACCGGACATATGGTAGACTCCGCGTGCTCGTCCCGATAAATGATATAATTGTTCATGCAGACATGGTATTTCACGTGCGGTAAATCCAGAGGACACATGATTTTCTTCGCCTCCTCCAAACTGGTCGGGCACTTGTTCCCCTTTGGAAGACGTTCGTGCCAGAATGACATGTTCTTGTCGAAGCATGCGTCAGTCATTTTGTGTTTTACCTTCATCTCCAGAGCCATGAGCGTTACTTTCAGGCGGGTATCCTCGGGCCTGCATCCTTCATACAATGGAGTAACCGCGTCTAACTCAAGTTGATCCACCTTGGCTTTCTCTCAGGCGGCAGCTCTTGCGTTATCCGTCTGCTTGAGAAGCAGCTCTTGAATATAAGGGTCCTGCAACCAGCCCATCGATGGTCCACCGTCGTATGCTCCGCCGGCATCATCATCTTCATGATCATGCCCGTCGTCTGCTCCGGCGCCATCTTCCTCATCATCATGTCCTGCATCTTCTACATGATGACTGTGTACAGCATCACCGTCGTGATCATCTCCTGGGGATTCTTTGTCTTCTCGCCCGCCCGAGCCGCGGTGGTTGCCTTGCTGCCCTTCCTCATTTCTTGCCCGGACCCCATGGATGACTTCGTAGTCATCTTCATCACCTTGCCACCGATAGGCATCCATGAAACCACGCAAAAGCAGGTGGTCCCGCACCTGCCCGGAATCCGGGTCCGCAATAAGGCTCTCCAGCTTGCATCTTCGACACGGACATCTTATCTCCGTCTCGTTCTTTTGAACCATCTCGGCCTTCGCGGACCTCAAAAACCTATTCACGATGCCTTCGGTCATCGTGCGGACCATGGTTGCCTGCGGGGTAGAGCAAAACGATATTTTAGAACCAAGAAAAAATTTGGCATGACTTTCCCTAAAAATAGGACCAAAAAGAATGCTTAATGCCAAAATTATCACCGAAACGGAAATGAATCAACATTCCGGCAAAATATTGGCAACTATCGCATTCGAAATACCGGGACACCTCCAAACACAAACACATATGCAACACCACAAACATATGCAACACCACGAACATACATAGATCTAGCTAGGCCATAAAAAGTGCATGTGCAAATTGTTGTAGGGAGAACAACATAAATATAGCTTTCCCCCTTACTTACCTATCAAAACAAGGTAATTTAACCACTTAATTTCAATGAATCTATGGTGGAAATGAGGTGAAAAAGAGGAGGCACCCGAGACAAGGAGGAGGTGGAGAGAATGGAGTGGGGAGAAAGTGAGTGTGGGTAGGAGAGGCTGCCCAAAATATCTTGTTGCTGTCCACTTACTAATGGTGCACCAGCAGTAAATGCGCCATTAGTAATCCAGGTTACTAATGGCGCACCTATATCTGATGCGCCATTAGTAGTTTTGCGAAAAAAAAGAAAAAAAATCATACTAATGGCGCACTCTCCAACGGTGCGCCATTAGTAGTTTGAACTAGTAATGGCGCACGGTGGGACAGTGCGCCATTAGTAGTTTTCCAACAAAAGGAATAAAAAATATAATTAAAAAAACAGCATTAGTGGCGCACTCTGGTACTGATGCGCCATTACTAGTTACAACTAGTAATGGCGCACCGTGCCAGGATGCGCCATTAGTATGTTTGGACAGACGCGCTAGTTAAAAAAAATTAGGATACTAATGGCGCACCCTAGGCAAGGTGCGCCATTAGTACTTTCAACACTAATGGCGTACCAGATGGTGGTGCGCCATTAGTATATACTAATGGCGCACCACCTATCTGGTGCGCCATTAGTGTCAATCCCACCTATAGCCCTTTTTCTAGTAGTGTTTGTCCCTCTTCCTTCCTGCCCCGTTTGCGCCCAGTGCTCATCTCTCCTAAACTCCGGCGCGATTAGAGAAATAGGATATATTATGGCGCTTTCCTCATGGATCCCATTAGCATGCTCCTTAGCGACGTGACTAACCAAGCCACAAACTCCACAAAAAACTGGCATCTTCTCATATTCAAAAACAAAGTACACCTTCTTTTGCTTTAGCGTAAGACTCGCACATCTCGTCAGAGGTTTCCTCACATCCAGGATGACTCGCACCCTAATTCCTCCACCTTGCCCCTTGACGGATCGCTCATCCACTCGCTCCACTTCCCCTGCCTTCTTCGCTAGTTGCCTAGCAATACTCGCAGACCTCATCTTCTGCTTTAACCCCATCACCCTCATCCACGCCTGGTAAGTATAAAGATCCACCTCGTTCACATCTGACCACCCATCATATGGAGCCAAAAGAACAGGGCAGTTCCTGAAAATCTATGGTCCTTCGTTCATCACCCTCTCCCAATCTCCCAAGCAACTCATCTGAACCGAGAACAGATTGTCCTCGATGGCCCTAAACTCTACTTCCTGCTCCAAATTCCACGCTGATCTCATATTGCCATAAAAGGCCCCATGGCTAAACTTTTTATTGGTATGAACCCTAGCCAGCGCCATGAACTCAGCATCCTTTTCCAACTCTTCCATATCTTCCTCCAGTACCACATCCTCCTCCTCATCTTCCCTGAGATTCATGTACTTGAGCTTGTCGTTCAACGAATCCTCCTGTGACACCTTATTTTCTTCGCTTGCCCCTTCCGACCCCCAGTCTCCCTTCGTCTTCGCCTTCCCTTCCTCCTGCTCCTTGCTCCGCCGCCCATCAACCCTAGACGTGGACCAGTCAGCACTCGCCATGGTCTCCCCGCCTAGGTTAGTTGTTCCCGCGTGCTTGACGTATTGGATCGCGACTAGCTGAAGATCGGGTGCAAGATCCGATCTGGCCTCGACGTGGTTGTGAGGTCTCCTTGGCCGCCGCCTTGGAGAAAGAAACCCTAAAGGGTACTTGACATTGCAGCTGTTCACTTGGGCTTGCTTACCGTAAACCACTTTATCCCACTATATATACTGCAATGTTATTGGTAGCTGAATCTGATAGTGCTATCGCGTAAACCAAGTAGCAGAGGAGTGACTAGTTTTCGACTTCCCTCGCACACGATTATTTTCCCACCAGGAACTCTGAACAACCTTTCTCCCCGCAGTCTGATCTGCTCGACCCTACTCTATCCTCATTTTTGTTTGTTTCAAGAAACTGAATGGTTTGCATAGAAGTTCATTTTCACAGATCAGATTGTAGAAACAAACTAATGTATTCAAACAGCCATTTTTTGTTTTCTTGGAACAAACACAAATCGCAGATCACCATAGGTGTAGTTCACATGTCCATAAAATGTAGGCAATACAAGTAGGGAATTCGAGTGGTACAGAGATTACTACATGTCAATTTCAGTTGGTTACTAAAAATTGAACTACAAAATTTATTCCAACTCCGAGATGCTTGCACCAGTCCATAAATGGATCGTTGGAGCTTGCACACTTTGTTAGCCTCCTTTGTATCGATAAAACCTTTGGGTTGCATCATATACAACTCTTCTTCTAGAAATTCATTCAGGAATGCAGCTTTGACATACATTTGCCAAATTTCATAATCATAAAATGCGGCAATTGCTAACATGATTCGGACGGACTTAAGCATCGCTACGGGTGAGAAGGTCTCATCATAGTCAACTTCTTGAACTTGTCGAAAACCTTCCGCAACAAGTCGAGCTTTGTAGACAGTAACATTACCATCAGCGTCAGTGTTCTTCTCGAAGATCCATTTATTCTCTATGGCTTGACGATCATTGGGCGAGTCAACCAAAGTCCACACTTTGTTCTCATACATGGATCTCATCTCAGATTTCATGGCCTCGAGCCATTTCGCGGAATCTGGGGTCATCATCGCTTCCTCATAGTTCGTAGGTTTTTCATGGACAAGCAACATGACCTACAGAACAGGATTACCGTATCACTCTGGTGCGGATCTTACTCTGGTTAACCTACGTGGTTCGGTAGTAACTTGATCAAAAGTTTCATGATCATTATCATTAGCTTCCTCACTAATTTTTGTAGGAATCACAAGAACTGATTTCTGTGATGAACTACTTTCCAATAAGGGAGCAGGTACAATTACCCCATCAAGTTCTAATTTCCTCCCACTCACTTCTTTCGAGAGAAACTCTTCCTCTAGAAAGGATCCATTCTTAACAATGAATATCATGCCTTCGGATCTGCGATAGAAGGTGTACCCAACAGTCTCCTTTAGGTATCCTATGAAGACACAATTCTTCAATTTGGGTTCGAGCTTATCAGGTTGAAGCTTTTTCACATGAGAAACGCAGCTCCAAACTTTAAGAAACGACAACTTGGGTTTCTTGCCAAACCACAGTTCATATGGTGTCGTCTCAACGGAGGTGCCCTATTTAACGTGAATGTAGCCGTCTCTAAAGTATAACCCCAAAACGATAGCAGTAAATCAGTAAGAGACATCATAGATCGCACCATATCCAATAAAGTGCGGTTACGATGTTCGGACACACCATTACGCTGTGGTGTTCCGGGTGGCGTGAGTTGTGAAACAATTTTGCATTGTTTCAAATGAAGACCAAACTCGTAACTCAAATATTCTCCTCCACGATCAGATCGTAGAAACTTTATTTTATTGTTACGATGATTTTCTACTTCACTCTGAAATTCTTTGAAATCTCCAAATGTTTCAGACTTATGTTTCATCAAGTAGATATACCCATATCTTCTCAAATCATCTAGGAAGGTCAGAAAGTAATGATACCCGCCGCTGGCCTCAACACTCATCGGACCACATACATCAGTATGTATTATTTCCAACTAGTCTGTTGCTCTCTCCATTGTTCTGGAGAACGGAGTCTTAGTCATCTTGCCCATGAGGCATGGTTCGCAAGCATTGAGTGAGTCATAACCAAGTGATTCCAAAAGCCCATCAGCATGGAGTTTCTTCATGCGCTTTACACCAATATGACCCAAATGATAGTGCCACAAATAATTTGCACTATCATTATTAAACTTATATCTTTTGGCTTCAATACTATGAATACTAGATGATACCCCGCGCGTTGCTGTGGTAGTTTATGGATGAATTTCAATAATATAAAAGTATAAAACATAAACAGATGAGTATATAGTATTGAAATTGATAGCTCATGGTTGTGGATGGCAGTGATAATAATAAATTAACAGTCGTACAAAGCCCCTTCATGGGAAAATAAATGGCGTTGATAATGTGCCATTGTCGCAGAGTTCAATGGAAAGCACCACTATCTACTGTATGTAAATAGGCCAAATCAGAAACTACTATAATAGTTAGTTATGGATTGATAATAATGGTGATAACATGTTGTTTTGGCAAACCTATGTCAAGAATTTCTCAGAGAAGAACACAATCTTCAGAATCTAGCATTGAGACTGAAAGAGCCTCACTTGGCATAAAATTCATATATATCTAATTTGAAGGCTGCATATATATTGTACTACCTTCCTGTGTATAAAACAACTTCAAAAATAAATCACGCTAGGAGGACATCTCTAACATTTTATGTACAATAAATGTATGATTAAAGAAATTACGCTACCAAAATATTTTTAGCTTTCATACATGGTAAAGAGAAGTCCTTAAATCAAAGCGTAAAAAACAAATTAATAACTTCAAAATAACATATGTAGAATTAGAAACAACATGATGGAGATGGGGGTTATTCTTTGACTACATCGAGAAATAAGGATGCCGGTCATCCTCCCGGCTCCTCAGCGATTTGGGCTTCCTGGCCGTTGGATCGGATGGCTTGATCGGATCTGGGCCATCGGATCGACCCCTGGAACGACCTCGCTCGTCGGATCGAAGAGGCGCTCCTGTAGCAATGAATAGTTTCACCCCGTTCGCGCCACCGCTCGTAATTCCGGCGCCCCTCGAGGGCATTTTCGTCATTTCATGCACAAGGGTATAAAAGGGGTGGCTCCTATGGAGATAACCCTAGCCGCTTCACTCCCACACTCTCGCGTCGCCGCCTAGCTGCTCCCCACGCCGCCGCTGCCGCCTGTGCCCGCCTTCGCGTCGTCGCCTCCGCTCGCCCTCGCGCCGTCGCCTCTGCTCGCCCTCGCGCCGTCGCCTCCGCTCGTCCGCTCGCTGTCGCCTCCGTTCGCCTCGTGCCGTCGCCCTTCTTCGCTCCCTGCAGCCACTACCGTTGCTGCCGCCACAGCCACCACCGCGCTCATGTCCCTCGCCCCCCTCCCTGCTCGTCTCCAGTCACCGAGCTGGTTGCTGCCGCGCTGCTCTCCTGCCTCGACGTGCCGGTCTGGAGGAGATCGTTGTCTCAGCGAACCACGACTTCATCTCCGAGGACGCAGCGGCGAGGCTACAAAGGTACGGGCCCAACAAGCTGGAGCAGCCCGAGCGTCCAATCTCAACCATCACCCGGAACCCTAGCCTTCCCCCTCCCCATGGCGCGGGATGCCCTCCAAGAGGAGCGTCTGATGCGTGAGTGCATCCATCGTCTCCTCCCCTTTGCTTATTATTCTTTTTCATTTGATCTACGCGAGCGTGCGTAACGTCTCATCTCATCTCTGCTCGTGTGCAGGGAGGCCATGGAGTAGCTGCTTGGTTCAAGGGCATGCCTTGGCTGCTCCCTATGTTGAGCGTGTGGACGGGCCAGATTCAGTGCTAGGTATGACTCGTGGTTGCCTTCTACTCCCCCCCTCTCTCTACACCACTCAAATCTCAGTTGGATTCACCTTGCAACTGTACAAGTAGTATGAACTGCAAATAAAATTGAATGGTTCAACTTAAATTTGACCAAAACTGCAGCATCCTCCATCATCCCCTTTTGGATGTTCAGTTTACTGTACGAGTCAATATCGCTTTGATTTTTAAATCAGCTTCAACGGTTGCTTTCACAATCGTTTGATGTTCAGTTTACTGTACGCGTCACTGAGGGCTTGCTATTAATTTGCCTCACCGTTTTGTTGCTAGGTAAAATTGTTTTATTAGGCTGCTCTCTCTAAGTGAGCACATTTGTATTGTTTGTAGAGGAAAATGCATAGTTCATTTTTCTTGAATTTTGCTGCCATGTATGTGTTACTTGGAAATCAACCGACTGCGCCACCATTGGTGGATCTATATGTTTAACTGTTTCTTCATTGTTTGGCGTAGGTACATGATTGTGATATAATATTCCGCGGAAGAAAAACCACCGTTGCTTTTACAGTTTTACGATGTGCTGCAAGATTGATTTGCATGTTCTCATGTATGATCTTCATATTATTCTATTCTGAAGTATTAGTTTATTATCAAGGAAGCTTTGGGCGGAGGAGTTGAGTGCAGTTTTTATATCTTTTTTCAAAGTCCTAAATGGTATGGTGAAAATCTTTGATATGACAGTTTCAAAGCTTCATCGCATTATAGTAGGACAAATTGATATGCAGGTCGTCAAAAGCTTCATTTTTGTCCATTAGATAGTTTATATAGCTTTGTCACCAAAGGTAGGTTTCGTAGCGGGGATGCTTCTTGTGAACATTATATACGACCATGGGTCCGTGAAAAAATGATCATAGCTCACATTACTAGGATTAGGGAACCTCGGCCATTTTTACAAAACATGCGCTACACCTCCAGTTTCATGGCGTGTTTCAGCCAAAATTCCGTTGTAGGTTTGCATAGGTAGATAAATAAATAGAACTCAGGGAATATGATAAGATGGCAAATGTTTGGTGTTTACCGGCTATGGAATCCATTAAGAATTCAGGGAATGAATGGTTGCTCCAAGTTCTGGTGCCCTTAGATCAAGTTACTAGGTGCATGCTGTTATTGACCTTGTGGAGATGCTGGTATGTGTGAAACGAAGTGGTTCACAATAAACCATTACCACTTGTGGAGATCTCTGTTCGGTTTCTGCAAAGTTACCAGGACTCAATCATAGGAGTTAAAATGAATACGAACATTGAGTCAAGGAAAGGGAAGATGGTCATAGCTCGCGATCAGACTGCTAAAAACAACTGCATGCCTGCTGCCTCAGGTGCTACTTCCAGGTGGCGACCTCCAGCGCAAGGATGGCTCAAGCTGAATTCTTACGGTTCTTTCGTTTGGGATGGAGAAGCTGGTGCAGGCATGATTCTTTGAAATGATGCAGGAGCAATAATCTTCTCCACATGCAGGAAGTTGTACTCCTGTAGGGATGCATTAGATACGGAGCTTAGCGCATGTAAGGAGGGTTTAACTCTTGCTCTACAGAGAAGTGATTTGGCCGTCAATATTGAACTTGATTCGGTCAATGCGGTGAACATGATCCAGAGCACGGAAGTGGATAGATCAATCTATGCTCATGTCGTGCAGGAGATAAAGCAGCTTAGAAGCAGTCGTACTTGTATTACTCACGCACACCGGTGTCAGAATAAAGCAAGTGATATATTGGCTTCTTTTGCTAGAATTAATGATAGAACAATGACTTGGTTAGGGTCAGGTCTAGATGAGATACTTGAGATAGTCAGAGATGATTGTAAAGATATTTTGATTGAGTAATATAAGTCTTTTACTCGCAAAAATAAAAATAAAAAAATAGAACTCTTGCTGTCAACGTGTGTGTTTCAGTAATTCTATATCAACATGGCAGGTGTTTGTATGATGCATGGTTGCATTTACTGAGGTAGTACATGATCTGGTCTTCTACTAATTGTTGTCTTAAATAGCTAATTGTTTTTTGTTCTGCTATGTGATATATTCAAGTTGTTGGACAAGTTCTCGCTGGTTGCTTCCTGTTCATCACATTAAATCTGTGAAGCATGATATTGTAATTGATGTAGTTCTTCCTTGAGCCAGTTGTGATTATTTCCATTTTTGCAAGGGGATAACAACATTTAGTGCATATGTATCTTGTGATTGTGGAAATATGAAATAGAAGCCGATTATGAGCCCTGCACTTTGTGATGACTCTCTGAACTCTGCACTTTGTGATAACTCGCTCAGCGTTGCTCTCACTAATCCAATATGCTATCCATGTTCTGATAAAGTTTTGTACACCTGTGAACTTATTGGTGCTATATGCACCGGTTTCCATTTCGAATTACATGGTGCATTCTTTCTGTAGCCAACGGAATTATTAGGCCCTTGTGTGCTGAATTTGGCTCGACACATTTACAAGACGAGAACAACCTCACGAGGAGGCACTGTTCATTGCAATAGTGTTGCCTCTTGATCTAACGGCCCAGATCATTCAGGTTGGCGCCCTCGCGCAAAGATTCCCATCCTTTCTGCCCTTGATGACCAGTTTGGCGGCGCCGCGACCAGCAGCAACGGCCTCTCCTTGGCAAGCATAGACCGCAGGGTCGTCTTCCTCTCTGTCCGCTTCCACACCGTCATGGATGTCTCAGACCTCATCCTCGAGAAGCTCCTCTACCAGGTACAAACATTCAGATTCAGGACGTCTCCCTCTACCTCTGCATCTCTGTAAAAATAGGGTAAGCATTTCTTCGGAAATACACGCTGTTGACTGATTTGGTTCCTTCCGTATTGATATGTGCAAAATAGGATCAATGAAACCATTCATTGTAATCAAGAGTATAACGATATGTTCGCTTCATGGTGCTTTACCTCAAGATGTTTGATATATGCTCATCTTGTACGTTTAACTTTTTTGGTAATTACTGAATTGTTTCCTTTTACAGTGTTCTGCCAGGGAGGAAGTGAACTCACAAAAATATGAGCCATGTGACATGATCCGCTTGCAGCAAATCTTACTTGCTCCCTATTGGGAATTTTTCTTTTCACATGTTGTTGAGTGATGGGCAAAAAGTAATGATGCAAGTCGAGTGATTGATAATCAGTATATTATAGGTCCTGATTTCATTATTTAAAGTCATAATGCAGTCATGCTTGAGGTGGATGTGTATAAAATTCTGTAACGACTGTATGTTGCTGCCTACATGTGCTTGAGTTGTTCATGTTATCCTAAATGTATATTTCTAGAAGATTAATTTAGCAAATAGGATGCCTGGTCATGCTTGATATTCTCTGTATCATGATTCATATTTAAGTGTTTTCTCATTCGTTGGTACATAGATATACTAAAAAGCTTTTAGCTTTGTGAGTGTCAAATAGTTATGATTGCTTGTACCTGTCCATTTGCATTTGATAAAGCTTCTATATCTATATTTTACTCATGTGTCATGCTAGATAGAATCACTTCTCTTTTGGATAATTGTCATTAGCATGCCACTTTCTTCTGGATAATTCATAATGGCCACCGGAGAGCTGCATATCGTTCATATTCCTTAGCGGCATTATGGTACTAACTGCCATTTTTTAACTTTCTTCTGGATAATTCACAATGTCCACCGGCGACCTGCATATCGTTTATATTCCTTAGCGGCTTATAGTACTAACTGTCATTTTTTTGTAAAATAATTTTCTTTACATGCTTATTGTTATTGTTTCATCTCACAATTTTCTTCTCAATTGATCTGCATATTGTAGGCTATTTCCTTTGCCAGAATGAAAGGAGAATATGCTGAGAGGTGGGACAGAGTAACTTCACTTATGAACTCTTTGTTCTTTTAGAAGCTATTGTTTTGTATACTTGGATTTAGGCCATGCTGCCTTTGTTAAGAATATCAGCAGTGTCATATGTGCCTTCAGTTACCTCTTCCTCTCCACTCCATCCCCACCCTCTCATGTCAGTTTTGGTTTCATGCACGATATTCTGACATGGCATGCACATAATCATAGGATAAATTTAGGTTTGATACTATACTTCCTATTCATAGTCAGTAGGCAGGAAAACATGAAGAAGTCACCTTCCATGTCATTGTGTTGTACAAACTGGTTATAGATGTGTAATTGATGAAGTGTATTCCAAAACCAAGTTGGTTACTGTTAATTGGAGGATTGAAACAGTTGTCCAGATAGCCTTCACGCATGATGAGAGTCTCATTGCTTTACCGACGAGAAGCAATGGAAGGCGATGCCGCTGCAGTTTATGCGCTCAGGTTTCTCCGCTTCTATTTGGCCTCTGTCAGGTAAAGAATGATGCATGTGTTCCTTTCTAATATTCATGCCTCCTTGCATCCTTAATATCTTTACTTGCATTCAAGCTTCAGTTGTAATTTGAATGTAGCTTATTCATGGATGGATGCTTTACATGCTCATCTGGCCTCTGTCTTGGCGTTCATGTTGTGATTGCCTCTGCAATGAAACCTAATAAAGTGATATATCTTCTTCATCCCTGTTAAGCGATTTTTTTGGTTCTTCCAGCTCAAACTTCCATTTTTGTCCTTGCAACTACGACCAATTTTTTGATTCATTTATTGTGAAATCTTATTCTACAAGAGGCAAAAAGTCAATTGTGATTGTTCTGAATGTTAATATGTATTCCTGCCTCTGATACCCTCACAAATTTAATCGATTCTCCTGTTATTATTTTTATAATTGTATTTTGAGCATTGGCATCTCTAGCCGAGCTACGCAAGCAGAAAGCTGAGCAGGTGCAGCTCGGGGATTAAGCAAAGGTCTAAAATGTTGAATCTCCCAATAAAGTGGTACTGTATATCTCAACTTCACTCAGCATCTTCTACCTCAACCAGAATTCAGCTACTAAGCACATCCAGTTAATCCATGAATAATTGTGAACCTCTGGTATTTCTCTCTGCCGTGTGAACTGATAAATGCCGGATGACAAAGTTGTGAACTAAGCAGCAAAATGAGGCCAAGAGCCCGATGGCGTTGTAGCTATCGCCCCCTTCGGTGTACAGGAACTAGGCAAAACGCCATTGTCAATGTGAGCGACGACGAGCGAATGGGCAGCGACATAATGCACCATGGCATGACGATCAGATCAGCGATATGATTGTTGCGGTGGACAATGCCAAGGATCAGTTCTTTTTGTCGATTGTTGTGTGGGATTCTATGTCAATCTTTTCTAGAAACTTCTGTTTTCTTGATTCAAATTATTTAAGAAATTGTGAATTTTGGTGTCTTTTGTAAGTAAATGTCAGTGTCAAGGCGTCTTTTGTATATTTCAAGTAATTCTTAGAACGTTGCCAACAAACTTATTGTTATGGTGTTGTTCTAAACCTTGAAACTTTTGGGGCATTATATGCCGCATATCATATGAAATGTATCATTTGAATGCATTGAATCTTCACAACTTTTGGATATGATTCACCCGGCAGGCCTGTGGCAAGCCTCAATTCCTACTAACCGACCATTACCTGCTTCGTTGGGACCGGCACCCCACGCCAAGGCTTGATGTCAAGTGGTTATCTTTTGTTGTCTTGCTTCTATTACATGTTGATGTCTCTCCTCTCTTTTATTTTGTTTTCTTGTTTGAATACATATGCTAAATGAGGATTCTTACGAACTTGTGCATTACCTCCTTGACCAACGCATTTGGACCAGCACCCTCGCGCCAAGGCGCGATCTCGTTCTAGTTATAAAGATTACACCGCTCCACCTCACTTGCGCGGTAATAGCACACTAATGCTGCCTCAAGGTATTGGTATAACTGCTCAAATAAAAAATATCAAAGAACAATAAAATTTTAAATAAGCAACAACAATACAAATTATCCAAATAAATCTGTATATCCAGCCAGCCAAAATATTAGTGTGTGACAACCCTACGACACAGACGATGGCTGAATCTTGTGTACAGACGGCGACTTGCTCACTACAAACTCAGATAACTGATAAGGAAGATGCAAATTCAGATAGTCCAGGTAAATAGGATTAATCGATCCACTTCACTCAAGATCACCAGATCATTGCATACCAAGACCGTCCTTACAACCAGCTAGCCGTACCTAGAAGCTATTAACATTCGCACACTACAGAACCAAAAGTTGTACTGGCTCTTGTTAATTAGGCTACTCCTCCTCGGTCCTTCCTAATTTCAAAGCAGTAACCATTTACTTTCCCATTATCATCCATAAACTGTGAAGAAAATTCACACATACATACTCTGGCATAAGAAAGACTCACTAGAACAAAATAACTGCACACTATCTCCTTGTAGAAACTTTTTAATGTATGATGGCATTCTTATCCTTTATTTTGCAGAACAGGAACCCCTTGCAAAGCTAACACTTGGATTGGTATATTCTTCAGCCTTATAAGTGTATAAAGGCTCCTGCCGAGGTCTAAATGATCCAAAGCGTCACCATCTGATTCTCAACTGCAAAACAGTACAGGGTTAATACAAACGGTAACCTAGCCTACAGTCAAGGAGCTAATTGCATACTGAACAATCCCGAGTAGGAGGAAACAAGGAGAGGAAATAAGAACGCGCACCATGGCTATTTTCTTGCAAACGGGGTCTCATACTCCGCCTCACGGTCAGATGCCGATGATGGATAGCACGGTGTTGGACGCTTAATAATTCGTTGTCGTCGGTGAGAAGGAGCGCCTGCAAGTCCACATCCACGGACAATGCCTCACCATAGGGGAGGTGTGATACGTCTCCGTCGTATCTACATTTCCAAACACTTTTGCCCTTGTTTTGGACTCTAGCTTGTATGATTTGAATGGAACTAACCCGGACTAACGATGTTTTCAGCAGAATTGCCATGATGTTGTTTTATTTGCAGAAAACAAAAGTTCTGGGAATGACCTGAAACTCCACGGAATATCTTATAAAAAACAATAAAAAATCCTCGCCAAAGATGAAGACCAGGGGGCCCACACCCTGTCCACGAGGGTGGGCCCCCCCTAGGGCACGCCCCTACCTCGTGGGCCCCCTGGAGACCTTCCGACGCCAACTCCAACTCTATATATTTGCTTTTGGAGAGAAAAAATAGAGGAGAAGAAATAATCACGTTTTACGATACGGAGCCGCCGCCAAGCACTAAAACCTCTCGGGAGGGCTGATCTGGAGTCCGTTCGGGGCTCCGGAGAGGGGGATTCGTCGCCATCGTCGTCATCAACCATCCTCCATCACCAATTTCATGATGCTCACCGCCGTGTGAGAGTAATTCCATCGTAGGCTTGCTGGACGGTGATGGGTTGGATGAGATCTATCATGTAATCGTGTTAGTTTTGTTAGGGTTTGATCCCTAGTATCCATTATGTTCTGAGATTGATGTTGCTATGACTTTGCTATGCTTAATGCTTGTCACTAGGGCCCGAGTGCCATGATTTCAGATCTGAACCTATTATGTTTTCATGAATATATGTGTGTTCTTGATCCTATCTTGCAAGTCTATAGTCACCTACTATGTGTTATGATCCGGCAACCCTGAAGTGACAATAATCAGGACCACTCCCGGTGATGACCATAGTTTGAGGAGTTCATGTATTCACTATGTGCTAATGCTTTGTTCCAGTTCTCTATTAAAAGGAGGCCTTAATATCCCTTAGTTTCCAATAGGACCCCGCTGCCACGGGAGGGTAGGACAAAAGATGTCATGCAAGTTCTTTTCCATAAGCGCGTATGACTATATTCGGAATACATGCCTACATTACATTGATGAATTGGAGCTAGTTCTGTGTCACCCTATGTTATGACTGTTAAATGATGAACCGCATCCGGCATAATTATCCATCACTGGTCCAATGCCTACGAGCTTTCCATATACTGGTTTACGCTTATTTACTTTCCCGTTGCTACTGTTACAATCACTATAAAATACCAAAAATATTACTTTGCTTCCATTACTCTTTTGTTACCGTTACCACCACTATCATATTACTTTGCTACTAAACACTTTGCTGCAGATACTAAGTTTCCAGGTGTGGTTGAATTGACAACTCAGCTGCTAATACTTGAGAATATTCTTTGACTCCCCTTGTGTCGAATCAATAAATTTGGGTTGAATACTCTACCCTCAAAAGCTGTTGCGACCCCCTATACTTGTGGGTTATCAAGACTAATTTCTGGCGCCATTGCCTTGGAGCATAGCTCTATTCTTTGAGTCACTTGGGATTTATATCTGCTGGACACTATGAAGAACTCGAAAGACGCTAAGACAACAATTTATCCCTCAACTACGAGGGGAGGTAAGGAACTGCCATCTAGCTCTGCACTTGATTCACCTTCTGTTATGAGTACGATTGCGACACCTAAACCTGCTTCTGCTATTCGTTCTGATATGTCGCATGCTATTGATGATGCCACTTCTGCTATGCATGATACTTATGATGAAACTACTTCTATGCCTGATACTACTGTGCCACTTGGTGAATTTCTTGATGAACAAATTGCTAGGGCTAGAGAGAAAGAAATTATTGAATCTGATTATATTGATGAAAGTGATGATGAAGATAGGCATGTTATTCCTGAAGGTTAAGTTTTTGATATGGAATCTTCTGCCGCTATTTTAGCTTGCAGAGATCGTCGTGAACTTAAAAGGCTATTAATTAAATGGAACAAGGAATCTCTTAGAGATAAAATGAGGCATGACCCTGCTTTTGCTATTTCACCTATTTGTGTTCCCGATAAGGATTATGAATTCTCTGTTGATCCTGATATAATTACTTTGGTTGAATCTGATCCTTTCCATGGTTATGAATCTGAAACTGTTGTGGCACATCTTACTAAATTAAATGATATAGCCACCCTGTTCACTAATGATGAGAGATCTCGTTGCTTTTATATCCTTCAAATATTTCCGTTCTCATTAAAGGGTGATGCTAGAATATGGTTTAATTCTCTTGATCCTGGTTGTGTGCGTAGTCCCCAGGATATGATTTATTACTTCTCTACTAAATATTTCCCTACTAAGAAACAAGCTGCTTTAAAGGAAATATACAACTTTGTGCAAATTAAAGAAGAGAGTCTCCCAGAAGCTTGGGGGAGGCTTCTCAAGTTGCTTAATGCTTTGCCTGATCATCCTCTTAAGAAAAATGAAATACTTGATATCTTTTATAATGGACTAACCGATGCTTCCAGAGATTACCTAGATAGTTGGGCTGGTTCTCTTTTCAGGGAAAGAACACCGGATGAAGCTGAAATTCTATTGAATAATATGTTGAAAAATGAAAATAATTGGGCATCTCCCGAGCGAGCTCCTGCTTCAATTAATGATCCTATTTCTAAATCAACTTTGAAGAAGAGAGGTGTTCTATTTCTCAGTCTCGAGGATATGCAAGAGGCAAAGAAATCTATGAAAGAAAAAGGTATTAAAGCTGAAGATGTTAAGAATTTACCTCCCATTGAAGAAATACATGGTCTTAATTTACCGCCTGTTGAAGAAACATATGATCTTGATCCATTACCTATTGAAGAACCTCTTGATCCCGATAACCCAACACAGGTAGTAAAGGTAAATTCTCTCTATAGATTTGATGAAGGTGATATTCCTCACTATAAGTCTTCTACACAATGCTTAGAAGAGTTTGATAACTTTATTGTCAAGCAAGAAGATTTTAATGCTTATTTTGGTAGACAATTAAAATAGAATACTTATATGATTAAGCACTTGGGTGATTATATCGCTAATATTAGAGGTGAACTTAAACTTGTTAGCAAAGATGCTTCTATGGTTACCACTCAAGTAGAACAAGTACTTAAGGCTCAAAAAGAATTGCTCGATGAAATGAATAGTAAGAAAAATGATTATGCTGTTAGAGTGGCTACTAGAACTGGTAGAATGACTTAGGAACCTTTGTAAGAGAATTGAGCAAGATTCTCAGAGAAATAATGTTGATGTACCTAGTTCTTCTAAAAGGAAGAAAAAGAAAAATGATAGGACTTTGCAAACTTCTACTGAACCTATTGCTAAACCACCTAATAATCCAAATGATATCTCTATGTCTGATGCTGAAACACAATCTGGCAATGAACATGAACCTAATGAAAATGTTAATAATGATGTTCATGATGATGCTCAACCTAGTAATGATAATGATGTAGAAATTGAACCTGATGTGGATCTTGATAACCCACAATCAAAGAATCAACGTTATGACAAGAGAGACTTTGTTGCTAGGAAACATGGTAAAGAAAGAGAACCATGGGTTCAGAAGCCCATGCCTTTTCCTACCAAACCATCCAAGAAAAAGGATGATGAGGATTTTGAGCGCTTTGCTTAAATGATTAGACCTATGTTTTTGCGTATGCGATTGACTGATAGGCTCAAAATGAATCCTTATGCTAAATATATGAAAGATATTGTTACTAATAAAAGAAAGATACCGGGAGCTGAAATTTCCACCATGCTTGCTAATTACACTTTTAAGGGTGGAATACCAAAGAAACTTGGAGATACAGGAGTACCTACTATGCCATGCTCCATTCAAAGAAAATGTTAAAACTTCTTTATGCGATCTTGGAGCCAGTGTTAGTGTTATGCCTCTCTCTTTATATCGTAGACTTGATTTGAATAAGTTGGCACCTACTGAAATATCTTTGCAAATGGCTGATAAATCAACTTCTATACCTGTCGGTGTTTGTGAGGATGTGCCTGTTGTGGTTGCAAACATTACTATTTTAACGGACTTTGTTATTCTTGATATTCCTGAGGACGATAGTATGTCTATTATTCTTGGAAGACCTTTTCTGAATACTGCAGGGGCTGTTATTGGTTGCAACAAAGGCAATGTCACTTTTCATTTTAATGGTAATGAGCATATGGTACACTTTCCAAGGAAACAACCTCAAGTTCATAGTATCAACTCTATTGGAAAAATTCCATCGATTATATTTGGAGGTTTTGAATTTCCTCTTCCTACTGTCAAGAAGAAATATGATATTCTTATTATTGGGGATGTGCATATCCCCGTTGAGGTAATATAGTGTTTTTCGAAATTTCTCCGGTTTCATGTTAATCGGAATGAGTTTTCTAACAAGACTTGATCAACCTTGTTAGTGGATTCCTTTTGATGAGCATGAGATGGATGAAACTATAAGCACAACCTTCTGTACCCT
Source organism: Aegilops umbellulata (assembly GCA_032464435.1). NCBI lineage: Eukaryota > Viridiplantae > Streptophyta > Magnoliopsida > Poales > Poaceae > Aegilops > Aegilops umbellulata. The sequence continues at coordinate 479,762,472 of CP136055.1, forward strand.
CTTTATACTTTCTGTTGTTTAGTTGAAATAAAGTAAAAATAGTATTTTTCTGTCTGTTTCCTGATTTATCCGTGCAATATAAAAATATCCCAAAAAATAAAAGTCCTCCAAATGCCATGCCAATTTAATATGATTTTTTCGGGAATATTTGAGGATTTATGGTACTGAAATCACCGCGGGGGGAGCTGCCACCTGGCCACGAGGGTGGAGGGTGCGCCCTACCCCCCAGGGCGTGCACCCTGCCCCGTGGACCCACGGTGGCCCTCCTCCACTTATTCCTGCACCCATCCTCCTCTTCTTCCTCCCACAAACACGAATATCTGGTTCAAGCACGAGTTCTAGCTCACTTTGCTGTGATTTTCGATCTCCTTGCTCAAAGCACCTCTCGCAAAACTGCTTGGGGAGATTGTTCCTTGGTATGTGACTCCTCCATTGGTCCAATTAGTTTTTGTTCTAGTGCTCTATTCTTTTCAAATTTGTGCTGCATAGGTGACCATGTTCTTGAGCTTGCATGTCAAATTTATATGGTTCCAAGTAGTTCTAATGCTTGATATAGGCCCTAGGCACTTGTAGGAGTAGTTGCTATTAATTGTGTTGAGCTTAGTTCACTTTTGTTTGAAGTTACTAAAAATTTCAGAAATTTTTCAGAGAAAAGCAATATGCTTAGGAAGATGTTCCAGGGTGGTTCTTCAAGGAAGCAAGTCCCCAGGCTTGCAATGCGTGATATTGACGAGGAGCCCCCGAGGGACGCTCCCGTGAGGCCTTGTGAATGGCCTTCGAAATTTTTTATGGATCGAGCGGGAATTAAAGAAGAATTTAACGCATATTTGCGTAACGCCGATCTTGTGGACTTTGAGGCAGACAAATGCCTACAGTACCATGATCTCACTAGTTCATTTGTGAGGAGGTTTGTGTTTTCATCTTCTTGTAATTCTCCTTCAGTCATGTTTGATCTTTATGATAAATCTTATACCATGGACTTAGAGGATTTTACTCTTGCCTGCAAACTCCCACAATGGGGTAGTACCATTGATCCCCGTAAATCTGAATTTAGAAACTTTCTTTAACTATAGGGGAATCTAGAGATATAACGCAAGCTACCATAGGGAGCATTCACTTTCCTGCTATACAATATTTTGCTCTCTTCATAGGTAGGTGTATAAATGCTAAGGATGAAGCATGTCATGTGTGTGTCCCTGACCTTAGCATTCTCAGGAGTGCTGTGTTAGGAGACCAATCTTATCATATGGGAGCCATTGTAGCACATAGGTTGCATCATAATAGATATAATGGAGATTTCTTTGGAGGAATTTATGCAACCCGTTTAGCTAATTTTCTTGAGATAGACGTTTGTGAGGGTGACACGGAGTTGCCCCCTACTTATTTAGATTTTGATTCTATGGTTTCCCACCAGTTTGTCGAGAGGACTGAATCACCTCCTCGGTATCGACTAATCTTTAACAAATGGCATGTTGTCCGTATTACTCTTCCTGCTCCTGCCTTCTTTGATTCTCAGACAAAAGGGATATATACCATTACTAGAGAGGAGGCAGATGAGTACGAGAGGGGAGCAGAGGCGGCCCGACTGCACGCTGCCGCTCAGGAGGCGATAGCCGCTGCATCACAGTACAACCCCAACTATTCTTCGTCGCAGTACGGCCCCAGCTACACCTATGGGTATCCGCCACGCTATCCCTGGCAATAAACCAACTTAGGCCAAAAGCCTAAGCTTGGGGAAGTATGTATTTCTCACCGACATTACATTTATGTTCACACACACTCATTGCTAGATGTCGGTGCTCATACTCTTTCACTGTAATATCCATGCTAGTTTATTTTCTTTTTCCTGCTTTCTTCTTGTGTGCTTGTTAAACCTTAAGAAAAAACAAAAAAATAGTAGTAGTTTACTTTTCTGCTGTAGTAGTAATAATTAAAAAGAAACCCAAAAATTTTTCCCATTCTTCTTTTGCTTGTTGGGAGCTTTCCCATGTAAATAGTTTTATTTCTTTTCTTTTCTTTGGGGGTCAATAGGAGAAGACCATAATTAAATTGTTGAAGTGGCTCTTATATGCATTCTTGTTGATTTAACCAAGAGCACATATTGCCTTGTCTTCTCCTGTTTATTGAATGCTCGCTGAGGGAGTCCTGGATTAGGGGGTGTCCGGATGGCCGGACTATACCATCAGCCGGACTCCTGGACTATGAAGACACAAGATTGAAGACTTCGTCCCGTGTCCGGATGGGACATTCCTTGGCGTGGAAGGCAAGCTTGGCGATGCGTATATTTAAATCTCCTACCGTTGTAACCGACTTGGTGTAACCCTAACCCTCTCTGGTGTCTATATAAACCAAAGGGTTTTAGTCCGTAGGACAACACAACAGAACATACAACAATCATACCATAGGCTAGCTTCTAGGGTTTAGCCTCCTTGATCTCATGGTAGATCTACTCTTGTACTACACATATCATCAATATTAATCAAGCAGGACTTAGGGTTTTACCTCCATCGAGAGGGCCCGGACCTGGGTAAAACTTCGTGTCCCTTGTCTCCTGTTACCATCCGCCTAGACACACAGTTCGGGACCCCCTACCCGAGATCCGCCGGTTTTGACACCGACATTGGTGCTTTCATTGAGAGTTCCTCTGTGTCGTCGCTTTTAAGCCCGATGGCTCCTTCGATCATCAACAACGATGCAGTCCCTTTTCTCCCCGGACAGATCTTCGTCTTCGATGGCTTCGTACTGCGGGCCAATTCACTTGGCCATCTGGAGCAGATCGAAAGCTACGCCCCTGGCCATCAGATCAGATTTGAAAGTTTAAACTACACGGCTGACATCCGCGGCGATTCGATCTTCAACGGATTCGAGCCACAGCCGAGAGCGCCGGACTGTCTCGATGGGCATGATCTAGCTCTGCCGCCGAACAGTGCCCTGGAATCCGCACACGCATCGGTTCCGACCCTTAATTCGGAGCCCACTCCGCCAATCGAGGATGAGTGATTGGATGCCACCTTGGGGGCTGCGATCTCAAAGGCGATCGAGCTGGACACCAGCCCCGCACTCCGCAAGGCCTGTGACTCCGAGGGGCCGGATTCCTCTTCGGACTCCGAGCCCTCCGCGCGCCTGCCGATCGAATCCGAGTGGGCGCCAATCACGGAGTTCACCGCTGCGGACATCTTTCAGCACTCGCCCTTCGGCAACATTCTGAATTCACTAAAATCTCTCTCTTTATCAGGAGAGCCCTGGTCGGACTACGGTCAGCAAGGTTGGGATACGGACGATGAAGAAATTCAAAGCCCACCCACCACCCATTTAATAGCCACCGTCGATAATTTAAACAACGTGCTCAATTTCGACTCTGAAGACATCGACGGTATGGACGACGATGCAGGAGACGCATATGAACCAACGCCTATAGGGCATTGGACAGCCACCTCATCTCATGATGTGTACATGGTGGATACACCTAAAGGAAGCGACAACGAGGAACACGGGGATGCAACAAGGGATCGATCTCTCGAAAAGCAATCAAAGCGGCGGCGTAAACGCCGCCCCAAGCCCCGCCTCGACACAGACCCAGCCATAGAGCATGACGAGCCGGCAGACGACGAGCATGCCTTAGAGCAACCGTCCGAACAGGGCGACTCAGATAAAGAAACCGAACAACCCATCCCCGGCGAAAACGGCATTCCGGACGACCTTACACCGGATAAGGCCACGGAGCAGAAGAACCTCCACAAAAGGCTCATTGCGACCGCACGTAGCCTGAAAAAGCAGAAGCGGAAGCTAAAAACTGCAGAAGATGCACTCAGAATCAGATGGAGCAAAGTAATCAATACCATAGACAAATACGGCGACAGTCGCCACACTAAAAGCTATCTGAAGCGAAAGCTACTGCCTGAATTCGACGAAGAGGCCTTAGAGCCCTCGCATTCAAAAAGTAAGAAAGCCACCCGGTCGGATAGACGACGCCATGGTCAGCATAAAACGGCAAGCGGCGCCGCACTCAAGCCGGCATGCGACCCACTCAAGGACTCGCATCAAAAAGATGGCCCAGCCAGGTCTATTTATGGGCCAAGAAAGCAAGCTCTCATAAGCAGTGCAACAAAACCAGTATCCGAACGCCACAGCACACCCAAATACAGGGGTGCCGCACACCCCCTATGTTTCACCAATGAGGTCCTGGATTATGAATTTCCAGCGGGATTTAAACCCGTAAACATAGAGGCGTACGACGGAACAACAGACCCTGGAGTCTGGATCGAGGATTATATCCTCCACATACATATGGCCAAAGGAGATGACCTCCACGCCATAAAATACTTACCCCTCAAGCTTAAAGGGCCAGCCCGACATTGGCTTAAAAGCCTTCATGAAAACACAATTGGAAGTTGGGAAGAGCTCGAGGACGCTTTCCGAGCAAATTTTCAAGGGACCTATGCCCTCCCTCCGGATGCAGACGATCTCAGTCACATAACTCAACAGTCCGGAGAGTCAGCTCGGCAATTCTGGAACAGATTTCTTACTAAAAAGAATCAGATAGTCGACTGTCCGGACCCCGAAGCCCTAGCAGCTTTTAGGCATAACGTTCGAGATGAATGGCTAGCCAGACACCTCATCCAAGAAAAGCCAAGAACAATGGCCGCATTAACAAGCCTCATGACCCGCTTTTGCGCAGGAGAGGACAGCTGGTTGGCAAGATGTAGCACCAGCGACCCAAGTACATCCGAAACTAGGGATGGAAACGAAAAACCGCGACGCAACAAGAACCGTCGCCAGACTAAGGAAAAGAGTCCGAAGAGCACGACAGTCAACGCCGGATTCAAAAGCTCACGACAGAATCAGAAAAAGCCGCCCCTTCAGGATAACAGGGTGAGCTATCCAACCTAAACAAAATCTTGGACAGGATATGTCAAATACACAGTACTCCCGGGAAGCCTGCTAACCATACCCACAGAGATTGTTGGGTCTTCAAACAATCCGGCAGACTCAACGCCGAACACAAGGGGTTCGACACACCAAGCGAAGACGATGACGAACCCCAAAAGCAGAGCACCAGGAAACAAAAGAATTTTCCACAAGAAGTAAAAACAGTAAACTTACTTCACATAACAAAACGTGCGGCACCCATAAAGGTACGCGCCATACGACCTATCCCAAAGGAGTCCCGCCACTGGTTGACAAAACCAATTGTCTTCGATCATCGGGATTACTCTAGAAGTATCAGGAGCACAGGCTGGACTGCCTTGGTACTCGATCCAATAATTGGCGGACTCTAGTTTACAAATGTCCAGATGGACGACGGCAGTGGTCTAAACCTGATATATCAGGACACAATCCGCTACATGGGGATAGACCCAACAAGAATTCGCCACAGCAAAACCTCCTTTCAAGGGGTAGCGCCAGGTCCGGATACCCATTGCATGGGCTTTCCCCGGCTTGAAGTCATATTCGGCTTCCCCGATAACTTCCGCCATGAAAAGCTAACTTTCCACATCGTCCCATTCTCAAGTCGCTATGAAGCACTGCTGGGACGCGAAGCTTTCGCCCGCTTTAACGCAATACCGCATTACGCATCTCTTATGCTCAAGATGCCCGGTCCACGAGGCATCATCTCTCTAAAGGGAAAACATTGAGTGCACCCCCCGCGGAGGATCGTGCGGCTGCCTTAATAGCCCCACAATAATACGGCTTCATCAGCCAAAAACATCCAAACAGGTCGTTAAGACCACGGACACAGATGGACGAGTCCGGCGTAAACATATCATTAATAAAGGCTTAATAACCGTATACCCCTGCGCTAGGGGCTCCGCACATGTACAATATGAGACAATCAAGCTCAATTTTACCCATTTCAATCTATACTTTGATTATTTAGTATAACTTTTGTTCGGCACGACCCCTTTTTCTTTTTCAACTAAGTTCCTCTCTTTTACAGATGAACATCGTGCTGCGCCCGTCCAGGATACGGCACAACGGAGACACAGGCGCAGACGTGCAGCAGGGACCCATTCCAAGGATTCTTTTCAGATTAAGACCCTGCGTAAACCTTTTTTACTGTCTCTTGTTGATACACATCCTCTGATTTTTCGTTATAATCAAGGAGGGGACTGACGTCTTGGCATGTGGCCACCTCAAGAACTTTGCGCGTACCTGGACACTAGGGGCTTATAACCAAGGGTGTTGTCCCGCCCGCACTCATAAAGACCGAATACCTTAGGGAGTGTTCGGCGTCGCGAGTTTGGCCTTATATGCATCAGCTCCGAATCATGTCTTTGGTCAAATGTTGGGTTGCCCGGCTCCTGTGTTTGGCTGCCTTACATTCCGCACTATCGACTAAGGCGGCACCAGGAGAACTACTGCGATTTTGCCTTGGTTCGGCCAGGCGAGCACCTCAGTAGAGAAAGCCGAAAACTGACTGTCATGATATAGCGTGAGACTAGTCAACCACTCAATGACTCACCGGAATCTATTGGATTCCTCCGCATTAACGAAGGGCCGTTTCCCGGCCAGGCACATATGCGCCCCGACTTCGGGCGAGCGCAGGCGCCACCAGGGGCTATTTAAGTAGTCTCACTGTCAAGCTCCTATGGCTAAGTGAAAGTGTTAAAGCATTATAGTCTGGTTGCCTAGCTCGATGCGCTATCACCTCCTTTGTAGGACCAAGACGTTGGATTAAGTGTGAAAATGCACCTTCTGCGAGCACCCCCGCACTATGTGCGTGGGGGCTGAAGCCAACGACTGCCATCTTTAAGATTTTATATATATCTTAAAACGGCCGCATTGGAGGTGTTTCAAATACTTGAAGGCACAAGTATAAAAGGCTACTACAATTTATCAAAATATTGCTTTACAATTAAATATGCTATTAGAACATAGCATCCTTCGAGCACTACGTCTCTATTACACGAGCGCCTTCAAGGACTTCCTGAAAATAGTGCTCTGAGGGTACTCGGCTTTTGTCCGAATCTCGGGATGCAACAACGATGGTCTCCATTTCCGCCTAGTATGTCTTGACATGGGCAAGAGCCATCCGTGCGCCCTCTATGCATGCTGACCTCTTCATTGCATTGATACGTGGCACCGCACCAAGGAATTGCTGCACCAAGCTGAAATAACTCTTCGGCTCCGATCTCCCCGGCCACAGATGACTCATGACGCACTTCATGGCGAGTCCGAACAACCTATTCATCTTGGCCCATTCGGCCAGACGATCGCCCACTGACAGTGGACGCTCTGTGTTGAGTATATGTGTTATGTGCATATTGTGTATTGGGTCCGTCCCCTAGTTCCTTGTATAGTTGAGGTCCGTGACCCACCTTTGTACATCATATATACGTGCCTATGCACGAAGAGCAATACATCGTGCAATTCACATATTCTACATGGTATTAGTTTCCGGGTTCTAACCCTAGCCTTCCGCCGCCGCCGCTGCCGCCGCGCGCCTCCTCCGCGCCGCCGCCGCCACCTAGCCGCAGCCGCTCGCGTGCCTCCCGCGCCGGCCGCCGCTCCTCCTCTCCTTGCGCGCGTGCTGCCCTAGCCTCCCGCTTATCCTTCCCCGCTGCACGCGATCGATCGCCCATGCCGTTTGCTAGCCCCGGCGCTTTCCCCACGCCACTTGGCTGCTGCCGCTAGCCGCGTTGCTCCACCCACTAGCTCCCAAATCCATCTACAATCTCTACAATACTTCCATCCATCGCTAGCCGCGTTGCTACTACTATCACGTACATCAGCCGTTGTTCATCTCTCCAATCCATCCATCCATCTAGTTTGCTACTACTCTCCTTCACGTCCACATTCACAATCTCTTCCGATTCCAACGAGATCCATTACGCCAGCACGCATGCGTCACTCCGGCCGCCCGCCAGCCCCGATGGTGTCCACCGGCCCGTCCGCCGCCGCTTCTGCCGTCCCGCCGCCGGCGCCCTCTGGCGCGGCTTCTGGCGCGACTCCGCCGCCGTACGGAGCGGCCGGTACCTACGGCGCGTTCGGCGTCGCCCCGCCAGCCCGTCCCGACTTGCCGCCCGGTACGGCTCCGCTGCCCCCGCTGGCATACGTCGCCTCCTCACCGCCGGCGCTCTCCGGCCAGTCCTTCATCGCCTCGTCGCCGGCGCCGACTCTGCCCGTCGACCCCTTGCTGTTGCACGGGTCGTTCGACGCGCCCGTGTACGGGGCTCCCGCGTACTGGTGGGGTTCGTCAGCAGGCCAGCAGGTTTTTCCGGCGGGCCATCCGGCCTACCCGGTACCGCAGTCGCAACCAGGGCTGCTTCCTATACCGTCTGGAGAGTACCCACCGCCACTGCCGAGCGGTGGCTTCGGCCTCCCCATGGCGTTTCCGTCCCCCTCGCTGGCGCCCTGGGACCCGGTGCTCCTTCCTGCACTCCATGCCGCTCCTACGCCGAACAACTACACCGGAGGTGATGATTGGTACATGGACACCGGGGCTACGGCTCACATGTTTGCTCATCCTGGTAATCTTGCCTCCTTCACTCCCGTCACCACCGACCGCCGCATCATTGTCGGCGACGGTTCCACACTTCCTATCACACATGTCGGGCACACTTCTTTTCCTTCTAATTCCATCCTATTACTTTGTCTAACATACTTGTGTCACCTCATCTTATTAAGAACCTTGTTTCCGTTCGTCGTTTAACTCGTGAAAATCCTGTTACTGTTGAATTTGACGAGCTTGGGTTTTGTGTCAAGGATGCTCGAACCAGGATGGTACTTCACCGATGTGACAGCCTCGACGAGCTCTATCCGGTGCATTCACCGTCCACCACCGCACCGGTTGCTCTCTCTGCCGGCGTCGATCTCTGGCACGCTCGTTTGGGTCATCCCAACCCCGACACACTTCGTCATATTCTTAGGAGTTTCAGTTTCAGTTCTCATAAGATAGAGGATCACACCTGTCATGCATGTCGTGTCGGCAAACATGTTCGCCTCCCATTTAATAACTCCACCACCATAGCTTCTTTTCCTTTTTAGTTGATTCATAGCGATGTGTGGACCTCTCCAGTTCCTAGTAATTCGGGCTATTTATATTATCTGGTTATCCTTGATGATTATTCTCATTATGTGTGGACTTTTCCTTTGCGCAGAAAGTCGGATGCACTCTCCACTTTGACGGCTTTTTACTCCTATGTCAGCACACAGTTTGGGCGTCCCATCCTTGCTCTTCCGACTGACAATGGGAAAGAGTTCGACAACCTTGCTTTCCGCACTTTTCTGTCGCACCACGGCACAGTCTTTCGTCTCACATGCCCGTATACTTCCTAGCAGAACGGCCGAGCCGAACGCGTCCTTCGCACTCTGAACGACTGCGTTCGCACGCTCCTGTTCCATGCTAATGTGCCGCCTCGTTTCTGGCCGGACGCCCTCGCCACTGCTTCTCTTCTCCTTAAGCTTAGCCCTTGCCGCCCACGGTGGAACTATGCACCTCACCATCTTCTCTTCGGTACGCCCCCATCTTATGATGACTTGCGTATTTTCGGGTGCCTTTGCTATCCTAGCATTGCCAACTCCACTCCTCACAAACTCGCACCTCGTTCTGTCGCTTGCATCTTCATCGGCTACCCCTCCAACTCCAAGGGATATCGGTGCTCCGATCCCGTCTCCCACCGTGTGTTCACTTCCCGGCACGTTTACTTTCATGAGCATGTGTTTCCGTTTCACCAGGTACCCCCGGCTGTTCCTCTCTCCACTAGTGATGCGGGCTCCTCGACGCCTCTCCCAGGGCGCTCGCGTGCCTCTCTTGGCCCGCCCCCTGGCTTTGAGGCGCGCCCCCCGCATGCGGCGCCTCCTACAGCCGCGGCACTGGTGCCCCCGATGTCGGCGCCCGCGGCCCCCTCGGCACCCGCGGCCCGCTCGACGCCCTCGGTGCCCTCGGCGCCCTCGGTGCCCCCGGCGCCCTCGGTGCCCCCGGCGCCCTCGGTGCCCCCGGCGCCCGCGACCCCCTTGGCGCCCTCGGTGCCCCCGGCACCCTCGGTGTCCCCGGCGCCCTCGGTGCCCCCGGCGCCCTCGGTGCCCCTGGTGCCGTGGCCCCCTCGGCGCCCTCGCTGCCCCCGGCGCCCGCGGTCCCCCCGGCGCCTCTGGCCGGTCCGGTCACCCGCGCCCGTACGGGCATTTTTCGCCCGAGCTCGCGCTACGTCTCGGATGACTATGTCCATGCAGCGTCCACCTCTGAGCCGTCGCCGTTACCGTCCTCCGTTCGAGCCGCTCTTCCTGACCCGCTCTGGATGGCTGCGATGCAAAAGGAGTTTGACGCCCTGTTGCCTAACCGGACGTGGCAGCTTGTTCCTCGTCCCCGGCACGCCAATGTGATTACTGGGAAGTGGGTCTTTAAACACAAGCTCCGTCCGGATGGTACCCTTGATCGCTACAAAGCGCGCTGGGTCGTTCGTGGCTTCCGACAGCGTGCTGGCATCGACTTCACCGACACCTTCGCTCTGGTCGTCAAGCCCGGCACGATACGCGCGGTTCTCCACCATCCGGTCTCCCATGCTTGGCCGGTGCACTAGATGGACGTCTCCAACGCCTTCCTCCATGGTCACCTCGAGGAGCAGGTCTTCTGCCAGCAGCCCACCGGGTTTGTGGACCCATCGCTTCCCGACCATGTGTGTCTACTTTCGCGGTCCTTGTACGGACTCAAGCAGGCTCCGCGTGCTTGGTACCAGCGCATCGCGGCGTTTCTCCACCAGCTTGGGTTCCGCTCTACCCGCTCGGATGCCTCGCTCTTCGTCTATCATCAGGGCTCTGACACGGCCTACTTGCTGCTCTATGTTGATGACATCATTCTGATGGCATGTACGGCTGGTCTCCTCAGTCAGCTCACGGCTCGTCTTCGCGCTGAGTTCGCCATAAAGGACTTGGGTCCTTTGCACTATTTCCTCGGTGTCGAGGTGGTGCGCCGTCCGGATGGTTTCTTCCTTCATCAGCGGAAGTACGCTCACGAGCTCCTGGAGCGCGCCGGCATGCTTAACTGCAAGCCCGCCGCTACGCCTGTTGATACGAAGGCCAAGCTTTCTGCCACGGATGGTTCTCCTGCTTCGGATGCTGCTTTCTATCGGTCTATTGCTGGTGCTCTCCAGTACCTCACTCTGACTCGACCGGAGATCCAGTATGCCGTGCAGCAGATGTGTCTTCATATGCATGCTCCTCGAGACGTTCACTGGACTGCCTTCAAGCGGATTCTCCGCTATATCTGTGGCACTATGGATCTTGGCATCACGCTCCACGCCTCCGCCGACACCGCCCTCACCGCCTACTCCGATGCAGACAGGGCGGGCTGCCCTGACACTTGTCGCTCCACTGTGGGCTATTGTGTCTACCTTGGAACCTCACTTATCTCGTGGTCGTCCAAGCGGCAGCCTACGGTCTCTCGTTCCAGTGCTGAGGCTGAGTATCGTGCGGTCGCCAACGCCGTCGCCGAGTGTTCATGGCTTCGCCAGCTGCTTCAGGAGCTCTCTTGCCCTGTTGACCGTGCCACGGTGGTCTACTGCGATAACGTCTCGGCGGTCTACCTCTCCGCTAACCCGGTGCATCATCGACGGACCAAGCACATTGAGTTGGATATTCATTTTGTTCGGGAACAGGTGGCCCTTGGTCATATTCGTGTTTTACACGTCCCTACTTCCCAACAATTTGCCGATATCATGACCAAGGGCTTGCCTACGGCGTCATTTGAGGAGTTTCGGTCTAGTCTTTGCGTCAGCCGCGGTGCCGCTTCGACTGCAGGGGGGTGTTGAGTATATGTGTTATGTGCATATTGTGTATTGGGTCCGTCCCCTAGTTCCTTGTATAGTTGAGGTCCGTGACCCACCTTTGTACATCATATATACGTGCCTATGCACGAAGAGCAATACATCGTGCAATTCACATATTCTACACTCTGGATTGTGGAACTGCGACCAAAAGAGTTTCTCCACTTCGCGATCTCCTTGATCTTGAAAGTGTTCGGTCGCATCAGCAGCACTTGCCGCCAAATCCAGATAGGTGTCCGTCGTACTCCACAGCCGGTCCAACGGAGCATGCTTAGGATCACAAAACTTTCTCCGCAGCATAAAGGGCTTTCCAGCCGCGATCTCTCCGGCTTCACGAAGCTCCTCCCTCGCAGCTCTCACCGCAGAGCGAGCATCCTTGGCATCGGCAAAGGCCTTCTTCAAGTCCGTCTGTTCCGCCCGATCTTCTTTTTCAAGAAGCTTGCAACGGCCAGCAGCGCTCTTTAGCTTCACGGCCATCTCTTTCTTGCTTCGGCAGTGAGCATCCTGTTCGGCTCTCAGCTCTTCAAGGGCCTTCTCGGCAGCCGCATCACTTTTTCTTGCTTGTTCTTTAGCTCGGGCAAGTTCCGCCCAAAGACTCTCCATGGCGGCTGCACCATCTGCGTCAAGCACACACATTGTAACATACTGTCATAAAGCTCCTCTTACCAGGTGCCGCCCGAGGAATTACATACCTTGAGCCTCATCAAGCCGCTTGTTGATGAGCGCGATGTCGGCATCTGCCACGTCAAGTTGCCGCTTTAGCTCGGCAAAATCATCAGTCCGGCTGGATTCCGGACACTTCGCCACCTACATACAAAGGCGACATTTTAGACCTGGGATTACGATCCTCTGCGCGCCGTCACTTTTGACAATGCACAGAGTCTTAGGGGCTACTATCTACACAGGGCGCATCTTATTTATGCGCAACTGTCAGAAAATGTACATTATTTCACGTACCTCAAAAACTGTCAGTAAACTTCTGACAGCCTCGTGCAATCCGCTTTCCGCGGACGAAATCCTTTCAATCACCGTGCCCATCAATGCACGGTGCTCGTCTGAGATAGAAGCTCGCCCTAGCAGATTCTTCCGCTCCTCTGATCAAACATCGGACGATGCCAGATTCGTCCTATGGCCTCTTTCGAAGGCCTGACGCGGAGAACCTTGGGGGGCCATATGGCTACCTTCCGCCCCTGCCGGATTCGGAGAAGCCCTCCGCGACAACACCTCAGGGTCGCCCGCCTTGCTAGGCAGTACGGCAGGGGGAGGCGTCCCGCTCTCCATCATCTCCGGAAGAAGGTCCCCCGAAGACGAGCTCTGTTGAGAAGGGCTGAGGTCCGAGCTACAAGGTAAAATTTCGGTTAATCTTCTCAGATATAAAGCAAGGATTTCTATCTCAAAAATATAATCTTTCTCTACTTATGGCTCGCTGGAGGGCTGGTCCCCTTGAGGGCATAGTTCGGCCGAGGTATCCCCCGGCGTAGAACCCTCTGACAAGGATTCCCCCCCCCCCCCCCGCTTTGAGGCCATAGTCTCCGGGTTTTCAGAGGCAGTCCTCTTCTTCCCCTGAGGAGAGGAATTTTCGGTTCCTCCCTTCCGAACAGCCTCCTTCGAGAAGGCCGTAGTTTCCTTGTTCCCTCCCTCACTTTCCCCAAAAGGCACAATCTTCAGCATCCTGACTAGCACGGGATCTGGCCTGGTCTCGGGGAGGGGAGCCGGACACCTGATCAGCTTTGCTTTCTCTATCCACTCCTGTTTAAAAGGACAACTCTTTTAGGGGCAAGTTTATGACAAATATACAGATAATGAGTCTGGGCACAAGGCTACTTACTTGAGTATCCAGGCGATTGCAGCTAAGACCTGCGTCCTCGGTCAAATCCGGAAACATTGCTTGTGATCCAAAGAACAGTTTATACATCTCCGCGGGTGTTGCACCCATTAAATGCTGGAGAGCTCGTGGTCCCTCCGGATTAAACTCCCACAAACGAAGGGAGCGACATTTGCCGGGCAGTGTTCGGCGGATCAGCATGACTTGCGTCACTTTGACCAAGCTGAGACCTCTTTCTAAGAGATCCCTGATGCGGCCCCGCAACAAAGACACTTCCTGGGGTGGCCCCCAATCTAGGCCTTTATTGACCCATGACCCTAGCTGCTTTGGGGGACCCGAGCGATAGGCAGGTGGCGCCACCCACTTGGTGCCCTTGGGAGTGGTGATGTAGAACCACTCTCGTTGCCACAAGCCGAGCTCCTCTTGAAAAGGGCCCTCGGGCCATAGAGCATCCGCCTTCTTTCTTATATCAGCACCTCCGCACTCTGCGTGCCGTCCCTCAATCATCTTCAGCTCTACCTTAAAGGTATTGAACCATAATCCGAAGTGAGGAGTAACACGAAGGAATGCTCTCCACACGATGATGAATGAGGAAACATGGAGGATGGACTCCGGAGCTAAGTCCTGAAATTCTAGCCCATGATAGAACATCAGCCCCCTCACAAAGGGATCGATGGGGAAGCCTAACCCCCGAAGGAAGTGAGACACGAACACCACGCTCTCACTAGGCTGGGGACTGGGAATAGCCTGCCCTTGAGCAGGCAGCCTATGCGAAATTTCGCCGGTCAAGAACTTGGCCTCTCTCAACTTTAGCATGTCCTCCTCCGTGACGGAGGAGGGCATCTATCGGCCGTGATGGTCGGAACCGGACATTGTCGAAGGTCCGAAGCACCTGAAATCTAGAGCCTAGGGTGTTGGAACTCGAGGCGACGGGCGAACTCATCTGAGATTGAAAGAAAGGGGTAAGGCCTTGGTCTCTTTATAAGAGGTTGAATACCGAGGGCCCTCCCCGTAACCGTTCGGGACTCGCCTTTAATCGAGAAAACATGCTAACGGGCACGATTGGGTTACCCACGTCCGTATTGATGAAAATCTCGTAAATAAAGGGGACATGATCTCTGCTTTGACAAGACGTGCCAAGGAAACCGCCTCGCAAGATGCGCTGAGGCGGGGGAGTAAAAACGATTCGAATAAAGGCTTGGCCGTAGTGTGATGTCATGCTACGGAATACGTCAGCAGATTAGATTTGTGTAAATATTATTCTCTCTATGGCAATATGTGGAAACTTACTTTGCAGAGTCGGACACTATCCTTAGTGTTAACAATCTTTTATGAAGTACTTGGAGGAGGAACCCGCCTTGCAATGCCGAAGACAATCTGCGCACCGGACTCGTCATCATTGAAGAGTGGTTCAGGGGCTACTCAGGGAGTCCTGGATTAGGGGGTGTCCGGATGGCCGGACTATACCATCAGCCGGACTCCAGGACTATGAAGACACAAGATTGAAGACTTCGTCCCGTGTCCGGATGGGACATTCCTTGGCGTGGAAGGCAAGCTTGGCGATGCGGATATTTAGACCTCCTACCATTGTAACCGACTTGGTGTAACCCTAATCCTCTCCGGTGTCTATGTAAACCGAAGGGTTTTAGTCCGTAGGACAACACAACAGAACATACAACAATCATACCATAGGCTAGCTTCTAGGGTTTAGCCTCCTTGATCTCGTGGTAGATCTACTCTTGTACTACCCATATCATCAATATTAATCAAGCAGGACGTAGGGTTTTACCTCCATGGAGAGGGCCCGAGCCTGGGTAAAACTTCTGTCCCTTGTCTCCTGTTACCATCCGCCTAGACGCATAGTTCGGGACCCCCTACCCGAGATCCGCCGGTTTTGACACCGACACTCGCAGATTCCAGCTTAGTCCAATACACGTGCACTCTTATTATTATTCACATCGTTCGGTCGTGCAAGTGAAAGGCAATTATGATGATATATGATGGACTGACTGAGATGGGAAACGCTGGTATGAACTCAACCTCTTTTGTTTTCGTAAATATGATGAGTTCATCGTTCTTGATTCAGCTTATTACGAATAAACATGTTTGCAATGACAATTAGAGATCATAGTTGCTTATGCCATGCTTGCTTGATTAGCTATGAGTTATAATGGTTTACCTTGCGTACCAACATGCTATTGAGATGGTTATGATGTGGTATAGTGGGATGGTATCCTCCTTTGAATGATTTAAGTGACTTGACTTGGCACATGTTCACGCATGTAGTTGAAACAAAATCAACATAGCCTTCATGATATTTATGTTCAAGGTGGATTATATCCTACTCATGCTTGCATCCAGCGTTTATTAATTTTAATGCATGTACATGGCTGTTGTCGCTCTTTAGTTGGTCACTTCCCAGTCTTTTGCTAGCCTTCACTTGTACTAAGCGGGAATACTGCTTGTGCATCCAATCCCTTAAACCCCAAAGTTATTCCAGATGAGTCCACTATACCTTCCTATTTGCTGTATCTACCTGCCGTATGAAGTAAATTTGTATGTGCCAAACTCTAAACCTTCAAATAAACATTCGGTTTTGTATGCTCAAATAGCTCATGTATCAACTAGGGCTGCGCTTATCTTCCATGTTAGGCGGGTTATTCTCAAGAGGAGTGGATTCTGCTTCTCACTCATGAGAAAATGGCTGGTCACTAGATGCCCAGTCCCATGCTTTATGCAAACTAAATCAAAATTAATTGCAAACAAAACTCCCCCTGGGACCTGATGTTAGTTGGAGACACTCGTTGTTTCGAGTAAGTCATGGATTGATGCTTGTCGGTGGAGGGGGAGTATAAACTTTACTATTCTGTTTGGGAACCACCTATAATGTGTGTGGCATGGAAGATATCGCCATCTCTTAGTTGTTATGTTGACAATGAAAGTATACCGCTCAAAATATTATTTATCTCTATTTCAAAACCGAGCTCTGGCACCTCTACAAATCCCTGCTTCCCTCTGCGAAGGGCCTATCCATTTACTTTTATGTTGAGTCATCACCCTCTTTTTTAAAAGCACTAGCTGGAGAGCACATCTGTCATTTGCATTCATTACTATTCATTTATATTGGGTGTGACCATGATTGAATCTCTTTTACCATGAATTACAATGTCTAGTCAGTCCTTGATCTTTAAAGGTGCTCTGCATTTATGTTTTGCAGTCTCAAAGAGGGCTAGCGAGATACCATCATGTTATATCATATTATGATTGTTTTGAGAAAGTGTTGTCATCCGAGATTTATTATTATGGCTCGCTAGTTGATTATGCCATTGATATGAGTAATTATGAGACCTGAGAATTATTGCAAACGTGGTTAGTTATGATATTTGCTGAAAACTTGAATGCTGGCTTGACATATTTACAACAACAAGAGCAAACAGAGTTTGTAAAAGTTTTTCTTTTTCTCTTTCAGTTGTCAACTGAATTGCTTGAGGACAAGCAAGGGTTTAAGCTTGGGGGAGTTGATACGTCTCCGTCGTATCTACTTTTCCAAACACTTTTGCCCTTGTTTTGGACTCAAACTTGTATGATTTGAATGGAACTAACCCGGACTGACGTTGTTTTCAGCAGAATTGCCATGATGTTGTTTTATGTGCAGAAAAAAAGTTCTCGGAATGACCTGAAACTTCATGGAATATCTTATAAAAAATAATAAAAAATCCTTCCAAAGATGAAGACCAGGGGGCCCACACCCTGTACACGAGGGTGGGGGCGCCCCCCTAGGGCGTTCCCCCTACCTCGTGGGCCCCCTGGAGACCTTCCGGCGCAAACTCCAACTCTATATATTTTCTTTCGGGGAGAAAAAAGTAGAGGAGAAGAAACCATCGTGTTTTACGATACGGAGCCGCCGCCAAGCCCTAAAACATCTCGAGAGGGCTGATCTGGAGTCCGTTCGGGGCTCCAGAGAGGGGGATTCATCGCCGTCGTCATCATCAACCATCCTCCATCACCAATTTCATGATGCTCACCGCCGTGTGTGAGTAATTCCATCGTAGGCTTGCTGGATGGTGATGGGTTGGATGAGATCTATCATGTAATCGAGTTAGTTTTGTTAGGGTTTGATCCCTAGTATCCATTATGTCCCGAGATTGATGTTACTATGACTTTGCCATGCTTAATGCTTGTCACCAGGGCCTGAGTGCCAGGATTTCAGATCTGAACCTATTATGTTTTCATGAATATATGTGTGTTCTTGATCCTATCTTGCAAGTCTATAGTCACCTACTATGTGTTATGATCCGGCAACCCCGAAGTGACAATAATTGGGATCACTCCCGGTGATGACCATAGTTTGAGGAGTTCATGTATTCACTATGTGCTAATGCTTTGTTCCGGTTCTCTATTAAAAGGAGGCCTTAATATCCCTTAGTTTCCAATAGGACCCCGCTGCCACGGGAGGGTAGGACAAAAGATGTCATGCAAGTTCTTTTCCATAAGCACGTATGACTATATTCGGAATACATGCCTACATTACATTGATGAATTGGAGCTAGTTCTGTGTCACCCTATGTTATGACTGTTACATGATGAACCGCATCCGACATAATTATCCATCACCGGTCCAATGCCTACGAGCTTTCCATATACTGGTTTACGCTTATTCACTTTCCTGTTGCTACTGTTACAATCACTACAAAATACCAAAAATATTACTTTGCTTCCATTACTCTTTTGTTACCGTTACCACCACTATCATATTACTTTGCTACTAAACACTTTGCTGCAGATACTAAGTTTCCAAGTGTGGTTGAATTGACAACTCAACTGCTAATACTTGAGAATATTCTTTGGCTCCCCTTGTGTCGAATCAATAAATTTGGGTTGAATACTCTACCCTCAAAAGCTGTTGCGATCCCCTATACTTGTGGGTTATCAAGGTGGTGGAGAACTGGAGATGCCACCGGTGGTGGTCGGTGAGGTGTTGTTCAAGCGCGTCACCAGATTGAGGAAGAAGAAGAGGCAGTCACAGAGCAGCGCGGCGGCGGCTAAGGATGCAGATTTGCCCCGTTCATCCCACATGGGGATTTAGATGAGTCATGGCGGGGGCTTCAACTCAAGTCGATGAAGGCGTACCAGTAGAGGGGTTCGGATTCTCTAGCAAGCGTCCGCGGTGGAGCAGAGCGGTAGAGGTAGCGGCAAGGAGACACCGAATCCCGGGCGGCTCCAATTCATCCCGTCACCGGAAGGAGATGGCCAATAAAATCCCTCGACGGGCGTTGAAGATGGATGATTGCTCGCATGCCACCATCCGTTTCTTGTGTGTTTATGGTGGGGAGATAATGGGAAGGAGAAGAGGACGACGCATCAACTAGAGAGGTCGAAGGGGAAAGAGTAGCTACCGTGTTTTCGGGAGGCAAGGTGAAGATGGAGGAGGAGGGTCATGCAGCACTTGAAATCCCCAGAATGAGCGGCTGCTTTGTTAGAGGGGGAAAAGATTTTATTTTTCGACGCCATGACCGCAGGGGGGATAAAATTGATTGGCTGATTTTGCAACAGATTGGTGATGTGGCATAAAGCTGATGTGGACAGTGTGCATGGTGAGAGAATAGATAGAAGTGGGGAGGAACTTCTTAAGAATGGTAGATGTGTGTCACTACTATCGAGATTCAACAAAAATAGACCACTCATCAAGGGTGCATGACCATAAAAGATATTACTCATATAAATAGAACAACCATTATTCTCTAATTTAAATGAATAACCGTCTCGCATCAAACAAGATCCAAATATAATGTTCATGCTTAACGCTGGCACCAAATAACAATTATTCAGGTCTAAAACTAATCTCGGAGGTAGATGTAGAGGTAGCGTGCCGACGGCGATCACATCGACTTTGGAACCATTTCACACGTGCATCGTCACCTCGTCCTTAGCCAATCTTCGCTTAATCTGTGGTCCCTGTTTCGAGTAGCAAATATGAGCAACAGAACCAGTATCAAATACCCAGGCACTGATGCGAGCATTAGTAAGGTACACATCAATAACATGTATATCAAATATACCTTTCACTTTGACATCCTTCTTATCCGCCAAATACTTGGGGCGGTTCCACTTCCAGTGACCAGTCCCTTTGCAGTAGAAGCACTCAGTCTCAGGCTTAGGTCTAGACTTGGGTTTCTTCACTTGAGGAGCAACTTGCTTGCCATTCTTCTTGAAGTTCCCCTTCTTCCCTTTGCCCTTTTTCTTGAAACTAGTGGTCTTGTTGACCATCAACACTTGATGCTCCTTCTTCATTTCTACCTCCGCAGCCTATAGCATCGCGAACAGCTCAAGAATTGTCTTATCCATCCCTTGCATATTATAGTTCAACATGAAGCTTTTGTAGCTTGGTGGCAGTGATTGAAGAACTCTATCAATGACACTATCAACCGGAAGATTAACTTCCAGTTGAGTCAAGTGATTATGATACCCAGACATTTTGAGTATATGTTCACTGACAGAACTATTCTCGTCCATTTTGCAGCTGTAGAACTTATTGGAGACTTCATATCTCTCAATACGGGCATTTGCTTGAAATATTAACTTCAACTCCTGGAATATCTCATATGCTCCATGACGTTTAAAACATCATTGAAGTCCTGGTTTTAAGCCGTAAAGCATGGCACACTGAACTATCGAGTAGTCATCAGCTTTGCTCTGTCGGGCGTTCACAACATCTGGTGTTTCTCCTGCAGCGGGACTTGCACCTAGCGGTGCTTCCAGGACGTAATTCTTCTGTGCAGCAATAAGGATAATCCTCAAGTTACGGACCCAGTCCGTGTAGTTGCTACCATCATCTTTCAACTTAGCTTTCTCTAGCAACACATTAAAATTCAAAGGAACAGTAGCACGGGCCATTGATCTACAACAACATAGATATGCAAAATACTATTAGGTACTAAGTTCATGATAAATTATAAGTTCAATTAATCATATTGCTTAAGAACTCCCACTTAGATAGACATCCCTCTAATCATTTAAGTGATCACGTGATCCAAATCAACTAAACCATGTCCGATCATCACGTGAGATGGAGTAGCTTTCAATGGTGAACATCACTATGTTGATCATATCTACTATATGATTCACGCTCGACCTTCGGTCTTAGTGTTCCGAGGCCATATCTGCATATGCTAGGCTCATCAAGTATAACCCGAGTATTCTGCGTGTGCAAAACTGGCTTGCACCAGTTGTATGTGAATGTAGAGCTTGTCACACCCGATCATCATGTGGTGTCTCGGCACGAGGAACAGTCGCAACGATGCATACTCAGGGAGAACACTTGCACCTTGTAATTTAGTGAGAGATCATCTTATAATGCTACCGCCGAACTAAGAAAAATATGATGCATAAAGGATAAACATCACATGCAATCGATATAAGTGATATGATATGGCCATCATCATCCTGTGCCTTTGATCTCCATATCCAAAGCACCGTCATGATCACCATCGTCACCGACATGACACCTTGATCTCCATCGAAGCATCGTTGTTGTCTCGCCAACTATTGCTTCTACGACTATCGCTACCGCTTAGTGATAAAGTAAAGCAATTATATGGCGATTACATTTCATATAATAAAGCGACAACCATAAGGCTGCTGCCAGTTGCCGATAACTTTTACAAACATGGTCATCTCATACAACAATTTATATATCATCACGTCTTGACCATATCACATCACAACATGCCCTGCAAAAACAAGTTAGACGTCCTCTACTTTGTTGTTGCAAGTTTTACGTGGCTGCTACGGGCTTAGCAAGAACCGTTCTTACCTACGCATTAAAACCACAATGATTTTTCATCAAATGTGATGTTTTAACCTTCAACAAGGACCGGGCGTAGTCACACTCGATTCAACTAAAGTTGGAGAAACAGACACCCACTAGCCACCTGTGTGCGAAGCACGACAGTAGAACCAGTCTCGTGAACGCAGTCATGTAATGTCGGTCTACGCCGCTTCATCCAACAATACCTCCGAATCAAAGTATGACATACTGGTAAGCAGTATGACTATTATCGCCCACAACTCTTTGTGTTCTAATTGTGCATATAACATCTACGCATAGACCTGGCTCGGATGCCACTGTTGGGGAACGTAGTATTTCAAAAAAATTCCTACGATCTCACAAGATCTATCTAGGAGAATGATACGTCTCCGTCGTCTCTACTTTTACAAACACTTTTGCCCTTGTTCTGGACTCTAACTTGTATGATTTGAATGGAACTAACCCGGACTGGCGCTGTTTTCAGCAGAATTGCCATGGTGTTATTTTATGCGCAGAAATAAAATATTCTTGAAAGTCCTGAAACTCCACGGAACACCTTAGAAAAATAATAAAAAATCCTCGCCAAAGATGAAGACCAGGGGGCCCACACCCTGTCCACGAGGATGGGGGGCGCCCCCCCTCAAAGGCGCGCCCCCTACCTCGTGGGCCCCCTGGACACCCTCCGACGCCAACTCCAACTCTATTTATTGGCTTTCGGGGAGAAAAAAATCAGAGAGAAGAAATCATCGCGTTTTACGATACGGAGCCGCCGCCAAGCCCTAATCTCTCTCGGGAGGGCTGATCTGGAGTCCGTTCAGGGCTCCGGAGAGGGGGATTCGTCGCTACCATCATAATTACTGGTTTACGCTTATTTACTTTCCCGCTGCTACTGTTACAATCACTACAAAATACCAAAAACATTACTGTTGCTGCCTTTACTTTTGTTGCCGCTACCACCACTATCATATTACTTTTCTACTAAACACTTTGCTGCAGATACTAAGTTTCCAGGTGTGGTTGAATTGACAACTCAGCTGCTAAAACTTGAGAATATTCTTTGGCTCCCCTTGTGTCGAATCAATAAATTTGGGTTAAATACTCGACGCTCGAAAACTGTTGCGATCCCCTATACTTGTGGGTTATCAAGACCTTTTTCTGGCGCCGTTGCTGGGGATCATAGCTCTATTCTTTGAGTCCCTTGGGATTTATATCTGCTGGACACTATGAAGAACTTGAAAGACGCTAATACAACAATTTATCCCTCAACTACGAGGGGAGGTAAGGAACTGCCATCTAGCTCTGCATTTGATTCACCTTCTGTTATGAGTAAGCTCGTGACACCTCTGCTTCTGCTATTCGTCCCAATATGTCGCATCTTATTGATGATGTCACTTCTGCTATGCATGATACTTATGATGAAACTGCTTCTATGCCTGATACTACTGTGCCCCTTAGTGAATTTCTTGAAGAGCAAATTGCTAGGGCTAGAGAAAGAGAAATTGATGTATCTGAATACGATGATGAAAGTGATGATGAAAATATGCCCGTTATTCCTCAAGGTTATCTTTTTGATAAAGATTTTTCTTTAGCTATTTTAGCCTGCAGAGATAGATACGAGCTTAAGAGGTTATTGATTAAATGGAACAAAGAATCACTTAGAGATAAAATGAAAACTGATCCTACTTTTGCAACTTCACCTATCTATGTTCCTGATAAGGATTATGAATTCTCTATTGATCCAGATATAATTACTTTGGTTGAATCTGATCCTTTCTATGGCTATGAATCTGAAGCTGTTGTGGCACATCTTACTAAGTTAAATGATATAGCTGCCCTATTCACTAATGATGAGAGATCGCGTTACTTCTATATACTCAAAATATTTCCGTTCTCATTAAAGGGTGATGCTAAGATATGGTTTAATTCTCTTGATCCTGGTTGTGTGCGTAGTCCCTAGGATATGATTTATTAATTCTCTGCTAAATATTTCCCTGCTCATAAGAAACAAGCTGCTTTAAGGGAAATATACAACTTTGTGCAAATTAAAGAAGAGAGTCTCCCACAAGCTTGGGGGAGGCTTCTCAAGTTACTTAATGCTTTGCCTGATCATCCTCTTAAGAAACCTGAAATACTTGATATCTTTTATAATGGACTAACCGATGCTTCCAGAGATTACCTAGATAGTTGTGCTGGTTCTCTTTTCAGGGAAAGATCACCGGATGAAGCTGAAATTCTATTAAATAATATGTTGAAAAATGAAAATAATTGAGCACCTACTGAGCCAGCTCCTAAGCCAGCTCCCGCTCCAATTACTGAGCTTATCCTAAACCAACTCCGAAGAAGAGAGGTGTTTTATTTCTCAGTCCCGAAGATATGCAAGAGGCAAAGAAATCTATGAAAGAAAAAGGTATTAAAGCTGAAGATGTTAAGAATTTACCTCCTATTGAAGAAATACATGGTCTTAATCTACCGCCTGTCGAAGAAACATATGATCTCAATCACTTATTTACTGAAGAACCTCCTGATCCCGATATCCCGACACATGTAGTAATGGTAAATTCTCTCTATAGATATGATAAATCTGAAGTTCCTCCTACTAAAATTGCTGGTCAGTGCTTGGATGAGTTTGATAACTTCATGTTTAAGCAAGACGACTTCAACGCTTATTTTGGTAGACAATTAAAAGAAAATGCTTATAAGATTAGACGTTTGGGTGATTATATGGCTAATATTAAGGGTGAATTTAAACTTGTTAGCAAGCATGCTTCTATGGTTACCACTCAAGTAGAACAAGTACTTAAGGCTCAAAAAGAAGTGCTTGATGAAATGAATAGTAAGAAAAATGATTATGCTGTTACAGTGCCTACTAGAACTGGTAGAATGACTCAGGAACCTCTGTATCCTGAAGGCCACCCTAAGAGAACCGAGCAAGATTCTCAGAGAAATAATATTGATGCACCTAGTTCTTCTAAGAAGAAGAAAAAGAAAAATGATAGAACTGTGCAAACTTCTAGTGAACCTATTGCTGAACCACCTGATAATCCAAATGATATCTCTATGTCTGATGCTGAAACACAATCTGGTAATGAACATGAACCTAATGGAAACACCAACGATGATGTTCATGATGATGCTCAACCTAGTAATGATAATGATGTAGAAATTGAACCTGCTGTTGATCTTGATAACCCACAATCAAAGAATCAATGTTATAATAAAAGAGACATTGTTGCTAGGAAACACGGTAAAGAAAGAGAACCTTGGGTTCAGAAACCCATGCCTTTTCCTCCAAAACCAACCAAGAAAAAGGATGATGAGGATTTTGAGCGCTTTGCTGAAATGATTAGGCCTATCTTTTTACGTATGCGATTGACTGATGTGCTCAAAACACATCCTGATGCTAAATATATGAAAGATATCATTAATAATAAAAGAAAGATACCGGAAGCCGAAATTTCCACCATGCTTGCTAATTATACTTTTAAGGGTGGAATACCAAAGAAACTTGGAGACCCCGGAGTACCTACTATACCTTGCTCCATTAAAATAAATTATATTAAAACTGCTTTATGTGATCTTGGAGCCGGTGTTAGTGTTATGCCTCTCTCTTTATATCGTATACTTGACTTGAATAAGTTGACACCTACTGAAATATCTTTGCAAATGGCTGATAAATCAACTTCTATACCTGTCGGTGTTTGTGAGGACATGCCTATTGTGGTTGCAAATGTTACTATTTTAACGGACGTTGTTATTCTTGATATTCCCGAGGATGATAGTATGTCTATTATTCTTGGAAGACCTTTTCTTAACACTGCAGGAGCTGTTATTGATTGCAACAAAGACAATGTCACTTTTCATGTTAATCGTAATGAGCATACGGTACACTTCCCGAGGAAGAACCTCAAGTCCATAGTATCAACTCCATTGGAAAAATTCCATCAATTATATTTGGAGGTTTTGAATTTCCTCTTCCTACTATCAAAAAGAAATATGATATACTTATTATAGGGGATGTGCATATCCCCGTTGAGGTAACCTAGTGTTATTCGAAATTTCTCCGGTTTCATGATTATCGGAATGAGTTTGTTAACAAGACTTGATCAACCTTGTTAGTGGATTCTTTTTGATGAGCATGAGATGGATGAAACTAGAAGCACAAACTTCTGTACCCTCTTTAAATTTTCTGTTAATTAGTAGAAATAAAGTAAAAATAGTATTTCTCTGTCTGTTTCCTGTCTTATCCGTGCAATATAAAAATATCCCAAAAATAAAAGTCCTCAAAATGCCATGCCAATTTAATATGATTTTTTTGGGAATATTTGAGGATTTACTGTGCAAAAATTACCACGGGAGGAGCTGCCACCTGGCCACGAGGGTGGTGGGCGCGCCCCCCTTCTAGGGCGCGCCCCTCTGCCTCGTGGGCCCACGGTGGCCCTCCTCCACTTATCCTAGCACCCATATTCTTCCTATGCCTCACACAAACCCGAAAAACCAACTCAAGCATGAGTTCAAGCCACTTTTACTGTGATTTTCGATCTCCTTGCTCAAAGCATCTCTCGCAAAACTGCTTGGGGAGATTGTTCCTTGGTATGTGACTCCTCCATTGGTCCAATTAGTTTTTGTTCTAGTGCTTGCATGACAAATTTATATGGTTCCAAGTAGTTCTAATGCTTGATATAGGCTCTAGGAACTTGTAGGAGTAGTTGCTATTAGTTTTATTGAAGTTGGTTCACTTTTGTTTGAAGTTACTAAAAATTTCATATTTTTTCAGAGAAAAACAATATGCTTAGGAAGATGTTCCAAGGTGGTTCCTCTAAGAAGCAAGGACCCAGAATTGCTATGCGCGATGCTGACGAGGATCCACCAAGAGACGCCCCCGTACGGCCTTGCGAATGGCCGTCGGAAAATTTTATGGACCGTGCGGGAATTAAAGAAGAATTCAAAGCATATTTGCACAATGCCGGTGTTGAGGATTTTGAGGCTAACAAATGCCCCCAATATCATGATCTCACAAGTTCATTTGTGAGGAGGTTTGAGTATTCATCTTCGCGTAATTCTTTCAGTTATGTTTGATCTTTATGATAAATCTTATAGAATGGACTTAGAGGATTTCACTCTTGCTTGCAAACTTCCACCATGGGGCAGTATTAGGGATCCCCCTAAATATGAATTTAGAGACTTTCTTGCTAGTATAACTGTAGGGGAATCTAGAGATATAACGCAGGCTACCATAGGGAGCATTCACTTTCCTGCTATACATTATTTTGCTCTTTTCATCGGTAGATGCATAAATGCTAAGGATGAAGCATGTCACATGTGTGTCCCTGACCTCAACATTCTTAGGAGTGCTGTGTTAGGAGACCAATCTTATCATATGGGAGCCATTGTAGCTCGTAGGTTGCATCATAATAGACATAATGGAGATTTCTTTGGAGGAATTTATGCAACCCGCTTAGCTAATTTTCTTGAGATAGATATCCAAGAGGGTGATACGGAGTTGCCCCCTGCATATTTAGATTATGACTCCATGGCCTCACATCATTTTGTCGAGAGACCCGAATCATCTCTTTTATATCGTATAATTTTTGACAAACAGCATGTTGTCCGTGTTACTCTCCCTGCTCCTGCCCTTTTTGATTCACAGACAAAAGGAAGATATACTATTACTAGAGAGGAGGCAGATGAGTATGAGAGGAGAGCGGAGGCAGCCCGACTCCACGCCGCAGCTTAACAGGTGATAGCCGCTGCGTCACAGTACCACCCCAGCTACACCTACGGATATCTGCCAGGCCATCCCTGGCAATGAACCAACTTAGGCCAAAAGCCTAAGCTTGGGGGAGTACGTATTTCTCACCGACATTACATTTATGTTCACACACACTCATTGCTAGATGTCGGTGCTCATACTCTTTCATTGTAAGATCCATGCTAGTTTATTTTCCTTTTCCTGCTTTCTTCTTGTGTGTTTGTTAAACCTTATGAAAACCTAAAAAAATTAGTAGTAGTTTACTTTCTTGTTGTAGTAGTAACTAAAAAAGAAAACCCAAAAATATTTCCCGTTCTTCTTTTGCTTGTTGGGAGCTTTCCCGTGTAAATAGTTTTTATTTCTTTTCTTTTCTTTGGGGGTCAGTAGGAGAAGACCATGATTAAATTGTTGAAGTGGCTCTTATATGCATTATTGTTGATTTAACCCAAAGCCATATTGCCTTGTCTTCTCCTGTTTCT
Source organism: Aegilops umbellulata (assembly GCA_032464435.1). Lineage (NCBI taxonomy): Eukaryota > Viridiplantae > Streptophyta > Magnoliopsida > Poales > Poaceae > Aegilops > Aegilops umbellulata. The sequence goes on from CP136055.1 coordinate 479,790,094, forward strand.
TGAATGCTCGTAGATTCCAGCTTAGTCCAATGCACGTGCACTCTTATTATTATTCACACCATTCGGTCGTGCTAGTGAAAGGCAATTATGATGATATATGATGGACTGACTGAGATGAGAAAAGCTGGTATGAACTCGACCTCTTTTGTTTTTATAAATATGATGAGTCCGTCATTCTTGATTCAACTTATTATGAATAAACATGTTTGCAATGACAAATATAGATCATAGTTGCTTGTGCCATGCTTGATTAGCTATGAGTTATAATGGTTTACCTTGCGTGCCAACATGCTATTGAGATGATTATGATGTGGTATGATGGGGTGGTATCCTCCTTTGAATGATTTAAGTGACTTGACTTGGCACATGTTCACGCATGTAGTTGAAACAAAATCAACATAGCCTTCATGATATTTATGTTCATGGTGGACTATATCCTACTCATGCTTGCATCCAATGTTTATTAATTTTAATGCATGTACATGGCTGTTGTCGCTATCTAGCTGGTCGCTTCCCATTCTTTTGCTAGCCTTCACCTGTACTAAGCAGGAATACTGCTTGTGCATCCAATCCCTTAAACCCCAAAGTTATTCCATATGAGTCCACTATACCTTCCTATATGCGGTATCTACCTGCCGTTCCAAGTAAATTTGTATGTGCCAAACTCTAAACCTTCAAATAAACATTCTGTTTTGTATGCTCGAATAGCTCATGTATCAATTAAGGCTGTCCTTACCTTCCGTGTTAGGCGGGTTATTCTCAAGAGGAGTGGACTCCGCTCCTCACTCACGAGAACATGGCTGGTCACCGGGATGCCCAGTCCCATGCTTTATGCAAACTAAATCAAAATTAATTGCACACAAAACTCCCCCTAGGACCTGATGTATGTTGAAGACACTCGTTGTTTCGAGCATGTCATGGATTGATGCTTGTTGGTGGAGGGGGAGTATAAACTTTACCATTCTGTTTGTGAACTTCCTATACTTTGTTTAACATGGAAGATATCGCCATCTCTTAGTTGTTACATTGACAATGAAAGTATACCGCTCAAAATGTAATTTATCTCTATTTCAAAACTGAGATCTGGCACCTCTACAAATCCCTGCTTCCCTCTGCGAAGGGCCTATCCATTTACTTTTATGTTGAGTCATCACTCTCTTATTAAAAGGCACTAGCTGGAGAGCACAGCTGTCATTTGCATTCATCACTATTAATCTATGTTGGGTGTGACTATGATTGGATCTCTTTTACCATGAATTACAATGTCTAGTCAGTCCTTGATCTTTAAAGGTGCTCTGCATTTATGTTTTGCGGTCTCAGAAAGGGCTAGCGAGATACCATCTTGTTATATCATATTATGATTGTTTTGAGAAAGTGTTGTCATCCGAGGTTTATTATTATGGCTTGCTAGTTGATTATGCTATTTATATGAGTAATTGTGAGACCTGAGAATTATTGCAAATATGGTTAGTTATGATATATGCTGAAAAATTGAATGCTGGCTTGACATAGTTACAACAACAAGAGCAAATAGAGTTTGTAAAAGTTTTTCTTTCTTTCTTTCAGTTTGTCAACTGAATTGCTTGAGGACAAGCAAGGGTTTAAGCTTGGGGGAGTTGATACGTCTCCGTCGTATCTACTTTTCCAAACACTTTTGCCCTTGTTTTGGACTCTAACTTGTATGATTTGAATGGAAATAAGCCGGACTGACACTGTTTTTAGCAGAATTGCCATGGTGTTGTTTTGTGTGCAGAAAGAAAATATTCTCGGAAAGTCCTGAAACTCCACGGAACACCTTAGAAAAAATAATAAAAAATCCTCGCCAAAGATGAAGACCAGGGGGCCCACACCCTGTCCACGAGGGTGGGGGGCGCCCCCCTCTAGGGCGCGCCCCCTACCTCGTCGGCCCCCTGGACAACCTCCAACGCCAACTCCAACTCTATATATTGGCTTTCGGGGAGAGAAAAATCAGAGAGAAGAAATCATCGTGTTTTACGATACGGAGCCGCCGCCAAGCCCTAATCTCTCTCGGGAGGGCTGATCTGGAGTCCGTTCGGGGCTTTGGAGAGGGGGATTCGTCGCGGTCGTCATCATCAACCATCCTCCATCACCAATTTCATGATGCTCACCGCCGTGCGTGAGTAATTCCATCGTAGGCTTGCTGTACGGTGATGGGTTGGATGAGATTTATCATGTAATCGAGTTAGTTTTGTTAGGGTTTGATCCCTAGTATCCACTATGTTCTGAGATTGATGTTGCTATGACTTTGCTATGCTGAATGCTTGTCACTAGGGCCCAAGTGCCATGATTTCAGATCTGAACCTATTATGTTTTCATGAATATATGTGAGTTCTTGATCCTATCTTGCAAGTCTATAGTCACCTACTATGTGTTATGATCCGGCAACCCCTAAGTGACAATAATCGGGACCACTCCCGGTGATGACCATAGTTTGAGGAGTTCATGTATTCACTATGTGCTAATGCTTTGTTCCGGTTCTCTATTAAAAGGAGGCCTTAATATCCCTTAGTTTCCAATAGGACCCCGCTGCCACAGGAGGGTAGGACAAAAGATGTCATGCAAGTTCTTTTCCATAAGCACGTATGACTATATACCACGGAATACATGCCTACATTACATTGATGAATTGGAGCTAGTTCTGTGTCACCCTATGTTATGAACTGTTACATAATGAACCGCATCCGGCATAATCATCCATCACTGATCCGGTGCATACGAGTTTTCCATATACTGGTTTACTCTTATTTACTTTCCTGCTGCTACCGTTACAATCACTACAAAATACCAAAAACATTACTTTTGCTGTCTTTTACTTTTGTTGCCGCTACCACCACTATCATATTACTTTGCTACTAAACACTTTGCTACAGATACTAAGTTTCCAGGTGTGGTTGAATTGACAACTCACCTGCTAATACTTGAGAATATTCTTTGGCTCCCCTTGTGTCGAATCAATAAATTTGGGTTAAATACTCTACCCTCGAAAACTGTTGCGATCCCCTATACTTGTGGGTTATCAGAGAAGCATAGCAACGAGCGGGGAGAGTGTGTCCACGTACACTCGTAGACCGAAAGCAGAAGCGTTTAGTAACGCGGTTGATGTAGTCGAACGTCTTCGCGATCCAACAGATCAAGTACCGAACGCACAACACCTCCGCGATCTGCACACGTTCAGCTCGGCGACGTCCCTCGAACTCTAGATCCAGCTGAGGCCGAGGGAGAGTTTCGTCAGCACGACGGCGTGGTGATGGTGATGATGAAGTTACCAGTGCAGGGCTTCACCTAAGCACTACGACAATAAGACCGAGGTGGAAAACTATGGACGGGGGCACCGCACACGGCTAAAATCAACTTGTGTGTCTATGGGGTGCCCCCTACCCCGTATATAAAGGAGGGGAGGAGGAGGCCGGCTGGCCACAAGGGGCGCGCCAAGGGGGAGGAATCCTACTCCTAGTAGGAGTAGGTTTCCCCCTTTCCTAGTCCAACTAGGAGGAGAAGGAAGGAGAGGGAGAGGAAGATGGGAAGAGGGGTTGCGCCACCTCCCCTAGTCCTATTCGGACTCCCCTTGGGGGGCGCCACCTCCTGGTGCTGCCCTCTCTCTCCCCTGAGGCCCACTAAGGGCCCATAACTTCTCGGGGGGGTCCAGTAACTCTCCGGCACTCCGGTTTTATCTGAAACTTTCCGAAACACTTTCGGTGTCCGAACAACATGGTCCAATATATCAATCTTTATGTCTCGACCATTTCGAGACTCCTCGTCATGTCCGTGATCTCATCCGGGACTCCGAACAACCTTCGGTACATCAAATCACATTAACTCATAATACCAATCGTCATCAAACGTTAAGCGTGCGGACCCTACGGGTTCAAGAACTATGTAGACATGACCGAGACACCTCTTCGGTCATTAACCAATAGCTAAGCCTGGATGCTCATATTGGCTCCTACATATTCTATCAAGGTCTTTATCGGTCAGACCGTATAACAACATACATTGTTCCATGTGTCATCGGTATGTTACTTGCCCGAGATTCTATCATTGGTATGATATTACCTAGTTCAATCTCGTTACCGACAAGTCTCTTTACTCGTTCTGTAATGCATCATCCCGTAACTAACTCATTAGTCACATTGCTTGCAAGTCTTATAGTGATGTGCATTACCTTGAGGGCCCAAAGATTCCTCTCAGACAATCGCAGTGACAAATCCTAATCTTGATCTATGCCAACTCAACAAACACCATCGGAGACACCTATAGAGCATCTTTATAATCACCCAGTTACGGTGTGACGTTTGATAGCACACTAAGTGTTCCTCCGGTATTTGGGAGTTGCATAATCTCATAGTCATAGGAACATGTATAAATCATGAACAAAGCAATAGCAATAAACTAAACGATCATAGTGCTAAGCTAGCGGATGGGTCATGTCAATCACATCATTCTCTAATGATGTGATCTCGTTCATCAAATGACAACTCATGTCTATGGTTAGGAAACTTAACCATCTTTGATTCACGAGCTAGTCAAGTAGAGGCATACTAGTGACACTTTGTTTGTCTATGTATTCACACATGTACTAAGTTTCCGGTTAATACAATTCTAGCATGAATAATAAACATTTATCATGATATAAGAAAATATAAATAATAACTTTATTATTGCCTCCAGGGAATATTTCCTTCAGGCGGCGGGTGGCTGGTGGAGTCCGTCTACGGTGCTGATATGTCCATTTTGCATCATGCTTTTATATTGATATTTATTGCATTACGGGCTGTTATTACACGTTATGTCACAAATACTTATGCCTATTCTCTCTTATTTCACAAGGTTTACATAAGGAGGGACAATGCCAGCAGCTGGAATTCTGGGACGGAAAAGGAGCAAATATTAGAGACCTATTCTGCACAACTCCAAAAGTCCTGAAACTCCACGAAAGTTATTTTTGGAAATAATAAAAAATATTGAGCGAAAGAAATACGTCAGGGGGGGCCTCCACCTGTCCACGAGGGTGGGGGGCGTGCCCTAACCCCCTGGGCGCGCCCCCTGCCTCGTGGGCCCCCTGTTGGCCCTCCGGTGGCCATATTCTGCTATATGAAGTCTTTCGTCCGAATAAAAATCATAGGCAACCTTTCAGGACGAGGCTCGGCCACCACGAGGCAGAACCTTGGCGAAACCAATCTAGGGCTCCGGCAGAGATGTTCTGTCGGGGACACTTCCCTCCGGGAGGGGGAAATCATCGCCATCGTCATCACCAATGCTCCCCTCATCGGGAGAGGGCAATCTCCATCAACATCTTCACCAGCACCATCTCATCTCAAACCCTAGTTCATCTCTTGTATTCAATTCTTGTCTCCAAGTCTGGGATTGGTACCTGTAGGTTGCTAGTAGTGTCGATTACTCCTTGTAGTTGATGCTAGCTGGTTCATTTGGTGGAAGATCATATGTTTAGATCCTTTATGCATATTAATACTCCTCTGATTATGAACATGAATATGCTTTGTGAGTAGTTACGTTTGTTCCTGAGGACATGGGAGAAGTCTTGCTATTAGTAGTCATGTGAATTAGTAGTCTGTGAATATGTTGTCTCTCCTCTAGTGGTGTTATGTGAACGTCGACTACATGACACTTCACCATTATTTGGGCCTAGAGGAAGGCATTGGGAAGTAATAAGTAGATGATGGGTTGCTAGAGTGACAGAAGCTTAAACCCTAGTTTATGCGTTGCTTCGTAAGGGGCTGATTTGGATCCATATGTTTCATGCTATGGTTAGGTTTACCTTAATACTTTTGTTGTAGTTGCGGATGATTGCAATAGAGGTTAATCATAAGTGGGATGCTTGTTCAAGTAAGAATAGCACCCAAGCACCAGTCCACCCACATATCAAATTATCAAAGTACCAAACGCGAATCATATGAACGTGACGAAAACTAGCTTGATGATAATTCCCATGTGTCCTTGGGAGCGCTTTTCTCTATATAAGAGTTTTTCCAGGCTTGTCCTTTGCTACCAAAAGGATTGGGCCACCTTGCTGCACTTTATTTACTTTTGTTACTTGTTGCTCGTTACCAATTATCTTATCACAAAACTATCTGTTACCTATTATTTCAGTACTTGCAGAAAACACCTTGCTGAAAACCGCTTATCATTTCCTTCTGCTCCTCGTTGGGTTCAACACTCTTACTTATAGAAAGGAGTACGATAGATCCCCTATACTTGTGGGTCATCAAGACTCTTTTCTGGCACCGTTGCCGGGGAGTGAATCGCCTTTGGTAGGTGGAATTTGGTAAGGAAAAATTTATATAGTGTGCTGAAATTTACTGTCACTTGTTACTATGGAAAGTAATCCTCTAAGCGCAGGACGCTACCCCAATTAGAGGGGGAAGCATATGACATGGCAGACCGGCCACCCCGTGGCTGCGACAGAGAGGCCTGTCAAACCCTTAAGCAAGCCATGCCCCGGTGCCGTTCAAATAAGGCACGGGAAAACGAGTCCGACCTGCGAGACATACTGGAGGATAAAGCAAAGCAAACAAGATCGATCTATGGATCGCGCGGATGCCCAACGACACGTGATGATCTTCACTCCGGACACAATAAATCCGGCCGGGCCAAACACAGCAGGCACAGCTCTTCTGAGCTGCGTCGTGACATAGCCCAGTAATGGATCATAAAATCCCAGAGGGTTTGAAACCCATCAATATCGAGTCGTACGATGGTACGACAGATCCGGCAGTATGGATTGAGGATTATCTCCTTCACATCCACATGGCACGTGGCGATGATCTACACGCCATCAAATACCTACCCCTTAAGCTTAAAGGACCAGCCCGGCACTGGCTTAACAGCCTACCAGCGGACTCAATCGGTTCTTGGGAGGACCTGGAAGCCGCATTCCTCGACAACTTTCAAGGGACCTATGTGCGGCCATCGGACGCCGACGACCTAAGCCACATAATTCAGCAGCCAGAAGAATCGGCCAGGCAATTCTGGACACGGTTCCTAACAAAGAAAAATCAGATAGTCGATTGTCCGGACGCAGAGGCCCTAGCAGCCTTCAAACATAACATCCGTGACGAGTGGCTTGCCCGGCAGCTGGGACAGGAAAAGCCGAAAACCATGGCAGCCCTCACGACACTCATGGCCCGCTTTTGCGCGGGCGAAGATAGCTGGCTAGCTCGCAGCAACAACTTATCAAAGAAGCCCGGTAATTCGGATACCAAGGACAAAAGTGGCAGGTCACGTCGAAATAATCAAAAGCGCCGCGTTAGCATCGACAACAATGAGGATACGACAGTTAATGCCGGGTTCAGAGGCTATAAATCCGGTCAGCGGAAAAAGCCATTTAAAAAGAATACTTAGGGCCCGTCCAGTTTGGACCGGATACTCGACCGCTCATGCCAGATTCATGGCACCCCCGAAAGGCCAGCCAATCACACCAACAGGGATTGTTGGGTGTTCAAGCAGGCAGGCAAGTTAAGAGCCGAACACAAGGACAAGGGGCTGAACAGCGACGACGAGGAGGAGCCCAGGCCGCCGAACAACAATGGACAGAAAGGGTTTCCCCCACAAGTGCGGACAGTGAACATGATATACGTGACCCACATTCCCAAGCGGGAGAGGAAGCGTGCGCTAAGGGACGTATACGCGATGGAGCCAGTCGCCCCAAAGTTCAACCCACGGTCCTCCTGCCCGATCACTTTCGATCGAAGGGACCACCCCACTAGCATCCGTCACGGCGGTTTTGCCGCACTGGTCCTCGACCCAATCGTGGACGGATTTCATCTCACAATAGTCCTCATGGACGGCGGCAGTAGCCTGAACCTGCTTTATCAGGATAAAGTGCGGAAAATGGGCATAGATCCATCAAGGATCAAGACCACAAGGACGACCTTTAAAGGCGTCATACCAGGTGTAGAGGTCAATTGCACAGGCTCGATACCACTTGATGTGGTCTTTGAATCTCCGGATAACTTCTGAAGCGAAGAGTTAATCTTCGATATAGTGCCGTTCTGCAGTGGCTATCACGCCCTGCTCGGACAAACCACATTCGCTAAATTCAATGCGGTGCCGCACTATGCATATCTCAAGCTCAAGATGCCAGGCCCTCGAGGAGTAATTACGGTCAGCAGAAACACAGAACGCTCCATCCGTACGGAGGAGCACACGGCGGCCCTCGCAGCGGAAGTACAAAGCAGCCTTTCAAGGCAACTCTCCAGTCCGTACATTAAAAAACCGGACAATGCAAAGTGCGCCCGGAGTAACCTGCAACAAGACAACCTGGCACGATCAGAGCAAGCGTAGCAATACGGCCCCGACCCCAGCCATCGCAACATAGTGGAGCAAGTACCACGAGTACACAATTACGCCCTTAAAATTCCATGGGCATAGAGGGAGGGGCACATTAACGGCATGCCTACAACACGGCGTCAAACGTACTAGGGGCTGCCGGATTTTTCTTTTTTACTTTTTTTTTTACTTTCAGGACTCCATACTCTGGATAACCTGTTCGGCATTGTTGCCGCACAGACGATGCAAGATCCAGGAAAGTAGACAAAGCTACGCCGCATTCCGGAACTCTCAGGTGGTCTCTATTTCGAGTGATATATCTGTTTCTAAATCCCGCAGCCTGTGCCTGGTCAGGACATGTTAAATAGTCTAATATCCTTTTTGCTCATCGCAATACTTGTATCGTTCGGCTTTGATAGATAGCCTCTTTATAAAACAATGCATAGCTTTTTGTCTATTTTTTGCATTATCCTCTTTTGAATATATATATATATATATTTATTACATAACATGATAGCACCCGTACACCATGGTACGGCAAACCACGCCAGGGGCTTCATTACCCTTTTATTTGGTGTGAGAAGTCCGTACACTTTCACAAGTGCGGCACCCCGAACTTATAGCACTATATGCATCGGCTCCGAGTCATCATTTTGGTCACATGTTGGGTTTGCCCGGCTCCTATGTTTTGGTGCCTTACGTTCCGCTTTATCGGCTAAGGTAGCACTAGGAGAACCACTGCGATTGTGCCCCAGATCAGGTGGGTTGAGCACCTCAGTGGAGAAAGCTAAAACAGACTGTCATGATAAGGCATGAGACCGGTCGCTGTTCGAGAGGTTTTTCGAGTCCTTAAAGGCTTATGCCGCTTTGAGCGAGGAGCTGGCTATGTCCGGCCAAAGGCGTGCATAGCGCCCCGAATTCGGCCTTCCGAACTAGGGGCTTCGCCGAAATTTAAAATTATAATGTTCTATGGCTAAGTGAGAGTGTTCAAGCATTATAGTCTGATTGCCTGGTTCGTTGTGCTGAGCGCCTCCCACGAAGGACCCAACTATGGGAACAAGAGCCCTCAGGTTTATCCCGAACACCCCAACACTAGTGGCATGGGGGCAGAAGCCGACGACTGGCCATCTCTCAAGTTTTTGATAACCGCACAGAAAATAATATTTTAAATTAAATAAGCATTGCTTTGCGCATATGAACAAGTTTTCAGCGCACAAGATACAAACGAGCGAGTTCACTCAAATATTACATCTTTAGTACATTCATCTGCGACAAGGCGGGCTCCGGCAAGAACTTCCTTGTAGTAGTTCTCGGGCTTGCGATGCTCCTTCCCCTGCGGCGGCCAGTCCTTCACCAGCTTCTCTCCGTCCAGCTTACCCCAGTGTACCCTTACACGGGGAAGGGCCCTCCGGGCACCTTCAATGCAGACGGAGCGCTTGATGACCTCAAGCCGTGGAAAGGCCTCCACCAGCCGCCGCACCAGCCCGAAATAGCTCCCAGGCAGGGCCTCTCCAGGCCACAGCCGAACTAGTAAGCCCTTCATGGCCTATTCGGCCGCCTTGTGGAGCTCGACCAGCTGTCTCAGCTGATCGCTTAAGGGCACCGGGTGTCCGGCCTCACAATACTGAGACCAGAACACACTCTCCGTCGAGCTGCCCTCTTCAGCTCGGTAGAGCGCGGCGGCGTCGGATACGCTGCGGGGAAGATCGGCGAACGCCCCTGGAGAACTCCGGATTCGGGTAAGTAATAGGTAGTTTACTTTTATATTCCTACTTTGCATTGAGAATGCCTTACCCGTTGCTATCTTTTTCACCTCCTCCAACTCTTGGAGGGCCTTTTGGGCTTCGGCTTTGGCACTCTTGGCGGTCTCGACGGCCGACGCGATCTTGGATGCTTGCGTTTTTGACTCAAGCTCCAAACCCTCATGTTTTGTCATGAGAGCTTGCAGCTCTTGCTGCACCTTGTCGACCTGAACCCCAAGCCTTTCTCGCTCGGCGCACTCCTCGGCTGTTTTCTTTTTGGCCTCTGCCAGCGCCTGCTTCAGGGTTGCCACCTCGGTTGCGGCCCCTACAATAAGCAGTACAATCCTGTTATTTCTTTCTGCAATCAAGCCTCTCTATAGGCACCTTTTTTTTTCTTTTTTTAGGTATTTCTTACCTTCCTTCTCCTCGAGCTGCCGTTTGGCAAGGCCGAGCTCTTGCTCGGTCCGCCCGAGGTCCTTTTAAGGACATCCACCTGCGCAGTCAGTGCGGCGGTGGACAACAGTGAAGCCTGCATACGCATATTTGACCTTTTTTGTTAGACTCCTGCGAAAATTACTAGATCCTCTATCCGGCTTTTCTTTCCGAACACCGAACAGAGCATCAGGGGCTACTGTCTATGCGGTAAATAATTTGACATATTTTTACTTACCTCGAAGCCTGTTAGAAGGCTAGCGCAAGCTTCATTCAGTCCGCTCTTGGTGGACTGAATCCTTTGGATCACCGTACTCATAACAGTACGGTGCTCCTCATCGATGCCGGCGCCCTTAAGCACCTCCAGCAGATTGTCCGGCGCCTCCGGTTGGATGGAGGCCGCCGGCTCAGACGGCTTACTCCTCTTGGAAGGAGTTCGCCCACCGCGGACCGGGACTGTCGAGTCCGGCGCGGTGTCCGGCACAAAGCCGGACTTGGAGCGCTGGGGGTTTCATCCCCTTTACTCCTGGGGTCCGGAGGATTGCCTTGTGGCTCCTCTAGGACCATCTCCTCCTGCCCCGAAGCTTGGCGGGGCGCCACTTCGGCGTCGTCCGCCCCGCAGGGGGAGACCGCGGGCGGAACAGAGTTCACGTCCGACGAATCCAGGGAGCCGCTCGACGAATCGTCGAGTCCGGCCCGGGGCGGGCTGCATAAATTACGTTCGATATTAGGGAAAGCCGCGCATTAAAAGAATATCATGAGTCACTCTGGTATGTAAACACTTACGATGTTGCCGGACGCTTGGTTCGGTCCAGCCACTCCTCTCCGCCCTCTTCGGCGTCGTGGGAGTAGTCCGGCGGAGGGGTTTTCCTTTTCCTCGACCCCTCGGCCTCCCCTGTTGGGGCGGCCTTCTTCCTCTTTGCTCCCCTCACTGGGGGGGGAGCTTCCTTGTTCCTCCTCCTCGTTTTCACGAGAGGAGAGCGTTGCGGACTCGTCAGATGACGAGTCCGACACCACCATGTTGCGGGAACTTTTTCGAGTCCCGGTGGTTTTCTTCTCCTTGGCCTTCCTCTCCGGCACCATGTAAGGTGCCGGAGCCATCAGCTTCACCAAGAGAGCTGGGGCCGGGTCTTCGGCCAGAGGAGCCGGACAGTTAATTGGTCCGGATACCTCCTGCCAAGCCTGTCAAAGGTAAAGGGAGTTTAGATCCCGCATAGAGTTAGTCTGTGAAGAAGAGCTTAACGAACCTGTCAAAGGTATAGATAGCTTACCTCGCTAGCGTTACGCTGCGAGCTGTATCCGCGATCCTCGGAGGCGGATGTGGGGGACTCGGCGCCTTTGGTCAGCACCTTCCAGACGTCTTCATACGTCATGTCGAAGAGCCTACTGAGGGTTTGGTGCTGCGCCGGGTCGAATTCCCACAAAGTAAAATCCTGTTCTTGGCACGGGAGGATCAGGCGAACGAGCATGACCTGGACTATATTGACAAGCCGGATTGGCTTGTTCACCAGGGACTGGATGCTCGTTTGCAACCCAGTCACTTCTTCCTCGTTGCCCCACGACAGGCCTGTCTCTTTCCAGGACATGAGCCGCGTGGGGGGTCCGGATCTGAACTCGAGGGCAGCGACCCATTTCGGATCGCGGGGCTCGGTGATGTAAAACCACCCGGCCTGCCACCCCTTTAGGGACTCCACGAGGGAGCCATCGAACCAGAGGACGTTGGCTATCTTGCCAACCATTAGCGCCTCCGCACTCCGCCTGGGTGCCGGACACCACCTTGGGCTTGACGTTGAAGGTCTTGAGCCAGAGGCCGAAGTGGGGGCGAACGCGGAGAAAGGCCTCACACATGACGATAAACGCCGAGATGTTGAGAACAAAGTTCGGGGCCAGATCATGGAAATCCAGGCCGTAGTAGAACATGAGCCCCCGGACAAATGGGTGAAATGGAAAGCCCAGTCCGTGGAGGAAGTGGGGAAGAAAAACTACCCTCTCATGGGGCCTTGGGGTAGGAAGAAGCTGCCCCTTCTCAGGAAGCCGATGCGGGGTGTCCTTGGACAAGTATCCGGCTTTCCTTAACCTTTTTACTTGAGCCTCCGTAATGGAGGAGACCATCCACCTGCCTCCCGCTCCGGACATTGTTGGAGAAGGTTGAGGAAGGAAGAGCGGACTTGGGCGCTGGAGCTTGAGTTCGCGAGAGATGGATTGGCAAAGGAGGAAGAATGTGTAGGTTAAAAAGGTGAATCCTTATCCCTTTATATAAGCAGGTACGGTTAGGCGTCCCCACCTACCTAATAAAACTCACTTTCCTCCCAAACGACGTGGTAAATGGCGTGGTTGGGTTACCCACGTCCGTATTAATGAGAATCCCGTTAGAGGGGGCACACGATCTCTGCTTTGACAAGACGTGCCAAGCAAACCGCCTCGCTAAACGAGCTGAGGTGGAACAATGAGAGCAATTTATATAGAAGGCTTGGTCGCAGTGTTATGACGCACTATGGAATACGTCAGCAGATTTGATTTGTGTTAATGTTATTCTCTATATGGCAATATGTGGAAGCTTATTTTGCAGAGCTGGACATTATTTCTGGTGTTTATAATCTTCTTGAAGGACTTGGAGGAGGAACCCGCCTTGCAATGCCGAAGACAATCTGTGCGCCGGACTCGTCGTCATTGAAGCCTGGTTCAGGGGCTACTGAGGGAGTCCTGGATTAGGGGGTGTTCGGATAGCCGGACTATACCTTCAGCCGGACTCCAGGACTATGAAGATACAAGATTGAAGACTTCGTCCCGTGTCCGGAAGGATCTTTTCTTGGCGTGGAAGGCAAGCTAGGCGTGCGGATATTCGAGATCTCCTACCATTGTAACCGACTCTGTGTAACCCTAACCCTATCCAGTGTCTATATAAACCAGAGGGTTGTAGTCCGTAGGACAACCATCATCATACACAATCATACCATAGGCTAGCTTCTAGGGTTTAGCCTCCTTGATCTCGTGGTAGATCCACTCTTGTACTACCCATATAATGAATATTAATCTAGCAGGAGTAGGGTTTTACCTCCACCGAGAGGGCCCGAACCTGGGTAAAATAATGTGTCCCTTGTCTCCTATTACCATCCGACCTTGACGCACAGTTCGGGACCCCCTACCCGAGATCCGCCGGTTTTGACACCGACATAGACCATCTTCATCCTACGCCTCCCACGGGTTGATAAACCTTAGGTCATCCACTTGAGGGAAATTTGCTATTGTCCTACAAATATCTGCACTTGGAGGCCCAACAACATCTACAAGGGGAAGGTTGTGTAGTAGACATCAAGCTCTTTTCTGGCGCCGTTGCCGGGGAGGTGAGTGCTTGAAGGTATATCTTTAGATCTTGCAATCGAATCTTTTTGTTTCTTGTTTTAGCACTAGTTTAGTTTATAAAAGAAAACTACCAAAAAATGGAATTGTGTTTACCACATACGCTTCATCCTTTTAATATCTTTCGTGAGTATGACGGAAAGGAAAATTGTGCCAAAGTGTTAGAAGAAGAATGCATTAAAATGTTTGGCACTAAATCCTTGAATGATGAGCATGATTGCAATGTTGTTAGTATGAACTCCTTGAATGTTGTAACGCCCTCGATGCGGCTATATCTCCCACGTGTCGAAGCACGACTTGGAGGCATAACCGCATTGAAAGCAATGTCGCAAGTGAGGTAATCTTCACACAACCCATGTAATACATAAGGGTAAGAGATACATAGTTGGCTTACGATCGCCACTTCACACAAATACATGAATAAAACATTACATCATACAGTTACAATCAGGGCCCGACTACGGAGCCAAAATAAAAGAAGAAACCCCAAAAGCGACAAAGGTCCACGATCGACCCCAACTGGGCTCCACTACCAATCGACTAGAACGAAACAACATAAACGGCAAGATCTCCATCGAACTCCTCCTTGAGCTCGGGTGCGTCACCTGCACGGTCTCATCGGCACCTGCAAACTGGTTTGGAAGTATCTGGTGATTCACGAGGACTCAGCAATCTCACACCCGCGAGATCAAGACTATTTAAGCTTATAGGTAGGGTAAAATGTATGAGGTGGAGCTGCAGCAAGCGACTAGCATATATGGTGGCTAACATAAGCAAATGAGAGCGAGAAGAGAAGGCAATAGCACGGTCGAACAACTATGATCAAGAAGTGATCCTGAACTACTTACGTCAGACACAACTCCAACAACCGTGTTCACTTCCCGGACCCCGCCGAGAAGAGACCATCACGGTTACACACGCGGTTGTTGTATTTTAATTAAGATCAACTTCGGATTTTCTACAACCGGACATTAACAAATTCCCATCTGCCCATAACCGCGGGCACGGCTTTCGAAAGTTCAAACCCTGCAGGGGTGTCCCAACTTAGCCCATGATAAGCTCTCGCGATCAACGAAGGATATTCCTTCTCCCCGGGAAGACCCGATCAGTCTCGGAATCCCGGATACAAGACATTTCGACAGCAATAAAACGAGTCCAGCAAAGCCGCCCGATGCGCCGACATCCTGATAAGAGCTGCACATATCTCGTTCTCAGGGCAACACTGGATTGTCCAAACTTCCGGTAGGCGAACCCAGAGTTGCCCCTGATGGCCACCGGCGGCTGACGGTTTGGACCAACACTTAGACAAGCATTGGCCCGGGGGGGGCTAAATAAAGATGACCCTCGGGATGCGCGACTCACAAGGGAAAAAGTAATAGGCCGAGGCAAATGGTAAAACCAATGTTGGGCCTTGCTGGAAAAGTCTTATTCAAAGCGAACTGTCAAGGGGGTCCCATAAATCACCCGACCGCGTTAGGGACGCAAAATCCGGGAACATAACACCGATATGACGGAAACTAGGGCGGCAAGAGTGGAACAAAACACCAGGCATAAGGCCGAGCCTTCCACCCTTTACCAAGTATATAGATGCATTAATTAAATAAGATATATTGTGATATCCCAACAAGTAAACATGTTCCAAAAAGGAATAACATCTCCATGTTCCAACACGGAACAAACTTCATCTTCACCTGCAACTAACAACGCTATAAGAGGGGCTGAGCAAAGCGGTAACATAGCCAAACAACGGTTCGCTAGGACAAGGTGGGTTAGAGGCTTGGTTTAACAATACGGGTGGCATGATATAGCAAGTGGTAGGTATCGCAGCATAGGCATAGCAAAAGAGCGAGCAATGTAGCAAGCAAAGATAGAAGTGATTTCGAGGGTATGGTCATCTTGCCTGAGATCCCGCAAGGAAGAAGAATGAGTCCATGAAGAATACAAACGGACGTAGACGAACGGATCCTCACAATCGCAACGATATCGGAACAAATCCCGAAGAAGCAACACCAGAAAGAAGCAAACCACAAGGCAAACAACCAACACATAAACATGGCATGATATGCGAGATGTGGTATGCAATGCATATGCATGCTTCGGAAGGAAAAAGATGAACCAGGCATAATCTTGGAAAACCAAGTATGCCACTGGATAGGTGAGGTGATTTCGGTTGAAATCGATATAAAGATCACCGGAATCGGATGCACGGTTTGCAAATGACAAGCAAAACAAGAATGACAAGAATCTGCCATTAACAGCAAGATGCTACATAGCAAGCAACAAGAAATTAAGCTACTGCACCCAAACATATCAACAAAGCATATGACAGTAAACTACTCAAGATGATCGACAAAAGATGAACACTGAGCTACGGCTAAATCACATAATAACAGGTTCAAACAAGCATGACAAAAGTGCAAAAGATAACAGGTTCACAGACTTGGTGAAAATACTAACATGACAGAAATTAACATCAGGATGACATGTTCAGAGCAATGAAACAACATGCTACACGATCAGTACATAGCAAAGTAAGGCCTAGCAGGAATCTACTCAACGCACTTAACAAAAGTCCCTTACTGACCATAAGCCAAAAAGGACTAGAAAATATAATAACACCCATGTTAATTTAGCAAGTTTCGTTACAGGTTTCAGACTTAGCAGAAAACTGGACATGTCAAAAACAGATAATAAGTAGGCATGTTCGTGAGCTCGATGCACTCACTACAGAGCATTGCATGATAAAATAAGCATACATCCGTCAATACGACATGGAATATAATCTATACATGGCAAGAACAACATCATAGCACGCAAGGGTCAACTACAACAAGCTTGGCAAAATCGAATAACATGTAAATAATCTGCCAGCAACATTTTATAGCAAAAGTAGAGCTCGATTGACTCAAGCTATGGCACTCCATAATTACAAAAAAGGCATGGATGGATATAGAAAATCCTCAAGTTCAAAACACCCTTACTGATCATGCTCAAAATATGCATAGATCTCTCGGAAACAACATGAACACAAGGCATAAAAGTAACGACAGGCAGGGACTTAGTGAAATTACCAAGTCTCTGAAATCAGCAACATCAAGTGCCCTAGTTTGCATGCTTGTGCTAGTCACCACAAGGATCACAAAAATACATGGCATAATTCTATGGAAAGGTAACACGGCAGATTACAAAACTCATATAGGACTCAACTTTATAGGAGGTACAAATCAATCATGGCAAAAATGACAAAAGTGCATGTTCAGATAAGATTCAGAAACTAACATCACATAGCCCTCTTCTAACAGCATTTCGGGCATCAATATGAGCTCGAAATAAAATGATGCACTGCAGTGAAGTGTTGTACTCCTCAAGGCGAACAATTTGACATATTGTACGCCCGAAACGGAGCTATGGATGCAAAGTTACGACACGACGAACAGGAGACAATAATATGAAAATTAAAGGACTTAGACAAATTTCGGGACAACGGGGAAAAGTCAACCTTCGCCGGATCTCGCCGGAGTAGCCGCCGGAGGGGAGGGAGACGGCTGGAGAGGCGCGGGGGAGGCTCGCCGGAGCATGGGGAAGGCGCGGTCGGTCGCTCCTCGACTAGATCCGGGAAGAGGGGCGCGCGACGGAGGCGGGGTCGAAGGGATCGGGCGAGAGGAGCTCGCCGGAGCATGGCGGCGGCGGCGAGGCCCTGGCCAGCGAGCTCGGCGCGGGGCTCGGGCACCGCGGGACGAGCGGGCGGCAGGGCCGCGGGGCTCGGGCGCGGACGCCTGCGGGCGATGCGGCGGCGGAGACGGCATCTTGCGGCGGGGCGGCGCGCCGGCGATGGCGGCGGACGCCGTGGCGGCGAGGCGGCGGGGCAGGAGGGCGCCCGGGCGGACGGCGGCGGGGCGCGCGGGCCTGCGTGGGCCCGCGACGGGTTCCGCGAGCCAGCGGGCACGGGACGACGGCGGTGCCCACGTGGCACTGCGGGATTGGATGCGGCGGCGGGGAAGGTGACGTGGAGGGCTCTGATTGGCCCGGGCGACGTGGCGGGCGGACGCGTCCGGTGCGGGCGGACACGTCCGGCGGCGCGAGGGGAGCGGGGCTAGGGTTCATCTGCGAAATGATCCGGAATTTCGGGGAGGGGAGCTGTTTATATAGGTAGAGGGGCTAGGAACCTCCAAATGGAGTGCGGTTTTCGGCCACGCGATCGTGATCGAACGACCGAGATCATGGAGATGACTTAGATGGGTTTTGGGCCACTTTGAAGGGGGTGTTGGGCTCCACCAAAAGAGGCATTTGCGGATACCCGGTTAACCGTTGGAGTACCAAACGACCTCCGATTGACCCGAAACTTGACAGGCGGTCTACCGGTGTTATACCGAGGCCACATGTCAAGCCTCGGTCCATTCCGAGACAGTTTAATACCCGCACACGGAAAAAGGTAAAAGGGGACGCCGGGGAACATAGGAGCGCCGGATTGCAAAACGGACAACGGGGAAAAGGCTCGGATGCATGAGACGAACACGTATGCGAATGCGATGCACATGATGACATGATATGAAATGCAGACGATGACATGGCAAAGAGCAACACGCAAGCACATGACAAGGCAACGACGACGAATAACTGGCGGACACCTCGCGCATCGGATCCGGGGCGTTACAACACTCCACCACTACGAGAGGATCTCGTCCCGAGATCTAGGATTGCACCGGATAGAAAAGCGGAAGAGGAAGAGGAGTGGTAAAACTAGTTGCTTCTTTGACAAAAAAGTGAAACCAAAGAACCTTGAGAGGTTGAGCAAAATGGAAGAAAGAATAACATGGAGATGAACGAAATGAAATACTCCGTTGGACAAGGAACAAGGAATATGGCGAGAAGGAGGGGCTTAAGTGACAAGATAGACGTTGGAACCACTCCGGTTAAAACTAGATAGAGAAGGAATAATATTGATATAAATTGGGCTGCACACCGACTGTAAATGGAAGGAATAGAACATGACCTTGACAAGATGAGAGGATACTTGATGAGATCAACAACACACAGCCTCCGGAACAAATGAAAGAGTGGGATCAAGAGAACAGAGAAGAGAATACAACTTCTATCACAATTGAATTTGAAAGAGCGTCCTTAAAAGAAGGATTTACCGGAGTTGTTGAAGAACCAACAACGAAACGAATAAGCTTGTAGTGGGCGTATGGCAAACATCTCGAAATGATGAGGTGACAACCGTCCACTAACGATAAATTAATTGGATTGATACGAACAAAGAGACGAGAAAGCTATCTCACCGGGAGGACAAAAGAAGAACTTGGGTCATTAATAAGCACCATAAATAGCAACAATCCTTAGGGAAGGCTATAGGTGAAACATGACACAAGATAAATCCAACGCAGAGATTGGTGGATTAAAAATATCTCATTCTTGACAACATGTGAATCATGAGACATGGACTCAAGTTATCAAGAATGACATAATACCACCTCGAATGATACGGTTGAAAGAATTGCACTTTAAAATGCAAGATAAAGAATACTTGAACTCCTCAAGACAAAACATGTGTTGAAACACCATGTTTATTTTAGAGTATGGCTTGACGGATCATAGCTTTGAGAGAAATCTTAAAGAACAATTGAATAATGAAAAGAATCATTGGCGAACCACCATGTAGAGCCTCCATGAATAACTCCGGTAATAAAAGAATGATAGGAAGCAAGAGAAGTTGAGAACACAAGGTGAAACCTTGGAGTGATAAGATGAAGCTTTGAAATGATATAACTGAGAAAACTTGAAGCTCCAGAAAGAAAGATGACCAAATGAAATCAAGAATTTTGATGAATCTCCGGAATAAGGAATTGAATTTACTCGATGAAACAAGAATAAGAATTACATTATGCTCATCCTTCACCAATTAACTTGATGACAAGCAATGGATTTGGCATACTACTTATTCTCATAGAAAGGATTAAGATAGATATGGCGCAAACTTGGGAAGGTATTGATGGAACCACCGGTGGAATTGGAAAGAAAGAATGAATCTATAAGGTAACAAGGGAATAAGGATCTTGAACGAACCACCGTAAGAATTTAAAATGGACGAAGAAAAGATAAAGAAACACCGGGAAGAGTTAGCAAATGAACGAAGATGCTTGAGGGTATTTAGATACAAATGAACGGATAGATCATGAACTGATTAGAGAATACTTGAATGATGCACCGGTAAGATTTGGAGAACGAGAGCTGAAAGCTGAGGGTGAATAATTCTAAGATGATGGCCTCCGGAGAATCAAACTCAAAAGACTCCTGAATTGCTCCGGATGGGTGAAAAAAATTCTCACAATCGAAAACAATTATGATAGGATGACATCAAGCTAGAACCATAAATCTTGAAGAGAATGGAGCAAGATTTAAGAGAAACTCTTCTTCGGTCTTCAAATGTTGAGAATGATGACGAGAAACACCACCATGAATCGTTGAGGCACTCCGGAATGAGAATTTGAAAGGTTGAACCAACGATGAAAAGAATTGAAGGATCTTGGAGAAAGACATTTGACTGATGATAATTTATTCTTACGGCAAGTTTCGAAAAGAATTTGGGAATAGCTTCGGGATGATTAGAAGAGTCAGGTAAGATCCTGGGAAAAGACCTGTAGGTTAGGGCCCACTCAAAAGAAACACCGTTGAACGATTGCTTGGAAAGAGGGACTGCACCGGTTGAATTAAATGGCTTGAATGAGATAACATCCTCAAAAGAAACTGAGTTAATTGAGAATGGAAACTTGAATCTTCTGAGATATCTTCATCACTCCGGAACAAATGAATAGCGAGAGGTGAATGATTACGAGGTGCACCGGTACGAGAAGGTATAGAAACGAGGAAAAAACGTGATCACCATCGAAAGATTGCATTGAACACACCGGGGAAGATAAAAGAACAAATAATTATAAACTTGAGGCTCCGTTAGCATCTTCATGAGAAACACCGGGTAAGAACATGAAGGAGAAGAATGGAGAGGCTTCACATCAATAAGATGGATACTTGATCAAGAAATCTGCGTCCTTGAAGAAATAAGGGTGGGAGGGCGGGAAAAACAAAGACAACTTGGGACGAATGAAACAAACACCGTTGAGAATACTTAGAGTTGATCTTGCGGATGTTGAAGTGATCGGATCCACTTGAAGAGAGACACACCGGTTGGAAAAGAATTAGCATGATAAACTTGATGATCAAGAAGGATTAGCATTTCCATATAAATATGAGAACAGCGTTTAGAAAAAATGGTATGGAATCAACACTTGACATTGAAGCAACTCGAATACCACAAAGCAAAACAAAAACAAAGGATTTGGCTTGCAGAATAAGCCCGAAACAAACATATGGTAGATCCCATATCGTATCACGTGTCTGTTGGAAAGATATCCTACGAGATACTTGAATTCCCACCTATAAACTCCCGAAACTTTCTGGTTAAGCAATCAGGTGTCGAGGATACAGGGGACACAAAATATATCACCCAAACTAACAATACCTAGATCCAGCTGTATCCATCCTTCAACACATAACCAAGAAACCTTCGGAAATCGTTTACCTCAACCTTCGAAAAGCATCCGTTATACGAGTCATGGCAATACTCCCGCACTCGCCACAGTACTGGGCTATCAGGGTTATCTCACCAACAACTATACAAAAGAGATTTTCGATGTCGGCGTACTAAACTCAGGTATTCCAGAACTGCAACGATAAAATTATGACGACAACACCTCGGAGCTCAACTCCCCGGGACACCTCCACTAAACCCCTGCTGACGGGAGGCAACCAAGACAATGTTGTCATCATAAAACCATCGGAACGATTCTAAGATACCCGCGTGATCCTAAAAAAAATTTAGTGAAATTTGAGAAGAGAAGAGTCAAAACTCTACGTCAGGATGCCTTACCAGAGCGATGAGGAGACTGGGAAGTAAAAAGAATTCATAAACTCTCCGATATATAATTCCTAAATGACTCAAAACATTTTTCTAGACACAACTAGGCCACTTAAAACGATCAATCAGAGGGGGCTCCTCAGGTCGGGGAAGGCTCTGATACCAACTTGTAACGCCCTCGATGCGGCTATATCTCCCACGTGTCGAAGCACGACTTAGAGGCATAACCGCATTGAAAGCAATGTCGCAAGTGAGGTAATCTTCACACAACCCATGTAATACATAAGGGTAAGAGATACATAGTTGGCTTACAATCGCCACTTCACACAAATACATGAATAAAACATTACATCATACAGTTACAATCAGGGCCCGACTACGGAGCCAAAATAAAAGAAGAAACCCCAAAAGCGACAAAGGTCCACGATCGACCTCAACTGGGCTCCACTACCAATCGACTAGAACGAAACAACATAAACGGCAAGATCTCCATCGAACTCCTCCTTGAGCTCGGGTGCGTCACCTGCACGGTCTCAGCGGCACCTGCAAACTGGTTTGGAAGTATCTGGTGAGTCACGAGGACTCAGCAATCTCACACCCGCGAGATCAAGACTATTTAAGCTTATAGGTAGGGTAAAAGGTATGAGGTGGAGCTGCAGCAAGCGACTAGCATATATGGTGGCTAACATAAGCAAATGAGAGCGAGAAGAGAAGGCAATAGCACGGTCGAACAACTATGATCAAGAAGTGATCCTGAACTACTTACGTCAGACACAAGTCCAACAACCGTTTTCACTTCCTGGACCCCGCCGAGAAGAGACCATCACGGTTACACACGCGGTTGGTGTATTTTAATTAAGATCAACTTCGGATTTTCTACAACCGGACATTAACAAATTCCCATCTGCCCATAACCGCGGGCACGGCTTTCGAAAGTTCAAACCCTGCAGGGGTGTCCCAACTTAGCCCATGATAAGCTCTCGCGATCAACGAAGGATATTCCTTCTCCCCGGGAAGACCCGATCAGTCTCGGAATCCCGGCTACAAGACATTTTGACAGCAATAAAACGAGTCCAACAAAGCCGCCCGATGCGCCGACATCCTGATAAGAGCTGCACATATCTCGTTCTCAGGGCAACACCGGATTGTCCAAACTTCCGGTAGGCGAACCCAGAGTTGCCCCTGGTGGCCACCAGCGGCTGACGGTTTGGACCAACACTTAGACAAGCATTGGCCCGGGGGGGCTAAATAAAGATGACCCTCGGGATGCGTGACTCCCAAGGGAAAAAGTAATAGGCCGAGGCAAATGGTAAAACCAATGTTGGGCCTTGCTGGAAAAGTCTTATTCAAAGCGAACTGTCAAGGGGGTCCCATAAATCACCCGACCGCGTTAGGGACGCAAAATCCGGGAACATAACACCGATATGACGGAAACTAGGGCGGCAAGAGTGGAACAAAACACCAGGCATAAGGCCGAGCCTTCCACCCTTTACCAAGTATATAGATGCATTAATTAAATAAGATATATTGTGATATCCCAACAAGTAAACATGTTCCAAAAAGGAATAACATCTCCATGTTCCAACACGGAACAAACTTCATCTTCACCTGCAACTAACAACGCTATAAGAGGGGCTGAGCAAAGCGGTAACATAGCCAAACAACGGTTCGCTAGGACAAGGTGGGTTAGAGGCTTGGTTTAACAATACGGGTGGCATGATATAGCAAGTGGTAGGTATCGCAGCATAGGCATAGCAAAAGAGCGAGCAATCTAGCAAGCAAAGATAGAAGTGATTTCGAGGGTATGGTCATCTTGCCTGAGATCCCGCAAGGAAGAAGAACGAGTCCATGAAGAAGATAAACGGACGTAGACGAACGGATCCTCACAATCGCAACGATATCGGAACTAATCCCGAAGAAGCAACACCGGAAAGAAGCAAACCACAAGGTAAACAACCAACACATAAACATGGCATGATATGCGAGATGTGGTATGCAATGCATATGCATGCTTCGGAAGGAAAAAGATGAACCAGGCATAATCTTGGAAAACCAAGTATGCCACTAGATAGGTGAGGTTATTTCGGTTGAAATCGATATAAAGATCACCGGAATCGGATGCACGGTTTGCAAATGACAAGCAAAACAAGAATGACAAGAATCTGCCATTAACAGCAAGATGCTACATAGCAAGCAACAAGAAATTAAGCTACTGCACCCAAACATATCAACAAAGCATATGACAGTAAACTACTCAAGATGATCGACAAAAGATGAACACTGAGCTACGGCTAAATCACATAATAACAGGTTCAAACAAGCATGACAAAAGTGCAAAAGATAACAGGTTCACAGACTTGGTGAAAATACTAACATGACAGAAATTAACATCAGGATGACATGTTCAGAGCAATGAAACAACACGCTATAGGATCTGAACATAGCAAAGTAAGGCCTGGAAGGAATCTACTCAACGCACTTAACAAAAGTCCCTTATTGACCATAAGCCAAAAAGGATTAGAAAATATAATAACACCCATGTCAATTTAGCAAGTTTCGTTACAGGTTTCAGACTTGGCAGAAAACTGGACATGTCAAAAACAGATAACAAGTAGGCATGTTCGTGAGCTCGATGCACTCACTACAGAGCATTGCATGATAAAATAAGCATTCATCCATCAATAAGACATATCATAGAATCTATACATGGCAAGAACAACATCATAGCAAGCAAGGGTCAACTACAACAAGCTTGGCAAAATCGAATAACATGTAAATAATCTGCCAGCAACATTTTATAGCAAAAGTAGAGCTCGATTGACTTAAGCTATGGCACTCCATAATTACAAACAAAGGCATGGATGGATAGAGAAAATCCTCAAGTTCAAAACACCCTTACTGATCAAGATCAAAATATGCATAGATCTCTCGGAAACGACATGAACACAAGGCATAAAAGTAACGACAGGCAGGGACTTAGTGAAATTACCAAGTCTCTGAAATCAGCAACATCAAGTGCCCTAGTTTGCATGCTTGTGCTAGTCACCACAAGGATCACAAAAATACATGGCATAATTCTCTGGAAAGGTAACATGGCATATTACAAAACTCATATAGGACTCAACTTTATAGGAGGTACAAATCAATCATGGCAAAAATGACAAAAGTGCATGTTCAGATAAGATTCAGAAACTAACATCACATAGCCCTCTTCTAACAGCATTTCGGGCATCAATATGAGCTCGAAATAAAATGATGCAATGCAGTGAAATGTTGTACTCCTCGAGGCGAACAATTTGACATATTTTACGCCCGAAACGGAGCTACGGATGCAAAGTTACGGCACGACGAACAGGAGACAATAATATGAAAATTAAAGGACTTAGACGAATTTCGGGACAACGGGGAAAAGTCAACCTTCGCCGGATCTCGCCGGAGTAGCCGCCGGAGGGGAGGGAGACGGCTGGAGAGGCGCGGGGGAGGCTCGCCGGAGCATGGGGAAGGCGCGGTCGGTCGCTCCTCGACTAGATCCGGGAAGAGGGGCGCGCGGCGGAGGCGGGGTCGAAGGGATCGGGCGAGAGGAGCTCGCCGGAGCATGGCGGCGGCGGCGAGGCCCTGGCCAGCGAGCTCGGCGCGGGGCTCGGGCACCGCGGGACGAGCGGGAGGCGGGGCCGCGGGGCTCGGGCGCGGACGCCTGCGGGCGATGCGGCGGCGGAGACGGCATCTTGCGGCGGGGCGGCGCGCCGGCGATGGCGGCGGACGCCGTGGCGGCGGGCGCCCGGCGGCGAGGCGGCGGGGCAGGAGGGCGCCCGGGCGGACGGCGGCGGGGCGCGCGGGCCTGCGTGGGCCCGCGACGGGCTCCGCGAGCCAGCGGGCACGGGACGACGGCGGTGCCCACGTGGCACTGCGGGATTGGATGCGGCGGCGGGGAAGGTGACGTGGAGGGCTCTGATTGGCCCGGGCGACGTGGCGGGCGGACGCGTCCGGTGCGGGCGGACACGTCCGGCCGCGCGAGGGGAGCGGGGCTAGGGTTCATCTGCGAAATGACCCGGAATTTCGGGGAGGGGAGCTGGTTATATAGGTAGAGGGGCTAGGAACCTCCAAATGGAGTGCGGTTTTCGGCCACGCGATCGTGATCGAACGACCGAGATCATGGAGATGACTTAGATGGGTTTTGGGCCACTTTGAAGGGGGTGTTGGGCTCCACCAAAAGAGGCATTTGCGGATACCCGGTTAACCGTTGGAGTACCAAACGACCTCCGATTGACCCGAAACTTGACAGGCGGTCTACCGGTGTTATACCGAGGCCACATGTCAAGCCTCGGTCCATTCCGAGACAGTTTAATACCCGCACACGGAAAAAGGTAAAAGGGGACGCCGGGGAACATAGGAGCGCCGGATTGCAAAACGGACAACGGGGAAAAGGCTCGGATGCATGAGACGAACACGTATGCGAATGCGATGCACATGATGACATGATATGAAATGCAGACGATGACATGGCAAAGAGCAACACGCAAGCACATGACAAGGCAACGACGACGAATAACTGGCGGACACCTCGCGCATCGGATCCGGGGCGTTACAACACTCCACCACTACGAGAGGATCTCGTCCCGAGATCTAGGATTGCACCGGATAGAAAAGCGGAAGAGGAAGAGGAGTGGTAAAACTAGTTGCTTCTTTGACAAAAAAGTGAAACCAAAGAACCTTGAGAGGTTGAGCAAAATGGAAGAAAGAATAACATGGAGATGAACGAAATGAAATACTCCGTTGGACAAGGAACAAGGAATATGGCGAGAAGGAGGGGCTTAAGTGACAAGATAGACGTTGGAACCACTCCGGTTAAAACTAGATAGAGAAGGAATAATATTGATATAAATTGGGCTGCACACCGACTGTAAATGGAAGGAATAGAACATGACCTTGACAAGATGAGAGGATACTTGATGAGATCAACAACACACAGCCTCCGGAACAAATGAAAGAGTGGGATCAAGAGAACAGAGAAGAGAATACAACTTCTATCACAATTGAATTTGAAAGAGCGTCCTTAAAAGAAGGATTTACCGGAGTTGTTGAAGAACCAACAACGAAACGAATAAGCTTGTAGTGGGTGTATGGCAAACATCTCGAAATGATGAGGTGACAACCGTCCACTAACGATAAATTAATTGGATTGATACGAACAAAGAGACGAGAAAGCTATCTCACCGGGAGGACAAAAGAAGAACTTGGGTCATTAATAAGCACCATAAATAGCAACAATCCTTAGGGAAGGCTATAGGTGAAACATGACACAAGATAAATCCAACGCAGAGATTGGTGGATTAAAAATATCTCATTCTTAACAACATGTGAATCATGAGACATGGACTCAAGTTATCAAGAATGACATAATACCACCTCGAATGATACGGTTGAAAGAATTGCACTTTAAAATGCAAGATAAAGAATACTTGAACTCCTCAAGACAAAACATGTGTTGAAACACCATGTTTATTTTAGAGTATGGCTTGACGGATCATAGCTTTGAGAGAAATCTTAAAGAACAATTGAATAATGAAAAGAATCATTGGCGAACCACCATGTAGAGCCTCCATGAATAACTCCGGTAATAAAAGAATGATAGGAAGCAAGAGAAGTTGAGAACACAAGGTGAAACCTTGGAGTGATAAGATGAAGCTTTGAAATGATATAACTGAGAAAACTTGAAGCTCCAGAAAGAAAGATGACCAAATGAAATCAAGAATTTTGATGAATCTCCGGAATAAGGAATTGAATTTACTCGATGAAACAAGAATAAGAATTACATTATGCTCATCCTTCACCAATTAACTTGATGACAAGCAATGGATTTGGCATACTACTTATTCTCATAGAAAGGATTAAGATAGATATGGCGCAAACTTGGGAAGGTATTGATGGAACCACCGGTGGAATTGGAAAGAAAGAATGAATCTATAAGGTAACAAGGGAATAAGGATCTTGAACGAACCACCGTAAGAATTTAAAATGGACGAAGAAAAGATAAAGAAACACCGGGAAGAGTTAGCAAATGAACGAAGATGCTTGAGGGTATTTAGATACAAATGAACGGATAGATCACGAACTGATTAGGGAATACTTGAATGATGCACCGGTAAGATTTGGAGAACGAGAGCTGAAAGCTGAGGGTGAATAATTCTAAGATGATGGCCTCCGGAGAATCAAACTCAAAAGACTCCTGAATTGCTCCGGATGGGTGAAAAAAATTCTCACAATCGAAAACAATTATGAGAGGATGACATCAAGCTAGAACCATAAATCTTGAAGAGAATGGAGCAAGATTTAAGAGAAACTCTTCTTCGGTCTTCAAATGTTGAGAATGATGACGAGAAACACCACCATGAATCGTTGAGGCACTCCGGAATGAGAATTTGAAAGGTTGAACCAACGATGAAAAGAATTGAAGGATCTTGGAGAAAGACATTTGACTGATGATAATTTATTCTTACGGCAAGTTTCGAAAAGAATTTGGGAATAGCTTCGGGATGATTAGAAGAGTCAGGTAAGATCCTGGGAAAAGACCTGTAGGTTAGGGCCCACTCAAAAGAAACACCGTTGAACGATTGCTTGGAAAGAGGGACTGCACCGGTTGAATTAAATGGCTTGAATGAGATAACATCCTCAAAAGAAACTGAGTTAATTGAGAATGGAAACTTGAATCTTCTGAGATATCTTCATCACTCCGGAACAAATGAATAGCGAGAGGTGAATGATTACGAGGTGCACCGGTACGAGAAGGTATAGAAACGAGGAAAAAACGTGATCACCATCGAAAGATTGCATTGAACACACCGGGGAAGATAAAAGAACAAATAATTATAAACTTGAGGCTCCGTTAGCATCTTCATGAGAAACACCGGGTAAGAACATGAAGGAGAAGAATGGAGAGGCTTCACATCAATAAGATGGATACTTGATCAAGAAATCTGCGTCCTTGAAGAAATAAGGGTGGGAGGGCGGGAAAAACAAAGACAACTTGGGACGAATGAAACAAACACCGTTGAGAATACTTAGAGTTGATCTTGCGGATGTTGAAGTGATCGGATCCACTTGAAGAGAGACACACCGGTTGGAAAAGAATTAGCATGATAAACTTGATGATCAAGAAGGATTAGCATTTCCATATAAATATGAGAACACCGTTTAGAAAAAAAGGTATGGAATCAACACTTGACATTGAAGCAACTCGAATACCACAAAGCAAAACAAAAACAAAGGATTTGGCTTGCAGAATAAGCCCGAAACAAACATATGGTAGATCCCATATCGTATCACGTGTCTGTTGGAAAGATATCCTACGAGATACTTGAATTCCCACCTATAAACTCCCGAAACTTTCTGGTTAAGCAATCAGGTGTCGGGGATACAGGGGACACAAAATATATCACCCAAACTAACAATACCTAGATCCAGCTGTATCCATCCTTCAACACATAACCAAGAAACCTTCGGAAATCGTTTACCTCAACCTTCGAAAAGCATCCGTTATACGAGTCATGGCAATACTCCCGCACTCGCCACAGTACTGGGCTATCAGGGTTATCTCACCAACAACTATACAAAAGAGATTTTCGATGTCGGCGTACTAAACTCAGGTATTCCAGAACTGCAACGATAAAATTATGACGACAACACCTCGGAGCTCAACTCCCCGGGACACCTCCACTAAACCCCTGCTGACGGGAGGCAACCAAGACAATGTTGTCATCATAAAACCATCGGAACGATTCTAAGATACCCGCGTGATCCTAAAAAAAATTTAGTGAAATTTGAGAAGAGAAGAGTCAAAACTCTACGTCAGGATGCCTTACCAGAGCGATGAGGAGACTGGGAAGTAAAAAGAATTCCTAAACTCTCCGATATATAATTCCTAAATGACTCAAAACATTTTTCTAGACACAACTAGGCCACTTAAAACGATCAATCAGAGGGGGCTCCTCAGGTCGGGGAAGGCTCTGATACCAACTTGTAACGCCCTCGATGCGGCTATATCTCCCACGTGTCGAAGCACGACTTAGAGGCATAACCGCATTGAAAGCAATGTCGCAAGTGAGGTAATCTTCACACAACCCATGTAATACATAAGGGTAAGAGATACATAGTTGGCTTACAATCGCCACTTCACACAAATACATGAATAAAACATTACATCATACAGTTACAATCAGGGCCCGACTACGGAGCCAAAATAAAAGAAGAAACCCCAAAAGCGACAAAGGTCCACGATCGACCCCAACTGGGCTCCACTACCAATCGACTAGAACGAAACAACATAAACGGCAAGATCTCCATCGAACTCCTCCTTGAGCTCGGGTGCGTCACCTGCACGGTCTCAGCGGCACCTGCAAACTGGTTTGGAAGTATCTGGTGAGTCACGAGGACTCAGCAATCTCACACCCGCGAGATCAAGACTATTTAAGCTTATAGGTAGGGTAAAAGGTATGAGGTGGAGCTGCAGCAAGCGACTAGCATATATGGTGGCTAACATAAGCAAATGAGAGCGAGAAGAGAAGGCAATAGCACGGTCGAACAACTATGATCAAGAAGTGATCCTGAACTACTTACGTCAGACACAACTCCAACAACCGTGTTCACTTCCTGGACCTCGCCGAGAAGAGACCATCACGGTTACACACGCGGTTGGTGTATTTTAATTAAGATCAACTTCGGATTTTCTACAACCGGACATTAACAAATTCCCATCTGCCCATAACCGCGGGCACGGCTTTCGAAAGTTCAAACCCTGCAGGGGTGTCCCAACTTAGCCCATGATAAGCTCTCGCGATCAACGAAGGATATTCCTTCTCCCCGGGAAGACCCGATCAGTCTTGGAATCCCGGCTACAAGACATTTTGACAGCAATAAAACGAGTCCAACAAAGCCGCCCGATGCGCCGACATCTTGATAAGAGCTGCACATATCTCGTTCTCAGGGCAACACCGGATTGTCCAAACTTCCGGTAGGCGAACCCAGAGTTGCCCCTGGTGGCCACCAGCGGCTGACGGTTTGGACCAACACTTAGACAAGCATTGGCCCGGGGGGGCTAAATAAAGATGACCCTCGGGATGCGTGACTCCCAAGGGAAAAAGTAATAGGCCGAGGCAAATGGTAAAACCAATGTTGGGCCTTGCTGGAAAAGTCTCATTCAAAGCGAACTGTCAAGGGGGTCCCATAAATCACCCGACCGCGTTAGGGACGCAAAATCCGGGAACATAACACCGATATGACGGAAACTAGGGCGGCAAGAGTGGAACAAAACACCAGGCATAAGGCCGAGCCTTCCACCCTTTACCAAGTATATAGATGCATTAATTAAATAAGATATATTGTGATATCCCAACAAGTAAACATG
The DNA here is from genome assembly GCA_032464435.1 of Aegilops umbellulata. Classification (NCBI taxonomy): domain Eukaryota; kingdom Viridiplantae; phylum Streptophyta; class Magnoliopsida; order Poales; family Poaceae; genus Aegilops; species Aegilops umbellulata. Next base: position 479,821,250 of record CP136055.1, read on the forward strand.
TTCCAAAAAGGAATAACATCTCCATATTCCAACACGGAACAAACTTCATCTTCACCTGCAACTAACAACGCTATAAGAGGGGCTGAGCAAAGCGGTAACATAGCCAAACAACGGTTCGCTAGGACAAGGTGGGTTAGAGGCTTGGTTTAACAATACGGGTGGCATGATATAGCAAGTGGTACGTATCGCAGCATAGGCATAGCAAAAGAGCGAGCAATCTAGCAAGCAAAGATAGAAGTGATTTCGAGGGTATGGTCATCTTGCCTGAGATCCTGCAAGGAAGAAGAACGAGTCCATGAAGAAGACAAACGGACGTAGACGAACGGATCCTCATAATCGCAACGATATCGGAACTAATCCCGAAGAAGCAAACCACAAGGTAAACAACCAACACATAAACATGGCATGATATGCGAGATGTGGTATGCAATGCATATGCATGCTTCGGAAGGAAAAAGATGAACCAGGCATAATCTTGGAAAACCAAGTATGCCACTGGATAGGTGAGGTGATTTCGGTTGAAATCGATATAAAGATCACCGGAATCGGATGCACGGTTTGCAAATGACAAGCAAAACAAGAATGACAAGAATCTGCCATTAACAGCAAGATGCTACATAGCAAGCAACAAGAAATTAAGCTACTGCACCCAAACATATCAACAAAGCATATGACAGTAAACTACTCAAGATGATCGACAAAAGATGAACACTGAGCTACGGCTAAATCACATAATAACAGGTTCAAACAAGCATGACAAAAGTGCAAAAGATAACAGGTTCACAGACTTGGTGAAAATACTAACATGACAGAAATTAACATCAGGATGACATGTTCAGAGCAATGAAACAACACGCTATAGGATCTGAACATAGCAAAGTAAGGCCTGGCAGGAATCTACTCAACGCACTTAACAAAAGTCCCTTACTGACCATAAGCCAAAAAGGATTAGAAAATATAATAACACCCATGTCAATTTAGCAAGTTTCGTTACAGGTTTCAGACTTAGCAGAAAACTGGACATGTCAAAAACAGATAACAAGTAGGCATGTTCGTGAGCTCGATGCACTCACTACAGAGCATTGCATGATAAAATAAGCATCCATCCATCAATAAGACATGTCATAGAATCTATACATGGCAAGAACAACATCATAGCAAGCAAGGGTCAACTACAACAAGCTTGGCAAAATCGAATAACATGTAAATAATCTGCCAGCAACATTTTATAGCAAAAGTAGAGCTCGATTGACTCAAGCTATGGCACTCCGTAATTACAAACAAAGGCATGGAATTATAGATCAAATCCTCAAGTTCAAAACACCCTTACTGATCATGCTCAAAATATGCATAGATCTCTCGGAAATAACATGAACACATGGCATAAAAATAACGACAGGCAGGGACTTAGTAAAATTACTAAGTCTCTGAAATCAACAACATCAAAGGCCCTAGTTTGCATGCTTGTGCTAGTCACCACAAGGATCAAAAAAATACATGGCATAATTCTATGGAAAGGTAACATGGCATATTACAAAACTCATATAGGACTCAACTTCATAGGTGGTACACATCAATCATGGCAAATATGACAAAAGTGCATGTTTAGATAAGATTCAGAAACTAACATCACATAGCCCTCTTCTAACAGCATTTCGGGCATCAAGATGAGCTCGAAAAAGAAATATGCAATGTAATGAAGTGTTGTACTCCTCGAGGCGAACAATTTGACATATTGTACGCCCGAAATGGAGCTACGGATGCAAAGTTACGGTACGACGAACAGGAGACAATAATATGAAAATTAAAGGACTTAGACGAATTTCGGGACAACGGGGAAAAGTCAACCTTCGCCGGATCTCGCCGGAGTAGCCGCCGGAGGGGAGGGAGACGGCTGGAGAGGCGCGGGGGAGGCTCGCCGAAGCATGGGGAAGGCGCGGTGGGTCGCTCCTCGACCAGATCCGGGAAGAGGGGCGCGCGGCGGAGGCGGGGTCGAAGGGATCGGGCGAGAGGAGCTCGCCGGAGCATGGCGGCGGCGGCGAGGCCCTGGCCAGCGAGCTCGGCGCGGGGCTCGGGCACCGCGGGACGAGCGGGCGGCGGGGCTGCGGGGCTCGGGCGCGGACGCCTGCGGGCGATGCGGCGGCGGAGACGGCATCTTGCGGCGGGGCGGCGCGCCGGCGATGGCGGCGGACGCCGTGGCGGCGGGCGCCGGGCGGCGAGGCGGCGGGCCAGGAGGGCGCCCGGGCGGACGGCGGCGGGGCGCGCGGGCCTGCGCGGGCCCGCAACGGGCTCCGCGGGCCAGCGGGCGCGGGACGGCGGCGGTGCCCACGTGGCACTGCGGGATTGGATGCGGCGGCGGGGAAGGTGACGTGGAGGGCTCTGATTGGCCCGGGCGACGTGGCGGGCGGACACGTCCGGCGGCGCGAGGGGAGCGGGGCTAGGGTTCATCTGCGAAATGATCCGGAATTTCGGGGAGGGGAGCTGTTTATATAGGTAGAGGGGCTAGGAAGCTCCAAATGGAGTGCGGTTTTCGGCCACACGATCGTGATCGAACGACCGAGATGATGGAGATGATTTAGATGGGTTTTGGGCCACTTTGAAGGGGGTGTTGGGCTGCACCAAAAGAGGCATTTGCGGATACCCGGTTAACCGTTGGAGTACCAAACGACCTCCGATTGACCCGAAACTTGACAGGCGGTCTACCGGTGTTATACCGAGGCCACATGTCAAGCCTCGGTCCATTCCGAGACAGTTTAATACCTGCACACGGAAAAAGGTAAAAGGGGACGCCGGGGAACATAGGAGCGCCGGATTGCAAAACGGACAACGGGGAAAAGGCTCGGATGCATGAGACGAACACGTATGCGAATGCGATGCACATGATGACATGATATGAAATGCAGATGATGACATGGCAAAGAGCAACACGCAAGCACATGACAAGGCAACGACGACGAATAACTGGCGGACACCTCGCGCATCGGATCCGGGGCGTTACAAATGTCCATAGTACTAATGATGATTGCACTAGTTATGATGAAAATGTCTCCTATAAACATGTCAATTTTTGTGGTGTGCATTGGGTTTGCAAGTATACACCAAATAGGGAAGATAGATATTGCAAGAGGCATAAGTACTTAGAAACTAAATTGTTGCAAGAGAGGCTAGATGATTGCGCTGAAAGATTCTATATTTATCGCACCCCTTGTGAATTTTGCAATGAACATGGTCATTTAAAACTCCAATGCTATTTATTTCATGATCAAGCCGTGTCCAAAAATTGTGATAACTTGATTACTCTTGAGCATCATAAAGAGCATAGTCTTCTTTTGGGTTATGAAGAAATGAAACGTATAATTGAGGGTATTCCAAAATTTAATCTTGATAAATTTCTTAATTTTGATCTAGAGGAAATTTATATGTATTGTGTGATGAATTGCATTGAAAATCCTTATATTGCCAATTACATAAAGAAAAGAAAACAAATAGAATATGAAGAGAATGCTAACGAAAGGGAAGAGACTTCCCAACATCCTCCTATTATTTCTTATGATGAATCAGGTAACGAGGAGGAGCCTTCTATTCAACCAGTCTCATTAATAAGGAGCCCCCAAAAGAGGATTGAACCCACACATGATGTGGTGAAGAAGAAGAAAATAAAAAGGAAGAGAGGTAAAAAGATATCTCTCCCAAACAATGTTGCTCCTATTATTGTTGTGCCTCATGAAAATGAATCAAAAATAATTGTGGAAGATGATGCACTTGATGATGATCTCGTTATGTCTGTTGCTTGTTGTGATGATTATGATTGGGAAGATAATGATACTTCTTATGATCTTGAAAATATTTCTGGCACTTGCTTTGAAGAATATGATGTTTGCTATACTATTGGTGCTATCCATACTATTAATGATGAGAGTGATTATGCTTATGATATGAAAAGGCCCAAGCTTGGGGATACTATGTTTGATGAAGATGATGTTTTTGAGAATATATTTGCTGCAATTAATGTTTGTCCCAAGCTTGGGGATGCTATGTTTAATGAAGATGATATTTTTAGTATCCCAAGTTTTGATACGCAAATTTATAATGATGATAGCATGCCTTCTACTTATGATGATTATATTTATGAAAGTGGGTTTGGAAGAGTGTCAACTTTAGGAAGTAATGATCCCACTATTTTGGAGGATGTTGAATCAGATAATATTTATGAAAGTGGATTTGGACAGGTCATGACTTTATTTAGTGATGTATCCACTATCTTGGAAGAGGTTTCAATCGATTATGATGAGAACAAAGTTGCTACTTATGACGATTATTGTGATGAAACTTATGCTATAAAAGTAGTGATGATTATATTTATAAAACTTGCCATGATTGTGATTACCCTCTTTCTGAACATTACTCTTTTAATGTGGAAACAATTTATAGTATTCAAAACTCTTATGATACTCCCACTATTCCGAATGAGAAGAATTTTGCTTATGTGGAGAGTAGTAAATTTCTATGCAAGTAGATCGTGAAAAGAATGCTTTAGGTGCTGGTTATATTGTTGAATTCATTCATGATTCTACTGAAAATTATTATGAGGGAGGAATATATGCTTGTAGGAATTGCAATAATATCAAGTTTCCTCTCTATGTGCTTAAAATTTTAAGGTTATGCTTGTTTTGCCTTCCTATTATAGTTGATTATTGTTCCCATAAGTTTTTTGCTCACAAAATCCCTATGCATAGGAAGTGGGTTAGACTTAAATGTGCTAGTCATATTCTTCATGATGCTCTCTTTATGTTTCAATTCCTATCTTTTATGTGAGCATCATTGAAATCATCATGCCTAGCTAGGGGCGTTAAACAATAGCGCTTGTTGGGAGGCAACCCAATTTTATTTTAGTTTATTGCTTTTTGGTACTGTTTATTAATAAATAACCCATCTAGCTTACGTTAAGATGTTGTTTTATGTTTGAATTAGTGTTTTTGCCAACTAGAACCTTTGGGAAGACTTGGGTGAAATCTTTATGGTCATGCTGCAAAAAACAGAAACTTTAGCGCTCATGAGATTAGCTAAAACTTTTTACTGGAGAGTTCTATTTAGTTTATTCTTTTTGCAGATGATTACTAGGAACATTCCTCAGGCCCACCAATTTATTTTAGAATTTTTGGAGTTCCATAAGTTTGCGTTAGTTACAGATTACTACAGACTGTTCTGTTTTTGAAAGATTCTGTTTTTCGTGTGTTTTTTGCTTATTTTGACGACTCTATGGCTACTAAAATATTTTATAAACCATAGAGAAGTTGTAATATAGTATGTTTAACACCAATATAAATAAAGAATGAGTTTATTACAGTACCATGAAGTGGTGTTTTGTTTTCTTTCTCTAACGGAGCTTACGAGTTTTCTGTTAAGTTTTGTGTTGTCAAGCTTTCAAGTTTTGGGTAAAGATTCGATGGACTATGGAATAAGGAGTGGTAAGAGCCTAATCTCGGGGATGCCCAAGGCACCCCAAGGTAATATTCAAGGATAACCAAGAGCCTAAGCTTGGGTATGCTCCGGAAGGCATCCCCTCTTTCGTCTTCGTTCATCGGTAACTTTACTTGGAGCTATATTTTTATTCACCACATGATATGTGTTTTGCTTGGAGTGTCGTATTATTTTCTATTGTTTTGCTTGCTGTTTGAATAAAGTACCAAGATCTGAAATTCTTAAATGTTAGAGAGTCTTCACATAGTTACATAATTATTCGACTACTCATTGACCTTCACTTATATCTTTCAGAGTAGTTTGTTATTGCTCTAGTGCTTCACTTATATCTTTTTAGAGCACGGCGGTGGGTTTATTTTGAAGAAATATATGAACTCTCATGCTTCACTTATATTATTTTGAGAGTATTTATAACAACATGGTAATTTTCTTTGGTTATGAATTTAGTCCAAATATGATGGGCATCCAAGAGGGATATAATAAAAACTTTCATATAAAGTGCATTGAATACTATGAGAAGTTTGATACTTGATGATTGTTTTGAGATAGGAAGATGGTGATATTAGAGTCATGCTAGTTGAGTAGTTGTGAATTTGAGAGATACTTGTGTTAAAGTTTGTGATTCCCGTAGCATGCATGTATGGTGAACCGTTATGTGATGAAGTCAGTGCATAAATTATTTATTGATTGTCTTCCTTATGAGTGGCGGTCGGGGACGAGCGATGGTCTTTTCCTACCAATCTATCCCCCTAGGAGCATGCGCGTAATACTTTTCTTTTATAACTTGTAGATTTTCGCAATATGTATATGAGTTCTTTATAACTAATGTTGAGTCCATGGATTATATACACTTTCTTCCTTCCACCATTGCTAGCCTCTCTAATACCGCGCACTTTTCGCCGGTATCATATACCCACCATATACCTTCCTCAAAACAGCCACCATACCTACCTATCATGGCATTTCCATAGCCATTCCGAGATATATTGCCATGCAACTTTCCACCGTTCCGTTTATTATGACACGCTCCATCATTGTCATATTGCTTTGCATGATCATGTAGTTGACATCGTATTTGTGGCAAAGCCACCATTCATAATTCTTTCATGCATGTCACTCATAAGTCATTGCACATCCCGGTACACCGCCGGAAGCATTCATATAGAGTCATATCTTGTTCTAAGTATCAAGTTGTAATTCTTGAGTTGTAAGTAAATAAAAGTGTGATGATCATTGATACGTCTCCAACGTATCTATAATTTTTGATTGCTCCATGCTATATTATCTACTGTTTTAGGCAATATTGGGCTTTATTATCCACTTTTGTATTATTTTTGGGACTAACCTATTAACCGGAGGCCCACCCCAGATTTGCTGTTTTATGCCTATTTCAGTGTTTCGAGGATAAGGAATATCAGACGGAGTCAAAACAGAACGAAATCAACTGGAGAAGTTATTTTTGGAAGGAAAGCAACCCAGGAAACTTGGAGTGCACGTCAGGGGAGATACGGGCTGCCCACGAGGGTGGGGGGCGTGCCCACCCCCCTAGGGCACGCCCCTGCCTCGTGGGGCCCCCGCAGCTCCACCGACGTACCCCTTGCACCCATATATACCTATGTATCCTAAAACTTCCAGAACAGAGATTAGATCGGGAGTTCCACCGCCGCAAGCCTCTGTAGCCACCAAAAACCTAATCGGGACCCTATTCCGGTGTAACATCCCAAAATTCTAAATTTTGGAATGTTATATTAAGTAGATAGATTTGATTGATTGTTTGATTGATTGACTGAAAGTGAGTGAATTCGAAACTTTTTGAAAGTTAAATGAGAGGGAATCACTACTGGAATCAGCTTATTTGCCGTCTGCCAGTTCTTTGCCGTCAGCTGGTAGATGGCAAAGAGGCACTTTGCCTGCTTGCAAAAAACAGACGGCAAAGATGCCAGTTGCCATCAGCCAACTATTTGCCGTCTGCCAGCAGATGGCAAAGAATCTTTACCATGTGCTGGCGGACGGCAAAGAGGTGGGGCTATCTCTCTTTTTGCGGGTACAAAGAAAATCATTGCCCCCACCTCCTCTCTCTGTCTCCCCTCTCTCCGCACGCCCCCACCTCCTCTCTCTCTCCCCTCTCTCTCCCGCTCGTCTCTCCCTCTCCCTCGCGCGAGCACCTACGGCGGCCGATTTCGGCGAGCTCCGACAAGATTCGACGGCGCCCAGCACACCCACGTGACCCCCTCGCCCCGCTCCTCCATCCCCTCCGACCAGATCTGACTCGCGCGTCCTCCTGCGACCACGCGTGACCCTTCCCCGCGGCTAGGGTTTCGGCCACCACATCGCCGGCGTGGCTCCGGTGTTGCTCCGGTGACTCAGGTGAGTCTCTTCACTCCTCCTCATCACATCCATCCCTCTCTTTCTCACCGCGTCGCGTCGCGTCTCCTCTCCCTCACAGATCCATCACGCCGGGAAGCCACGGACGGGAAGGACGCCATGGACAGGAAGGTCGCCGTGGAGGACGCAGCTCCACCACTGCCCCAATGCCATCCAGGTCCGCCCCTTCTCCTCTTCTTCCCTCTTGGATTTCTTCTCTTCCTGCCTTGCACCCGTCCACTCAAGTTCTAAACCAAACAAGAAAAATTACCAATCTTGTTTTTGCTGCATATGCAATAATGGTTGAGGAGGATTCAGTTGTTCACTTCTATAATTGTTCCATAAATCAGTTTACTCTGCTTGAGGGCTGCCGTGGTTAGCTCGATTTGATAGGGTCCTTAGTACATGTGCTGCAGGGATTTAACTTGACTTGTTAATAATGAGTGTCAATCAATCAAACACAAGGAAACTATAAATGCTTACTATTTTGTATAGTGATCGTTGTGTTGTGTATAGGTAAAACTTGTGTTGTCCTTATCTAGTTTGGAGGCATCATCATGTGTTGTCAATTTAGTTTCTGCCATGGTTTTGGTTTGGTCCTGTTTATGCCAAATTGATCATTCATTGCTTCTGAACATTCTACCTTTAATCTTTGCTTTTGTAAAACCGGCCTTTCTTCTATTGAATGGAGTGTTTGCTTGCTATGCGGGAAAAGTAGCTCATTCATCGCTGATTTGGCATGTGCAACCAAAGAGGACGGACCGCATTTAGGTCCGGTCACCGTGAGGATCCTCTGGCGGTGCTGGTTGTGCCGTGGCGCGGTGGTGCCCCTGGGTGGCGCCTCCGTGCTGCGGTGCCCCTGGTTGGCGCCTTCGTGCCCGTGCTCTCACTGCCGCCGCCGTTGTGGTACTCTTTGGCAAGCTCCGTCTTGTTGTGGTGGTGTTAGTTCTCAATAAAGTTTCTGAGTCATACTTTGCATTGTGAATAGATTATTACTTGAGCATAAGAAATCATATGACAATATTCGTATATGTTGCTGTTATGAGAATAATCATGATGCCCTCATGTCCATATTTTATTTCATCGACACCTCTACCTCTAAACATGTTGACATATTTATCGTTATCGGCTTCCGCTTGAGGACAAGCGAGGTCTAAGCTTGGGGGAGTTGATACGTCCATTTTGCATCATGCTTTTATATTGATATTTATTGCATTATGGGCTGTTATTACATGTTATGTCACAATACTTATGCCTATTCTTTCTTATTTTCCAAGGTTTACATAAGGAGGGAGAATGCCGGCAGCTGGAATTCTAGGCTGGAAAAGGAGCAAATATTAGAGACCTATTCTGCACAACTCCAAAACTCCTGAAACTCCACAAAAGTTATTTTTGGAAATAGTAAAAAATACTGAGCGGAAGAAATACGTCAGGGGGGGCTCCACTTGTCCACGAGGGTGGGGGCGCGCCCTAACCCCCTGGGCGCGCCCCCTGCCTTGTGGGCCCCCTGTTGGCCCTCCGGTGGCCATCTTCTGCTATATGAAGTCTTTCGTCCGAAGAAAAATCATAAGCAACCTTTCAGGACGAGACTCCGCCACCACGAGGCGGAACCTTGGCGGAAGCAATCTTTGCTCGAGCAGAGTTGTTCTGCCGGGGACACTTCCCTCCGTGAGGGGGAAATCATCGACATCGTCATCACCAACGCTCCTCTCATCGGGAGAGCGCAATCTCCATCAACATTTTCACCAGCACCATCTCATCTCAAACCCTAGTTCATCTCTTGTATCCAATTCTTGTCTCCAAGTCTGGGATTGGTACCTGTAGGTTGCTAGTAGTGTTGATTACACCTTGTAGTTGATGCTAGTTGGTTTATTTGGTGGAAGATCATATGTTCAGATCCATTATGCATATTAATACTCCTCTGATTATGAACATGAATATGCTTTGTGAGTAGTTACGTTTGTTCCTGAGGACATGGGAGAAGTCTTGCTATTAGTAGTCATGTGAATTTGGTATTCGTTCGATATTTTGATGAGATGTATGTTGTCTCTCCTCTAGTGGTGTTATGTGAACGTCGACTACATGACACTTCACCATTATTTGGGCCTAGAGGAAGGCATTGGGAAGTAATAAGTAGATGATGGGTTGCTAGAGTGACAGAAGCTTAAACCCTAGTTTATGCGTTGCTTCGTAAGGGGCTGATTTGGATCCATATGTTTCATGCTATGGTTAGGTTTACCTTAATACTTTTGTTGTAGTTGCGGATGATTGCAATAGAGGTTAATCATAAGTGGTATGCTTGTTCAAGTAAGAACAGCACCCAAGCACCGGTCCAACCACATATCAAATTATCAAAGTACTGAACGTGAATCATATGAACGTGATGAAAACTAGCTTGATGATAATTCCCATGTGTCCTCGGGAGCGCTTTTCTCTATATAAGAGTTTGTCCAGGCTTGTCCTTTGCTACAAAAAGGATTGGGCCACCTTGCTGCACTTTATTTACTTTTGTTACTTGTTGCTCGTTACCAATTATCTTATCACAAAGCTATCTGTTACCTATTATTTCAGTACTTGCAGAAAATACCTTGCTGAAAACCACTTATCGTTTCCTTCTTCTCCTCGTTGGGTTCGACACTGTTACCTATCGAAAGGACTACGATAGATCCCCTATATGTGTGGGTCATCAGGTGTGAAGTCTCTTCTTTGTCAGATCTAGAGGTTCGAAATCCCTCTTCCCCGCTGCCTCTCTCTCGTCGTCGACGGTTGCTAGCGATTTGTTTTCTGGCTTCGGCGTTGGTTGGTGTTGGTGGCCAGCTAGGGGATCGAGGGAAACCTTGGCCGGTCCGGCTGGCCCGGTGGCGGCAACACCCAAGGGCGCTACTTTCCTCCATGCGGGTGCAGCCGAGGTCCCCTGCTCTCCACCCCGACCCCCTGCCTGGGTGAAAACCCTTAATCCACCGCAGATTCTGCGGCGGCGGCTTACATGTAGTGACCTTGCTAGAGGCGTCGTCGGGGGTGCTGGGCTCGGTCGGGAGGCTCTGTAGGAGAGGGATTGAGGTTGGCTTGTGTTTCGAGTTTGCGCTTGGTACCTAGCTGGCTCCTCTTTGGCTCCAATTCCATGAAGCTTGCCTTTCCAACTAGTTGGGCGTGGACCGTGGCGGAGCGACCAGCTAGGAATATCCCAAATCGAAGTGATCACCCTATGTCCACCTTACGATGTGAGGGCGGTATTCTTCTAGCTCTAGGGATAACTTCTCAAAATCCCGACGGTGTGGCGCCTACAAGCCATGGCGAGGGGGTAGGGTCCCTCTTCGGTGATAGAGAAAGAAGATGTTGTTTCCCTTCTTCCCTAGGTGTTCCTGGAGCTTGGTCCATCTTCGAAGGCTGCCTATATCCTTCTCTGCCGCTCCGTTCTGCTACATATGATCCTAGTTTGGAGTACTCGGCCTTTTGCAAGTTGTAATCTTATTTTCCATTCTTTAGCTGCTTGTGGAGGTTGTAGTTAGTGTTTGCTTTCGAGTGCTCCTCATTGTATCGTCCTGGCCGTTGTAATTTGGGTTGTTTGTTCTAACTCCCGACCGGTCGATGGCTTTTTTAGTTCAAAGTCGGGATCTCCGGATCCTTCGTTCTAAAAGAAAGAAACAACAATGTATCCTCAGTTTCAAAGAACACATATTTTAAGATTGTTCTTGCTTCTAGATGGAACCCCACAAGACAACCATGATCTCAGCGTGGAAATGATTAAGGACTTTCTTCAATTTTCCTGCACCACAAGCTTCTACCTCACTTTTTGTGATTCCTAATAATAGCAACCCACCCACCCTACAGTGCTTGATTCAGTATTAAAAGTGCCACTGATGTTGGTTTTCAGTTCATTCTCATTGGGAGGAGTACATCTGCTTTGTACAATCTGAACTATTAACCAGTTCGATTTCCAGCAATAAGACACATAGCAACACTATCACCATGTTTACCTTCCTCCTTGATTCTATTCCTCTCATTCCACCATCGTCGTAGGAGCACAACACTTTGATCTTATCTTTTTCCAAATCCAAAAATGCATATACTTTCTGGTTTGGGGATTAACCCTTAGCTAGCATATCCCTCAAATGGCCAATCCTTCAAAATTACAGTTATATCTCCAATAATGGACCTAGCCAAATGCACACAATTTGTTTCAGAGCCTTTTGAATTTATATTATATAATATATGAATATAACTTCAAATCCAAGTACAATATGATTTAAATTCAGTGCACAAAATATTCCTTATAAATGTTCACAATTTTTAGTTGGGCATAAAGCATTTTATAAAATTTCCAAATATTAAATAAGGTTTTTTTAACATTTAATGAGATTTATAGGGTTCTTTTGCCCTTTTTATTTAAAGTTTGAGGCTTCAGGTTTTCCCCAATTCAAATTTATTTGAAATAAACATGATGCATGGATGCTTCACAATAAAATAAGTGTTGGCACTACAATAATTCTAGGGCTTTGACATCTTCTAGCTGGTGTTTGCGACTTAGCCTATAGTTTGTGGACGACGTGCAATAAGATGTACTATGGTGATTGAGCGGGTCTTTCTTAGGTGGGCCTCTGCCTCTATTTTCAAATTGTTAGCAATTTTGTAGCACTAGCACCTAATATCTAGACAAGGAGATCGCGGTCGCCTGGGTCTTATGATGGATGCGATGACTGCTCTCACTCGCCAACTTGCCTCGCAGCAAGCCCTCTGAGACTTCGGGCACTAAGTGGTCTTTTTTCCTATTTCTTTCATGCTTTTTTAGGCGTGTTTGTGTAACAGACTAGTTTATTTTACAACACTTGAACTTATTGTATGGACGCGTTGTTGACTTTATAAAGCGGGGCGAAAGCCGAAAATGCCAAATGGAAGCCGAGCTCCATGGACGCCTTAATTTGAAAACTTCAAAATTCAAGCTTTTTAGTTACTAAAAAATCTGAAAAAATACACATATACCTAGAGACATAATGTACATGTGTGAAATTTCAGATCGAAATAGATTAAAATGAGATCTACAAAAAAAAGAGAAATCGGTGGCTCTTTTAACATATGTGTACTATTTATCCTCAACGTCCATGATATTTTATTTTTTTGCAGCTTGCAATTCAATGTATATAATCATGACATTTTGCACACATACACATTACACCCTTGTATACATGTGTATTTTTCAGATGTTTTTGAAACTGAAATGTTTGAAATTTAAATTTTTCAAAATTAAGGCCTTCATGAAGCTCGGTCTCCAAAATGGCCTACTCGGCGAAAGCCTCTTACGGGAAACGGAATGTTTAAGAAACGTTCAACTGGCGAACAAATTTATTTCATTTGTCCTCACATTTTTGTGTGTACGAAAGGAAGGTCGGTTGTGCAAGTATATATCAGGGAGAAGGAAGTCGTACGTACATGCAAAACGGCTAACCTGTCAATTGTCGGTAGCAGTGAATGCCATTAATTACTCGGAGATGAGCGCTTCATGTTAATTCTCCGAATTCGAAACTGACGTATACGCTTGTGCAAGTTAACCCGTTGTGTTGTCCTATATAAGCACGTCAATTCCTCTAAAACTTCACCAAATCAACTGAGCACACAGTCACAGATGACCATGTCTCCTTCCATCTGCCTCGCCATCTTGTTGCTTGCACTGGCCTCGCCGTCGCCGGCATCAGCTAGCATTAACGACAACAATGGCGTCGCCGTCGCGGCCCCTAGAGTGCCCGTGGCGTTCCAGTTCCTGCAGGGGCACAACGACGCGCGCCGCGAGGTCGGCGTGGCACCCCTGGAGTGGAACTGGACGCTGGGGCAGGACGCCAAGCGGTACGCGGCCCAGCTCGCCGCCCGCTGCAAGCTGGAGCCGCCAAAGTACATCCCTCTGATCTACGCGCGGAACAGGTACTGGGGCAGCGGGAAACAAGACGGCGCCGCCGCCACCAGCTCGTGGGTGTACGAGCGGCGGTGGTACGACCACGGCGCCAACGCGTGCGCGCCCGGCAAGGAATGCGGGTCCTACAAGTTGGTGGTGCGGAACACCACGCGAGAGCTCGGCTGCGCCTGCCGCACCTGCCACGGCAGCAACGACACCGTCGCTGTTTGCAGCTACTCCCCTGGCGGCAACTACGACGACCCGCCATACTGAGTACGTCTATACGGGAGCTACATCAGGAAAGATGTGGCCAACTAATATATGATGCGAAAAATAAGGCGTTTGGTCCGGCGATTTTTGGTTAAGTAATGGGAAACTCGGACTACACTGTGACTGAAGCTGTCTGTTACTTTGGTTTTGTTCAGTTCGCCCGTACCGTAAACCACTTTATCCCGCTATATATACTGCAATGTTATTGGTAGCTGAATCTGATAGTGCTATCGCGTAAACCAAGTAGCATAGGAGTGACTAGTTTTCGACTTCCCTTGCACACGATTATTTTCCCACCAGGAACTCTGAACAACCTTTCTCCCCGCAGTCTGATCTGCTCGACCCTACTCTATCCTCATTTTTGTTTGTTTCAAGAAACCAAACGGTTTGCATAGAAGCTCATTTTCACAGATCAGATTATACTAATGTATTCGAATAGCCATGGCATCAAGGAGTACTAAAAGGTGAAATTAGAGGAAACAAATCTCAAACGCTGCATAGGGAGACAGAAAAAAGGATAGAAACTAACAACCTCAAGAGAATCGTTAAGACGGGGAAAAACCAAATCTAACAGGATTAAGATTGTGTCCAACACGTCCCTTAAAGACTACACATCCAATGCGGTGTAGTAGAGTTAGCACTTGGCAACTCGCAATAAAGACGCAGGATGATGATCGAAATGAAATGATCCCGTTCTACCATGGACATTAGAACATCCCGTTGTACCATGGACATTAGAACCATAACCCTTCTCTTTTTCATGAATATCATCAGAGGAAACATAAACAAACAAAAAATGGCAGGTCATGCACCAATAACAAAAGACAATAAGCAGTAGAGGTGAAGGTGAAGAATAGTCCACAAGACTGCATGAGACGTAAACATGAATTGCAGATCACCATAGGTGTAGTTCACACGTCCATAAAATGCAGGCAATACGAGTAGAGAATTTGAGTCGTACAGAGATTACTACATGTCAATTTCAGTTAGTTACTAAAAACTGGACTACAAAATCTGTAACATTAGTCCCTAAAAATTCTACCTCCATTTTTGACATAGGCATAATGTCGGTGAGGGAGTCCTGGATTAGGGGGTCCTCGGGTGTTCGGGCTATTTGTTATGGGCCGAACTGATAGGTCGTGAAGATACAAAGTGGAAGACCTTTTCCCGTGTCCGGGTAGGACTCCCCTATGCGTGGATGGCAAGATTGGTGTCCGAATATGTAATTTCCTTCCTCTACAAACCGACTCTGTACAACCCTAGGCCCCTCCGGTGTGTATATAAATCGGAGGGTTTAGTCCGTAGGGACAATCAGAATTCTCAAAGGCTAGACAGCTAGGGTTTAGCCATTACGATCTCGAGGTAGATCAACTCTTCTAACCCCTATACTCATCGAATATAATCAAGCAGGAATTAGGGTTTTACCTCCTTTAAGAGGGCCCGAACCTAGGTAAACATTGTTTCCCCTTCGTTCCCTGCTACCATTGATCCTCAGATGCACAGATCGGGACCCTCTACCCGAGATCTGCCGGTTTTGACACCGATAGTCGGTCTATAGGATTCTACTGTTGTCGACTTGTCGTTTTTGTTACTTTTCCATTTGTCAGACTTTTGTTGTTCGGCTACGTGCATACTAATTATGCAGAGGCCGGGTGTTACTCATAATGTTTTGTATGCGCCTGATCCTACATTTTGAGATAATAAAAGCGACCTTTATGGGGAAAAAGTCCCTAAGAAAATGCAGTCAAGGATTGCCTACATCCGGATCACTTCACCATGACTACCCTCCTTTGCTTCTTGAGTTCTCCTCAGTCTTCTTCGGGAAGTAGATCAAACCCACAACTTTGCGTCTGATATCCATCATTAGAGTTTGATTCTTTAGAATTTTCCTTCGCCAGCACAATGAAGTTTCCCATGATCGTCAATTTCAGCTCATAGCCATCACTACTAGGGAAATGCTTATACACAGGACCTCACCAGTAGCGTTTTTGAGAAGCAAGCGCTACTAATAAATAGCAGCATCACTTTTTAACAACCTGCGCTGCTACTAATCAATTAGCACTAGCGCTATGGATGAAAAACATGCTACTATTATAATTGCCAGTCCGTTGCAGGAAGGCTAGGTATACTGGTAGCGCTTATACCTAAAAAGCACTACTGCTAACTACCTTAGCAGTAGCACTTTCCACTGACAGGCGCTACTACTAGAAATGCTACTGCTAATGATCGTAGCAGTAGCGCTTTCTTCACAGAAGCGCTACTGCCATGTACCTTAGCAGTAGCGACGTTTTCCTTCCAGCGCTACTACTACGTGTACCTTATCCACCCGCGCGCGTCTCTTCCTCTCCACTCGCATTCTCACTCGCGCAAACCGCTGCGCGCCGTTGCCCACCAGCTCCCCCTAGGTAACTCCCTCCCTCCCTCTACACCCTCCTCCTCCTCCTCCCTCCGGCGGCCCCATCCTCCTCCCTTCTCCTCCTCCTCCTCCCTTCGGCGGTCCCTTCCTCCTCCCTCTCCCCTCCTTCCCGCCTCCTCCTTCCTTCCTCGCCCTCCTCCCTCCCTCCTCCTTCCGGCCTCCTCCTTCCTTCCTACCCCTCCTTCCTCCCTCCCTTGTCTCTGTTCTTGTAGAATGTAGGTAATTTAAATGTAGACATTGTAGAATGTAGGTTTTTTAATATAATATTTTTTTAGATATTTTAGGTGTTTTGAACAGAATAGGAAATTTTAGGTCTTTTAATTAGAAATTTTAGTAATGGAAATTTTTAGTTGGTAGAATTTGAAATGGGTGGATGGTTATATTGATGAATATATAGATAGATGGATGGATGGATAGATGTTAGGGCTAGAACTACGGTATAGATAGGTAGAATGTAGGTGCCTAATATAACTAGTTTATTTATACTAAGTGCTTAATATAACTAGTTTATTTATAGTAAGTGCTTAATAGAACTAGGTTATTTATAGTAAGTACTTAATAGAACTAGTTTATTTATAGCAAGTGTTAAATCGAACTTGTCTATTCATAGTAAATGCTTAGTAGAATTAGTTTATTTATAGTAAGTTCTTAATAGAATTAGTTTATTTATAGTAAGTGGTTAATAAATTTTGTTTATATTTTGTTTATGCAGAAATCAAGTTTACCCCTGCCTCATCCCCGCAGTCGTCCCCATCGTCGACCCCTTAAGACCTCTACGTGAGAATAGTCAAATGATAATGTGTTGTAAATATCGATGATGAAAATGCTAGTGCTATATAGTTGCCATGTCATTGATGTCGATGATGATGCATTCTGAATGTAGACGATGTCTTGGTGTTCTTGTTTACAATGTGCCTCCGAGTGGCCTATGTTTTGCCAGAATGTTTATTCGTTTCCGTCCTGGCAAATTTCAGGCGCTCGATTTTTTCTGTCTTTATCAAAGGTCATGCCGAAATTTTTCATGAATTTTAGCATGACATGTGCTACAATGTAGGGCATATCGAGTGCTTGTGATTTTCCAGAACGGAAATTCAATGATATTTCAGCAAAACATAGGACATTTTTTCTATGTCATTGTTCGATATATGGAACGGTTGACTTTAGGTCTGTTTTGGCTCCTTGTGTGTCTTTAGATGAGGGAGAGTGTCCACCATATATATTTGAGAGAGGAAGAATGCCGACTGTTGTCGTGGGGGTTGCTTCTCCTTATTCTCTTTGTGCTAGACATTTGCCATACACTAGGGGAAGAAGGAGTAGCGACCATCATCGATGGTCGAAAATTCAGTGAGAGAAGAACAATGTCGACTGTTGTTTTGGGGGTCGCATATCTTTCTTTTACTTGTGCTAGATATTCGTAATGCACAAGGGAAAGAAGGAGTAGAAACCATCACCGATGGTCGCAATATCAGACAGGGAGTGCACACCATATACGTGAGATGAGAGTTTAGGAAGGAAGACTCGACAGACCTAAAGTCAACCCGTTGCATATTGAGTAATAGTGATCTTTGTGTTGAGTTATCTGGTAGCTGCCTTCGATCGATTTTCAATTAATGTTTCAACTATGGACATAGGAAATGTCTGACGACGAAAAGGATTTCGGCATGTGCGAATACTGCGAAGACGAGCACGGCATGTGCGACAGAAATTTCCTAATTGATGGTAGGCGCTTCAGCATCAAGCTGGATGAGACCTTCGAAGTGGATACAGTAAGTCACAACGACAAGTCTTTTTTCGTAATTAAGCATGATTTCTGCTTCATTTGCTTCAACATATAATTTTAACTTTTTACTATTCTACTAGTGTATCCCCTGCCATGCAAGAATTTTTGTCTTGCATAAGATTAGTTTCAGTCCTATGGAAACTATGGAGGCAAAGAGAGTTCACTTGAGGACCGAGGATGGTTATACTTTCGACGCAAAATTATATAATGCAGACACCTACACCTATTTTTTATGAAAAAATTGGAGAGCACTATGCAAGGCTTATGCATTTGAGCCCGATATGCTTATCACCTTTGATATTCGTCTGGAAGATGATATTGAAGGTAATATCGACATCTTGGTCGATGTGCAGACACCTCCAGTTCTACCATTTTGTGAGTTTTTCAACCATATTTATGTCTTCGATATTGTTTATTCAAAAATACTTGACAACTAATTTCTATTGATAGCTTATTTCCATTCAAGCAAACATGTACGGCGCTTGGTAGACATGACCTACCTTTGTCCGGGGCTGAACTAAACTGCGAGGAGATAAGTCATTATGTTTCATGGCTTGAGGATCTTGATGGTTTCAAGAGAAATTATTTTCTTGGACATGAAAATCTTAGTACTCAAAACGTGTGATCAATAGTGTTCGTATTGAACTACGGTCACATCTATTTTGGAAAGATGGTAAGATTTTTACTATTTGTCCTCAGTGCATCTTTTGCATACATTTTTTTAAGCTAAACTTCATTGCTAAGTATGTTGCTACGATGTTCTTCAACAGGGACTCCTGATGAATGTTGTGCCTCATTGGATCGAGACTAAAGGTCGCATGGCAATGGTTAGCTTACGGCCAAGACATCCTACATCGCACATGAGTGCATTCAGGATTTCTAAAACCGAGCAAGTCTTAGAGACTGGAGCAAAATTGTTAAGGATCGCAGAGAAGTACTAGGGCACAACAATCAGAAGCGCATCCCACAATTAGGAGACAGGTTCATCTGCATGCATGCTCCAATATGATGAATCAGGAGAGCTACACATGTTATATGCTATTTTACCTGAGAGAGAGAGAGAGAGCAGCAGGAGTGCTTAGTTAGATAGAATGAGTTTGAAGATGATGATGTGCTACACTATGACTGTGATGATTAAATAGCTAGTGTTGGTGGTAATGACTATGATGATTATTATTAGCTAGTGTTGGTGGTGATTAGATAGCTACCGTAGCTAGTGTCGGTGGTGATTAGCTAGCTAGAATGAGTTTGAAGATGATGTGCTACACTATGACTATGATGATTAAATAGCTAGTGTTGGTCGTAATAACTATGATGATGATTAAATAGCTTGTGTAGGCGGATTAGATTCAAGTGGAGGCAACATGTGGTGCACCACATGTTGCCTCCACTTGAATTTAATCCACCTTAGTAGATACAACAGTGTGAGAAATGAAGGTGGATGATAACCCAGAAGTATAGGGGATCGCAACAGTTTTCGAGGGTAGAGTGTTCAACCCAAATTTATAGATTCGACACAAGGGGAGCCAAAGAATATTTGAAGGTATTAGCAACTGAGTTATCAATTCAACCACACCTGGAGATTAATTATCTGCAGCAAAGTGATTAGTAGCAAAGTAGTTTGATAGTTTTGATAGTAGTGACAGCAGCAACGGTAACAGTAACAGTGATAGCAGTAATTTGTAGAAACTGTAACAGTGATGATAGCAGTAGTAACGCAGCAAGATCAATATAAATAAATTCGTAGGCATTGGATCGCTGACTTGTTGGATGATATTCATCATGTGACAGTTATAACCTAGGGCGATACGGCACTAGCTCCAGTTCATCGATATAATGTAGGCATGTATTTCGTAAATATTCATACGTGCTTTATTAAAAGAACGTGCATGACATATTTTTTCCTACCCTCCCGTGGCAGTGGGGTCCATATTGGAAACAAAGGGATATTAAGGCATCTGTTTAATAGAGAACCGGAACAAAGCATTAAAACATACTGAATACTTGAACTCCTCAAACTACGGTCATCACCGGGAGTGGGCCCGGCTATTGTCACTCCGGGGTTGCCGGATCATAACACACAGTAGGTGACTATAACTTGCAAAATTGGATCTAAAACATGGATATAATGATGAATTGATAAACGGTTCAGATCTGAGTTCATGGCACCCGGGCCGAAAGTGACAGGCATTAAGCATAGAAAAGTCATAGCAACATCAATCTAAGAACATAGTGGATACTACGGATCAGGCCCTAACAAAACTAACTCGATTACATGATGAATCTCATCCAACTCCTCATCGACTAGCGAGCCTACGAAGGAAATACTCACTCCCGGTGGGGAGCATCATGGAATTGGCGATGGAGATGAGTTGGTGATGATGAAGAACGAAGATCCCCCTCTCCGGAACCCCAAACGGACTCCAGATCTGCCCTCTCGAGGATGATCAGGGCTTGGAGGCGGCTCCGTCTCGTGAAATGCAATAATTCTTTCTCCCTGCTTTTTTTCTGGAATAATGTGAATTTATAGTATCAGGGGGGTCGTCAGCGGGGCCACCCACCTGGGCGCGCCATGAGAGGGGGGCGCGCCCTGGTGGGTTGTGCCCACCCAGGTGCCCCTCTCTGGCAGGTCTTGGCTCCATAAATTCTTATTATTTATATTAAAAAATCCTCGCAAAGTTTCGTTCCATTCCGAGAACTTTTATTTCTGCACAAAAACAACACCATGGTAGTTGTGCTGAAAACTACGTTAGTCCGGGGTTAGTTTCATTCAAATCATGCAAATTAGAGTCCAAAACAAGAGGAAAAACTTTGAGAAAAAGTAGATACGTTGGAGACGTATCAGTGGACTAGGTTCAAGTGGAGGCAACATGTGGTGCACCACTTGTTGCCTCCATTTGAACCTAATCCACCTTCAATTCACACACTGTTGTATATACTAACTAATCATGGTCATAAAAGCATATGATGAAAGTACTATATATAAAACATATACAAATACAGCGAAAATAAGCTGCAATTAAACAAAACAGGAAAACTAAGCAGCAACGCTTTTTAGAAGAAACACTACTGCTACTTACCTCTATCAACAGCGCTTTTCCAACAAGAGCGCTACTGCTAACTAGGTGTCGGGGGTTGGATGCGACATATGCCAAAGGATGGCTTATCATGGTGGGGGCGAGTAGAACGTCGCCGGTGCCTGGAAGCGGGATGAGGCGTAGACATGCACGCCGGCGAATCTTACCCAACTTCAGGGCTCTCCGAGGAGATAATACCCCTACTGCTGCTCTGCGGGGTCTCCGCATGATCACTATGGTGATATGTGTACAAAGTTGCTCCTCGAGCTGTGCTCTGGGGGTAGAAGAGGGCAAGGCTAGCTCCCTTCCTTCTATGCTTCTGGTCTAGTGGCGAAAGGATCCAACCCTTTGCATGGGTGCTCCTGGGGGTTTATATAGGCCTACCCCCCGGGGGTACAATGGTAATCCGGCTGGCGCGGGTCCCAGGCGTCTGTCTCTTAGGTCGCCGTCTTCTCCGCCGACTCCTGGGGCCCGCCGCTGGTGGGCCCCGTCGACTGACTTGGTCACTGTAGCCGCGCCTTGGATGACGTTGGCTTGGTCGTGGGGTCGTGGCAACACTGCCGCCACCTGGTAGGCGATCACTATCGCCACTCCCCGTCTTATCTGGTTGATGGCGCGCGGGCCCCGCGGGAGGTGCGAGCCGACTCTCAGAGGCCGACTCCCACGAGGTCCGTCCTCGGGTGCTTTCGCCGTCTTTCGTTCCCCCCGCTAACTAGCGGGACCCGCCGTCTCTGGGCCGTACGGGCGGGCCATCGTGGGAACAGGGTTTCACCGTCGGGGCGAACGTCAGGGCCAGCATGGCAACAGTGCCGCGCCGGACGGAGATCTCCTCCGATATGACGTACTGTGGCCATACCTGCCCTTGGTAATCAGGGTAGGGGAGGGCCGTACTCCGGCCATCCCCTGTCTCGTCCTTCTTCTCGAAGGCAGAGGGCGGTGAAGTTACTGGCCGACTCCCCATAGTCGGCTTCACCAACTGGGAGTCGGCTTATGTCGTAGCCGTCTCTGGGATTCGGTCGTGAGTGGGTAGTCGGTGATGCTGCAGCTGACTCCCAGAGTCAGCCCTTTGTCTTGGGATCTTTGAGGGGCGAAGCCTACCCCGATGTCTTGAAAGGTTCTGGGTCTCGGGTTTGCCTACCCGTGGCCCATTACTCCGACAGTAGTCCCCGAAGCTGGTGAGGCGTCGAGGGAGACATGTCGAGGAGCCTCAACAGTTTCTTCCTCCGAGTGGATGGATCTGAGGCTTGCCTGCCGTATTCCTCCGAGTGGTCCACAGGGAGGTGATCTTATTCAGGCCGTCTCTGACAAGCCGACTATTGGAAGCCAGACTCGTCGAAGGTAGTCTTGCTCTTCAAAGAGTTTGAAAGTCTTGGCGGGATTCAGACGGCATGCTTGATAAGCTACACGGCCGCCGCCCGCCGCGGACCTGCCAAGGGACGTCACGTGGCCGGGCCAGTCTGCCAGCCCACGCGCGCGACGGGACAGGCCCGCGGGTGGGGCCCGCCATTACCGCGCCTCGGCCTTCGAATGGATCCGTTGTGGCCGCGCGGGCGGTTGAGCTTCTCACCGCAGTAAATGCGTGCGGTAACTTCCGTGGTAAATCGTGGGGGTCGTGGGGGCGTGGGCGCAGTTAATCCCACGACGCCCCCTCGGCTTCTTAGCCCGCCGGCCTATAAGTAGGCGGAGGGAGCGGGGCGGCGAAGCACGCGCGCCCGCTCTCCTCTGCTTCCTTTGCTTCTTTCTTCTCCCTTCTTTCTCCCACCGCTGCTGCGCCGAACTGCGCCCCGCTTGCAGCGATGAGCTCTTCCTCCGCCGCTGCGCCCGCCGCCGTGCGCTCCGGCGTATGGGACGGTTCCGAGATCTACGACGACATGATCGACTTCCTCCGCAAGACGCGTCGCCTCCCCTGCGCGCACCTCGTGCAGGCCCGTGCTCCACCGCCGACGGAGGTGACGCCGGCGCCGGGGGAGGGCGAACAGCTCGTGTTCCGCTCCCACCTCATGCGTGGCCTGGGGCTGCCGGCGAGCGGGTTCTTCCGTTTGTTCTTGGAGTTCCACGGCCTCCAGCCGCACCACCTCACCCCAAACACGGTGGTGCTGCTGGCGGCCTTCACTGCTTTGTGAGAGGGCTTCCTCGGCGTTCTCCCCACCATCGAGCTATGGGGAGAGTTCTTTCAGTCCAAGCTCGGCACGCATGTCGCCGGCGTGCCAGCCCAGTGCGGTGCCTTCATTGCGATACGGAGGACGACGGCCGACAACCCGTTCCCCGCCATGCAAATAATCAAGTCGTTGAAGATATGGCAGCGCTCTTACTTCTATGTGAAGAATGTCGCCCCAGACGGCGACTGGGTTAATCTGCCGCCGTACGCAGCCGGCGCGCCGGCTGGGAGGCAGCCCAGCTGGTCATACCGCGCCAGGTCGCTGACTCCGGCTGGGGCCGCCGCCGTGGCGCGACTTCGAGTGCTGACGCAGTCGGCTGGTCTGACCGGGGCCGACTTGCTGGCCGCCTTCGTGGCGCACCGAGTCCTCCCGCTCCAAAGCCGGCTTCATCTGATCTGTCAGATGAGCAGCCACCGGGACCCCAGTCAGATGTGCACCAAGGACATGCCCCACGCGGAGGTGGCGAACACGGTGAACTACATCACGAACTGCGGCCTCTCGGAGGATTGGTAGTTCGGCATGGAGCCGTACTCGCGCGACAACCCTCCGTTGGTGGTAAGTTCTTCTTCTTCTTCTTCTTTACAGCCGAATCCAACTCTTGATCTTTATTATTTTTATTTTTGACTCAGAATCCTCTCATTCATCCCTCGTCCGGCGCCGTGGGGCCGCCCCGCCAGTTCGCCCCCGATCGCGCGGAGAGCGACATCGACGACCCCGACCTGGGGGCAGCGGCGATGGAGGCCGACGCCGAAGGAGGCGGCGAAGGAGAGGAAGGCGGCCCCGGGCCCTCGGCCACCTTCGCCGACTGGCCAGCCGGCGAAGACGGGGAAGTCGCCCCGCGCCATTCGTCGAGGCAAGACGGCGCGAGGAAGCGCCGGGCCGGGCCGAGTTCCCTCGGAGGCCGGGAGAAGAAGTTTAAGGGGGCGGCCGCCACGACCAAGCGGGAAGAGGCGGTCACGAGGGCCCACCGCTTCCGTAAGGAAGCGAAGAAGCCACCGCTAACCTCTAGTAAGCATTTCTGTTTCTTTGTCTTCCTTTTGTCTGGGTCCTTACATTTCTTCCTTGTTCCAGAGCTCCTCTCACCCTTGGGAGGGTCGCCACTGCCTCCATCAGGGGGTCGGTGGAGTCGTCCGCCATGACTCGGCGTATTGACCCCGTTGCCGACCTCCGGGAAGCGATGGAGCGGAACGCGCAGGAGAAGTGCGACGAGGACGAAGCCGCCCGCCGGGAGAAGGCGGAGGCCGAGAGGGCAGAGGCCGAGAAGGCGGCCGCGGCCAAAGAGCGGGCCGAAGAAGCCGCGCGCCGCCAGTCGGCGCTGTTCGTCGTCCCATTGAACTCGGCGCAGCCTCCGGATTATATGGAGCGGTCTGGGGAGGTCGGCGGGGAGCACCCCATCATGGAGAGGGAGAGCGGTGAGACCCCTGGTCTGGACACGGTGGTGCCGCCACCACCGCCCCCGCCGCCGTCGGGAAGCGCGAGGGATAAGCAGCCGGCGGACCCGCCGGTGCCGCCGACTACGGATGAAGCCTTGGCGAATTTGCTTCTCCAAGTCGCCTTGCTGACGCGCCGCCGTCTGGAGAAGGCGACTTCAGTGCCGCGCCCTCTGGAGACCGGAGCAGCCAGCTCGGCCGTCCCAGACGTCGAGGTGATGAACGCCGCGCCCATCGGGTGGGTGCAAGGAGGCGGCACCGGCCCACTGAACCAGGCGCTCGTGGACGTCCAGGCGACGCTGCGATCCGAAAGCGATGCCCTCCAGAACTGCACCAAGGCGCATCTGGCGTCGCGTGCGGCCGTCCGAGTATGTTTCTTCTGACTTTGTTTTTTCTTGCTCTTCTCTGTGGGGGCGCGCCAGCGCACCCACTGGGTGTAGTCCCCGAGTTCAGAGCCGGCTGCTGAGCAGGCGGGTTGGAACTCTATTGGCGAGTTCCAAATGCTTATTCTTTTTGAAATGCTTATCGTAGGACTACCACAACCTCCGAGCCACCGTCTTCAACCGTAATGTTGAAGAGCTGGGCAGGCGGACTGCCGACTTGTCGGAGAGCCGGAGTGAGTTTCCTTCTTCGCGGGGGCGCGCTGGCGCACCCACGGGCTGTAGTCCCCGAGATTCGGGCCGACTGCTGCGCAGTCGGGCCGGATCTTCTTGGCGACCTTAGCTGATGACTTGTGTCCTTTTTCTTCTTTCTTCAGAGGCCAACACCATTCTTCAGCAGCAGCTGGGCGAGGCCAACACCGCCTTGCGCGCCAAGGAGGTGGAGTGCGGCAAGCTCGTTACGGAGCGCGACCTGCTTGCTGCGCAGCTGGCGGAGCAGAAGGAGTTGCTCAAGAAGGCGCAGGAGGAGGCGAAGGAGACAGAGACTGGACTCCAAGCCGAGTTCGAGGCCGAACGTTCCTCCTGGACCGATAAGGAGGCGATGCTGACCTCCGGCTTCCATGAGATTGAAGATATCGTTGACGGTAAGTTTTCTTTACTCGCTTTCTTTAAGCAGCCGACTATGGGTCGGGCCGACTCTTGCTTTTTCTGACTTGCTTCTTTTTCCGTCTTGGTAGACTTCTTCCTGGGCCATGCGCAAGCTGCCGTTCAAGCCATCGAGGCTGATCGCGAGGCGCGGAGGGCGGCCGGCGAGGAGGTTGCTGCCAACGCCCCCCGGACTCTTGATGAACAGCTTCTGAGCATCGAGGCTCGCCTGCGGCCGGCTCACCGGATGCTGCGCCGGCTTCAACGTGCCGGCGCCCAGGCGATTGCTGCCTTCTGGCCAGAGATGCCGATTCTGCGCACTCCCAGCCGGACTGCCGACTGGCTGGAGGTCGCAGCGGGCCGTCTGGAGGCTTGGAAAGGCTCCTCGGCACGTGCCGGAGCGCTTTGTGCCTTGGAGTTCGTCAAGGCATGGTATCCAGACCTGAGCCTGGACCAGCTGGCCACGCTCCGGGCTGAGGCCCGGCCGGAGCTGGCAGCCATGAAGGACGACTTTGTCAGGCGCGCCGCGGCGATCGCCGAGTACGTCGACCCCAATTCTTCGTTCCTGAGCGAGATGACAACGGCAAGGAGGCGCCGCCGGAGTGGTTTGGGATGAACCCGAACTACGGCGAGGACTCGGCGGAGGTGATCGGCTCCAGTGTCGAGGAGGGAGGCGAGGTGGAGGTTGGAGACGAGATGGAGGCGCCAGAGGTCGGAGCGGGCGATCAGCCTCAGCTCGACCGTGCCTCCAACAACGAGCCGCGCCCAACTGCGCCGACTGCCGCTGGAGGTGATCAAGCCGAGTCTGCCCAGCCGGCCGCCCCAACGTCCGACACCGCCATCTCTTCCGAGCCCCCAAACCCGTCTGCTGCTTCATAGGCCGCCGCCTTGTCATATTTATCTGCTTAGTAGTTTCTCGAAGAACTTTGTTAATTCGCACAACTCCACCCGCGGGGTGTATTTTGAACTTCCGTTCGAGGATTCGGCCAATGGCCTTTGTGATGTAAATATTTATCAGGGTTCTATCATTTCTTGCTTACTGCTCTTTTGGCTTTTTCCCTTTGCCGCCTTCCCTTAGATGCCGTCTTTGCCAGTCGGACAGCCGCTCCGCGGACTGCCACTGGATCAAATACTTGGATACTTTGGGAAGGCAAGTACTCAGCCATTCTAGAGTTTCTTTAGCAAGTCGGATAGAAAACAACAAGCCGACTACTCGGAGTCGGTTTTTTGTGAGGAACGGTTGGAAAGCCGGCTCGAGCTATGTTTGTGCTTTGACTCCTTAGCCATTTTTCGTGTGGGCGCCCATTCTTCCTTACTCCTGCCTGCTGGGCAGTCGCTCTGCACGCTGCGGCTTCTGACAGGAGACGGCTTAGGCACCACACACTACTTGTCCGACTGCAGGAAGCGTTTTCATAGCGCGAGATGGCGAGTCCCCGGGCCGACTAGTCGAGCCCGGTGCCAAGCGGCATAACAAAGAGTAGCATAGTCGGAAGCATAATACTTATCATACAGATAACAAAAAGGGGCAGTCCCCGAGTCCGTCTCGGGGGGCCCAGAGTCTTGGTACTTCAATACAAAAGGGGTAGCGTGGTACATACTGCATTAACTGTAAAATCTTCGAAGAAGATTCACGTTCCATGGTCGCTCCGTCTCTTTGCCGGAGTCGTCCCTCTTCCGTGCTCGGGGCTTCTGAGCGTCGATCAGGTAGTAGGAGTCGTTGCCTAGCACCTTGCTGATGATGAAGGTGCCTTCCCAAGGTGCCGACAACTTGTGCTGGCCGGCTGTTCGCTGGATCAGCCGGAGCACAAGGTCGCCCTCTTGGAAGGATCTCGGCCTGACCTTCCTGTTGTAGTAGCGTCGTAGGCTCTGCTGGTAGATGCTGGACTGGCTGAGTGCCAACAGCCGGCCCTCTTCCAGCAGATCGACACCGTCTTGTCGTGCTTCTTCTGCCTCGTCCGCAGTGTACATCGTGACTCGCGGGGAGTCGAACTCTATATCCGTTGGGATGACGGCTTCAGCACCGTAGACGAGGAAGAAGGGTGTGAAGCCGGTCGACTTGTTTGGAGTCGTGCGCAGACTCCAGAGGACGGCTGGCAACTCGTCAAGCCAGCAGCCGGCCTAACGCTCCAGTGGTTCGACCAACTGAGGCTTGATGCCGGACAAGATGAGTCCATTCGCCCGCTCCACCTGCCCGTTTGACTATGGATGGGCAACGGACGCTAAGTCCAGTCGGATGCCCTGCGTTGCGCAGAAACGGGCCAAGGCGCCTTTGGCAAAGTTGGTGCTGTTGTCGGTGATGATGTTGTGCGGTATGCCATACCGAATTGTGATGTCTGAGATGAAAGTCACGGCAGTCGGACCATTCAATTTCCTGATGGGCTTCACTTCTATCCACTTGGTGAACTTGTCCACCGCGACAAGTAGATGAGTTAGGCCGCCTCGTGCCATCTTGAAGGGTCCCACCATATCCAGGCCCCAAACTGCAAAGGGCCAGGCGATGGGGATAGTCTTGAGTGCTGAAGCCGGCTGATGTGGCTTGGAGCGGAACTTCTGGCACCCCTTGCATTTCTGGACCAACTCTTTGGCCTCTTCGAGGGCAGTTGGCCAGAAGAACCCATGCCGGAAAGCTTTGACGACGAGTGCCCTCGAGGCCGCATGGTGACCGCACTCGCCTTGATGGATGTCTCTGAGAATTGCTTGGCCTTGCTCTGGCTCGATGCAGCGCTGGTAGACACCAGTGACGCTGTGCCTGACCAGCTCTCTGTTGATCATGGTGTATGCCGCCGCTCGGCGTTGTATTTGTCGAGCTAAGGTTTCATCAGTTGGTAGCTCCTTGTTCACCAAGAATTTGAGGATGGGCTGGGCCCATGAGGGTGCTGCTATCTCTTCGACTGCCAGAACCGCGACTTGGACGAGGGCGGCTGGGCTGGGAGGCGGCGGACTGGAGTCCGCGGCCGCTTGCTGGATCAGTGCAGTCCCCGGGCCGACTGGTGCAGTCCCCGGGCCGAGTTCTGGAGTCTTTTCTCTGGTCGCCGCAGTCCCCGGGCCGAGTTCTGAAGTCCCCGGGCCGGCTTTGACTGTGGCGTTCTTGGAGTCATCTGCGAGGGTTTTTGCGCTGTCTGCTTGGGCTTTGGAGCCGGATCCGACATTTTCTGGAGGAGCCGGCACAAAAATGGAGTCTGACTCTGGTGAAGGCTTGATGGATGGCTTGAGGAGGCGCTGAAGAGCGACGCCCGATGGTATTGCTTGGCGAGTGAGCCGATTCATGCCAAAGTATCTGCTAGGTTGTTGTCGTTTCTTGGCACGTGGAGGAACTCGCACCCCTCGAAATATCCGCTGAGTTGCTACACGAGGAAGCGGTAGCTTGCCATGTTTCCGTCCTTGGTGTCCCAGTCGCCAGATGATTGCTGGACCACCTGGTCGGAGTCGCCATAACACAGGATCCGGCGAATGCCAAGTTCTTTGGCAAGCCGGAGCCCGTGAATGAGCGCCTCGTATTCAGCGACGTTGTTGGAGGCGGCAAAATGGATCGGCAGTGCATACCGGAGCTTGTCGCCCTTAGGAGAGGCGAGGACAACGCCGGCTCCCAAGCCGGTGCGCATCTTGGAGCCGTCGAAATGCATCCGCCAATGGGTGGAGTCGGGCGCTGGCGGCAGGTACTGGGTCTCGGCCCAGTCGACGAGGAAGTCGGCCAGTGCTTGTGACTTGATGGCGGTGCGGGGTTGATAGTAGGTTGTGTAGGGCGCCAAATCTATGTCCCACTTGGCCACTCGGCCGGACGCATCTCGGCTTCCAATGATTTCTGCTAATGGGGCCGTGCAGACCATGGTGATTGGATGTTCTTGGAAGTAAGGCTTCAGCTTCTTGGCGGCAAAGTGCACACCGTAACACATCTTCTGGTAGTGGGGGTAGTTTTGCTTGGAGGTCGACAGTACTTCACTCAGGTAATACACCGGTCTCTGGACTGGTAGTGCCTTGCCTTCCTCCTTGCGCTCTACTACAATGACTGTGCTGACTACTCGGCTGGTGGCGGCGCTGTACAGGAGCATGGGCTCTTTGGGAGTCGGAGCCGCCAACACAGGGGGAGTAACCAACATCTTCTTCAGCCGCAGAAAGGCCTCATCTGCCTTGTGGTTCCACTCGAAGAAATTGGTCTTCTTCATGAGCTGGTACAAAGGGAGAGCTTTCTCGCCCAGCCGACTGATGAAACGGCTGATGGATGCCAGACAGCCAGTGAACTTCTGCACATCCAATAGTCGGCTAGGTACCTCCATCCTCTCGATGGCCTTGATCTTCACAGGGTTGCACTCTATGCCGCGTTTAGAGACCAGGAAGCCGAGTAGCTGGCCGGCTGGTACTCCGAAGACGCACTTCTC
This sequence comes from Aegilops umbellulata, assembly GCA_032464435.1. Taxonomy (NCBI): domain Eukaryota; kingdom Viridiplantae; phylum Streptophyta; class Magnoliopsida; order Poales; family Poaceae; genus Aegilops; species Aegilops umbellulata. Next base: position 479,851,512 of record CP136055.1, read on the forward strand.
GGGGTTAAGCTTGATCCAGAATCGGCGCAGGTTCTCAAGGGTCTCCTTGAGGTCTTCCAGCAGAGTTCCGCGCTTTTCCGTCTTGACCACCACATCATCCACGTAAGCGTGGGCATTTCGGCCGAGTTGCTTGAGGAGACACTTCTGCATGCAACGCTGAAAGGTGGCGCCGGCGTTCCTCAAGCCGAACGTCATGGTCAGGTAGCAGAAGGCTCCAAACGGCATGATGAAGGCGGTCTTTAATCTGTCTGCCGGGTTCAGCTTGATCTGGTGATATCCTGAATAGGCATCTAAGAAGCTCAACAGCTCGCATCCGGCTGTGGAGTCTATCACCTGATCGATTCTCGGCAAAGCAAATGGGTCCTTGGGGCAGGCTTTGTTGAGGCTTGTGTAGTCAATACACATTCGCCACTGCTTGTTCTTCTTCAGTACTAAAACTGGGTTTGCTAGCCACTCTAGGAAAAATACTTCCATGATAAAGCCGGCTGCAAGGAGCCGGGCTATCTCTTCACCAACAACTCTTCTTTTCTCTTCTGACAGGCGGCGCAAGGGCTGCCTAACGGGCTTCACATCAGACTGGACATGTAACTTGTGCTCGGCGAATTCCGTCGGTACACCTGGCATGTCTTTGGGGGACCATGCGAAGATGTACCGATTCTCATGGAGGAAATCGACGAGCTCGCCTTCCTATTTGTTGTCAAGGTTCGCACCTATGACAGCGTACCTCTCCGGGTGCTCTGGGTCCAAGGGTATCTTCTTCGTTTCCTTTGCCGGCTTGAACGATCCCTCAGCTTCCGACTCCTTGGGTTTGGGGGACATCTCAGGCTGCTTGCCGGCCATCGCCACGACCCGATCAAGAAGCCGCTTCTCTGCTGCAATAACCAGGGACTCGGCCAGCCGACTGCTCTCGGCCGCGCAAGCGGACGACTTCCTGTAGTCGCCGGCCACAGTCAGAATTCCCTTGGAACTCGGCATCTTCATCTTGAGGTAGGCGTAGTGGGGGACCGCCATGAACTTGGCCAAAGCAGGTCGGCCAAGCAGCGCATGGTATGGGCTTTCGAGGTCCACCACTTCAAACCAGACTGGCTCTCGGCGGAAATGTTCCTTATCTCCAAAGAGGACATCTATCAAAATCTTGCCGATTGGGGAGCAGGAAAGGCCAGGGACAATCCCATGGAATACGGTCCGGCTGCTCTGGAGCTATCTTTGCTTGATTCCCAGCTTCTCCATTGTATCCTTATACAGGATGTTGATACTGCTACCTCCATCTATCAGAACTCGCGAGAAGCGAGCTGCCCGCCTATCAGTGGCAAAGGTGGCTTCCAGGACCAAGGCATAGGAACCTGGATTCGGCATCACCTCTGGGTGATCAGCCCTGCTCCAACTGATAGGCTTCTCGGACCAGTGCATGAACTCTGGAGTATCTGACGCTACTGCGTTAACTTCTTGCTGCTGCAGCCGCCTGCTGCGCCTGTCATCTGCCACACTGGTGAACACCACGTACGCTCCATGCTCTTCCAGGTACTCGTCTTGTACTGCGCCGACTGGCCTGACAGCCGGCTGCTGGGGTGGAGGCGGAGGCGGCTGCCCAGTAGGTGGAGGAGGCACCAGGCCGTCTCCCTTGGCAATCCTGGTGAGCCAGTGGCATTTTCTGGTGGTGTGGTTCGACGGCTTCGCGCCGCTGTGGAACTTGCAGGGACCATCTAGAGTCTGCTCGTAGGATAAAGCCGGCAACCAGTTGGACTTGCCGCCCTTCTGCCGCTTGGGTGGAGGCTGTCCCTCCGGCTGTTGATCTTCGACTGTTGCGACCTGCCGGCTACTAGAAGCCGGCTGCGGGGCCTTGCACTTGTGATCATTCTGCTGTTGCCGCCGACTGGCGTCTCCAGCCGGAGTTCTGGGAGCTTGAGGGGCCACTTTGCCGGCCGTGCTGACTTGAATCTCCGTCTTCATAGAAGAGTTGGCTATGGCGTACTTGTCTGCTATGATCAGCAGCTCGTCCAGGGTCTCTGGCTCATCACAGAGCAGCTTATGCTTGAGGAGGGTGCCTTCTCTGCACCCGGCGGTGAAGTACTCGATGGCCTGTACCTCGTGCACGCCTTCGCAGGAGTTTCGGAGCTCGGCCCAATGCGTGAGGTAGTCGCGAGTCGATTCGTTGGGGCCTTACACGCACAAAGAGAGCTGGCGAGGCTTGGGAGGTCGCTTGTACGTGCTCGTGAAGTTGCGGACGAAAGCCTCGGTGAAGTCGACCCAGCTGTTGATGTTGTGGGGTTTCAGGCTGTTCAACCATGTCCGGGCCGTGCCCTGGAGCATGAGTGGAACGTACTTCACGGCAACACGCTTGTTGTCGTTTGCTATGCTGAAGGCAGTGGAGTAGTCAACCAGCCAGTCTTCCGGCTTCACGGAGCCGGTGTACTTGGGAGTGTCTCTAGGGAGAGTGAACCCTTTGGGGAAGGGCTCATCTCGGATGCGGGGGCCGAAGCACGACGGCCCCAACTCGTCTTCTTCTTCCAGCGCCAGGGATCGGTGGAGTCGGTCGATCCGGTGGCGGGCATCATTCTCTCCGACTCCCTCTCGGCGGCCAAGGCGGCCTCCGAGAGTCGGATGCTCAACGGGCGGCGGGGAGACTCGTCTTTCTATGCAGGGTGGAGGAGGCATATAGTCGTCCCGCCGCTCCACTGCTCTCGGGCGGCCGTCTTGGTCGCGTTCGATAGTGATGTGAGTCCGACTGCGGCTCGCAGCCGGCTCCTTGTCTTTTCTTCCGCGGACACCGCCAGTCAGCGTCCGAGACGTCGCGCCTTGATCTCGGCTGGGTGGCAGGTCGTCGTTCTGTTGCTGCGGCCCCTCGGTTCGGCAACCGGCCGCGTTCTGCGCGCCAGCCGCGTCGAGGAGTCGCTGGACTCGCTCCGTCATCAGTCGGCGCTCTTCGCCCTCGAGGTTGTCCAACTCATCCGCTGCCGCCTGGGCAGCTCGAATGTTCTCAGCGGGCGTGGCGTATACGGGGCGATTGGCCCCGAACATGCTGGCGATGTCCGCGCCGCGTTGCCGGACCGCGCCTAGGCGGCTAGGCCCTGTTGGGGCCGGCGAGCCGCCCACAGCGTGATCCATTTCACGCTGGAAGGCCTCCGACAAGCGTCTCATGCTTGCCAGCTTCTTTCCGCCTTCGACGAGCTAGAGGCGGCGTGCCTCCAGCGTCTCGGCGTCGGCGTCCTCTGGAATGGGCGCATCCAGGTCTTGCATTGCCGCATCAAGCGGGTCGTGAGTTCTTCCGTCGGAGTGCTCGCCATGGCCGATGACGAGCATCTCTGTGACGGTGCTTCCGCCGCTCTCCGCGCGAGGGAGCGGCTCGTCGTAGACCACCACGTTGGTGGGAAAGGCGTCGAGCGACGCGGTGTCGGAGTCGACCAGCATCGGGTCGGTGGAGCCTACGGACTCGCCGGCAACGTGGAGTTCGTCGAGGAGGCTGGCGAGGAGGCTCTCGGGGCTGCCGGTGCCTGCGTCGGATGCAGGCTCGTCGGAGAGGCGAACCTCGCCGACAAGATTGGCAAGGCAGCTGGCCGCGCAGGCGGTCTCAGCGCCGTGCAGCGCGTCGGTGCAAACTCCCTCTGGCGTGCCGGGCTGGCTGCGCTCGCCAGGGAGGAAAAGGGTTCCCGTCCAGAACAGATCTCCGGACGATGGTGCACCTCGCCTGACAATGGGCGCCAAATGTCGGGGGTTGTATGCGACATATGCCAAAGGATGGCTTATCATGGTGGGGGCTAGTAGAACGTCGCCGATGCCTGGAAGCGGGATGAGGCGTAGACATGCACGCCGGCGAATCTTACCCATCTTCAGGGCTCTCCGAGGAGATAATACCCCTACTGCTGCTCTGCGGGGTCTCCGTATGATCACTATGGTGATATGTGTACAAAGTTGCTCCTCGAGCTATGCTCTGGGGGTAGAAGAGGGCAAGGCTAGCTCCCTTCCTTCTATGCTTCTGGTCTAGTGGCGAAAGGATCCAACCCTTTGCATGGGTGCTCCTGGGGGTTTATATAGGCCTACCCCCCGGGGGTACAATGGTAATCCGGCTGGCGCGGGTCCCAGCTGTCTGTCTCTCAGGTCGCCGTCTTCTCCGCCGACTCCTGGGGCCCGCCGCTGGTGGGCCCCGTCGACTGACTTGGTCACTGCAGCCGCGCCTTGGATGACGTTGGCTTGGTCGTGGGGTCGTGGCAACAGTGCCACCGCCTGGCGGGCGATCACTGTCGCCACTCCCCGTCTTATCTGGTTAATGGCGCACGGGCCCCGCGGGAGGTGCGGGCTGACTCTCAGAGGCCGACTCCCACGAGGTCCATCCTCGGGTGCTTTCGCCATCTTTCGTTCCCCCCGCTGACTAGCGGGACCCGCCGTCTCTGGGCCATACGGGCGGGCCATCGTGGGAACAGGGTTTCGCCGTCGGGGCGAACGTCAGGGCCAGCATGGCAACAGTGCCGCGTCGGACGGAGATCTCCTCCAGTACGACGTACTGTGGCCATACCTGCCCTTGGTAATCAGGGTAGGCGAGTGCCGTACTCCGGCCATCCCTTGTCTCGTCCTTCTTCTCGAAGGCAGAGGGCGGTGAAGTTACTGGACGACTCCCCATAGTCGGCTTCACCAACTGGGAGTCGGCTTATGTCGTAGCCGTCTCTGGGGTTCGGCCGTGAGTGGGTAGTCGGTGATGCTGCAGCCGACTCCCAGAGTCAGCCCTTTGTCTTGGGATCTTTGAGGGGCGAAGCCTGCCCCGATGTCTTGAAAGGTTTTGGGTCTCGGGTTAGCCTACCCGTGGCCCATTACTCCGACACTAGGTTTAGCAGTAGCGCTGGTTAACCAGCGCTGCTGCTAGCAGTTAGCTATAGTGCCTTACTGGTAGCGCTTGTTCAAGCGCTACTACTAGCTCTAAAACCAGTGCTACTACTAGGGTTTTCCCTAGTAGTGCATCTTCGCTATCTGCCTCACCTCCATCCGCCAGCCCCTCAAAGGGTTGTGCAGCTCCAAGCCTCTTCCGCATGCCGATGTACTTTGGCCTTTTGCTACCGTCTCCAGTGCTTTCACTATTCTTCTTCACCCCTAACTCTGGTTTTGGTTCACAGCAACATCACCAACTTCCTTAGAATTTTCTTCATTACTGTCCACCTCCCCTCCATCCGGCAACACCTAAAAGTGTGCAGCACCAAGCCCCTTCTGCTTGCCCTTATGCTTTGGCATTATGCTACCTTCTCTAGTGCTTTAGTGCTTTCACTATTCCTGCACGAGTCCATCTCCCAGTTGACCACGATGATATTGTTACTCCATGTTGGACACCAGAGCATTGCAATTGCATATCCTAATGATTTGCGGATGTGCCAGAGCTCAATTTTTAAAACAGACATAAATGACAATTTTGAGACATGCCCCTTCTCATTCACTTCACGACCATCAGTTATCAACATCTTCCATGCTAAGCACGCTAATGGCGGTTCCCAAGCAGAAAGTAAAGGTTTTGACTCCATTGGGAGTTTTTATTTGATTATTCAAGAGATGCACTCCTTTTCATGTTTGCAGTTTGGGATTGGGCGTCCCTATTACCGCCTATTTCCTCGTGCGATGGCGAGTGAATAAACACTCAACCTGAGGATAACCCGCTTAGCACGGAAGATATCGACCACCTCCTGTCATTCCATGAACGATCCAGGCACACAAAACGGATAAGTTTTTTAGAAGTTTGTAGAGATGGCACGTGCAAATTTACTTAGGACGGCAGGGTAATACCGTATATAGGTAGGTACGGTGGACTCATCTAGAATAACTTTGGGTTCAAGGTTTTTGATGTGTAAGCAGAATTCCCACTTAGTACAGGTGAAGGCTAGCAATTAGATTGAGAAGCGGCCAGCTAGAGAGCAACAACGATCATAAGCAGGCATTATGCATAAGTTACATTGGACACTAGCATGAGTAGGATATGAACACCATGAACATTAATATTATAGAGGCTATGTTGGTTTTGATTCAACTACATGCATGAACATGTACCAAGTCAAGCCACTCGAACATTCAGAGGAGGATACCATATCATCATACTACATCACAATCATTTTAATGCTATGTTGATATCCAAGATAAATCATTATCAACTCCCAGATACTTATGCATGGCATGGGAAACAATAATCTCTAATTGTCATTGCAAACATGTTTAATTATAATGGGCTGATGCATGGGCACTAGGTTAAACATATTTACACAACAAGAACAAGTCGAGTTCATACCAGTTTCTCTTTGCCACGGCAGCTCATCGAATATCGTCATTATTGCCTTTCACTTGCACGACCGAATATCGTCATTATTGTCATGGACTAAGCTGGAATCTTCAAAACATTTTATTCAACAGGAGAAGACAAAGTAAAATGTGCTCTTATTAGTTCAACAGTTATTCATATGAGAGCCACTCAACATTTTCATCGTGGCCTTCTCCTTGGTAAGACTCGAATAAAAATAAAATAAATTCAGAGAAACACACTGAAATATTTTTGGAGTTTTTGGTTTTCTTGAACAAGCAAATAAAAGGGACAAACAAAAACGAGAAAAAACTATTTACACGGGAAAGCTCCCAACAAGCAAAAGAAGAACAAGGAAATCTTTTTGGGTTTTCTTTTTAATGCTACTACTAAGCATGCATAGAAAGTAAATTACTACAACTAATTTTTTTGGTTTTTCTAAAGTTTTTCAAACACACAAGAAGAAAGCAAGAAAATTAATCTAAGCATGGGTGATACAAAGAAAAAAGTGTGAGCACCGACAGATAGAATGATAAGTGAACATGAATATAATGTCGGTGAGAAACACGTACTCCCCCAAGCTTAGGCTTTTGGCCTAAGTTGGTAATCGATCGGTAGCCTGGAGGGTAGTAGGGATCCTGAGGAGCGGGCATCCACACATCCCACTGCTAAGGTGCCTGTGCAGCTTCTGCAGCAGCGTGAGCGTTCTAGAAGGCAAAGATGTCTGCAGGCATAATCCGGTATCCGCCCCTAGCAACAGAATCAAACAAAGCAGGTGCAGGCAAGGGGATAACATCACAAGTATCAATGCTATAAACCAAGTTATAAAGATTGGCAATGTTAGGGCGATCATGTGCAATAAAGTGATGGTGTTCCATGGCTGCACGATCTAGGTAAACCTTGGTCATAGGGTAATCATGATGGTGTATCTCAACCTCGAAGTGAGCCGCCAAACGAGTAGCAAAAATCCCACTGTCGGTGTCAAAACCGATGGATCTCGGGTAGGGGGTCGCGAACTGTGCATCTAGGATCGATGGTAACGGAGACGGGGGACACAATGTTTACCCAGGTTCGGGCCCTCTCTATGGAGGTAATACCCTACTTCCTGCTTGATTGATCTTGATGAATATGAGTGTTACAAGAGTTGATCTACCACGAGATCGTAATGGCTAAACCCTAGAAGTCTAGCCTATGAGTATATGGTAATGAATCTGTCCTATCTGGACTATGCTCTCCGGTTTATATAGAAATCGGAGAGATCTAGGGTTACATGAGGTTGGTTACATAGGAGGGAATCTTCATAATAGGTCACCTAGCTTGCCTTCCACGCCAAGTAGAGTCCAATCCGGACATGGGTATTGTCTTTGGCCTTTGTATCTTCACAGCCCATCAGTCCGGCCCATGGATAATAGGTCGGACGCCCGAGGACCCTTAGTCCAGGTCTCCCTCAGTAGCCCCTGAACGTAGCTTCAATGACGAGGAGTCAGGCGTGCAGATTGTCTTCGGCATTGCAAGGCGGGTTCCCCTTCTTCTGAACTCCAAGGTAGTCTTCGGACGCGATGATTGTATCCGGACCTGTTAAACACCCTGCACAACCGCAGAGAGAATATATATTTTACACGCGTCCCATCCGCTGACAACTTTCTACAATGTGACGTCACATTCGTTCGGTCGTAATTTCGAACCGTTTGTCCCACGTTTCAAGAAGCGGTTGCTATTGGCACGTCTTGTCGGAGCAGAGATCTTGTCCCCTTATCACGGGATTCTCATCAATGCGGGCATGGGTAACCCAACCGTGCCATTTACACAGCCCCTTGGGAATAGGCGGATCTTAAGGCGAGCAAGGAGGCGTTTAATGTCTACTGCCTTTATAAGAGGGTAAGGACCCCCTCTTCCTCTTCTCATGCTTTCTCTCTGTCTCCGCCTTCCTGATCTCGAGCTCCGGTGCCCAAGTTTTCATCTCCTTTCCACTCAAGCAACCATGTCCGGATCCGGTGGTCAGGGAAAATGGATGGTCTGCTCTGTTACGGAGGAGGGCATTACTGAGCTCCGAGCGGCCGGATATTTGGTGAAGGAGATTGTCCACCGCCTATCGGCTGAGGGACAGATCTTCCCCATGCCGGAGCCCACAGAGAGGATGGTATTCCTCCCCCATTTCTTCCGCGGGCTAGGGTTTCCACTCCACCCCTTCGTCCGTGGGTTAATGTATTAGTACGGGGCAGGTTTCCAGGATCTGTCCCCAAATTCCTTCCACAACATCTCGGCGTTTATCGTCGTGTGTGAGGCCTTCTGTCGGTGTCAAAACCGGCGGATCTCGGGTAGGGGGTCCCGACCTGTGCGTCAAGGGCGGATGGTAACAGGAGACAAGGGACACGATGTTTTTACCCAGGTTCGGGCCCTCTCGATGGAGGTAATACCCTACTCCTACTTGATTAATATTGATGATATGGGTAGTACAAGAGTAGATCTACCACAAGATCAAGGAGGCTAAACCCTAGAAGCTAGCCTATGGTATGATTGTTGTGTATGGAGTTGATTTTCCTACGGAGTACAACCCTCCGGTTTATATAGACACCAGATAGGGTTAGGGTTACACAGAGTCGGTTACAATGATAGGAGATCTTGAATATCCGCATCGCCAAGCTTGCCTTCCACGCCAATTAAAGTTCCATCCGGACACGGGACGAAGTCTTCAATCTTGTATCTTCATAGTCCAGGAGTCCGGTGAAGGTATAGTCCGGCTACCCGTACACCCCCTAATCCAGGACTCCCTCAGTAGCCCCTGAACCAGGCTTCAATGACGACGAGTCCGGCGTGCAGATTGTCTTCGGCATTGCAAGGCGGGTTCCTCCTCCAAGTCCTTCATAGAAGATTGTAAATACCAAGGATAGTGTCCGGCTCTGCAAAATAAATTTCCACGTATTGCCATAGAGAGAATAATATTAACACAAATCGAATCTGATGACGCATTCCGTAGTGCATCATCACACTACGGCCAAGTCCTTTACGAATCGTTTTTACTTTTCCACCTCAGCACGTTTTGCGAGGCGGTTTCCTTGGCACGTCTTGTCAAAGGAGAGATTGTGTGCCCTTTTTACGGGATTCTCATCAATACGGACGTGGGTAACCCAACCGTGCCATTTACCATGCGCTTGGGAGGCAAGCGAGTTTTATTAGGTAGGTGGGGACGCATAACCGCATCCGGCCATATAAGGGGATAAGGATCCACCTTTCTTACCTACACCTTCTACCTCCTTTGCCTATCCATCTCCTGCGCACTCGAGCTCCAGTGCCCAAGCCCGTTCTTCCCACCTCAACCTTCTCCAGCAATGTCCGGAGAGGGAGGCAAGTGGATGGTCTCCTCCGTAACGGAGGTCCAAGTGAAAAAGCTAAGGAAGGCCGGATACCTGTCCAAGGACATCCTGCACCGGCTTCCCGAGAAGGGGCAGCTTCTCCCCACCCCAAGGCCCCATGAGAGGGTAGTGTTCCTTTCCCACTTCCTCCGCGGACTGGGTTTTCCACTCCACCCATTCGTCCGGGGACTCATGTTCTACTACGGCCTGGATTTCCATGATCTGGCCCCGAACTTCATCCTCAAGATCTCGGCGTTTATCGTCGTGTGTGAGGCTTTCCTCCGCATCCGCCCCCATTTCGGCCTTTGGCTCAAGACTTTCAACATCAAGCCCAAGGTGGTGCGCGGCAGCCACGCGGAGTGCGGAGGCGCCATGGCGGGAAAGATGGCGAACGTCCTATGGTTCGAGGGCTCCTTTGTGGAGACCCTAAAGGGGTGGCAAGCCAGGTGGTTTTACATCACTGAGCCGCGCGATCCGAAATGGATCGCAGCCCCCGAGTTCTGATCCGGACCCCCCACGCAGCTTATGTCCTGGAAAGAGACGGGCCTGTCGTGGGGAAACGAAGAAGAGGTGACCGGACTGAAGACATGCATCCAGTCCCTGGTAAACAAGCCAATCAGGCTTGTCAATGTAGTCCAGGTCATGCTCGTTCACCGTATCCTCCCGTGCCAACAACGGGACTTTACTCTGTGGGAGTTCGACCCGGCGCAGCACCGAGCCCTTAACAGGCTCTTCGACACGACGTATGAAGACGTCTGGAAGGTTCTAATCAAAGGCGCTGAGGCTCCCGCATCCGCTTCCGAGGACCGCGGATACAGCTCGCGGCGTCACGCTAGCGAGGTAAGCTATTTCTACCCTTCACGGGACGTTTAAGCTCTTTTTCATAGTTTGACTCTATGCGGGATCTAAGCTCCCTTACCTTTAACAGGCTTGGCAGGCGATATCCGGACCGATTAACTGTCCGGCTCCCTTGCCCGAAGACCCAGCCCCTGCTCTCCTAGAGAAGCTGCTGGCTCCGGCGCCTTATGTGGTGCCGGAGAAGAAGTGTCGGTGTACTAAAGTAGGGGTACTCTAGTATCCCGAACTTGTGCACGGGCAGTCGCAGCACCCCGCGGCAGGGCCCGCCAGGTGATCACCAAGGCTCTCTATGGTTCCTTTGGAGCCATTCAAGAACAAAGTATTTAAGTTAAGGAGACAAGTCCCCGGCAAGAGGAGCTTGCCGGGAAGGCCATTCAAGGTACAAGACCCCGGCAAGAGGAGCTTGCCGGGAAGCCCAACAAGAGCATCTCAAAGAACCTGCCGCAGCGCGCCACGCGTCCCGGCAGGGCCCGGCGAGCGACAAGTTCCCGGGCGCGACAAGGCAACGGCCGCGGCAAGGCACTTGCCGCGGCAGGTAGCCACTCTGTACCCACGCTCCAGCTCACCCACCTACATGTCGCTCCGGGACCCTTCCCAGCGTACGTGGCGGGAGGCTGTGTAGCCAGGGGTATACTATGGCATGCAGCGCTGACAGGATCGCCATCGTGGCGAGCGATGGCGCCCCTGACGGTCCCTTTTCTGCATCGTCTGGGCGACGTAGACGGGCATTTAATGCCTTTGTCCCCTGCCGTCAGGGTTAGGTATGATACACTGTGTAGGTAGTTGTACCTACCGCAGCATATTTACACTTTTGCGCTTACCTACGTTGCCACCTGTTGGAGACCCCTTGAACATATAAAAGGAGGCCCATGCACAACGTAGGGGGGGATCGATCCTCAGAGAAACGCTCGGTCTCGTTAGCTGCTCGAGTGTACTGTAGCACTCGGCGCTCCCGAGCAAGAACTCAATACAATCCACAAAGCAGCAGTAGGAGTGTTATCTCCCCGGAGAGCTCCGAAGCTGGGTAAAAACCTTCCCCCGCGTGCCTCGCCTCGATCCGCTCTTCGCGCGACCTCCGCCCCCCGCCGAACTGAGAAGGGGCTCCGTCCCCATAGGTGCTCGGGGAGCCCAGGAAACCCCGGCATCTCTGGCGCGCCAGGTAGGGGGCGTCGAGGTTGTGTGAACCTGATCCGGCGTTCACGCGAGCTGAATCTTCATCGACTTCATCAACATGCCACCGAAGAAGAAGGCTTCAGAGGCGGCTGCGCCGTCCGCGCCGAGTCCACCACCGCCGCAGCAAACGGCCGGCAGGGAGAACGCCGGCGGTGGAGCGGGCGCTGACGAGGGAGCCCACGGTGCCAACAAGCCCAAGGACAAGACCGCGCTGCCCGCTGGCGGCGTAGTCGGCTTCCCCGACGACCGGGCGTCCATAGACGCACCGCGCCCATCTCAAGAGGCGCAGGACCGACAACGAGAGGGCAAATGCTGAAGTGCTGCGTGGACTCAAGACCCGGACTTTTGACAGGCTGCACAAGTGCGGAAGAAACTGGATCGAGGAGCTGCCGGTGGTTCTTTGGTCGATCAGGACGACGCCAAATCGAGCCACTGGCCAGACACCTTTCGCTCTAGTCTATGGAGCAGAGGCAGTTACCCCCACGGAACTCGTATACGGGTCACCTCGAGTGCTCGCTTATGATGAGCTTGAGCAAGAGCAGCTACGGCGAGATGACGCGCTGCTCCTTGAGGAGGACCGTCTTCAGGCTGCTGTACGAGCTGCTCGATACCAGCAAGCTTTGCGCCGCTACCACAGCCGCAAAGTTAAAGCCAGAAGTCTCGAGGAAGGCGACCTTGTTCTTCGGCGTGTTCATTCCGCCAAGAATTCCAACAAGTTGACGCCGAAGTGGGAAGGCCCTTACCGGGTGAAACGAGTCACGAGGCCTGGCGCTGTCCGCCTTGAGACCGAGGATGGCATTCCGGTGAGCAACTCCTGGAACATCGAGCATCTTCGTAAGTTTTACCCGTAAGGAGCGGTTGTCGGACCCTATTCGGCAACCACCATTTTGTACAAGTCTTGCCACTGTTGCATGTAATCCTTTGTACAAAGCCCGGCGCAGACCCTGTGCATAAATAAAACTCACGTGCTCCGCACACCTCGTCAATTTCATGCCTTTCTGCATGAATTATCTGACACTTTGTGCAGCAAGCACCCTCGCTAAACAATAACGAGCCATAAGGCTCCATATCATTATTTTCTCTACTTTCTTTCTTTTATTTTTCAAGGAAATTAAGGATCCTTCGCCCACAAGTTGGCCGGGGGGGAAGGGGAAGATAATGGTATGGACCCGGCGTCGTTCAGGAAAAACTTCGCCTTGCCGAGAAGCAAACGACAGAAAAGCTAAGTGCCAAAGTTTGAGCAATCAGATTTTTTAATTTTAAGTTATTTTCCTTGAACGACCATGCTTTGTATGGAAAACCTGTGCGCGGAGGAACCAGCTCGTGGCTAGTTGCGCCCTTACTTTGTTTCGAGTTCGCTCAACAGTTTAAGTGTGCTGCGACTAGAGTCGCGCCCTTACTTTGTTTCGAGTTCACTCAGCAACTTAAGCGAGCTGCGACTAGTCACGACAAGGTTTCTTGTCGGTAACAGCACCGCCAGCAGGCTGCTGACGTCCCGCACTCAGCGCTCGCGGCAAAGGTGCCTACGCCGGCAAGTTCCCTAAAAGCGTAGGGCAAAAACATACAAAGGAAGGAATCGAGTAAAGGGAATAGCATTGCAATCATGACCTGAAACAGAGTTATATTACAAGATAGTTTGTCGCGGCTCTAATAGACTGTCTTCATAACATAACCAGCGACGACAAGAAAAGAAGAAAATAGGCGGCCTAGTCCGCGCGGTCGCCCTCAACCCTCTTGATTCCGCTCACCTTGTCCACAATGGGTGCGACGAGGGTCTCGAGCTCATCCAGATCAGCTTCCGGCGGCAGGGACCTGAGGACATTAGTGAGGCGGAGGCCCGGGTTGCGGAAGGCCACCTTCATCGGCACCTTTTTGAGAGCTCCCGCGCAGATCTCGCGCGACTCGTCGGCCAGCTGCTTTGGGATCCTCTCCCGGAGTTGCTGGAGGGCCGTCGCCACGCCTTTGAAGAACAAGGTGAGCTTGGCGTTGGATGGGAGGCTCCCGTCAGAGGAATACCCGAGATCCTCCACCCCCAGCAGCGCCAACTCCTTGTCGATGTCTGCGGCAGCATTCACAAGGCCCTCCGTCCACCGCTCCACAGTTCCCCTGAAATCGTTCTGGGTGGCGGCGATGCTCTCCAGCTGCGCCTTGTCGGCCTTGATCTCCTTCTTCAAGGCCGCCTCCTGCTCCCTGGCGCCGTCCAGCGTCTTGGTCAAAGCAGCCAGCTTCAGCTCAAGATCAACCTTGGAGTCCTTAGCAGCGTCAAGCTCCTTGACCTTCTCGGCGAGACGACCCTGCAGTTCGCCAAAGGTGTAGGCGTCCTTCTCACGCTCATGCTTGAGCGCGGCAAGCGCTTCACCGCTCGCCTTGAGATCAGTCTCCAGCTGCGCCACTTTCGCCTCCAGCTCCATCTTGGCGGCCTCGGCAGCTGCGGCAGCGTCCTTTGCTTCCTTGAGGGCTCCGCTGAGTGCTTGCTCGCGCGCAGCTAGCTCCTCTTCGTGGATGTCCAGGCTGGCCTTCAGCTGCACCAACTCACCGTCCCGCGCAGATAACTCCTCGGCGGCAAGCCGCTGTTGCTCTGCAACCTCTGCTTTCTCAAGGACGAAAGCCTTCTGCGCCTCATCGAGCTGCACCCGCTCCGCCGCCAGCGACTAGAGAGCTGCCTGGTTGAGGCCTCGGAGCTCCTCCGCGCGCTTCTCCACGTCCACCCCCGCCTTCGCGATAAGCGCTTCGCGGGACTCCAGTTTGGCCTAGCGGGCACGGTAGAGCGACACCAGCTTCCGCAGCAGTCGCTCCTCTTCGGGCTCGTCACTGCTGCTGCTTGGTGCATCGACCAGCGTCAGCCCAGCGGAGGCAAGCACCTCCACGTCAAAGCTTTCTCCTTCGACTGGCGCCCTGGACGTTGACGCCCAGGGGAGGTTGATGAAGATGCCAGCACCAGCCTTCAAGTAGACGCCTGGCTGGGGTTCTTCGGAGCCTGACGCTGCAGCAGCGGCAGGAGGATCGGCGGTCGGTGTAGCGCCTGTCGCTCCTGCGGCCCCAGAGTCGTCAGTACGACCGCCGGACCCCTCGTCGGCTGCTGCGGCGGCAGCCTTGGCGGCCTCTTCGTCGGCGGGATCATCAGCGCCGGCCGTTTCTTTGGCGGCAGCGGCGTCATCAATGACAACCTCAGTCTCCATCGGCTCCACAGTGGATGGATCTGACGGCCGGAAAAGGAAGAAAAGTCGAGCAAATATCCAAAAAGAAGAACCCAAGGGAAGTTTAGAAGCAAGGAGTACCTGAACCAGGCTCGGTAGTCGGGATCTCCGCTGTCGGGGGATCGCTGGTGCTGTCCCTCGTCGGAGACTTCTCCATTGCCGGGGAGCTCTCCCTCGTTGGAGACTTCTCCCTTGCCGGGGAGCTCTCCCTTGTCGGGGAACTCTCCCTTGCCGGAGAACCCTCCCTTGGCGGCGTAGTCGAAGCAGGTGGCACGTCGGGGGTGGCCTCCGGGCGCTCCTGGTGGAGCTGCTCTGCTCCTACATAAGCCAACGGTCATATATCGGCAAGCAAAGAGTATCCGTGCACGCCTAACAGCTGGAAGTAAACCATATACTTACGCTCGGGGCTGCGCTGGGGGCTGCTCTGAAGAACAGCCGTCGGGTCCGGCAAGTTTATCTCGGGCGCCCCCCTGCTCCCACGGAGGGGTCATCCTCGATAACGATCACCGGGACCTTGGCCCTCTTTGCCATTCTCTGGGCCAGCGTCCTAAAAAGGGATGAGTTCAGAGTAAGGCAAATGAGATACAGGACAAGACAGCAAGTATTGAAGACATGCAAGTACAACAAGAATCTCACTCTTCTTCTTCCTCGTCGGAGCTGAGCGCGGAGAAGTCAAAACCTGGCCCACCTCCGGCGCGAGGAGGCGGAGGAGTAGGATCCCTGGGCCGCTTGGCGGGAGCTGGAGCGGCAGGCCGAGAGGACCCCGCCCCAGCTGCCGCTGCAGTGTGAGGTGTTTCCGCGGCAACAGAACTTGCCGCGGTGGAGCGTGTCGTGCGGCGAGGCGGGGGTTGACTCGCCCGCCGCTCCGCTACGTCCCCGGCCTTGCGAAGACGCCTTCTTGTTGGAGCCGGGGGCTCTGCTTGTGGAGTCGGGGGCTCTGTTTGTGGAGCCAGGGGCTCTGCTTGCGGCAAGCTGTCCGAAGACGAAGAGGAAGAGGAGCCGATCTCCAGCGAGCCGCTCGTGTCCTCGGCGGGCCCGCCCGGCCCGACGTCGTGCTCGGCGGACCTCTTCTCGCCGGCAAGCTCCTCTCGGTCGGCAAGGCTTGCCGTCTCTGCTGCCTCTGCCTCCTCCACGGTGAACCCAAACTCACCCGCAGCGGCAGCTGCCACCACTTCTTCCATCCTGGTGGCGATGCGCTTGAGCTCATCGTCGGTGGTGTCCCGGGTGAGCCCCTTTTTCTCGTCTGCGTCGACCGGCACTTCTATCAAGTTGTCGAAGAACGCCCGCACGACATCATCCGCAGGATCTATCCAGGCTGGATCAATTCCATGCGAGTCGCACAGCGGCATTATTGCACGGATGCGGTCGAGCGCGGAGTTGTTGCACAGCGGGACGACGCCCCTCGGCAACCAGAACAC
The DNA here is from genome assembly GCA_032464435.1 of Aegilops umbellulata. Taxonomy (NCBI): domain Eukaryota; kingdom Viridiplantae; phylum Streptophyta; class Magnoliopsida; order Poales; family Poaceae; genus Aegilops; species Aegilops umbellulata. The sequence goes on from CP136055.1 coordinate 479,867,776, forward strand.
TTCGGGATGCTGTGGTTCGTGCTTGAACAGCTCCTGGAGCATCGCTTGAGCTCCAGGACAGTGAAGTTGAAGTTGAGGCCCGGCCGCAACCTCATGATATCCGCCGCATTCTGAAACTCCCAGGCGGGTCTCCCCCTCTCCTGCAGGGGGCGATGCGGCGGCGGAGGAAATCCGCGCCAACCGCTCCTACAGTAAGCCCGGCAAGCCTGAGGCGTAAGATCCGGGTGACGGCGATCCTTAGTCTATCATCTTCCGGGGCCAGGCTACTCCAATCACTGCCGCGCACTACTGGGGTTTCGCGCAGAGCAGTAAACGGCTGCGGGTTCTCCTCAACGATCAGACACCAGTCCGCCCTCCACTCCTCCCACTTGCTGCGGAACTCTCCCTCCAGATAAGCATCTTTCTTGCCAGCTTTCGAGATCCAGGCGATTCCGCCGGATAAAGGCTCTCCTTTCTCAACCCAAGGCGAAAAGAAATGGCGGAAAAGAGCTACGTTTGGATGGATCCCGACAAAGTTTTCACAGAGATGTGTGAAAACTGCCATGGTCAGGACAGCATTGGGGGTGAAATCAAGAAGGTGGAGCCCGTAGGTGTTCATGACATCGCAAAAGAATTCTGAAAAGGGCGGGCAGAGCCCGCAGTAGAAGAACAAGGCAAAGAAGGGATACCCAGTGGGATACTTATCCCAAGCAGTGGCTGGGAGTACCTTCGTGCGCGGATGCGCTCGCGTCCCCGTCGACCAGAAGAGGTAGAAGTCCTCCTTCAGCTCCGCCGCCTCAAGCCTCGGAGGGAAGATTGCCCGCTCCTTCCGCAGCGCCGCGAGCCGCTGCGCCTCGGCCGACTTCGCCTTCTCGGCTTTCGGAGCCATGGCGGGAATGGAGAGTGAGGACGGCGACGTTGGTGGTGCTGGTGGCGATGGGGCGGGGCGCTGCTCTCCTTCGGCAATGGGCAGATGGGCGAACTGCCCCTACTCCCCCTGCTTATAAGGAGGGATGGGGGCGGACGTTCCGCCTTTTCGAGTAAAGGGACCACCCACGACCTCCCCCACGACGCCGCAATCGACGCGTGCCGTTCGGGAGGGCGTGGTGGATGCAGAGCAAGGTGCAACGCGACCCAGGCCGTGCGTGCCCGTGCCTTGTTTTGGGCCTGGCCCAACAGCGCTCGGCACCGTGTGTGGCCCAGGCCCGGGGGATCCTGTCGGTGTACTAAAGTAGGGGTACTCTAGTATCCCGAACTTGTGCACGGGCAGTCGCAGCACCCCGCGGCAGGGCCCGCCAGGTGATCACCAAGGCTCTCTATGGTTCCTTTGGAGCCATTCAAGAACAAAGTATTTAAGTCAAGGAGACAAGTCCCCGGCAAGAGGAGCTTGCCGGGAAGGCCATTCAAGGTACAAGACCACGGCAAGAGGAGCTTGCCAGGAAGCCCAACAAGAGCATCTCAAAGAACCTGCTGCAGCGCGCCACGCGTCCCAGCAGGGCCCGGCGAGCGACAAGTTCCCAGGCGCGACAAGGCAACGGCCGCGGCAAGGCACTTGCCGCGGCAGGCAGCCACTCTATACCCGCGCTCTAGCTCACCCACCTACGTGTCGCTCCGGGACCCTTCCCAGCGTACGTGGCGGGAGGCTGTGCAGCCAGGGGTACACTATGGCATGCAGCGCTGACAGGATCGCCATCGTGGCGAGCGATGGCGCCACTGACGGTCCCTTTTCTGCACCGTCTGGGCGACGTAGACGGGCATTTAATGCCTTTGTCCCCTGCCGTCAGGGTTAGGTATGATACACTGTGTAGGTAGCTGTACTTACTGCAGCATATTTACACTTTTGCCCTTACCTACGTTGCCACCTGTTGGAGACCCCTTGAACATATAAAAGGAGGCCCATGCACAACGTAGGGGGGGATCGATCCTCAGAGAAACGCTCGGTCTCGTTAGCTGCTCGAGTGTACTGTAGCACTCGGCGCTCCCGAGCAAGAACTCAATACAATCCACAAAGCAGCAGTAGGGGTGTTATCTCCCCGGAGAGCTCCGAAGCTGGGTAGAAACCTTCCCCCGCGTGCCTCGCCTCGATCCGCTCTTCGCGCGACCTCCGCCCCCCGCCGAACCGAGAAGGGGCTCCGTCCCCATAGGTTCTCGGGGAGCCCAGGAAACCCCGGCAAGAAGGCCAAGAAGAAGAAGGCCACGGGGAATCGAAAGAGTGCTCGCAAGGTGGCGGTGTCGGACTCGTCATCCGACAAGTCTGAGACGCTCTCCCCCTGTGAGAACGAGGAGGAGGAAGAAGAAACCTCTCCCCCTCCAGTGGGGGGAGGAGAAAAAGGGAAGGCCACCCCAACGGGGGAGGCCGGAGGGTCCAGAAAGAGGAAGACCCCTCCGCCGGACTACTCCCCCGATGCCGACGAGGACGACGAGGGGTGGTCGAACAGGGCCAAGCGTCCGGCGAAATCGTAAGTATTCGGATACCAGAGTGACTCATGATATTCCTAGGTGGTTCAGCTTTCCATAATGCCGAACATAATTGTGCAGCCTGCCCCGGGCCGAACTCGACGATTCGTCCAGCGGCTCCCTGGATTCGTCGGACGTGAACTCAGTTCCGCCCGCTGTCTCCCCCCGCACTGCAGAGGACGCCGAAGTGGCGTCGCAAAGAGCTCCGGGGCAGGAGGAGGTGGTCCTGGAGGAGCCGAAAGGCGACCTCCCAGACCCTAGGAATAAAGCGGACAAGACCCCCCAGGGCTCCGAGTCCGGCTTTGTGCCGGACACCGCGCCGGAATCTTCAACAGTTCCGGACCGCAGTAGGCGAACTCCTTCCAAGAGGAGCAAGCCTTCTAAGCCGGCGGCCTCCGTCCAACCGGAGGCGCCGGACAATCTGCTGGAGGTGCTTGACGGCGCCTCCATCGACGAGGAGCACTGTACTATTATGAGTACGGTGATCCGGAAGGTTCAGTCTTCCAAGAGCGGACTGAACGAAGCTTGCGCTAGCCTTCTAACAGGCTTCAAGGTAAGCAAAAAATATGCAAGAATATAACCGCATAGGCAGTAGCCCCTGATGCTCTTTTTGGCGTTCGGAAAGAAAAGCCGAATAGATGATCTATTAAATTTCGTAGGAGTCTAAAAAAAGAGTCAATATGCGTATGCAGGCTTCGCTGCTATCTACCGCCGCACTGACTGCGGAGGTGGGTGTCCTGAAACAGGACCTCGGGCGGACCAAGCAAGAGCTCGACCTTGCCAAGCGGCAGCTCGAGGAAAAAGAAGGTAAGAAATGCCTTACAGAAAAAGTGCTTATAAAAAGGCGTGATTGCAAAAAATAACAGGATTGTACTGCTTATTGTAGGGGCCACGACTGAGGTGGCGACCCTCAAGCAGGCGTTGTCTGAGGCCGAAAAGAAAACGGCCGCGGAGCGCACCAAGCGAGAGAGACTTGGGGCTCAGGCCGGCGAGGTGCAGCAAGAGCTTCAGGCGCTCATGAAAAAACATGAGAGTTTGGAGCTTGAGTCAAAGGCGCAAGCATCCGAGCTCGCGTCGGCCCTTGAGACTGCCAAGTCCGCCAAGGCCGAAGCCCAAAAGGCCCTCCAAGAGTTGGAGGAGATGAGGAAGATAGCAGCGGGTAAGGTATTCTTTATGCAAAGCAGAAATATAAAAGTAAACTACTTCTTACTTACCTGAATCCGGAGCTCTCCAGGGGCATTCGCAGATCTTCCCCGCAGTGTATCCGACGCCGCCGCATTCTACCGAGCTAAAGAGGGCAGCTCGACGGAGAAGTTGTTCTGGTCTCAGTATTCTGAGGCCGGACACCCTGTGCCCTTGAGCGACCAGCTGAAACAGCTGGTCGAGCTCCACAAGGTGGCCGAACAGGCCATGAAGGGCTTCATAGTTCGGCTGTGGTCCGGAGAGGCCCTGCCTGGGAGCTATTTCGGGCTGGTGCGGCGGCTGGTGGAGGCCTGTCCAAGGCTCGAGGTCATCAAGCGCTCCGTCTGCATTGAAGGTGCCCTGAGGGCCCTTGCCCGTGCAAAGGTGCACTAGGGTAAGCTGGATGGTGAGAAGCTTGTGAGGGACGGGCCACCGCCGGGGAAGGAGCATCGCAAGCCCGAGAACTACTACAAGGATGTTCTTGTAGGTGCCCGCCTTGTGGCGGATGAATGTACCAAGGATGTAATTTTTGAATGAACGCACTCGTGTTTATCCTGTGCGCTGAAAACTTGTTCATATGCGCTAAGCAATGCTTATTGAATTTAAAATATTATTTTCTGTGTGGCCGTTTATCAAAAATTGAGAGATGGCCAGTCGTCGGCTTCTGCCCCCGTGCCACTAGTGCTGGGGTGTTCGGGATAAACCTGAGCGCTCTTTTTCCCATGGTTGGGTCCTTCGAGGGAGGCGCTCAGCACAACGAACCAGGCAATCGGACTATAATGCTTGAACACTCTCACTTAGCCATAGAACTTTATAATTTTAAATTTCGGGGAAGCCCCTAGTTCGGAAGACCGAGTTCGGGGCGCTATCCACGCCTTGGCCGAACAAAGCCAGCTCCTCGCTCGAAACGGCATAAGTCTTTAGGGACTCAAGAAACCTCTCGAAGAGTGACCGGTCTCTCGCCTCATCATGACAGTCAGTTTTAGCTTTCTCCACTGAGGTGCTTAACCCAGCTGAACCGGGGCACAATCGCAGTGGTTCTCCTAGTGCTACCTTAGCCGATATAGCGGAACGTAAGGCACCAAAACATAGGAGCCGGGCAAACCCAACTATTGACCCAAATTACGATGGCACAACAGATCTGGCGGTATGGATCGAGGATTATCTCCTTCACATCCACATGGCACGCGGCGATGATTTACACGCCATCAAATATCTCCCGCTCAAACTTAAAGGACCGGCCCGGCATTGGCTTAGTAGCTTGCCAGCAGACTCAATCGGTTCTTGGGAGGACCTGGAGGCCGCATTCCTCAACAACTTCCAGGGCACTTACGTGCGACCACCGGATGCCGACGACTGAAGCCACATAATTCAGCAGCCAGAGGAATCGGCCAGGCAATTCTGGACACGGTTCCTAACAAAGAAAAACCAGATAGTCGACTGTCCGGACGCAGAGGCCCTAGCAGCCTTCAAACATAACATCCGCGATGAGTGGCTTGCCCGGCACCTGGGACAGGAAAAGCCAAAATCTATGGCAGCCCTCACGACACTCATGACCCACTTTTGTGCAGAAGAAGACAGCTGGCTAGCTCGCAGTAATAACTTAGCTAAGAACCCTGGTAATTCAGATACCAAGGACAAAAGTAGCAGGACACGTCGTAATAAGCAAAAACGCCGCGTTAGCAGCGACAGTAATGAAGATACGGCAGTTAATGCTAGATTCAGAGGCTATAAGTCCGGTCAATGGAAAAAGCCATTCAAAAAGAATACTCAGGGCCCGTCCAGTTTGGACCGAATACTCGACCGCTTGTGCCAGATACATGGCACCCCCGAAAGGCCAGCCAATCACACCAACAGGGATTGTTGGGTGTTCAAGCAGGCAGGCAAGTTAAGAGCCGAAAACAAAGACAAGGGGCTGCATAGCGACGACGAGGAGGAGCCCAGGCCGCCGAACAACAATGGACAGAAGGGCTTTCCCTCACAAGTGCGGACGGTGAACAAGATATACGCAACCCACATTCCCAAGAGGGAGCGGAAGCGTGCGCTATGGGACGTATACGCGATGGAGCCAGTCGCCCCAAAGTTCAACCCATGGTCCTCCTGCCCGATCACCTTTGATCGAAGGGACCATCCCACTAGCATCCGTCATGGCGGCTTCGCCGCATTGGTTCTCGACCCAATCATCGACGGATTTCATCTCATAAGAGTCCTCATGGACGGCGGCAGTAGCCTGAACCTGCTTTACCAGGATACAGTGTGAAAAATGGGCATAGATCCCTCAAGGACTAAGCCCACAAAAACGACCTTTAAAGGCGTTATACCAGGTGTAGAAGCCAACTGTACAGGCTCAGTAACACTTGACTTGGTCTTCGGATCCCTGGACAATTTCCGAAGCGAAGAGTTAATCTTCGATATAGTCCCGTTTTGCAGTGGCTATCACGCCCTGCTCGGACGAACCGCATTCGCAAAGTTCAATGCGGTGCCGCACTACGCATATCTCAAGCTCAACATGACAGGCCCTCGAGGAGTAATCACGGTCAACGGAAACACCGAACGCTCCCTCCGTACGTAGGAGCACACGGCGGCTCTCGCAGCGGAAGTACAAAGCAGCCTTCTTAGGCAACTCTCCAGTACGGCTGTTAAAAAGCCGGACACTACCAAGCGTGCCCGGAGTAACCTACAACAAGACCGCCTGGCACGTTCCGAGAAGGCGTAGCAATGCGGCCCCAACCCCAGCCCTCGCGACATAGCGAAACCAGTACCTCGCGTACATAACTACGCCCTTGAAATACCATGGGCACAGGGGAAGGGGCACAATAACGGCACACCCAAAATACGGCTTAAAACGCACTAGGGGCTACCGGATTCTTTTTTTCTTACTTTCAGGACTCCACACTTCGGACGACCTGTTCGGCAACTCGATCGCCGCACAAACGATGCAAGATCCAGGGAGGCAGACAAGCCATGCAGCATTATGGAACTCCCAGGTGGTCTCTGTTACGAGTAGTATACCTATTTTAAATAGAATTCCGCGGCCTGCCCCTGGTCAGGACATGTTAAATAGTCCAATATCTTTTTGTTTATCGCACTACTTGTATCGTCTGGCTTTGATAAATAGCCGCTCTATAAACAATGCATAGCTTTTTGTCTATTTTTTGCATTATCCTATTTTCCTATATCTGTTTATTAAATAACATGATTGCACCTGTACACCATGGTACGGCAAACACGCCAGGGGCTTCAGTACCCCTCATTATGGTGTGAGAAGTTCGTACAATTTCACAAGTGCGGCACCCCGAACTTATAGCACTATATGCATCGGCTCCGAATCATGATTCGATGTTAACGGGTTTGAAACCCTCAGGGATTTTATGATCCATTACTTCATCCGTGAAGCATAGTGGGTGTGCGGCGCCCCTGTACTGGGCTATATCACGACGCAACTCGGAAGAGCTATGTCTGTTGTGTTCTGCCCGGCCGGATTTATTGTATTCGGAGTGAAGATCATTGTCACGTGCCGTAGGGCGCCTGCGCGATCCGTAGATCGATCTTGTTTGTCTTGCCTTATCCTCCAGTACGTCTCGCAGGTTTGGTGCGTTTTCCCGTTCCTTAGTTGAGCGGCGTCAGGGCATGGCTTGGGTGGAGGGCCGAGAGGCCTCTCTGTCGCGGCCGCAAGGTGGCCGGTCTGCCATGTCGTGTGCTGGTGATGTAGGCGCTTCCTCCTCTGATCGGGGTAGCGGCCTGCGCTTTGGGTAACTCTTGGAGGGGCGTTCGAGTTCATACTCTTCGGCCGCAAGGACTTCAGTCCATCTATCAGCTAGCAAATCTTGGTCAGCTCTAAGCTGTTGCTACTTTTTCTTGAGGCTATTTGCCGTGGCTAAAAGCCTGCGTTTGAAACGCTCTTGTTCGGTGGGGTCTGATGGTACGACGAATTCGTCGTCATCGAGGCTTGCCTCGTCTTCGGAGGGAGGCATATAGTTATCATCCTCAACCTCTCGGTCTGCCGCTCTCTCATGAGGGCTGGCTTCTCCATCTTCCTGCACCGAATCTTGATGGGGTGGGTGTTCTTCGGCACTATCCGGGGTAGTATTATCTCCCGTGCCGGAATCACCGTTTTTGCTTTGGCGGGATTTAGAGCGGCGCCGCTGACGCCGACGCTTTGGCTGTTTCTTGGAGGGGTTGTCCCCCGCTGTTCCATCGCCATCTGCGTCTTTTGGAGTGTCCACCATATATATGTCATATGACGAGGTGGCCTTCCAGCGCCCTACAGGTGCTGGTTCTTGTTCGTCTCCTACATCGTCGTCCATACTGTCGATGTCTTCGGAGCCGAAGTCGAGCATGTCGGTTAAGTCGTCGATAGTGGCTACAAAGTGGGTGGTGGGTGGGCTTTGAATTTCTTCATCGTCCGTATCCCATCCACGCTGACCATAGTCCGGCCAGGGCTCTCCTGATAAAGAGAGAGACTTGAGAGAATTCAGGATGTCGCCAAAAGGCGAGTGCTGAAAGATGTCCGCGGCGGTGAACTCCATTATCGGTGCCCAATCGGATTCGATTGGCAGGGGCGCGAGGGGTTCGTAGTCCGAGGAGGAGTCCGGGCCCTCGGAGTCACGGGTCATGCAGAGTGCGGGGCTGGCATTCGGCTCGATCGCCTTTGAGATCGCAGCCCCCAAGGTGACGTCCAACCGCTCATCCTCGTTCGGCGCAATAGGCTCCGAGTTAAGGGTCGGAACCGGTGCGGGTGCGGCCTCCAGGACACTGTTCGGAGGCAGAGCTAGATCATGCCCTTCGAGATAGTGCGGCGCGCTTGGCCGTGGCTCGAATCCGTCGAAGATCAAGTCTCCGCGGATATCAGCCGTGTAGTTTAAGCTTCCAAACCTGACTTGATGGCCACGGGCGTAGCTTTCGATCTGCTCCAGGTGGCCAAGCGAATTGGCCCGCAGAGCGAAGCCGCCGAAGACAAAGATCTGTCCAGGGAGAAAAGTCTCACCCTGGACCTCATCGTTGTTGATGATCAAAGGAGCCATCGGGCCTAAAGGCGACGACACAGAGGAACTCTCAATGAAAGCACCAATGTCGGTGTCAAAATCGGCGGATCTCGGTTAGGGGGGCCCCGAACTGTGCGTCAAGGCCGGATGGTAATAGGAGACAAGGGACACGATGTTTTTACCCCGGTTCGGGCCCTCTCGATGGAGGTAATACCCTACTCCTGCTTGATTAATATTGATGATATGGGTAGTACAGGAGTAGATCTACCATGAGATCAAGGAGGCTAAACCCTAGAAGCTAGCCTATGGTATGATTGTTGTGTATGGAGTTGATTGTCCTACGGACTACAAACCTCCGGTTTATATAGACACCGGATAGGGTTAGGGTTACACAGAGTCGGTTACAATGGTAGGAGATCTTGAATATCTGCATCGCCAAGCTTGCCTTCTACGCCAAGGAAAGTTCCATCCGGACACGGGACGAAGTCTTCAATCTTGTATCTTCATAGTCCAGGAGTCCGGCGAAGGTATAGTCCAGCTACCCGAATACCCCCTAATCCAGGACTACCTCACCTTCCTCCGCATCCAACCGCACTTTGGGCTGTGGCTCAAAGTCTTCAACGTGAAGCCGAAGGTGGTGGATGGCCAGCACGCGGAGTGCGGAGGGGCAATGGTGAGAAAATTGTCCAACGTCTCTTCACCCAAAGGCACCTTCGTGGATACAGTAAAGGAGTGGCAGAAGCAGTGGTTCTACATCACAGAACCACATGGCACCACCTGGGCCGCAGCTGCCGAATTCTGCTCCGGCGCTCCTATGTGACTCACCTCCTGGGTCGAGAAGAGTCCAGACTGGTGTTCTCCTGACGAGCTGATAGCGCTGCAGATGCGCGTTCAGAGCATGGTGACCAAGAGCGTCAAGCTGGTTGACGTGATCCAGGTGATGTTAGTTCGCTGAATCCTTCCATGCCAGCACCGAAGCCGGCCGCTGTGGGAGTTCAATCCAAAGAAGCACCTGACCCTGGTGAGGCTCTTCGAGACTACGCACGAGGGCGCATGGAAATTGCTCTTCAAGGGCAATGAGAAACAACCGACCACGGATTCGGACCGTGGTCACGATTGTACACACCCCGCCAGCAAGGTATGTTGTTTCGAACGAGTCTTCAACCTAATTGTTTCGAGGACGGTGTCTGAGCTTTTGTTATTGCTCCTTGAGGACTGGACGGAGAGGGCGAAGCGGATCCAGTGTCCAGCTCCGCTGCCCGAGGAACCAGTCATCCCGCACTTCGTGGAGATGCTAGTACCGACGCCATATAAGGCGCCGGAGAAGTAGGCCAAGAAGGCAAAGGGGGCTAAGAGCGGCCTCCGTCGTAAGGGTACTTAGGACGCGGCGTCCGAAGACGACGAAACTCATTCCTCTGTCCCTGAAGACAATGACGGGGGAGAGGAGGAAGAAGAAAACAATCCTCCCCCTGAGGAGAGGAAGAAGAAGAGGGCGGCTACGGCACATCTGGAGGCGGAGGTGCCTAAAAAGAGGAAGGACGTTCCGGCGGTCAACACTGTGTGGGACGTTGACAGTAGTCCGGAACGATGCCCCCACACAAAGCCCCAGGCCGCATCGTAAGTGACACAGCTTATTTATGCGCACATCCAGCCTTTTATCTCCATTGTCTTGATGTAATTAGCTGTACTATTGCAGTCTAGCATGCGACCTAACCCAGCGATCCTCGTCTGGGAGTTCATTGGCTCCGTCGGAGACGGCGAGCCAGTCGCCACCGCCTGCTTACTCCCCCGGGGCCAGGGACGACGCCGAGGCGCTGTCCCGGAGGGCCGATCCGAGCCGGGGAGGAACCCAGGACGCTGTCCGGGAGGCGCCACAAGGCGAAGCCTCCACTGCCGGACACATGGGAAGACGATCCCCATGGAAACTAGCGAAGAGGGCCACATCCAGCTTGGCCCTCAGCCGCATACGATTCCGGAAACCCATATGGCTCCGGAGTCAGGCGGGCAGCCCCCTTTGAAGGAGGGGGTGCACCGTTTCCGCCGGTGGCCCCTGTCCATCCAGGGGTGCCGGATAACCTTATGGAGGCGCTACGAGGCGCCTCCGTTATGGACGAGCACCGTGTTCTTATGAGCGCGGTGATTGAGAAGGTTCAGTCCGCCAAGAGCGGACTGAACGAAGCCTGCAGCAACCTGTTGATAGGTTTCGAGGTAAATAATAGAGAAAAACCCCATATAGTCAGTAGCCCCTGAGACACTGTCCGGTGCTCGGTAAGAGGAGCCGGATAGAGGATCAATCCTCGAGAGTAGGAGATTAACGTGATATGTGTGCATGAGCAGGCATCGCTGTTGGCCGTGACCTCACATGCTACCAAGTCTCTGAACTGAAGCATAGGCTGGAGCGGACCGAGAACGAGCTCGGCGAGGTTAGAGTGCAGTTGCAGGAGAAGCAAGGTAAGTAACATCTTGCTGTGTGTTCGGAAAGCGGAGACGCTGTGTATTGACTGTAATGTCGAAATGTATGCAAGGGCCGCGATCGAGGTCGAGGCCCTGAGGAAGGCCCTAGGCAAGGCCGAGGAGAAGGCTGTCCAGCAGCAAGCCGCCCGTAAGAAACTGGAGGCCCGTGTCAAGGAAATCTAGCAGGAGCTCCAAGATGAAGTGAAAAAATGTGAGACCTTGGAGAATGATGCGTCGGCTCAGGAGGCCGAACTCACCAAGGCTCGTCAGGGCGCGGAGACCGCGCGGAATGAGGCCCAGGCCGTCATTCAGGAGATCCAGGAAGCCAGGAAAATCATGGCGGGTAAGGCTTTTAAGATGCAAAGCAAGTATGCGGAGAGGCAGTACCTTTTACTAAGCCGGGTTCGGAGTTCCCTAGGAGCTTTTGCGGATCTACCACGCAGCGTATCGGACGCTGCAGATTTCTACCGAGCCGAAGGAGGAGGTTATATGGAGAGGCTATTCTGGGCGCAGTATGTGGCGCCAGAGCATCCCGTGTCTTTCACCGATCAGCTTAAGCAGCTAGTGGAGCTGCACCGGGTGGCCGAACTAGCCATGAAGGATTTGACAATCCGGCTATGGCCAGCCGAAGCTATGCCCGGCAGCTACTTCGGACTCGTGAGGCGCCTAATGGAAGCCTGTCCGCGGCTGGACGTTATCAAGCATTCAGCCTGTATTGAAGGTGCCCGTATGGCCTTCGCTCCCTACAAGATGTGGTGGGCGAAGATAAACGTTGTTGAAGTTGCCAACGGGCCGCCGGAGGGCAAGGAGCACCGCACAACCGAGAAATATTTTGCGGATGTCATAGAATGGTCTCGACTTGTGGCAGCTCAATGTTCGAAGGACACTATTTTCGAATGAATACATTCATGTTGTCCTTTGCCTTGTATTTATAAAGACAAAGCTTGTTTTGTAATGTAATTTCGTTATGCTTTAAATTGTTTCCTCCTGTGCGGCCGTGTTATATGCAATCTGAGGGTTGGCCAGTCGTTGGCTTCTGCCCTCACATAGTTAGTACGGAGGTGTTCGGGATGGGATCTAAACAATCTTGATCCAATTATATGGTCCTTGAAGGAGTTTTTAAGCGCAACGAACAAGGCAATCAGACTATACGGCTTAAGCGCTCTCACTTAGCCATATGAGTTTTATAATTAAGCAAGTGTGTAGCCCCTGGTCCAAGCCAGGGTGCTGTCCGCATATGATCGGGGAGTGCCGACCCTTCGCGTGACGCGGAAAAAATCTCCAACAATTTTCTAACCCTCGAACAGCTGACCGGCTCTCGCCGTATCATGACAGTCAGTTTTAGGCTTTCTCTACTGAGGTGCTCATCCACTTAGGGCCAGGGCACAATCGCAGTAGTTCTCCCTTTACTACCCTAGCCGATAGAGCGGAACATAGGGTAGCAAGCACAGGAGCTGGGCAACCCAACTATTGACCAAAGACATGACTCGGAGCCAATGCTAATTTCGGGGTGCCGAACTTGTATACAAGAAGTGTTCGATCTTTGTTGCCGTGTTATGGGGCGATAAGCAGCCCCTGGCGGATATGAAACATACAAAAGAGAACTGATGTAGCTGATAAGCAGATCGAAATAAAATGAAGTAAGAAGCGAAAACCACAGAAACTGGGCTGCAAATCATTTTTTTATAACTGAATTGATACGTCAAGGCATATCTTATACAAATAGTGCGGTAAGCACCCGGACTATTTAACATGCCGGGATCAAGAAGGAGCAGCGTGCAGGTCCTGGGAAAGAAGTAAAAACACCGTCAAGAAGGACGCATGGAGGTTACCCTACGCACCTATGCTGCATGCCCCCCTTGTATGCTGATCCTTCGAAGGGGCTGGAGATCAGGATCGCGGGAAAAGGAACGTGAAATAGAAAGGAAAAAAGTGTGTCCGGGGTCATCCTAGCCGAACTGTAGATCCTGGGTTAGCTTGTGCCTCCGTCAGTGTCCATGGAATTTCGAGTGCGCAATTATGTGCGCGTGGTACGAATGCCACTGCTTCATCGGGACTGGGACGGAGGCCGAGTTGCTTGTCGAGCTCTTGACAAGCCTTGCTGTCCTGCTGCAGTGTAGTTCGAAACCTCTTGACGGTGTCCTGGGGCTTGGCAGTGATATCTACTACACCACCTTCTTCTTGTAGACGTTGTTGGGCCTGCAAGTGCACAGGTTTGTAGGACAGTAGCAAATTTCCCTCAAGTGGATGACCTAAGGTTTGTCAATCCGCGGGAGGCGTAGGATGAAGATGGTCTCTCTCAAACAACCCTGCAACCAAATAACAAAGAGTCTCTTGTGTCCCCAACACACCCAATACAACGGTAAATTGTATAGGTGCACTAGTTCGGTGAAGAGATGGTGATAAAAGTGCAATATGGATGGTAGATATAGATTTTTGTAAACTAAAAAGATAAAAACAGCAAGGTAGCGAGAGGTAAAACTGAGCGTAAACGGTATTGCAATGATAGTGAACAAGGCCTAGGGTTCATACTTTCACTAGTGCAAGTTCTCTCAACAATAATAACATAATTGGATCATATAACTATCCCTCAACATGCAACAAAGAGTCATTCCAAAGTCACTAATAGCAGAGAACAAACGAAGAGATTATGGTAGGGTACGAAACCACCTAAAAGTTATTCTTTCCAATCAATCTGTTGGGCTATTCCTATAAGTGTCACAAACAGCCCTAGAGTTCATACTAGAATAACAAATTAAGACACAAATCAACCAAAACCCTAATGTCACCTTGATACTCCAATGTCACCTCAAGTATCCGTGGGCATGATTATACGATATGCATCACACAATCTCAATTCATCTATCCAAACCAACACATAGAACCTCAAAGAGTGCCCAAAGTTTCTACCGGAGAATCACGACGAAAACGTGTGCCAACCCCTATGCATAGGTTCATGGGCGGAACCCGCAAGCTGATCACCAAAACATACATCAAGTGGCACGTGATATCCCATTGTCACCACAGATACGCACGGCAAGACATACATCAAGTGTTCTCAAATCTTTAAAGACTCAATCCGATAAGATTACTTCAAGGGGAAAACTCAATCCATTACAAGAGAGTAGAGGGGGAGAAGAAACATAAGATCCAACTATAATAGCAAAGCTCGCGATACATCAAGATCGTGCCAAATCAAGAACACGAGAGAGAGATCAAACACATAACTACTGGTACATACCCTCAGCCCCGAGGGTGAACTACTCCCTCCTCGTCATGTAGAGCGTCGGGATGATGAAGATGGCCACCGGTGAGGGTTCCCCCCCCCCTCCGGCAGGGTGCCGGAACAGGGTCCCGAGAGGTTTTTGGTGGCTATAGACGCTTGCGGCGGCGGAACTCCCGATCTAATCTTTGTTCTAGAAGTTTTAGGGTACGTAGGTATATATCGGTGCAAGGGGTACGTCGGTGGAGCTGCGGGGGCCCCATGAGGCAGGGGGCGCGCCCTAGGGGGTGGCCGTGCCCCCCACCCTCATGGCCAGCTCCCGTATCTTCTGACGTATAGTCCAAGTCTATCCGGTAGGTTTCCTTCCAAAAATAACTTCTCCAGTTGATTTCGTTCCGTTTCCACTCCGTCTGATATTCCTTTTCTTCGAAACACTGAAATAGGCATAAAACAACAAATCTGGGTTGGGCCTCCGGTTAATAGGTTAGTCCAAAAAGTAATATAAAAGTGGATAATAAAGCCCAATATTTCCTAAAACAGTAGATAATATAGCATGGAGCGATCAAAAATTATAGATATGTTGGAGACGTATCAAGCATCCCCAAGCTTAATTCCTGCTCGTCCTCGAGTAGGTAAATGATAAAAAAAAGATATTTTTTATGTGGAATGCTAGTTGGCATAATTTCATTGTAATTCTTCTCAATTGTGATATGAATATTCAGATCCGAAAGATTCAAGACAAAAGTTCATATTGACATAAAAATAATAATACTTCAAGCATACTAATAAAGCAATCATGTCTTCTCGAAATAACATGGCCAAAGAAAGTTATCCCTACAAAATCATATAGTCTGGCTATGCTCCATCTTCACCACACAAAGTATTTAAATCATGCACAACCCCGATGACAAGCCAAGCAATGTTTCATACTTTAACATTTTCAAAACTTTTTCAACCTTCACGCAATACATGAGCGTGAGCCATGGATATAGCACTATATGTGGAATAGAACGGTGGTTGTGGAGAAGACAAAAAGAGGGGAAGATAGTCTCACATCAACTAGGTGTATCAACGGGTTATGGAGATGCCCATTAATAGATATCAATGTGAGTGAGTGGGGATTGCCATGCAACGGATGCACTAGAGCTATAAGTATATGAAAGCTCAACAAAAGAAACTAAGTGGGTGTGCATCCAACTCTCTTGCTCACGAAGACCTAGGGCATTTTGAGGAAGCCCATCATTGGAATATACAAGCCAAGTTCTATACAGAAAAATTCCCACTAGTATATGAAAGTGACAACATAGGAGACTCTCTATCATGAAGATCTTGGTGCTACTTTGAAGCACAAGTGTGGTAAAAGGATACTAGCATTGTCCCTTCTCTCTTTTTCTCTCATTTTTTTGGGCCTTCTTTTTTTTGGCCTTTCTCCTTTTTTATTTTTTTATTCCTCACTTGGGACAATGCTCTAGAAAATGATGATCATCACACTTCTATTTTTCTTACACCTCAACAATTACAATCGATACTTAGAACAAGATATGACTCTATATGAATGCCTCCGGCGGTGTACCGGGATATGCAATGAATCAAGAGTGACATGTATGAAAGAATTATGAATGGTGGCTTTGCCACAAATACGATGTCAACTACATGATCATGCTAGCAATATGACAATGATGGAGCGTGTCATAATAAACGGAACAGAGGAAAGTTGCATGGCAATATATCTCGGAATGGCTATGGAAATGCCATGATAGGTAGGTATGGTGGCTGTTTTGAGGAAGATATATGGTGGGTGTATGATACCGGCGAAAGATGCGTGGTATTAGAGAGGCTAGCAATGGTGGAAGGATGGAAAAAGTGCGTATAATCCATGGACTCAACATTATTCATAAAGAACTCATATACTTATTGCAAAAATCTAGAAGTTATCAAAGAAAAGTATTACACGCATGCTCCTAGGGGGATAGATTGGTAGGAAAAGACCATCGCTCGTCCCCAACCGCCACTCATAAGGAAGACAATCAATAAACACCTCATCCTCCGACTTCGTTACATAACGGTTCACCATACGTGCATGCTACGGGAATCACAAACTTCAACGCAAGTATTCTTTAAATTCACAACAACTCAACTAGCATGACTCTAATATTATCACCTCCATATTTCAAAACAATTATCATGCTTCAATCTTTTCTTAGTATTCAACACACTCAAAAGAATTCTTACAGATCTTTTATGCTTAGCATATTAGGATTTTAAGCAAATTACCATGCTATTTAAGACTCTCAAAATGATCTAAGTGAAGCATGAGATTTCATCTATTTATTAAAAATAAAACTACCACCATGCTCTAAAAGATATAAGTGAAGCACTAGAGCAAATGACAAACTACTCCGAAAGATGTAAGTGAAGATCGATGAGTAGTCGAATAATTATGCAACTAAGTGAAGAATCTCCCATTTAATAATTTCAGGTCTTAGTACTTTATTCAAACAGCAAGCAAAGCTAAAGAAAATAAAATTACGCTCCAAGCAAAACACATATCATGTGGTGAATAAAAATATAGCTCCAAGTAAAGTTACCGATGAACAAAGACGAAAGAGGGGATGCCTTCCGGGCCATCCCCAAGCTTAGACGCTTGGTTATCCTTGAATATTACCTTGGGGTACCTTGGGCATCCCCAATCTTAGGATCTTGCCACTCCTTATTCCATAGTCCATCGAATCTTTACCCAAAACTTGAAAACTTCACAACACAAAACTTAACAGAAAACTCGTAAGCTCCGTTAGCGAAAGAAAACAAAACACCACTTCAAGGTACTGTAATGAACTCATTCTTTATTTGTATTGGTGTTAAACCTACTGTATTCCAACTTCTCTATGGTTTATAAACTATTTTACTAGCCATAGAGTCATCAAAATAAGCAAACAACACACGAAAAACAGAATCTGTCAAAAACAGAACAGACTGTAGTAATATGTAACTAAAGCAAACTTCTGGAACTCCAAAAATTCTAAAATAAATTGGTGGACCTGAGGAATTTTTCTAGTAATCATCTGAAAAAAGAATCAACTAAATATCACTCTCCAGTAAAACGTTGAAGCTAATCTCGTGAGCGCTAAAGTTTCTATTTTTTTACAACATGATCATAAAGACTTCACCCAAGTCTTCCCAAAGGTTCTACTTGGCACAAACACTAATTAAAACACAAAACCACATCTAAACAGAATATAGATGGATTATTTATTCCTAAACAGAACTAAAAAGAAAGAAACTAAAATAAAATTGGGTTGCCTCCCAACAAGCGCTATCGTTTAACGCCCCTAGCTAGGCATGATGATTTCAATGATGCTCACATAAAAGATAGGAGTTGAAACATAAAGAGAGCACCATGAAGAATATGACTAGAATATTTAAGTCTAACCAACTTTCTATGCATAGGGATTTTGTGAGCAAACAACTTATGGGAACAATAATCAACTAGCATAGGAAGGCAAAACAAGCATAACCTTAAAAATTTAAGCACATAGAGAGGAAACTTGATATTATTGCAATTCCTACAAGCATATATTCCTCCCTCATAATAATTTTCAGTAGCATCATGAATGAATTCAACAATATAACCAGCACCTAAAGCATTCTTTTCATGATCTACTAGCATAGATTTTTTATTACTCTCAACATAAGCAAATTTCTTCTCATGAATAATAGTGGGAGCAAACTCAACAAAACAACTATCATATGATTGAAAATTAAGATCAAGATGACAAGTTTCATGGTTATTATTATTCTTTAAAGCATACGTGTCATCACAATAATCATCATAGATAGGAAACATGCTTTCATCATAATAAATTTGCTCATCAAAGCTTGGGGGACAAAAAATATCATCTTCATCAAACATAGCTTCCCCAAGCTTGTGGCTTTGCATATCATTAGCATCATGGATATTCAAGGAATTCATACTAACAACATCACAATCATGCTCATCATACAAAGATTTAGTGCCAAACAATTTAATGCATTCTTCTTCTAACACTTTGGCACAATTTTCCGTTCCATCATACTCATGAAAGATATTAAAGAGGTGAAGCGTATGAGACAAACTCATTTCCATTTTTTTGTAATTTTCTTTTATAAACTAAATAGTGTGAAAACAAGAAACAAAAAGATTCGATTGCAAGATCTAAAGATATAACTTCACTTACCTAGCATCCCCGGCAACGGCGCCAGGAAAGAGCTTGATGTCTACTACACAACCTTCTTCTTGTAGACGTTGTTGGGCCTGCAAGTGCATAGGTTTGTAGGACAGTAGCAAATTTCCCTCAAGTGGATGACCTAAGGTTTATCAATCCGCGGGGGGCGTAGGATGAAGATGGTCTCTCCCAAACAACCCCGCAACCAAATAACAAAGAGTCTCTTGTGTCCCCAACACACCCAATACAATTGTAAATTGTATAGGTGCACTAGTTCGGCAAAGAGATGGTGATACAAGTGCAATATGGATGGTAGATATAGGTTTTTTGTAAACTAAAAAGATAAAAACAGCAAGGCAGCGAGTGGTAAAAGTGAGCGTAAACGGTATTGCAATGATAGTGAACAAGGCCTAGGGTTCATACTTTCACTAGTGCAAGTTCTCTCAACAATAATAACATAATTGGATCATATAACTATCCCTCAACATGCAACCAAGAGTCATTCCAAAGTCACTAATAGCAGAGAACAAATGAAGAGATTATGGTAGGGTATGAAACCACCTAAAAGTTATTCTTTCCAATCAATCTGTTGGGCTATTCCTATAAGTGTCACAAACAGCCCTAGAGTTCATACTAGAATAACAACTTAAGACACAAATCAACCAAAACCCTAATGTCACCTTGATACTCCAATGTCACCTCAAGTATCCGTGGGCACGATTATACGATATGCATCACACAATCTCAATTCATCTATCCAAACCAACACATAGAACCTCAAAGAGTGCCCAAAGTTTCTACTGGAGAATCACGACGAAAACGTGTGCCAACCCCTATGCATAGGTTCATGGGCGGAACCCGCAAGTTGATCACCAAAACATACATCAAGTGGCACGTGATATCCCATTGTCACCACAGATACACACGGCAAGACATAGATCAAGTGTTCTCGAATCTTTAAAGACTCAATCCGATAAGATTACTTCAAGGGGAAAACTCAATCCATTACAAGAGAGTAGAGGGGGAGAAGAAACATAAGATCCAACTATGATAGCAAAGCTCGCGATACATCAAGATCGTGCCAAATCAAGAACACGAGAGAGACAGACCAAACACATAGCTACTAGTACATACCGTCAGCCCCGACGGTGAACTACTCCCTCCTCGTCATGGAGAGCGCCGGGATGATGAAGATGGCCACCGGTGAGGGTTCCCTCCCTCCGACAGGGTGCCGGAACAGGGTCCCGAGAGGTTTTTGGTGGCTATAGAGGCTTGCGGTGGCGGAACTCCTGATCTAATCTCTGTTCTGGAAGTTTTAGGGTACGTAGGTATATATGGGTGCAAGGGGTACGTCGGTGGAGCTGCGGGGGCCTCACGAGGCAGGGGGCGCACCCCCCCCCCCCCACCCTCGTGGCTAGCTCCCGTATTTTCTGACGTAGATTCCAAGTCTATCCGATAGGTTTCCTTCCAAAAATAACTTCTCCAGTTGATTTCGTTCCATTTCGACTCCATCTGATATTCCTTTTCTTCGAAACACTGAAATAGGCATAAAATAGCAAATCTGGGTTGGCCCTCCGGTTAATAGGTTAGTCCCAAAAGTAATATAAAAGTGGATAATAAAGCACAATATTGCCTAAAACAGTAGATAATATAGCATGGATCAATCAAAAATTATAGATACGTTGGAGACGTATCAGGCAGCCGCACCATGGTGCTGTTTGAGAAGGCCGCTCTGTACCTCTGCTGCTAGGGCGGCGATGTGCTCCTCTGTTTGGAGGGAGCGTTCTGTGTTGCCATTGACTGTTATGACGCCGTGTGGACTGGGCATCTTGAGCTTGAGGTAAGCGTAGTGTGGCACTGCGTTGAATCTAGCAAATGATGTTCGTCCGAGCAGTGCGTGGTAGCCGCTGCGGAATGGGACAATGTCGAAGAGTAACTCCTCACTTCGGAAATTGTCCGGAGAATCGAAGACTACTTCCAGCGTGATTGAGCCCACACAGTGGGCCTCGACGCCTGGGATGACTCCTTTGAAGGTAGTCTTTGTTGGTTTGATTCGTGAGGGGTCAATGCCCATCTTCCGAACTGTGTCTTGATAGAGCAGGTTGAGGCTGCTACCACCGTCCATTAGGACTCGTGTTAGGTGAAATCTGTCAATGATTGGGTCGGGGACCAATGCGGCCGAACCGCCATGACGGATACTGGTTGGGTGGTCTCGACGATAAAAAGTGTTCGGTAATGACGACCATGGATTGAATTTGGGGGCAACTAGCTCTACCGCGTAGACGTCCCTGAGTGCTCGCTTACGCTCCCCTTTGAGGATGTGTGTAGCATATATCATGTTCACCATTTTGACTTGAGGGGGAAACTTCTTCTGTCACCCAGTGTTCGGCTGCCGGGGCTCTTCGTCCTCGCCCTCACTTTGTGATCCCTTTTCTTTGTTTTCGGCATTTAGCTTGCCAGCCTACTTGAAGACCCAACAATCCCTGTTGGTATGGTTGGCTTGCTTGTCCGGGGTGCCGTGTATCTGGCACGGACAGTCGAGTATGCGGCCCAGGCTGGAAGGTCCTTCATTGTTCCTTTTATAGGTCTTCTTCCGCTGGCCGGACTTAGAGCCAGTGAATCCGGCGTTGACTGTGGCGTCATTGGTGTTGTTGTCAATGCTTCGACGTTTGTGTCTGTTGCACCGAAGCTTACCGGTGCTATTCTTGGCCTCCGAGGGGCCTGTCTCGCTGGTTGTGTTGTTACTACGGGCTAGCCAACTGTCCTCTCCTGCGCAAAAGCGGGTCATGAGTGCCGTGAGGGCTGCCATGGACTTTGGCTTTTCTTGGCCGAGGTGGCGTGCTAGCCATTCGTCACGGCTGCTGTGTTTGAAGGCTGCTAAGGCCTCGGCATCCGGACAGTCAACGATCTGGTTGTTTTTGGTTAGGAACCTAGTCCAGAATTTTCTGGCTGATTCTCCAGGTTGTTGAACTATGTGGCTTAAGTCATCGGCGTCTGGTGGCCGGACATAAGTTCCTTGGAAGTTGTCTAGGAAAGCTTCTTCCAAGTCCTCCCAGCTGCCGATAGAATTTTCAGGTAGGCTGTTAAGCCAGTGCCGAGCTAGCCCTTTGAGCTTGAGTGGGAGGCATTTAATGGCGTGGAGATCATCTCCTCGAGCCATGTGGATGTGGAGGATGAAATCCTCGATCCACACTGCGGGATCGGTTGTGCCGTCGTATGATTCGATATTGACGGGCTTGAATCCCTCGGGGAATTCATGATCCAGCACCTCGTCTGTGAAGCAGAGAGGGTGTGCGGCACCTCTGTACCGTGTTGTGTCGCGGCGTAGCTCTGATGGAGTTCGTCTACGGCATTCGGACTATACGTGGTTAGGTTTGTCACGTCCGAATAGGTAGCCATCTTCGTGCCTCGAGGCACATTCTCGCGATCCGTAGATCGATCGTGTATGTCCTACTCTACTGTCTAGGGTCTACCGGAGGTCATACGTGAGACCCTGAATTCTTTCGTCTTTATTTTTGCGGGGCGGTTGGGCGGTCTGCTATTCGGCCTGAACTGCCGCTTTACCCCGACCGCGTGGTGGCCGGTCGGCCACCCTGTCTCGACCACATGGTGGTCGTTCCGCATTACGCGGGGGAGATGTGTGCTCCGGTGCCTCCTCATCAAATTGAGGTAGCAGTCTGCGTTTTGGGTAGCTCTTGGATGGGTGCTTGAGGCCGTATTCTTCCGCTGTCAGGACGTCAGTCCATCTGTCAACGAGCAGATCTTGTTCAGCTTGAAGCTGCCACTGCTTCTTTTTCAGGCTCCTTCAGTGGCTATGAGTTGAAGCTTAAAGCACTCCTGCTCTAGAGGGTCTTCGGGCACGATGAAATCTTCGTTGCCGAGGCTTGTCTCCTCTTCGGAGGGCGGACGGTAACTATCGTCCCCCAGGTCATCTTCTATGGCCTGCTCATCAGGATTGTCTTGCCTGTCGTCGTGTTCCTCCTGTTCGGATGCAGCTCCGACAGGGTCTACATTGTTTTCGGCGTCGCCCGGAGTGCTATTTTCTCCGGTACCAGTATTGCAGTCCTTTGAGCGGTGAGGCTTAGAACGGCGTTTGGGGCACCGGCGCTTGGACTGTGTCTTGGAAGTTTTATTCTTATCTGGCTCTTCTTTGTCGTCGCCAGATCCCTTGGGTGTATCAACCATGTATACATCGTACGAAGTGGTGGCCGTCCAACGTCCAGTAAATGGCGGGTCTTGGCCTTGCTCATTGTCGGCATCGTCGTCCAAACCGGTGATGTCTTCGGAGCCATAGTCAAGCACGTCAGTTAAGTCGTCGACGGTGGCTATGAAGTGGGTGGCGGGTGGGAAGCAAAATTCCTCGTCATCTGCCTCTAGCTCGAACCGAACATAGTTCGGCTGTGAGTCTTCCTCCAAGGACAAGTTCTTCAAAGAATTTAGTACATCACCCAAAGGCGAATCTTGGAAGACATCTGCGGCGCTAAATTCGAAATCCGACATCCGATCCAGCTCGGTGTCCGCAGGTGTATCCGATCCGGAACGTGCGGCCGGACACGAGTCCGGGGTTCCGTTGACGCAAGCATTGCAGGATGTCGAGTCCATCTGTGGCTCCAACGCCGCGGACTTTATGGCCTCGGAGGGCGCGATCTGCTTTGGTACTAAGGCCGTTGCAGCAACATGATCCATCTCCTGGGTGTGCTTTGATGACAGATTTAGGTCATGTTCATCGGAGAAAGGGGGAGCGGTCACCGGCGGTATCAAATCCCTCGAAGATCAAGTCTCCATGGATATCTGTGACGTAGTTCAAGCTTCCGAACCTGACTTGCTTGCCAGGGGCGTAACTATCGATCTGCTCCAGATGGCCAAGCGAGTTGGCCCGCAGTGCGAAACCACCGAAGACGAAGATCTGTCCGGGGAGGAAGGTTTCTCCCTGGACCATGCCATTACTGACGATCGAAGGGGCCATTGAGTCCTTTGCCGACGGCATAGTGGAACTCTCAATGAAAGCACCAATGTCGGTGTCAAAACTGGTGGATCTCGGGTAGGGGGTCCCGAACTGTGCGTCTAGGATCGATGGTAATATGAGAGGGGGGACACAATGTTTACCCAGGTTCGGGCCCTCTCTATGGAGGTAATACCCTACTTCATTCTTGATTGATCTTTATGAATATGAGTGTTACAAGAGTTGATCTACCACGAGATCGTAATGGATAAACCCTAGAAGTCTAGCCTATGAGTATATGGTAATGAATCTATCCTATCCAAACTATGCTCTCCGGTTTATATAGACACCGGAGAGATCTAGGGTTACATGAGGTTGGTTACATAGGAGCGAATCTTCGTAATAGGTCGCCTAGCTTGCCTTCCACGCCAAGTAGAGCCCAATCCGGACACAGGTATTGTCTTCGGCCTTCGTATCTTCACAGCCCATCAGTCCGGCCCATGGATAACAGGTCGGACGCCCGAGGACCCCTTAGTCCAGGACTCCCTCACCCACCATGTATTTTTTCCTCAGATTTATTAAGGTGCAGGCGATGAGCCACGATAGCTCCCAAGCTATACGTGTTGCCGCCTTCTATTGCACGACATAAAACAGCAAAGTCTGGTGAACTAAGTGCACCCACCTTCTCCCTAGCAAGCAAGCATTTGGCAATGGAACATGCAAAGTAACGAACAACAGGAAAATGTAAGCCACCAGTAGTGATGCCTGACACTTTCCTCCCATCACCCACAGTCAAAGTGCGACAGAAGTCCTCAAACTCAGCCGGCCTAGGCTCAGCCAAGCTCCCATCAGAAGGGATCATGCATATGTTACAAAACTCAGTAAGTGGTATCTGATGGTTTTCAGCATATAAATCAAAGCTCACTTCAGGAGGATTGTTTCTAGGCAGGAAAGTAAAACTTTGAACAAACATGTTTGTGAGGATTTGGTGTTGGTCACACTCATCTGCGATGAAGTCGTTGAGACCGGCATTGGCAATAAATTGCATGAACTCCTCATGAATTCCAGCCTCTTGCATGAACGGAGTGTGCGGCCATTCACACGGCCGTACCTCCGCCAACCTCCGAGGCAGAGATCACTGTCAGAAGACTCCCCAATAACACCCTTGGAGTTCTTCTTAGAGTCAAATTTCCTGAAGATATTCATGTTCGTGTACATTTTTTCCTATGAACAAAAATCTAAATTATTAGTTCATCAAAATTTTCCAACAAAACTTCACAAAACTAATAGCAACTACTCATAGGGATACATAGAGGCCATAGCAAGCATTCAAACTACTTAGAACACTAAGAATTGAACATGCAAGCACATCTACAGCAGCACCAAGAGTAGCTATTTATTCAAAGTATAAACCACTAAAACAAAAACTAATTGGACAAATGGTGGAGTCACATACCAAGCAACAAATCCCCGAAACAATTTCAGAAACGGAGCTTCAAGCAAACAGATCGAAATCCGCGGGTTTGAGCTCAAGAACACATGAGAGAGAGAGAGAGCAATGTGGATTTGTTTCTGAAGGTGAGTGATGATGTGGGCTAAAGAGATAAGTGAGGGGGCCCACGTGGGGACCACAACCCCCCATGACGCGCCAGGGGGTGCTAGCGCCCAGGTGGGTTGTGCCCACCTAGTGCACCCCCTCTGGTATTATTTGCACCAAAAATTCTTAAATATTCAAAAAAATCGTATAAAATTTTCAGGGCATTCTGAGAACTTTTATTTTTGGGTCATTTTTTATTGCACGGGAAATTCAGAAAACAGACAAAGCATGGCATTTTATTTTATTGAACTAATAAAAACAGAGAATAAAAATTAGGGACAGAAAGTAGTGCTTACTAAATTCATCAACTTCATACCGCTCAAAAATGATTCATTAATAAGGTTGATCAAGTCTTATTAACAACCACTTTTGGTTAGCATGAAACCGAAGAACTTTCGTAAATCACTAAGTTACCTCAATGGGGATATGCATCGCCCAAACAATAAGTATTTCATATTTCTTTTTGACAGTAGGTAGAGGTATTTGAAAACTTCCAATAGTGATTGCCGGAGATTTTTCAATACATTAATACCATTCACTTGGAATTGTTTCTTCGGAAAGTGCACCGTATGCTCATATGAAAAATGACCTTGCTTTTATTGCAATCAATAGCATCCCATGCAGTATTCAAGAAGGATCTACCAAGGATAATCGACATGTTGTCCTCCTCGGGCATCTCAAGTATAACAAAGTCAGTTAAAATAGTAACATTAGCAACAACAACGGGCACATCATCACAGATATCGATAGGTATGGCAGTTGACTTGTCAGCCATTTGCAAGGATATTTCAGTAGGTGTGAGTTTATCCAAGTCAAGTCTTGAGTATAAAGAGAAAGGACTAACACTAACACTAGCTCCTAAATCACACAAAGCAGTTTTCACATAATTCTTTTTGATAGAGCAAAGTATAGTTGGTATACCCGGATCTCCAAGTTTTTTAGGTACTCCATCTTTGAAAGTATAATTGGCAAGCATAGTGGAGATTTCGGCTTCCGGTATTTTTCTCTTATTAGTGATGATGTCTTTCATATACTTTGCATAAGGAGGCATTTTAAGGATATCAGTCAAGCGAGTACGCAAAAAGACTAGACTCAGCATTTTAGCAAAGCGTTCCAATTCTTCGTATCATTCTTTTTAGTTGACTTGGGTGGAAAAGGCATAGGTTTTTGAACCCACGGTTCTCTTTCTTTACCATGCTTCCTAGCCACAAAGTCTCTTTTATCATACCTTTTATTTTTAGGTTGTGGGTTATCAAGATCAACAGGTGGTTCTATCTCAACATCATTATATGGTTCTTTTTCATTTGGTTGACCATCTTCATGAACATCATATTTATCTTGTTCATTATCACTAGGTGGATGTTCATTACCAGATTGAGTTTCAACATCAGAGATAGAAGTTTCATTTTCATTACCAGGAGGTTTCTCTATTCCAGGTTCACTAGAAGCATGCAAAGTCCTATCATTTTTCTTCTTATTTTTCTTTCTAGAAGGACTAGGTGCACTAGTGTTGTTTGTTTGTGAATCTTGTTCAATTCTTTTTGGGTGTCCCTCAGGATAAAGTGGTTCCTGAGTCATTTTACCTCCTCTAGTTGCAACTCTAACAGCAAAGTCATGCATATTTTATTCATTTCATCAAGCAATTCTCTTTGTGATTTAGCAACTTGTTCTAGTTGGGTTTGTACCATAGAAGCATGTTTTCCAACACCTCTAACATCATTTGAAATTCTAAACAACAAGTCACTCAAGCGAGCAATCATATTAGAGTTGTATTTCTATTGTTTCATAACATTTGCATTGAAGTCAACTAAAGGCATTGACTAGGATGCATATTGTGAGGATTATCATTTTCATTGAACTTCATAAGAGAATTTACCTCTACCACCTAAGGCAGTGGTGGCGTATTAAGCCCATGTATTTCTTCAATAGGAGGTAAATTTTAACATCCTCAGCTTTAATACCTTTTTCCTTCATAGATTTCTTTGCCTCTTGCATATCTTCAAGACTGAGATATAATATGCCCCTCTTCTTCGGAGTGGGTTTAGGCGGTGGTTCAGGAATAGTACAATCATCATAATTTTTCAATATGTTATTCAATAATTCTTCAGCTTGAGCAAGAGTTCATTCCCTGAAAACACAACCAGCATAACTATCTAGGAAGTCCCTAGAAGCATCGTAGTACATTATAGAAGATATCAAGTATTTCATTTTTCTTAAGAGGATGATTAGGCAAAGCATTAAGTAATTGGCAAAGCCTCTCCCAAGCTTGTGGGAGACTCTCTTCTTTAGTTTGCACAAAGTTAAATATTTCCTGTAAGGCAGCTTGTTTCTTATGAGCCGGAAAACATTTTTCAGAGAAGTAATAAAACATATACTGGGGACTACACACAGAACCAGGAGCAAGAGTATTGTACCAAGCTTTAGCATCACCCTTTAATGAGAAAGGAAATAATTTGAGAATAAAGTAATAGCGAGTTTTCTCATCATGAGTAAAAAGGGTGGCTATATCATTCAACTTAGTAAGATGTGCCACAACAGTTTCAGTCTCATAACCATGGAAAGGATCAGATTCAACCAAAGTAATTATCTCTAGGTTGACAGAGAATTCATAATCCTTATCAGCAATAATGATGGGTGAATTAGCAAACTTAGGATCACATTTCATTCTAGCATTCAGAGATTTTTCTTTATACTTGCATAGTAATTTCTCTAGATCATCTCTATCATTGCAAGCAAGAATATATCTAGTTGCCTCCTCACTCATAACATAACCTTCCGGTACCTTAGGCAATTCATATCTAGGAAGGCTAGTTCTAGCAGGTGTTTCAGGAGTTTCAGCTTCAAGCTCATCATCAGATTTAACAACATCATGTTGTATTACTCTAGCAATTTGTTCATCAAGAAATTCACCAAGTGGCACATCATAATTATCAAGCAAGGTACGAGCATTATCATAAGCATCATTCATAGTAGAAGTAGCATCATCAATAACTGGTGTCATAGTAGAATTCATAGCATGTGGTGGTGTTGCAAGTTTACTCATAACAGAAGGTGAATCTAAAGTAGAACTGGATGGCAGTTCCTTACCTCCCCTCGTCTTTGAGGGAAATATCTTAGTCTTTGGATCCTTCAGATTCTTCATAGTGATAATATGATAATAATCCCAAGTGACTCGACAAATATAGCTATGCTCCCTGGCAACGGCGCCAGAAAAAGGTCTTGATAACCCACAAGTATAGGGGATCGCAACAGTTTTCGAGGGTAGAGTATTCAACCCAAATTTATAGATTCGACACAAGGGGAGCCAAAGAATATTGGAAGGTATTAGCAGCTGAGTTCTCAATTCAACCACACCTGGAGATTAATTATCTGCAGCAAAGTGATCAGTAGCAAAGTAGTTTGATAGTTTTGATAGTAGTGACAGCAGCAACTGTAATAGTGATAGTAGTAATTTGTAGCAAATGTAACAGTGATGATAGCAGTATTAACACAGCAAGATCAATATAAATAAATTTCTAGGCATTGGATCGCTGACTTGTTGGCTGATATTCATCATGTGACAGTTATAACCTAGGGCGATACAGCACTAGCTCCAGTTCATCGATACAATGTGGGCATGTATTTAGTAAATAGTCATATGTGCTTTATTAAAAGAACTTGAATGACATTTTTGTCCTACCCTCCCGTGGCAACAGGGTCCATATTGGAAACTAAGGGATATTAAAGCCTCATTTTAATAGAGAACCGGAACAAAGCATTAACACATAGTGAATACATGAACTCCTCAAATTACGATCATCACCGGGAGTGGGCCCGGTTATTGTCACTCCGGGGTTGCCGGATCATAACACGTAGTAGGTGACTATAACTTGCAAGATTGGATCTAAAACATGGATATAATGATGAATTCATAAACGGCTCAGATCTAAGTTCATGGCACCCGAGCCCAAAGTGACAAGCATTAAGCATAGCAAAGTCATAGCAGCATCAATCTAAGAACATAGTGGATACTAGGGATCGGGCTCTAACAAAACTAACTCGATTACATGATGAATCTCATCCAACTCCTCACCAACCAGCAAGCCTACGAAGGAATTAT
Organism: Aegilops umbellulata; assembly: GCA_032464435.1. NCBI lineage: Eukaryota > Viridiplantae > Streptophyta > Magnoliopsida > Poales > Poaceae > Aegilops > Aegilops umbellulata. The sequence continues at coordinate 479,896,896 of CP136055.1, forward strand.
TCACTCCCAGTGAGGAGCATCTTGGAATTGGCGATGGAGATGGGTTGGTGATGACGAAGAACGAAGACCCCCCCTCTCCGGAGCCCCAAACGGACTCTAGATCTGCCCTCCCGAGGAAGAACATGGCTTGGCAGCGGCTCCGTCTCGTGAAACGATGATTCTTTCTCCCTGATTTTTTTCTGGAATAATGTGAATTTATAGTATCAGGGGGGCGTCAGAAGGGCCACCAGGTGGGTACAACCAAACTGGGCGCGCCAGGAGAAGGGGGCGCACCTTGGTGGGTTGTGCCCACCTAGGTGCCCCTCTCCTGCAGGTCTTGGCTCCAGAAATTCTTATTATTGATATAAAAAATCCTCGCAAAGTTTCGTTCCATTCCGAGAACTTTTATTTCTGCACAAAAACAACACCATGGTAGTTCTGCTGAAAACAGCGTCAGTTTGGGGTTAGTTTCATTCAAATCATGCAAATTAGAGTCCAAAACAAGAGGAGAAGTATGAGAAAAAGTAGATACGTCGGAGACGTATCAGTGCACTAGGTTCAAGTGGAGGCAACAGGTGGTGCACCACATGTTGCCTCCATTTGAACCTAATCCACCTTCATTTCACACACTGTTGTATATAATAACTAATCATGGTCATAAAAGCATATGATGAAAGTACTATATATAAAACATATACAAATACAGCGAAAATAACCTGCAATTAAAAAATAGGAAAGCTAAGCAGCAGCGCTTTTTAGAAGAAACACTACAGCTACTTACCACTATCAGTTGCGCTTTTCCAACAAGAGCGCTACTGCTAACTAGGTGTAGCAGTAGCGCTGGCTAACCAGCGCTACTGCTAGCAGTTAGCTGTAGCACCTTACTGGTAGCGCTTGTTCAAGCACTACTACTAGCTCTAAAACCAGCGCTACTACTAGCTCTAAGTACATCTTTGCTATCTGCCTCACCTCCATCTTCCATCCCCTCAAAGGGTTGTGCACATCCAAGCCTCTTCCGCATACCGATGTACTTTGGCCTTCTGCTACCTTCTCCAGTGCTTTCATTATTATTCTTCACCCCCTAACTCTGGTTTTGGTTCACAGTAGTAGCACCAGTTTCCTTAGAATTTTCTTCATTACTTTCCACCTCCCCTCCATCCGGCAACACCTAAAAGTGTGCAGCACCAAGCCCCTTCTACTTGCCCTTATGCTTTGGCATTATGCTACCTTCTCGAGTGCTTTACTGCTTTCAGTATTCCTAAACGATTCCATCTCCCAGTTGACCACGATGATGTTGTTACTCCGTGTTGGACACCAGAGCATTGCAATTGCATATCCTAATGGTTCCTAGTCCTAGAATATCTATGTGCGTCAATGACACTGACAGAGCAATTCCAATTGAGCACAAAATTTTGTGGATGTATGAACCTAAGAATGACTGGGCTCTACTTCTTGGTTGGCTCAGCTGGCTAGTATGGTTTGTTTGTGAACTATGGTTCCATCTCTGACCTCTCGCTTAAATAAGAACATTGTGTGCTTCAACAACCATGGAATGGATACTTTCTTTAAGTTCAGTACTTCCATAATGGGCACATGGGCATTCATGTATTTTTCGGCATCACTCCCTCAATCAAGTGATCATACTGACTTAGGTTCACACACTAAGTTCAGTACAACACAAGTTACATGATCGCTCTGCAAGGGCGCATACAAGTTCAGAGTGGTCTCCTAATTGGGTAAACTATGGGACACTTTATTACTGTTCTCCTAGCCAAAGTAAGGCAACTTCAGAGTTTTGCTTTAAGCATCCTTTAATTCCTCTAGTGTCAGCAAGTAGGTGATTGGTCGAAGGCTTTGTTGTTCATCCGTTGCAACATCAACATATTCTTACTTTTTTAGTAGTTAATGGGGGAAGGGAGGGGGACCGCCCACCCGAACTCATTTGTCTATTAATAATATGACATCGATTCGATTATTACATAGCTCTGTAGAGAAGAGAGAGAGAGAGAGAGAGAGAGACTGGGTGAGAGAGAGGGGCGGGTATCAACTACATATAGCCTCACACCAGTGTAGCAACGTGGTACAATCTGCGCGGAAGGGGGCCTGGACCATCCATAATCAGAGATGCTCCTGGATCAAATGCCGCAAGTCAAGATTCGAGGTCCGGATGTTATCAAACACCAACTGCTTCCGGGTCTTCCGGGTAACCCAAAGGACACAACACATCGCCGTGCTGAGAAGTGGACGGCTCCAGGAGGGGTGACGGGTGGAGAAGACACACCAAACATTTTCAACACAACAATCGACAAGCATACTGTGGCGGCCGAGGACGTGCGCCTACATCGGATGTAAATGGGGGCACTCAAAGAATAGGTGCACGATCGTCTCAGACCAAGTGGGGAAAAAGGGGCAGTCATCATGTTTGCGGAATTCGATCCGATGAAGGAAGTCCTGCCCACGAGTGTTACCATGTCGTAGAATCCAGACGAACACGTTGACCTTGATGGGCATGAAGCCATCCTAATTGAGGTCATGCAGGGGAGCTCATGGCCAGAGAGTTTAATGATACGGTACACTGCACCGCCTTGGACTGAAGACACCCACCCCAAGCTAGGATCCGCTCATCATCAACCTTAGAGAACTAAATGCAATTAAGAGCTGGTCGAAGAAAGCAAAGTTGCACACATATTTTAAGCCTCTTGCTGCTTCTAGTTGTTTACCCCGCAAGACAGTCATGACCTCAGTGTGGAAAGGATCAAGGACTTTCTCCAATGTTCCTGCACCACAAGCTTCTACCTCACTTTTTATGATTCCTGATAATAGCACCCCACCCACCCTCCAGCGCTTGATTCAAAATTAAAAGAGCCATGATGTTGGTTTTCAATTCATTCTCACTGGGTGGGGTACATGTGCTTTGTACAACCTGAACTATTTACCAGTTTGATTTCAGGAATAAGACACATCACATCATTATCTCTATGTTTACCTTCTCCTTGATTCTATTCCTCTCATTCCACCATTGTCGTAAGAGCCCAACCACCTTGATCTTATCATTTCCCTAATCCCAAAAAATTTATACTTTCTAGTTTGGGAGATTAACCCTTAGTTCAAAATTATAGTTTTTTATCTCCAAAAGCGACCCTCTATAACATTTTTGCTCCAAGAAGGGCAACTCTCGATGAAATTTAGCAGACCGCACTGCCCCTCTTGGTCTCGAGCCTCCGCACACATCATCACAAAGAACCCCTGACACCAGAATCAGTCTGCACAACCCCCCTCCCATAGCCTCGCCTCCTCCCCCTTCTCTTTTGTTGCCAGTGCTGCAATCTGCCAGATTCGTCACTGTCGGTGTCGCAAAGCTTCGATCTGTCGCCAGCGCTCCTCGATGTGGCCGGAAACAAAGCCACATGAGCTTGGGGGAAGCGGTAGGAGCCCTGTGCACGCGGGCTGATAGCGCGGGAATGGGCCATGAGCTCCCCGCTGTGGCCTATGAATTCCTGCTCCATTTCTCAAAAAACCTCACTTTCAACCATTGTTCAAAAAACCTCGATCACAAATAATACATCTTCATTTGTGGTGCACGTGAAAGCAAGGTGTAACACAAACACCTCTATGTTTCCAATTCAGTATACAAACCCCGTTGCTCTGAATATTACTAATACGGATGATTCTCTTGCAACACATAGATATGGATCGATCATGTAAAGATTTACATATATATGGAAGAGTTCCTCTGGTATAGGGCTCTACAACAGTCAAGGCATCGTTGCCTGTTTTGGCTTATATTCGCGGCGATGATCTAGACACTTTGGATGACTCGTAATAAGATGGTGATTGAGAAGGTCTTTCCGAGGAAGGTGTATGACTCCTTCAAATTCCTTGCTTTCTTGCAGCACTTGCACTCGCTCTCGGGGCAGCGTGATCGCGACGGGCTTTGTTGCATAATGGATGCGCTCTTGGCTTCAGCGCGTCGGCTTTCATCCTCGTAGTGCCCCTTGGCGGCTTCCACTAGGTGGCTTTTTTCTATTTCTCTCATGTTTTCTTGGCCCATCCATCGTTCGAGATGTTGGTTGTTTGGACCGTTGCTTTATTTATAAAGTAGGGCCAAAACCTATTTCGAGAGAGATGTAAAGAATTATGTAAACCAGATGCTAGACTACTAGTATCGATCGGTGAGAGAGAAGCTAGATGATGTGTTGATAGAGAGCCACATGAGAAGCAATACCAAATTAACGAGATGCAAGCCTAGTAAGGAAACTAAGAAGCTTTACCTTGCACATCATAACTAACCACTATAATGATTTGGTTGATACTTGGTACATAGCTCATTTGCTAAAGACCTCTTCCGATCCTTCTGGCAGGCAATGGATGGCCCACAAAAATACCGTATTGTAAAATGGACTGACATCTGCATGCCAAAGGATTTGGGAGGATAGGCATCCTAGTGTTTGATGACCCACAAGTATACGGGATCAATTGTAGCTTTTTTCGATAAGTAAGAGTGTCGAACCCAACAAGGAGCAGAAGGAAATGACAAGTAGTTTTCAGTAAGGTAATGTCTGCAAGTGCTGAAATTGTAAGTAGCAGAGTAGTTTGATAGCAAGATAATTTGTAACGAGCAAGTAATGATAGTAGCAATAAGTATGCAGCAAGGTAGCCCAATCCTTTAGAGGCAAAGGACAGGCCAAAACGGTCTCTTATGATAAGCAAAGCATTCGTGAGGGTACACGGGAATTTCATCTAGTCACTTTCATCATGTTGTTTTGATTTGTGTTCGCTACTTTGATAATTTGATATGTGGGTGGACCAGTGCTTAGGTGTTGTTCTTACTTAAAAAAAACCTTCGACTTATGATTAACCCTCCTGCAAGCATCCGCAACTACGAGAAAAGTATTAAGAATAAATTCTAACCATAGCATTAAACTTATGGATCCAATCGGTCCCTTACGGAATAGAGCATAAACTGGGGTTTAAGCTTCTGTCACTCTCGCAACCCATCATCTATTTGCTACTCCACAATGCATTCCCTTAGGCCAAAATATGGTGAAGTGTCATGTAGTCGACGTTCACATGACACCACTAAGGGAATCAAAACATACATACTGTCAAAATATCGAACAAATATCAAGTTCACATGATTACTTGCAACATGATTTCTCCCGTGACCTCAAGAACAAAAGTAACTAATCACAAATGATAAACATGTTCATAATCAGAGGGGTATTAAATAGCATAATGGATCTGAAAATATAATCTCCCACCAAATAAACCATATAGTAAACAACTACAAGATGTAATCAACACTACTAGTCACCCACAAGCACCAATCTATAGTTCCGGTAACAAGACTGAACACAAGAGATGAACTAGGGTTTGAGATGAGTTGGTGTTGTTGAAGATGTTGATGGAGATTGCGCTCCCCAATACGGGAGAGTTGTTGGTGATGATGATGACGATGGTTTCCCCCTCCGGGAGGGAAGTTCCCCCGACGGAATCGCTTCACCGGAGGGAAAAGTGCTCCTGCCCAAGTTCTGCCTCGAGACAACAGCGCTCTGTCTCGAAAGCATTCTCCTCATTTTTTTCTAGGTAAAAATGACTTATATACCAGAAGATGGGCACCAGAGGTGGGCCGAGGAGGGCACAACCCACCAGGGCGCGCCAGGGCTCCCGGGCGCGCCCAGGTGGTTGTGCCCACCTGGTGGGCCCCCTCTTGTAGTTATTTGCTCCAATATTTCTTATATATTCCATAAAAAAAATCCCCGTGAAGTTTCAGCTTGTTTGGAGTTGTGCAGAATACGTGGCCTGACGTAGATTTTCCAGGTCCAAATTTCCAGCTGCCGGAATTCTCCCTCTTGGTGTGTACCTTGCAAATTATGAGAGAAAAGGCATTAGAATCACTCCAAAAAGCATTATTATGGATAAAAACATTATAAATAACAGTAAGAAAACATGATGGAAAATGGACGTATCAACTCCCCCAAGCTTAGACCTCGCTTGTCCTCATGCGAAAAACCGAAATCGAAAAACATGTACACATGCTTTGAGAGAGAGGTGTCTATAAAAACAAAATACAAACATAGAAGCATCATGTTGATCATTATAAAAATAACAAATTTAAGCATAGGACTTTTATCATAGAACTTGCATCATATTCTTCCCATGAATAAGTAATAGTTCCTCACACAATCGGAGTATAAAGAAAAAAACTCTATTAGAAACCAACAAACTATGTTCTCAGTCAATTTTGCAACAACAATTCATCATCTTTTCAGGAAGGGTCACATGTCAGAGCCTTTAGGAAAGTCCACATACTCAACCATCATATAGTCTTCTATGATTGCTAACACTCACCGCGTACGCATGAGCAAAATGTTTCAACCAGACACATAGAAAGATAGGGGCTTATAGTTTCGCCTCCCAACATACTCACCTCAAGGGTGATATCAACAATAATAACTCATGCTATCTATATTTAGCTGGACATTTGTGCCTAGATCTTTCCTCACCACATGATACTTGCCAAAGGAGAAAAATAAAAAGGAATAGAAGGAAAACTTTGACTCTTTGCATAAAAGTAAATACATAAATGTAAAAGATGGACCCTTTGCAGAGGGAAGCAGAGGTTGCCATGCGCTTATTTGTTTGTATGCTCAATCCCTTAGTGCAAGAGAATGTCATGTTTTATTTCCCCTTAAGATGACAACCTTTATTATTCAGTCTGTCGCTTTTATTCTTTGTCATCCAAGTTCGTACAACGCTCAATTTTCTCCTACACTAAATGATCTCACATATTTAGAAGCAATTTTTATTGCCTTTTTGCACCGATGACAACTTACTTGAGGGATCTTGCTCAATCCCTAGGTAGGTATGGTGGACACTTGAAAAAGATTTGGGTTTAAGGGTTTTTGGATGCACAAGTAGTATCTCTACTTAATGCGGAATTTTTGGCTAGCAAAGATGGGGGGCAAGCACCACATGTTGAAGGATCTATGACAATATGACTTCTATGTGAATATAAACAAACATAAACCATTAAGTTGTCTTCCTTGTCCAACGTCAACAATTTTGGCATATAATATTTTGATGAGGGCTCATAATCACAAAAGATTTCTAGGATAGTATATTTATATGTGAATCTTCTCTTCCCTTATTAATTCTTTCATGAGTTGCATCATTGACTAATGCCATCTTTTTGTCAATCTCTAATAAAATTTCCTACTTATACTCTTCCTTATGTGGTGCCATCACCTCCCATAGGATTAGTATATGATCTATTGATTTGTTTCTTTTATTTTATTTATTTCTTTCTTATTTATTTTCTTTATTTGCAACATGAAAGTAAAAGCAAAAATTCAAACTAAACTTTATTATATAACTTGCACATGATTACAATGATATATCACTAAGAAAACTCTCAAAGAAGAAAGGATCGAACTAAACTTTATTTCATCTAAACCAAAAAGATTGAACTAAGATAAGTAAAAGAAAAAAGATAGTGGGATGATACGATACCGGGGCACCTCCCCCAAGCTTGGCAGAAGCCAAGGGGGGTGCCCATACCCGATACTTAGTTCTCCTTTGGTGGTGAAGAAGATGGTAGTGGTGAAGAAGTGATCTTGTCCTTAAGGATCAAGAGGTTCTCCAACCGACGGATGACGCTCCGGAGATGGATGATATGCTCTTGGTGCAGAATATTTTCGCGAGCGAGATACTTATTTTGTATGTGAACTATTTCAATGACGCGAAAAGCTTCAACCTCAGCAGGAGTAAGGTGAGTAAGGTAGGGCTTAAGGATATCTTCTTCCTCCTCCTCGGCCAGCAGTGCTTGTGCTGCCACTGGGGATGGATCTACGGTAGCTTCCTTGCCCTTGTCTCCCTTGGCGGCGTCCGTAGGCTCCTCCCTCTTCATCTTGATCTTCATCAGCCAAGCATCTTCTTCCATGTTGTTGGAGGAGCAGGAAGACATGATGCCTGGCTTGATAAATCTGACCGGAAACAACAAGAAAAGAGAACAGAGGATTTCTTTGCGATACGGTGATCAACAGGTTCGGTAAGTATATATAGATTTTTTTATCTTGGAGGACAAGCATACGGAAGAATAACAGAGTACGAAAGGTGTCCCAAGTGGGCACAACCCACATGGGTGCGCCAGGCGCCTGGCGTGCCCTGGTGTCTTGTGCCCACCAGGGGATGCTTCCTGGAAGTTTCTTTATTTCCAAAATTCTAAAATATTCCAAAACTGATAAAAAATTATTTTTGCGGATTTTTTGGAGTCCGTTTACTTACCGTATCACGTACCTCCTTATTTTCACGATTCTGTAGTGCTCCGGAAGGACTCTTTTATGTGTTCTTCTGGTGTCAAAGTTTGGATAATATTACTTTCAACATTAATGGGCGTACCTGAGATATAATGCTTTATTCGTTTGCCCATTGACAACCTTCGGGTTAGTACCTTCGAGATTATTTATTTTGATGGCTCCAGACCGGTAAACCTCCTCGATGACATATGGGCCTTCCCATTTTGAGAGGAGCTTTCCTGCAAAAAAATCTAAAACGAGAGTTGTACAAAAGAACACATTCTCCAACTTTAAACTCACGCTTTTGGATTCTTTTGTCATGCCGTCTTTTAACTTTCTCTTTGAATAATTTTGCATTTTCATAAGCTTGGGTTCTCCATTCATCTAATGAGCTAATATCAAATAACCTCTTTTCACCAGCAAGTTTGAAATCATAGTTGAGCTCTTTAACTGCCCAACATACTTTATGTTCTAACTCAAGAGGCAAGTGACAAGCTTTTCCATAAACCATTTTATAAGGAGACATACCTGATACGTATCCAACGTATCTATAATTTTTTATTGTTTCATGCTATTATATTATCCATCTTGGATGTTTTATATGCATTTATATGTTGTTTTATATGATTATTGGGACTAACCTATTAACCTAGAGCTCAGTGCCAGTTTCTATTTTTTCCTTGTTTTCGAGTTTTACAGAAAAGGAATACCAAACGGAGTCCAATTAACGTGCCATTTTTGATGATTTTTTATGGACCAAAAGAAGCCCCCGGAGTAAAAGAGTTGGGCCAGAAGAATCCCGACCCATCCACGAGGGTGGAGGGCGCACCCCCTATCTCGTGGATGACTCGGAGACCCCCCTGACGTGAGACCAGGCCAAAAATTCCTATAAATACAGAAACCCCCAGAAAGAAACCTAGATCGGGAGTTCCGCCGCCGCAAGCCTCTGTAGCCACCAAAAACCAATCGGGACCCTGTTCCGGCACCCTGCCGGAGGGGGGATCCATCACCGGTGTCTATCTTCATCATCTCGGCGCTCTCCATGATGAGGAGGGAGTAGTTCACCCTTGGGGCTGAGGGTATGTACCAGTAGCTATGTTTTATCTCTCTCTCTCTCTCTCTCTCTCTCTCTCTCTCTCTCTCTCTCGTGTTCTTGATTTGGCACGATCTTGATGTACTGCGAGCTTTACTATTATAGTTGGATCTTATGATGTTTCTCCCCCTCTAATCTCTTGTAATGGATTGAGTTTTCCCTCCGAAGTTATCTTATCAGACTAAGTCTTTAAGGATTTGAGAACACTTGATGTATGTCTTGCGTGGGATACCCGTGGTGACAATGGGGTATTCTATTGATTCACTTGATGTATTTTTTGGTGATCAACTTGCGGGTTCCGTGACCTTGGGAATCTATTCTTAGGGGTTGGCACACGTTTTCGTCTTGACTCTCTGGTAGAAACTTTGGGGCACTCTTTGAAGTTCTTTTTGTTGGTTTGAATAAATGAATCTGAGATTGTGTGATGCATATCGTATAATCATACCCACGGATACTTGTGCTGACATCGGAGTATATAGGTGACATTAGGGTTTTGGTTGATATGTGTCTTAAGGTATTATTTTACTACGAACTCTAGGGCTGTTTGTGAGACTTATAGGAATAGCCCAATGGATTGATCGGAAAGAATAACTTTGAGGTGGTTTCGTACCCTACAATAATCTCTTCGTTTGTTCTCGGTTATTAGTGACTTTGGAGTGAATCTTTGTTGCATGTTGAGGGATAGTTATATGATCCAATTATGTTATTATTGTTGAGAGAACTTGCACTAGTGAAAGTAAGAACCCTAGGCCTTGTTTCGAAGCATTGCAATACCGTTTATGCTCACTTTTACCACTTGCTACCTTGCTGTTTTTATATTTTCATATTACAAAACCTATATCTACCATCTGTATTGCACTTGTATCACCATCTCTTCGTCTAACTAGTGCACCTATACAATTTACCATTGTATTGGGTGTGTTGGGGACACAAGAGACTCTTTGTTATTTGGTTGCAGGGTTGCTTGAGAGAGACCATCTTCATCCTACGCCTCCCACGGATTGATAAACCTTAGGTCATCCACTTGAGGGAAATTTGCTACTATCCTACAAACCTCTGCACTTGGAGGCCCAACAACGTCTACAAGAAGAAGTTTGTGTAGTAGACATCAAGATCTTTTCTGGTGCCGTTGCCGGGGAGGCTAGGTAAGTGACACTAACACCCCGTCAACTAAGCTCTTTTCTAGCATCGTTGTTGGGGATGTCAGTTCTTGAAGGTATATCTTTAGATCTTGCAATCGAGTCTTTTAATTTCTTGTTTTATCACTAGTTTAGTCTATAAAAGAAAACTACAAGAAAATGGAATTGAGGGTGCCTCATATGCTTCATCTCTTTAATCTCTTTCGTGAAAATGATGGAAAGGAAAATTGTACTCAAGTACTAGAAGAAGAATGCACTACACTATTTGGCACTAAATCTTTGAATGATGAGCATGATTTCAATGTTGTCAGTATGAACTCTTTGAATATCCATAGTACCAATGATGATTGCGCTAGTAATGATAAAAATGTCTCTTATAAGCAGGTCAATTTTTGTGGAGTGCATAGAGCTTGCAAGCACACACCAAATAGGGAAGATAGATTTTGCAAGAGGCATAAGTATTTAGAAACTAAATGGTTGCAAGAGAGGCTAGATGCTTGTGCTAAAAATTTAAAATTTCTTTGCCATCCTTGTGAACTTTGCAATGAACCCCGATCATTTAAATCTCCAATGCAAATTGTTTCATGATCAAATCGTCTCCAAAAATTGTGATGACTTGATTTCCCTTCCGCATCATAATGAACTTAGTTTGCTTGTGGGTTATGAATACATGGAACGTATAACTAATGATCTTCCAGAATTTGTCCTGGATAAAGTTCTTGATTTTGATCTAGAGGAAATTTATATGTATTGTGCAGTGAATTGCATTGAAAGTCCTTATATTTCCATTTTACATAATAAGGAATTGATTGTGGGAGGGAACGTAAGGCTCTTTTACTCCTTTACCTTATGCCCTCTATTCTGAGTCATTCTCTTCTCATTCTACGTGGGTTAGGGACTAGGCTCTCTTCTCTCTATCAGGGTCACGTGTTACTAATCCGTAGTAACTTATAGGATTGTTGGATACAACCCAGTTCAGTTCCTACTAAATGTTAGTATGTTGACCATTGAACTTTGAGAAACTTGATATTCTGGCGTCGAGTGGTACGCTCGGCTTGATCAAGGATACGAACGGGGTATTCTCGATATGTGAGGTTATCTTGGAGATCAAGCGTTTCGTGGTCCACTCCACGGATAGGATCCGAGAAGCAACGCCTGAGTTGAGAGACGTGGAAGACATCATGAACTCTGGAGAGATGTGGAGGTAGTTCCAGTTGGTAGGCAACCCCCCCCCCCCTCGTTTGGCGAGAATGCGAAAGGGTCCAATGTAACGAGGAGCCAATTTGCCTTTGATACCGAATCGATGGGTTCCCTTTAAAGGTGTAACCCGAAGGTAAGCCATCTCCCCAATTTCATAAGCCATCGGCTTATGCTTGCGGTTATACTGACTCTTTTGTTGAGATTGGGCTGTTTTCAACTTCTCACGAATAATGCGAACTTGCTCTTCTGCATCCTGGATCATGTCCGGGCCAAAGAGTTGTCTCTCGCCGGTTTCTGACCAGTTAAGAGGCGTTCGACATTTTCGTCCATAGAGAACTTCGAAAGGAGCTTTGCCCAAGCTAGCTTGATAACTGTTGTTATAAGCGAACTCGGCGAATGGAAGGCACTTCTCCCAATTCATACCGAAAGAGATGACAGAAGCTCGAAGCATGTCCTCCAGAATTTGATTGACTCGTTCTACTTGACCACTTGACTGAGGATGGAAGGCGGTGCTAAAGGAGAGACGAGTTCCCATAGCATTTTGGAAACTCTCCCAAAATTGAGAGGTGAAAAGACTTCCACGATCTGAATTAATTTCCAATGGGACACCATGAAGGGACACTATTCGGGAGATGTACAAATCAGCTAGCTGGATAGCGGTTATACTCTCACGAACGGGTAGGAAGTGGGCTACTTTGGAAAGACGATCGACAACAACGAAGATGGCATTATTTCCTCTTTTGGTCCTGGGAAACCCGGTTATGAAATCCATACCGATTTTATCCCATTTCCATTCAGGAATTTCCAAAGGTTGCAGGGTGCCAGCAGGCCGTTGATGCTCTGCTTTAACACGACGACAGACGTCGCAATTAGCAATGTATTGAGCGATTTCTCTCTTCATCCTAGTCCACCAAAACCTCTGGCGTAGGTCTTGATACATTTTGGTACTACCAGGATGAATGGTGAGAGGGGTTTCATGAGCTTCCTTACGGATCAGTTGCCGTAGATGTTGTTTCTTGGGGACCACCAAATGGTTCTCGAAGAAGACAACACCTCGCTCATCCATGGAAAAACATTTAGCAACTCCGCTAGCAATGTTTTCCTTAATCCGGGATATTCCTCTATCATACCGCTGAGCAGTTATGATTTGATCCGTAAGGTTAGGTTTCGCCACCAGGGTGGAAAGGAATCCTCGAGGAACAATGTGAAGGTTAAGCTTACGAAATTCCTCGTGGAGAAGTGGTTGACTTTGTTGTAACATCAGGTTGTTACAATAAGATTTACGACTTAGTGCATCGGCCATGACATTGGCTTTGCCTGGGGTGTAAGTTATTCCTAAGTCGTAATCCGAGTTCAACTCGACCCAACGTCTTTGCCTGAGATTCAAATCCGGTTGGGTGAAGATGTATTTCAAACTTTGGTGATCAGTGTAGATTTCGCAACTATTACCAAGAAGGTAATGTCGCCAGGTTTTGAGTGCATGGACTACAGCTGCAAGCTCTAGATCATGTGTGGGATAGTTATCCTCATGTGGACGCAACTGTCGAGAAGTGTAGGTAATCACATGACGATCTTGCATGAGAATGCAACCTAGTCCTTGTCGCGAGGCGTCGCAATAGATAACAAAGTCCTTAGAAAAATCTGGTGGTACCAATACGGGAGCAGATGTCAGGCGTCTTTTCAGTTCCTGAAAGCTGAACTCGCACTGTGGGGTCCACTCGAACTTTTTATCTTTCTTGAGGAGTTCAGTTAGAGGCTTAGCAACTTTGGAGAAATTCTCGACGAAGCGGCGGCAATAGCTCGCTAAACCAAGAAAACTCCGAACTTGCTTGACCGTTTCAGGTGGAGTCCAGTCAAGGACGGCTTGAACTCGCTCGGGATTGACAGCAATGCCCTTACCAGAGATTACATGGCCCAGATAGGTCACTTCTGGCAACCAAAATTCGCACTTGGAGAATTTGGCATAAAGGCGATGCTCTCGAAGTTTCATCAATACTAGCCTTAGATGTTCGGCCTTGCTTGACTCTGCTTGCTCATCATGCCATCATGTTTAAATTCAAAAGAAGTTTGAAACGGGGATTGCCTAACCCTAGCATCAAAGGAATTCACTAGGTTCAAACTAAAATATTTTCAGTAAATGCAAATGGCTTTCAAAAATGTTCATCATTTATGGAAAATGCTGTAAACAGTAACCAGAGGTGATGCACATTTTTCCATGACATATTTGGGCTCTGAATTAAATCATACTCTATTTGCATTTGGGCATTTAAATGCTATAAAATATTTTAAATGCTCAAATAATCATAAACTAAAATGTTTACTGTTGGATATATTATAAACAGTATCCATGATTAGTTTCATGATTTTAGGAAATGTCTTAGCATTTTAATTAAGTAAAAACATTTGCAGAAAAATACAAAACAGAAATAAGAAAAGAGAGAGAGAAGGACTAACCTGGCGTTTACCTGAGGCCCACTTACCTGGTGGCCCAGCAGAATCGGCCAGCCCACCAGGGGCACCTTGGTATTCTTCCACCTCTGCCAGTAGGCAGAGGCGTGTCGACGCCAGCGCGCCCGAGGCCTCCACCTCCTCCCTCCCAGCCTGCCTGGCTCCTCCTCGATGCACCAGGCGACGCCACGCAGCCCTGGCCCCTCTCACCCTCTCCCGTGCCCCTCCCCTCCTCCGCTCTCTCTCCCTCTCGCGCCGGAGCGCAACCGCCGACGACGCTCGCCATAGCCGTGCCACCGAGCTCCCCACGCCTCACCGACACGCCCACGAACTCCGCCTCGTTCCTCTCTTTCTCCTCATCGAGCCGCCCGACGCCGGAAGCCCCTGGAAGCCGCAAGCCCCGCCGTTCCCCTCGTCGGCCAACGAAGATCGTCGCCGTCGATTTGCTGCCTCCGGTGCCTCCCTGGGCTCGCTGACCCTTCCATTCGACTCACTGTGAGCTCCTCTGCCGCTCCCCTCTCTCCCCGTGCTCTGTTGCGCCGTGAACCCGCCGTTTCCACCTGACCCGAGAGCCGGCCGCCGCCGTTCTAGTCGCCGTCATAACAAGAGCTAGCAAAGCTCATTCCCGAACACGGCTACGTGCTCAGCAGCTCTGCAGCAAGCTAACGCCGCCACCTGCTTGTCCTCCCGTACACCATAGCAATGCGTCGCTCGATCCCGAGCTCCGCCAACCGCCACGGGCTCCACTCCGGCGAGCTCCGGCCTCCCCACGACCCAGCACCCGCACCGTTCGACGCGCGGGAGCAAGAGCTCTCCAACGCACCCAAACACGCTTTGAACGAGGCCCTGTAGCGCGTTTCCGACGCCCGCCACCGTCTCGGGCCTCGCCAACGTCGAGTCGCCGGCGGGTTTGACCCCGTTGACCAAGTCGACCACGGGTGGGCCCAGTTTGACCCCCTGGGTCAACGACAGGTGGGGCCCAGCCCTGCTAATTAATTAGGATTAGTACTAACTGAATTTAGTTAAACTAATGACACTGACACGAGGGTCCCATCGTCAGGTTTGACCTGCCCAGTCAGCATTGACCCAGCCCCACTGGTCAGCCTCTGTTCTTGCCTTGTCACACTGACCAGTAGAACCCACGGTCAGGTTTGACCTGGGCTGGCGCCTTTGACCTGCTGACGTCACCCCGACGTCATGCTGACGCAGTATTACGTTTTCTGGATTTACATCAGGAAATTCCAGAAAATAGCTAAAACTTCTAAAATTCATAGAAATTAATCTGTAACTCAGAATGAAATAAATTATATATGAAAAATTATCAGAAAAATTCAAGGAATCTGTTTAAGGCATTTGCATGCATGTTTGAACAACCTAGGGTTGCTGTACAGGGCAATTTGCATAAATGACATTTAAATAAGCACATATGGAGTTTGAATTTGAACCCTTGGTTCAAACCAACTTCATTTAATATGGTTGCTAGTTGCATTAGCTCAATCAATAGCATATTGCCATGACATTATCATGCATCATAATTGTTGCATTGCATTGATTGTGTTCCTCTTTGTTTGCCGGTATTTGTCCCCTCTCGATAGACGTGGTTTTGACGATGAGTCCGATGACACCGATGAAGAGCTATATTATCTACAGAAGTGCCAGGCAAGCAAAAACCCCTTGTTCATTCTGACACAATACTACTCTCTCGCTCCTGCTCTCTTTTACTGCATTAGGACAACAACGATTCATGTGTTACTTGCTGCGGTAGTTGAACCCCTTATCCTCTGCATGACCTGTCATTGCCACAGTAATTAGATGAAACCCACTAGCATGAGTAGGAGTTGCTTGAGCCCTGATGTGCCTACTCATTCATGCTTGTTTGTCGTGCCTGCTACTGCTTAGTGTTGAGTCGGGTCTGATTCATCGGGAATGAATTGGAATGGTGATGAACTTGTCCTACTATGTGTGAGCTAAGTGTGTGAACACGATTTGGTAAAGGTAGCGGTGACAGGCCATGTAGGAGTACATGGTGGGTTTTCTCATTGCAGCCGTCTTCAGGAACTGAGTTCTGTGTTTGTGATCCATGAAATAGTTACTACCACACATTGGGATCCTTAATTGACTCTCTCGGCTTCTTAATCACCCTTGTCCTCTGTCCAGGAGTTGCAAGTAGTTTCTGGTGTTTGTAGTATGATGGGGGCCGCACGCAGTGCTGACCGTAGGGGTGGGCTGTGTTGCGGTAGGCACGTGGCACGGTGTACGGGGCGCCCGTTTGGTGTCTCGGGAACCCTGCACACATCGTTCGGGGCCGTATGTGGAAACCTCGGCCGGACTCCCTACGGATGGAACCTGAATAGGCGATAAACCTGGACTAGAGACTTGAGTGTTTAGGTAGGCCGTGGCCGACACCCTCGCTGGGCTTCCGCTTGAAGGTTGCCGAGTACATGTCGTGTAAACAGCGATAAGTGGTGAGAGCGTGTGTGAAGAAGTACACCCCTGCAGGCTTAACATCATCTATTCGAATAGCCGTGTCCGCGGTAATGGACTTCTGGGTTGCCTATAACAGTTCATAGACAAGTGAAAGTGGATACTCTAAAATGCGCAAGATAAGCGTGAGTGTTATGGATGGCGTTCTCGTAGGGAGACGGGAGCGGATCCATAGTGGTGTATTGATATGGTGAATATGTGGACTCGTGTGCGCCACCTCAAAAAGAGTTACTTGCAGTCGTAATTTAGGATAGCCACCGAGTCAAAGCTGGCTTGTTGCAGTCAAACTCCACCACCCCCTTTATTGATACTGATGCATATGTAGCTAGTTCTGATGTAAGTCTTGCTGGGTACATTTGTACTCACGTTTGCCTATTTTATGTTTTTGTAGACAGACGTCAGTCTCGCTAGTATTTCCGTGTGGACTTCGATGTTTAGCTTGATACCTCAGCTATGATCTTGTGCCCTCGGCAGGATCTGGTAGATAGTCAGGCTTCTCAGCCTTTTTCATTTGTAGATGTCTGTACTCAGACATGTTAAGCTTCCGCATGTGCTTTGAATTGTATGCTCTGAATGTTGGGGTCATGAGACCCATGTTTGTAATATCTCGCTCCTCGGAGCCTAATGAATAAATATTGGAGTCGTAGAGTTATGTTGTGATGCCATGTTGTATTTACACATATCGAGCATATTGTGTGTATGATTGAAATGCTTGCTATGTGTGGGATCCGACAATCTAGTTGTTTATCCTTGGCAGCCTCTCTTATGGGGAAATGTAGTCTAGTGCATCCTTGAGCCATAGTAGTCCGGTACAGCCCAGTTCACCGGTGTCCTGCTAGCCCAGCACTACTGCTCAGGACACTTGACTGGCCGGCATGTGTTTCACTTCGTTCCTGTGTCTGTCCCTTCGGGGAAATGTCACGCGGTGACATCCGGAGTCCTGCCTAGCCTGCTACAGCCCGGGTTACCAGAGTCCTGTTAGCCCAGTGCTACAGCCCGGATTCACACGTTGCTGGCCGACATGCTCGAGGTTGAATCATGTATGCCTGTCCCCATGGGTTGGTGCCGCTTTGGGTTCACGACTAGCCATGTCGGCCCAGGTTCTCTGTCATATGGATGCTAGCGACACTATCATATACGTGAGCCAAAAGGCGCAAACAGTCCCGGGCCAGGTAAGGTGGCACCCGTGGGAATACCGTGCGTGAGGCCGCAAAGTGATATGATGTGTTACATGCTAGGTTGATGTGGCTTAGGATCGGGGTCCTGACAGCTTTGGTATCAGAGCCTGACTGACTGTAGGATTACCAAGCCAAACTGGTCAAAGTTGTGTCTAGAAATGCTTTAGTTATATAAGGGAATTGATTGTGGATGGGAACGTAAGGCTCTTTTTACTCCTTATACCCTATGTCCTTCTGATCTGAGTCATTCTCTTCCTTTCTACGGGGTTTAAGAACTAGGCTTCTCTTCTATCTCTCAGGATGACGTGTTACTAAACCGTAGTTGCCTAGGTTTGTTGAGTTCAAGCCTCAGTTCAGTTCCTACTACTTCCATATGTTCATAGCTGGCCTCATAACCTTGATATTGTGATGTTGAGTGGTTATGACACCATTTTGCAGGATGTCTCAAATCATTTTGAGCATTTACAGCCGTTATGTTGTTCGAGTCATCCCAGGTTTCTAAATAGTCTGATGCATTTGTAAATCCCTTCTTCCCGTTTTCGATGTTCCTTTGGGCCAGATTAAGCACACTACATGGTCTGTGAGGTACTCCGTTGCCTCAGCGTATATGTTGGAGCTACTATTGTGACTCTAGGTGTCTTATGAAACCATCTAGTAATCTATCCATGTTTTGTGTTCCCAGTGTGATGACTCTGGCCATCATTCTCGAAAGCATCCCGTGATGCCACTTAGTAGTAGGTATTCTATTCCTGGGTTCTTGAACCGAGATTCACCCTACTTACCTCCTGTTGATAGTGTTTTCTAGTTCCTTTAGGATATTAGCAACTTTGCGATAGTCCTCGAGGTCCGTGGTATTTCCTTCTTCCAAATACTATGAACCGCTTATGGTAGAAGTTCCTCGCTGAACCGAAGGATCACAATCAGAGTACTCTTGAGGAGTTCTCCATTCATAATTGTGAATCTGCCAGTCCTACTTTTTCTGCATGGGTTATCTGGAAGAAATATGTTGAACTCGTTCGGCATACCAACCTATGTATCCACAACTCAGAAAATCAGATGTTCTTTTGAGTTGTCCCTCTTTAGTTGTGCTCTGACCCTCGTCTATCAATTGATACTCAAGAGTATGTGTGCATTCGTTCATCGATACCTATTACTCTTGTGGTCCATCAAGCCATTCTATTCCAGAATGACTAGGAGAAACAAACTCCAGTACCTCATCCATATCCAGGATTGGGTCAAAGCAGTTGTGTTCCGCAGATCAGATGTTAATCCAGCTTTTGTTCTGTTCTACCTTGGAGTATTACCCTATTTATGTCAAGAATATTATAGGAATTGCACCATCTCATATGAATTCTTGATGCAGTGATACTTCTCACCATCATCATTCATTCCTTGGTCCTTGTGTTATTGTAACCGGAATGCCCACAAGTGAATGGTGATGTGTGAAATCAATACTCCGAGCAACTCGTTGCTTGGTAGATAATGGACAAAACTCTCATTCTTAGTGTGTTGGTTACTAAATCATCATCCTAAGATTGATCGTGCTACCTAGTCCTTATTTCTGGTGCACTCGTCGATCAATGAGTTAGGATTTTGTCAAACCCTTGCTCTGTTGATCATATCGTCTTGCCCTGAAAAGCAAGATTGTTCTCGAGCTTGGTAACATATCGATGGTTCGTGATGTTCCGAATATCTTCTTGGAAGTAATACCAGGTTGTCACCTGACCGCTATGTTGGGTTCGTGGTCAAGTTGGTTTTCCTCTAAACCAGCCATTCTCCAAGAATCTGTGTTGGATACCCCTGAGCTAGTTGGTTAAGCCAAACAACAACTTGGAGAGTTGGAAGATAAAAGCTTGTCTGACTTAGTTCATGTTAAGGGATATATTTTGTTTGTGTGTTTGTTGTAGAAAGATGATTTGTTGATCGATTGGTCCTCGTGATCAGCTGTTGAACCTATTGTCTTGTCCAAACCTTGATTTGAGTGTGGGCTATCGTCAAATCAAGTTAGAACCAACGATATTCGTAATGTTGTCTTACTCGTGGTTGATTCCTCGAGCATACAGCATTACATCTTTTGGTCTGACCAATGCTATCACCGTGTTCACATGATGGTGGAAGTCCAGTGATATGGAAATTCCGATGAGTTGCTGTTGGGCCCATCAGCAGCATTTTGTCTCCCCCATGATTCATGTTGAACATCAACCTAGTGTTGGAAACTTTGTAAGCAATGCCTTCGTGTTTCGTTCATGAGGTATATGTTTGGATGAAAGAAGTGACTTCCTCTAGTTCATGTGCATTTGAAGCAAGATGCCGCCGTGAATTCAAGAAAGTTTGTTTCTACTTCCTCTGGAATCATCCCAAGTCAGTCATGCATGTGCGAAGTATTCTATGGTCTGATAGACTGATCATCTTCATTCCATATGTATTCCCTAGAACACCAAGCCACTGATTGATTTGTTCGAGAAAAAGGAGTTGTTGTGCGAATACTAGTTCATGCACAAGATTCAATATCCTCGATGGTGGTTCCCAACCAGAACTCGATAGTGTTATTATAAGACTACTATGTGGCCATTCTTGTCGTGGGCAACATGCTCACATGTATGTAGTAGAACCAGCTCATGTTTTGGAGCTTGCTATCGTAGTTCATTTCCCGAGAATCTCGCAACGTCATCTCGTCGATTTGTGTTGCAAACTTTCTTCTCCAGACATGCTGTCTGAATTATCCCGTTACCAACTAGATCTGAATCTCAGGCAGATATGATGGTTAGAACATTCCCAACAGTTGCATTTTGTCCCCAGCTTGCACTGCCATTGTGCCATTTTCCCATGGGCTGCCTTCACAGCAATTGTTATCCGGGATCTTCTTCAAAAGTGGACTTATCATGGGTCCCATCCATTTCCGATGATAAGCAAAATCATCCATTGTGTTGTCTTCAACAAGGTAGTGCACATCATCCCTTCTAGTCCGTGTATACCATTCTTTTGAACTCCACCAAACGATTGTTGGTGAATTGCCTCAGGCTGGTATAAAGAGTGTCAATGATCTCTGAATCAAAAGTAATTCTTTTTGCCACTTAAGGGAATATTTCTGCGAGTCACCTTCCTTAAGGTGTCTCGTTGTGGTAGCATGGCAACCCAACTCCTCACTACGTTGACACCGTTCACCACCCCCTAGGTGCGGGAATTCTGCTACTTATTTAAACCTTGTCATATGCTCATTTCCATCATTCTTGATGTGTGTATCATGTCTCATCACGACAGATGTCGCTATGTCTCGTTCTGTGAGTTGATCATCGGTTGCTCGATCTTTGAGAAGATCGATTCTTCTAGATTTCCTTTTCTTCTCGTTGTCATGTTGGATAGAGTTCTCATAGCAAGACGTCGAGTCAAAGATGATGATCGAATCAACGTTTTTATGAAGAGCAACCTGGATCATGAAGACCGTGATAGTTTGTGCCCCCTCTGTCTTCTTACCTCACGTCTTGAATCTCGGGACGAGATTCTTGTCTAGTGGGGGTGAGTTGTCACAGCCCTAGTTTAGCCTTTGCTTGTCCTTGCATGATCATCATGTCTAAATTCTGAAATTTGAATTGAGGGAATTTTTAAAGCCTCAGAAACCTTTTAAAACTAATCAACATTTAATTCTCATCAAATGAGTCCAAAGAAATGTTCCTGTTACTCTGTGAAAATATTGGTAAGAAGTAAAATTCAAACCAACATTTTTAGGAGCTCATAAATATATATTTTGGGCATCTGAAGTTAATGCAATAACTACTTGCATTGGATTTATATTTGCTATATACTGAATATGTGTCCAATAATTCTGAGAAATTGTGAGGGGCTTTGGAATAATCCTTCTAGTCCCTGCAAAATTATCAGAAGAAAGCAAAATGGTTTAGTGCTTAAAACTAAATCAAAACAAATAACAGAAAGGAAACAAAAAAACAGAAATGAAACTAACCTGGACTTACCTCATCTGGCCTGCTCCTGTAGCAGAGGCCCAGCCCACCTAGCAGCCCGGCCACCTGGCCGGCCCACCTAGGGCAGGGGCGTCTTCTTCCTCTTGCCAGAAGGCAGAGGAGAAGACAGCCATGGCGCCGCGGCGTGCCACGCCGGCAGCAGCCTGCCTGGCTGCCCACTCGTCGCCCTGGACTCCCTCCGCGACGCCACGCGACCCCCAGAGCCGTCTGGCTCTCCCTGTCTCTCCCCCGAACGCTCTCCCCTCCCCTGTTTCTCTCGCACGCAGCGACCGAACGAGCCGGAGCGCACCGACGCCGTTCGACGCGGTCACAACCACTCCCTCGCTCCCTCTCCGCGACCCCGAGCTCCGCATCTTCGCCCTCCCGTCCACGCTGAGCCAAACAACCGGGGGAGCACCACATTGCCGTATCGGACTTCTTCTTCAACCTCGGTGCCGGCGATCCCCGCCGCTTGATTCGTCACCATCAGGCCTTCCCTGAGCTCACCGACGACTCCATCAGAAGCGCTGTGAGCTCCCGCCCGTTTCCCCCCTTACCCCGTCGTCGCGCGCGAAGCCTAGCTAGTTTTTCCCCGCCATCCCGTGAGCTTGCTGCCGCCGCGCCTGTTGCCGTCGTCGTTCTAGGTCACAGACCTCGCGTCCGAGCACGGCCCCGAGCTCGTGGAGCTCCCAGGAGCCTGCCCAGCCTCTCAGGTCACTCGCTAACCAAGCATAGCCCCGCACCCGTGCTTGCCCGAGCTCCGGCCGCCGCTGCTGATGCCGCCGCCGTTGCTACTGTCCACCTCAGGCCACCCTGAGGCCACCTTCGGACGCGTCGTGATGCCAGCTTTCTGTAGAGCCCAGCTACGCATCCATCCATCGCCGGAGTTGGCCGAAAGGGCGACTCCGCCGCGTCTGTGTACTCGCCGGCGATTAGCCGCCGGTGATAGCCACTGTTTGGGGTTAATCACCCTGCTAACTAACCCCCTCTCTCACTGACTACTGGGGCCCACTCCTTAATTAACCGTAGTTTAGTTTATGATTAGTTTTAACTAATCACAGTGGCCCCACAAGTCAAAGTTGACTGTGCTGACGTGTCTGTTGACCGGACCCACCTGTCATTGACCCTAGGCTGCACTGCGTCACTGACCAGTGGACCCCACTGGTCAGGTTTGACCCGGACCAGCCCTGTTGACTTGCTGACGTCACACTGACACCAGGCTGACGCAGTAAACCCTTTTCTGGATTTATTCTTATATAGGAAATTCCAGAAAATAGTGTAAACTTCAAAAAATCATAGAAATTAATCTATAGCTCAGAATGAAATAATTTATATATGAAAAATTATCAGAAAAATCCAATCTATCCATTTATGCTATTTTCATGCATGTTAGAACAACTTATAGCTACTGTTTAGGACAAATCAAATGAATGCCATTTAAATAACCACATGTGGAGTTTGAATTTGAATCTTAGATTCAAACCAACTTCATTTAACCTGCTGCTAGTTGCATTAGCTCAAATCACAGCATATTGCCATGTCATGATCATGCATCATATTGTTGCATTGCATTGATTGTGTCCTTCTCTGTTGCCGGTAACCGTCCCCTCTCAGTCGACGATGTTCCCGACGATGTGATCGATGACACCGATGAAGAGCTATATTATCTTCAGAAGTGCCAGGCAAGCAAAAACCCCTTGTTCATTCTGATACAATCCCACTCTCTCGCTCCTGCTCTCTTTTACTACATTAGGACAACAACGATTCAACTGTTACATGCGGTGGTAGTTGAACCCCTTATCCTCTGCATGACCTGTCATTGCCACAGTAAATAGATGAAACCCACTAGCATGAGTTGGAGTTGTTTGAGCCCTGATGTGCCTACTCATTCATGCTTGTTTGTCATGCCTGCTACTGCTTAGAGTTGAGTCGGGTCTGATTCATCGGGAATGAATTGGAATGTGGTGAACATGTCCTATTGTTGAGAGTGAACACGTTTTGGTAAAGGTAGCGGTGAGAGGCCATGTAGGAGTACATGGTGGGTTGTCTCATTGCAGCCGTCCTCAGGAACGGAGTTCTGTGTTTGTGATCCATGAACAACTACTACCATGCATTGGAATGCTTAAGTGCCCCTCTCGACTTATTAATCAACTTGATCTCTGTCCAGGAGTTGCAACTAGTTTCTGGTGTTTGTAGGTAGTGTTAGTAGTCTACCAGGTGGTACCCGGTACAAGTGAGCTTGGGACAGACTAGGCACCGTGGCACGGTGTACCAAGCGTAGATCTACCCGTCGAGGTGGGCTTGGGAACCCTGCACACATCGTTTGGGGCCGTGAGCGACACCCCGGCCGGATCTCCTTGCGGATGGAACCCGAATAGGCGATAAACCTGGACTAGAGACTTGTGTGGTTAGTCAGGTCGTGGCCGACTCCCTCGCCCAGTTTCCGCTTGAAGGTTGCCGACGTACATGACGTGTACAGGGAGATAAGTGGCGAGAGCGTGTGTGAAGAAGTACACCCCTGCAGGGTTATCATTATCTATTCGAATAGCCGGATTCCTCGGATATGGAAACTTGGACCCCTTGCATAGTTCATAGACAAGTGAAAGTGGATACTCTAAAATGCGCAAGATAAGCGTGAGTGCTATGGATGGCCTTCTCATAGGGAGACGGAAGCAGATCCATAGTGGTGTATTGATATGGTGAATATGTGGACTCGTGTGCGCCACCTCAAAAGAGTTACTTGCAGTCGTAGTTCAGGTTAGCCACTAAGTCAAAGCTGGCTTGCTGCAGTCAAACTCTACCACCCCCTTTATTGATACCGATGCATATGTAGCTAGTTCTGATGTAAGTCTTGCTGGGTACATTTCTACTCACGTTTGCCTATTTTATGTTTTGCAGAGAGACGTCAGTCTCGCTAGTAGTTCCGTGTGGACTTCGATGTTTAGCTTGATACCTCAGCTACGATCTTGTGCCCTCGGCAGGATCTGGTAGATAGTCAGGCTTCTCAGCCTTTTTCATTTATAGATGTCTGTACTTAGACATGTTAAGCTTCCGCATGTGCTTGTTGCTTGTATGCTCTGAATGTTGGGTCATGAGACCCATGTTTGTAATATCTCGCTCCTCGGAGCCTAATGAATAAATACTTGAGTCGCAGAGTTATGTTGTGATGCCATGTTGTATTTGCACATATCGAGCGTATTGTGTGTATGATTGAAATGCTTGGTATGTGTGGGATCCGACAATCTAGTTGTTTATCCTTGGCAGCCTCTCTTATGGGGAAATGTAGTCTAGTGCTTCCTTGAGCCATAGTAGTCCGCTACAGCCCGGTTCACCGGAGTCCTGCTAGCCCAGCACTACTGCTCAAGACACTTGACTGGCCGGCATGTGTTTCACTTCGTTCCTATGTCTGTCCCCTCGGGGAAATGTTACGCGGTGACATCCGGAGTCCTGCCTAGCTGGCTACAGCCCGGGTTACCGGAGTCCTGTTAGCCTAGTGCTACAGCCCGGATTCACACGCTGTTGACCGACATGCTCGACCAAGAAAACAAATATAAGATGAAGAGAATGCTAATCATAGGGAAGAGATTTCCCAATATCCTCCTATTCTTTCTTATGATGAATCAGGTAACGAGGAGGAGCTTTCTATTCAACCAATCTCATTAATAAGGAGCTCCAAAAAGTGGATTAAACCCACACATGATGCGAAGAAGAAAAAGAAAAGACGTAGAAGAAAAGGTAGAAAGGTATCCCTCCCAAATGATGTTGCTCCTATTACTCATTGTGATGATGATAATTGCTATACTATTGGTGCTAGCCATACTATTAATGATGAGAGTGATTATGCTTATGATATGACCCAAGCTTGGGGATGTTATGTTTGATGAGAATGGCATGTTTGAGAATTTATTTGCTGCAATTAATGTTTGTTCCAAGCTTGGGGATGCTATGTTTGATGAAGATGATATTTTTAGTCCCCCATCTTTTGATGAGAAAATATATTATGATGATAGCATGCCTCCTATTTATGATGATTATATGGATGAAAGTGGGTTTGGAAGAGTGTCAACTTTAGGAAGTAATGATCCCACTATTTTGGAGGGTGTTGAATCTTATTGTGATAATTATGAAAGTGGAGTTGGAGAGGTCATGACTTTATTTAGTGATGATTCCACTATTTCGGAAGAGGTTCCAATTGATTATGAGAACAAAGTTGCTATCTATGATGATTATTGAGATGACATGTATGCTATAAAGATTAATGATAACCATGAAACTTGTCATATTGATTTTAATTTTCAATTGGATTATGCCTCACATGAAAGCTATTTTGTTGAGTTTGCTCCTACTACTATCCATGAGAAGAAATTTGCTTATGTGAGAGTAATAAAAATTCTATGCTTGTGCATCATGAAAATAGTGCTTTATGTGATAGTTATATTGTTGAATTCATTCATGATGCTACTCAAAATTATTATGAGGGAGGAACATGTGCTTGTAGGAATTGCAATAATATCAAGTTTCCTCTCTATGTGTTGAAAATCTTGAAGTTATGCTTGTTTTGCCTTCCTATGCTAGTTAATTATTGTTCTCATAAGTTGTTTGCTCACAAAATCCCCATGAATAGGAAGTGGGTTAGACTTAAATGTGCTAGTCATATTCTCCATGATGCTCCCGCTATGTTTCAATTCTTATGTTTTATACGAGCATCATTGAAATCATCATGCCTAGCTAAAAAGGCATTAAAGAAAAGCGCTTGTTGGGAGACAACCCAATATTTACCTTTACTGTTTTTGTGTGTTCACATGATTATTCTACTGTAGTAATCATGTTTTATAGCTTTTGTTTCAATAAAGTGTGTCGGGGCGGACCGCGTCCCCCGCGAGCACCTATGGGGCCGGAGCCCCTTTCGTTGTCCGGTGAGGGGGGCGGAGGGAGCACAGAGAGCAGATCGAGGCGAGCACACGGGCGGTTTACCCAGGTTCGGGCCGCGATGGACGCGTAAAACCCTACTCCTGCTTGGCTGTATTGAACTGGGGAGCTCGGGAGCTTGGAGAGCTAGCTGCACCGAGCGTATGGCTGTCTGGATTCCCAATCTCCGAATCTCCGAACCCCCCGAACCTCGGAACCTCGGAACCCCTTCTACGTTGCACACGGGCCTCCTTTTATAGCGCAAAGGGGTCACCGACAGGTGTCAACGTAAGAGAAAGGGGTAAAAGCGTAAAAGGGGTGGTAGTTGTAACAGTGCGGGAACAGTGGCGCTACAGCGCGGCACAGTGTTATCATACCTACTTCTGACGGTAGGGGACAAGGGCATTAAATGCCCGTCACGGTCGCCCGGACAGCACCGAGGCGGACCGTTAGGTGCGCCACCGCTCGCCACGATGGTGGCTGCATGCCACCGCATGCCCCAGGCTGCGCGGTGCCCCGCCACGTGCCTTTGGGGGAAACCCCGGAGCGACGCGTGGGCGGGTGAGCTGGAGCGCAGTCCTGAGGTGGCGATTTGCCGCGGCAAGTGGCTTGCCGCGGGGGTCGTCTTCCTGTGCCTGATAGCTCGCCGGCTATCAGGCCTTGCCGGGGCGCATGGCGCGCCGCGGCGGGCTTCTCTTGTGGTGCCTGGGTTCGGCCTTCCCGACAAGCTCCTCTTGTCGGGGTCTCGATCTTCTGTCTCTTATACTTTGTTCTTGGATGGCATTACATGGGTTCAGTCGTCCCGGCAAGCTCCTCTTGCCGGGGTCTTGTCTTCTTGGCCCGGCAAGCTCCTCTTGCCGGGGGCCTTGTCTTGAATGCTTGGTCTTCTCTTGGCGCTTCCTGGGCGGGCCTCGCCGCAGGGTGCTACAACTGCCCGTGCACAAGTCTGGGGTACTAAGGTACCCCTACTTTAGTACACCGACAGGAGCCCCCGGGCCTGGGCCACACACGGTGCCGAGCGTCGTTGGGCCAGGCCCTAACAGTGCACGGGCACGCGTGGCCTTGGTCGCGTTGCTCCTTTCTTTTATCTCCTTTCCCTGCCGCTGTTAAATATGCCATGAAAACGGCTGGTTAGAGCAGCAGTAGGGCATTTTGTAATATAACTTTTTATCTTAGGCAATGCATCGCACTGTTATCTCCTCTACTTGACCGGCGCCTTGTTTGTTTCCGCCCTACGTTTTCGGGGACTTGCCGGCGTAGGCCTCCGCCTTGCCACGGGCGCCGAGTGTGGGACGTCAGTGACCCGCTAGCGGGGCTACCACCGGCAAGAAACCTTGCCGCGGCTGGTTGCTGCTCACTCAGATTGTTGAGCAGGCTCAAGGCAAAGTAAGCGGTGCGACTGCGGTCGCAGCACGCTTAGGGTGCCGGGCGAGCTCGAAACAAAGTGAGGACGCTACTCGGGGTGTAGCACACTCAAGTCGTTGAGCGGACTCGAAACGAAATGAGGGCGCAACCAGTCTCGTGCCGGTCCTTCCGCGCTCAGGCCTCTCAACCAAGGCTCGGTCGTTCGAGGGAGATAACTCTTAAAAATTGATGGGGCAATTGCTCGAGCTCCGGCAACTTATCTTTTCTTATCGCTTGCCGCCCGGTAGGGTAAAACCTCCTTGGGCAGCGTCCAGCCCATCCTGGGGGTAGGCAAAGGCGCAGGGCCTTACGACCCTCCGGAGCTAGGCGTAGCTATGCTTGGGGATCCGCGCCCCTCTCTGCGCCAAGGATCACATGCAACTGCGGCAAGACTTGGGCAGAGAGGATGGTTGGCGGAACGGGTTCCGGCAACCGCGCTGGCAAGATTCCTCCCACGGTCGGCGTCAACTCGTTCGGCACCCCGGCGGACGAGGCGCGCCGGGGAACGAGGTCGCCTTTCTCGTGACTTCTGGCGCTAACTTCTGCGGCTACGGGAGCGGCGCAGAGTTCGCTGGAGGCGAATCGTTCGCCCAGCGGCCAGAAGGCGGTCCTCCTCAAGGAGCAGCTGCTTCTTGCCCAGTCTCTGCGCGAGTGGATACTCGAGGAGGGCCGCACACGAGCCCGTGGGAAAGAATGCCAAAGCTTGTCGGGAACCCCCGCTTCAACTGGACAGATCCTCGGATCCGCAGGAGCAGACTGTTCCTCAGCGTTCAGACTGCTGATCTGCTCGCCGGAGCTAGGCTTATCGGGGGCACCTGCTTCGACTGGACGGATCCTGGGATCCGCAGGAGCGGGTTGTCCCCCGGCTTGCCCCCTACCTGGCGCGCCAAAGATGTCGGGGCGGACCGCGTCCCCCGCGAGCACCTATGGGGCCGGAGCCCCTTTCGTTGTCCGGTGAGGGGGGCGGAGGGAGCACAGAGAGCAGATCGAGGCGAGCACACGGGCGGTTTACCCAGGTTCGGGCCGCGATGGACGCGTAAAACCCTACTCCTGCTTGGCTGTATTGAACTGGGGAGCTCGGGAGCTTGGAGAGCTAGCTGCACTGAGCGTATGGCTGTCTGGATTCCCAATCTCCGAATCTCCGAACCCCCCGAACCTCGGAACCTCGGAACCCCTTCTACGTTGCACACGGGCCTCCTTTTATAGCGCAAAGGGGTCACCGACAGGTGTCAACGTAAGAGAAAGGGGTAAAAGCGTAAAAGGGGTGGTAGTTGTAACAGTGCGGGAACAGTGGCGCTACAGCGCGGCACAGTGTTATCATACCTACTTCTGACGGTAGGGGACAAGGGCATTAAATGCCCGTCACGGTCGCCCGGACAGCACCGAGGCGGACCGTTAGGTGCGCCACCGCTCGCCACGATGGTGGCTGCATGCCACCGCATGCCCCAGGCTGCGCGGTGCCCCGCCACGTGCCTTTGGGGGAAACCCCGGAGCGACGCGTGGGCGGGTGAGCTGGAGCGCAGTCCTGAGGTGGCGATTTGCCGCGGCAAGTGGCTTGCCGCGGGGGTCGTCTTCCTGTGCCTGATAGCTCGCCGGCTATCAGGCCTTGCCGGGGCGCATGGCGCGCCGCGGCGGGCTTCTCTTGTGGTGCCTGGGTTCGGCCTTCCCGACAAGCTCCTCTTGTCGGGGTCTCGATCTTCTGTCTCTTATACTTTGTTCTTGGATGGCATTACATGGGTTCAGTCGTCCCGGCAAGCTCCTCTTGCCGGGGTCTTGTCTTCTTGGCCCGGCAAGCTCCTCTTGCCGGGGGCCTTGTCTTGAATGCTTGGTCTTCTCTTGGCGCTTCCTGGGCGGGCCTCGCCGCAGGGTGCTACAACTGCCCGTGCACAAGTCTGGGGTACTAAGGTACCCCTACTTTAGTACACCGACAAAGTGCCAAGTAGAACCTTTGGGATGACTTGGGTGAAAGTTAATGCGATCTTGCTGTAAAAAACAGAAACTTTGCGCTCACAAAAATAATTGACATTTTTAACATAAGAGTGATTTTAAGTTGATTATTTTTACAGAATATTAATATACAAATTCCTCACGTCCACCAATTTATTTCAGAATTTTTGGAGTTACAGAAGTATTCGGGAGTTACAGATTACTACAGACTATTCTGTTTTTGACAGATTCTGTTTTCTATGTGTTGTTTGCTTATTTTGATGGATCTACGAGTAGTATCGGAGGGTATAAACCATAGAGAAGTTGGAATATAGTAGATATTACACCAATATGAATTTATAATGAGTTCACAACAGTACCTAAGTGGTGATTTATTTCCTTATACTAACGGAGCTTACGAGTTTTCTGTTAAGTTTTGTGTTGTGAAGTTTTCAAGTTTTTGGTAAAGATTCGATGGACTATGGAATAAGGAGTGGCAAGAGTCTAACCTTGGGGATGCCCAAGGCACCCCAAGGTAATATTCAAGGACAACCAAGAGCCTAAGCTTGGGGATGCCCCGGATGGCATCCCCTCTTTCGTCTTCGTTCATCGGTAACCTTACTTGGAGCTATATTTTTATTCACCACATGATATGTGTTTTGCTTGGAGCGTATTTTTTTTTTTGCTTGATGTTTGAATAAAATCCCAAGATTTGAAATTCTTAAATGTTAGAGAGTCTTGACATAGTTACATAATTATTCGACTACTCATTGATCTCCACTTATATCTTTTGGAGTAGTTTGTCATTTGCTCTAGTGCTTCACTTATATCTTTTTAGAGCACGACGGTGGTTTTATTTTGAAGAAATAGATAAACTCTCATGCTTCAATTAAATTATTTTTAGAGTCTTAAACAGCATGGTAATTTGCTTGGGTTATAAAACTAGTCCTAATATGATGGGTATCCAAGAGGGATATAATAAAAACTTTCATATCAAGTGCATCGAATACTATGAGAAGTTTGATTCCTTATGATTGTTTTGAGATATGAAGATGGTGATATTAGAGTCATGTTAGTTGATTAGTTGTGAATTTGAGAGATACTTGTGTTAAAGTTTGTGATTCCTGTAGCATGTACGTATGGTGAACCGCTATGTGATGAAGTCGGAGCATGATTTATTATTTGATTGTCTTCCTTATGAGTGGCGGTCGGGGACGAGCGATGGTCTTTTCCTACCAATCTATCCCCCTAGGAGCATGCGCGTAGTACTTCATTTTGATAACTAATAGATTTTTGCAATAAGTATGTGAGTTCTTTATGACTAATGTTGAGTCCATGGATTATACGCACTCTCACCCTTCCACCATTGCTAGCCTCTCTTCTGCCGTGCAACTTTCGCCGGTACCATACACCCACCATATACCTTCCTCAAAAAAGCCACCATACCTACCTATTATTGCATTTCCATAGCCATTCCGAGATATATTGCCATGCAACTTTCCACAGTTCGGTTTATTATGACACGCTTCATCATTGTCATATTGCTTTGCATGATCGTGTAGTTGGCATCGTATTTGTGGAAAAGCCACCTTCATAATTCTTTCATACATGTCACTCTTGATTCATTGCACATCCCGGTACACTGTCGGAGGTATTCATATAGAGTCATATTTTGTTCTAAGTATCAAGTTGTAATTCTTGAGTTGTAAGTAAATAAAAGTATGATGGTCATCATTATTAGAGCATTGTCCCAAGTGAGGAAAGTATGATGGAGACTATGATTCCCCCACAAGTCGGGTTGAGACTCCGGACAAAAAAGAAAAAAAAGAGGCCATAAAAAATGAGAAAGGCCCAAATAAAAAAATGAGAGAAAAAGAGAGAAGGGGCAATGCTACTATCCTTTTACCACACTTGTGCTTCAAAGTAGCACCGTGATCTTCATGATAGAGAGTCTCCTATGTTGCCACTTTCATATACTAGTGGGAATCTTTCATTATAGAACTTGGCTTGTATATTCCAATGATGGGCTTCCTCAAAATTCCCTAGGTCTTCGTGAGCAAGCGAGTTGGATGCACACCTACTTAGTTTCTTTTTGAGCTTTCATACACTTATAGCTCTAGTGCATCCGTTGCATGGCAATTCCTACTCACTCACATTGATATCTATTGATGGGCATCTCCATAGCCCGTTGATACGCCTAGTTGATGTGAGACTATCTTCTCCTTTTTGTCTTCTCCACAACCACCATTCATTCCACCTATAGTGCTATATCCATGGCTCATGCTCATGTATTGCATGAAAGTTGAAAAGGTTTGAGAACATCAAAAGTATGAAACAATTTCTTGGCTTGTCATCGGGGTTGTGCATGATTTAAATATTTTGTGTGATGAAGATAGAGCATAGCCAGACTATATGATTTTGTAGGGATAGCTTGCTTTGGCCATGCTATTTTGAGAAGACATGATTGCTTTGTTAGTATGCTTGAAGAATTATTGTTTTCATGTCAATATTAAACTTTTGTTTTATATATTATGGATCTAGATATTCTTGCCACAATAAAGAAGATTACATTGATAAATATGTTAGGTAGCATTCCACATCAAAAATTCTGTTTTTATCATTTACCTACTCGAGGACGAGCAGGAATTAAGCTTGGGGATGCTTGATACGTCTCCAATATATCTATAATTTTTTATTGTTCCATGCTATTATATTATCCATCTTGGATGTTTTATATGCATTTATATGTTGTTTTATATGATTTTTGGGACTAACCTATTAACCTAGAGCCCAGTGCCAGTTTCTGTTTTTTCCTTGTTTTTGAGTTTTACAGAAAAGGAATACCAAACGGAGTCCAATTGACGTGTCAATTTTTGATGATTTTTTATGGACCAAAAGAAGCCCCAGAGTAAAAGAGTTGGGACAGAAGAGTCCCAAGCCATCCACGAGGGTGGAGGGCGCGCCCTACCCCCCCCCCCCCCAAGGCGCGCCCCCCTATCTCGTCGATGACACGTAGACCCCCTGACGTGAGACCGACACCGAACATTCCTACAAATACAGAAACCCCCAGAAAGAAACCTAGATTGGGAGTTCTGCCGCCGCAAGCCTGTGTAGCCACCAAAAACTAATCGGGACTCTGTTCCGGCACCCTGCCGGAGGGGGGATCCATCACCGATGGCTATCTTCATCATCTTGGCGCTCTCCATGACAAGGAGGGAGTAGTTCACCCTCGGGGCTAAGGGTATGTACCAGTATCTATGTGTTTGATCTCTCTCTCTCTCTCTCTCTATCTCTCTCTCTCTCTCGTGTTCTTGATTTGGCACGATCTTGATGTACCGCGAGCTTTGCTATTATAGTTGGATCTTATGATGTTTCTCCCCCTCTAGTCTCTTGTAATGGATTGAGTTTTCCCTTCGAAGTTATCTTATCGGGTTGAGTCTTTAAGGATTTGAGAACACTTGATGTATGTCTTGCGTGGGATACCCGTGGTGACAATGGGGTATTCTATTGATTCACTTGATGTATGTTTTGGTGATCAACTTGCGAGTTCCGTGACCTTGGGAATCTATGCATAGGGGTTGGCACACGTTTTTGTCTTGACTCTCCTGTAGAAACTTTTGGGCACTCTTTGAAGTTCTTTTTTGTTGGTTTGAATAGATGAATCTGAGATCGTGTGATGCATATCGTATAATCATACCCGCAGATACTTGTGGTGACATTGGAGTATCTAGGTGACATTAGGGTTTTGGTTGATATGTGTCTTAAGGTGTTATTTTACTACGAACTCTAGGGCTGTTTGTGACACTTACAGCAATAGCCTAATGGATTGATCGGAAAGAATAACTTTGAGGTGGTTTCGTACCCTGCAATAATCTCTTCGTTTGTTCTCAGCTATTAGTGACTTTGGAGTGGCTCTTGGTTGCATGTTGAGGGATATTTATATGACCCAATTATGTTATTATTGTTGAGAGAACTTGCACTAGTGAAAGTATGAACCCTAGGCCTTGTTTCGAAGCATTGCAGTACCGTTTACGCTCACTTTTACCACTTGCTACCTTGCTGTTTTTATTTTTTTTCAGATTACAAAAACCTATATCTACCATCCGTATTGCACTTGTATCACCATCTCTTCGCCGAACTAGTGCACATATACAATTTACCATTGTATTGGGTGTGTTGGGGACACAAGAGACTCTTTGTTATTTGGTTGCAGGGTTGCTTGAGAGAGACCATCTTCATCCTACGCCTCCCACGGATTGATAAACCTTAGGTCATCCACTTGAGGGAAATTTGCTACTGTCCTACAAACCTCTGCACTTGGAGGCCCAACAACGTCTACAAGAAGAAGGTTGTGTAGTAGAAATCAATACCCATAGGATTTTTATATGTTGTTCTATAAGCCCAAAGTGCATCATCTAATTTATTAGACCAATTCTTCCTGGACCTATTGACAGTCTTTTGCAAAATTAATTTTATTTCTCTATTGCTAAGTTCAACTTGACCACTAGACTGAGGATGATAGGGTGAGGCAATTCTATGGTTAACATCGTACTTAGCAAGCATTTTACGAAAAGCACCATGAATAAAGTGTGAACCACCATCAGTCATTAAATATCTAGGGACTCCAAACCTTGGGATAATAACTTCCTCAAGCATTTTAATAGAGGTGTTGTGATCAGCACTACTGGTTGGAATAGCTTCTACCCATTTAGTAACATAATCAACAGCAACTAAAATATGTGTATACTAGAGGAAGGAAAAGGTCCCATGTAATCAAATCCCCAAACATCAAATGGTTCAACAGCAAGTGAATAATTCATAGGCATTTCTTACGCTTACCGATATTACCTATTCTTTGACATTCATCACAAGATGATACGTACTTACGGGCATCCTTGAAGAGAGTAGGCCAATAAAATCTAGACCGCAATACCTTATGAGCAGTTCTATCTCCAACACGATGTCCTCCATAAGCCTCGGAGTGACATTTCCGTAGGATTTGTCCATGTTCATGCTCAGGTACACAACATCTAATAATACCATCTACTCCTTCTTTATAAAGATGTGGGTCATCCCAAAAGTAATGTCTTAAATCATAGAAGATTTTTTTCTTTTGTTGGTATGTAAAGCTAGGTGGCAAATATTTAGCAACAATGTAATTAGCATCATCAGCATACCAAGGAGTACTATTAGCAACATTTATTGCAGCTAACTGCTCATCAGGAAAACTATCATCAATAGGAAGTGGGTCATCAAGCACATTTTCAAGCCTAGACAAGTTATCAGCTACTGGGTTCTCAACTCCTTTTCTATCAATGATATGTAAATCAAATTCTTGTAACAAGAGAACCCAACGAATAAGTCTAGGTTTAGCATCTTTCTTTTCCATAAGATATATAATAGCAGCATGGTCTGTGTGAACAGTTACTTTGGAATCAACAATATAAGGTCTAAACTTATCACAAGAAAACACCACTGCTAAGAATTCTTTTCAGTAGTAGCATAATTTCTTTGAGCACTGTCTAGAGTTTTACTAGCATAATGAATAACATTCAATTTCTTATCAACTCTTTGTCCTATAACAACACCAACAGCATAATCACTAGCATCACACATAATTTCAAAAGGCAAGTTCCAATCAGGTGGTTGAACAATAGGTGAAAAAATTAAAGCTTTCTTGAGTGTTTCGAAGGCTTCTAAACAATCATCATCAAAAACAAAAGGAATATCCTTTTGCAAAAGACTAGTAAGAGGCATAGAAATTTTAGAAAAGTCTTTGATAAATCTCCTATAGAAATCAACATGACCTAGGAAACTACGAATACCTTTGATGTCCTTGGGACATGGCATTTTCTCAATAGCATCAACCTTAGCTTGATCCCGGAATTCGACCCGCTATTAATGTGGGTATTTCTGTTTCCAAAGTAGGATCCGTGGCTCAAATTAAAGTCATGAAACAAGTACCTCTTTCAGAAATTTTATGACCCAAGACAATGCCTTCATTAACCATAAAGTGGCACTTCTCCCAATTCAAGACAAGATTTGTTTGTTCACATCTCTGCAAAACTCGATCAAGATTGCTTAAAAAATCATCAAAAGACTTCCCATAAACAGAAAAGTCATCCATCAAAACCTCAACAATCTTTTCACAAAAGTCAGAGAATATAGCAGTCATACATCCTTGAAAGGTAGCAGGTGCATTGCATAAACCAAAAGGCATACGTCTATCAGCATAAGTTCCAAAGGGACAAGTAAAAGTGGTCTTTTCTTGATCAGGTTGAGAAACAGGTATTTGTGAGAAGCCAGAATATCCATCAAGGAAGCAAAAGTGTGTATGCTTAGATAATCTTTCAAGCATTTGATCAATAAAAGGCAAAGGGTAATGATCTTTTCTAGTTGATTTATTTAATTTTCTAAAATCAATTACCATTCTATAGCCTGTAACAATTCTTTGTGGAATAAGTTCATTCTTATCATTAGGAACAACAGTAATACCTCCTTTCTTAGGGACACAATGAACAAGAATTACCCATCTACTATCAGCTATAGGATAGATTATACCTGGTTCCAGAAGTTTTAGCATTTCCGTTCTTACCACCTCTTTCATCTTCAGATTTAACCGACGTTGGTGATCAATAATGGGTTTAGCATCAGGTTCCATATTGATTTTGTGCTGACATAGAGTGGGACTAATGCCCTTTAAATCATCAAGAGTATATCCAATAGCAGCCCGGTGCTTCCTTAGAACTTTCAATAATCTTTCTTCTTCATGTTCTGAAAGGTTAGCACTGATAATAACAGGATATATTTTATTTTCATCAAGATAAGCATATTTCAAAGTGTCTGGCAATTGTTTTAATTCAAACACAGGATCACCATTAGGTGGAGGAGGACCTCCAAGAGTTTCAATATGCAAACTGTGTTTAAGTAGAGGACGTTATTCAAAGAAGATCTTATCTATTTCATTTCTTTCATGCATATGTAAATCATTTTCATGGTCTAGCAAATATTGTTCTAAAGGATCAGTAGGTGGCACAACAATAGAAGCAAGACCAATTAATTCATCCTTACTAGGCAACCTTTTTTCATGATGATTTCTATAAACTTGGAAAAATTAAACTCATGAGACTCATCACCAAAGCTAACACTGACAGTTTGTTTCTTACAATCTATCTTAGCATTAATTGTGTTCAAGAAAGGTCTACCAAAGATAATGGGACAGAAGTCATCTTGTGGGGAACCAAGAACAAGAAAATCAGTAGGGTATTTTATTTTCCCACACAAGACTTCAACATCTCTAACAATCCCAATTGGTGATATGGTGTCTCTATTAGCAAGTTTAATAGTAACCTCTATGTCTTCTATCTCAACAGGTGCTATGTCTTTCATAATTTCTTAATACAAAGTGTAAGGAATAGCACTCACACTAGCACCCATGTCACATAAACCATGATAACAGTGATCTCCTATTTTAACAGAAATAACAGGCATGCCAACACCAAGTCTATATTTATCTTTTTTATCAGGTTTAGCAATTCTAGCAGCTTCTTCACGGAAGTAAATAACATGCCCATCAATATCTTCTTCCAAGAGATCTTTAACCATAGCAATGCTAGGTTCTACTTTGATTTGTTCATCAGGTTTAGGTGTTCTAATATAGCTTTTGTTAACCACAGTTGAAACTTTAGCATGTTCCTTTATCCTAACAGGAAAAATGTGGTTTCTCAATATAAGCAGAAGGGACAACTGGATAAACATTATAAAGTATAGTTTCTTCTTTAATTGGTACCGGTTCTTTAATTTCTTCTTTAATAGGTGGGTGATATTTAAACCACTTCTCTTTAGGGAGTTCAACATGAGTAGCAAATGATTCACAAAAGGAGGCTACTATCTCAGAGTCAAGTCCATATTTAGTGCTAAACTTTTGAAAAGCATCGGTATCCATAAAAGATTTAACACAATCATACTTAAGTTTAATACCTGACTCTTTATCTTCGTCAAGTTCCCAATCTTCAGAGTTGCGTTTAATTCTTTCCAAAATATCCCACCGTAATTCAATAGTCTTCTTCATAAAAGAACCAGCACAAGAAGTATCAAGCATGGTTTGATCATTACGAGAAAGTCGAGCATAAAAGTTCCGAATAATAATTTCTCTTGAGAGCTCATGATTGGGGCATGAATATAACATTGACTTAAGCCTCCCCCAAGCTAGAGCGATACTTTCTCCTTCACGAGGCCAAAATTTTTACATATATATATATATATATATATATATATATATATATATATATATATATATATATATATATATATATATATATATAATTCCGATCACGATGAACTAGATGCATAGGATAAAATTTTTGGTGGAACTCCAATTTGAAACGATTCCAATTCCATGATCCAATGTCATCACATAACCTATACAATGACAATGCTTTTCCCTTCAAAGATAAAGGGAAAACCTTTTCATCACCTCATCTTCGGGTAAACCCGCAAGCTTAAACAATCCACAAATTTGTTCCACATATATCAAGTGCATATCAGGATGTTCGGTTCCATCTCCTGCATAAGGATTAGCTAGCAGTTGTTCTATCAAACCCGAAGGAATTTCATATTCAATGTTTTCAGTAGGTGCAGTAGGTTGAGGGGTAGCTAATTGTGGTTCCGGACGAGGTGAAGATACCCCGAACAAACCCCTCAAAGGATTGTTTTCCATAGTAACAAGTGACAATAAATTTCAGCACACTATATAAATGTTTCCTTACCAAATTCCACTTACCAAAGGCGCTTCACTCCCCGGCAACGGCGCCGGAAAATAGCCTTGATGACCCACAAGTATAGGGGCTCAATTGTAGCTCTTTTCGATAAGTAAGAGTGTCGAACCCAACGAGGAACAGAAGGAAATGACAGGTAGTTTTCAGTAAGGTAATGTCTGCAAGTGCTGAAATTGTATGTAGTAGAGTAGTTTCATAGCAAGATAATTTGTAACGAGCAAGTAACGATAGTAGCAATAAGTATGCATCAAGATAGCCCAATCCTTTTGAGGCAAAGGACAGGCCAAAACGGTCTCTTATGATAAGCAAAGTGTTCTTGAGGGTACACGGGAATTTCATCTAGTCACTTTCATCATGTTGCTTTGATTTGTGTTCGCTACTTTGATAATTTGATATGTGGGTGGACCTGTGCTTAGGTGTTGTTCTTACTTGAAAAAACCTCATACTTATGATTAACCCTCCCGCAAGCATCCGCAACTACGAGAAAAATATTAAGAATAAATTCTAACCATAGCATTAAACTTATGGATCCAATAGGTCTTATGGAATAGCGCATAAACTGGGGTTTAAGCTTCTGTCACTCTCGCAACCCATCATCTATGTGCTACTCCAAAATGCATTCCCTTAGGCCCGAATATGGTGAAGTGTCATGTAGTCGACGTTCAAATGACACCACTAAGGGAATCACAACATACATACTATCAAAATATCGAACACATATCAAGTTCACATGATTACTTGCAACATGATTTCTCCCGTGACCTCAAGAACAAAAGTAATTACTCACAAATGATAAACATGTTCATAATAAGAGGGGTATTAAATAGCATAATGGATCTGAACATATAATCTTCCACCAAATAAACCATATAGTAATCAACTAAAAGATGTAATCAACACTACTAGTCACCCACAAGCACCAATTTATAGTTCCAGTAACAAGATTGAACACAAGAGATGAAATAGGGTTTGAGACGAGATGGTGCTCTTGAAGATGTTGATGGAGATTGCCCTCCCCAAGATGGGAGAGTTGTTGGTGATGATAATGATGATGGTTTCCCCCTCCGGGAGGGAAGTTCCCCCGGCGGAATCGCTCCGCCGGAGGGAAAAAGTATTACTTCCCAAATTCCAGCTCGAGACGGCGGCGCTCCATCTCGAAAGCCTTCTCCTCATTTTTTTTCTAGGTAAAAATGACTTATATACCAGAAGATGGGCACTGGAGGTGGGCCGAGGAGAGCACAACCCACCAGGGCGCGCCTAGGCTCCCTGGCGCGCCCAGGTGGGTTGTGCCCACTTGGTGGGCCCCCTATGGTAGTTATTTGCTCCAATATTTCTTATATATTCCATAAAAAATCCCCGTGAAGTTTCAGCTTGTTTGGAGTTGTGCAGAATAGGTGGCCTGACGTAGCTTTTCCAGGTCCAGATTTCTAGCTGCCGGAATTCTCCCTCTTGGTGTGTACCTTGCAAATTATAAAATAAAATGCATTAGAATTACTCCAAAAAACATTATTATAGATAAAAACATTATAAATAACAGTAAGAAAACATGATGCAAAATGGACGTATCAGTCTCACAGTGCATGAACGTGGCCCTTATGCTACGATGGGTCTAGCGGGTCATTCGAGAGGAGGGGGCTTATGGTTGCAGTTTATTCAAGCAAAGTACTTGCGGGGCCGGTCACTGCTTGCTTGTTCCCGTACTGATGGATCCTAGTTTTGGCGGTCCACCCAGCAGATCAAGCAAGAGATCGGCCAGGGGATGTCCTTCTCCATTGGCAATAATGAGGCAACCCTACTCCGGCTTGAACGTGGGTTAATAGAGCCCCATTATGTATGGGGTTTCCAAACTTATTCACCATCTGCTTGGTTCGAATGGTGTTGGTCTCCACGACTCCCCACAGTGGAAATTGGAACGTCTTTGTTCCATGATAATTTGGGCCAGCGGAGATCATAGAGTGGGCTAACTTGCAGGCTGCCCTCCCACTGGTGCTTGTGGATTATCCAGACACCTTATCCTAACGGTTGTCCCATTCAGGTGTCTTCTCTGTCAGCCTGGCATAACATTCCTATGTCTATGTCTGCTTTAGTGTGTGGGCTTCTCCACTCTAGAAAGCACCATTGCCCTCGAAGATAAAGATTGTTGTTTGGCAATTGTAAAGGGATCTCCTCCCATCTAGGAGGGAGGTGATCAAGAGAATGACCCTGGAAATGGGTTGTGCCCTCTATGTGGTGTCCCGGAGGTGAGTAAATTGCTGAAAACCATGACATTTGCAGCTAGGGTACTCTAAAATCATCGCTTTTGCCAAAAAATAACAAATCAGCACCACTTTTGCGGCAAATGAGTAACAGATCGCACTAATTCAAAACCGAGGTGTCTAACTGTAGAAATGACGGGTGGGACCATCTGTCGGGCTGATGTGGCAAAAACTAGTCCTAGTCATGTTTGACCTGCTGAGGTGGACGGGGGTCCCACCTATCAGCCACACCTCTTATCTCCTCTCTCCTCTCCTTCCTCCCCACACATCTCTCTCCCTTACCATTGGTCATCCAACAGCACCGCCCCTGCCAGCCGCCTGGCACCGACCCTCCAAGCAAATTTTCCTACTGCCTGTCGCCAGCAGAATCTGGTCCGCCGCGGCCATCTACGTCTGCCGCCCCCTCCCCGAATGCCTCCCTGCCGCTTGGCGCCGGCTGAATCTGAGGTCGTCGATTTTCTACCTCCGGCCGCCCCTTCCCTACCCGTGCCCGTGCTTGCAACGGCTACCACACGGTGTGGCGCCCCTCACTATGGCCGACATAGCAGGCGTTGCAGGCGGGCCTGGGCAGAGGCAACGACATGGGGCTCTCGCTAGCGGTCGAAGGTCATGGATGGCGGCACTAGAGTGCGCAGACACGGGATGGCGGTGCAAGCAGGCGCGGTTGTGGGATGACAGGGCGGCACGCGGCAGCGGCGTTGTGGGTGCAGGGCATGGTGGGCTTGCCGACGAGCGCGAGGCGGCGGCGCTGCAAGGCAGGCTTGCCGGTGGGTGTGCCTTCTTAAGGTCGGCCTCCAGCCGCCGGTAGAGGTTGTTAGAAAGGGAGGGAGAAAGAGGAGAGGAAATTGAGGAGGAGGAAGAAGGTGTGAGACAGACAAGTGGGACCCCCGTCCATGTCAACAAGTCAAACATTGACTAGGACTAATCTTCGCCACATCAACCTAGACATGTGGGTCCCACCCACTAGTTTTACTATTAATGCGGCTCAGTTTCGAATTAGTGCATTCTATTATTCACTTGTCACAGAAGTGGTTATCTTTTGTGATTTTTCGCAAATCCGATGGTTTTGGAGTACCCTAACCACAAATGTGGTGGTTTTTGAGCAATTTACTCCCCAGAGGTGGGGACTCACATCTTCTTCTCTTGTAGGCCTCAAGAGTTATGTGTAGTTTTGTCCATGAGGCTCTGGGGCCTAACTGGAGGTCCTGCAACTGGTCGGGTTCCTTTAAAAGTCATGCCATCCAAACCGGAAGGAGGAGACACCTCTTCTAGCTGGTGTTTGCTACGATTAGCTTAGACTTTCTGGATGACGCACAATAATATGGTAATTGAGTTGGTCTTTGTAAGGTGGGCCTCTCACATTATCTTCAAATTATTTCCATTTGTGCAGCATTAGCACCCGCTGTATGGACAACGAGATCGCGATCGCCTGAGCGTTATGATGGATGAGATGACTGCTCTCGCTAGGCGACTTGCCTCACAGCAGGCCCCGTGAGACTTGGCCACTTGGTGGTCTTTTTTCCTTTTTTTTCTTTCATGATTTTCTTAGGCGTGTTTGCGTTGATGCCCCGACAGGCTATTTTGTTTTACGGCATTTGAACTTATTGTATGAACGTGTTGTTAACTTTATTTATAAAGCGAGGTGAAAGTCAAAAATGCCAAATGGGGGCCGAGCTCCATGGAGACATTAATACGAAATTTTGCACACGTACACATTACATCCTTGTATACGAAATTTTCAGACTTAAGGCCTCCTTGAAGCGCGGTTTCCAAAATGTCCTACTCGGCAAAAGCCTATTACGAGAAATGGAATATTTAAGAAATATTGAACATGCTAACAAATTTATTTCATTTGTCCTCACATTTTTTGTATACGAAAGGAAGAAGGTCTGATAAGAAGTGTCCTCATATTTTTTTTAGTAGAGAAAAGGAAGTCGTATGTACATGCAAGGCATCGAGGAAGAGTGGAGGATGGAGCAGACCTTCCATGGGTTTTGTTAAATTGAATGTCGACGCTTCTTTTAATCATGATCAACTAAAGGGCACAACTAGTGCGGTTATCCGGGATGACAAAGGAAATTCCATTGTAGGTAGAAACAGCACGATCGATTGTTGCGCGGATGCTCTCACAGCGAAAGCGTTAGCACTTAGGTTTGGCTTAGTACTGGCACAAAAAAGGGGTTGCAATCAACTCATTATTAATTCTGATAATATGGAAGTAATTAACACAATGAAGAACGGAGGTCGCTCTGCAGGAGCGGTGGCTGCAATTTTTGAAGATTGCATTTTTATGCCTTGTGATTTTTCTCTTACTAGTTTTGAGCATTGTAATAGAGAAGCGGACAAAGTAGCTCATGAGTTTGCTGGATTAGCAAAAGGTTCCATGACTAGGGATTGGATTGAGGAGCCCATGAAAAATATTGTATCTCTCCTTATAGACGATGTAACCATTATCTTTATTTAATAATTGATATTGTTTTTCAAAAAAAAAATCATCTGTATACATGCAAAACGGCTAACCTGTTAATTATCGGTACTAGCAGTGAATGCCATTAATTACTCGCAGATGAGCGCTTCATTTTAATTCTCCGAAGTCCAAACTGACGCATACGCTTCTGCAAGTTAACCCCTGTTGTTCTATATAAGCACGTCAATTCCTCTACGAACTTCACCAAATTAACTGAGCTCACAGTCACAGATGCGGCAGAAGACAATGTCTCCATTCGTCTGCGTCGCCATCCTGTTGCTCGCACTGGTCTCGCCATCGCCGGCATCAGCCAGCATCCCCAGCACTAGCAACAATGGCGTAGCCGTCGCCGTCGCCGCCCCTAGCGTGCCCACGGCGACGCAGTTCCTGCAGGCGCACAACGACGCGCGCCGCGAGGTCGGCGTGGCACCCCTGACGTGGAACTCGACGCTGGAGCAGGACGCCGAGAGATACGCGGGCCGGCTTGGTATCCGCTGCAAGCTGGAGCCGCTGAAGTGGGACGCCCCGCATATCTACGGGCAGAACACCTACTGGGGCAGTGGGTACAACGACGGCGCCGCCGTCGCTGGCTCGTGGGTGTACGAGCGGCAGTCGTACGACCACCGCGCCAACGCGTGCGCGCCCGGCAAGGTATGCGGGTCCTACACGCAGGTGGTGTGGAACACCACGCGAGAGCTCGGCTGCGCCCGCCGCACCTGCCGGAGCAGC
Organism: Aegilops umbellulata; assembly: GCA_032464435.1. Lineage (NCBI taxonomy): Eukaryota > Viridiplantae > Streptophyta > Magnoliopsida > Poales > Poaceae > Aegilops > Aegilops umbellulata. The sequence continues at coordinate 479,941,139 of CP136055.1, forward strand.
CGCGACACCGTGGCTGTCTGCAGATACTTCCCTCCCGGCAACTACCGCGGCGTTCCACCATACTGAGCACATCTATACGGAAGCTACGTCAGGAAAGATGTGTCTGTTCAAATAATGTATGGTGCGAAACAAGGCGTTTGGTCCGGCGTTTTATGGTTGTAAGAAATGGGAAATTTGGATTACACTGTGACTGAAGCTGTCTGTTACTGTACTTATTTTTGTTTAGTTGGCCACATGTGCACCCAGCATGTTCTCCTGTGCCACCCCCATCCCCGCGCCTCAACCACCGAAAGCCCACAGCCTCACCCGCATGTGGCTTTGCTAGCACGTGCGCACATTCATCTTCAGAAAACCCACACCAGGCTAAGATCTCACTAATTTTCTACTTATTTGGCAAACGAGCCCTAAACGAATTGGGCTCTAGGTTGGACAGTGAGTTGATCACCGTTGGTTTAATGAAGGGGAGGTGAAAGTTTTGACTTCTTTCGTTGCTGAATTAGCAATCTTGGAATTGCTACGTCTACTAAAAACTAAGTGACATTGCACAGAAAATGTTTTTTATTAACATGTGTAGTAGTAATCGTACCACACCTTTCGGTTACACTTCAACTATCGACTATCTACTAATCGACTAATTCATAGAATCATGAGGAGCAGATGTACCAGTTTGCCCAACCATTTTTAGTTGCCCACTGGAAAAGAAACACTAGGATGGTGAATTACTGAATGGGTTCTTCTCCATTTGACCATGATGGTGTTGTTACTCCGCGCAGGGCACTAGAGCTTTACAACTGCATATCCTGATGGTTTCCAGTCCTAAGTCCTAGCATGTCTATGGGTATCAATGACACCGACTGAGGAATTCCAATTGAGCACTTCCATAATGGTTGGCTCAGGTGCCCAATATGGTTTGTTTGTGAATTATTGTTCCATCTCTCTTCTCACGCTTAAATAGGAACATTGTGTGTTGCAACAACCATGGAATCGATGCTTTCTTGAAGTCCAGTACTTCCATAATGGGCACATGGGCATTCATGTATTGCTCAGCATCACTCCCTCAATAAAGTGATCGTACTGACTTAGGTTCACACTATGTTCATTACAACAAAAGTTACATGATCAGTCTGCAAGGCCGCGTACAAGTTCCGAGTGGTCCCCTAACTTTACTACAGTTCTTCCTGTTAGAATGCTTTGGATCGGGACGGTTAGATCTTTCCGGTAACCTACCTTCCTTGGGTGCGGAAGAGCTTGATCCAGAGCCGGCCATGGTGATTTAGAGGCCGGAGATCGTCGAGAGATCGAGATGGAGAGGTGGCAGTGGTGCTTCCCGTGAGCACTGCGATTGCCCTAGATCGGAAGGGGATTTCGGTGGGGAGTCTGGCGGCGCGGTTAACCTCGTACCGTGTGCCCCGGCCCCCACCTCTTTATATATCGCAGGTCACAGGGGCCCACCAACCATAAGAGGGTTGAGCGCCCCCGATCAGGGCGCGAATAGATCAGGGCCCGATGGGCCGTTGGGCCCACTCGGTGGAGAGATCAACCTAACATTCTCCCCCTTGATCTCAACTTTTACTTTTAACCTTATACTTTCTAGTTTATTTGTTTCATCACATATTGGTACATAGAGCATGTTTCATCGTCACAGCTTAATTGCCGTTAGAATTATACAGCTACAACATACGTTATGATCAGAAGCAAATTCTGTTCCTTTTGGGCCTATTCAGGAATCATAAGGCTTTCCCTTAAACCCATGCCGGCTAAGTGTTCCTTGAACACATTGGGTGGTAAGCCTTTCGTTAGCGGATCCGCAAGCATATCCTTTGTCCTTATATGCTCGAGACTTATAGTTTGATCCTGGATTTTATCTTTCACAACATAATACCTTATCTCTATTGTTTTGGCAGCATTACTCGACTTGTTGTTGTGAGCGTAAAATACTGCGGGTTGGTTGTCGCAGTACATCTTTAGTGGTTTATGAATACAATCTACCACTTTCAAGTCGGGTACAAATTTCTTTAGCCATATCGCCTGCCCCGTGGCTTCGAAGCATGCTATGAATTCTGCATACATCGTGGATGATGCAACTATTGATTGTTTGGAGCTTTTCCACGAAATAGCTCCCCCAGCGAGAGTGAAGACGTATCCTGACGTGGATTTTCTATCATCTCTGTCCCCCGCAAAATCTGCGTCTGAATACCCTTTTATCTCTAGGGAATCACTTCTCATGTATATTAGCATGTAGTCCTTCGTGCCTTGCGCATAACGCAATGCTTTCTTTACCATCTTCCAGTGCTCCAAGCCTGGATTCTCTTGATATCTACCGAGTACCCCGGTGATAAAAGCTAAGTCAGGGCGAGTGCACACTTGTGCATACTGTAAGCTGCCAACTGCCGAAGCATATGGTACTGCTTTCATTTGATCGATCTCGTACTAGTTCTTGGGACATTGGAATTTCCCAAAACTATCGCCCTTAACTATAGGAGCAGGTGTGGCTTTACTCGCATGCATATTATACTTTTTAAGAACCTTTTCTAAATATGCTTTCTGCGATAGTCCTAAGACTCCATTGTTTCTATCTCGGTGAATTTCTATGCCCAAAACATATGATGCTTCACCAAGATCTGTTATGTCAAAATTCGAGGATAAGAACTTCTTTGTTTCTTGTAGTAGACTAACATCACTGCTAGCAAGCAGAATATCATCCACATACAAGATTAGGAAAATATATTTCCCATTTTTAAACTTTGTATAAATGCAATTATCCTCAATATTTTCTTTAAATCCAAAACTTTTAATCGTTTGATTAAACTTTAGATACCACTGCCGAGAGGCTTGTCTTAATCCATAAATGGATTTCTTCAGGCGGCATCCCATATTTTCCTTGCCTTCCATGATAAAACCCTTGGGTTGTTTCATGTAGACCTTTTCTTTTAAATCACCATTCAGAAATGCCGTCTTAACATCCATTTGATGTAACTCTAAATCAAAATGAGCAACTAATGCCATTATGATTCTGAAGAAATCCTTACATGAGACTGGAGAAAATGTCTCATTGTAATCTATCCCTTCTCTTTGTGTAAATCCTTTTGCCACGAGACGTGCTTTATACTTTTCTATATTCCCTTTGGAGTCATACTTAATTTTGTAGACCCATTTACAGCCTACTGTTTTGGCTTCTTTAGGAATTTCCTCTAAGTCCCAAACATCTTTGGAACTCATCGATTTCATCTCGTCTTCCATTGCCTTCATCCACATCGATGAATGAGGGCTTCTCATGGCTTCTTCATATGAGGTGGGATCTTTTTCCATATGGACCATTTCTGTGTTATAAACTTTAAAGTCAGTTGAAATAGCTGACTTTCTTGGTCTTGTAGACCTTCTAAGGGCCTCAGTTTCTGGCACGTCCTGTGCCTCAACTTCTGGCACTTCTTTTAAAATTTGATGTTGCGCCTCCCTTTCATGCTCAACAACGGGTTCAGTCGGCTCCTGACGGACAGGTTCCGGGTCTACCCCCAAGGTTGTCATGGGTGGAGTTGCAACTGGTAGTGAGAAAAATGGCTCCTGAATCATTGGATTAGGTGCATGCACCCTCTTCTCCTCAAGATCAATTTTCCGAGCTACCAAGCTCCCCCTCATCATTTCGTCCTCAAAGAAGACTGCATGTCTCGTTTTGTACAAACTTTGTATATCTGTCTGGGCAGTAGAAACGAAAACCTTTTGATCTGTCTGGATAGCCAATGAAGTGGCAACTTACTGTTTCGGGATCTAACTTTGCAATGTTTGGATTAAACATTTTGGCCTCAGCAGAGCACCCCCACACACTGAAGTGTTGTAGGGAGGGCATCCTTCCTGTCCATAGCTCATACGGTGTTTTGGGCACCGACTTGCTTGGTACTCTATTGAGAATGTGAATGGCGGTTTTAAGCACCTCCATCCATAATCCCAATGACAAGTTGGAATAACTCATCATGCTGTGCACCATATCCATAAGTGTACGGTTGCGCCTTTCAGCTACTCCATTCTTTTCTCCCAGAGCGGGATACATTAAAAGCACGTGAGTTATCATATCTTTCTCTTGCCAGAATTTCTCCCGCCATACAGGATTTTTGACATAATATTATGTCGGCTTTACCCCGTTACGCAGGTATTTTTCCAAACTTTTCCCGTCATGCAGGTTTTATCATAATCATCTTTTCCCGCCATGCGGGTAATTCCCTGTAAGGGAACATAAATGCCAGAATTGGCTCGACTGCATATTCAATCATCAAATTTAGGAATAAATCCGAATGCTCTTTGACACACATGCTTGATCCGACGTTGGTCAAATTAAACACGCATGTTGTTTGTTTCATCTCAAATCATGTTGACTGAAAAATCTTCCTCATAGAGAGTACATGAAAGACCTTCATCAATCAAGACTCTCAATGATCTATCTCTTTTCTTTTGATGCCATTCTTTAGAGAGAACATACTCCCTCACGTTATGACCTTTCTTAGTCATCTTTCGGGTCACAAGTACCCAGCCATGCGCTTTCACGAATGAAAGCATGGAAAAACTTTTAGTCTGAGAAAACATAGCCAATAATCAACAACAATGGGCATAAAAATAACCCTACGTTGGTCTGGTTAAAAGAAATGCACATTAAACTTTTGAAACTTTCTTTTATATTCTAAATCACCGTTGTGGCAGAATTAGAATGAACATCATCCTTCTGCATTAATTCCATATCACCGTTGGGCGGAAATGGAAGTAATGCATATAACTCATAAACAATGTGATGATAATATTTCTATTAAACAACTTTGCTAAGAATTAATCATCATCATCAACTTTATTGCAGCGGGAACAAGAAATATACATTTCTCTAGCTCAAGAGCATTTCTTGATCTTTATCCGTTCTTTGAAAATTGATCACTTTGATACAAAAATTATCAGAGATTTTAACTTTGAACATAAGACTCATAGAATTATAGCACTGTTATCACCAACGTTGGTCAGAAAATAACAATACCATATATTAACTTTAAAACAAATATCTTTCTTCTGTCATAGCGAAAACTATGTGCATCTTATTTCACCCATAGGGAAAAAACATTGCTAAGAACATTTCTTCCAATTAAATTTTCCCGTTGGTTCCAATTTAATTGAAGGATAAAACTTTTACTTTGCAACAGAAGCTTTAGAATAAAAAAAAATTCTCTACTCTTTTACTCTCCAAGCAATTTTAACCGCTTGGTTCAAAAATGCATTAGAGAAGCAACAATTTAATCTTTTACTTTAGTTCTCTTAACTTTTTTTAAAAAAGCACTTTTATTTTCAATAATAAAACATGATCATGTTATTAACAACGTTGGTCGTAAAAACAACATAATCATTTCATTTCAATAATTACTTTAATATGCTCTTTAAATATAAGTCTATCTAAACTTTTATTTCTTTGTAAAAGAGCACTATCAATTATTTACGCAGCGGAAAAACATGAATAAAAATCCATGAACTTTTTACTCTTTACAGAAACTTTTATTTTACTTTTCAGAAACTTCTATATTTTCTGAAAAAGCAAAAATATCATAAACTTTTCTTTTTACTTTTGAGATACTTTTCTGTTTTCTGGAAAAAAAAACAAATGCGGCAGTGTCCAGCGGGCGCGGCAGCAGGCCTCAGCCCATCGCGCGCGGCTACGCCCGCGAGGATGTGCCCGCCCGGCTGGCCACGGCCCAGCTCGGGTGAGGGTTGCTGCGGCCTGGTCCGACAGACCAGAGGCCCGCCTTCTTTCGGCCCAAAAACCCAGTAGCCGCTCTAGGTTTCGATCTGTGGCCGTTCGATGTGATCCGACGGCAACGCGCGCTCATCGCTCGGGCAAAACGACCCACTCGGCGAGACAGGGGGGAACCCTAATCCATTCTCCACAACGCGCCGCTCTTCTCTCGCTCCCGTACTGAGGCGTTGCGCTCGACGCCGGCCGCTCGGTCACCTCGCCGCGCCGGTGCCGGCGACGGCGACGCACCACCGCGCGCGCTGCGCCATGGCGCTCTTTTCCTTTTTTTCCCTTTCTCCAGTCCGCCGCGGCGCGCCTCTGCCTCTTCTTCTCTGCTCTATGGCAGCGCAGCCGCGGGTCCTGTGCTGGCCGACCGCTGGCGACAGCGTCGAGCGGCCACTGCACCACGTCCGGCCGCCGTCTCTTTCACCTTCCTCCCTTCCCTTCCTCTTCTTTTTTGTTCTTTCGACAGAGAGAGAGACGAGGTCGAGCCCTCCTCTGTTCCCCTTGTGTTCGAGTGGCGGCGGATTCGGGCTGTGCCGGCCGCCGGCGACGAGGCCAATCAGCCACCGCACCGCGAGTCCCTCCCCTTTCTTTTCCAGTTCTCTGCTCATCCCCCACAGCAATAGAGAGAGAGAGATATATTCGGAGACTTTCCGATTCGGCGCCCCCGCTGACCCCTTTGCCGGCGTGCGCGAGCACCTTGAAGGTGAACGCGCCGCCGTCAAACGGCTCGGTGGTGGTGCCCTTTGCCCTGTGGGGTGGTTCTTCTTCCCGCATCCTCGGCATGCCGATGCGATTCGGGATCGAGAGGAACGGCGCGGCCATGTGCGGCGGCGCAACATTTCTTTGAGATTTCTTTGCCCTGTCTAGGGTTCTGGGGGGAAGGAGGGATCTTTATTTCTATGTTTGTTCTTTGTACCGAAAATCTTAGCCTAGCATGGCCTGATACCATTGTTAGAATGCTTTGGATCGGGACGGTTAGATCTTTCCGGTAACCTACCTTCCTTGGGTGCGGAAGAGCTCGATCCAGAGCCGGCCATGGTGATTTAGAGGCCGGAGATCGTCGAGAGATCGAGATGGAGAGGTGGCAGTGGTGCTTCCCGTGAGCACTGCGATTGCCCTAGATCGGAAGGGGATTTCGGTGGGGAGTCTGGCGGCGCGGTTAACCTCGTACCGTGTGCCCCGGCCCCCACCTCTTTATATATCGCAGGTCACAGGGGCCCACCAACCATAAGAGGGTTGAGCGCCCCCGATCAGGGCGCGAATAGATCAGGGCCCGATGGGCCGTTGGGCCCACTCGGTGGAGAGATCAACCTAACACTTCCTAGCCAAAATAAGGCGACTTCAGAGTTTTGCTTTAAGCACTCCTTTAATGCCGCCAGCGCCAAGCAAGCAGGTGACTGATCGGACTCTTCGATGTTCATCCCTTGCAACAACAACGTATTGTCAGTTTCAAAGCACACAGATTTGAAGCCTCCTGCTACTTCTAGTTAGGCACCTCGTAACGCAGCCATGATGTCGATGTGGAAAGGATTTAGGAGTTCTCCAATTTTCCCGCACCTCAAGTTTTTACTCACCTTTATGGTTCCTTGTAATAGCACCCCGCCCTCCAGTGCTTAATTCAGAATAAAAAGTGCAATCAATGTTTGTTTTCAGAGTAAGACACATAGCATCATTAATCTCTATGTTTAGCTTCCTCCCTGATTCTATTCCTCGAATTTCACCATTGCCATAAGAACACAACCACCTTGATATTATGATTTTCTAAAGTCTCTCTCTCTATCTCACTCACTCTATCTCTCTCTCTCTCTTCTCCTCTTCCACAACTCTCTCTCTCTCTCTCTCTCTCTCTCTCTCACACACACACACACCATCACCACCACTATTCCACAGCCATGAACCCCTTCCCCAACGACCCTGGATGGAGGACATTTCTCCTTGGGTGCTCGCTCAGTGACCGCCCCAAGTCTGTGAAGAACATGGAGGAGTGCTCTCAGTTCAAGAGCTTGGACGAGATGCATATAGAGGCATACGTTATGTTGTTGAAGGCGCTGAAGATGGAGTTGAAGAGGCTGATGTCCGACCCCGCCAAAGGCGAAAGAGTCGGTCGATCCAGGTCAGATGGACCATGTACAGGATTGTTAGGGCTCCTGAGGACCAGGTGACGTCGACCACCATCATTCTAGAGGAAGACGAGGAGGAGGAGATGGTGAATGCTGCGAATGGTGAATTGGTCGAGCCTCGATAAGCTAGCAATGTCGAAGCGGTGGAGATGGTTGTCTAGGCACCCGCACACTGCCCTTGGAGGTCGATGATTACAAGAATCAAGGCTACCGCCACTCCAAGCGCATCCAGGCTAACCGCGTCTAGGATGTAGTGCTTGTTGGGATGGATTTCAATGGATGTAAGCTCGATTTAACACCCCCCCCCCCTCTAGTGAAAACAGTACAATCTTGTTCGAATGGCTTAAATCCCTAATTGGATATGCCTAAATCAAGTACCAAATCAGACCCAAGAGGTATATTGGATGACTAATGTGTGATGCATAAATCAAATGCAAGTATGGTATAATTCGATTCCATCGGTGACAGGTGGTGGCTTACCGCCATTGTCGAACGGCTGCCGATGAGGCGGTGAAGCCGGTGATCGATGCTGGTGCTCACCGTCCAGTTATTCATTCCGGTGCTCACCGTACATATCTTGTGCTCGTTGTTGCCGGTGTGAGAATGGAGAGATAGCAATGAGAGGAGGGTGAGGGTAGTTATGGAGGCATTTCGGGAAACAACGCAACGTTTCGAGCGTGGCTCCTAACATTCAGCCTCTGATGCCCACGTGTCTCGGGTTGCATTGGCCAGGCTTGACTATGAAAAAATGGCTGATTCGAGTGTTCCTACTTAGCCAAGCCCAGAGGTGCTTTAAACATCGTGGGGGCCGATATTTACGTGCAAGGCAGGCAACCAAACAGGCCAAAATTGCATCACGCGGGCCTGGTTAGACCTAATGCAGGTTACCAAAAGATTCCTAGCGTAATTGATCACATTGCCTTTAATATTACTCCTCCGAGTTCTGTCAGCATGGTATTTGGAACGTGGCTTAACGGGATAGAGTCCGAAACAGCGAGACACATTCGCGTAGGAGTATGTGCTTTATTGTGGGCAGTCTGGAACTGCAGAAATGATTTGGTTTTTAACAGAACAACAAATATTCATTTTTTGCAGGTTATCTTCCGAGCCACTGCGTTGATCTGTGTGTGGTCGCTACTCACTCCGACGGAGGCCAGGGAGCGTTTGGTTACTGGATCTATCCGGTAGGAGATGGTAGCACGGGATATCTTCAACCGGTTTGGATGGCGGTCATGTAATAGGATAGGCAATTAGTTTACCTATCTTTCTTATGCCAGCCGGTTGTGGCTTTTTTGGCTAGTTTGTTATTGGCCCTTTGGCTCTTTGTGAGTTTCCTTTACTTTTGTTTGAGACTTTAATACCTTGTTGAACCTATTTGCTTATTTATAAAGTTGGCTGTATGCATCGTTCTGATGCAGAGGCTGGGGAGCCCCCCCTTTTCGAAAAAACCAAACGATTCCTAAGTTGCTAAGTTCTCGTAAAATTGGTGCTTATTGTACGTAGGATGAGCCCCAGCTGAAGGATGGATTGTGGACCAAGTGAACGATGAGATGATCTCCATTGAACCAGTAAAGGGGATTCAACATGTTTAGTTGCTTCTGGATTATGGATGCATGTGGGTTGGGAGCGGGGAGATGAGGCAGAGTGTGGTCATGCTCAATTTTTCCACCATGCTATCCCAAAGGTTGTTGACGTTGTCACCTACATGACCTTCTTCGCACCGGCAAGAACCTCCACGGCCAACTTCAAGGCCTTGCTATGGGTCAAGCTTTGTTATTGATTCTTCATGTACTCATACTTATCAGTTTGGTATTGAACCATGAAGTGTGTGACCTAAAAGCTTTCATTCTGCTTGTCGCAACTCTTTTGTGCTCTGGATATTTTTTTAGAACAAAATTTGAGAGAGAATAATTTGTTAAAAATCTGAAATATGGAACGCGTGTGTGTTGGTTTTTGTGCTTTGTCACTCATGCTCTGAAAACCGATCCTTGTTTGTTTTCTCATGTTTCAGATTGTTATCCTAATGTGGACCTATAACAATGTTATAATACAATTGCATTTGACACTTCCTATATGCTGGAGAGAGAAATCAAAATGATAGTCGTTAAATTTGTCACTTTTTCTAATGACAGTGATACAGAAGTTGTCTAACCTCAAGTTGTTCACGCAAATTTTTTGGGTACCTGAACTTGGTACTTGCGTGCATACACAAGCGGTATTTCTTTGATTCACATAAGAAATGTTCACAAAATGGTTAGTTACATCAAATTCTCATAAAAGATCGACAGATGGACAAATACATAGATGCCACATGATTGTGGATAATCAGCAAGATTCACAACCCTATGACACTTTATAAGGACTTTTGCATATATACTTATGAAAGAGTTAATTTGGAACTGTCGCTACTAATAAAAGCTAATGCTTGTTATCAACATGTTATTGTTTTAGAGTGATTTATCCACACCTTTCTTAATGTTCCTATACTTTGTATTCTCATGCATGTTAAAACATATTATCTGATTTGTAATGTTCAATAAACCACCTCAAAAGTTAGCATATGATCTGTAGCCATTATGAAGCTAAGAGTTGTTCTTGCATAGCATTGACCAATTAAAAGTAAAAGGTTCATACCAAACCCTAAATTACTAGCTTGTCATCTTCTAGCAATATTTTTGTTTTTTCGAGTCAAACGGGGTTTTCATTATGTCATCAAGGGTTTATACTTTGCACCAATAAGGTGTGATACAGAACGAATTCGTCTGTTCCCATTGCCCAGAACTTGAGCTAAAGGATGCATCGCTTCCTATAATGGACAACATTAACATTCCCAACTTCATGAATGACTTTGGTCACCTACTCAACTAGGTAGCCATTCCTAGACCTTATCCCCAGCATGGCTTGCCATGACACAACCCATCTCTAGCGGTGTCATTGGTAGATGCACTCCAACTCACTCTGAGACAGAGAACATGAAGGCAAGACAACAATTCTGCCTCTCCTTCACACTGAGACAACAACTGAACTCTAGGGAAGTGAATTCTCAAAGAATCCCTTCTTCGTCTCACCATCATATGACGATGTTACTTGGTGAGTAGTTTGAGGATCGTGTAGACGTAAATCCTAATGGTTCCCATTCCTAGGATTGACACGGAATTCAAACATTGGAAGCACATTTCTAACCAAGTGTAAAACATGTGTACATTGAATATCTGGTAAGCGGAAATGAACCTACCAATGACTAAGCTATGCTCCTCGATCGATGTGCAATGGCTTCTTTGTGAATCATTGTTCTATCTCTCTTCCCTTGTTAAATAGGAACCCTGTATTGTGCAATATATAGCCATTTGATGGATGTTTTTATGCAATTCAATATTTTCATAATGAACACATGGGCAATTGGGCATTCTCGTGTAGTTGTGAGCATCCCCCCCTAGAGCATTAACTCCCTAATAAACATAGTTTTCTCATACCAACTCACCTTCATGGTGTAGTTTCTTTTATTAGAAAGCATTTGCATTCGCCGTGCCAAGTAGATCATTCACTAAAATGTAGAAACAGACATAAGAAACCATAATCACCAATCGACCAAAAATGAATTTCATCGTCAATTGATATAGTACTTTCTTTTGGCAACACAAGCCCTCAAAAAAAGGGCTAAATTTTATCTAGTAACCTAAACAATGCACAGATAATAGTTTTTCATAGGAAAAGAGATGGCTTGAAAAGCCATTTTATAGTTACATCTAGCAGCTTTGCTGCAAAAGAAGTTGCAAGGATAAGTAGATTTATTCAACGAAGCTTTCTTTGCAAAGAGATTGAGCTAGGGTATTTTGGATTCACGGAATATGCTTGACCTTGCAAGATTAAATGTTAGAGACCATGTTGGAGAACTCAGCTAAAATCAACCTAATCCTCCAATGCCCTGCTGTTAGGATTAAGTCATTAAATTCCATCGCTTGTACTAGATTACTGCAATCAGAGAATAATAGAACCGTATACCAGTTCAATGCTTTCACAGTCGCGGTTGCCAAGAGAAGTCCCAATGCTTCGACCTATGAAACAGAATATACTCTAGTGGAGGTGGCTTGTATAAACATTGTACGACCATTAATCTCATTCCTTAGAAATACTCCAAGAAAGGATTCATTTGTTGTCTCCTTAGGGTTAAAAGGTGCATCAACATATAATTTAAGACCTGCAGGCAAAACAGAATAATTTGCATTTGGGAAGGGTTTGGATAGGTTAAGACCAGGAGAGTTCCTCTTCCAAATCCTCCATTAAACCTGCATTTAGCATTGCCTTTGTAACATGGATTACATGCATAGGGCTCCAAGTTTTCTTTTCGAAAAGGATATTATTCCTACCTTTCCAAATATTTTGAAGAATAGTAAAAGTAGTGCTTGAGTTTCGCTCTGGATGCTTCATAAATAAGATTTGTAGGACTATATCAATGGAGTAAAGATTGTGATTCAGCTATCAGTTTTCAAACCAAAGTAAAACAAATCATTCTTGAGAAATTATAGAGAAAGAAGGGATTCAAATATGTTTCGTCCTGGCCACATCTACAACAATTTTATTAATATGTTTTGAAAATCTAGAAGCTCTCATACCTGCTACAATTGCCCTTCTAATAAGCCTCCAGCCAAAAGCTTTCTCCCTTGGGGCCATTGTTTTGTCTTTCCAGACTTGGTTGAGCAAGGTCACTTCTTGATTCATAACAAGAGAGCTTTGATGTGTAGATCTAACTTGGGATTCCTGCACAAAAAGTTATATGCACTTTTTGAGGTGCAAACAACATTAGGAGTATGAGTCCAACAAATCATATATTTGCAATCAACATTGATGGCACGAATATCCAAAATCTTGCTCTTGAAGTTATCATCAAAATAAGCACTAGTCTTATCTTCATCCCAACATTTAGAGTTTGGGTTTTTAGAGGTTACTGATGATGCTACGACAAGGCCTCTCCAACTTTGATTTAAGGTGATCATGGATATTATTCTCACAATCCTAAACTATGTAACTACTCAAGGGTGTTAAAACTTAGGCCTAGGAGGACACAAAATTAGAAGTGCTTATGTAACCACTCGAGAGTTTGCACACTAAACTGAATTCATTACTAAACTACCAAGTGTGTTACTCGCACATTTGTTTGATTAGATCATTTGTGATTTGCCAACAGTAGATGCGCTCATGTGGGTCATTTTGCCTCCTCATTGACCACCCTTCTTTGGTTTTTCCTAGTCGGCCTCTTGCGCCGCAACCTGCAATCGGTGAGGAATTCATCATCATGTACACCCAGTAAGTGTAGCACCATGTGCTCACCTAGTAACCATGAGGCCTCCAATCCACGGCCATCTCATGCCACTCGACATGGTGATGTCCCCAAGCCGCTACTTCACACAAATGTTCCTAGTGCACCTTCATGTTAAAAATCGCCACACCTGGCTAATGTCTCACTTATTTTTTGCTTAGTGAAGATGATCCTTATCCGAAGTGGGCTCTGGCCTAAGTAGAGAGTGAGTTGCTCATCGTAGAATCTGTGAAGCAAAGTTGCAATTTTTTTACTTCTCTTTGCTGAATCATTAATCTTGGAATTATTGCGTCTAATAAAAGCTAATGCATGTTACTAACATGTGGATTACTTATCAGATCTCACATTTTAAATGCACTTAAAATATTGATTGTAAATTATAGTGTAGTTTCTGATTTTCGATGAACCATATGTACTAGCTTCTAATGCATCTACTAGAAATGTTTAGTTGCCTACTTAAAAAAATTAATAAGATGGTAAATTCTCAACAATCGTATAATGGCAAATTGTTTCTTATAGACTAATCTACAACCTGATATGTCAGCTTCTACACTAATCCTCACCCTCCCCCCCCCCCCTCCCCCCAAGCCTTCACCTAATCCCGTATGCCCGGTCCATAAGATTTTTTTCCGTATTTTGTAGTATTGCTCATGAACTTTTGAACAAGTCTATCTCCACTTGACCAAGATAATGTTGGTACCTCATGTAGGAAGTTAGAGACGTGTAGTTCATTTCCCAATTCTAGGATGTCTATGGGTCTCAATGGTATTAAAAAAGTAAAACCAGAGCACAAAACTTTTGTGCATTGAGTATGTGGTATATATGTTGATATTAACCTAGGAAAAAAAACTCTAATGTTAGTTGACTTAGGTTCCCAATATGGCTTATTTACAAATTGTTGATCCATCTCTCCTTTTGCTCTTAACTAGGAACAAGGCTATCCGATGAACTAGCGGCGACAGGAAAGCCCATCGGCGAGGATGAACTGATTTCTTTCATTATCGCAGGCCTAGATATGGAATAGCAACCCATTATATCTGCTCTGGATGTGCGTATTGATCCTGTATCCACATATGAGCTCTTCAGCATGATCTCCAATTTCGATCAGAGTCGAGCTGTTCCAAGGCACCAGTCCCAGCGCCTTCAAATCCTCCGTCAACGCTGCATACCAAGGTCGCGGCCCTCCCAAACCCTCCCAGAACTCTTCCAAGGGTGGCGGTGGTGGGGGCTATCGCGGCGGCAATGGTGGCGGCCACTACCAGAACGGTGGTGGTGGTGGCGGCACTCCCTATCAGCACGACGGCGGTGGTGGTAGAGGCCACTCCCACCATGGCGGCAGCGGTGGCGGCGGCCACTACAACCAGCACAGCAGCGACAACAACTCTCAGCGCCGCAACAACAACAACAACTATCGACGCCCCTTCCAAGGTTATGATGAATATGTGAACAAATGTCTGATTTGTAAAAAGACTAATCACATTGCTAAGGATTGTGACTATCGTTACGCCGAGAACAATTCCTAATGCAAGAAGGTTGCAGCCGCCGTGGATACATCCTATGGTGTGGACACAAACTAGTACGCCGACACAGGAGCATCCCATCACATCACACATGAGCTGGAAACGATGACGATGCATGACAAGTACCCTGGGCATGATCAAGTCCACAATGCCAATGGAGAAGGCATGTTGGTCATTCAATTATTGCAACCCCTAATCGTGATATTCATCTTAACAAAATCTTGCATGTTCCACAAACTGCCAAAAATCTTCTTTCCGTGCATCACATTGCTCTTGACAACAAAGTTTTTCTTGAATATCACCCCTATTTTTTTTATAAAGGATCAGGTCACGGAGAGAGTTCTCTATCGCGGTAGATGCATGCATGGGCTCTATCCACTATTCCCCAAATTCTGACGCTTCAATAAACAAGTGTTTGGTGTCATCAAAATCTAACCGGACATGTGGCATGCTAGACTAGGACACCCATCTTTTTATATTGTTCAACAAGTGCTTAGAATAATCAGCTCCCATGTGTTGGTCAGCGTAGTGTCGAAACAATTTGTGATTCTTGTCAAAAAGCAAAGTCTCATCAGTTGTCATATCATGTTTCTACTAGTATTTCTACCAAACCGCTCCAACTTATTTTCTCCGATGTATGGGGTCCAACACCCTCCTTTGTTGGTAGACATACCTACTATGTTAGCTTCATCGATGACTTAAGAAAATTTACTTGCATTTACCTTCTTAAACGTCGTTTTGATGTTTTCCAAGTATTCAAAAACTTTCAAGCACTTGGCATTTTCCATCATGTATAAAACGCAAATTTGATAGCAAGATCATCGCTGTCCAATCTAATTGAGGTGGTGAGTATGAGAAACTAAACTCATTTTTTCAAACACTTGGCATTTTTCCATCATGTATCTTGCCCACATGCACATCAACAAAACAGTTCCGCCAAACGCAAGCATAGGCATATTGTGGAAGTAGGGCTAGCCCTCATTGCTGGTGCATCTATGCCTCTCAACTTTTGAGATGAAGCGTTCCTTACTGTCGTCGATCTCATCAACATGCTTCCTGGTCGTGTTATTAACAATGACACTCCCATGCAAGGACTACTTCACGTTAGACCAGATTATAAGTCTCTTCGTGTCTTTGGGTGCGCATGTTGGCCCAATTTTCGTCCTTATAATAATCACAAACTTATGTTTTGTTCCAAACAGTGTGTGTTTCTTGGCTATAGTGCACAACACAAGGGTGTCAAGTGCCTATTGGGCGTGTCTATATATCACGAGATGTTGTCTTTGATGAGAGAGTTTTTCCTTTCGCCAATCTCCATCCTAATGCCGGTGCTCTCCCCCTAAAGGAAATTCTTCTACTTCCCTCTCATTTGACTGCTTTGCATCACGGGGCGATAATTGTGATCACATGACTAACTCTCCTAACCTTGAAAATGAGTTTTGTGGTACTGCAAGGTCGAATGTCAAAGCAACAGAAAAGAATTCGGTGCAAAACAGTGAAGCAAACAAGTCAAATGAGCAGTATTTCATGTGCCCCCCATGGTGCAACACCCCTGGCATCGACTCCTCCTCGGGATCCCCATGCCAGACCTGTCGCGATGCTCCCCAGGATCGGTGCCGCGCCAGGACTCATGTGGCAGCACTCCTCCGAAATCAGTGTTCCGCCTACCAGAAACGGCCGCGTGGCAGGACGCGGGCCAACCATCCACTCCACACGCGCCCCGCCAACCAGCAGACGACACACGGTGGGATGCGAGCTAGCCATCCCCCACGCGCGTGTCGGCTTTCGTGAACCACCCAACCGTGTGGTTTGGTGTGCAACCACACGTGTATGCCAGGCGGCCCCTGCGCTAGGCGGACGCGGGCGCGGGATCACATTCCGATTCGACAGCCGCCTTGCCCGGATCTTCTGTGCCGCCGTCGACTGTGTCTTCACTAGTAATAGCCATAGAGGATCCGACGAGGGAATCTACTTCGGCCCATGTGCATGGGGCGGAACAGCAGCAGCAGATCGCTGGATCCTCTGCGCAACATACAAATTACAAGGTTAAATTTGGCCTGACATGCTCAACAGGCGAACCTTGTACGTTCCAAGAAGCATCCAAGGATTTACGTTGGGAAAAGGCTATGGAAGAAGAGTTTCAAGCATTACAGAGAAACAAAACATGGCATCTAGTTCCTCTACACCGAGGTAAAAATTTAATTGATTGCAGATGGGTGTTTAGAATAAAGAAAAAGTCAGATGGCACGATAGATCGTTACAAGGCTAGACTTGTTGCAAAAGTCTTCAAGCAGAGGTATGGCATAGATCATGAGGACATATTTAGCCCTATTGTTAAAACTGCAACTATCCGTCTTGTTTTATCTATTGTTGTGTCTAGAGGGTGGAGCCTCAGACAGCTAGATGTGCAGAATGCGTTTCTTCACAGTGTTCTGGAAGAGGAAGTGTACATGAGACAACCTCCTGATTTTGAAGATAAGAATAAACCCTCATATATGTGCGAGCTTGACAAGTCACTTTATGGACTGAAGCAAGGCATGGTACTCACGACTGAGTGGAAAACTTCAAGCACTTGGCTTTGTTCCTTCAAAATATGATACATCTCTGTTTATTTATAATAAGTCACACATATCTATATGTGTGCTTATATATGTTGATTATATAATTGTTACAAGTTCATCCAGTACGACAGTGACAGCTTTGCTAAAGGACTTGAACATAGACTTTGCTCTCAAGGATTTGGGAGACTTGCACTTCTTTCTTGGTATTGAGGTCAAGAGAAAGAGGGAAGGTGGTCTTCATCTTTCTCAAGAGAAGTATGCAACTGATCAGGGTTGTAAACCGTCATCAACAACACTGTCCAATACAGAAAAACTATCTCTTGAAGAAGGTGAACCATTGAGCCAAGATGATGGCACCAGGTACAGGAGTCCGGTAGGTGGACTTCAGTATTTAACTCTCACAAGGCCCGATATTTCCTTTGTTGTAAACAAAGTTTGTTACTTCCTTCATGCACCTATCACTGCACATTGGACTGCTGCAAAACGCATATTGAGATATGTGAAGAATACTTTGAGCATATTGGTCTGACATTTAACAAGTCACCATCCACCGTTGTTAGTGCTTTCTTTGATTTTGCTGTTTTCTTTGGGCCTAATCTAATCTCATGGTGTGCAAGAAAACAGGCCATAGTTTCAAGATCAAGTACTGAGGCAGAATAAAAGGCTTTAGCAAATGCAACTTCAGAAATCATTTGGCTCAAATCCATGCTCAGAGAACTTGGAATATGTCACACACAAACTCCTTGCCTCTGGTATGATAATCTTGGTGCCACATTTTTGTCTGCTAACCATGTTTTTCATGTAAGGACAAAACATATTGAAAATAATTTTTATTTTATTCGAGAAAGAGTTGCCAACAAAGAATTGGAAACTCACTTTGTACACTCAAAGGGTCAAGTTACTCATGGTTTCACAAAGGCTTTGCCTACAAGACAGTTTGAGGAGTTCAAGCGTAATCTTAACTTAGATAAGTTATGATTAAGGGAAGGTGTTAAACATGTAACATGTCACGTCTTGAGGCTGTCTTGTGCACCAAGGAGTTGTAACAGGAGTAGGACTCTGTCTTGTTGGTCTTTCTTATCTCTTGATATCCCTCCCGTAAAATCTCTTCGGTTGTAACCTACTCCCTCCGTTCCAAATTACTCGTCGTGGTTTTAGTTCAAATTTGAACTAAAACCACGATGAGTAATTTGAAACGGATGGAGTATAAGAGATGGGTCTCTCTCCGTCAATATATACACCACGTGGCCATCTGTATGAGGGTAGAGACGCTTACACAAATTGACACCGGCGACCGCCGCAGGGCGCAGATTCGCCTGTGCCGCCTGCGCCTCTGCCGCCGAGAACCCACACCCTGACCCGCAGGTGGCTACACTAGAACCTGAACACCCCGATCTCCGAACCCCTACACTGAAGTTGCTAAGTTCTGAATCCCTACACTGTTGTTGACTGTTCATGTGTGCCTGAACTCATAACTTTCAATCAGATACTGGAATGCGAGGATGTGAAAATGAAGCCTCCACCTCTGCTTGTAGAATCTTGGGTGTTAATTTTCCTGCTTGTCAATTCTAATTAACTGTTTGTTTGTACTCGCCATTTTCTAGAGCAACATCCTGTACTACTGCATTGTTCATTCAGTAATAACTTGTTGAGAACAGCAAATATGGAGCATGTTTCTCTGTTTTGTGTGCAATGTAGACCAGTCAGACTCCCACGACTGATCCTCCTCTGTTTTCTCATGTGTCAGATAGTTTTATCCTAATGTGGACCCGTAACAATGTCACGAGGTCGTTCCCAGTTGCTTGCAGCTGCTTTGTGGTTTGAAGGGTATTCAGAAGAAAATTAATCTCCCGAACCAGATATAAGCTTCTCTACTTGTGATGGGATCTGTCATCTGTGGCTGTGGTATGCTTCTCAGTTGCTAGTTTCCTGATCCTCTCAAAATGTGGAAAGTGAAATTCAAGAGTCAATCCCAAGATGGTAAAGTAAATAATGCATCCTTTGGCATATGTTTGCTTTATCCATGAGTTGTCTGAATACTGAATCCAATTGGGTCAGTTAAGTTGTTTCACAAATCTTATGTTCTTTGTCCTTTTCCAAGGACACATTAGTGTCAGGTGGTTAATTCTGCCTACCCTACCAGATAGAAACAAAAAGTGGAACATGTTATGTGGCTCTGTGCACATCAAATTATGCAATGTGTGGTACATAAAAGACAATTTAAAATATACATATATCTTGATATCTGATTGTTACATGCTTTCTCATCTCCCATGTGCACTCTACACGTAACATATGCATACACTACAGGCTTCAAGCGTTCATGAATTTCTTCAGCAAATTTAACATTACCACAGAGCAAGTCAAACTTGTGAACAAGCATCCTAAGCACTGCCACAGGGAAACAAATTCTAATAGTAGAAAATAATGATACTCCCCAAAACTGTCAGCTTGCTGAAATGTATCTCTACTTCCTCTGCTGGTTAATCTTCAGATTTTGACTCACCCTTGCATTCCTCTCGAAGACAGGTCATACCCTCCTTTCATATTCAAGTCTAATACAAGCAGGTCCTCTGTTTTTGGGGTGCATTTGACACTCTTAGCCTCCTGACTTCGTACACGGTAGAGCTGAAAATCCAAATTATTATCATGAAGATTGCCATCAGACATATCTTTCACCAACTGTTCACTGCTTTCTTCGTACACCTGTGTTCCATTCTCCGTGAGACCCGGAAGGGCTAGGTTAAAGTCCGTGAGCTGTGATCTGGTATTTTCTAGGCCAGCAGATCCATTTGCATCAAAGGAAATGTTTTCCTGAGCTTTCTCTAGTATTTCCTTTAAATACCTCCCTTGAGCCTCTATTCGCATCTGCAGCTTCTTCTGCACCTGATCGCAGATATATATAAGCATTTTTAACGTATACATCATGGTACAGAGTTTGGGAGTATTAAGCAGTGATGCAGAACTTGTCTAACCTCAAGCTGTTCGCACAGTTCTCTTTGGACCTGAATTTGGTACCTGAGGGTATCCTCAAGCGGCATTTCTCTGATTCACATAAGAAATGTTTTAAAAATGGTTAGTTAAATCATCATATAGTCTCAACTGAAGAAAAAGACACATAGAAGACGCATGACAGTAAGTAATCAGTAGGAGTAGGATTTCATCTTGGTGCCTCTGTATAAGAAACTTTGCATATATACTTTGGAATGGCAAAATTATTATTTTTACAGCCAAGAAAAGCTAGTACTTGCTATTAACTTGTACAAGTACTGATCAGATCTCACTTTGCAGTTATACTACCTAGTCCCAATTTCTGGTTTGAGTTTGTTCCATCCATACTTTCACAGTCCCATGCAGGCAAAAACAATAATGCTTCATTTCCAGATTCCCGATGATCTCTGAGAAGTTAGCTCTAGCACATGGTGTCTTTTAGTTGACCAAACAGAATGCAGCGGGATCGCGCGCAACTTCGAGGTAAACTCATAATATACTGTTTTTCGCCATTGACAATATTTGTAACCTATCCCAGTAGACCCAAAAAAAACAGGTATTTTGCTTGCAGATAGGTCCAGAGGGAGAGGAGAAATGTGTAGCTAGTTTACCTTGCGGTGTCGCGTTTAGCAGGAACAACAAGAGGCGCACCGATTTGGAAGTTGATGTCCTGCGTGGTAAAATCTGATAAAAACAAAGATAGCAAGTTTGGAGTTTAGAAGGGGAAACGTTGGCTTGACTGCATTTTGGCGTTGGCTGTAGCAGTTGCAAGGTATGTATGTGTTTATGTACCTCCATTGTTGGGTAGTTCCAGGTCTGTGGATTTCTTGGTGTGCTTTCCCAGCCTGTATTTCTGGTAAGATAAAACAAACATCGCAGTGTTAATTAGTAAGTATACGTAGTACAGCACTGGACTGGACTGCAAAAGAGGAGAGAACTGATATGAGCGAAGGGCAGGAGTGGAGCAGAGTTGTTGAACAACAAACCTGAAGGTGGCTTTTCAGGTGGTACAGAGTGAGGCCTTTCATGGCCATCAGCCTGAGCACTCCCTTTGGCGTCGCCTCTGTTGTTGCAGGTAGAAATTATTAACACAATCAGTTTGGAAGCAAAGTCAGCTGCCCGTGAGTGATCACCAGCGTTGCTGTGTGCCGTGACGAGCAGGGGAAAGAAGACTCACTGTCGGGGCCGCCGAGCCTGGCGACGGCGTGCACGAAGCGGTCGTGGAGGTCTGGCGTCCACCGCAGCCGCTGCTTGGGGTCCCGCGGCGACAGCGCCGCCGCCCCGGCACCAGCACCGCCGCCGTAGCTCATCCCCTCCATCCCTTCAAACATCTCGATCCAAACGGCTGTTCAGCCCTTGCAAGATCGAGCAAGATGAGCTCCTCGCTCGCTAACTGGAGTGGCATATAACTGCGGCGAGGGCTGGAAAGAAAGATACGTTGCGCAAGTGTGAAGGCTACGCGAGGACAAGGAGACGGGAGGCGGAGAGATGTTCGATCCGGAGCGCAAGACGACGAGAGGGGGTAGCGGAGATGGTGGCGCGAGGAGGGGAGGCGGGGCATCATGTCATGTGTCTGTGCGCGGAACGGAATCTGCCCGGCCAGGCTACTGGTGGGTGCAACGCACGCAGACGCCACAAGAAACAAGACGACAAGCCGGTCGACGACGCCGGGCATCTCGGCGACGGCGACACGCCACGCCCAACCAACTGTGACGGTCGATCCAGCACGACGACGACGCCGACGGTAACCGACTGTGGTCTGTGGCTGCGTACGTAGTAGGTGCGTAGCATATGACGCTGCACACATGCCTCGTACGTAGCACATCCCATACATATTTGGCGTCCGTCGCCGCTCACCACTCATGGCATCTCCAACGTTGATCCCAAGACCAGAGTACACCGTATTCATCCGCGGACCGATGAGAATCAGTCCTCAAAAAGTGATGCTAGAGCCGACTATCTAACCGCATCTGTATACATTTCAAATTAAAATTGAATAAATCAGACAAATTTAATCAAACACGACAGATTCAGCATAGTTTGGAGATAATTTACATAAAACAGACGGACGATATTTCAACCGATCAACTGAAAACTAAAAGAGACTAACTTGTAGCGGACGACGACCTCGTACACATGGCTGCCTTGGCCGGCCGCACCGCCTTCGCCCTCCATGCCATCGTCGCCATTGTTCTAGCAAAGGGCACGAGGCCGTTGTAGCCTTGCCCGGCCGCCACCTGGCACTCATGGAGGAGCCATTTTGCTTTCTCATGTGCCGTGTGGAGGACCGCGGCCACCAATGCCGACCTAGCCGCGGTGCCCTGGTGGCGGCCTTGGCCCTGACGGCATCGGTGGGGGTGTTGCTTGGCGACCATTCCTCGCAAACGAGCTCGTCGTCGAGGCGACAGGGACGGTGGTCGACCTTCTCCGTGGTGGTGATGGATTGGTCGAAAGCCCATGTCGCGGTGCCTTGTTGGCGGCCTTGGCCCCGACGACATTGGTGGAGGTGTCGATTGGCGACCATTCCTCACCAACGAGCTCCCCGTCAAGGTGACGACAACGAATGTTGGCCCTTTCCGCGGTGGTGACGGACTGGTCGAGAGCCCAGGCCACCGCCAAGTCGGGGTTGTCACAGACCCAAGCCAGTACCTCGTCCGACTTGATGAACGCGAAGCGGCAGCCGCTCCTGCCTCGCCGCCCTATCCACGGTCGGCGCATGCGTTGGAGAGAAAGCACAGAAGAGGCGGGAGAGGATTTTAGGTGGGTCCGAGGTGTCGGACACGTGCATGCAGCGGCCCAGATGTCCGCAACGGCGCAACCCCCTTCCCCTCCCGATTTACGGGAAAACACACGTTTGAACCAGCCAATGGACGGATACAGAACCACGTTAGATGACAAAACATATCTGGATGGCACAGTGCGAAGGAATGGAGGCGGTCTGAGCGTCAGCATTAAAGATGCCCTCACCACTCGTCTTAGTGTAGCCTATTGACCTGACGGACGCCTA
Source organism: Aegilops umbellulata (assembly GCA_032464435.1). Taxonomy (NCBI): domain Eukaryota; kingdom Viridiplantae; phylum Streptophyta; class Magnoliopsida; order Poales; family Poaceae; genus Aegilops; species Aegilops umbellulata. Next base: position 479,964,419 of record CP136055.1, read on the forward strand.
CTTGAGATTCGTTGGCAAAGGATATGCTATAGGCAGCCTAGGCTAGCGACCTGCTGCGGCCAAAATGGGAAAGCTACGTGAAAAGCGAATCTCGCGGCTTATCTTTTGCTATCAGATTCGCGTTGATCGATGCCAACCGAACAGGCGGGGATCGCTGGATGGCTCCGAAATTCAGCGAGAGAAGGCGACAGCCACTACGCATGCACGATCGATGCGATGCAATGCCGACCTGGATCGACAGGCTAAACGGATCGATTTCCTTTCTGCGTGCGCCTTTGCGTTTTGTTCCTGGATGGAGAACCTTCACCGACGGAACATCTGAGACAGTCGCCCTCGTCCTCCTCCGTGGTTAATCGGTGCATCTGGAGAGCAGAAACTGCAGCTTCGTGTCAGCGTACAGTGGGAGCAGGAGTGGTTGCAAAAAGAAGAGGACGATTCTTTTGGTCAGGAATAACATGATTCCTCCGTTCAAAAAAAAAAACATGATTCCGAGCGGCGCGTCGAGCCGGGCCGTGGCTGCGGGAGCACGCAAGCGCCAGCTTCCTTCCATCTGCGCATGCGCGTGCCGACGTGCGCGGGGAATATTCCGTGGTCCACGTGGAAGCCCGTGACGGGACCTGAGGCGGGGCGGGGCGAGTGAGACGGCGGCGACGCTGCCGCTCATCTCGCTGGAATATTCGCGCCAGCGCGGCTCGATTGACTCGCAACCGGCGACCGGCTGCCCGACGCGACGGCCCGCTCCGCTCCAATAGACGTCGAAATCAGTTCAAAAAAAAAAACACTTCGAAATGATAAGAGAAGGTCTGAAATAAACCCTGAATTCGCGCTCCCAGTCTAAATCAAACGAGTAAATTGCACGAAACAGTCATTTTAAAGGCTATATTATCAAATTTAAAAAAAAAGGCTATATTACTCTACATTCTTTTTTTTGCTAAAAATACCTTGTCTACGGTAAACATTCTGCAGATAACACTGGCTGACGGATTAGAGCGCTTAGGCCGGACATAACGGCTCGGCTTACATTTATGACAGTGGTCCAAATTTTGCTGATGTGGCGTAACGGCTCGACCTAGACGGCGTCAGGCCAGACATGGGGCCTACTTGTCAGCTGGATCTTCTTCTCCAATCCTCCTCTTTCCTTCACCGAAAATTCCTCCCTTTCTCGATCCCCTTTCTCACGGTGGAACGCAGGCGTGCCGCAACCCACGCCCGATCCCGATTGCCGCCACATGGCCGGACTGCGTCGCCGCCAGGGTCACCGACGAGCCCAGCGGCTGTAACACCCTGTTAATTAAGCTACAGTAATCCCCTATTTATAGTGTCATGCCATCACTCTTACTGTTGCTAACCCTCACTTTAATTCAAACCCAATTCAAAATCAAATATGAATTAAAGTCAAAGTTTCATTTTTCTCAAAAGTGACTACAAAAATGTTCAAAGTGATGCAAATAATCCCTGGATAATTTTCATGATGAAAACCATATTTAATAAAATATTCAAATGCCCTAAAATAAATAAAACATGTGCTAAAACAATTATTCAAATGCACTTTAAAACATAAAAAATACAAACTATTTTATTTAAAGTGCCAAATTAATTATGGTAGTGGCCTAGCTATTAATACTAGTTTAGGGATTAAGTTTATATTTTATAAAACTAAAATAAAAGAAACTAAAAATAAAACAAAAAAGATAAAAGGAAAACAAATTAAATGAGACAGAAAAAGATAATACCCTACGTCCTCCTTTCGATTGTATTGATATGGGGTAGAGTACAGAGTACAAGTATCTACCACGAGATTGTTCTAATGAATATGAGATGTCATGATCTATTAACTAGTCTGGCTTCGATTTATATAATGTAACAGAGGCCTAGGGTTACAGGAGTCCTTATCTTGTGAGCCATGTCTTGTGGGATCTTTTTTTTGCGAGGAAAAAGAGAATTCATTCATCAAGCGGCGGCCAAGTCTGCATTTAGGTACCTCGTCCGGACTTGACTGAAGCCACACTGCAGTGCACTTCTGTAGTCTACCACAGTTTGCTAAAAAGTGGCTAACAACATTTTGCTCCCGCCTAACATGCTTGAATATGAGCTCCCTATTATCCTGATGAAGTAACGATTTAATCTCCTGGACCATCTTCATATATGTTGATCTGTTGTCCCCTGATCAGTGGTCATCTTAATAAGCTCTGAGCAATCTGACTGGATAATGATTGGCAACGCTGACCACTGGATGGCTAAGGAGACACCTTCCACACAAGTTGCTAATTCAGACTGCAACGGAGTTGCACAGTGTTGTAACTCACGGCAGGAGGAGTATATAATTGCACCACGTTCATCTCTAAGCACCATGCCAACTCCTCCTGTGTTGTCCACTTCCGAGAAAGAACCATCAATGCTCAACGCCACCCATCCCGCCGGAGGAGGCATGTCTTTGTGGGATCTTCCTTGTATACGTCATGGGCTGCCTGAAGTGGCTCATTGGTAAACTGCCATGGGGTCCTCAGCCGACCCACCTGATTGGGAGACGACGTGGTGAGCACCCCCTAATGTAGGACACTAACAAGTAGTGGTTCACTAAAAACATGTTGAACATTTTTGTATACAAATCAAACATTTTTTAGATACTAGTTGAACTTTACATGTTGAAAAAATATCCAGATACATGTCAAACATTTGTAAAATGCATATTATACACAGTTTCTAAACACACATTGAATATATTTTTCAAAAATGTCATGAACATTTTTTAAACATGAAAATATTTGTTAAGTTCTAGAATTTTTTTTAAATAACATGAATATCTTTTATGTGTTATGAATATTCTTTTTGAATTGCACAAGCAATTTTCACCTTTCATGAAAAAATGTGATGAAACACATTTTGAAATGTGTTAATATTGCTTAGTGTCATGAACTTTTTGTGAATGGTACGAATATTTTTTACAACGCAAACAAATTTTTACAATTTCATGAATATTTTAAAATGCCGAGAACAAATATTGAAACATCTGAACATTTTAAAACTACTGTAATATTTTTCCATTATACTAATTTTTTTTGTAGTGTAATATTTTTTCCGTGCTTGAAGCTGCGCACCGGCTAGATGGGACTAATCTGGTGCTCGAGGTACTAGCGTCGGGTCACGCAACGGCTGACACGCCTGCTCGCGCGTGGAATTTGGCGTCTGGCGACTGAAAATTATAAACCTACGGACCAATTACGGGCTGCAGCCACGGGCTAAAGTTTAAGCCCGTTGGTTGGCATGATGCATGCCGTAGCTCGCGCTTTGGGTTGGCTCCAGTTCCTATAGCACCGCAACAACGGCCATGGACCCGGGAAATCCCTATTCGCAGCTCGCTCCGGCAAACTGTCGGGCAGAGATGCGAGTGACAAACATGGGCTGGCCCATTTCAAGATTTACGCAGGTGCGCCCAACCGGTTTTAGGAACCTTCTAGAAGGTTCCCTAAACCGGGTTTTTTCCTGTGTTCTTTCCTTTTCAGTTTTTTGGCTTTATAATGTGTTTTATTTTTCGTTATTTCTTTTCCTTCTTTTTCGTTTTTCCATTTTCCTTTTTCTGTTTCTTTTTTTTTCTTTTTCTTTTTTCTTTTCTACCTTTTGTTCATGCTTTTTTTCTTTCCTTTTATTTATTTTCCTTGTTTAGTTTTTTCTTTTCTTTCCTTTTTATACCATTTTCACTTTTCTTTTCCAACATATCTCCAGAATTTTTAGAAAATGTTCACATTTAAAAAATGTGTTCCTTTTTTTCTAAAATGTTCCAAATTCGAAATTTTGTTCAGAAATTCCAAAAAATAGAATTCTAATATTTGTTTTTCAACTTAAAAAATGTTCGAAAATTCAAAAGAGTGTAGAATTTCAAATTTAAAAAATCTTTGCATTTTAATTTTTGTTCACAGATTCAGAAAATATTTGTGAGTTTCAAAAGATGTTCCCACTACAAAATTTGTTCGCAAATTCAAATAGTGTTTTGTTCATGTTTTCAAAATTTTGTTCGCAAAATAACAAATTGTTCGAGGATCTGAAAAGATGTTCACCTTTGAATTTTTGTTCACAAATTTGAAAAATGTTCGGCAATTTCACTTTCGAAATATGTTCACGAACAAAAAAAGCCATGATTTCATGAATTCAGAAACATTTTTAGGTAATATAAAAAATGTTCACATTTTGATAAATTTGTAATTGATTTCAAAAATTGTTTTGTTAATTTTTGTTTTTGTTTTGTTAGAAAATGTTCCCATTTTCAAAAATGTGTTCGTCATTTTTAAAAATGCTCTCCTTTGAAATTTGTTCCTTTTTTCAAAAAAGTTTGGGTTTCACAAAATGTTCGACCTTTTATAAAGTTGTTCAGAAATTTGAAAATTTTTGTGTTTATTATTTTCTTTTTCTGAAAAGAAAATCATGTTTGTGGCTAGCGACACGGGGCTGCCATTTTAATTTTTTTTTTCATATACACGGGGCTGTCATTTTGGACACCTAATCAAAGTAATGATGGTGGAGTTGTGTTGCCAGTTTGCCGCTGTTGTTTACCTCTTTTAGTGTCGCGTTGCCATTTTGACAATAGAACCTGCATGTCGCAGTGGCTAGCAACGTGCGCGTCCCACGTCGTGGTCGCGTGTTTGAATCCCATTGCTCGCGCCCTCCTTTTCTTATTTTTTTCACGTCGCTAACGTGTGCCACCCCGTGCACTATAAATGGGCCGGCCCAGGTGAGTCGCCCTGTGCGAAATGCCACCTCTTTGCGACAACGAGCGGCGCATAGGAGGTCCCATGGACCCGAGCACCACCAGCACAACAAAAGGGATCTTTCGACATGACGCAAAGGAGCGTAGCTGGGATGAAGAACGAGTAGAGTGTTTGAAGAAAGACTTGAGGTTTAGGGGCGTGGCTAGCACGTGAAGAAGGAACGTGGGGTGGATTAAAGTGAAATTAGTTGGGCGCGGATGACAAAAGTATTTCATGAGGGACTTGAGGTTTTAAATCGGGCTTTCACAAAAAAAGAAAAAGGGTTTTGCATCGGGCAATGCACCTTAAATTGGGCCGGTGGGGAGCTCAACATGTAGTACACTAATTGTACTAACTATGAAAGATTGGTTAAGTTATGATTTGAGGATTGCCCCCCACCTTATGTTAGGGTGGGGGCTCTCGGGAGCAGAGCGATGGCTGCAGGGGTGGGCAAACTGGCGCATATCTCAGATGTTCTGCACGCTGAAGCTTTGGCTTTGTTGTATGCTATGAAAATATCTATTAATATGGGATGTGACAATGTTTTGTTTGAAACCAACTCCACGCAGTTGATGAGGGCAGTGAACTCTGAAGATTATGATCTAGCGAATTTAGGAGCTATTATCAGGAGCATAAAATTCCAAATGCATGTGGGGTTTTCTGTTAGTAGTGTTGTGTCTTGCTCTCGGGATTGTAATAGGGTGGCACATGTTTTAGCTGCATATGGAGCTAATCTGGGAGTTGATATGTGTGAGACTTGGCTGGGCCAACTCCCAGACTTTGTACTGAACTATGTAAAGGGCGATTTGCCCTGTACTGTTATATAATGGAATGCATTTGGTGTTCCTTTAAAAAAAAGGGTGGGGCTCTCGCTGTGGCCGAATCTCGGAGTCACATGGCACTATACAGATCCTGAGGGCTGACTATCTTTTTTAGGGGAAAATAACAGTCAAGATTTAATTGTTTATCAATCATGTTCGTTCACTGAGTGTAATTCACAAAATTGTGAGAAAGGATACAATGATACCTTATACGTCCTTCAGAGGTCAGTCAAATGTGCATCTACCCAACTCCAGTTGTGACCTTCGTTCTTGAATCAAATCCAGAAAAAAAAAGGTACTGCTGCCTCCTGCCCATCTTTTGTTTGATTTTGCTATTGCTTTTTTTGCGGAATAAACTTCCGATCTATTCATCTTCAATCATAGTAGTACAACGAACACTAGAAATAATAAAAATTACATCCAGATTCGTAGACCACCTAGCGACGACTACAAGCACTGAAGCGAACCGAAGGCGCGTCGCTGTCATCGCCCCTCCCTCGCCGGAGCCGGGCAAACTTTGTTGTAGTAGACAGTCGGGAAGTCGTCGTGGTAAGGCACCGTAGAAGCAACGCACCAGAACAGCAACCGTCGCCGATGAAGAGTGTAGATAAGAAGGATCCAACCTGAAGACACACGAATAAAGACGAACGACGAACAGATCCGAGCAAATCCACCAGAGACAGATCCACCGGAGACACACCTCCACACGCCCACCGACGATGCTAGACGCATCACAGGAACAGGGACTAGGCGGGAAGACCTTTATTCCATTTTCAGGGAGTCGCCGCCGTCTCGCCTTCCTGAATAGGACACAAACCCTAACAAATCTCGAAAAAAGATCTAAAAATGGAGCCCTCCCACCGGCAAGGACCGGGATCCACTCCGTCCCCATGGCCCTAATAAGGCCACGATAGACGAGGCGGACCGACGCCGGCGCCGGCGGGAGGCAGATAAACTCTAGTTTTTTTGTGTAGGCGGCGGCTGGGTAGGCGTCTCGCCCATGTCTGCGCAAGCGCGTTTCTCCGTCACACCTTATTACAGGTAAATGATCATTTTGCTACTGCTTTACATGTGTCTTTTCTGAAACTTCATTATCAGCGTATGTTCAAGAGTCATGAACAAAAAAAATGTTAAGCTTTTCCACCCTCATCACATAGCGGGTATACATGGGCAGCAGGTAATGTATTAGATTGCAGGTAGGAGGGGAATCAGGCCATCAGAGTGGTTGGGCGTGGGGGAATCAGGAAGGAAGGAAGGGTAGCGACCGAAAAATGCCAACGAAGGACGAACTCCAGTGAGCTCGTTTTTAAATTTTATTTTTTCGAAGCGCGAAGAATTCCATATTTTTTGACGGGGAAATATTTGGAGCTTTATTCAACAATCGAAGCCCCTGCAGAATCTGCAAGGAGGCTAGTTACAATGATACCAGGGGCAGAGTCAAACCAACATTTTGTTACATCCAGTGTACTTGCATGTCTATCACATAGGTGAGCAGGGTAGTTGGCTGTTCTCGAAATATATTGAATACAAAAAGACTTAAAACTAGAAGAGTGCTCCAAAATTTCGGACAGGATGGGCGCCACAACAGTCCTATCATCATGAGGCGAGTTCCAGAGATTAGCGACCTCTAGGCAGTCGGATTCTATCACGACTTTCTCATAGCCCCTGAGCTTAGCAAATATGACACCGTCCCGGATTGCTAGGGTTTCAGAGATAAGGGGGTCGGTAATCCCCTGATAAGGTTTACACAATGCAGCTCTGAAAGTGGAGTGGGATCGAGCAACTCCTCCCACTCCTCCTCTTCGAGGTTCCAATGCAACACTGCCATCAGTGTTTATCTTGACCTCCCCCTCCTCGGGTGGCCTCCATCCATGGCCCGGAAGCAACTGGGCCTGGGCCTTTGGTAGATCAAGCAAAGCTAAAGTATCTCTGGTCATTTTCATGGACTGTATTGGGTCGAGACCACCTTTATCATGAGTTGTATTATTTCTTGACGTCCAAATAGCCCACATGACCTCACTAGGCTGGTTAGGAACTTCTGGTGGGGATCAAGAAATGGGAAGAGGAAAACCCACTGGAAATCATGGGAGAAAATGACACAACCAAAAGGAAAAGGGGGTCTTGGCTTTCGTGATTTCAGAATTTTCAATCAAGCCCTATTAGCTCGTCAAGCTTGGAGGCTCATCACGAAACCAGACTCACTGTGTGCTATAGTCTTAAAGGCGAAATATTATCCTAACGGCTCCCTAGTGGACACTGTTTTTTTCAGGTAACGCTTCACCTACCTGGCATGCGATCCAACATGGTTTGGAACTGCTGAAACAAGGGATCATGTGGCGTATGGGAAACGGAGAACAGGTGTGGATATGGCGTGATCCTTGGCTCCCTAGGCCCCCCTCATACCAGTCGATCGTGGGGCGGGGGGCATGCCGTCTGCATCGCGTCAACGAGCTACTAGATGGGAATGGCCGTTGGATCCCGGAGCTAGTCCAACGACATTTCCACCCAATTGATGCTGCATGTATATTCACGATTAAAGCCTCGCCACAGCGTCAGGAGGACGTCTTGGCCTGGGCGCCGGATCCTCGGGGCATCTTTTCCGTCCGCAGCGCGTACCACCTCGGTGTCAACCTATCTACCAGCACCAACGTTGGTGCAATGAGCAGGGCACCGGACGGCACTCGTGCCATCTGGAAGGCAGTGTGCAGGTGCCCTGCTCCCCCGAAGGTACGCATTTTTGCGTGGCGTCTAATCACAAACTCACTAGCGACCATGGAAAATAAAGCCAAACGAAACCTGGAGGTCACTAATATCTGTGTGCTTTGTGGCATGGAATCCGAGGATACATTCCACGCTATGTGTAGGTGTCCGATGGTGAAAATGCTATGACAAGCGATGGTGAAGTTCCAGTCTATGCCGCGTCTTGAGGATGTCCTTAATTCGGGCACGGAGTGGGCTCTTCACCTGCTAAACCAATGCACGGATGAGCAGCGTCTTCCGGTGATCATGACACTTTGGAGAAACCGGCACGTCCGCAACGAAGTAGTGCACCTCAAACTGGCTCCCACCATTGAAGCTTCCTGCAGATTTTTGTGCAGCTACATCGGCAGTTTGTACTGCATTCAGCAACACCTGAACGATGATGTGACCAAAGGGAAAATGGTGATCAAGCCAAGCTGCTGTAGCTCGCGTATGAAGTCACCAATAGAACGGACGGAGTGCACCAGACTGCCGGAACAATGGTCCAAACCACCGGAGGGCTGGGCCAAATTGAACATCGATGGTGCCTGGAGAGAAGAGGACGGCACGGGCGGCGCAGGCATGATTCTTCGCGACCAAGATGGCTCCATCATTTTTGCATCTTGTAGGTTCCTTACGACATGCACGAGTGCCCTTGAAGCCGAATTAGCTGCTTGCATGGAAGGAATTTCCCTCACGCTAGCACGGACTACACTGCCGTTTATCCTGGAGACTGACTGTCTTACTGCAGCAAAAATGATCAGAGATGTTGACACCAGTGGCTGCCCTCATCGGTGAAATCAAGCATCTCCTGGCACTTGGACGTGAACATGTGATAGCACATATGAGTAGAAAAAAGAATAAAACTAGTCATGCACTTGCCCAGATGGGTATTTCTGAACTCCGTACAGCCGTTTGGCTTTGTCATGGACCTGATGGAATTGGCACCTTATGCCATCAGGATTGTAATAATCTTCCTTGATTAATACAATCCTTTCTTTTCGCAAAAAAAATAGCCCACATGATCGTCACCAGCTTGGCTCGATCGCACTCAGAGAACTTGGGATCACAAGTGATATCCTTTGTGTTGGGGAACGTAGCAGAAATTCAAAATTTTCCTACGTGTCACCAAGATCTATCTATGGAGAAACCAACAACGAGGGGAAGGAGAGTGCATCTACATACCCTTGTAGATCGCTAGGCGGAAGCGTTCAAGTGAACGGGGTTGATGGAGTCGTACTCGCCGTGATCCAAATCACCGATGATCCTAGTGCCGAACGGACGGCACCTCCGCGTTCAACACACATGCAGCCCGGTGATGTCTCCCACGCCTTGATCCAGCAAGGGGAGAAGGAGAGGTTGGGGAATACTCCGTCCAGCAGCAGCACGATGGCGTGGTGGTGGTGGAGGAGCGCGGAATTCTAGCAGGGCTTCGCCAAGCACTACGAGAGACGAGGAGGGAGAGAGGTAGGGCTGCGCCTTGGGAGAGTTCATCTCGTGTCTTGGGCAGCCCCAAAACCTCCACTATATATAGGGGCAAGGGGAAGGGGGAGGCGCCCTAGGGTTTCCCCTAGGGGGGGCGGCGGCCAGGGCAGATTGGATCTCCCCCTTGGGTGACTTGGCCCCCAAGCCAGGAGGTGGGAACCCTAGATGGGGCGCCCCAAACCCCCTGGTCACGTGGGAATAGGTGAGGGGGGCGCACAGCCCCTTAGTGGGATTGTTTGCCCCCTTCCCTTGGCTCATGAAGCCCCCCAACACTTGCCGGGGCTCCCGAAACACCTTTCGGTCATGCTGGTCATCACCCGGTACCTCCTGAACACTCCCGGACTCCAAAACCCTTCGTCCAATATATCAATCTTTACCCCCGGACCATTCCGGAACTCCTCGTAACGTCCGGGATCTCATCCGGGACTCCGAACAACATTCGGTAACCGCGTACATACTTTCCCTATAACCCTAGCGTCATCGAACGTTAAGTGTGTAGACCCTACGGGTTCGGGAATCATGCAGACATGACCGAGACACCTCTCCGGCCAATAACCAACAGCAGGATCTGGATACCCATGTTGGCTCCCACATGTTCCACGATGATCTCATCGGATGAACCACGATGTCAAGGATTCAGTCAATCCCATATACAATTCCCTTTGTCTAGCGGTATTGTACTTGCCCGAGATTCGATCGTCGATATCCCGATACCTTGTTCAATCTCGTTACCGGCAAGTCTCTTTACTCGTTCCGTAACACGTCATCCCGTGATCAACTCCTTGATCACATTGTGCACATTATGATGATGTCCTACCGAGTGGGCCCAGAGATACCTCTCCGTCGCACGGAGTGACAAATCCCAGTCTCGATTCGTGCCAACCCAACAGACACTTTCGGAGATACCCGTAGTGCACCTTTATAGCCACCCAGTTACGTTGTGACGTTTGGCACACCCAAAGTATTCCTACGGTATCCGGGAGTTGCACAATGTCATGGTCTAAGGAAATGATACTTGACATTAGAAAAGCTTTAGCATTACGAACTACACGATCTTGTGCTATGCTTAGGATTGGGTCTTGTCCATCACATCATTCTTCTAATGATGTGATCCCGTTATCAATGACATCCAATGTCCATGGTCAGGAAACCGTAACCATCTATTGATCAACGAGCTAGTCAACTAGAGGCTTACTAGGGACATGGTGTTGTCTATGTATCCACACATGTATCTAAGTTTCCTATCAATACAATTCTAGTATGGATAATAAACTATTATCATGAACAAGAAAATATAATAATAACTAATTTATTATTGCCTCTAGGGCATATTTCCAACAGTCTCCCACTTGCACTAGAGTCAATAATCCAGTTCACATCGCTATGTGATTAACACTCAAGGTCACATCCCCATGTGACTAACACCCTAAGAGTTTACTAGAGTCAATAATCTAGTTCACATTACCATGTGATTAACACTCAATGAGTTCTGGGTTTGATCATGTTATGCTTGTGAGAGATGTTATAGTCAACGGGTCTGAACCTTTCAGATCCGTGTGTGCTTTACAAATATCTATGTCATCTGCTAGATGCAGTTACCACGCTCCATTTGGAGCTATTCCAAATAACTGTTCTACTATACGAATCCAATTTACTACTCAGAATAATCTGGATTAGTGTCAAAGTTTGCATCGGCGTAACCCTTTACGACGAACTCTTTTACCACCTCCATAATCGAGAAAATTCCTTAGTCCACTAGTTACTAAGGATAACCTTGACCGTTGTCCTGTGATCCATTTCTAGATCACACTTGTACCCCTTGACTGACTCATGGTTTGGCACACTTCAGGTGCGGTACACAACATAGCATACTTTAGAGCCTACGACTAAAGCATAGGGGACGACCTTCGTCCTTTCTCTCTATTCTGCCGTGGTCATGTCTTGAGTCTTGCTCAATACTCACACCTTGTAACACAGCCGAGAACTCCTTCTTTGCTGATCTATTTTGAACTCCTTCAAAATCTTGTCATGGTATGTGATCGTTTGAAAGTACTATTAAGCGATTTTGATCTATCCTTATAGATCTTGATGCTCAATGTTCAAGTAGCTTAATCCAGGTTTTCCATTGAAAAACACTTTTCAAACAACCCTATATGCTTTCCAGAAATTCTACGTCATTTCCGATAAACAATATGTCAACAACATATACTCATCAGAAATTCTATAGTGCTCCCACTCACTTCTTTGGAAATACAAGTTTCTAATAAACTTTGTATAAACCTAAAATCTTTGATCATCTCATCAAAGCATACATTCCAATTCCGAGATGCTTACTCCAGTCCTTAAAAGGATTGCTGGAGCTTTGCATACTTGTTAGCATCTTTCAGGATTGACAAACCCTTCTGGTTGTATCACATACAACCTTTCCTCAAGAAAATCGTCGAGGAAACAATGTTTTGACATCCTATCTGCAAGATTTCATAAATAATGCAGTAACTGCTAACATAATTCCAACAGACTCTTAGCATCGCTACGAGTGAGAAAATCTCATCGTAGTCAACTCCTTGAACTTGTCGGGAAACATCTTAACGACAAGTCGAGCTTTCTCAATGGTGACACCTACCATCATTGTCCGTCTTCCTTTTAAAATCCATCTGCACCCAACAGCCTTACGACTATCAAGTTGTTCTTCCAAAGTCTACACTTTGTTTTCATATATGGATCCTCTCTCGGATTTTATGGCCTTGAGCCATTTTTGGAATCCGGGCCCACCATCGCTTCTCCATAGCTCGTAGGTTCATTGTTGTCTACCAACATGACTTCCAAGACAGGATTACGTACCACTCTGAAGTAGTACGTATCCTTTTCATCCTACGAGGTTTGGTAGTGACTTGATCCGAAGTTTCATGATCACTATCATAAGCTTCCACTTCAATTGGTGTAGGTGCCACAGGAACAACTTCTTGTGCCCTGCTACACACTAGTTGAAGTGACGGTTCAATAACCTCATCAAGTCTCCGCCATCCTCCCACTCAATTCTTTCGAGAGAAAATTTTCCTCGAGAAAGGACCCGATTTCAGAAATAATCCCTATTGCTTTCGGATCTGAGACAGGAGGTATACCCAACTGTTTTGGGTATCCTATGAAGATGCATTTATCCGCTTTGGGTTCGAGCTTATCAGCCTAACTTTTTCACATAAGCGTCGTAGCCCCAAACCATTAAGAAACAACAGCTTAGGTTTCTCTAAACCGTAGTTCATACGGTGTCATCTCAACGGATTTGTGTGGTTCCCTATTTAAAGTGAATGCGATTGTCTCTAATCCTAACCCATGAACGATAGTGGTAATTCGATAAGAGACATCATGGTATGCATCATATCCAATAGGGTGCAATTATGATGTTCGGACACACCATCACACTATGGTGTTCCAGGCGGTACTAGTCGTGAAACAATTTCCACAATGTCTCAATTGTGTACCAAACTCGCAACTCAGATATTCATCTCTGTGATCATATCATAGATATTTTATCCTCTTGTCACGACGATATTCAACTTCATTCTGAAATTACTTGAACCATTCAATAATTCAGACTTGTGTTTCATCAAGTAAATATGCTCAGTATCTACTCAAATCATCTGTGAAGTAAGAGCATAATGATATCCACTGCGTGCCTCAGCACTCATTGGACTGCACACATCAGAATGTGTTACTTCCAACAAGTTGCTTTCTTGTTCCATTTTACTGAAACCGAAGCTTTCAGTCATCTTGCCCATGTGGTATGATTTGCATGTCTCAAGCGATTCAAAATCAAGTGAGTCCAAACGGTCCATCTGCATGGAGTTTCTTCATGCGTATATACCAATAGACATGGTTCACATGTCTCAATCCTTTTCAAAAATGAGTGAGTCCAAAGATCCATCAACATGGAGCTTCTTCATGCGTTTTATACCAATATGACTTACATGGCAGTGCCACAAGTAGGTGGTACTATCATTACTATCTTATATCTTTTGGCATGAACATGTGTATCACTATGATCGAGATTCAATAAACCATTCATTTTAGGTGCAAGACCATTGAAGGTATTATTCAAATAAATAGAGTAACCATTATTCTCCTTAAATGAATAACCGTATTGCGATAGACATAATCCAATCATGTCTATGCTCAACGCAAACACCAAATAACAATTATTTAGGTTTAACACCAATCTCGATGGTAAAGGGAGCGTGCGATGCTTGATCATATCAACCTTGGAAGCACTTCCAACACATCTCGTCAGCTCACCTTTAGCTAGTCTCCGTTTATTCCGTAGCTTTTATTTCGAGTTACTAACACTTAGCAACCAAACTGGTATCTAATACCCTGATGCTACTAGGAGTACTAGTAAAGTACACATTCACATAATGTATATCCAATATACTTCTATTGACAGCCTTCTCATCTACCAAGTATCTAGGGTAATTCTGCTCCAGTGGTTGTTCCCCTTATTACAGAAGCACTCAGTCTCGGGTTTGGGTTCAACCTTGGGTTTCTCCACTAGAGCAGCAGCTGATTTGCCGTTTCATGAAGTATCCCTTCTTGCCCTTGCCCTTCTTGAAACTAGTGGTTTCACTAACCATCAACAATTGATGCTCCTTCTTGATTTCTACTTTCGCGGTGTCAAACATCGCGAATATTTCAAGGATCATCATATCTATCCCTGATATGTTATAATTCATTACGAAGCTCTAGCAGCTTGGTGGCAATGACTTTGGAGAAACATCACTATCTTATCTGGAAGATCAACTCCCACTCGATTCAAGTAATTGTTGTACTCAGACAATCTGAGCACAAGCTCAACGATTGAGCTTTTCTCCCTTAGTTTGCAGGCCAAGAAAATCGTCGGAGGTCTTATACCTCTTGACGTGGGCACGAGCCTGAAATCCCAATTTCAGCCCTCGAAACATCTCATATGTTCCGCGACATTTCAAAAATGTCTTCGGTGCCTCAATTCTAAACCATTTATCATTACCGAACTATCATGTAGTCATCAAAACGTGTATGTCAGATGTTCGCAACATCCACAGACCACGTTCGAGGTCCAGCACACCGAGCGATGCATTAAGGACATAAGCCTTCTACTGTCCGCATAATTGCTATTGTTAACTTTCAACAATATTTTCTCTAGGAACATATCTAAAACAGTAGAACTAAAGCGCGAGCTACGACATAATTTGCAAAGATCTTTTGACTATGTTCAGGATAATTAAGTTCATCTTATGAACTCCCACTCAGATAGACATCCCTCTAGTCATCCAAGTGATTACATGATCCGAGTCAACTAGGTCGTGTCCGATCATCACGTGAGACGGACTAGTCATCATCGGTGAACATCTTCATGTTGATCGTATCTACCATACGACTCGTGCTCGACCTTTCGGTCTCTTGTGTTCCGAGGCCATGTCTATACATGCTAGGCTCGTCAAGTCAACCTAAGTGTTTCGCGTGTGTAAATCTGGCTTACACCCGTTGTATGTGAACGTAAGAATCTATCACACCCGATCATCACGTGGTGCTTCGAAACGACGAACCTTCGCAACGGTGCACAGTTAGGGAGAACACTTTCTTGAAATTTTAATGAGGGATCATCTTATTTACTACCGTCGTTCTAAGAAAATAAGATGCAAAAACATGATAAACATCACATGCAATCAAATAGTGACATGATATGGCCATCATCACTTTGCTCCTTTTGATCTCCATCTTCGGGGCTCCATGATCATCATCGTCACTGGCATGACACCATGATCTCCATCATCATGATCTCCATCATCATGTCTTCATGAAGTTGTCTCGCCAACTATTACTTCTACTACTACATCTAACGGTTAGCAATAAAGTAAAGTAATTACATGACGTTTACGTTTGACACGCAGGTCATAAATAAATTAAGACAACTCCTATGGCTCCTGCCGGTTGTCATATTCATCGACATGCAAGTCGTGATTCCTATTACAAGAACATGATCAATCTCATACATCACATATCATTCATCACATTCTTTTGGCCATATCACATCACATGGCATACCCTGCAAAAACAAGTTAGACGTCCTCTAATTGTTGTTTGCATGTTTTACGTGGCTGCTATGGGTTTCTAGCAAGAACGTTTCTTACCTACGCAAAACCACAACGTGATATGTCAATTGCTATTTACCCTTCATAAGGACCCTTTTCATCGAATCCGATCCGACTAAAGTGGGAGAGACTGGCACCCGCTAGCCACCTTATGCAACTAGTGCATGTCAGTCGGTGGAACCTGCCTCACGTAAGTGTACCTGTAAGGTCGGTCCGGGCCGCTTCATCCCACAATGCCGCCGAATCAAGATTGGACTAGTAATGGTAAGCATATTGAACAAAATCAATGCCCACAACTACTTTGTGTTCTACTCGTGCAAAGAATCTACGCAATAGACCTAGCTCTGATACCACTGTTGGGGAACGTAGCAGAAATTCAAAATTTTCCTACGTGTCACCAAGAACTATCTATGGAGAAACCAACAACGAGGGGAAGGAGAGTGCATCTACATACCCTTGTAGATCGCTAGGCGGAAGCGTTCAAGTGAACGGGGTTGATGGAGTCGTACTCGCCGTGATCCAAATCACCGATGATCCTAGTGTCGAACGGACGGCACCTCCGCGTTCAACACACATGCAGCCCGGTGACGTCTCCCATGCCTTGATCCAGCAAGGGGAGAAGGAGAGGTTGGGGAAGACTCCGTCCAGCAGCAGCACGACGGCGTGGTGGTGGTGGAGGAGCGCGGAATTCTAGCAGGGCTTCGCCAAGCACTACGAGAGACGAGGAGGGAGAGAGGTAGGGTTGCGCCTTGGGAGAGTTCATCTCGTGTCTTGGGCAGCCCCAAAACCTCCACTATATATAGGGGCAAGGGGAAGGGGGAGGCGCCCTAGGGTTTCCCCTAGGGGGGCGGTGGCCAGGGCAGATTGGATCTCCCCCTTGGGTGACTTGGCCCCAAAGCCAGGAGGTGGGAACCCTAGATGGGGCGCCCCAAACCCCCTGGTCACGTGGGAATAGGTGAGGGGGGCGCACAGCCCCTTAGTGGGCTGGTTTGCCCCCTTCCCTTGGCCCATGAAGCCCCCCAACACTTGTCGGGGCTCCCGAAACACCTTTCAGTCATGCTGGTCATCACCCGGTACCTCCTGAACACTCCCGGACTCCAAAACCCTTCGTCCAATATATCAATCTTTACCTCCGGACCATGCCGGAACTCCTCGTAACGTGCGGGATCTCATCCGGGACTCCGAACAACATTCGGTAACCGCGTACATACTTTCCCTATAACCCTAGCGTCATCGAACGTTAAGTGTGTAGACCCTACGGGTTCGGGAATCATGCAGACATGACCGAGACACCTCTCCGGCCAATAACCAACAGCGGGATCTGGATACCCATGTTGGCTCCCACATGTTCCAAGATGATCTCATCGGATGAACCACGATGTCAAGGATTCAGTCAATCCCGTATACAATTCCCTTTGTCTAGCGGTATTGTACTTGCCCGAGATTCGATTGTCGGTATCCCGATACCTTGTTCAATCTCGTTACCGGCAAGTCTCTTTACTCGTTCCGTAACACGTCATCCCGTGATCAACTCCTTGATCACATTGTGCACATTATGATGATGTCCTACCGAGTGGGCCCAGAGATACCTCTCCGTCGCACGGAGTGACAAATCCCAGTCTTGATTCGTGCCAACCCAACAGACACTTTCGGAGATACCCGTAGTGCACCTTTATAGCCACCCAGTTACGTTGTGACGTTTGGCACACCCAAAGTATTCCTACGGTATCCGGGAGTTGCACAATCTCATGGTCTAAGGATATGATACTTGACATTAGAAAAGCTTTAGCATTACGAACTACATGATCTTGTGCTATGCTTAGGATTGGGTCTTGTCCATCACATCATTCTTCTAATGATGTGATCCCGTTATCAATGACATCCAATGTCCATGGTCAGGAAACCGTAACCATCTATTGATCAACGAGCTAGTCAACTAGAGGCTTACTAGGGACATGGTGTTGTCTATGTATCCACACATGTATCTGAGTTTCCTATCAATACAATTCTAGCATGGATAATAAACTATTATCATGAACAAGAAAATATAATAATAACTAATTTATTATTGCCTCTAGGGCATATTTCCAACACTTTGACCATGTGAGAGGATGTAGATCAGGTCGTTTTACCCCAAGCCACCAAAACCCTCTCGCATGGGAACAATTCAACAATGCATGCATCATGTCTTCATCTTCATGCTGACATATTTTGCACTGGCTCACTGTTGCTATATGTCAATATTTGAGTGTGGATTCTACTGGCAGGATACCTCGTAAAACCCTCCACCAAAATACTCTCACTTTTAGCAGAACCTTCAATTTCCATAAAGTGGTCCATAACTGTTTTTCTATCGCTGATGCTTCGACTACCGTCCATTCCTCTAGAGCCAGATGCTCGTTCTGAGTCACGAGAGTGCGGTAAGCTGACTTGACAGTGTATGAACCAGATCTCTCAAAAGCCCATGCCAGAATATCATCACCACCGCCAATCCTTAGGGGGATGTTCAGAATGGCGTCTGCATCGGGTGGTATGAAGTTCTCTCTGATTACCTGATCTTTCCAGAGCCAAGTTTCAGGATAAATAAGATCAGACACTTGTTGTAGCTGCGCATTACCAATGTGAGCAACCGGAGTCATAGTTCTGGTACAGGGATCCATTTGTCCTCCCAGATAGAAACGGTCATGCCGCTTCCAATGCGCTTAAGCAAGCCCGATTTCAATGCTTCCCTGCCTGCGATTATAGCCCGCCACACAGCTGAAGAAAACTTAGGTGCAGTGGCTTGCATGAAATCACAGGAGTGGAAATATCTTCCTTTCAAGACCCGCGAACACAGAGAGTTGGGATTCGTCATCAAGCGCCACCCATGCTTGCCGAGTAGTGCTAAATTAAAGAGTTGCAAGTCTCTGAATCCCATCCCTCCTTTAACTTTTGGTGCAGCCAAAGAATCCCAAGATAACCAATGTAAAGACCGGCGATCAAGGTTACTGCTCCACCAGTATTTGGCCATAAGCGAGGCCAACTTCTTACACACTTTTTTCGTTAGCTGGAAACAAGACATATTGTATGTGGGAATTGATTGGGCTACTACTTTAATTCTGACTTCCCTTCTAGCGCATGAAATAAGTCTCTCTACTCCACCTTGGAGTTTTGACCAAATCCTCTCCCCGATGTGGTCGAAAGTTCCTCCAGTAACCAACAGCCCTTGGAAGGCCGAGGTAGCGTTCACCAAAAGATTCCACTGAAATCTGCAACATTTGCTTTAGTAAAAGCCTTGTAGGACCAGGAGTGTTTGGGCTAAAAAATATTGCACTTTTTTCTTTATTCACTGCTTGACCAGAACACTCCGCATAGATACGAAGAATATCATTCAAACGATAAGCACTCTGCACCTTAGCTTGCAGGAAGATCAAGCTATCGTCCGCAAAAAGTAAGTGATTGATCCAAGGACATCTATAGCTAACCCGTATGCCTCTGTCGATATAAGCCCCTCCATAGAAATTCAGCAGTGAAGTGAGGCCCTCGGCACAAAGCAAAAACAAGTAAGGTGATACGGGGTCACCCTGACGGAACCCCCGAGAGGGAGAGAAGAAAGGGAGAAGCTCGCCATTTACTCGAACAGCAAACTGCACTGAAGTTACGCACTTCATAATGAGACGAACAAAGTCCAATCCAAACCCCAACTTTAGCATAATAGCTTCGAGGTAGTGCCACTCGACGCGATCATAGGCTTTCATCATATCTAACTTAATAGCACAAGCAGCATTTCCTCCCTTCTTCCTTCTCTTCATGGCATGCACGCTTTCATACGCGATTAAGACATTCTCTGTGATCAAGCGACCCGGGACGAATGCGCTCTACTCCGCTCCAATAATATCATTCAAAAACTCTCTTAGACGATTAGTGATAGCTTTGGCAGCAACTTTATACAGGACTGAGCAGAGAGAGATCGGGCGGTATTGGGAAATCTTTTGTGGAAAACGTACCTAGGGTAGGTTGATGGATGTGTCATTCATACCCGCTGGCAGTTCACCACCATTCAAGAAGTTAAGCACATCTGGAATTATGTCATCCTTTAGGAGATTCCAGTGTCGCTGAAAAAACCCCGCGGTGAACCCATCAACTCCCGGGGCTTTTGACGGTGCCATTTGAAACAAAGCTTTTTTAACTTCTTCCGCCGTGTATGGCTTTTGCAGCTCGTAATTCATCCGGTCCGCAACTCTGCGGGGTACAAACTCGAGCAGATCTTCCATCTGCCGAAAACCTTTAGACGTATATAAATTTTTGAAAAAACTTTGGACCTCTTCCCGGTCCTCCTTAGGAGTGGTGCACATAGTACCATCCGAGCGTTCAAGTTTCTCGATCTGGTTCATGTGCTTACGCTGAGACATTTGGGCATGGAATATCCCATGTTCCTGTCTCCTTCACGCAGCCATGGTACTCTAGACCGCTGTCGGGTCCAAATCTCTTCTTGGTGCAGGGCAAGTCTTAGCTTCTTCACAATCGCTTTCTCCTCGTCGGAAGGCCCACTGCCCATAGATCGACTCCGCAGCCGAGTTAGCTGTTCACGTCACTTACGTATTTTGCGAGCAAAACAACCAAAATCCCTTTTACCCCATGCAGATAACTATGTCTGTAAGTTGCTCAAGGTCTCAACCACGCCACCTAGGCCGTGCTGACCCGACCCCTTCTGCCAAGAGTCTAGGACGAGCTGGTCATAATCTGCATGTGTCTGCCACATGTCCTCATATCGAAAGGGTTTAGGCCCTCGATGTACACTGGAAGTTAGATTTTCCCTAAGATCTGCTAGGACAAAACAGTGATCTGACTCCGCAGAAACAATGTGCCGAACTTTGACATTTGCAAATAAATTAGTAAGTGTTGTGTTGCCAAAGGCTCTGTCCAGCCGGGCTTTAACATTAGATCGACCCGACTGCCTATTATCCCATGTATATTCCATGTCTGACCAGCTCAAGTCAACCATTGCACACTCATCCATTACTTCCCGGAATGCTTTCATCTGCCACTCGGGTCTTGGTGAGAGAGAAAAGTGTTCCGAGCCGAATAACGTTTCGTTAAAATCCCCAATGCACATCCATGCATCACGCCAGATAGCAAACAAAGTTCTCATGAATCTCCAGTTGTGGCATCTATCTTCCACGCGCGGAGCTCCATAGAATCCTGTAACACGCCATTGTTTGGACGTATCATTTTTCCTCTGCACCATAACATCGATATGGGCAGAACTATAATTTTTGAGCTCAACATCTAGCTCAGCAGACCAGAACAAACCTAGCCCCCCACTGAGTCCAACGCTGCTCACTGCAAAACATCCCACAAAACCAAAAGAGTTATGTAGATTCTCCACTCGCTTGGCTGAAATTTTGGTCTCCATAAGAAATAAGAGACCGGGCCCTTCCTGCTTTCACAATGCTGCGAAGCTCCCGAACTACCTCGGGGTTCCCAAGCCCCCGGCAGTTCCAGCTGAGGCAACTCATCATTCCCGGCGGGGCTGCTCTGCAGCCGCCGCCGAACATTCTGAGTTTTGAGAGTTAGTGGGAGTCGGTTTCTTCTTTTTGGTTACTGGCTCCCTCCCTGACTCCTTCTCATCACCATCCGAACGCACCTCACCCGTTGTAAACACGATCACAACATTTGTGGTTTCAGTCATTTGTGGTACCCGCGGTTGATCAGTCGGAGGCAAAGTGATCTGTCGATAAATTTTCTTCATTCCATGAGCCCCCCTTTCTCTTATTCCTCTGATCATGCTTCTTTTTAGGCAAGTTAACCTCTGGACTGGGATCATCTCTAGCGTTTGTAGCACGAGCATCTTTAGTGCTACTTTGGCTAGACTGTTGCTCCTTGGACGAGCTTGAAAGTGCGTTATATCGACTAGAGGGGGGGTGAATATGCGATTTTTATGAATTCTTCACTGAGGAATTTGTCAGTGAGGAAATTCCTTAACGAAGAACTACTTGCAGCGGAATAAGTACTCAGAAGTAAACATAACAGAATACATGCATGGTCATCATGATGAAATGAAGACAAACACAGAGTACAGAAAGCGTAAACACAGGATAGCACAAGATGAAGACAAACAGATTGAAGAAATTGAACTGAGGAAATTGAGAAAGTCTTCAGTCAAAGTCTTCAAACACAGATATGAACAAACACACAACACAGTAATGAGGAAATGAAAGTGTTGAAGAAATAGAACCAGTTGGCTTGGTGAAGACAATGATTTGGTAGACCAGTTCCAACTGTTGTCTCAGTTGTACATCTGGTTGGAGCGGCTAGGTATTTAAACCTGAGGACACCCAGTCCCGGACACACAGTCCTCACCGTATTCTCCTTGAGCTAAGGACACACAGTCCTTGCCCAATCACTCGGCGATCCACAATTCCTCTTGGATGCTCTAGACCATGACGCCTAACCGTCTGGAAGAAGCACAGTCTTCAAAGGTAATAAGCGTCGGATCCACGCAGGATCAATCTCTTCAGTGATGCTCAATCACTTTGGGTTTGTAGGTGTTTGGGTTTGGGTTTGGATTTCCTCACTTGATGATTTTCGCTCAAAGTCCTCGGAGGATGGGATGCTCTCAAATGACAAGTGTCAGTTTCTCTCGGAGCAGCCAACCAGCTAGTGGTTGTAGGGGGCGGCTATTTATAGCCTAGGGAGCAGCCCGACATGATAAGACATAAATGCCCTTCGATGGTATGACCGTTGGATGGATAAGATATTTAGGAACAGCTGGCGCGTAGCACAGCAACAGTCGGAAATTTGAGGCTCAAATTCCTCAGGGCTATCATGTTCCTCACTGTGTAGGCAATCCGCACTGGCGAATTCCTAACTCCTTAGTCAGAACAAAGTCCTCAATGACCAGAAGAACTGCGTCTCTGTCACTGAAGAAATTGACTAAACTGTATGAGATTTCCAATGGCTTCACTCGAAGGGATTGGTAGGTGTAGGATTTTGAGTTGAGCATCACATGGAAATTTTTCCATAGTATTTCTCGACCCCCTTTAACAGTACGGTGTTTCCTATGACTCAAGAAAGAGAAAATGAAACTATGAAAACAAAAGTCTTCACGCTTCATGTTCCTCGAATGAATACCAAGTCTTCAAGGTCACACCAATTTCTTCACTTTCAAAGTCTTCAGAAAGTCTTCAGAATATCAAAGTCTTCAGTCGAAGAACTTCATTTTTAGGGGTCGACTTTATCTGTAAATATCAAACTCCTATAGACTTATAGACATGTGTATACTCATAAACACATTAGATCCTTAACCTATAATTCTTCAATACACCAAAATCACTAAGGGGCACTAGATGCACTTACAATCTCCCCCTTTTTGGTGATTGATGACAATATAGGTCAAGTTTTCAACGGGGATAAACATATGAAGTGTAAATACTGATATTGAGGAATTTGATTGCAAGATATAGAAGAACTCCCCCTGAAGATGTGCATAGTGAGGAATTTGCTTTTGAAGCAATGCACACTTGAAGAGTTGAATCATGGAGATCTCCTCCTATATCTTGTAATTCATACACGTATTTGATATATAATATGAAGAATTTGAAATGCAGACCACCATCGGGTTCAATTTTTTTTCTTGTTTTATTATTTTTTAGTAGTCTTATAGTAGTCTTAGATTTTTCATTTTGATGAGCCTCGCTTTGAGGAATTCATGGAAGTTTACAACTCGATCCAATAAAAGTTGCGGAAGAACGAGAGTTGTAACTTAGCAAAAAAACGCCCATATAAGAGACCCGTTTGAAGACTAACTGAGATTTATCCCCCTTTGTCATCGAATGACCAAAAGGATCGAAACTGGGGACTAACGCCCCTGAAGATAATCAAGTTGATGAAGGAGCGCCAGCGTTGCCGGGGTCGGTTGTTGAAGTAGGGCCTGCCGCTATGTCGTCCAAGTCTTCATTTTCATCAGTGTCACGCGATGAAGAATAGGAGCTGGACACCAAAGAAGGAACCTTGACCTTCTTGTATTTCTTCGGAGGAGGTGCAGACCAGTTAAAGTCTTCCTTGAGACCCATTTTCTTCAGATCTTCTTCGTTGTAGACATGAGAGAGAACAGCCCAGGTGCGGTTGAAGGTTTCATGGAGGTAGTAGTGGTTTTTCTTCACTGCATCGTGTGTTGAAGTCATGTTGTGAAGAATTGAACCAAACTAACGCTTGACCCATTTATGATTGCGATCAACCTTCTGATGAAGACTGAGGAGTAACTCACGATCAGTCATCACCCTGGGTGCTGTGGCTAGAGGAACTTGCTTGGTGTTGTTGGCGGCAGAGTCATGTGTGGCAGAGTCGTCATTGGTGGAATAGGATGCAGCCTTGCAAAACTGACCATCCAATGGACGAATGCCTTCATCTATCACAACAGTTGCCTTGCCTTTGTCATCAGCTGAGGAAAATGTCCTTTTGAGGACTTCAATTGGAGGCAAGTAGCTGCAGTGGTTTAGAGTGTCAGCTTTGTAGTTGAGTGAAGACCTTGTCCTGATGAATCTCATAATCCATGGCGCATAAGGCTTCAGCTCAAATGGTGACATTGCAATATTGGCCAGAGTCCTCATGAAGAAATCGTGAAAGTTGACGGGAACGCCATGAATGATATTGAAAAACAGATTCTTCATGATGCCAATGACTTCTTCATCATTTGAGTCATGGCCTTTGATAGGACTCATTGTCTTCGACAGAATGCGATAGATAGTCCGAGGCACATACAATAATTCCTTGACGAAGAAATTTGTTCGAGGGGCCTGCCCTGGCTTCAAAGGCTTCATCAAAACTTGCATGTCATGATTTGAAAGCTCAGGTTCACTATAGACACAACGTGCATCTTCAAGGGGAGGACTGAGTGGTAGGGCACGAAGCAATTCAGACGCTGGTGCCTTATAATGAGTGTTCTCTGTCATCCAGTCCAGCACCCATGAATTCACATCTTCAGAGTCGCCTGTGATGTGCAGCGTTGCATAGAACTGAAGAATGAGTTCTTCATTCCAATCACATATGTCAGTGCAGAAGTTTAGCAGCCCAGCGTCGAAAAGAACACTGAGGACAGGCTCGAAGCACGGCAGAGACTCCATGTCTACGTGAGGAATATGTGCATGATCGAAGACTTTGTCTTTGTTGAACAACACTTAGGAATAGAAATTGGCTTGACTAGCAGTCTAGAAACGCCTTTTCCTTATGCGAGCAGGGTCATATGGATTGTAATTAGTGAAGAACACGTGCTCGCCAAAGAAGTCTTCAGCCTTGAACTTTTGCTTCCTTGAGAACGGATCCTTTGGCTTTGGCAGTGGAGTGTCAGTGAGTTGCATCACGACCTCAGGAATCGCAATCTCAGGTTCTTCAGGCTGATGAATTTCGGGTTCCTCCTCAGGTGCAGTCTATGTTGTCACATTATCAGCAGCAGCAGTTTCTTCAGCACTAGTGGCTGGAATGTCTTCACGGACAGATGAGGTGGGATGAGTTTCTTCAGAGCCCATTTGAACTGCTGGTGCAGGGGAGTGAGGAATTTGCTGTAGTGGGGTGAAGAGTGGAGAATTGTGATGCTGACTTTCCCAAAAGTCATCATTCATTACTGGCGTTGTGCTTCCAATATCCACGTCTTCATCATCTAATTCTTCAACACGAGCCTCTTCAGCAGTGAACTGAGGCATTGGTGAGGATACCACTGGGGTTGAAGGGATCGTATCTACTTCAATTTCCTCATCAATCTGTTCTGACAAAGTAGCAGATTGAGTTTCTTCATCAGATACGCTTGGGATCTCATATTCTTCACCAAAAGGAACAAGGTCCTTTGATGGCATGGTGGAAATCAGAACATCATCGATAGGATTTTCAAAAGAGCTGGTCATGGGCTTCATCTTCTTTGGAGCTGAAGATTCTGAAGCACTTGATGCTTTCCTTTTCTTCACTCCAGCTCGCTCTGCAGCCTTGGTCTTCTTCACATATGATGCAGATGGAAGGATAGGAGTTGGTGTAGGCGCGGGAGGAGATGAGGAATCTGTTTGAATTTCTTCGGGTGCAATTGATGCAGTTGCCCTGACTTCTTCAGTTTCTTCAGGCGCACCACTAGTGGATGCCCTGGGAATTTTTTCAGCGGCTAGAATGGAGTCATCAGCCCTGGAACTAGCATTTTCTTCAGCAGCCTGAAAGTCATCAGCGGTGCTGGCATGTTCTTCAGTCGGCTGAGCAGAAGCTTCAGCTTGAGGAACTTCTTGTTGCGATGGGGCTGCAACATTGGTGAACTTCTCAGTCAGTTTCACAAATCTGACTTTGGCTCCTTTCCAATCAGCATAGTATGAGTTGAATTTGTCGCTGAGGGTTTTGATTTTAGACTGAATTTTGATGAGTTCATCAGTCGTCATTTTGACTACGTTGGCCTTTAGAAACTTTTCTTTCTTGTACTGGGCCTTCTTGATTTGCCTGCACTACTGGAATCAGCTACTTTGCCATCTACCAGCTCTTTGTCGTCTGCTAGCGGACGGCAAAGAAGCTCTTTGCCATCAGCTACCCAAAAGCAGACGGCAAAGAAATGGCTGATGGCAAAGTACTTCTTTGCCATCAGCCAGTTCTTTGCCGTCCGCTAGCAGACGGCAAAGAAGCTTTGCCGTCGGCTAGCGGACGGCAAAGAGGGAGGGGGACCCACTGACGAGCTGGTTTAAAAAAACTTAACGGCCCCCCTCTTTGCCGTCTGCTAGCGGACGACAAAGAGCAAGTAAGCGGACGGCAAAGGGGGGCGGACGGCAAACGTTTAGGTTACTAACGGCGCCCCACCCCGCCCATCTCTCTCTGTTCGATCTGTCCCCCTCTCCTCCCCGACGACCACTGCCACCCGCCGCCGCCCCCGCCACCCACCGCCGCCCCCTTGCCCCACCTCCCCTCGCCCCGTCGCCCCACCGTCCCAAGCACTCGCCGCCGCCGCCACCCGCCACCGCCCCTGGCCCCACCACCCCTCGCCCCGTCGCCCTCACCACCCGCCACCGCCCCGGCGTCCCGTCGCCCGCGCCGGAGCCAGGCTCGCCGCGGGCCCCCTGCGTCCGCCTCGCGCCCCCGTCCTGGAGCTAGGCTCGCCGCCGCCCCTACACCCGTGCCGCCCCCGGAGGCAGGCTCGCCCCTAGGCCTGCGTCTGCCTCGCCCCCCCCCCCCCCCCCCGCCCGCCCCTGCGTCCGCCTCGCACCCCCCGCCTTGGAGCCAGGCTCATCGGCGCCCCGGAGCCAGGCTCGCCGCCGCCCCTGCGCCCGCGCCGCGCCCTCCATCCTTCATCGAGAGGAGCCAAGGTGAGCATTTTTTTTGTTTTTTTCTACTGTTTTCCTTTGTTGTTTAGGTTTAATTAGGTTATTGATAGGTTTAGGTTAGTGGTTGGTTTAGGTTAGTGCTAGATATGGGTTTAGATTATTAGAAGAAGAAGAAAGTTGAAAAAAAGAAGAAGAAGTAGAAGAAGAGGAAAAAGGGAAAAAAGGAAGAAGAATAAGAAGAAAGTTGAAAAACAGAACAATATAGAAGAGGAAAAAGGAGAAGAAGAAAGGAGAAGAAGAAGAAGAAGAAGAAGAAGAAGAAGAAGAAGAAGAAGAAGAAGAAGAAGAAGAAGAAGAAGAAGAAGAAGAAGAAGAAGAAGAAGAAGAAGAAGAAGAAGAAGAAGAAGAAGAAGAAGAAGAAGAAGAAGAAGAAGAAGAAGAAGAAGAAGAAGAAGAAGAAGAAGAGGAGGAGGAGGAGGAGGAAGAGGAGGAGGGAGAAGAAGAAAGAAAAGAAGAAGAAAGAATAAGAAGAAGAAGACCCCGACGCGCCACCCCGACACCCCGACACCCCGACCCCGACCCCGACCCCCGACACCCCGACCCCGACCCCCGACCCCCGACACCCTGACACCACACCCCGACCCCGACACGACACCCCGATACACCAACACCCGACCCCGACGCCCCGATCCCGACACCACACCCCGACAACCGACCCCCTGACCCCCTGACCCCGACCCCCCGACCCCGAAACAGCACCCCGACCCCGACACGGCACCCCGACACCAACAGGACACCCCGACCACCGACACCTCCCGAAAAGGTGTTCTTTGGCCTTCCAGAGGCCGACGGGGTCATATATTTGTGAATTATTAGTTAGGTCATATATTTTTTGATTTTGTTATGAAAAACATCATATATAATTGTGTTGATCGTGTAGTTTTAAATGTGCAGTTGTTTCATCGCTGCGAGGTTTGGTGTTCGACGACCTCGCCGTGCGTTTGACAAGCTCTGCCCCTTCGTTCATGGGTGAGCACAAATGACAAGTCCTCCTCCCCCATTAATTATTTGATCTATTCCGATGAAACTTGATAGCTAGCTATATATGTGTCTTGAATCATCAGTATGCGTAACCAATATGTGTCTCCCGTTCGAAAGCGTCATAG
The DNA here is from genome assembly GCA_032464435.1 of Aegilops umbellulata. NCBI lineage: Eukaryota > Viridiplantae > Streptophyta > Magnoliopsida > Poales > Poaceae > Aegilops > Aegilops umbellulata. The sequence continues at coordinate 479,992,755 of CP136055.1, forward strand.
TTATAAATATGCATGCATTTGCATATTTATAACCTTGATTCTTTCGAATTGTCCAACGCTATCCATGGACAACCCGAGTATGTGTAGATTCGGTTCGTTTTCCCATATGATTTGCTCCGGATCCGACGCATAAATTTCGTCAGTGCCTCCCCTGTTGTTCTCCGGGTACACATCCTCTCTGTTTATTGCAGAGACGTGTATCAGGAGAACAGCGGGGAGGTGCTGCCGAAATTTTGCGTCGGATCCAGAGCATAGCATGGGAAAATGAACCCAATCTACACATACACGGGTGGGATTAGGACCTATCATTACCTATTAGAGTGTAGGTTGCATGGACGTAATAAAATTGACAAAGTAGATCAACCGATGAATATATACATGGTGAATTACATATATAATTGTTGTGTGTCCGGTAGCTCTGAAAGTCAAGATGAGTGACCGTGCGTGGATGTATACCGGTCACACTGGTCAGAACAAATGGAGCGCTGAATGGTTCACAAAAACCAAGGGGTTTGTGAAAGCCGCATTTGCAAATGGCCAAAAGAAATGAGTCGGCATGTGATTTTGACCAGGTGTCAACTTGAAGTCAGGCATAGGAGTATTTGGGTCCCTATGCGAGAGATCAATGTAGTCTAGTATCGCCCTTGGATCCAACAGCAGTGGCACAGGTGTGCCTTTGGCTCTAGCGTCCCTAACTTGTCCGTCCCTGATGATTTCTGCAAGTTCATCATCATCAGCTTCATCTTCTTTAGGTGGCTCTTGGAATGTGACCTGTTTCTTCTTGGGACTTGGCCGAGGACCTCGTCCAGCAGTTGCCTTGGTCTTCAGCAGAGTGGGGCTAGATGAAGAATTTGGTGCAGCTGAGGAACTTGCTGAGACACCAGAGGAAATGGAGATGCCTGCACTCCTTTGGCACGAGGCCAGATGCGCAGGTGCTGAGGACTTTGTCGGAACAGCTAAGGACTTTGGAGGAGGTGCTGAGGATTTTGAAGGAGCAGGAGCAACTTGAGGAATTGGTCTTGAAGATTTTGAAGTGCCTGGCCGTGAGGGCGCAGCTGAGGAACTTGGCCGTGAGGGCACTGTTGCTGAAGCACTTGGCTTACGAGCAGGCTTCTTAGGCATAGATTTCCTCGGCTTGACAGAGGCCTCAGTGGCAGCAGCAGCAGCAGCAGAGTCTTCATTGAATTTCTTCACTGCTTCTTTGGCTTGTCTTGCCAATTTGGCTTGGCGCCTGGCCCATTCTTCAGGAAAGTTCTCATCGCGTTTGATGCTAGTGGGATCTGCCACTTGGCCAGGTGCCAATAGGGCTCTTGGGCATGGCGGATTAAGCACGAATTTCCTCATGTACTTTGGGGTTGCATATCTGTATTCCCTCCATTCGCGTGCCCATCTCCGTTCTATCCTCTGTATGCGCACCTTGCGCTGATTTTTGTTTTCTTTGCCAAACTTGGCCTCATCAGGTGTGCAGTAATCTTTGTAAATGTCCTCGGGGATTTCAAAAGCAGTCATGACCTTAGGCTTCTTTCCTCCTTTCTGCGGCTTCTTTCCATCAGCCATTTTCTTCAGATGAGGAATTTGAACAATCGAATTCTCTGAAGAAGTATGCAACTTTTCTTCAAGGAACGCTGCAAATGAGTTAAGTTGATGAGAACCCAGTGATTCAGTAGCGGACATGTGTACCTGTGAACAGAGTATAGTTGCGAGGAATTTGGAGAGGTCATATGCGTTCTCAGAAGGTTTTTCAAAAAGAACAAGTTTGAGGAATTTGACCAGATGAGTCTTGAAGAATTTCACTAAGCATGCTTTGTCTTAGGTTCCAGAGTTGTATAGATCGAAGATCCACACAATTGAGGAATCTTGAAGAAAATGATGCTTAGGGAAACGAATCAAGAACAGATGACATGTGATGTGTTTAGTGTGTGAGGATTTGAGCAATAAAACACCTTTGAAGATTTTATAGAAAACTTTCAAATCAAAGAGGGCAGTAAAAGTAACTTTTAATTACCCTGAATGAAGAACATGACGAACAGTGAGATGAAACAGTGAAGTTCGTCGGTGTAGATCTTCCACGCCCTAACTCGGCGGAGGAAGACGGCTATGACGGCGGCAGAGGTGAAGATTTCCACGGCCGGCGCGAGTACGACGGCGACGAGGTCGAGGCAGTGAAGCTCTTCCTCACCAGTGACAATGGAGTAGCGGTGGCGCTAGGGTTTGGGAAGCTCGAGCGGGAGAGAGAGAGATCGACCGGAGTAAAGGATGTGAGGAAGGGGTGAGAGGATATTTATAGTGGCAGTGAAAAAACTGTTCGCTCGAAGATTTCGGACGAACGTGCCCCTGACCCTTCTCCTTCGCATGACATGTGTCGCCCATGTACTGTGAAGTGGAGATCGTGTTAGATCGTGGGTGAATAGAATAATGCATCATGGGATGCGGAACGGTTTGAGCGGCAAAACCGAAAATTTTGATAATATTAGTTTTAACGTTCCGTTCGCAATTTCTTCAGCTGACAAGGACACAGTGAAGATTTTTAACGAGTTTCAAATAGAACACACATGAAGAATTTGTGAATAGATTGGATTGAGTATAGCATAGAGAGGGAAGGGTCCGATCACATTCACTTAGCAGAAAAATCAATCTTGAAGAAATAGCCATAAGTGAATGCTGTAGAGGACAAAACTCATATATATATATATATATATATATATATATATATATATATATATATATATATACATATATATATATATATATATATATATATATATATAGCCAATGAAGAAAAACGACGGAACAAGTGAAGATTTTGCAAAGTTGAAGAATTTGAATAAGTGAGAAATTTCAAACACTGAGGAAAACTCAAATTGAAGATTTTCAACTTTTTGTGGTGGCGTGACCACCGTATAAGAATGATGATTTCAGACACCGCGTACAATTGTCGTAGGGTTCTGAGAATCAAATTCTTTATTAATTTCTTCACACTTAGAGTGTTATTCTTCATTGATTGAAGAAAAACGTTTCTTCATGTGTTGCACATCTAAGTCATCAATTTTGCATAAGTGTTAGGATGAGTGCCTTTTCAAAGTATATTCGAAGAATCTAAGATATTTAGCTCACACCGCAACTTGCTAAGTCTCTTCTCATCCAAGGGCTTTGTGAAGATATCGGCTAGCTGTTCTTCAGTCTTCACATGCTCAATAGAAATGTCGCCCTTCAACACATGATCACGAAGAAAATGATGACGAATCAGAATGTGCTTTGTCTTCGAGTGCTGAACTGGGTTGTGAGCAATCTCGATGGCACTCTCATTGTCATATAGGAGAGGCACATTCTTCATGTTGACGCCATAGTCCTTGAGTGTTTGCTTCATCCATAGCAGTTGAGCACAGCAAGAACCAGCAACAATGTACTCAGCTTCAGCAGTAGACAATGATACGCAGTTCTGTTTCTTCGAAGACCAACAGACCAAAGATCGTCCGAGGAAATGACATGTACCAGATGTTGACTTGCGGTCCACACGATCACCAGCATAGTCAGAGTCAGAATATCCAATGAGATCAAAATCCGAGCCCTTGGGATACCATAATCCTAGTGTTGGTGTGTGAGCTAGATATCGATGAATATGCTTCACAGCCTTATGGTGTGATTCCTTCGGTGCAGCTTGAAATCGGGCACACATGCAAACACTAAGCATTATATCTGCCCTAGATGCACATAGGTACAATAAAGAGCCAATCATGGAGTGGTATACCTTATGATCAAAGTCAATACCATTTTCATCAGTGCATAGTTGACCATTTGTGGGCATAGGAATTTTGATGCCTTTGCAATATTGCATGCCGAATTTCTTCAGGACATCCTTGAGGTATTTCTCCTGAGATATGAATATGCCATTGCGCTGTTGACGAATTTGAAGACCTAAGAAGAATTTCAACTCTCCCATCATAGACATTTGATATTCTTCACTCATCATATAGGCAAATTCATCACTATAACGTTGGTCAGTACAGCCAAAGATGATATCATCAACATATATTTGGCACACAAACAGTTCACCATCATAAGATTTAGTAAATAGAGTAGGATTGAGTGAACCGGGTGTCAAGCCGTTCTTCATGAAGAATTCCTTCAAAGTGTCATACCACGCCCACGGGGCCTGCTTGAGGCCATAGAGGGCCTTGTTGAGTCTGAAGACTTTGTCAGGATTCTTTGGATCTTCAAAACCTGGGGGTTGAGCAACATATACTTCTTCCTCAAGATTACCATTGAGGAATGCAATTTTCACATCCATTTGATATAAGATGATATCATGATAGTTAGCATAAGCAAGTAATATGCGAATAGCCTCAAGTCTAGCAACAGGTGCAAAATTTTCATCGAAATCAATTCCTTCAACCTGTGTGTAGCCTTGAGCTACTAGTCGTGCCTTATTCCTCACCACAAGGCAATTTTCATCTTGCTTGTTGCGGTAGATCCATTTTGTGCCAATGATATTATACTTGCGAGGATCTGGATGGTTGACCAATTCCCAGACATTGTTGAGCTTGAACTGATGTAATTCTTCTTGCATGGCCTGAATCCATTCAGGCTCCAGAAATGCTTCATCTACCTTAGTGGGCTATGTGATAGAGACAAAAGCATAGTGCCCACAAAAGTTAGATAAGTGTGAAGCTTTTGAGCGTGTGAGAGGACCTGGTGCTCTAATGTCATCGATGATCTTCTCCACTTGCACTTCTTTTGCAACGCGAGGGTGAGCTGGTTGTCGTTGAGGAATTTGATCAGCATTTTCTTCAGCATCAATTTCTTCGGCATTTTCCTCAGGTGCATCAGCTCGACGTTCTTCAAGTTCTGGAATGAATTCTTCACCAGATTCTTCAGTAGGAATGACATCCTCAGTAGCCTTGAGCTTGATAGAATCCTCAGGTGCTGGTTCATCTAACACAGAAGGTAGGTGCTCTCTTTGCGAGCCATTAGTTTCATCAAACCGCACATCTACAGTTTCAACAATCTTGTGAAGAACATTGTTGAAGACTCTGTAGGTGTGAGAGTCCTTTCCGTAACCAAGCATAAAACCTTCATGTGCTTTCGGTGCAAATTTAGAGTTATGGTGAGGATCTCTAATCCAGCATTTAGCACCGAAGACTTTGAAATAACTCACATTGGGTTTCTTGTCAGTGAGGAGTTCATAGGCAGTCTTCTTGAAGAATTTGTGAAGATATACTTTGTTGATGATGTGGCACGTAGTATCAATTGCATCAACCCAGAAACGACGAGGTGTTTTGTACTCATCGAGCATAGTGCGAGCCATCTCAGCAAGAGTCCTGTTCTTGCGCTCCATGACGCCATTCTATTGAGGAGTATAAGGAGCAGATAACTCATGAGTAATACCAAGTTCATCAAGATAGTCATCGAGATCCGAATTCTTGAACTCAATGCCATTGTCACTTCTGATGTGCTTGATCTTCACACCAAAGTTGGTTGAAGCCCTCGAGGAAAATCGTTTGAAGACTTCCTGCACTTCATGTTTGTAAGTAACAAGGTGTACCCATGTGTAACGAGAGTAATCATCAACAATAACAAAGCCATATTGAGATGCTTCATTTGAAACAGAAGAATAATGATTAGGACCGAAGAGATCCATGTGAAGCAATTCAAATGGACAAGTGGTGGTCATGATAGTCTTTGCTGGATGCTTGGCCTTGGTCATCTTTCCAGCTTCACAGGCACCGCATAAGTGATCCTTGAGGAATTTGACATTCTCAATGCCAATAACATGCTTATTCTTTGCAAGCGTGTGCAAATTCCTCATGCCTGCATGACCAAGTCGTCGATGCCATAGCCATCCTTCTGAAGCTTTTGCAAGTAGGCACACGGCTGGTTGTGAAGCTGCAGAGAAATCAACAATATACAAGTCTCTCTCCTAAAGCCTTCGAAGACTTTGGAATTGTCAGCTTCCATAATCACAATACAACGATACTTGCCAAAGACAACAACCATATCAAGATCACAAAGCATTGAGACAGACATAAGGTTGCACCCTAAGGACTCAACAAGCATGACTTTGTCCATGTGTCGATCCTTTGTGATTGCAACCTTACCTAGACCCAATACCTGACTTTTGCTTTTGTCAGCAAAGATGATATGCTTTAGATGTGATGATGATAAGGGAGCATCCACCAATAGATTCTTGTCACCAGTCATGTGATTTGTACATCCACTATAGAGGACCCACTCAGTGGCTTTGGGTTGATCATCCTGCAGATGAATTAGTGCAGCTTACGAACTCATATACTTCATCAGTGAAGAATATGATATCAAATTCATCAGATCAATTTCATCAAGCAGTAAGACAGATAAAACAGTAGGAGGACGTGTGAAATGAATATTCATTTCTTCATGGTTAGCCTGTGTCCTTTCAGGCAATTTGTCAGGTCCCTAGTAAATTCTTCAGACGTTACAATACGTCTGGAGACCTGACCCTGAAGGGGTGGCAAAGAGTTCATCACTTTGCGAGCTCCATATGAGAATGGTGGCATAGCGGCCAAACCATTTCGTCTCACATAAGAGGGGTTAGAGTAAGCATATGAATAAGCAGAGAAATTTTTCGAGGACTTATGAACATAATGATTAGAAGAATAATGCTCATATTCATAGCCCTTGGCTCTTCCCTGTGAAACATAGTTGTTAGCACGATGATGTTCATATGAGGACTTTGATCCTTTTGAGGAATTTGATCCACGTGAGGAATTTGGTCCGTATGAGGACTTGGATCCATATGAAGAATTTGGTCCATATGAAGAATTTGATCTGGGGTTCCTATTCTTCACAGGTGGTGTCATGAGGACATTCACCTGAAGACTTTCAAGGCACCTTTTGGGAACCCAGATTTTCTTCATAGGGGAACCGTTCCTGCAGTTAGTGCCAACATATCTATCAAATACTTCACCATTCTAATTTTTGAACAGTTTATAGTTGGAGTCAAATGACTCATCAGAAGAATGAGAAGATTCACATGTATAACCAGATAAATTAGATGGGTCAACTGGAGGTCCCTTTGCAGCAACCCATGAGGTTTTGGGGTACTGCTCAGGCTTCCAATGTGTACCATCAGCATTGAGTTTCCTCTCAAAGGCAATACCCTCTTTTCTAGGGTTCCTGTTGAGGATTTGCTTTTTAAGCACATCACAAAGATTCTGATGCCCTTTGAGGCTTTTGTACATGCCTGTCATGTACAATTCCTTCAGCCCTGCATCGTCAGTGATACTAGCAATGTCCTCAGATGAGGAATTAGTGATAGCAGAGGCAGGTGAAGAATTTGTAACATTAGAAGCATTTGAACATTCAGGTGAAAAGTTAGCAGATTCTCGTTCAATGCATTTCAAACATGGAGGAACAAATTCTTCTTGAGCAACGCTGATTTGTTGAGCAAGTAATGAATCACGCTCCTTCTGAAGATCTTCATAACTCACTCTTAGCTTCTCAAGATCTTGCTTTCTTTGAAGAAATTCATAAGAAAGCTTCTCATGATCAGATAAGAGAGTGTTATGCTGATCTTGAAGGGAGTCATATTTAGAATGAAGTCTCTGAAGACTTTCAGCTAAGGCTTTTGACTGATCCATTTCTTCACCCAACATATCATCGCTCTTACTAAGCATGTTCTGAGCCTTTTCCAAAGCTCTTTGTTGTTTAGCAGCAAGAGAAGCAAGTTTGACATAACTGGGTCCAAATTCATCACCAGATTCATCATCACTGGATTCAGATAGATAGCATTCAGTTACCTGTTCACTATCTGACATAAGACATGGTGAGGAGGATGATGATTCTGGTTCAAATGTCATTGACTTGAGAGATTCCTTGAAGTCCTCAAACCAAGGATCGTGACAGGTCCGATGGCCTTCATAGACATCAGAGAGACGGGCCCAGATAAGCTTCGCATGATCAAGATGCATGACGTTCCTGAACAGATTTCGAGATAGACAGGAGCAGATGACGTCCTTCGCCGTGAGGTTGAGAAGGGTGTACTTGCGAATGTCATCAGCTTCCGCCATCTTGCACAGATCGGTCAGACCAAATTCAGTGACGGTCCACAGTTCGCTGTTCATCGCCATGAGGCGCTTCTTCATCATGGCCTTCCACTTGGGATACTCGTGACCGTCAAAGATAGGGCATGTCACTTTCTTCATACCTGCGGTCGACATAACTAAAACTCCAGGCGGTTAAACCAAAATCACACAGAACAAGGGAGTACCTTGCTCTAATACCAATTGAAAGTGCGTTATATCGACTAGAGGGGGGGTGAATAGGTGATTTTTATGAATTCTTCACTGAGGAATTTGCCAGTGAGGAAATTCCTTAGCGAAGAACTACTTGCAGCGGAATAAGTACTCAGAAGTAAACATAACAGAATACATGCATGGTCATCATGATGAAATGAAGATAAACACAGAGTACACAAAGCGTAAACACATGATAGCACAAGATGAAGACAAACAGACTGAAGAAATTGAACTGAGAAAATTGAGAAAGTCTTCAGTCAAAGTCTTCAAACACAGATATGAACAAACACACAACACAGTAATGAGGAAATGAAAGTGTTGAAGAAATAGAACCAGTTGGCTTGGTGAAGACAATAATTTGGTAGACCAGTTTCAACCGATGTCTCAGTTGTATATCTGGTTGGAGCGGCTAGGTATTTAAACCTGAGGACACCCAGTCCCGGACACACAGTCCTCACTGTATTCTCCTTGAGCTAAGGACACACAGTCCTCGCCCAATCACTCGTGGTAAGTCTTCAGGTGACTTTCGAACATTCACAAACTCGGTCACTCGGCGATCCACAATTCCTCTTGGATGCTCTAGACCATGACGCCTAACCGTCTGGAAGAAGCACAGTCTTCAACGGTAACAAGCGTCGGATCCACGCAGGATCAATCTCTTCAGTGATGCTCAATCACTTTGGGTTTGTAGGTGTTTGGGTTTGGGTTTGGATTTTCCTCACTTGATGATTTTCGCTCAAAGTCCTCGGAGGATGGGATGCTCTCAAATGACAAGTGTTAGTTTCTCTCGGAGCAGCCTACCAGCTAGTGGTTGTAGGGCGGCTATTTATAGCCTAGGGAGCAGCCCGACATGATAAGACATAAATGCCCTTCAATGATATGACCGTTGGATGGATAAGATATTTAGGAACAGCTGGCGCGTAGCACAGCAACGGTCGGAAATTTGAGGCTCAAATTTCTCAGGGCTATCATGTTCCTCACTGTGTAGGCAATCCGCACTGGCGAATTCCTAACTCCCTAGTCAGAATAAAGTCCTCAGTGACCAGAAGAATTGCATCTCTGTCACTGAAGAAATTGACTGAACTGTATGGGATTTCCAATGGCTTCACTCGAAGAGATTGGTAGGTGTAGGATTTTGAGTTGAGCATCACATGGAAATTTTTCCTTAGTATTTCCTCGACCCCCTTTAACAGTACGGTGTTTCCTATGACTCAAGAAAGAGAAAATGAAACTATGAAAACAAAAGTCTTCACGCTTCATGTTCCTCGAATGAATACCAAGTATTCAAGGTCACACCAATTTCTTCACTTTCAAAGTCTTCAGAAAGTCTTCAGAATATCAAAGTCTTCAGTCGAAAAACTCCATTTTTAGGGGTCGACTTTCTCTGTAAATATCAAACTCCTCATAGACTTATAGACCTGTGTATACTCATAAACACATTAGATCCTTAACCTATAAGTCTTCAGTACACCAAAATTACTAAGGGGCACTAGATGCACTTACAGAGCCATCATTAGACACACCTTTTTTCTTCTCCTCTGGCGCTCTTAGGCTTGTTTTAAAAGGTAGCTCACCGTTTTCATCACGCATACCAGGAGTCGGACAATGAAGGTCAGAATGTCCCAGTCGCCCGCATGAGAAATAAACATTTGGTACTTGCTCATATTAAATATCATACCAGTCCAAAAATTTCACAGCATTATACTGTGTATATACAAAATTTCGCAGCATTTACGTTTACATGTGGCGTACAGAAAAAAGACAAATACACATTTTTTAATGAGCCTTTCATTTTTGTTATTCGGCCGGAAATTTGGTATTTTTTGTACAGCCTACAAATCACAACATTTGTTGACGAAATTTAACATGTTCCTGCGGAATACATATATGTTTCCATGAATTTTTTTCCACATGTTTTGAAACTTTTAAATACGCTTTTTGATTATTATTTTTCAAAATACCGAGCTCACTGGAGCTCGGACTCCAAAAATCCGCACCCGGGTAGCGACGTACTAATATTTCAGCGCGGGAAGAGCTGCATGAACCGGCCGACGAACTTGTCCCACAGATCGAAGTGCGGCATCGATGCGGCCGTGCAGCCTAGAAGATTTGTTCACAGCGATATGACGTGATCTCGTCTAATCCCAGGATTTGCGGGAAGAATCCATTGGGTTCCCAGATATTGTCGCCTACGGTTCGCCTATTGCTACCGTGACTTCGGAGGCCTTTGGATGGTTGGACCACACAATACACATGTTTGGGCCCCTTGATTTCAGGGGCCGGGGCAGCCGTGCAGCAACTATTTATCTCATTAAGCGATTCCGTAGGGATCTCTCGCGTCGACGTAAACAATATCGGCCAGCCCATTTAGCACTTAAAGATTCAAAAAATCATGAAGAAAAAGGGCAAACCCTGGTGTCCAGGGTGATCATCGACGCAGCTAACCACTCCACCCATTCGAGTTACTGGTTAGTAGTAGGATCACAACCTACTAGAGGCGAGCGGAACTGGTCTTCTCATATTTGTTTTTTCATTTCCTTTTCTTTCATTTTTTCTTCTTCTCTGATTTATTCATTCTTTTCTTTTTTTCCTTCCCCGGTTTGTTTCTTTCTTATGTTTTCTCTTTGTTTCTTTCTGATTTTCATTCTACATTCTTATATACATTATCAGCATTTTTTTCAAATACTTGCTCAACATTTTCCAAATACTTGCTCAATATTTTTCAAATACTTGTTCAACATTTTTTATATACATGACAACATTGTCCGAACGCTTATTCAACATTTTTAAGTACTTGTTCAACATTTTACTTATTCAACATTTTTCAAATACACGTTCAACAAGTTTTAAATAGTTATTAAACATTTTATAATACTTATTCAACATTTTAAATACTTATTCAACATATTTTTAATACTTGTTCAACAATTTTTAATACTTGTTCAACATTTTTCAAATAATTGTTCAACATTTCTAATACTTATTCAACATTTTCAAATACTTGTTCACATTTTCTCAATACTCGTTCAACATTTTTTCAAATACCTGTTCAATATTTTTTTAATACTTATTCAGCATTTTTTCAATACTCGTTTAATATTTTTAATACTTACTCAAAATTTTCTATGTTTGTTAACCGATATTATTTTCAAAAAAAGCATGTGAAAATCTAGTAAAAGGAAAAAGCACGGAAAAAGAATGTTGCATTACAGGAGCAAAAATGAAGAAAAAGAAAGAAAAGAAAAATAAAGTAAAAACAGTAAAAGAAAGTAAACATGGTAAAACCCGGCTCATTTTCCTTCTAGTAGGTCGCGCTCTCCATAGTGTACAACAAGTCCAGTCTGTTGCAGTGGCTAGCAGCGCTGGGAATCAACTAGTTGATCCCATGATCGATTTGTTTTCGAAAACAATTCACTACAGTGGGCTGGCCCGACATGTAGCCCTTGATGCGAGAATTCCCTCTGGTCTCGCTTAATGTGAGCACCCCCCCCCCCCGGGGCGTCCCGGTCGGGCCTGCAGATGATTACATATCACTTATAAGTTCATTCACTGATATTCAAATAAACAATGTGTTGATGGACACACTGTCTTTTCCACTAGTCTATATATTAATATATGTGCTGGGTTACCACAACTTCACATTTAGTTGCATGGTGCCGTCCATATTCACTGCCTTTCTCGATATATGAATTATAGGCTGCTCCCAGTGCACAAGTGCTTCAATTAGGTGCTAAGCATATAAAAGGGTCTTTAATGTATACTCCACTCCCTCCGCCCCAAATTATTTGTCTGGATTTATCTAGGTTCGACAAATCAAGACAAGTAATTTGGATTCGAGGGAGTTGCTTAGCTTCTTGAAGCTAATCTTGCTTCACTTAATTAGTTATAGGATCTTCTTTTTGTGCTATAAGTCCATGAAAAAGGAAATACGGTGAGACGTTTTGGTGCCATAAAGGCATCTCCAATGGTGCATGGCAGTCATTACAATAGGGTATACAGTCAGGCATTTTCATGACGTGGAGTTAAAAAATACATGAGAGAGTTTGAGCAGTAGAAGAAAGCATTAGGCTGGTCGTGGTGGAAGTAACAGAAGTAGCAACATAGATACCACATAAGCGGAAAAAATGATGTGACAAGTAATTAAAAAGGAGAGATACAAAATGAGTAGCATAATATGTTACCGTCACATAATACTTCCCAATATAAAATGAGTCTAGGAAGAAATAAACGAAGATACATGTGTTATCACATCTACTCTCTCTGTTTCAAAATAGATGACCCAATTTTATATTAAATCTATTTTGGAACGAAGGAAATATGATGCTACTCTCACGTCAGGGTTTATTAGGCCAAAACTCATGGAGCAAGGCAAAATATTAACGTGAATGATGTGTGATCTCCGAGCATGGCAAACACCAATCAGAATAATTTGCTGGGTTTTTTTTTTGAGAATTTTTCTTTCATATCACGAATAAGTACAAAAGTAGTTGAACCTTACAAGCACACTGAAAACGCAAACATAAATGACCATGAACACCTAAAGGACCCTAAAACAACCATAACACAAGAAGATCTCCGCAGCTCCGTGTCATCATCCCTGAGTCTTGAGAGAAGGCCCCTGCAGCAGAAGGACCTGCAACCAGTCGAAACAGGTCATCATCTTCGATCACGGTACAATTGCCGCCACGCTGCTTCCTCCTTTCTTGACACCAGCACTGAGAGGGCATGGACATCAATCTAACACACCTGCAACAGCCGTCGCCATCTTTGGCTTTAAGTACCGCGAAAAGTGTCCCTTTCGAAAGGAAGAGAACTCGAGTCATCTGACCGGTCCAGCACCGTGGCCGGGCCATCCGCCGGACAAAGAAGGATCTCCCACCAGCATTAGCGCAGAGGAAGGAGAAGAACATCAGCATCTAATCATACCAACAAGGAATAAGAAAGGTCTTCGTCTCCCTGCCTCCATCGCCCCTCTGAGGATCCAAACGGCCAGTGCCGATGGACCTCCAACCACCATAGCCGGCAACCTCGACGAGATCCGGGGATCCCCAACACCGCTGGCTCCTAGACGAAGGCAAAAGCCTCGCCTTACCACGAATGGAGCCCGAAGAACTTTATTCCAACGCGATACCACCGCAACGGCCTCGGCAGCGTCTCCCTCAACCCTACCCCTACCAGACACCGGCCTAGTGAACAGACCCAAGGTTCACCCTCCCTCCCGCCGCCGAAGCGGCCGACGGAGAGAGAGGGAACCGGCAGCGTCACCGGCGGCGCGCAAGGGATCCCTAGTCACCTCCTTGATCGCCTGTGCGATCCAACTTTTCCAGGCGTCCGGTTTGGCTCTCGTGCAGTTATTGCCTTGGTTCCATGCTTCCTTTTTGCATGTGTCCAGTCAGGTTTACGCTCAGATTTATTTCGTACAGCTGGTTGCCTGTCGGGCTTCTCCATGCAACTAATTACACGCACCAACCAATCGGATGCACATTCAACAGAGGGAATCGAGCACACATAACTAAGAGCAAGTATAATAAGGTGACGTAAGTCGATAAATCGCGTGTGCACATGCGACCACGCGAGGTCGTTATCTACACCACTTGTCCCCACACAATTCGTGCTAGCATAATACAACGTTACTCCCTCCTTTCCGGTTTATAAGGCTTATCTCAAAATTTTAGTTTTTCCACTTTATAAGGCTTAATTTGGTTGTTCCCCATCACAAGTTTAGATTTCAAGGTGCATTAAATCATTGCATGCAAGTATTAAGAGAAAATTGACCAATGCATGTCATTTATGCATGCATGCATTGCAATTAATGCATTGATAAACATAATTTTTTAAGGGAAAACAAGAGCATTAATTGAGTGATATTGCAAACTACAAAAAATATTCCACCACTCACCATCTACCTTGGTTGGTGAGATTTTTGAATTGAGCCATATAAACCGGAAAGGAGGGAGTACTGTATAATCTCCCCTGGGTAGCGTACACCAGCTGGTATAGCGCTCGTATTCGCATCTGCGCGCCACAGTAAAGGTCCACATGGCAGCCTGTAGTGACAACGGCTAGCTGCACCAGGCGGGAGCGAGACGCGCAGAGGCATTTAGTGCGCGGGACATGGCCATTCGAAGCTGCTCCCCTTCTCCATTCCTCACAACTTAGCTGGGCTTGCAAATCATGTGTTCGTCCTTGTCCCGTAGTAGTTCAACACCACTTCCATCTCACCACACGAGCAATCAGATGCCTCCACTCCCTCTCATCCGTTGCCCCGAATGCAATGCCGACTATGTGCTCTGGTTTGTCTTCGGGACTGAACTAAACCCAGGGAGGCACTTCTACAAATGCGAATGACATGGACTAAGTTTTTCTAAATCCTTTCATGCCTTCTTCTCCAGGGTGTGCTAATCTTTCTTCCTGCTGCAGCACGGAGGGTGCAGTTTTTGGAAGTGGGAGAACGAGTACATACGTACTTCAACGCGCGGTGGGGACATCTGATTTCGCACGCGTCGGTCCATCGCCACGTCACACTTCTCGAGCAGAACCAGTCATTGCTGAAGAACATTTTCATGCTGTGTCTCGCGAACTTGATGGTCATGGTCACTATCTTCCTCCACAAGTTCTGAAGTATCATTCCGGCTGCGTAGGAAGCGTCGTAGTCATACATGTGTTCATCTTCTTCTGCTCAGTGCACTTCATGCATCCCGCGCATGGCCTTGGCCATGAGCTGCCTCCTCAGAACTACGTAGTTTATCCCCTCTGCGTAGGGACCGCCGTTTTTTTTTCCATATGTTCTACTCCCTCTGCTCACTTTTATAAGACGTTGTAGCCATTTCAGACAGCAGTCAAAACAGTTCAATGTCCGCTGTCTGAAACGTCTTATAAAAATGAGCTGAGGGAGTACTTTTTGCTGGCCGAGCTGCATGTATGACCCAGTACGTTTAGCTTGCTCATGCCGGCTGCGAGCTGGTCTATTAATAAACTATTTAGCCACCTTTGTGGACCGACGCCCCTGCTGCAATTAGCCTGACTCTAATCACAAAACGTGTGCAAATACATCGAGCGTAAATGTGCGTACACGAAACAACAGTGTATGCCATAAATTGCCCAATTGAAGTCATTGCCCAGCTCCCCTGAACCGAATAACGACACCCGGCATGAATTGATTACTTCAATTAACACGCACTGCAGCGGAGCAGTTACGACCCACCCCGGACGGGCGTCTCCCCGGGCCGAATCGCTAACGGACAAGGCTGTATTCCTACGATGATAAATGCGTGCGGGCCCACACGCGTGAGGGTATAACAGGCGTATTCCCATTACGTAAGAAATTAACACTGTGCATTACTGCGTGTTGGAGGGCAAGATGGTATATTAGTTGTCCATCATGACGCGCTGCAGACGCACAAGATAACGGCAGCGCATAGCCGCATGTTCTTAAAATTCGCGTCCGACGTAAGTGGGCTATAAGAATTTAAATACTATATCTTCGCTGACTTGGAAGAGAGAAGATAAGCGGGTTGTAAACTTACAGGCTTACAGCGGACTGTAGACTTACAACCGGCTGTAGCACATGCTCCAAGAAGTTATGTGAGAGTGTATGGTGGGTCATATGATAGAAAAGTATTACTTCCTTGACTATTATACGTGTTGACTATTATATTGGCTATAGTGACATGGCAAGATGTTGTAGCCACCAATAGGCTATATTATTAACCATGCTCTACTTAATTCAAGGGGCCTTAAGCTGGTTGTAATAGTGAGTATCATATACTACTACTAGTACTTCCTCCGATCCTTTTTAGTTCGCATATAAGATTTGTCTGAAGTCAAACCTCGTAATGTTTGACCAACTTCGTAGAAAAAATACGAACATTCACAATGTGAAATCGATATCATTAGATGTGTCATGACTTTAATTTTCATATGTATAACTTTAGTTTTGTAGATGTTGATATTTTTTAATAATAATATGGTCAAACTTTACGAAGTTTGACTTCTGACAATTCCTATATTCATAGTAAAAAGGTCTGGAGGGAGTATTATGGATACGATATTAATGTATGATACTACCTCCATACTAGTAGTGCATAGTATCATAGGATTAGTATCATAAAGGACTTTATTAATTGCCCTGCATGACACATAGTATTATATCATTTATTATGATAGGTATCATAATATGATACTCAATCATCTCTTTCTTCATTTAATTCAATGCCACCTCATCAAAATTAGCATGCATAAAATACTTTCATAATGGGCAGCCTTAGAAAAACATGACATGACAAGCGTTAGACTACCCATAGTGGGAGTAACATAGATGATAACATCACACATATCTAGGAAAAATAGATGATGTGACAAGTAATTTAATGAAGAAAGAGAGGCATGTGGTAACATAGCTAATTACTCATAGTATGAGTAACATCACACCTACCAAGGCAAAATGAGTCTACAACCTAATAAATAAAGTGTTGCATGATGCCACATATATGTTACTCCCAACTATAGAGGTAGTAACATGGACGCGGAGTTTCTGCTCCCAGGCTCATCTGCACCCGCTCTCAGAACAAAAATCAAAACAAATACTAGAAAAATAAGAAAATCCATTTTTTGTAGTAGATAATTTGATGCGTGAGGTCCGCTCCAAATTTCAACTCGTTTAGAAATCTGAGCAGCTCTCAGCAAAAAAAAGCAAATTCAGGGTCTGTAAAAAAGTTTACTGTTCACGCACTGTTCTGACCCGATTTGTCTTTTTGCCAAGGCTGCTCAGATGTTCAAATGAGTTAAAATTTAAAGTGGACCTTACACATCAAATTATCTACCACACAAAAAAAATATTTTTTTAATTTTTTCTAGTATTTGTTTTGATATTTTTTTTGAGCGGGAGCAGATGAGCCTAGGCACCGAGTTGGATTTCCATAGTAACATATACTAGTAACAATGCATGTTACTGGTCTAAGTTATTCCCCACGGTGACTAGCCTTAGGACGCTAATGCCATGACAAAGTAACGATGGGCTTGTGTACTTACACCTTTATTACACTCACTCCGACATCCTAAAAATTTCTCATAAAGAAAAATAAAATAAAAACAGACTAAAAACAAAGTTAGAACAGAAAAACAAGGAACAGTTTTTGTAGGGAAAAAACAAGCAACAGTTAATGAGCTTGAAGCCCAATAAAAATTTGCCTGACTCCAAACAAGGACAAGTAAAAATTCAGCTCAAAAAGACAAACCATTTTATTGCCTGATTCCAAACAAGAACAAGTAAAAGTTCCAGCTCAAAAAGACATAAAACAACATGAGGGGAAAATAGTTTAAAACCACGACACTTCTTACATCGGAGACAGTAATAGATAATACTTCCAGTACAGAGTACAGATAGATAGATCACAGAACTTGAAATCAGAAAGTTAGACATGTTAACGGCCAGCAGCAACACTTTCCAAGTGCGTGAGGAAGTCGGCGAAAGCGACGTCGGATGCTCCACCTTGCTGTATCGCCCGTGCGGCCCTCTCCTTGGCTTCCATGGCTCGCTCCCGTAGCGCATGTCCGCCTTCCGACTCCATCGCCAACCTAACCTTGGACTCCACCTCCGCGGCCGGAACCAGCTCGCCGTCGTACCCTGCCATCTCCACGCCGGCCCCCAACTCCTCCACGATGAACACCTTGTTCAGCCTCTGCTCTGCGTAGAGCGGCCAGCAGATGAGGGGCAGCCCAGCAACGATCCCCTCCAGGGCCGAGTTCCACCCGCAGTGCGTGAGGAACGCGCCCGTTGCCGGGTGATGCAGCACCTCCGGCTGTGGCGCCCACGACTTGACCACGAACCCTCTGCCATCGGTCTTCTCCAGGAACCCCTCCGGTAGGAGGTCCTGTAGCTCAGCTTCAGCAGCGCCGCGCGGACTCGACACCACCCACAGGAACCTCTGTCCGGACCTCTCCAGCCCCATGGCGATCTCCTCAAGCTGCTTCTTGGGGAAGGATGTAGTAATTAATCTAGTTGTAGTCGTAATAGGTCAAGTGTCTTAGATAGATTATGTTTAGGAAAGGTCTTACGTAAGGTAAACCGGACGTGCTTGTACGAATCCGGGTCGCGTCGTGTTGGTAGCCCGTCTAGGCTACGAGTTGGACGTGACAAGTCGGTCATGTATCCTTTATATACTAGAGAAAAACAACGAAAAGGTGCAAGTCTTACGCACCACCAAAATCAGTTTCGTTCCAGTTTTTCCCTATCGCCAAGTACGTGAGTTCCGCCGAGATCGATTAAGCTGCCTGGGTGCTAGCTTGCTAGCTTCATAAGCGTACATCAAGTACGTCCTGCTGAATACAAGCTAGCCCTGTAAAAGCCAACATTTGGTATCTAGAGCCTCGACGACCTACGATGACAGACAGCGACGCTGAGTCGGTCAAGTCCGGCAACGGTGGT
Organism: Aegilops umbellulata; assembly: GCA_032464435.1. NCBI lineage: Eukaryota > Viridiplantae > Streptophyta > Magnoliopsida > Poales > Poaceae > Aegilops > Aegilops umbellulata. The sequence continues at coordinate 480,011,454 of CP136055.1, forward strand.
TCCAAGGGGAACAAGTCCGGCGACGGCGGTTCCAAGGCGAACAAGAACATCAACAAGGTGAAGAAGGGCGGCAAGTCAGTAACCAGTGGTGGTGGAACGGGCGGCGCCAACGTACTGGCGCATCGCAACATCCCCATCCAGTACCCGATGCTCACCGACGCCAACTACGGCATGTGGGCAGTGAAGATGAAGATTATTCTCCGAACCCTTCGAGTGTGGGAGGCCATCACGGACGAAGACGTCGACGAGGAGTGCGACGAAGGTGCCATGGCCGCCATAGCCCAGTCTGTGCCAGATTCCATGCTGATGACATTGGCGGAGTTCGAGACAGCAAGAGAGGCGTGGAACGCACTCAAAGAGATGAGGATCGGAGAAGATCGCGTCACGAAGGCTCGAGCACAAGTGCTGAAGCGCCAATTTCATAAGTTGCAGATGGAGGAAACTGAATCGGTGAACGACTATGCCATGCGTCTGACTACTTTGGTGGGAGAGATCCGCGCGCTTGGTGCAAAGCTCGAGGAGACCGAGATTGTGGAGAAGTTTTTCAGCTCAGTGACTGATAAATTCACGTACATCATCGGCACGCTCGAGCAGCTTTACGACATCGACGACATGACCATAACGGAGGCGATCGGACGCTTGCGGACATGGGAAGAGAATGCTCGTGGCTGTCGGAAAGGCAAAGGAGGAGGTGGTGACCAACTCATGTACTCGCGCGCAGATTGGGAGGCCCCAAGTAGCAAAGGAAGGCGTGACGGTGGTGAAGGCTCAAGCAACGCGAAGCGCGGCGGACAAACCGGAAAAGGCAAAGGAAAAGGCAAGCCACAAGGTCGTGGTAAGGCGGACCGATCTAAAGAGCGGAAGTCACGAAACTTGGATATGTCCGAGGTCAAGTGCTATAACTGCAACGAGATGGGTCACTTTGCGAAGGATTGTCCGGAGCCTAACAAGCGGGAGATCAAGGCAAATTTGGCGAAGCAGGAAGATAAACGTCCAGGTCTTCTGATGGCCGAAGTTTGTGATCTCGTCCAAACAGCGGTTGAGAAACCAAACCGGAAGGTGCTACTTCATGAGGAAAAGGTAACACCAAAGTTATCCGGGAGCCAAAACGTTTCGTGGTATCTAGACACAGGTGCCAGTAACCATATGACGGGGTGCAAGGAGAAGTTCCTCGAGCTAGAATATGATGTTCAAGGCTCGGTCAAGTTCGGTGATGGTTCAAATGTGGAGATTTGTGGGCAAGGTTCTGTCCTCTTCGAGGGTCTCACAGGAGAACATCGCATACTCACCGGAGTGTACTACATCCCACGGCTTCGCAACAACATCATCTCTGTCAGGAAACTTGACGAGAATGGATGCAAGGTGGATATTGAGAACGGAGTGATGACGATCTTCGACAACCTCCGAAACGTGCTAGCCCGTGTTAATCGCATGCGGAACAGGCTCTATATCCTCAACCTTGATCAATCTCAACCGGAGTGTTGGCTCGCCAAGAGTGATGATGATTCGTGGTTATGGCATGCTAGATTTGGACACGTTAACTTCTACGCCTTGAAGAAGATGTCGAAGATGGAGATGGTATCCGGGATGCCATTTATCGACCATGTTGATCGAGTTTGTGATGGGTGCTTGGTTGGAAAACAGCACCGCAGACCATTCCCTGCTCAGTCTACCTATCGTGCAAGTGATGCACTCGAGCTGCTCCATGGTGATCTATGTGGCCCTATCACCCTAGCAACTCATGGAGGAAAGAAGTACTTCTTCCTTGTGGTAGATGACTACTCGAGATACATGTGGGTCGTTCTCCTACGATCTAAAGATGAGGCGTTTGAAGCGTTTAAAAAGCTAAAGGCTGCAACGGAGATGGAACACAAGCTAAAGGTTCGCGCTCTACGGACAGATCGCGGTGGAGAGTTTACGTCGAACGAGTTCAATGACTACTGCGAGAAGATTGGCATAAAGAGGCTCCTCACGGCACCTTATACGCCACAGCAGAACGGGGTTGTTGAAAGGCGCAATCGAACCGTCGTTGACATGGCGAGAAGTTTACTCAAGAGCAAGAACTTGCCGGGGATTTTTTGGGGAGAAGTTGTCTCGACAGCGGTCTATCTTCTCAACCGGGCTCCAACGAAGGCGGTGATCGGCAAGACTCCGTATGAAGCAATTTACGGACGGAAGCCGAATGTGTCTCATCTACGGACATTTGGGTGCGTGGCACATGTGAAGACGGCGGAGCCGCATCTCTCAAAGCTTGCCGATCGTAGCACCGAGATGGTGTTCATCGGATACGAGAGGAGTTCCGGCACCAAGGCATACCGCTTCTACGATCCACGAACCAAGCGTCTACGGATTTCATGCGACGTCGTGTTTGAAGAAAACCAAGCGTGGAATTGGAGCACAGCAGCCGACGATGCTCCAAACGGTAACATATTCACTGTTGAATTTCCAACTGACGATGATGCAGGGGAGGATGTCCAGGTGGTTGGCAAGACACCCAACCAAGGTGACCACAATGGTAGTGATCATCATGGTGCCGACACCAACGACGACGCACATGGGTCGCAAGGTGATAGCGACAACGACGCGCAAGACACGGGTGGAGATCTCCGCAACGACATCGACAACGAGGCGCATAGTGATGATGACAATCAAGATGATGGTCATGATCACGACGAGTATGCCGAAGACGCGGATGCCAACGACCCGGCATCTACCACGCCCGAGACTCAACGGTCTTCCTCAAGTGCATCGACGCCGACACAATTTGTGTCGCCCCCTTCGCAAGCCACGACGGATTCTTCCGGGCCTCGTCGCTACAAGACCCTCAAGAAAGTCTACAAGTACGCAAAGCCAGTTACACTCGATTACTCCGATTTGTGTTTACTCGGAGTTGAGGAGCCGGCGAACTTCGTAGAGGCGAGCAAAAGTTCAAGTTGGATGCACGCCATGGATGAGGATATGAAGGCGATCGAGAGCAATGGCACGTGGACTTTGGTAACCCGACCTCCGAACCAAAAGGCCATAGGTTTGAAGTGGGTTTACAAGTTGAAGAAGGACACGAAGGGTGCCATTGTAAAGCACAAGGCAAGACTCGCCGCAAAGGGCTACGTACAACGTCAAGGAGTTGACTATGAGGAGGTGTTTGCACCGGTTGCTCGAATCGAGACGGTAAGAGTGCTTCTAGCTTTGGCAGCACAAGAGGATTGGAAGGTTCATCATATGGATGCGAAATCCGCTTTCCTCAACGACGACCTCAAAGAAGAAGTGTACGTGGAACAACCCCTCGGCTACGAGAAGAGAGGCGAAGAAGGGAAAGCTTAAAAGCTCAAGAAGGCACTTTACAGGTTGAAGCAAGCGCCAAGAGCTTGGAACGCAAAGTTAGACCGAAGTTTGTGTTGGGGAACGTTGCAGAAAATTAAAATTTTTCCTACGGTTTCACAAATATCCATCTATGAGTTCATCTAGAAACGAGTCATGGGAGAGAGAGATTGCATCTACATACCACTTTGTAGATCGCGAGCGGAAGCGTTCAACAAACGGGGATGAAGTAGTCGTACACACCATGATCCAAATCACCTGAGATCCTAGCACCGAAAGCACGGCACCTCCGCGTTCAACACACGTACGGTCAGCGTAACGTCTCCTTCTTCTTGATCCAGCAAGGCAAAGGAGAGGTTGGGGAAGAAGGCTCCAGCAGCAGCACGACGGCGTGGTGATGGTGGAACTACATTACTCCGGCAGGGCTTCGCCGTGCTCTTACGGAGGAGGAGGAGGTGTTGGAGAGGGAGAGGGAGGCGCCAGGGCATAGGGTGCGCACCCCCTCCCCTCCCCCCTTTATATAGGCCTCTGGGGGGGCGCCGGCCCTGGGAGATCTGATCTCCCAAGGGGGTCGGCGGCCAGGGAGGTTTCCCTCCCCCCCCAAGCCATCTAGGAGGTGCCTTCCACCACTAGGACTCCTCCTAGATGGAACCCTAGGCGCATGGGCCCCTTTGGGGCTGGTTCCCCTTGGCCCATGCAGGCCAAGGCGCACCCCCAAAGGCCCATGTGGCCCACCAAGGCAGGTGGCCCCACCTGGTGGATCCCCGGGACCCCTCCGGTGGTCCCGGTACAATACCGATAACACCGAAACTTGTCCCGATGGCCGAAATAGCACTTCCTATATATAATTCTTTACCTCCGGACCATTCCAGAACACCTCGTGACGTCCGGGATCTCATCCGGGACTTCGAAAAACATTCGGGTTACTGCATATACATATCTTCACAACCCTAGCGTCACCGAACCTTAAGTGTGTAGACCCTACGAGTTCGGGAGACATGTAGTCATGACCGAGAAGGCTCTCGGGCAATGACCAACAGCGGGATCTGGATACCCATGTTGGCTCCCACATGCTCCACGATGATCTCCTCGGATGAACCACGATGTCGAGGATTCAATTAATCCCGTATATGATTCCCTTTGTCAATCGGTATTTTACTTGCCCGAGATTCGATCGTCGGTATCCCAATACCTCGTTCAATCTCGTTACCGGCAAGTCACTTTTCTCGTTACGTAAAGCATGATCCCGTGATCAAACACTTTGATCACATTGAGCTCATTATGATGATGCATTACCGAGAGGGCCCGGTGATACCTCTCCGTCAAGCGGAGTGACAAATCCCAGTCTCGATCTATGTCAACCCAACAGACACTTTCAGAGATACCCGTAGTATACCTTTATAGTCACCCAGTTACGTTGTGACGTTTGGCATACCCAAAGCACTCCTACGGTATCCGGGAGTTACACGATCTCATGGTCTAAGGAAAGGATACTTGACATTGGAAAACTCTAGCAAACGAACTATGCGATCTTATGCTATGTTTAGGATTGGGTCTTGTCCATCACATCATTCTCCTAATGATGTGATCCCGTTATCGATGACATCCAATGTCCATAGTCAGGAAACCATGACTATCTGTCGATCAACGAGCTAGTCAACTAGAGGCTCACTAGGGACATATTGTTGTATGTTATTCACACATGTATTACGATTTCCGGATAACACAATTATAGCACGAATAAAGACAATTATCATGAATAAGGAAATATAATAATAATGCTTTTATTATTGCCTCTAGGGCATATTTCCAACAGTCTCCCACTTGCACTAGAGTCAATAATCTAGTTATATTGTGATGAATCGAACACCCATAGAGTTCTGGTGCTGATCATGTTTTGCCTTAGGGAGAGGTTTAGTCAACGGATCTGCGACATTCAGATCCGTGTGCACTTTACAAATCTCTATGTCTCCATCTTGAACATTTTTACGAATGGAGTTGAAGCG